>CM077663.1:429491662-430927495 GCA_039707655.1 Elymus sibiricus | reverse complement strand
CGAGGTGCTATTTTCACCCGTCGCAACGCACGGGCATGTTTGCTAGTAATCATAAAGAAAATAGCCCCCCCCCCCCCCCCCAACATGATTAACCGAAATTTATTTGTTTGTTTTGTTGGTTAACCGAAAAACCCAAGCCTGTGTGCACCATCAATCGAAGCAGCGTCACCACGATTTGCCGTTAGCTCTGTAGATATAGCTGGAAACTATTTCGCAAAAAGAAGAAGAGACATAGCTGGAAACTTTAGCACCAATTAGTGGTGGCAATTAATTAAGAGGCATCTTGCATCACGTTGTAACAACGACCCGCGTCATAAGCAGCTTTCGTTTCATATATATTGTATTTAGAGTAGAAAGGAATTAATTAAGAGCACATGTGAGCCATATGTTAATTACCTCCACGATCGCTGCATTAGCCTTTCTTAAATAGGGATCCTATATGACAACTTGCTTGAGGATTAATACAACAGCTAGCAATTTTGACTAAAAAAGGTGGCTGCATTGCAACTAAGCAAACAAATATTAGCATATCCTAAGCAGATCAAATCATGGACTCACCGGATGGGTTTCCGACCAGATTCTTACAGAGACACTGATTTCAGGCCAATCGGTCTTTGCAATGTGATCTATAAACTAATAGCTAAATGTTTGGCTAATAGATTGACTCCCATTCTTGATGCTCTTGTGGCCCTAGAACAGAGCATGTTTGCACCGGACTGGGTACCGGTGTTTCTGGAGCAAGTGATACAACAGTTGGGTTTTATTCACACACACACACACAAAAAAAAAACAGTTGGGTTTCTCTCATCAATTGGTAAATTGGATAAGAGAAGTGTGTCACCTCGGATATAGCAGGCCAACGAATAACTCCAGTAAAAGTTTGTGCTCAAGCTCCACGCATCTCACATCTTCTGTTCGTAGATGATACATATGTCATTTTTTCCGTGCTAATGGTGTTGAGCCAAACCACATCAAGGAGGCCCTCCATAGATATGCTAGTGCTACTGGTCAGTTAATTAACCCAGCCAAATGCTCCATTTTTTTGGGCCACGGTGCAGTGATGCCAACAAGCAGGAGGTGATGCAAACACTTGAGGTGGTCAATGCAGACTTTGAAGAGAGGTGTCACAGCCATGCCACCACAGATGAGCGCTTCTCTGAGGGGAAACTACAGAACCTGCAACAATAATTAATGTAGCGCATCATCCAGTGGGGCGAGTTGATGTGACAAGCAGGGAGGGAGGTCTCGATTAAGGATGTGGCACAAGCCCTTCCGAACTTTCTCATGAGTGTTTTTAGGTTTTCCCCGAGTACGTGATGATCTCTCGTGTATGATCCGGAGATACTGGTGGGGTGCATCGAAAGGGAGAAGAAAGACGCATTGGAATGCTTGGGAACATATAAGCCGAAAGCTTGGGGAGGTATGGGGTTTAAGGATTTCAGATTATTCAACCATGCTATGCTGGCTCATCAAACATGGCATATCATGGCAAATCTTTAGGGTCTATGTTCCCAAGTTTTGAAAGCCCGCTACTTCCCACATGGAGGCATGGAGGACACGGTCTTTAGCCGCAATGCTTCACGAACACAGCAATCCATAGTACATGGGTTGGAGCTACTTAAAAGAGGTCTCATTTGGCGAATTGACAATGGTACTTCAGAAAATATTTTGAGGGATTCTTGGATACCCCATCCAATCAGTCGGGAACCAATATCGCACCAAAGGAGGTTCTGGTTGCGTCGGGTGAGCAATCTACCTGATGATATGGTGCATGTGGGGCAACCTGTTACACAAATTCTTCCTACCGGTGGATGTCCAAGTGATCCTAAAGATCAAGGTTTCTCCACGCTTGGGCAATGATTTCCTTGCCTAGGACCCGAATATACCAGTATCTTCACCATATGTAGTGCATATCGGCTGGCGCTCGAGGACAAGCTTCGTCCCTATTCAGTCGTGGCAAGCAGGGCACCAGACGGGCGACCTATCGTCTGGGCATTATTATGGAGGTACCCTTCTCCTCCTAAGGTGTGTGTATTTGGGTGGCGAGTTGCGATGAATTCTATGCAACTTGGGCTAATAAATTTAACCGTCATATGGAGTTAACTGGTGTTTTCCCACTTGATGATCTTGAGTGAGAGGACACATTGCATGTATTTTGCAGATCCCCGTGGGCGGTGTAACTATGGCAAGCTTCGCATAGTTATGGCAGTTCGTGAAATCAAATCAATGTGAAACACAGGCCTAGAGTGGCTGTTGAACCTCATTGCGGAGCTTGATGACGATGATTGGCTGAGACTATTGATGATGGTGTTGTCATGTGTGCAATGAAATCACACATGACAAGCCGGTGCCGCCCACGGAGGTATCTAGAAGGTTCCTATAAAGCTATGTCACGTCCTTGCTAGGCATTTTGCAACACCCTATGGGAGATGGGACAAAGGAAAAAATGGTGACCCAGGAGGAACGTTTGGCAACTCCTATATCACATGTGCAACTGAACATTAAAATGTTAAGAAAGGGGAAACCCCCTCGCGTACTGGACGAAGCTGGACGTTGAAGGTTCCTTCTCCAACGAGGAGATGGTGCTACACGACCATGATGGTTCCATCATATTTTCCGTATGCAGGTCCCTTTGGTTGTGCCTTGACACTTTGCATGCCGAGCTAGCAGGCTGCATGGAGGGCTTGGCTCTAGCGCATCAAGGGACAGAGGTACCAATCATAGTAGAGTGTGATAGCTTGCTGAAAGCACATTTGCTCCCTTGGTGGTTTTGGTAATTAATAACAACATATATCTTATTGGACTCATGTTTCCACTAAGTATATTTCAGGAAAAGTTCAATGATGGGATGGCTATAGATTGTGAGGAGACCCCAAGATGCAAGGAATGGAATTGATAAAGCTTCGAGCAAGGAGACTCTACATTTTACTTTGTGAGAAACCACTTTGAGTCCATAGGAAAGCCAATACTATTAAAAGGGGGTGAGGTAATGTTGGTGAACAAATTGCTCCACGTGCACAAGTGCTAGCCACCAAAAACATCCACAAGCTCTCCCACAAAATACTCTGTCTAAACCCTACCATACAAAATCGGTGCCACCAAGTTTCCCACTCGGCCCTACCGATTTTCCATCTCAGAGAGAACCCTAGCCAAACCCTATTTTCTCGGTACAACCAAGTACTACATCGGTGCAACCGAGTTTCGGTGACCAACATTCGGATGACCAAGTTTATAAAATCGGAATTTCCGAGTTTTATGGATCGGTCTCACCGAGTTTGGAAACTGCCCTCGGCCACTCATATCGGTACTACCGAGAATCATATATCGGTCTCATCGAGATTCCTAAAGTTGCCACATTTTGAACAAATCGGTACGACCGAGTTTTACTTCGGTTTCACCGAGTTGGTCAATAATGGTGTAACTGTTGGATTTTTGGAGATGCCTATATATACTCCTCCACCACATCCCACTCGCAAGAGAAGCACTCAGAACAGTCCCCCACTTCCCATATCCAAATTTCTGAGAGAGAACCACCTACCCTTGTGTTGAGATCAAGATCATCCACTCCAACCATATGGATCTTGATTACTTGCCTCCCCAAGTTGCTTTCCACCCAATCAATCTCTTCTACCAAGCCAAATCTGCGAGAGAGTGATTGAGTGTTGAGGAGTCTATCATCTTGAAGCACATGAGCAAGGAGTTCATCATCACTATCAAGCCTATTACCTTTTGAAGGATTGTGCCTCCTAGATTGGTTAGGTGTTGCTTGGGAGCCTCCTACTTCGTGTTGTGGAGTTGAACCAAGAAGTTTGTACGGGCAAGGAGATCGCCTACTTCGTAAAGATCTACCCATAGTGAGGCTAGTCCTTCGTGGACGGAAGCCGTTATGGAATAGTCAAGGTTGCTACTTCGTGGACCCTTATGGGTGGAGCCCTTCGTGGATTCTCACGACCGCTACCCTCCGTGGGTTGAAGACTCCATAAACGTGGATGTACGATAGCGCCACCTATCGGAACCACGGGAAAAATCTTCGTGTCTATAATTGCGTTTGATCTTCTATCCCTACCCTATACTACATGTGCTTGTCTTTATTTTCCGCTGCTATACTCTTAGACATGCATGTGTAGGGTGTGCTTGACTTGCTATCATTGCTAAAATCTGCCCACAATTAAAATTGGGAAAAGGTAGAATTTTTATTTGTTGAAGTAGTCTAATCACCCCCCTCTCTAGACATATTTTGGATCCTACAAGTGGTATCAGAGCTTTGATCTCCATTGCATTGGTTTCACAACCTAGGAGAGTATGGCGTCTAGTGAGGGAAATTATCACCGTAGAGGTCCGTACTTTGATGGTACAAACTTTGCTAGTTGGAAGCATAAGATGAAAATGCATATTCTTGGTCATAACCCCGCCGTTTGGGCTGTTGTTCGTGTTGGCTTGCAAGGTGATTTCTTTGGTGATGGAAAGGAATCGGATCGTGAAGCGACCGCAGAAGAATTGAAGATGTTGCAATACAATGCTCAAGCATGTGACATTCTATTCAACTGCATATGCCCCGAAGAATTCAACAAAATCAGCCGTCTTGAGAATGCAAAGGAAATTTGGGACACTTTGGTTGATATGCACGAAGGTACCGATTCCACCAGAGAATCTAAGTTGGATGTGCTTCAATGTCAACTTGACAAGTTCAAGATGAAGGATGCTGAAGGAGTCACGGAGATGTACTCTAGGCTAGCTCTCATTACCAATGAGATTGCCGGCTTAGGAAGCGAAGAAATGACCGACAAATTCATCATCAAGAAGATACTTAGAGCCTTGAATGGAAAGTATGACACCGTGTGCACATGGATTCAAATGATGCCAAACTAAAAAGATCTCAAGCCTAAGGAAGTGATTGGAAGGATTGTTGCTCATGAGATGTCACTCAAGGACAAGGAAGAACTTCACAACAAGTCAAGCGGTGCTTACAAAGCCTCAAGTGACACTCTCGCTACATCAAGCGACAACCTTGTTACCAATGAAGAGATAAGCCTCATGGTCAAGAAATTCAACAAGTTCTACAAGAGTAGAGGCAAAGAGAGGAACTCCAACTCAAGATATGAAGAGAAGCATTCATCTAGTCGTGACCGGAATTGTTACAATTGTGGAAGGCCCGGACACTACTCCAATGAGTGCACGAGCCCCCACAAAAGAAGAGATGAGTCACCTCGAAGAGAGAGAAGGAGTAGATATGATCGTTATGAACGAAGACCCTCAAGGAGAAGTAGATACTCGAAGAAGAAGGACAAGTACACCAAGAGCTACTCAAGAAGAAGACATCAAGCTCATGTTGGTGAATGGGTTTCCGGCTCCGAATCCGACAACCACTCCGAGAGAAGCTATCACTCCGACTTCGACTATAGTCAAGATGAAGGTGTTGCCGGACTTGCACTCGTTTCCTCCTACTCCTACGACATATTTGATTCACCAAATGAAGGGAGTGGAAGTTGCTTCATGGCTAAAGGCCCCAAGGTATCACACCCCGAATACATTGACCTCAATAGTGATGAGGATGACGTACTTGGAGATGATGACTTTATATTTGATAAAACTAGTGATATTAGTCAAAATGAGCTAGATAATGATCATGCTAGTCAGGATAAGTCTTGTGATGGTGATAAGAAGGAAGTAGAACGACTAACCAAAGAATTAAACAGTCTTAAGTTAGCTCATGAATCTACTTTAGAAGATCATAGAGAGCTTGTAAGAACTCATGAGAAGCTACGCTTTGAGAAGCTCAATTTTGAGCAAGAACATGAGTTTCTTAAAGCAATCAATGACGATCTCCGAAAGAAGACTTCTTATCTAGCCAAACGACTACTCTTGTCTACATTTATTCCACAAGTTAAGACTAAGCAATCTAGTAACAAAGTCAAGAAAGGTTCTTCATCTAGTAACAACAAATCTAATGATAAATCAAATGATGTTGTTTCTAGTAACTCTATTGATTCCACTAACGATTCTCTTAGCCAAGTTACACTTGAGCAAGAAAACAATTTATTGAAAGGAATTATAGAGAACGGTGTCTACAAAAGTCTTGCCGGATGTAAGCAATTCGAAGAGATTGTACGCAAGCATGGAGGATACCGGAAGAACCATGGCATTGGCTACTTCAACGCAAATGGAGTCGAATGGGAAGAAGGTCAATATCCCAAGCCTAAGTTTGTTCCTCAAAGGGAGAAGTATGAACCTACTCCTCCCAAGGGAAGAAGCTCTAAAGATGACCTTCCTCCACAAGACCACAAGGGCAACGGCAAGCTTCATGATGACATTACCACACTTGAAGATGAGTCCCTAGCCATGGTGAAGTGGGTTCCCATGGCTACTCCAAGTTCTACTTCAACAAGTGCTACTTCAACTCCAAGGATCCCCATCAACTTGATGTGGGTCCCCAAGAAGAAGAACTAGAGAAGTTCTTGAGGGGTGACTCCGCCAATGAAATTCACTCACACTAATTATTGGCAAGGACTAGTTGCAATCAACATCAACATTATGCAATAGTTCAAGGAGTCACACATTCCCTCAAAGGTAAGCAAGGGACAAGGTAATTAATGAATCCATGGACATCATCATGTATGCTTTGCACTCCATGTCCATAGATATCCTTGTATTTGTCTCTTGTGTTTGGGAATAACCCATGTAGGTGAGGAGAGTAAGAAACAAAAAGGATTGCTCCTAACTCAAGATGATCTTCATCAACTATGAGCATCCACCACTACATCACCCACATGAAGTCTTCTATGACAAAACCCAAGGTTAGTTTATCCCTCTTAGGGGGGATGTCACATCAAGGGGGAGCTTTACTCTAAGACTTGAGTTAAAGCATCTCTTAGAATGTGACAACATTAATTGCTTTATGTAAAAGTGGTAACCCCACTTGTGCTTAAACGATGAGTATGACCTATGATCAAGTATTCTTACTTGGCTCCTAAGTCAATATACTCATATATAGATGACTCCGTCATCGCCAAAGTGCTTGATAGATGCTAGAGTGTTTGTGCATGTTTGCCATGATTTATTTTGACATCTTATTGTGTGAGCATATTAGTCTGCATATCTTTACTCATTCGAGGATATCCAATTGTTGCTATTTGGCGTTTGGTTTTCTTTTGCCAATTGGATGTACAAGAATGCCTAGGACCCCTCTCTAGCTATCTATGCTTGCTCATCTCAAGTTCTATTCATGCTACATCACAAAACTTGAATAAGCACTTCTTGAACCCTCTGTGTGAGGAGCACTCGGAGTACCGTGTCGACAAGAGCTGCATTCCAAAACCTCTCTGTGAATCTCGGTGTAACCAACTCCAAAAACTCAGTTCCACCGAATCACTGTGTTGATCTAGGTTTTTGATCTCGGTACAACCGATCGGGTATTCTCGGTCTCACCGAGTTTCTCTGTCACCTGACAGTTAGGAAACTCAGTGTCACCGAAATGTTCCAATCGGTTTCACCGACAGTCTGGGGTATATAACCTGGCGAACCCGACTTTTGAAATTCATTCGCTAAAAGTCCATTTCTCCAAACCCCGAACTGCCGCTCCGGACCCCCTAGTCGTCGCTCTTGCCTCCCCGTGCGCCTCCACCGTTGGGAATCACTGCCGTCGACGGAATCTTCGCCACCGTCGTCTCCTTAGCGGATTCGTCACCAAGTTAGGGTATGAATCTGGCCCCCTTGTGCGCTCCTCTTTCCGATTCATGCGCATTAGGGTACTATTATCGATAATCCACCTGTTGCAATCTTCCTACTCCACTAGAAAATTCATTAGATTAGCAAACGAATTTTTTTTAGGTTTAGCCGTCTGCAAAACGCATCTCGGTGACACCGAGTCGCAAAAATCGGTTTTACCGATTTTGGTTCTAGGGTTCCTTAGAATGGTCTCGGTGAAACCAGGCGGTCATTCTCGGTGACACCGAAGTGACTGCCAAGTTTCTGTGAAGAAGACCATATGTCTCGGTGGATCCGAAAATCTTGACTCGGTGGTACCGAAATCCATTTTGCAGAAAGCTAAAACTAAGAATTTCTGTGGTCAAATTTTAAAAAATTTCCGTGTTTTGTGATGCTCAACCCCACTGCTCTTCTATGCTCTATTCACAGGGTCAGTATGTCAGTTTCAGGAGACAGCCAGAATGATTTCAGAGGACCCAGTGTTGATGCAGATCCAGGCACTAGTCCTGAGGCCAGTTCTCCCTCTTCAGAAGATCCAGGCACCCCAAGCTCTCATGGGTTGCCCAAGGCTGCTACAAGAGCCAGGAGGAAGTTGAACTCAGATGAGGAGGACTCTGACTTTGTTCCAGAGGAGGTTCTTGCTAAGTGATACGTCTCCAACGTATCTACTTTTCCTCACTCTTTTGCCCTTGTTCTGGACTCTAATTTGCATGATTTGAATGGAACTAACCCGGACTAACGTTTTTTTTCCAGCAGAACTACCATGGTGGTGTTTTTGTGCAGAAATAAAAGTTCTCGGAATGGAACGAAACTTTTTGGAGAATTATTTCAGAATATAGAATTATTGGAGCCAAAATCCACCGGAGAGGGGGGCCTGGGTGAGCAGCACCCACCAAGGCGCGCCCTGGTGGGTTGTGCCCACCTCGTGGCCCCACTGACCCTAATTCCGCCACTATAAATTCCTATTTTCGGAGAAAAAACCAGATAGAAAGTTTCATCGCATTTTACGATACGGAGCCACCGCCACCTCCTGTTCTTCATCGGGAGGCCAGATCTGGAGCCCGTTTGGGGCTCCGGAGAGGGGAATCTTCGGTCTTCGTCATCACCAACCCTTCTCCATCGCCAATTCCATGATGCTCCCCACCGGGAGTGAGTAATTCCTTCGTAGGCATGCTGGTCAGTGAGGAGTTGGACGAGATTCATCATGTAATCGAGTTAGTTTTGTTAGGGCTTGATCCCTAGTATTCACTATGTTCTTAGATTGATGTTGCTATGACTTTGCTATGCCTAATGCTTGTCACTAGGGCTCGAGTGCCATGATTTCAGATCTGAACTGTTTATGTTATCATCTCTATATCCATGTTCTTGATCCGATCTTGCCTAGTCATATGCACCTATTACGTGTTATGATCCGTCAACCCCATAGTGACAATATTTGGGATACTTCGCGGTGATGACCGTAGTTTGAGGAGTTCATGTATTCACCATGTGTTAATGCTTTGTTCCGGTTCTCTATTAAAAGGAGGCCTTAATATCCCTTAGTTTCCTTATGGACCCCGCTGCCACGGGAGGGTAGGACAAAGATGTCATGCAAGTTCTTTTCCATAAGCACGTATGACTATTTACGGAATACATGCCTACATTACATTGATGAACTGGAGCTAGTTCTGTGTCGCCCTAGGTTATGACTGTTATATGATGAATATCATCCAACGAGTTCACCGATCCAGTGCCTACGAGCTTTCCACTTATTGTTCTTGCTAAGTTACTATTGTTGTTGCTACTGTTCCAACTGCTACAAAACTATTGCTACTACTGTTACCGCTACTGTTACTATTGCTACTGCTATCAAACTATCATATTACTGTGCTACTGATCACCTTGCTGCAAATATTTAATCTCCAGGTGTGGTTGAATTGACAACTCAACTGCTAATACTCTCAAGTATTCTTTGGCTCCCCTTGTGTCGAATCTATAAATTTGGGTTGAATACTCTACCCTCGAAAACTGTTGCGATCCCCTATACTTATGGGTTATCAAGACCTTTTTCTGGCGCCGTTGCCGGGGAGCATAGCAATATTTGTTGAGTCACTTGGGATTTATATCAATTTATCACTATGAAGAATCTGAAAGATCCAAAGACTAAGATTTTTCCCTCTAAGATGAGGGGAGGTAAGGAACTGCCATCTAGCTCTGCACTTGATTCACCTTCTGTTATGAGTAAGCTTGCAATACCACCACATGCTAGTAATCCTGATATGTCGCAAGTTATTGATCATGCTACCTCTGCTATGAATGATGCTTATGATGATTCTAGTACCATGCTTGATGATAATGTGCCACTAGGAGAATTTCTTGATGAACAAGTAGCTAGAGCTAAAGAGAATGAAACTACTGAAACTGACGAGATTCCTGAAACTGATGAAGCCTATGAAACTGATGATGACTATGAAACACCTATTAGTCCTAGCTCTCCTAAGTTTGAAATGCCTAAGATACCTGAAGGTTATGTTATGGACGAAGAGATAACTAGAGAAATTCTTTCTTGCAAGGATATAAATGATCTTAAGAAATTGCTAGGCAAGTATAAAGAAAAGACTTTGAATACTAGAATGAAATGTGATCCTAAGTTTGCTACTTCACCTATCTTTGTTACCGATAAGGATTATGAATTCTCTGTCGACCCATTGTTAATTACTTTGGTTGAATCTGATCCTTTCCATGGCTATGAAACCGAAACTGTAGTGGCACACCTTACTAAGCTGAATGATATAGCCACCCTCTGTGCTCATGATGAGAAGATTCGCTACTATTACATCCTTAAGTTATTTCCGTTCTCATTAAAGGTTGATGCTAAGACATGGTACAATACTCTTGCTCCTGGTTGTGTGCGTAGTCCCCAGGATATGATCTACTACTTTTCCGAAAAATATTTTCCTGCTCATAAGAAACAAGCTGCCTTAGGAAATATTTAACTTTGTGCAAATTGAAGAAGAGAGTCTCCCACAAGCTTGGGGTAGGCTTCTCCAGTTTCTTAATGCTTTGCCTGATCATCCTCTTAAGAAAAATGAAATACTTGATATTTTCTATAATGGACTAACCAATGCTTCTAGGGACTTCCTAGATAGTTGTGCTGGTTGGGTTTTCAGGGAGCGAACTGATGAACAAGCTGAGGAATTATTGAATAATATATTGAAGAATTATGATGATTGGACTCCTCCCGAACCACCGCCTAAACCCACTCCGAAGAAGAGGGGTATCTTATTTCTCAGCCCTGAAGATATGCAAGAAGCAAAGAAATCTATGAAGGAAAAAAGGTATTAATTAAAGCTGAGGATGTTAAGAATTTGCCACCTATTGAAGAAATACATGGCCTTGACACACCACCACCTCCACAGGTGGTAGAGGTAAATTCCTTATTAAAGTTTAATGAAAGTGACATTCCTCACAATAAACATCCTAGTCAATGCTTATATGAGTTTGACAACTATATTATGAAGCAAGATCATTTCAATGCTCATGTTCTGAAACAATTGAAATATAACTCTGATATGATTGCTCGCTTGAGTGACTTCCTATTTAGAATCAGTAATGATGTTAGAGGTGTAGGAAAGCATGCCTCTATGGTTCAAACTCAGTTAGAACAAGTTGCTAAGTCTCAAAAAGAATTTCTTGATGAGATGAATAATAATATGAATGATTTTGCTGCTAGAGTAGTAACTAGAGGAGGTAGAATGACCCAAGAACCACTATATCCTGAGGGTCATCCTAAAAGAATTGAACAAGACTCTCATAGAATTAATACTGATGCACCTAGTCCTTCTAAGAAGAAAAAGAAGAAGAAAAATGATAGGACTTTACATACCTCTAGTGAACCCGAGACACAAAAACCTCCTGATAATAATGATGTCTCTATTTCTGATGCTGAAACTCAGTCTGGTAATGAACATTCACCTAGTGATAATGAAAATGATAATGATGATGTTCATGAAGATGTTCAACCTAGCAATGATATAGAACAAGATAATGATGTTGAAATAGAGCCTGCTGCTGATCTTGATAACCCACAACCCAAAAATAAATGTTATGATAAAAGAGACTTTGTGGCTAGGAAACATGGTAAAGAAAGAGAGCCATGGGTTCAGAAACCCATTCCATTTTCACCTAAGCCATCTAAGAAAAAGGATGATGAAGAATTTGAACGCTTTGCTGAAATGATTAGGCCAGTCTTTTTGCGTACCCGTTTGACCGATATTCTCAAGATGGCCCCTTATGCAAAGTATATGAAAGACATCATCACAAATAAAAGAAAGATACCAGAAGCTGAAATCTCCACCATGCTTGCTAATTATTCTTTGAAGGATGGAGTACCTAAAAAACTTGGAGATCCTGGAATACCAACTATACCTTGCTCTATCAAAAGAAACTATGTCAAAACTGCTTTGTGTGATTTGGGAGCCGGCTTTAGTGTTATGCCTTTCTCCTTATATAAGAGACTTGATTTGAATAAACTCACACCTACCGAAATATCATTGCAAATGGCTGACAAATCTACTGCCATACCTATCGATATTTGTGAGGATGTGCCCGTTGTTGTTGCAAATGTTACTATCTTAACGGACTTTGTTATTCTTGAGATGCCCGAGGACGACAACATGTCGATTATCCTTGGTAGACCCTTTCTAAATACTGCAGGGGCTGTTATTGATTGCAACAAAAGCAAAGTCACTTTTCATATCAATGGTAATGAGCATACGGTACACTTTTCGAAGAAACAATTCCAAGTGAATGGTATAAATATTAATGAAGAATTGATGACCCACAAGTATAGGGGATCAATCGTAGTCATTTCGGTAAGTAAGATTGTCGAACCCAACGTGGAGCAGAAGGAAATGACAAGCGGTTTTCAGCAAGGTAATTTCTGCAAGCATTGAAATTGTAGGTAACAGATAGTTTGATAGCAAGGTAATTGGTAGCAAGCAAGTAACGGTAACGGTAAACAAGGTGCAGCAAGATAGCCCAATCCTTTTGAGGCAAAGGACAGGCCAGAACAATCACTAGTAATAGGCAAAGTGTTCTTGAGGGTACACGGGAATTTCGTCTAGTCACTTTTATCATGTTGGTTTGATTCGTGTTCGCTACTTTGATAATTTGATATGTGGGTGGACCGGTGCTAAGGTGTTGTTCTTACTTGAACTAACAACCTACTTATGATTAACCCCCTCGCAAGCATCCGCAACTACGAGAAAAGTATTAAGACAAAGTCTAACCATAGCAGTAAACATGTGGATCCAAATCAGCCCCTTACGAAGTAGTGCATAAACTAGGGTTTAAGCTTCTGTCACTCTAGCAACCCATCATGTAATAACTACTCCACAATGCATTCCCTTAGGCCCATGAATGGTGAAGTATCATGTAGTCGACTTTCACATGACACCACTAAGGGAATCACAACATACATCTCATCAAAATATCGAACACATATCAAATTCACATGATTACTTGCAATATGACTTCTCCCGTGACCTCAAGAACAAAGGTAACTACTCACAAATAATAATCATGCTCAAGATCAGAGGAGTATTGATTAGCATAATGGATCTGAACATATAATCTTCCACCAAATAAACCATATAGTAATCAACTACGCAAGGTAATCAGCACTACTAGTCACCCACATGTACCAATCTGAGGTTCCGGTACAAAGATTGAACACAAGAGATGAACTAGGGTTTGAGAGGAGATGGTGCTGTTGATGATGTTGATGAAGATTGGCCTCCCAAAGATGAGAGGGGTGTTGGTGATGACGTTAGCTTCGATTTCCCCCTCCGGGAGGGAAGTTCCCCCGGCGGAATCGCTCCGCCGGAGGGCAAAAGTGCTCCTGCCCAAGTTCTGCCTCGAGGCAGCGGCGCTTCGTCCCGAAAGTCCTCCTCTTATTTTTTCTAGGTTTTTTTGGGAATTTATACCAGAAGATGGGCACCAGAGGTGGGCCTGGGTGAGCACAACCCATCAGGGCGCGCCCAGGGGTGCCTGGCGCGCCCTGGTGGGTTGTGCCCACCTGGTGGGCCTCCCCCGATAGTTTTCAGCTCCAGTATTTTTTATTAAATGCAAAAATAATCTCCGTAAATTTTCAGCTTCATTGGAGTTGTGCAGAATAGGTATCTCTGACGTGCTTTTCTTGGGTCCAGAATTCTTGCTACCGGTATTCTCCCTCTTGGTGTAAACCTTGCATATTATGAGAGAAAAGGCATTAGAATCACTCCCCAAAGCATTATTATTCAACAAAACAAAGTGAATAACAGTAGGAAATCATGATGCAAAATGGACGTATCAAGAATCTCCGACCATCACTATTGGAAGCTTTAAATTACCTCTACCTACTGCCAAAAAGAAATATGATATACCTATTGTTGGGGATATGCACATCCCCATTGAGGTAACTTAGTGTTTTACGAAAGTTCTTCGGTTTCATGCTAATCGGAAGTGGTTGTTAATAAGACTTGATCAACCTTATTAATGGATCATTTTTGAGAGGTATGAAGTTGATGAATCCAGTAAGCACAACTCTCTGCTCCCACCTTTTATTTTCTGTTTTAGTTAGTCAAATAAAATAAAATGCCATGATTATCCTATTTTCTGTTTTCGCCGTGCAATAAAAAATGACCCAAAAATAAAAGTTCTCAGAATGCCCTAAAAATTTAACATGATTTTTTTCCAAATATTTCTGGATTTTTGGTGCAAATAATACCAGAGGGGGTGCACCTGGTGCCCACAAGACACCAGGGCGTGCCAGCACCCCCAGGCGCGCCCTGGTGGGTTGTGGTCCCCACGTGGGCTCCCTCACTTATCTCTTTAGCCCACCTCATCTCCTACCTCCAGAAAAAAAATCACCACAACCACCATTCTCGTGTTCTTGCTCTCGAACCCACGGATTTCGATCTCTTTGCTCGAAGCTCCGTTTCTGAAATTGTTTGGAGGGATTACTACTTGGTATGTGACTCCTCCATTGCTCCAATTAGTTTATGATTTAGTGGGTTATTTTTAGAGTAATTAGCTGCTCTTGGTGCTGCTGTAGATGAGCTTGCATGTTGAATTCTTAGAGTTCTAAGTAGTTTGAATGCTCAATATGGCCTCTATGCATGCTTGGGAGTAGTTGCTAACAATCTTACAAAGTTTTGTTGACAAATTTTTTGTGGATAATTTTTTTTCAGAATTTTATAGGAATAAAAAGGCAATTCTTTAGGAGTTCTTCAAGGAGGAGATCCTCAGAAGCTTCATCAAACGGAAGCTCGGTTCGTCAGTCTTATGTTGAACCAAGCGAAAGCTCGATGCGAGATACCGCCACCAAATCATGCTTGTGGCCGTGCAACGAGTTCATGGAAGGTGCAGGTATTAAGGAGGAATTTGACCAATTTATCCACAACACAGAGCTTGCTCCCTTCGTCGCAGATAAGTGCCCCCAACACCTTGAACTCACGAAAACCTTCACAAAGAAATTTAAATATTTTTCTCGTGAGTCTAGAGTTTCATTCAATCTGTATGACCATTCCTTCACCATGCCGTTAGAAATGTTCAGTGAAGCATGCAAACTTCCATATTGGGGTTCCGTCGATGAACCAACAAAATCTGAATACAAATCGTTTTTAGTTAATCTTTGCTTTGGTGAAGATAGGGGGGTAACACAAGGGAGAATTAACAGCATCCATTTCCCATCGATACAATATTTTGCGCTCTTTAACGGTAAATGTATCGTAGGCAAACAAGATTGTAGCACATTGTGTGCTCATGATTTGAGTCTATTACATACTGCCATAACTGGGAATAAGAATTATAATCTTGGTGCAATTGTTGCACGGAGACTACAGCTTAATGCTGCCAATGGTAAATTTTTATGGAGGAATCTATGCCTCCCGTGAAGCAGAAAGATTAAATGTCTCACCATGGCGTAATGACCCCATCTTACCTACTTAGTATTTAGACTTTGATGCCATGAAGCGTCATAAGTTCCTTACGGGTACGGCCACTAACTACACCTATAACTTGAGATTTAATAAGAAACCTGTTATGCCAATCGCTTTGCCTGCTCCTGCTCTCTTTGATTTTCACAACAGGGGGAGATATTATGTCCTTGAGAGTGAAGCCCATGCGTACAATGCGGAGGTTGAAGCTGCCAGGAGGGCCGCGGAGTTTGATCCGAGGGCCTCGGTGAGCCATCGCCCAGATTATTATTCATACGTATGGTGATTACCAAGCTAGGCCAAAAGCTTAAGCTTGGGGGAGTACGTATTCCCACCGACATTACATTCATGTTCACACATTTCATTCCAGTTATCGGTGTTCATAATTTGTCATTGTAATATCCATGCTAGATTTGTTTTCCCGCTTTCTTCTTGTGTGTTTGAAAAACTTTGAGAAAATCCAAAAATATTTCCTACTTCTTTTTAGTTTTCCTTTCTAGCTTAGTTTAATTGTTGCATCAAAAGAAAACACAAAAAGATTTCTCGCTTCTTCTTTTACTTATTGGGAGCTTACCCGTGTAAATAGTTTTTCTCGTTTTCGGTTTTCCTCGTTAATTTGCTTTCTTCAAGAAAAACCAAAACTCCAAAAATATTTCAGTGTGTTTCTCTGAATTTCTTTTCTTTTACTTGAGTCGCACCAAGGAGAAGACCACAATGAAATTGTTGAGTGGCTCTCATCTGCATCGTTTATCTAACAAAGAGCCCATATTACTTTGTCTTCTCCTCTTGAATAAAATGTTTGCAAATTCCAGCTTAGTCCACGACACTCTTGCACTATTATTATTTTCTTATCATTCGGTCGTGCAAGTGAAAGGCAATAATGACGACATTTGATGAATTGACTGTTGCAGAGAAAAGCGGGTATGAACTCAACTTGTTTTTGTTTTTGTATATATGTTTAACCTAGTATCCTTGATTCAGCTCATTATGATCAAACATGTTTGCAATGACCATTAGAGATAATAGTTGTTCATGCCATGCTTAAGTAGCTAGGAGTGGATAATGATTTATCTTGGGTGTCACCATGCATTAAAATGGTTGTGATGCGGTATGATGATATGGTATCCTCCTTCGAATGTTTCAAGTGGCTTGACTTGGCACATGTTCACGCATGTAGTTGAATCAAAACCAACATAGCCTTCATGATATTTATGTTCATGGTGTCCATATCCTACTCATGCTAGTATTCAATGTTGATTATATGTAATGCATGTTCATGACCATTTTCGCTCTCTAGATGGCCGCTTCTCAATCTATTTTCTAGCCTTCGCCTGTAGTAAGCGGGAATACTACTTGTGCATCAAACCCTTAAACCAAGTTGTGCCAGATGAGTCCACGATATCTACCTATACGCGGTATTACCCTACCGTTCTAAAGTAAATTTGCATGTGCCATCTCTAAAAATTCAAATAAACATCTGTTTTGTGTGCCTGGACCGCTCATGGAGCGACAGGGGGCGATCAGTATCTTCCATGCTAAGCGGGTTATTATCATGATGAGTGTTTATTCACTTGTCCTTACACGAGAGGGGCGGTAATAGGGATTCCCAGTCCCGAAATAAAAAATCAAGAAAATAATTAAACAAACTCCCCCAGGAATGTTGTTGGTTTGGATGGTACCCGTGGATTCGGCTAGCCGTGGAGTGTGATTGTTGGTGGAGGGGGAGTAAACCTTTACTTTTACCGCTTGGGAACCGGTGCTAATTTGTTTAGCATGGAAGATATTGATAACTCTTGGTCGTGGCGTTGACAGGAAGGGTGTACCTCCCAAAATTATATCTATCTCCGTTTTAAACTTTGAGCTCTGGCACCGCTGCAAATCCATGCTTCCCTCTGCGAAGGGACTATCTATTTACTTTTATGTTGAGTCATCACCTTCTCAAATAAGCGCCAGACCTGAGAGCACTATTGTCATCCTCATGCATTGTGTATAGTTGATGTTGGGTGCAGCATGACTGGATCTTTTCTACCATGAATTACAATGTTTAGTCGCTGCTTGAACTTTGGAGGTGCTCTGCATTTATGTTTTGCAATCTTAGAAAGGGCTAGCGAGATACCACTATTGTCATATTGTATCATAATTGTTTTGACAAAGTGTTGGCGCTTGAGATATCTTGTTATTGCTCGCTAGTTGCTTATGTTATTGTTATGAGCTAATATAATTTCTAAGAGTTATTGTTGGCATGGTTAGTCATAATCTTTGCTGAAAACCTGGGTGCTACTTAAGCATATATATATGTAACCAAGAACAAAAGAGTTCATAAAAGTTTTTCTTCATCACTTTCAGTTTGTCAACTGAATTGCTTGAGGGCAAGCAAAGGCTTAAGCTTGGGGGAGTTGATACGTCTCCAACGTATCTAGTTTTCCTCACTCTTTTGCCCTTGTTTTGGACTCTAATTTGCATGATTTGAATGGAACTAACCCGGACTAACGTTGTTTTCAGCAAAACTACCATGGTGTTGTTTTTGTGCAGAAATAAAAGTTCTCGAAATGGAACGAAACTTTTTGGAGAATTATTTCAGAATATATGAGAATTATTGGAGCCAAAATCCGCCGGAGAGGGGGGCCAGGGTGAGCAACACCCACCAGGGCACTCCAGGCCCCCTGGGCGCGCCCTGGTGGGTTGTGCCCACATCATGGCCCCACTGACCCTAATTCCGCCACTATAAATTCCTATTTTCGGAGAAAAAACCCAGAGAGAAAGTTTCATCGGGTTTTACGATACGGAGCCACCGCCACCTCCTGTTCTTCATCGGAAGGCCAGATCTGGAGCCCGTTTGGGGCTCCGGAGAGGGGAATCTTCGGTCTTCGTCATCACCAACCCTTCTCCATCGCCAATTCCTTGATGCTTCCCACCGGGAGTGAGTAATTCCTTCGTAGGGTTGCTGGTCGGTGAGGAGTTGGATGAGATTCATCATGTAATCGAGTTAGTTTTGTTAGGGCTTGATCCCTAGTATCCACTATGTTCTGAGATAGATGTTGCTATGACTTTGGTATGCCTAATGCTTGTCACTAGGGCCCGAGTGCCATGATTTCAGATCTGAACCGTTTATATTATCATCTCTATATCCATGTTCTTGATCCGATCTTGCCTAGTCATATGCACCTATTACGTGTTATGATCCGTCAACCCCATAGTGACAATATTTGGGATACTTCGCGGTGATGACCGTAGTTTGAGGAGTTCATGTATTCACCATGTGTTAATGCTTTGTTCCGGTTCTCTATTAAAAGGAGGCCTTAATATCCCTTAGTTTCCTTATGGACCCCGCTGCCACGGGAGGGTAGGACAAAGATGTCATGCAAGTTCTTTTCCATAAGCACGTATGACTATTTACGGAATACATGCCTACATTACATTGATGAACTGGAGCTAGTTCTGTGTCGCCCTAGGTTATGACTGTTATATGATGAATATCATCCAACGAGTTCACCGATCCAGTGCCTACGAGCTTTCCACTTATTGTTCTTGCTAAGTTACTATTGTTGTTGCTACTGTTCCAACTGCTACAAAACTATTGCTACTACTGTTACCGCTACTGTTACTATTGCTACTGCTATCAAACTATCATATTACTGTGCTACTGATCACCTTGCTGCAAATATTTAATCTCCAGGTGTGGTTGAATTGACAACTCAACTGCTAATACTCTCAAGTATTCTTTGGCTCCCCTTGTGTCGAATCTATAAATTTGGGTTGAATACTCTACCCTCGAAAACTGTTGCGATCCCCTATACTTATGGGTTATCAAGACCTTTTTCTGGCGCCGTTGCCGGGGAGCATAGCAATATTTGTTGAGTCACTTGGGATTTATATCAATTTATCACTATGAAGAATCTGAAAGATCCAAAGACTAAGATTTTTCCCTCTAAGATGAGGGGAGGTAAGGAACTGCCATCTAGCTCTGCACTTGATTCACCTTCTGTTATGAGTAAGCTTGCAATACCACCACATGCTAGTAATCCTGATATGTCGCAAGTTATTGATCATGCTACCTCTGCTATGAATGATGCTTATGATGATTCTAGTACCATGCTTGATGATAATGTGCCACTAGGAGAATTTCTTGATGAACAAGTAGCTAGAGCTAAAGAGAATGAAACTACTGAAACTGACGAGATTCCTGAAACTGATGAAGCCTATGAAACTGATGATGACTATGAAACACCTATTAGTCCTAGCTCTCCTAAGTTTGAAATGCCTAAGATACCTGAAGGTTATGTTATGGACGAAGAGATAACTAGAGAAATTCTTTCTTGCAAGGATATAAATGATCTTAAGAAATTGCTAGGCAAGTATAAAGAAAAGACTTTGAATACTAGAATGAAATGTGATCCTAAGTTTGCTACTTCACCTATCTTTGTTACCGATAAGGATTATGAATTCTCTGTCGACCCATTGTTAATTACTTTGGTTGAATCTGATCCTTTCCATGGCTATGAAACCGAAACTGTAGTGGCACACCTTACTAAGCTGAATGATATAGCCACCCTCTGTGCTCATGATGAGAAGATTCGCTACTATTACATCCTTAAGTTATTTCCGTTCTCATTAAAGGTTGATGCTAAGACATGGTACAATACTCTTGCTCCTGGTTGTGTGCGTAGTCCCCAGGATATGATCTACTACTTTTCCGAAAAATATTTTCCTGCTCATAAGAAACAAGCTGCCTTAGGAAATATTTAACTTTGTGCAAATTGAAGAAGAGAGTCTCCCACAAGCTTGGGGTAGGCTTCTCCAGTTTCTTAATGCTTTGCCTGATCATCCTCTTAAGAAAAATGAAATACTTGATATTTTCTATAATGGACTAACCAATGCTTCTAGGGACTTCCTAGATAGTTGTGCTGGTTGGGTTTTCAGGGAGCGAACTGATGAACAAGCTGAGGAATTATTGAATAATATATTGAAGAATTATGATGATTGGACTCCTCCCGAACCACCGCCTAAACCCACTCCGAAGAAGAGGGGTATCTTATTTCTCAGCCCTGAAGATATGCAAGAAGCAAAGAAATCTATGAAGGAAAAAAGGTATTAATTAAAGCTGAGGATGTTAAGAATTTGCCACCTATTGAAGAAATACATGGCCTTGACACACCACCACCTCCACAGGTGGTAGAGGTAAATTCCTTATTAAAGTTTAATGAAAGTGACATTCCTCACAATAAACATCCTAGTCAATGCTTATATGAGTTTGACAACTATATTATGAAGCAAGATCATTTCAATGCTCATGTTCTGAAACAATTGAAATATAACTCTGATATGATTGCTCGCTTGAGTGACTTCCTATTTAGAATCAGTAATGATGTTAGAGGTGTAGGAAAGCATGCCTCTATGGTTCAAACTCAGTTAGAACAAGTTGCTAAGTCTCAAAAAGAATTTCTTGATGAGATGAATAATAATATGAATGATTTTGCTGCTAGAGTAGTAACTAGAGGAGGTAGAATGACCCAAGAACCACTATATCCTGAGGGTCATCCTAAAAGAATTGAACAAGACTCTCATAGAATTAATACTGATGCACCTAGTCCTTCTAAGAAGAAAAAGAAGAAGAAAAATGATAGGACTTTACATACCTCTAGTGAACCCGAGACACAAAAACCTCCTGATAATAATGATGTCTCTATTTCTGATGCTGAAACTCAGTCTGGTAATGAACATTCACCTAGTGATAATGAAAATGATAATGATGATGTTCATGAAGATGTTCAACCTAGCAATGATATAGAACAAGATAATGATGTTGAAATAGAGCCTGCTGCTGATCTTGATAACCCACAACCCAAAAATAAATGTTATGATAAAAGAGACTTTGTGGCTAGGAAACATGGTAAAGAAAGAGAGCCATGGGTTCAGAAACCCATTCCATTTTCACCTAAGCCATCTAAGAAAAAGGATGATGAAGAATTTGAACGCTTTGCTGAAATGATTAGGCCAGTCTTTTTGCGTACCCGTTTGACCGATATTCTCAAGATGGCCCCTTATGCAAAGTATATGAAAGACATCATCACAAATAAAAGAAAGATACCAGAAGCTGAAATCTCCACCATGCTTGCTAATTATTCTTTGAAGGATGGAGTACCTAAAAAACTTGGAGATCCTGGAATACCAACTATACCTTGCTCTATCAAAAGAAACTATGTCAAAACTGCTTTGTGTGATTTGGGAGCCGGCTTTAGTGTTATGCCTTTCTCCTTATATAAGAGACTTGATTTGAATAAACTCACACCTACCGAAATATCATTGCAAATGGCTGACAAATCTACTGCCATACCTATCGATATTTGTGAGGATGTGCCCGTTGTTGTTGCAAATGTTACTATCTTAACGGACTTTGTTATTCTTGAGATGCCCGAGGACGACAACATGTCGATTATCCTTGGTAGACCCTTTCTAAATACTGCAGGGGCTGTTATTGATTGCAACAAAAGCAAAGTCACTTTTCATATCAATGGTAATGAGCATACGGTACACTTTTCGAAGAAACAATTCCAAGTGAATGGTATAAATATTAATGAAGAATTGATGACCCACAAGTATAGGGGATCAATCGTAGTCATTTCGGTAAGTAAGATTGTCGAACCCAACGTGGAGCAGAAGGAAATGACAAGCGGTTTTCAGCAAGGTAATTTCTGCAAGCATTGAAATTGTAGGTAACAGATAGTTTGATAGCAAGGTAATTGGTAGCAAGCAAGTAACGGTAACGGTAAACAAGGTGCAGCAAGATAGCCCAATCCTTTTGAGGCAAAGGACAGGCCAGAACAATCACTAGTAATAGGCAAAGTGTTCTTGAGGGTACACGGGAATTTCGTCTAGTCACTTTTATCATGTTGGTTTGATTCGTGTTCGCTACTTTGATAATTTGATATGTGGGTGGACCGGTGCTAAGGTGTTGTTCTTACTTGAACTAACAACCTACTTATGATTAACCCCCTCGCAAGCATCCGCAACTACGAGAAAAGTATTAAGACAAAGTCTAACCATAGCAGTAAACATGTGGATCCAAATCAGCCCCTTACGAAGTAGTGCATAAACTAGGGTTTAAGCTTCTGTCACTCTAGCAACCCATCATGTAATAACTACTCCACAATGCATTCCCTTAGGCCCATGAATGGTGAAGTATCATGTAGTCGACTTTCACATGACACCACTAAGGGAATCACAACATACATCTCATCAAAATATCGAACACATATCAAATTCACATGATTACTTGCAATATGACTTCTCCCGTGACTTCAAGAACAAAGGTAACTACTCACAAATAATAATCATGCTCAAGATCAGAGGAGTATTGATTAGCATAATGGATCTGAACATATAATCTTCCACCAAATAAACCATATAGTAATCAACTACGCAAGGTAATCAGCACTACTAGTCACCCACATGTACCAATCTGAGGTTCCGGTACAAAGATTGAACACAAGAGATGAACTAGGGTTTGAGAGGAGATGGTGCTGTTGATGATGTTGATGAAGATTGGCCTCCCAAAGATGAGAGGGGTGTTGGTGATGACGTTAGCTTCGATTTCCCCCTCCGGGAGGGAAGTTCCCCCGGCGGAATCGCTCCGCCGGAGGGCAAAAGTGCTCCTGCCCAAGTTCTGCCTCGAGGCAGCGGCGCTTCGTCCCGAAAGTCCTCCTCTTATTTTTTCTAGGTTTTTTTGGGAATTTATACCAGAAGATGGGCACCAGAGGTGGGCCTGGGTGAGCACAACCCATCAGGGCGCGCCCAGGGGTGCCTGGCGCGCCCTGGTGGGTTGTGCCCACCTGGTGGGCCTCCCCCGATAGTTTTCAGCTCCAGTATTTTTTATTAAATGCAAAAATAATCTCCGTAAATTTTCAGCTTCATTGGAGTTGTGCAGAATAGGTATCTCTGACGTGCTTTTCTTGGGTCCAGAATTCTTGCTACCGGTATTCTCCCTCTTGGTGTAAACCTTGCATATTATGAGAGAAAAGGCATTAGAATCACTCCCCAAAGCATTATTATTCAACAAAACAAAGTGAATAACAGTAGGAAATCATGATGCAAAATGGACGTATCAAGAATCTCCGACCATCACTATTGGAAGCTTTAAATTACCTCTACCTACTGCCAAAAAGAAATATGATATACCTATTGTTGGGGATATGCACATCCCCATTGAGGTAACTTAGTGTTTTACGAAAGTTCTTCGGTTTCATGCTAATCGGAAGTGGTTGTTAATAAGACTTGATCAACCTTATTAATGGATCATTTTTGAGAGGTATGAAGTTGATGAATCCAGTAAGCACAACTCTCTGCTCCCACCTTTTATTTTCTGTTTTAGTTAGTCAAATAAAATAAAATGCCATGATTATCCTATTTTCTGTTTTCGCCGTGCAATAAAAAATGACCCAAAAATAAAAGTTCTCAGAATGCCCTAAAAATTTAACATGATTTTTTTCCAAATATTTCTGGATTTTTGGTGCAAATAATACCAGAGGGGGTGCACCTGGTGCCCACAAGACACCAGGGCGTGCCAGCACCCCCAGGCGCGCCCTGGTGGGTTGTGGTCCCCACGTGGGCTCCCTCACTTATCTCTTTAGCCCACCTCATCTCCTACCTCCAGAAAAAAAATCACCACAACCACCATTCTCGTGTTCTTGCTCTCGAACCCACGGATTTCGATCTCTTTGCTCGAAGCTCCGTTTCTGAAATTGTTTGGAGGGATTACTACTTGGTATGTGACTCCTCCATTGCTCCAATTAGTTTATGATTTAGTGGGTTATTTTTAGAGTAATTAGCTGCTCTTGGTGCTGCTGTAGATGAGCTTGCATGTTGAATTCTTAGAGTTCTAAGTAGTTTGAATGCTCAATATGGCCTCTATGCATGCTTGGGAGTAGTTGCTAACAATCTTACAAAGTTTTGTTGACAAATTTTTTGTGGATAATTTTTTTTCAGAATTTTATAGGAATAAAAAGGCAATTCTTTAGGAGTTCTTCAAGGAGGAGATCCTCAGAAGCTTCATCAAACGGAAGCTCGGTTCGTCAGTCTTATGTTGAACCAAGCGAAAGCTCGATGCGAGATACCGCCACCAAATCATGCTTGTGGCCGTGCAACGAGTTCATGGAAGGTGCAGGTATTAAGGAGGAATTTGACCAATTTATCCACAACACAGAGCTTGCTCCCTTCGTCGCAGATAAGTGCCCCCAACACCTTGAACTCACGAAAACCTTCACAAAGAAATTTAAATATTTTTCTCGTGAGTCTAGAGTTTCATTCAATCTGTATGACCATTCCTTCACCATGCCGTTAGAAATGTTCAGTGAAGCATGCAAACTTCCATATTGGGGTTCCGTCGATGAACCAACAAAATCTGAATACAAATCGTTTTTAGTTAATCTTTGCTTTGGTGAAGATAGGGGGGTAACACAAGGGAGAATTAACAGCATCCATTTCCCATCGATACAATATTTTGCGCTCTTTAACGGTAAATGTATCGTAGGCAAACAAGATTGTAGCACATTGTGTGCTCATGATTTGAGTCTATTACATACTGCCATAACTGGGAATAAGAATTATAATCTTGGTGCAATTGTTGCACGGAGACTACAGCTTAATGCTGCCAATGGTAAATTTTTATGGAGGAATCTATGCCTCCCGTGAAGCAGAAAGATTAAATGTCTCACCATGGCGTAATGACCCCATCTTACCTACTTAGTATTTAGACTTTGATGCCATGAAGCGTCATAAGTTCCTTACGGGTACGGCCACTAACTACACCTATAACTTGAGATTTAATAAGAAACCTGTTATGCCAATCGCTTTGCCTGCTCCTGCTCTCTTTGATTTTCACAACAGGGGGAGATATTATGTCCTTGAGAGTGAAGCCCATGCGTACAATGCGGAGGTTGAAGCTGCCAGGAGGGCCGCGGAGTTTGATCCGAGGGCCTCGGTGAGCCATCGCCCAGATTATTATTCATACGTATGGTGATTACCAAGCTAGGCCAAAAGCTTAAGCTTGGGGGAGTACGTATTCCCACCGACATTACATTCATGTTCACACATTTCATTCCAGTTATCGGTGTTCATAATTTGTCATTGTAATATCCATGCTAGATTTGTTTTCCCGCTTTCTTCTTGTGTGTTTGAAAAACTTTGAGAAAATCCAAAAATATTTCCTACTTCTTTTTAGTTTTCCTTTCTAGCTTAGTTTAATTGTTGCATCAAAAGAAAACACAAAAAGATTTCTCGCTTCTTCTTTTACTTATTGGGAGCTTACCCGTGTAAATAGTTTTTCTCGTTTTCGGTTTTCCTCGTTAATTTGCTTTCTTCAAGAAAAACCAAAACTCCAAAAATATTTCAGTGTGTTTCTCTGAATTTCTTTTCTTTTACTTGAGTCGCACCAAGGAGAAGACCACAATGAAATTGTTGAGTGGCTCTCATCTGCATCGTTTATCTAACAAAGAGCCCATATTACTTTGTCTTCTCCTCTTGAATAAAATGTTTGCAAATTCCAGCTTAGTCCACGACACTCTTGCACTATTATTATTTTCTTATCATTCGGTCGTGCAAGTGAAAGGCAATAATGACGACATTTGATGAATTGACTGTTGCAGAGAAAAGCGGGTATGAACTCAACTTGTTTTTGTTTTTGTATATATGTTTAACCTAGTATCCTTGATTCAGCTCATTATGATCAAACATGTTTGCAATGACCATTAGAGATAATAGTTGTTCATGCCATGCTTAAGTAGCTAGGAGTGGATAATGATTTATCTTGGGTGTCACCATGCATTAAAATGGTTGTGATGCGGTATGATGATATGGTATCCTCCTTCGAATGTTTCAAGTGGCTTGACTTGGCACATGTTCACGCATGTAGTTGAATCAAAACCAACATAGCCTTCATGATATTTATGTTCATGGTGTCCATATCCTACTCATGCTAGTATTCAATGTTGATTATATGTAATGCATGTTCATGACCATTTTCGCTCTCTAGATGGCCGCTTCTCAATCTATTTTCTAGCCTTCGCCTGTAGTAAGCGGGAATACTACTTGTGCATCAAACCCTTAAACCAAGTTGTGCCAGATGAGTCCACGATATCTACCTATACGCGGTATTACCCTACCGTTCTAAAGTAAATTTGCATGTGCCATCTCTAAAAATTCAAATAAACATCTGTTTTGTGTGCCTGGACCGCTCATGGAGCGACAGGGGGCGATCAGTATCTTCCATGCTAAGCGGGTTATTATCATGATGAGTGTTTATTCACTTGTCCTTACACGAGAGGGGCGGTAATAGGGATTCCCAGTCCCGAAATAAAAAATCAAGAAAATAATTAAACAAACTCCCCCAGGAATGTTGTTGGTTTGGATGGTACCCGTGGATTCGGCTAGCCGTGGAGTGTGATTGTTGGTGGAGGGGGAGTAAACCTTTACTTTTACCGCTTGGGAACCGGTGCTAATTTGTTTAGCATGGAAGATATTGATAACTCTTGGTCGTGGCGTTGACAGGAAGGGTGTACCTCCCAAAATTATATCTATCTCCGTTTTAAACTTTGAGCTCTGGCACCGCTGCAAATCCATGCTTCCCTCTGCGAAGGGACTATCTATTTACTTTTATGTTGAGTCATCACCTTCTCAAATAAGCGCCAGACCTGAGAGCACTATTGTCATCCTCATGCATTGTGTATAGTTGATGTTGGGTGCAGCATGACTGGATCTTTTCTACCATGAATTACAATGTTTAGTCGCTGCTTGAACTTTGGAGGTGCTCTGCATTTATGTTTTGCAATCTTAGAAAGGGCTAGCGAGATACCACTATTGTCATATTGTATCATAATTGTTTTGACAAAGTGTTGGCGCTTGAGATATCTTGTTATTGCTCGCTAGTTGCTTATGTTATTGTTATGAGCTAATATAATTTCTAAGAGTTATTGTTGGCATGGTTAGTCATAATCTTTGCTGAAAACCTGGGTGCTACTTAAGCATATATATATGTAACCAAGAACAAAAGAGTTCATAAAAGTTTTTCTTCATCACTTTCAGTTTGTCAACTGAATTGCTTGAGGGCAAGCAAAGGCTTAAGCTTGGGGGAGTTGATACGTCTCCAACGTATCTAGTTTTCCTCACTCTTTTGCCCTTGTTTTGGACTCTAATTTGCATGATTTGAATGGAACTAACCCGGACTAACGTTGTTTTCAGCAAAACTACCATGGTGTTGTTTTTGTGCAGAAATAAAAGTTCTCGAAATGGAACGAAACTTTTTGGAGAATTATTTCAGAATATATGAGAATTATTGGAGCCAAAATCCGCCGGAGAGGGGGGCCAGGGTGAGCAACACCCACCAGGGCACTCCAGGCCCCCTGGGCGCGCCCTGGTGGGTTGTGCCCACATCATGGCCCCACTGACCCTAATTCCGCCACTATAAATTCCTATTTTCGGAGAAAAAACCCAGAGAGAAAGTTTCATCGGGTTTTACGATACGGAGCCACCGCCACCTCCTGTTCTTCATCGGAAGGCCAGATCTGGAGCCCGTTTGGGGCTCCGGAGAGGGGAATCTTCGGTCTTCGTCATCACCAACCCTTCTCCATCGCCAATTCCTTGATGCTTCCCACCGGGAGTGAGTAATTCCTTCGTAGGGTTGCTGGTCGGTGAGGAGTTGGATGAGATTCATCATGTAATCGAGTTAGTTTTGTTAGGGCTTGATCCCTAGTATCCACTATGTTCTGAGATAGATGTTGCTATGACTTTGGTATGCCTAATGCTTGTCACTAGGGCCCGAGTGCCATGATTTCAGATCTGAACCGTTTATATTATCATCTCTATATCCATGTTCTTGATCCGATCTTGCCTAGTCATATGCACCTATTACGTGTTATGATCCGTCAACCCCATAGTGACAATATTTGGGATACTTCGCGGTGATGACCGTAGTTTGAGGAGTTCATGTATTCACCATGTGTTAATGCTTTGTTCCGGTTCTCTATTAAAAGGAGGCCTTAATATCCCTTAGTTTCCTTATGGACCCCGCTGCCACGGGAGGATAGGACAAAAGATGTCATGCAAGTTCTTTTCCATAAGCACGTATGACTATTTAAGGAATACATGCCTACATTACATTGATGAACTGGAGCTAGTTCTGTGTCGCCCTAGGTTATGACTATTATATGATGAATATCATCCAACGAGTTCACCGATCCAGTGCCTACGAGATTTCCACTTATTGTTCTTGCTAAGTTACTATTGTTGTTGCTACTATTCCAACTGCTACAAAACTATTGCTACTACTATTACCGCTACTATTACTATTGCTACTGCTATCAAACTATCATATTACTGTGCTACTGATCACCTTGCTGTAGATATTTAATCCCCAGGTGTGGTTGAATTGACAACTCAACTGCTAATACTCTCAAGTATTATTTGGCTCCCCTTGTGTCGAATCTATAAATTTGGGTTGAATACTCTACCCTCGAAAACTGTTGCGATCCCCTATACTTGTGGGTTATCAAGACTAAGCAAAGGCAAGACAAAGCAGAAAAAGCTGCAATGAAGTCTGCAACTGAGGCCACCTCATCTAGGAGCCTAGTGAGAAAGGAGTATGCCAGTTCTGAAGCCATGAAAGCACCAGAGAGTGCTAGGGCATCCATGTCCATTGAGCCAGCCAGGAGCTCCATGCGCAAGAAGGAAGCTGAGAAGAAGAGGAGCGGAAAGAGGATTGTTCATGTTGTTGGAAGACCTACTTCTATGTATGAAGATCCGGAGGAAGCAGAAGAAGTGGAAGAGACAGGTGCCAAGGCACCTCCCAAGAAGAAGAAGCTGCTTGCTGATGCCATGACTAGTGAGGCCCCATCCAAGAGCAAGTTAGCTGCTCCGAAGAAGCCCACGGCTCCTAAGTCCAAGAGGACAACCAAGGATGTTCCAGCTGCAGCAAAGAACAAGGGTTCCTCCTCTAGAGCTGCTGCTGAAGAGGATGAGATGACTGTTTTGAGGAAGCTGAGACCTCACCTTCCAGAGCACAATGACAACCATCCTATTGCTGAGGACATGAAGAAGAGGAAGGATTCATGGCTGAGGGAATGGAGAGCTATTGATCCATATTCTCAGAGGAGAAGGACTGCTATAGACTACAGATTCTACACTAACGAGCAGCAAGATTTCTATGAAACCATTCTCCTGGACAAGAGCCCAGCTGTGAGTGATATGAGATATGTAGACTGTGACTACATCAAGAAGAATGAAGATTATTTTCCCCATGTGCAAGAGAACTTCAAGGCCATTGACATTGATGCATTTGTTTGTAGAGAGTTGACCCCTTGGAATGATGAGATGATCATGCAATTCTACTCCACAGCTCATTTTTATGGAGATGGCAGAATTGTCTGGATGACAGAAGGTGTCAGGTATGAATCCACTATGGAAGAGTGGGCTACCATCTTAGGAGCCCCACAAGTGCAAGATGGCGATTTGGATGTGTACTCTGAGGCCAAGATGAATCATAACTCCATGGCAACGATGTACAGGGAGATCCCTGCTGACTATGTGCATTCACATAAGTTTGGTTCAGTATACTATCTGCAGGCAGGACTGACCACCACCAACACCATCATGAGGTATACTTTGATGCCCAAATCAGGAGATGACAAGATGATCCGAGGATACTCCATCAACATGCTGCATCACATTGACCATCACACCAGATTCAGGGTCACGGACTGGATTGTTGAGACTGTGAAGAGGACTGCTGCTGATCAGAAGAGATCTTGTGGATATGCACCGTATATTCAGATGCTTATCAACTCTAAGCTTGAAAAGAATGTATATGCACTTGATCGACCACATATGCCACTCCAGCCTGAGTTTGAGGACAACGTTGTGGTGATGAATCCAAATCATCCCATTTCATCTACTGCACAGGCAGCGGCTGAGGCAGCCAGAGCCACTAGTGCTCTAGTTCCAAGGACCAGGAGTGAGCAGATGGATCTTATTTTTAGCTGTATCCAAGGCATGCAGAATGACATCACAGAGATTTTGAAGAACCAGAAGAGTCTGGAAAGGATAGTTGAGGACAAGTTCCACACATTGAACAACAAGGTAGATGGGCTGACAAAGACTGATGATGAGTTCAAGAAGGAAGTGGATGCAGTACCCCTTCCTCACTCTTCATATGATGATGATGATGATGATGATGACAGTCGCCCTCTCAGGCCCAACACTCAGTTCACGACCCAGGCCAGATCTGCGACAGTGCCTGCTTCAGAGTTGGGACCATCTTCATCAGCCCCTGCTACAGCTCCTTCAGTTCCATCAGCTCCTTCAGCACCTCCAGTGTCTACTCCAACTCCTTCCATGACATCTGCAGAAGTCTTCGCCGAAGCGGTTCTCTCGACTCCTACATCAATAACCGAAGGAGATCAGCCCCAGAGAGATGATTAGTTCTATACCTTTGAACTTTTTGGTAACTTGTTGCCAAAAGGGGGAGAAGTTGTATAGATCATAGGGCTTCGAGAGAGAGAGAGAGAGAGAGAGAGTGTTGCCTTTTATCGCTCTCCAAAACTTTAAAATCTTTTGGCTTACAGTTTGTGTTAAACTTTTTTGGTGTTTGATCATATACTTCTTATGTGTTGCTACTATTTCCTATCTTTGAGATGCTTATGAGATGATCATTCACTTTTGCTTGATGTGTTGTGATATGTTGTTCATTCATATTATTCTCGCACACCACCAAGCTGTATGTGACATGGAAGAGTGCCCCATGAACCTAATCGATTGTGCATTTGCATTCAAATGCAAATTCAAAATAGTGCACAAATTTAGGGGGAGCCCTTGCTTATCGCATACTTCTCAAAGCGACAATTTTATTCATTGATTATATCATATGTCGAAGCTTTGATCTATATGTTGTCATCAATTACCTAAAAGGGGGAGATTAAAAACACATTTGCTCCCTTTGTGGTTTTGGTAATTAATAACAACATATATCTCATTGGACTCATGTTTCCACTAAGTATATTTCAGGAAAAGTTCAATGATGGGATGGCTATAGATTGTGAGGAGACCCCAAGATGCAAGGAATGGAATTGGCAAAGCTTCAAGCAAGGAGACTCTACATTTTACTTTGTGAGAAATCACTTTGAGTCCATAGGAAAGCCAATACTATTAAAAGGAGGTGAGGTAATGTTGGTGAACAAATTGCTCCACATGCACAAGTGCTAGCCACCAAAAACACCCACAAGCTCTCCCACAAAATACTCTGTCTAAACCCTACCATACAAAATGGGTGCCACCAAGTTTCCCACTCGGCCCTACCGATTTTCCATCTTAGACAGAACCCTAGCCAAACCCTATCTTCACGGTACAACCAAGTACTACATCGGTGCAACCGAGTTTCGGTGACCAACATTCGGATGACCAAGTTTATAAAATCGGAATTTCTGAGTTTTATGGATCGGTCTCACCGAGTTTGGAAACTCCCCTCGGCCACTCATATCGGTACTACTGAGAATCATATATCGGTCTCATCGAGATTCCTAAAGTTGCCACATTTTGAACAAATCGGTACGACCGAGTTTTACTTCGGTTTCACCGAGTTGGTCAATAATGGTGTAACGGTTGGATTTTTGGAGATGCCTATATATACCCCTCCACCACATCCCACTCGCAAGAGAAGCACTCAGAACAGTCCTCCACTTTCCATATCCAAATTTCTGAGAGAGAACCACCTACCCTTGTGTTGAGATCAAGATCATCCTCTCCAACCATATGGATCTTGATTACTAGCCTCCCCAAGTTGCTTTCCACTCAATCAATCTCTTCTACCAAGCCAAATCTATGAGAGAGTGATTGAGTGTTGAGGAGTCTATCATCTTGAAGCACAAGAGCAAGGAGTTCATCATCACTATCAAGCCTATTACCTTTTGGAGGGTGGTGCCTCCTAGATTGGTTAGGTGTTGCTTGGGAGCCTCCTACTTCTTGTTGTGGAGTTGAACCAAGAAGTTTGTATGGGCAAGGAGATCGCCTACTTCGTGAAGATCTACCCATAGTGATGCTAGTCCTTCGTGGACGGAAGCCGTTATGGAATAGTCAAGGTTGCTACTTCGTGGACCCTTATGGGTGGAGCCCTCTGTAGACTCTCGCGACCGCTACTCTCCATGGGTTGAAGACTCCATAAACGTGGATGTACGATAGCGCCACCTATCAGAACCACGGGAAAAATCGTCATGTCTACAATTGCGTTTGATCTTCTATCACTACCCTATACTACATGTGCTTGTCTTTATTTTCCGCTGCTATACTCTTAGACATGCATGCGTAGGGTGTGCTTGACTTTCTATCATTGCTAAATTATGCCCAGAATTAAAATTGGAAAAAGGTAGAATTTTTATTTGCTCAAGTAGTCTAATCACCCCCCCTCTAGACATACTTTGGATCCTACACTTGCAAGCTTTCCAATTGATCAACGCACAGGGGCATGATGGGTCCCAATATGCTCTGGTGGTTCACAGTAAAAAAATGCTATGGTGGTCATGGAGGTGAAGAGGCTTTTGGGTGAACGAGAGTGTAGAGTTAGGAATTGGGTCTTCTCCGGTCGGTTAACATCCCTAGCTTGTGTAGGGACGAATTTCACTGCTCTTGAGTAAGGCACTCCTTTTATCCCCGCAAAACAAAGATTTTACGAGCAGTTGAACGTAATTCTTGGTTGCGACTGGTTAGAGGCATGAGCATCAAGGACCAACGTGAATTTTTCAATTGCTGCCGACTCGCAGGATGATGACACTCGTACACATACTTTTTATTAACTAGATGATGCCCCGACGACTTGCTATTGGAAGCTTGCTAAATGCAATGTATAAAATTGGCTAAAACAAATATCTAAAACTAATGGGAAGCAAATGTAGGCTTGAAAAATAAGAAATTACAAAGGGTATAAAAAATAAAAATATTGAATTGCAGTTAAAAAGAATGTCATGGTTAACAAAAATGTGAATGGTGAACTACATAGGTACGCTGCATCGCCCAAAACTTGTACTAACATATAATCTAATGCAAAAAATTACATTTCACTAACATGCAAGAATTGATGATGTAACAAAACTGCATGCATAGAGTAATGCAAAAACATTGTAATTCATGACTTGCATGCATGATTTGCTTATGTGGCATGGCTGCATGTTAAAAAAAATAGATAATAGGTTGTAGCTATTTAGAAATAGAAAACCCTATAGAATGAGTGATGATACATCGGCGTGCATAAATTCAACCATGTGCCTCAAATTTAGCCATGTACGATGAGGTGATGAAGTACTAGTAATACACTATTAGGTAAGTCCCGCAAGAAAAGGAAATTCCAACCGTGTGCAATGCGAAGCAAATTGTTAATGCGTAGGTACGGCATGTGCGATGAAAAGTTCACCGTACACAGTTTATCTGTACTATTCATGTGTGATGTATTGCACATGATTATTAGAAATAAACATTTGTGTTGTGTGTACTATGCACATGGACCTACAAATCTAACCGTGCACGCATGTGCAACCACCTCGTCCTTTCCCACCTCTTGGCGGCGTGTTTTCGCCCATAAGGCCAGCCTCCCTCCATACATGCGTTGTTGTCTCCACGTGATGTTGATCCCTTGTAGCCGCCCACGTGCCCCGCTTGCCTCATTTAGGCTTCTGCACTTCGTCTACATTCCTCCGTTGTTATGGTAAGTTAACACGGTTCGTTATTAAACCATGGATTTGTTTTACCAAATCCATCATTATTGTATACTCTTTTATAGATATAGCGCAACCCAAATTAATCCCTAATCCTTATTTTACAAGTTCTTAATAGGTCTCTTTTCTTATTTTGAATGCAAATACCTAGCTAAATACTAATAAAATTCTTTGTTGACAGCAATATATGCTTCACAGTAGTATATATTTTGTATATCGAAGTCCTAGATAGGAAAGTAGAGTAGGCACAGATCCTCCACAAAAGGCAAAATGCATATGAAAAAAAATCGCAATGACCCATGTAGGCCATCTCCAGAAATTTGGGGGCCCGTGTGTACTGCAAAATGATGCCTTAAAACTTAAAATATTCTATAAGTTAAGTATAATATCCCATAATTGTATACTTTAAATATTTGTTATTTGGTAAAATATTAGAAAATATAGCCCATGTCAATACTAAAATAGGAAAAGTAGTACTCCGTCTACCATTTAAAATATTACTTTATAGAGCGAGTACTAAAGTAAGAAATTAACCTCATGTTGCCGAAAAGTGTCATCTGTCTACCATTTCTTGAGCTGAAATATTCAATTATATTCATAAGTAAGCTTCTTCACGGCATCATTTTCAAGTTACATTGTCGTCAATCCATTGAGTCTTTATTGTATCATAGTAGAACCGGAGTAATACTTTAATAGCTGTAGTTTAGACAAGCTCCTTTTTGTACATGCAACAATTGCGGGAATGGTTAACAAAATTGGCCCCGGTTAACTTTCTTAGTAGCAACCTTATTAAGGGTGAGCCAAAATTCCCAATATTGTGCAGCGAATAGTCTCCACATGATCCTGTGCAGGGCGCATTGAAGAGGAGACACCAAGGCAAGGATGTGGCTCAATGAGAGGGGTTTCCAGTTATAGCCTAAACATTCTCTAACATAACTCCACAGGAAACAGTCCATCGAACAAGGAAAGGGTACGTGGTTGACATTCTCTATCCTGCCGTAGAGGGCACACTTGTCATCAATAAGTCCCTTCTATTTGTGAACACGAGCAACCTTGGGGAGCCTTTTTCAATAGCATAGTTGCTCTTCTTAGGAGTTTACCAAAGTGGATAGTTTGCTAGCGATTTATGCGAGAATTTTCCATAGGACTCGAGATCATATCGTGATCTGAAGACAACAGGATATTGCTAATTACCAACTTAAGCTCCTCCCATCGAGCTAGCTCTGTAGTAGAAATATTTCTCTTGAACATGACATTATGTTGAAAACCCATGAACGCCTCCGAGAGCGTACTATTGGGGTCACCGCTAGCGAAAACAAATTACTAAATTGCTAAAACGAACGGCAATCTGAACCCACTTAGACGACAATTTTTTTATACCAATCCCGGTATTGACCTTGAAATGGGCACCCAACCTGAAATGCATGTATTTTTCGACCACGTTTCAAAAGGGAGAGCCCTTCGTGGCCACCAAGAACAAAAGGATGGGTAGCATTTCTCTTTCAAAATCTTGTCCCAAATGCCTAATAACTTTTGAGTAAGGTACATGATCTTAGAATTAGTAAGACCTAAGCTTCCCCTGGCTTTAGGTTTGCAATAACTGACTACTTGACCATATGATATGAACGCTTGTTACCCTCTCATGTAGGGTTAAATGTATCCACCAGATGGAGTTGAATGGGAGATTTTAACAAATTCTTTGAGAGCAACACATTTTTCGAATAAAACAAAGAAAATGGAACTAGATCAGAACAATTATGATGAAAAGTAAATCTAAACAACACCAAACTTATAGGCATCCATGGCAAAAATGAGTAAGTTAAACATCATGAGCAAGCTACATAGATAGAGAACTATTCAAATGAGGTAAGCTAAACTAGAAAGCAAACACATATTCTTCATGACGGAATAAACGAGTACAAAACTTGAAAGAGAGCCAAGAAACAAAATATAACAGAAGTACTGAGAGAAGTCTTCATAGAGAGGGAAGAAGTAATTCTTTAGAAGATGGAAACTACATATAGTAAAGGTGCGAAGAATTGTAACATGGAAACTTGGTGAAGGTACAAGGCTTTGCTTACCCTAGTTAAAACAGCAGGTACAATCTATGTCTCGGCTGGAGAGGCTAAGCCATGGATCTAAAGACACACATGTATTTTCCTTGTTTTCCTAGAGCTAAGTTTCTCGGAAATTGCCCAACTACTCGGGGTAGATCTTGTGGTGATCTTCGGAAAACTACAAACTATTCTTTGGTCGACCCACATTTTTTTTAGAAAAGGAGGATTACCCCCGGCCTCTGCATCTGGGCGATGCATGCAGCCATTTTATTAATTATTCTCAGAGACCTTACAAAGCATTACATCAGTAAGCCTGAAGCCACCATCTAGGCGACACCTGTCGCTACTCCTACCCCCTTGATGCAGGGGTGTCGAATGTCCGAGCCTAATACCAAACACACATCGCACCAAAACCTAACATCTAAAGCCGGATGCCCCATCCCAGCCACATACCGGGAATGGGTCACACACCAGTCCAGCGCACTCACCGAGGCTACCGCCGCCGTCATCCACCTAACCATCTTCAGAGAAGGTACTGACGCAAAGACCTTGCCAGGTCAGCTATCGACGCCACCATGGAGCCAAACAGCGCCACCGCCCTACGCGAGGCCATCACGCCACGTCCAGCGCCGAGACCCCGCTGCTCCATGCCGCCGAGACCCGCCGTCGTCAACGCGAGAGAAGGCACGCCACACCACCTCATGCCTCTTCCATCCGGCGCCGCTCCACAAACGATGCCCCCAAGAGGGAACACGACACCGCAGCGCCGCCATCGTCCGATCCGGTGATCTTAGGATTTCTCCCGGAGCGGCACGAGCAGGTTGACGATAGTTGCTTGACGATGCCTTCATCAAGGTAACGACGTAGACGCCGCCATCGCCCGCCATGACCGGAGTCGGCTCGGTTTTCACCGGCGACTATGTCTCCCCAACTCGCCGCCGGTGCTAATAGTGGGATCCAAGATCCTTCACTACCAGCCTGGCCAACCGCCTTCGGTGGAGAAGGCAGCCACCACCACAATGCCTGGGCCAAGAGACCCGGATGTCCTCGTGCCGCGAAGATGACCCAGGGGGATCTCCTCTTGCCGTTGTCGAGACGAGGCGCAGCCGCAGTGGATCTTGATCTAAACCCCTCGGGCCCAGATTAGATCTCATCGCAGCCAAGATCTCATCCGCCGACGGCCGCCGGAGATCTCCTGGCCACCGCCACCCCGCTGCGCACTGCCGTTGGAGGAGGAGGGAGATGGACGCCGCTGCCCCCATGCGTTACCGCCGGCCGAGGACTGCGCCGCCGCCGCCGCCTCACCACAGGGGCTTCGCCCCGCGGCGTCCTCAGCGACGGCGGCGGTAGTGGGAGGCGATGGAGGGGGAGGGCTGAGGGCGGCGTGGACGGGGACTCCCCGGGGGCGGCGCGGCGCCGCCGCCTCGGGGGAGAGAGGTCGGGGGATCCGAGCGTTGTGATTTTTTCGGTCGACCCACATGTTGGATGCTCTTAACAACTCCTAACCATATGAAGGATGCACTGTCCTAAAGAGTAACTATTTCAAGTTAGGCTCGATAAGATTCTTCCGTGATGCTCAATCATTTGATTCTTTAGGCTCTGCATGGTCGTTCACTTAAATCAAGTCAAGCAATGCTAACTTTGTAACACTTGACATAATTTCGCTCGAGTAAAAACCTGCTATCTCTGGGGGTAGGGGTTTATTTTATCCGCGGCCCAAAACTAGGTGCCGATATGACCATTGGAGGGGGATGCCTATCATGGTGTGAAATCTTACAGTAAGATAGGGGGAGGGATGAGTCTTGAACTAGCGAGATGCAGGGGGTGACACAAGGAGGTATACATGTTCAGCCCCTCATGATGGAGGTAAAAACCCAAGTCCCCTGTTGTCCGGACAGAGTGTTTTTTGCGTACGAATGTATGAATACAAAAGTTCCAAACATGTAACCACGTGCCAGTAGGGCTGCTTATATAGAGTTTGCTACCTCTGAAATCCTTCAACTCTACCGGTGAGTTTAAGTCCAAGTAATTAAAACTGATGATATAAAGCTAAGGTAATGCCAAAATTGAAGGCCCGGGAACGTCTCCTTTAATGCTTGATGTCTACTACGCAACTTTATTCTTGTAAACTTTGTTGGGCCTCCAAGCACAGAGTTTTGTAGGACAGTAGCAATTTTCCCTCAAGTGGATGACCTAAGGTTTATCAATCCGTGGGAGGTGTAGGATGAAGATGGTCTCTCTCAAACAACCCTGCAATCAAATACAAGAAATCTCTTGTGTCCCCAACACACCCAATACAATGGCAAATTGTATATGTCCACTAGTTCGGCGAAGAGATGGTGATACAAGTGCTATATGGATGGTAGATATAGGTTTTTGTAATTTGAAAATATAAAAACAGCAAGTTAGCAAGTAACAAAAGTGAGCACAAACGGTATTGTAATGCTTGAAAACAAGTCCTAGGGTCCATACTTTCACTAGTGCAATCTCTCAACAATGCTAATATAATTGTATCACATAACCATCCCTCAACATGCAACGAAGAATCACTCCGAAGTTCTTATCTAGCGGAGAACATAAGAAGAAATTGTTTGTAGGGTACAAAACCACCTTAAAGTTATCCTTTCCGATCGATCTATCCAAGAGTTCATACTAAAATAACCAAGTTATCATTTCCGATCGATCTATCTAAGAGTTTGTACTAGAATAACACCATATGATACGCATCAACCAACTCTATTGTCACCTAGATACTCCAATGTCACCACAAGTATCCATGAGTTAATTATACGATACGCATCAAACAATTTGAGATTCATAATACTCAATCCACACAAAGAACCTCAAAGAGTGCCCCAAGATTTCTATCAGAGAAAGTAGGACAAGAACGTGTATCAACCCCTATGCATAGATTACCCCAATGTCACCGCGGGAATCCGCAAGTTGAGTACCAAAACATATATCAAGTGAATCAATAGAACACCCCATTGTCACCACGGGTATCCACATGCAAGACATATATCAAGTGTTCTCAAATCCAATATTCAATCCAACACAACGATATCTCAAAGGGAAAGATTCAATTCATCATAACAAGGTAGCAAGGGAATAGCATCATGTGATCCGACTATATTAACAAAGCCCGTGATACATCAAGATCGTGACATCTCAAGAACATGAGAGAGAGATTGAACACATAGCTACTGGTACATACCCTCAGCCCCGAGGGTGGACTACTCCCTCCTCATCATGGCCTCCGCCGGGATGATGAAGATGGCCACCGGAGATGGATCCCCCTCTCCAGCAGGGTACTGGAACGTCTCCAGATTGGTTTTTCATCGATACAGAGAGTTGCGGCAGCGGAGCGGAGAGTCTAGGGTTATTTTTGGGGGTTTCCGAATATTTGGGAATTTATAGGCATCGGAGGCGGTTGAGGGGGTGCCCGAGGTGCCCAGCACCCACCAGGGCACGCCAGGGGGCCTCTGGCGCGCCCTGGTGGGTGCTGGCCAGCCTGGGCCCCCTCTTCTGGCATTCTTTGGCCCATCTTCTTTCTTCTGGTCCGTAAAAAATCCACAAAAATCCCCGCAAAGTTTTGTCTCCGTTTGGTACTGATTTTCTGCGAAGTAAAAAACAAGCAAAAACAGCAACTGGCACTTTGGCACTATGTCAATAGGTTAGTCCCAAAAAATGATATAAAGTTGTAATAAAATGATTGTAAAACATCCAAGAATGATAATATAACAGCATGCAAGAAGCAAAAATTATAGATACATTGGAGACGTATCAGCATCCCCAAGCTTAATTCCTACTCGTCCTCGAGTAGGTAAATTATAAAAACAGAATTTTTGATGTGGAATGCTGCCTAACATGTTCATCATATTCTTTTCTTCTTTGTATAGCATGGACATTTGGACTTGTAAATGATTCAAAGCAATAGTCTAGTTTTAACATAATGACTTCAATACTCAAGCATGTCAAAAAGCAACCATGTCTTTCAAAATATCAACAATAAAGAAAGTTATCCCTAGCCCATCATGCTCAATCATTGATCCATTCATGAAACACACTCAAATATTAGCTATTCCCAATGCTCAAGTACGATCATAGTGCCCCCTAGTTGGTGCTTATAAGAGAAGATGGAGACTCAAAGCAAAAATAAAAATTGCATAAAGTAAATAGATAGGCCCTTCGCAGAAGGAAGTAGGGATTTGTAGAGGTGCTAGAGCTCAAAGTTTAAATTGAGAGAGAAAAATATTTTGGGTGGCATGCTTTTCCTGTCAACGAAAACGACAAAGTAGCTCACAATACTTTCCATGCTAGATATATCATAGGCGGTTCCCAAACAGAAAATAAATTTTATTCCTTTTTCCACCAAACTTTCACTTTCCATGGCGGGTTGTATCCACGGTTTCCTTCCATACCAACACTTTCCAAGGAATTTATTATTTGACAACATAAAGTAAATATTTTTTCTTTTTCATTTCGGGAATGGGCATCCCTATTACCGCCGCACTCTCGTGCAATGACAAGTGAATAAACACTCATCTTGAGAATAACACATCTAGCATAGGAAAATATTGGACACTCCCCACCGTTTCATGAGCGGTACGGGCACACAAAAGAGAAAAAATATTTTGAAAATTTAGAGATGGCACATACAAATTTGCTTGGAACGGCATGGAAATACCGCATATAGGTAGGTATGGTGGACTCATAAGGCAAAACTTGGTTTAAGGACTTTGGATGCACAAGTAGTATTTCTACTTAGTACAAAATGAAGTCTAGCAAATAGATTGGGAAGCAACCAAACCAAGTTACGAAAAATCACATAAGTGAGCATTGAACATAACTAACACCGAATAATGCACCCCAAGTAGGATGTAACTTCATTGCATAACTATTGACTTTCATGCATGCATAGGGAATCACAAACCTTAACACCAATATTCCTACTAAGCATAATTACTCACTAACATGACTCACATATTACTATCATCATGTTTCAAAACTATTACAAGTAATCAAGTTTAATTTGTCCAATGATCTTCATGAAAGTTTTTATTATATCCTCCTTGGATATCTATCATTTTGGGACTAGTTTCATATATTGCCATTGCTTTTTTGACAAGCTCAAACAAATTTAAATGGAGCACACGAGCATAAAGATTTCATCCCTCAAAAAGGTATAAGTGAAGCATGAGAGGAAATGGCAAGCTACTCTCAAAAGATATAAGTGAAGATCAATGAGTAGTCAAACAATTAAATAGCTATGTGAGGACTCTCTCTCTCTCAATAAACATTTTCATATCTGAGTATTTTATTCAAACATCAAACTAAACAAAAATAGAACTCCAAGAATAGCACGCATCATGTGAATGAATAAAAATTTAGGCTCAACATAGGCTAACCGATCGATAGTTGACGAAGAGAGGTGGGATGCGTAGCATCCCCAAGCTTAGATGCTTGAGACTTCTTGAAATATTTACTTGTGGTGCCTTGGGCATCCCCAAGCTTTAGCTTTTGTATCTCGTTCAATCCTCTCATATCCCGGTTTCACCTATTCAAGAACTACATCCACACAAAACTTGAAAAGAACTCGTGAGATAGGTTAGTACACATAAAAACAAATCAACACTTCATGTACTGCCAAGACAAGTTGCACAATAATTTTTAAACATCATCTACTGTTTACTATCATTTCAACCATTTATATCTACCAATATCGGCTATGGAAACTATAGGATAAGCAGATAACAAAACTATGACAACAATCTGTCCAAACAGAACAGTCTGTACCAATCTATTAAACCAGTGTACTTATGTAAATCAAAAAATTATGAAAATTTAGGACATGCTAAGAAATTTATATGAAAACACTGTGTAAAAATTTCAGAAACTTTCCACGTTCCAGTAAAATATGAAAATTCAAACACTACAGAAAAAGTTTCTGTTTTTACACAGCACACATCAAACATGCAATTCAAGCATCCTAAAGGCAATTCTTGGAACTTTTTATTGAAAAACAAGATTATAAATAACACCTAACAGAGACCAACAAAATAAAATGACGCTCCAAGCAAAACTCATATTATGTGACGAATAAAAATATAGCTCTAAGTAAGATATACCGATAGTGTTGAAGACGAAAGAGGGGATGCCTTCCGGGGCATCCCCAAGCTTAGGCGCTTGAGTCTTCCTTGGATATTACCTTGGGGGTGCCTTGGGCATCCCCAAGCTTAGGTTCTTGTCACTCCTTATTCTCCTCATATCGGTGTCTCACCCAAAACTTGAAAACTTCAATCACACAAAACTTAACGGAACTTCGTGAGATGGGTTAGTATAATAAAGATAGATCATTCACTTAGGTACTGTCAAGACAAGATTCATAATTTTTCCCACATGATACCTACTGTATTCTACCATCACCATAATTTATATCACTGAATATAAGCTATGAGAACACTATAACAAGCAAACTATGCATGCAAAACAGAATCTGTCAAAAACAGAACAGTCTGTGAAGATCTGTAGTATATCCATACTTCCCTATATCTAATTTTTTTGACACATTAGGAAAACCTGAAGAATTTGTATATAAAGACTGTGTAAAAATTTCAGATCATTATCACGCTCCAGTAAAAAATGAAAATTCCTGTACTGGAGTCAAAAGTTTCTGTTTTGGTTCAGCATCAATTCTACTCATCTTGTGAGTCATCCCAAAGGCTTTGCTTGGCACTTTATTGAAATAAAAGTCACAAAACATGATTAACACAGTAGCTTAATCATGTGAACACACAAAAACAGAAAGGCAAAGTGTTGGGTTGTCTCCCAACAAGCGCTTTTCTTTAATGCCTTTTAGCTAGGCATGATGGTTTCAATGATGCTCACATAGGAATAGTATTTGAAACATGCAAGGGAGCATCATGAAACACATGACAAGCACATTTAAGTCGAACCCACTTCCTATGCATAGGGATTTTGTGAGCAAACAATTTATGGGAGCAAGAATCATCTAGCATAGGAAGGCAAAACAAGCATAACTTCAAAACTTTGAACACATAGGGAGGAAACTTGATATTATTGCAAATCCTACAAGCATATGTTCCTCCCTCATAATAATTTTCAGTAGCATCATGAAGGAATTTCACAATATAACTATCACATAAAGCATTCTTTTCATGATCTACAAGCATAGAAAATATATTACTCTCCACATAAGCATATTCCTTTTCATCCATGATAGTGGGAGCAAACTCAACAAAATAACTATCATGAGATACTTGATTGACGACATAACCACATTGAATATTAAAATCATGATAACAAGTTTCATGGTTGTCATTACTCTTTATAGCATACATTTCATCACAATAATCATCATAGATAGGAGGCATGCCATCATCATAATAAATTTGCTCATCAAAACTTGGGGGACAAAAAATATCATCTTCATCAAACATAGCATCCCCAAGCTTGTGGCTTTGTATATCATTAGCATCATGTATATTCAGAGAACTCGTACTAACAATCTTTCTATCATGCTCATCATTCAAGGAATTCTCATCAAGTATTTTCATAATTTCTTCCTCTACCAATTGAGCACAATTTTCTGAATCCTTGTTTTCACGAAAGACATTATAAAGACGAAACAAATGATGCAACCTAAACTCCATTTTTTGTAGTTTGATTTTATAAAACCAAACTAGTGAAAAACAAGAAACTAAAATATTTAATTGCAAGATCTAAAGATATACCTTCAAGCACTCACCTCCCCGGCAACGGCGCCAGAAAAGAGCTTGATGTCTACTACGCAACTTTATTCTTGTAGACTTTGTTGGGTCTCCAAGCGCAGAGTTTTGTAGGACAGTAGCAATTTTCCCTCAAGTGGATGACCTAAGGTTTATTAATCCGGATGAAGATGGTCTCTCTCAAACAACCCTGCAATCAAATACAAGAAATCTCTTGTGTCCCCAACACACCCAATACAATGGCAAATTGTATATGTCCACTAGTTCGGCGAAGAGTGATACAAGTGCTATATGGATGGTAGATATAGGTTTTTGTAATCTGAAAATATAAAAACAACAAGGTAGCAAGTAACAAAAGTGAGCACAAACGGAATTGCAATGCTTGAAAACAAGGCCTAGGGTCCGTACTTTCGCTAGTGCAATCTCTCAACAATGCTAGTATAATTGGATCACATAACCATCCCTCAACGTGCAACGAAGAAGCACTCCGAAGTTCTTATCTAGCGGAGAACATAAGAAGAAATTGTTTGTAGGGTACGAAACCACCTTAAAGTTATCCTTTCCGATCGATCTATCCAAGAGTTCGTACTAAAATAACCAAGTTATTCTTTCCGATCGATCTATCTAAGAGTTCGTACTAGAATAACACCATATGATACGCATCAACCAACTCTAATGTCACCCAGATACTCCAATGTCACCACAAGTATCCATGAGTTAATTATACGATACGCATCAAACAATTTCAGATTCATAATACTCAATCCTCACAAAGAACCTCAAAGAGTGCCCCAAGATTTCTATTGGAGAAAGTAGGACAAGAACGTGTATCAACCCCTATGCATAGATTACCCCAATGTCACCGCGGGAATCCGCAAGTTGAGTACAAAAACATATATCAAGTGAATCAATAGAACACCCCATTGTCACCACGGGTATCCACATGCAAGACATATATCAAGTGTTCTCAAATCCAATATTCAATCCAACATAACGGTATCTCAAAGGGAAAGATTCAATTCATCACAACAAGGTAGCAAGGGAATAGCAACATGTGATCCGACTATATTAACAAAGCCCGTGATACAACAAGATCGTGACATCTCAAGAACACAAGAGAGAGAGATTGAACACATAGCTACTGGTACATACCATCAGCCCCGAGGGTGGACTACTCCCTCCTCATCATGGCCTCTACCGGGATGATGAAGATGGCCACCGAAGATGGATTCCACTCTCCGGCAGGGTACTGGAACGTCTCCAGATTGGTTTTTCGTCGATACAGAGAGTTACGGCGGCGGAGCGGAGAGTCTAGGGTTATTTTTGGGGGTTTCCGAATATTTGGGAATTTATAGGCATCGGAGGCGGTTGAGGGGGTGCCCGAGGTGCCCAGCACCCACCAGGCCGCGGCAGGGGGCCTCTGGCGCGTCCTGGTAGGTGCTGGCCAGCCTGGGCCCCCTCTTCTGGTGTTCTTTGGCCCATCTTCTTTCTTCTGGTCCGTAAAAAATCCACAAAAATCCCCGCAGCGTTTTGTCTCCGTTTGGTACTCATTTTCTGCGAAGTAAAAAGCAAGCAAAAACAACAACTGGCACTTTGGCACTATGTCAATAGGTTAGTCCCAAAAAATGATATAAAGTTGTAATAAAATGATTGTAAAACATCCAAGAATGATAATATAACAGCATGGAACAAGCAAAAATTATAGATACGTTGGAGACGTATCAATGCTTCTAGACGTTGGTCTATTTCCTTATGAGTGGAGTACACCCGATTGAAGTTATGTACTTTTTGACCCGAGTGAAGTGACGAGAATATCCGTTCGAGTAGCTTGTTCCGAATGACTAGACCTCCATCGAGCTGGTTGGTACATTGGTACACAGAGAGTGTGGGCTTGGCCCCCACTAGTAGAAAACAGGGCATTAGTCCCGGTTCCAGAGGGCCTTTAGTGCCGGTTCTGCAACCGGGACAAAACGATCGGGACTAATGCCCATCACTTTTAGTCCCGGTTGGCTTACGAACTGGGACTAAAGGAGCTCCACGTGGCTGCCATGGGGCACCCAGGCAGGAGGACCTTTAGTCCCGGTTGGTAACACCGACCGGGACTAAAAGGCAGCCACGCGTCAGCACCTGCTAGGCGCTGTTTTTTTTTGAAAGGAGGGGTTTAGGGGTTTTGGAGGGTTTAGGGGTTTCATATTGTGTTTCCCCATTTCTTTTTGTGTTTACCATTTTTATTTTATGATTTTCATTCAACTCGACGCTAGCTACTACATATAGCAATGAAGGAACCATTACACAACATCGTCATGATCAATATATAGAGAGAAGTGACCTCTCTTTCTCCATGCTTGGTCGAACAATGCAACAAGTTTTCGTAAATATATTCGACGGTATTACATATAGTACACGTTCATGCATATATACAATATAACATCTCTTACGATCCTTGACCAAGATCGCATTTCATATCCCGATGGCATTCTCCGTCTTTAGGTATGACATGCTCAACAAAGAATCCCGCCAATTCCTCTTGAATTGCTCGTATGTGATCAGTTGGTAGGAGTTCGTCCCGCTTCCGCCAGATCTAATTTAAAGAAGGGGGTCAATATATATATATATATATATATATATATATATATATATATATATATATATATATATAGGGTAACACTATTCTGATCCTAGGATCAAAATAACTATTCTGATAACTGCGCGTCGTATATAGGGGCGACGGGATGCTCCTGAAATCTCGTAGAAGAAAAAAAAAGCCCAACCAACCCGTCCCCCACCTCCCGCACATCTCACTCCCCCTCGATGCCGAATGGCTCGTCGCCGCCCGAGGAATCCCCCCACCCAACACCCCCCCCGACTGACCTGCCGCTGCCGCCCCTGACCTCTCGCGGCGCCGCCCGTTCCCCTGACCCCGCGCGCCGCCCGCGCCCTGACCCCGCGCGCCGCCACCAACCCTGGACCCGACAGGCCGCCGACGGCCCTAAATCTAGTGCGCCGTGCCGGGCCATGCATCTCCGAGCCCTACCGCCGCCATCTTCCCCGCGCGGCCCCGCCGCCGCAATCAGCCCCGCGGCCCCTTCGCCATGCTTCGGTCAAACAGGTCACCACCAGACCTCCGAGCGCCGGCGTCGTCAGGCCTCTGAGCGTCGGCATCTGATGCCCCCGGCAACTGCCATGTATGCGGGGAGACCGAGAGGTCGCCGTATCCACGCTGGACGACCGCAAAGTTCTCCGGAGGAGCTCCGCCGATGGGGTGAAGCTCGCCCGCCTCCCCATCCACAACGTCCATGTCGTTCAATGTAGCAAACCCACCCCGTTCAACTTCCTACAGTGCAGCAAACCCATGTCGTTTCTGGTTAGGCGTTTGGTAGATGCAGGGCATGCCTCTCTACTTCATCTAATCTCTCAACAGCTAGCGTTAGTTGTCATTATTTTTGTTGCTCAAACATCGACGTTGAAGCCTTGTTGGATCTGCAGAAGAAATGATCGCGGTGTTTGACACTGCTGTGGCAGACGTCGGCAGCTGCTTGACGAATTGCATCATGTACCTCCCCAGAACGTGCAACCACTTGAGCATGAAACTGCAGGGACCCCTGCAAATTCAGATTTTTGCAGTGTTAGTTCAATTCAAAGTTTGTCCATGGCTTCAATTTGTGTGTTAAAAAGTTCAGTGCAAAATTGTGGTTGACTATCTTTTTACCCAGCTAAAGAAGTTCATGAAGTTCTTTGCAAAAACTTCGTGTATGCCAAAATTGATAGGCAGCCATATAGAGGAGTTGATGCTTGCTTGTGTTTTAAAGAATGGAAACAAGAAGTTCAAAAATAAAATAACAAGAAGTTCAACTTTTTAAAAATAGAGCGCTTCAAAATTTCAGAAAAAAAATTAAGAAATAAAACCAGGAAGTCCATATTAAAAAGATGGAGAAGTTCGATGATTATAGAAAACTCAGATTTTCCTCGTTATTAAAGAATGGAAACAAGAAGTTCAAAAATAAAATAACAAGAAGTTCAACTTTTTAAAAATAGAGCGCTTCAAAATTTCATAAAAAAGGATTAAGAAAATCAGATTGATATTCATAAAAAACTCAGATATTTTCACGTAACCGCTAGAAGTTCAGATTGATAACTGCCAGAAGTTCACGTACTACACGGTGTGGATTTTGTATTAAAAAAGAATAAAAAAAGCAAAGACAAAAAGTTTTGTTGTTATAAGTTCAAGTCATCGGTCGGAGAAAGTTAAAAATATTATTGTGAGAGGGGTTTGTACAAAAGGAATATCATTTGTCTAACACTAACGAATGGGTGAGAAAATTACAAACGAAAATACGTCACAGAAGTTCAACGTGAAAACAATAGGAAGTTCAACTACTACGCTAAAATGAATTTCAGATGGAAATCTTTTAAACCGTCGCGAGTATGAAAAAAATGATCAAGACGGAAAAGTTGCGTGTTTACAGTAGCTTTCCATCGGTATATCACTTGCTCAATTCCGTTGAGTGGATGAAGAGGTACGAGCAAAAAACAATGCGTGAAGAAACAGAGTGAAGTTCAGGTAGACGTGTCGATGAAGTTCAAGTTCTTCACGCGGTGCATTTTTGAAGACCCTGTTTCGCGATAAAAGGCAGAACGCATCATCTCGCCGTTTTCGAAATTGCGTGAAAACGGCTAGGAATTAGAGAAAACCATCTACATGAAAAAGTTGCGCATTTTTCGTAGCTTTTCAACGGTATATTATTTGCCCTATTCCGATAAATTTCTAGAAATTACTGCCAAAATACATTTTCAGCCATTCTCGAAATTGACTTAAAACCGTAAAGAATTGGAAAAAACAATCTACATATAGAAGTTTCGCATTTCTTCAAGCTTTCCAACGCCATATCATTTGCCTCATTCCGTCGAACCGTTGAGAAAATAACGTGAAAATATGCACTCGGTACAGATTCGGCCATTTTCTAAAATTCTTTTGAACCGTTCATAGTTAGAACAAAATTTTTATATGGAAAGATGCGCATTTTCATAAGCTTTCCAACGCCATATCATATGCATCGATAGGACTAGCCGTTTTGAAACTAACCCCGAAATACGAACCCGGCTGTTCGGTTTCAGAAATTCCGCCATTTTTGAAATTCCTCTTTAACCGTAGGGAATTTCGAAAAACATTCAACATGTGAAATGAGCGGATTTGCAGCAGCTATCTAACGCCATCTCATTTGACTCATTCCGATGAACGGTTTAGAAATAGCGTCGAAAATACGATTCACATTTTTTTGTATGAAGAAAAACGGTTTTCAAAACTGCTCTTAAACCGTGCACATTTTGCCAAAAACTCAACCAAGGCTGTTGTACTGGTGTCCATAGCTTTCAAACGGTATATTGGAAGACCCATTTGGGCAATTTGCGAGAAGTTCAACCTAGCACTCGGGGAAGTTCAGGTCGAACAACTCAGGCAGTAAAATTGCAGCAGAAGCATGTTCATCACATCCCCGCGAGCAAATCCGCCAACGAGCGAGATTCCTATTTAAAATGGGCATTTAGTTGCTAAAAACCGTTCCCAGATTACACTTACATCACATAGAACATGACTGACCAGAAAAATTCGCGCGGGAAGACACGGTTGCGAAGATAGCCCGAAGGTCGAGTTCCTACAGAGGGAAGTTCAGGTTTGTGTAACCCAGGAAGTTCAACCCGTGATCAGAATAATATTCTGATCCCGTGATCAGAATAGTGTTTATATATATATGAATGAAATTCAACACAATTGATGGTAATAAAATTAAAATGTGAATATTGTTTACGTACTTCTAATTGTTCTGGAGATATGCGCCGCTCAGAGGTCGAGATGCGAATGAACTTGCAAACGTACTATGGACATAAATTAGTGCCGGTTGCCTGCCACAAGCACTTTACGAGAATAGAGTTCAATCAAAATCATAATCAAGCATGATAATGGTATTGAAACTAGAATCAATGAGAGACGATGTGCGGTACTAGCTAGTAGCTAGTACTTACTTTGGGGTGTGAAAATCGCAGCTCATTTTTCCATACACCCCTAGACTGGTTGGTGAACTTTCTCCAAACCCCGCACGGCAAAGAAAATGATTACTTGATGTCAGGAAATGAACGAAAGTTGCCGATATGGTGTGATAATGATTTAACTTACTTCTGAAGCATTTCACGCATGTTCGTCCACTCCTTAGGATCTTTACGTCTCGAGTCCAAGACAAGTACTAGTCCCTCGTCAGGCCGAATGGCTAGCAGAATAAAGTGGAAACTGCGCGCACGCATAACTCATCAATTACACTTAACCTCGAGTAAGCGAAACAGAATGTGCACGTACAAGACATTAACACTCACTAGAAGTTGTAAGGAAATAGTATTTCCCTTCTATCGTGTTGTCCAAGTAACTCCCGTAGCAAGTTTTGCTCTATTTCACGGGGGTTGTTTTTTAACGTATGTTCATTGTTGGTATTTGGGTTAATGAATCCAATGTCATAGATTTGTCGTTTTTTGCATTCGATGATCTTCAATCTGCATATATATAATATAGTGTGAGGATAATTATACATGCAATGAACGAGCTGAGCTAAAGACTTTACAGAAAAAAAATACTTACATACAATAGGAACTGACGATATTTTTGTCGATCTCCTTTTGGTTGTATAACTGAAAAAATTCATCAAATTCAACGAACAACTCATGGATTCCATTGAAGAAGTGTTCATTTTTAGTTCCCACGAAGATATTGCCGGTCCCGTCCTTGCAGGCTTCCAAGTACCATTCAGGCAATTGTCGCATCCTCGTTGGTAAACCCTTGAGCTCCTCATGTCTGACGAGAGGCTTCCCGTGCACGTAACTTAAGGATGGTACTACCTCAGCCTTTTCGAACTGTACCGAATCAGGCAAGTAATCACCAGCAGTGATAGCAAGACCACCGGCCGCTATCTCGGAATCATTAGCGATATCGGTAAACACCTTGAGCGGGGGGCACGATTGGTTTTCTTGTTCGCCAAGTTGGGGAATTCTTTTCCCACTTCTTGCGCCACTGCTACTTAAGCCTCCCGACCGCTCCGCTTGACCAAATGTCTTTTGAATACAACGGTCATAGTCTGATTGCAGCGGAGGCGGTGGTGGTCGCCTAAGGGCATCCAGAGTTCGCTGCGCTTTCACCGGATCTATTTTCACCTTTGGAGGCGGGCGTTTCGGTGCAAGCTGGCATCTCACATCATCAGCCACGATCTCGTTGAGTTCCTCGTCAGTCCTCTCATAGGGTAACTTGGAAGGGGCCTTGAGGCTTGGGCCAGCTCTGAATTTTTCCCCTGTTAAAAAAATCATTTATTTTGAGAAAAGTTCATCAAATTTTAAAAAAGTTCATCGAATTTGGAAAAAGTTCATGAAATTTGAAAAGAGTTCATTGAATTCAAAAAAAGTTCATCGTAACTGAAAAAAGTTCATCAAATTTGAAAAGAAATTATGAATTTAGGAAAAAGTTAAACGTATTTTGAAAAAGCACGCATTAAAGCAAACAAAAATAAGAAACAGAAAACGACAAGGAAAAAGTAAAAGAAAAAAAGCAAACCGTACTAAAACACAAGAGAGAAAAATAACAAACAGTCAACCAAGGAGGTGTAGCTTGGTGGCTGGAACTCACCTGTTTTTTGCGATATATAGCACTACTATATGGGCTGGCCCAGAGTTAGCTACACCAGGATTTGCCGTTGGGGAGCACTCCTTCGGAAGCCTTCCAACGATCACTCCCACGCGTCGTTACTTGGCGCGTTCTCAGCCAGCGCCACGTGTCGCGATCTGAGCGTTTCCTTCGGGTTTTTTTTCTGCACGCGTTTTCGGCTTTTTAAAATAGTTTTTTTTCCGGGTTTTTTTGTATTTTGGTTTTTCTTAGCTTTTGGATGAATTTTCTTTTATTTATTTTTTACACGTAAAAACACATTTTCTATTTTTTTTCGTGAGAGACACGGTTTTGTTTTCGCGAGAGGCACGGACGTGCCTTTTGGAAACAAGAAAAAATGCGTTTTCTGCTTTCTTTTCGCGAGAGGCACGGTTTTGCTTCCGTGAGAGGCACGACTGTGCCTCTCGGAAACGAAAAAAACGCGTTTTCTATTTTTCTTTGGTGAGAGGTGCGATTTTCTTCCGTGAGAGGCATAATTTTGCTTTCGCGAGAGGCACAGCTGTGCATCTCGAAAACGAAAAAAACGTGTTTTCTGTATTTTTTTCGCGAGAAGCACGATTTTGCTTCCGTGAGAGGCACGGTTTTGCCTTCGCAAGAGGTACGGCCGTGCCTCTCGAAACATACAAAAAATGCGTTTTTTTTCTATCGCGAAAGGCACGGCTTTTTCGTCCAATTTTATCCGTCCGTTTTTTTTCGTGAAAAAAAAGTTCGCGAAAACCTATTAACATGGATCTAGTTTTGAAGATCCCGACGCGAGGAACCCAACGATGAAAACGGTTCGAGATTTGGACAAACGGTTTAAAAGATAAAACGTTTTGAAATATAGATCTACGAAGAAAAGAAAAACTTCCAGGTGGCGACAAGTGGCACACATACAATGCGCCACTTGTCGCAACCTGGAGAGGTGGGACTGATGTTTAAAAGGAATACTCCTCGATTAGTGATTTCGTGTTTGCCATGGAAGCAAAACTATATTCAACTACATCGATCCTCTCGTTGACCGAAAATTGTAACATTGGTTCTGAGCCATAATGGGACGGTCCGACAGGAATGCACAAAGAACAATTATTTTGTCTAATGCTCCTCTGCTTTATTTTTTTGAAAATATGACTTCCAAAGTTGCACACACTAGGCCATACATTCTTATTTATAAGCACCTTCGGTGAAATGCTTCGTACATTATTTTATTTATTTATGTAGTTACTTTTCTTTCTTGAGAGAATTTATTGAGTTACATGTAGATGACAATGGAGTTCTAAAAATGCAACTGAGATTTATGACTGAGATTTATGTACACTTCTGATAAACTCAAATATAACCATTAACTTTACAAACCCAATAGTTAATTCCCACAATCATATCACCATCACGGCAATGCAAATTGCTCGAGGCTGTTGCTGCCAATCAGCCACTATGTGCAGCAAAATTGGCAAATTGTGATATTTAAACAAACAGAGAGAAAGAGTTATGTACAAATGAGTTTGTACTCATCAATGTAAGCCAGATGTGCGTGCATTCCCTGAACACAACGTGTTGTGGCACCATCCAACGCCATGCTCTTCTGTGCATGCGAGTCATCTGACCCTCACCGAGTCATGTTGTTGCCCGTCCAAGCATTGGAGTCGGAGTCGTCAGTGTAGGCGCCCTGTTTGGAATTTGAACTGAAATTGGGGATGGAGAGAACCTGCTCCTTGATATCGGAGCCGGACGTCTGAAGGTGCGTGAGAATCTTGCTGAATTTGGGTCTCTGCTTTGTGATGGCGATGGAGACGTCGTTGGGGAAGAGGTCTCCGCGCACAAAGGCGTGGTACATGGTGGTGGCCAGCATTGCGATGACGGTTATGATGGCAATCCCTGAAAGGCCCAGTGCCATTGCCCGCGTCACCAAGTTGTCCATCTCTGATGCATACAATACCGTCGCCAGGGCCACACTCGTCATCGGGAATGTGTACGCCCACCATGCCAGCGAGAACCTAAACCCTCGAAAGAGGTTGACCCGCGCCACGAGTGACATGAAGAGGAAGAGCGAGATGTAGTAAAGGAGCTTGGCACCATCGCTGAACTCACCGGAGATCCTTGTCCAAGCCATGGACGCGACGCTAGGCGCGGCGACAAAAAGGAAGAAGACTGGGTGGAGATCCTTCGGAAGCTGCACATTGGTGGGGAGCCGCTGATAGAGGGTGACAAAAAGCACCACGTAGTGGGCAAACCCGACGGCAAAGAAGAAGATTGGTAGCTCCCGGAGGCCCATCGCGGCGCCGAGTAGCGCGCCGACGAAGTTGCCAACGATGGCAAGGTGGTTGGATGGGTTGGCCACCCTGGAGTGGCGCCGCTCACCACTGGACATCCACTGGCCGTAGATCTTGAGGTCGAGCCAGAAGATGGGCGCCATGAGAACGTACCAGACGACCTGGTGGATCTCCCTCACCGGGTGCGGCACGCCCTTGACAAGGAAGAGGCATGCGATCCAGGGCGCGAAGAAGAAGTTGACGCGCACAGGATGGTGAAACTCGCGGCGGACGGCCTCGAAGTAGAAGACAACCTTGAGGAGGTAGGTGATGGAGACGACGACGGTGAGGGCGACTGAGACCCACCAGAGGACGTGGTTGACGGCAGGGTGTGCGCGGAGGAATGCCGTAGAGGGCTCCAACCGGAGGGTCTTCCATAGCATTGCTTGGCTGCTGACGCCAAGGCACATCCCATATGCGGTAATCGGGAACCGGAGCAGGAACGGCCATGGCTCGTCCTTGGGCAGCACCGCCACCTCTGCTGACTGCATGTCCACACTTTAGTAGTTAGAGACCAACGACGACGATGGTTTTAGTAAGGAAGGTGAAAGTTTGGGGGCACGCCGGCACGGTCACGTGGTACATACACGAAGGGTGTCGAGCTCGGGTCCTTCGAGGGCGGCGAAGTAGCGGTCGGCGGTGGGGACGTCGTCATCGTCGTCGGTGTCCTCCTGGAAGAGCTTGGAGCCTGCGCCGTGCTCGACGTCGGTCCCCGGCGGGTCCTCTTGAGGCAGGCCACGGAGGTTGGAGAGCTGGCGGTTGAGTCGGCCGGAGAAGGTCCTAAACTGGTCGAATTGGCGGTCCAACTCGCGCGTGCTGTTGCTCCGCGGCCCCTCGCCGGCACTTTCGATCACCAGCGACGCCAGCGAGTGGTGCTGGGCATGCTTCAGCAGCTGCGGTACGACGAGATGGCGACCCTCGACCTCTGACTCGCTTGGCAGCACCGGAGCGGCGTCCACCTCGGCGATGCTGGCGTGGGCGGACGGCGGCATGCGGAGACGCGCCTGCGCGAGGTGGATCCCGAACGGCGAGCCCGGCACGCTGAAGGAGACGGACAACGGCGTGTCCCCCGGCGTCGGCTCACCGTGAACCACCACGGCGGCGTCCTTCGTCCTGCCGCCGCTAGTTGAAACGGCATGGTGGTCACCGTCGCCCGTCCCGGCCAGCCCCGCCATCCGTATTCTGCTGATGCTGGTCTCCCTGCACGCAATGGCAACAAGCCAACAAGCTGTGTGGTAAACCCAACCCTGGCAGCAGGGGCAGTCAGTTCGTCGTGGATACATGTCCATCACCGTGGCCACCTTATATACACACATGGCGAGCAGGACAAAGAGACCCCTTTGACGGTGAAAGTGCTTCTCGGGTTAGCTGCTCGTAATAGCACTTTAACTTGAGATATCCTGCTAAGAATTGGGTGGAATAGTAAAGAATGTATATGTATGTTTTGTTGTGATCAGATAGAGACCATTGCTGACCTTTTTTTTTATTAAAAAATGTTCCCTTGCTTGATAGCTTATACCATTTCATTTGATTTTTCCAGTTGGCAAAGATTTCATTTGATTGATTGACCAATAATGTTGCTTGAATCTTCAGTTTTGAAGCTGGAAAATGATAAGTGTAGATCTGTCTTGAGAATAATTAATTTTCAGGATATTATAGTTTTGTTGGCACTTGTACACATATAATAAGAGAAGGGCATTCGGTTTAAATGTTTAATTCCGTTTGGTTCATTCATAATTTATGAATTCCAGTTTCCGTTAAATTACCACCGAAATCTATTACCTACTAATATATATATATATATATATACTACTAATATAAAGCAAGGTGATATTCTTGGTTTCGTCCCGCATCTGATCCTATGTTATGTGAAATACACGAGGTGGTACTAATTCGTACAACCAAGTTTTGTTAAAAAAAGTTTGTATCAGCTGGGCCTGCGTTCCTCCACTTGGGCCATATGAAATTAAAAGAACGTACATGACAAGGACACCTTCGATCTTGGAGCAGTCCATGTTGCCTAATTAACCGTCACAAATTCTAAAATAAAGTTCCCAATCAATACATGCATGTACGCCTAAAAATCGCTAATCAAAATTACTTTCTCAAAAATATTCGTACGTCCAAGATCAAAACGTATCCAAGGTTAAAACGTGTCGTGAGACGTAAACCTATCAAATTCTAATTCCCTTCGGACCATCCAGCGCGTCCATAAGTACAAGGACCCGGACATCGCTGAAACACGCGTACAACTTGCGATCCAACACCATGGCCAGGACCGTGAAGGAGCGCGCTGCGCAGCGGGCCGGCAGCCATTATGGACGAGCCATTCCCTGTGATGCCCTACCTCACCAAGCACAGCCGCATCATGCCATGGACGGTATCCTTTAGCCCCTCGCCACGCCGATCCACCGGGCATGGAGGCCTGCAGCCTGCTTCGGCATGTCTGGCCGGAACATGCACGCCGCCGTGCAGCATACCGCACCCATAAGCCCAAGGATCACGCGGGCCACCTGCCTCAAGCGTGTGGCAGACGACGAGACCATCATTACTGTTGAAAATTTCAAAATCTACCGTGGTCGCCGTCGCAAGGCGCCTCTTCACTACTCTCGACGGAGGTTTCTACCTGTGGCTTCACTCAGTCTTCCAAGTACCGGGTTCTCCTTGCGTGATTTGTGTTCTCTTTTTATCTATCGTCGTCTCATGACTGCCGCGATTAGGGGGAGCAGCGGGATTATTATCTGCGCCGTCTCGTGATTATTATGTCCAACGATTAGGGGAGCAGCAGGATTGGGCGCTGGGGCTGACCGTGAGAAGTAGCAGCTGCTATGTTCGTGAGATTGCTGACTGCGTCTTGTACAATTGGTATGGAGGAATCACTTCTAGCTTAGCAGATCGATGGATCAGTAGTACTGTTCAGGTCTTTTTGGGGTTGTAGTACTGTTCAGAGCTAAATTTGGCTAGGCAAGTCACGATCTGACCCATGCTAGCATCAAAAAGATGAGTCGTATCTATATACAATGTGACTATTGATGTTAGTATTGCTCACGGTTGGTTGTGGAAGTTGGTATTGGAGGTGGAGGTGCTGCCCGATGGCCTGTGCCTCGAGGAACTTCACGACTGTATGCCCGGCATGCTCCGCCGAGTCTCACAATCACCAAGGCACGAGGCCGATCCATGGCAGTATCTAGGGTAATCATGGTAAGTATCTAGGGTACAGGTAACAAGAGAGTCGACCAGGATGCAATCATGCATAAGCATAACCTGCTTTCTCTCTATACAATTCTTATACTATGAATTACTTGATCTAGATTCACTTTGTTGGTATTGATTTGATAAGCGTAATCTGGTTGGCTGGTTCTACTATGGTGTTATATTTGCTCTCGCTTACTATCTAGATTCACTTTGTTGGTATTGATTTGATCTTGATGTTAACCTCAAAAACAGTTATTCCGAGTTTCGCACTACATTTATACATAATTTATTGCAACCACAGTATTTTGTATAAATTTATGGAACTTTGAGAACCCGGTGATGGCGCCGGTGGCCTACACCTTTCCCTAACTCTCCAACGCCATGTCTCACCAGAACGAAGCCGATGGATCCGTGAATCACATGGTCGTGAATGGAGAGGCAAAAAATGAAGAGGAACTTTGGCGCTTGCCATGACATACATCACATGGAACGTTCCTCGTCTTTTGTCTGTAGCAACGCCACATATGGGGGGTTTATTTATGTTCCATCTATTGCACGGGGTGGTGGAATATACATGTTTTCTTAAATAGACTTAATTAATTCGTAGACACAAACTCCTTGCTGTCGGGCAGCATCGTGCCCGGGTGTGCCCATGATGGCGTGTGTCATCGACATGACGAGTCGGAAACAAAATCATATTAAGTGAAGATGGTGGATCAGATCAGAAGACTACGAGGTGCTATTTTCACCCGTCGCAACGCACGGGCATGTTTGCTAGTAATCATAAAGAAAATAGCCCCCCCCCCCCCCCCCAACATGATTAACCGAAATTTATTTGTTTGTTTTGTTGGTTAACCGAAAAACCCAAGCCTGTGTGCACCATCAATCGAAGCAGCGTCACCACGATTTGCCGTTAGCTCTGTAGATATAGCTGGAAACTATTTCGCAAAAAGAAGAAGAGACATAGCTGGAAACTTTAGCACCAATTAGTGGTGGCAATTAATTAAGAGGCATCTTGCATCACGTTGTAACAACGACCCGCGTCATAAGCAGCTTTCGTTTCATATATATTGTATTTAGAGTAGAAAGGAATTAATTAAGAGCACATGTGAGCCATATGTTAATTACCTCCACGATCGCTGCATTAGCCTTTCTTAAATAGGGATCCTATATGACAACTTGCTTGAGGATTAATACAACAGCTAGCAATTTTGACTAAAAAAGGTGGCTGCATTGCAACTAAGCAAACAAATATTAGCATATCCTAAGCAGATCAAATCATGGACTCACCGGATGGGTTTCCGACCAGATTCTTACAGAGACACTGATTTCAGGCCAATCGGTCTTTGCAATGTGATCTATAAACTAATAGCTAAATGTTTGGCTAATAGATTGACTCCCATTCTTGATGCTCTTGTGGCCCTAGAACAGAGCATGTTTGCACCGGACTGGGTACCGGTGTTTCTGGAGCAAGTGATACAACAGTTGGGTTTTATTCACACACACACACACAAAAAAAAAACAGTTGGGTTTCTCTCATCAATTGGTAAATTGGATAAGAGAAGTGTGTCACCTCGGATATAGCAGGCCAACGAATAACTCCAGTAAAAGTTTGTGCTCAAGCTCCACGCATCTCACATCTTCTGTTCGTAGATGATACATATGTCATTTTTTCCGTGCTAATGGTGTTGAGCCAAACCACATCAAGGAGGCCCTCCATAGATATGCTAGTGCTACTGGTCAGTTAATTAACCCAGCCAAATGCTCCATTTTTTTGGGCCACGGTGCAGTGATGCCAACAAGCAGGAGGTGATGCAAACACTTGAGGTGGTCAATGCAGACTTTGAAGAGAGGTGTCACAGCCATGCCACCACAGATGAGCGCTTCTCTGAGGGGAAACTACAGAACCTGCAACAATAATTAATGTAGCGCATCATCCAGTGGGGCGAGTTGATGTGACAAGCAGGGAGGGAGGTCTCGATTAAGGATGTGGCACAAGCCCTTCCGAACTTTCTCATGAGTGTTTTTAGGTTTTCCCCGAGTACGTGATGATCTCTCGTGTATGATCCGGAGATACTGGTGGGGTGCATCGAAAGGGAGAAGAAAGACGCATTGGAATGCTTGGGAACATATAAGCCGAAAGCTTGGGGAGGTATGGGGTTTAAGGATTTCAGATTATTCAACCATGCTATGCTGGCTCATCAAACATGGCATATCATGGCAAATCTTTAGGGTCTATGTTCCCAAGTTTTGAAAGCCCGCTACTTCCCACATGGAGGCATGGAGGACACGGTCTTTAGCCGCAATGCTTCACGAACACAGCAATCCATAGTACATGGGTTGGAGCTACTTAAAAGAGGTCTCATTTGGCGAATTGACAATGGTACTTCAGAAAATATTTTGAGGGATTCTTGGATACCCCATCCAATCAGTCGGGAACCAATATCGCACCAAAGGAGGTTCTGGTTGCGTCGGGTGAGCAATCTACCTGATGATATGGTGCATGTGGGGCAACCTGTTACACAAATTCTTCCTACCGGTGGATGTCCAAGTGATCCTAAAGATCAAGGTTTCTCCACGCTTGGGCAATGATTTCCTTGCCTAGGACCCGAATATACCAGTATCTTCACCATATGTAGTGCATATCGGCTGGCGCTCGAGGACAAGCTTCGTCCCTATTCAGTCGTGGCAAGCAGGGCACCAGACGGGCGACCTATCGTCTGGGCATTATTATGGAGGTACCCTTCTCCTCCTAAGGTGTGTGTATTTGGGTGGCGAGTTGCGATGAATTCTATGCAACTTGGGCTAATAAATTTAACCGTCATATGGAGTTAACTGGTGTTTTCCCACTTGATGATCTTGAGTGAGAGGACACATTGCATGTATTTTGCAGATCCCCGTGGGCGGTGTAACTATGGCAAGCTTCGCATAGTTATGGCAGTTCGTGAAATCAAATCAATGTGAAACACAGGCCTAGAGTGGCTGTTGAACCTCATTGCGGAGCTTGATGACGATGATTGGCTGAGACTATTGATGATGGTGTTGTCATGTGTGCAATGAAATCACACATGACAAGCCGGTGCCGCCCACGGAGGTATCTAGAAGGTTCCTATAAAGCTATGTCACGTCCTTGCTAGGCATTTTGCAACACCCTATGGGAGATGGGACAAAGGAAAAAATGGTGACCCAGGAGGAACGTTTGGCAACTCCTATATCACATGTGCAACTGAACATTAAAATGTTAAGAAAGGGGAAACCCCCTCGCGTACTGGACGAAGCTGGACGTTGAAGGTTCCTTCTCCAACGAGGAGATGGTGCTACACGACCATGATGGTTCCATCATATTTTCCGTATGCAGGTCCCTTTGGTTGTGCCTTGACACTTTGCATGCCGAGCTAGCAGGCTGCATGGAGGGCTTGGCTCTAGCGCATCAAGGGACAGAGGTACCAATCATAGTAGAGTGTGATAGCTTGCTGAAAGCACATTTGCTCCCTTGGTGGTTTTGGTAATTAATAACAACATATATCTTATTGGACTCATGTTTCCACTAAGTATATTTCAGGAAAAGTTCAATGATGGGATGGCTATAGATTGTGAGGAGACCCCAAGATGCAAGGAATGGAATTGATAAAGCTTCGAGCAAGGAGACTCTACATTTTACTTTGTGAGAAACCACTTTGAGTCCATAGGAAAGCCAATACTATTAAAAGGGGGTGAGGTAATGTTGGTGAACAAATTGCTCCACGTGCACAAGTGCTAGCCACCAAAAACATCCACAAGCTCTCCCACAAAATACTCTGTCTAAACCCTACCATACAAAATCGGTGCCACCAAGTTTCCCACTCGGCCCTACCGATTTTCCATCTCAGAGAGAACCCTAGCCAAACCCTATTTTCTCGGTACAACCAAGTACTACATCGGTGCAACCGAGTTTCGGTGACCAACATTCGGATGACCAAGTTTATAAAATCGGAATTTCCGAGTTTTATGGATCGGTCTCACCGAGTTTGGAAACTGCCCTCGGCCACTCATATCGGTACTACCGAGAATCATATATCGGTCTCATCGAGATTCCTAAAGTTGCCACATTTTGAACAAATCGGTACGACCGAGTTTTACTTCGGTTTCACCGAGTTGGTCAATAATGGTGTAACTGTTGGATTTTTGGAGATGCCTATATATACTCCTCCACCACATCCCACTCGCAAGAGAAGCACTCAGAACAGTCCCCCACTTCCCATATCCAAATTTCTGAGAGAGAACCACCTACCCTTGTGTTGAGATCAAGATCATCCACTCCAACCATATGGATCTTGATTACTTGCCTCCCCAAGTTGCTTTCCACCCAATCAATCTCTTCTACCAAGCCAAATCTGCGAGAGAGTGATTGAGTGTTGAGGAGTCTATCATCTTGAAGCACATGAGCAAGGAGTTCATCATCACTATCAAGCCTATTACCTTTTGAAGGATTGTGCCTCCTAGATTGGTTAGGTGTTGCTTGGGAGCCTCCTACTTCGTGTTGTGGAGTTGAACCAAGAAGTTTGTACGGGCAAGGAGATCGCCTACTTCGTAAAGATCTACCCATAGTGAGGCTAGTCCTTCGTGGACGGAAGCCGTTATGGAATAGTCAAGGTTGCTACTTCGTGGACCCTTATGGGTGGAGCCCTTCGTGGATTCTCACGACCGCTACCCTCCGTGGGTTGAAGACTCCATAAACGTGGATGTACGATAGCGCCACCTATCGGAACCACGGGAAAAATCTTCGTGTCTATAATTGCGTTTGATCTTCTATCCCTACCCTATACTACATGTGCTTGTCTTTATTTTCCGCTGCTATACTCTTAGACATGCATGTGTAGGGTGTGCTTGACTTGCTATCATTGCTAAAATCTGCCCACAATTAAAATTGGGAAAAGGTAGAATTTTTATTTGTTGAAGTAGTCTAATCACCCCCCTCTCTAGACATATTTTGGATCCTACAAGTGGTATCAGAGCTTTGATCTCCATTGCATTGGTTTCACAACCTAGGAGAGTATGGCGTCTAGTGAGGGAAATTATCACCGTAGAGGTCCGTACTTTGATGGTACAAACTTTGCTAGTTGGAAGCATAAGATGAAAATGCATATTCTTGGTCATAACCCCGCCGTTTGGGCTGTTGTTCGTGTTGGCTTGCAAGGTGATTTCTTTGGTGATGGAAAGGAATCGGATCGTGAAGCGACCGCAGAAGAATTGAAGATGTTGCAATACAATGCTCAAGCATGTGACATTCTATTCAACTGCATATGCCCCGAAGAATTCAACAAAATCAGCCGTCTTGAGAATGCAAAGGAAATTTGGGACACTTTGGTTGATATGCACGAAGGTACCGATTCCACCAGAGAATCTAAGTTGGATGTGCTTCAATGTCAACTTGACAAGTTCAAGATGAAGGATGCTGAAGGAGTCACGGAGATGTACTCTAGGCTAGCTCTCATTACCAATGAGATTGCCGGCTTAGGAAGCGAAGAAATGACCGACAAATTCATCATCAAGAAGATACTTAGAGCCTTGAATGGAAAGTATGACACCGTGTGCACATGGATTCAAATGATGCCAAACTAAAAAGATCTCAAGCCTAAGGAAGTGATTGGAAGGATTGTTGCTCATGAGATGTCACTCAAGGACAAGGAAGAACTTCACAACAAGTCAAGCGGTGCTTACAAAGCCTCAAGTGACACTCTCGCTACATCAAGCGACAACCTTGTTACCAATGAAGAGATAAGCCTCATGGTCAAGAAATTCAACAAGTTCTACAAGAGTAGAGGCAAAGAGAGGAACTCCAACTCAAGATATGAAGAGAAGCATTCATCTAGTCGTGACCGGAATTGTTACAATTGTGGAAGGCCCGGACACTACTCCAATGAGTGCACGAGCCCCCACAAAAGAAGAGATGAGTCACCTCGAAGAGAGAGAAGGAGTAGATATGATCGTTATGAACGAAGACCCTCAAGGAGAAGTAGATACTCGAAGAAGAAGGACAAGTACACCAAGAGCTACTCAAGAAGAAGACATCAAGCTCATGTTGGTGAATGGGTTTCCGGCTCCGAATCCGACAACCACTCCGAGAGAAGCTATCACTCCGACTTCGACTATAGTCAAGATGAAGGTGTTGCCGGACTTGCACTCGTTTCCTCCTACTCCTACGACATATTTGATTCACCAAATGAAGGGAGTGGAAGTTGCTTCATGGCTAAAGGCCCCAAGGTATCACACCCCGAATACATTGACCTCAATAGTGATGAGGATGACGTACTTGGAGATGATGACTTTATATTTGATAAAACTAGTGATATTAGTCAAAATGAGCTAGATAATGATCATGCTAGTCAGGATAAGTCTTGTGATGGTGATAAGAAGGAAGTAGAACGACTAACCAAAGAATTAAACAGTCTTAAGTTAGCTCATGAATCTACTTTAGAAGATCATAGAGAGCTTGTAAGAACTCATGAGAAGCTACGCTTTGAGAAGCTCAATTTTGAGCAAGAACATGAGTTTCTTAAAGCAATCAATGACGATCTCCGAAAGAAGACTTCTTATCTAGCCAAACGACTACTCTTGTCTACATTTATTCCACAAGTTAAGACTAAGCAATCTAGTAACAAAGTCAAGAAAGGTTCTTCATCTAGTAACAACAAATCTAATGATAAATCAAATGATGTTGTTTCTAGTAACTCTATTGATTCCACTAACGATTCTCTTAGCCAAGTTACACTTGAGCAAGAAAACAATTTATTGAAAGGAATTATAGAGAACGGTGTCTACAAAAGTCTTGCCGGATGTAAGCAATTCGAAGAGATTGTACGCAAGCATGGAGGATACCGGAAGAACCATGGCATTGGCTACTTCAACGCAAATGGAGTCGAATGGGAAGAAGGTCAATATCCCAAGCCTAAGTTTGTTCCTCAAAGGGAGAAGTATGAACCTACTCCTCCCAAGGGAAGAAGCTCTAAAGATGACCTTCCTCCACAAGACCACAAGGGCAACGGCAAGCTTCATGATGACATTACCACACTTGAAGATGAGTCCCTAGCCATGGTGAAGTGGGTTCCCATGGCTACTCCAAGTTCTACTTCAACAAGTGCTACTTCAACTCCAAGGATCCCCATCAACTTGATGTGGGTCCCCAAGAAGAAGAACTAGAGAAGTTCTTGAGGGGTGACTCCGCCAATGAAATTCACTCACACTAATTATTGGCAAGGACTAGTTGCAATCAACATCAACATTATGCAATAGTTCAAGGAGTCACACATTCCCTCAAAGGTAAGCAAGGGACAAGGTAATTAATGAATCCATGGACATCATCATGTATGCTTTGCACTCCATGTCCATAGATATCCTTGTATTTGTCTCTTGTGTTTGGGAATAACCCATGTAGGTGAGGAGAGTAAGAAACAAAAAGGATTGCTCCTAACTCAAGATGATCTTCATCAACTATGAGCATCCACCACTACATCACCCACATGAAGTCTTCTATGACAAAACCCAAGGTTAGTTTATCCCTCTTAGGGGGGATGTCACATCAAGGGGGAGCTTTACTCTAAGACTTGAGTTAAAGCATCTCTTAGAATGTGACAACATTAATTGCTTTATGTAAAAGTGGTAACCCCACTTGTGCTTAAACGATGAGTATGACCTATGATCAAGTATTCTTACTTGGCTCCTAAGTCAATATACTCATATATAGATGACTCCGTCATCGCCAAAGTGCTTGATAGATGCTAGAGTGTTTGTGCATGTTTGCCATGATTTATTTTGACATCTTATTGTGTGAGCATATTAGTCTGCATATCTTTACTCATTCGAGGATATCCAATTGTTGCTATTTGGCGTTTGGTTTTCTTTTGCCAATTGGATGTACAAGAATGCCTAGGACCCCTCTCTAGCTATCTATGCTTGCTCATCTCAAGTTCTATTCATGCTACATCACAAAACTTGAATAAGCACTTCTTGAACCCTCTGTGTGAGGAGCACTCGGAGTACCGTGTCGACAAGAGCTGCATTCCAAAACCTCTCTGTGAATCTCGGTGTAACCAACTCCAAAAACTCAGTTCCACCGAATCACTGTGTTGATCTAGGTTTTTGATCTCGGTACAACCGATCGGGTATTCTCGGTCTCACCGAGTTTCTCTGTCACCTGACAGTTAGGAAACTCAGTGTCACCGAAATGTTCCAATCGGTTTCACCGACAGTCTGGGGTATATAACCTGGCGAACCCGACTTTTGAAATTCATTCGCTAAAAGTCCATTTCTCCAAACCCCGAACTGCCGCTCCGGACCCCCTAGTCGTCGCTCTTGCCTCCCCGTGCGCCTCCACCGTTGGGAATCACTGCCGTCGACGGAATCTTCGCCACCGTCGTCTCCTTAGCGGATTCGTCACCAAGTTAGGGTATGAATCTGGCCCCCTTGTGCGCTCCTCTTTCCGATTCATGCGCATTAGGGTACTATTATCGATAATCCACCTGTTGCAATCTTCCTACTCCACTAGAAAATTCATTAGATTAGCAAACGAATTTTTTTTAGGTTTAGCCGTCTGCAAAACGCATCTCGGTGACACCGAGTCGCAAAAATCGGTTTTACCGATTTTGGTTCTAGGGTTCCTTAGAATGGTCTCGGTGAAACCAGGCGGTCATTCTCGGTGACACCGAAGTGACTGCCAAGTTTCTGTGAAGAAGACCATATGTCTCGGTGGATCCGAAAATCTTGACTCGGTGGTACCGAAATCCATTTTGCAGAAAGCTAAAACTAAGAATTTCTGTGGTCAAATTTTAAAAAATTTCCGTGTTTTGTGATGCTCAACCCCACTGCTCTTCTATGCTCTATTCACAGGGTCAGTATGTCAGTTTCAGGAGACAGCCAGAATGATTTCAGAGGACCCAGTGTTGATGCAGATCCAGGCACTAGTCCTGAGGCCAGTTCTCCCTCTTCAGAAGATCCAGGCACCCCAAGCTCTCATGGGTTGCCCAAGGCTGCTACAAGAGCCAGGAGGAAGTTGAACTCAGATGAGGAGGACTCTGACTTTGTTCCAGAGGAGGTTCTTGCTAAGTGATACGTCTCCAACGTATCTACTTTTCCTCACTCTTTTGCCCTTGTTCTGGACTCTAATTTGCATGATTTGAATGGAACTAACCCGGACTAACGTTTTTTTTCCAGCAGAACTACCATGGTGGTGTTTTTGTGCAGAAATAAAAGTTCTCGGAATGGAACGAAACTTTTTGGAGAATTATTTCAGAATATAGAATTATTGGAGCCAAAATCCACCGGAGAGGGGGGCCTGGGTGAGCAGCACCCACCAAGGCGCGCCCTGGTGGGTTGTGCCCACCTCGTGGCCCCACTGACCCTAATTCCGCCACTATAAATTCCTATTTTCGGAGAAAAAACCAGATAGAAAGTTTCATCGCATTTTACGATACGGAGCCACCGCCACCTCCTGTTCTTCATCGGGAGGCCAGATCTGGAGCCCGTTTGGGGCTCCGGAGAGGGGAATCTTCGGTCTTCGTCATCACCAACCCTTCTCCATCGCCAATTCCATGATGCTCCCCACCGGGAGTGAGTAATTCCTTCGTAGGCATGCTGGTCAGTGAGGAGTTGGACGAGATTCATCATGTAATCGAGTTAGTTTTGTTAGGGCTTGATCCCTAGTATTCACTATGTTCTTAGATTGATGTTGCTATGACTTTGCTATGCCTAATGCTTGTCACTAGGGCTCGAGTGCCATGATTTCAGATCTGAACTGTTTATGTTATCATCTCTATATCCATGTTCTTGATCCGATCTTGCCTAGTCATATGCACCTATTACGTGTTATGATCCGTCAACCCCATAGTGACAATATTTGGGATACTTCGCGGTGATGACCGTAGTTTGAGGAGTTCATGTATTCACCATGTGTTAATGCTTTGTTCCGGTTCTCTATTAAAAGGAGGCCTTAATATCCCTTAGTTTCCTTATGGACCCCGCTGCCACGGGAGGGTAGGACAAAGATGTCATGCAAGTTCTTTTCCATAAGCACGTATGACTATTTACGGAATACATGCCTACATTACATTGATGAACTGGAGCTAGTTCTGTGTCGCCCTAGGTTATGACTGTTATATGATGAATATCATCCAACGAGTTCACCGATCCAGTGCCTACGAGCTTTCCACTTATTGTTCTTGCTAAGTTACTATTGTTGTTGCTACTGTTCCAACTGCTACAAAACTATTGCTACTACTGTTACCGCTACTGTTACTATTGCTACTGCTATCAAACTATCATATTACTGTGCTACTGATCACCTTGCTGCAAATATTTAATCTCCAGGTGTGGTTGAATTGACAACTCAACTGCTAATACTCTCAAGTATTCTTTGGCTCCCCTTGTGTCGAATCTATAAATTTGGGTTGAATACTCTACCCTCGAAAACTGTTGCGATCCCCTATACTTATGGGTTATCAAGACCTTTTTCTGGCGCCGTTGCCGGGGAGCATAGCAATATTTGTTGAGTCACTTGGGATTTATATCAATTTATCACTATGAAGAATCTGAAAGATCCAAAGACTAAGATTTTTCCCTCTAAGATGAGGGGAGGTAAGGAACTGCCATCTAGCTCTGCACTTGATTCACCTTCTGTTATGAGTAAGCTTGCAATACCACCACATGCTAGTAATCCTGATATGTCGCAAGTTATTGATCATGCTACCTCTGCTATGAATGATGCTTATGATGATTCTAGTACCATGCTTGATGATAATGTGCCACTAGGAGAATTTCTTGATGAACAAGTAGCTAGAGCTAAAGAGAATGAAACTACTGAAACTGACGAGATTCCTGAAACTGATGAAGCCTATGAAACTGATGATGACTATGAAACACCTATTAGTCCTAGCTCTCCTAAGTTTGAAATGCCTAAGATACCTGAAGGTTATGTTATGGACGAAGAGATAACTAGAGAAATTCTTTCTTGCAAGGATATAAATGATCTTAAGAAATTGCTAGGCAAGTATAAAGAAAAGACTTTGAATACTAGAATGAAATGTGATCCTAAGTTTGCTACTTCACCTATCTTTGTTACCGATAAGGATTATGAATTCTCTGTCGACCCATTGTTAATTACTTTGGTTGAATCTGATCCTTTCCATGGCTATGAAACCGAAACTGTAGTGGCACACCTTACTAAGCTGAATGATATAGCCACCCTCTGTGCTCATGATGAGAAGATTCGCTACTATTACATCCTTAAGTTATTTCCGTTCTCATTAAAGGTTGATGCTAAGACATGGTACAATACTCTTGCTCCTGGTTGTGTGCGTAGTCCCCAGGATATGATCTACTACTTTTCCGAAAAATATTTTCCTGCTCATAAGAAACAAGCTGCCTTAGGAAATATTTAACTTTGTGCAAATTGAAGAAGAGAGTCTCCCACAAGCTTGGGGTAGGCTTCTCCAGTTTCTTAATGCTTTGCCTGATCATCCTCTTAAGAAAAATGAAATACTTGATATTTTCTATAATGGACTAACCAATGCTTCTAGGGACTTCCTAGATAGTTGTGCTGGTTGGGTTTTCAGGGAGCGAACTGATGAACAAGCTGAGGAATTATTGAATAATATATTGAAGAATTATGATGATTGGACTCCTCCCGAACCACCGCCTAAACCCACTCCGAAGAAGAGGGGTATCTTATTTCTCAGCCCTGAAGATATGCAAGAAGCAAAGAAATCTATGAAGGAAAAAAGGTATTAATTAAAGCTGAGGATGTTAAGAATTTGCCACCTATTGAAGAAATACATGGCCTTGACACACCACCACCTCCACAGGTGGTAGAGGTAAATTCCTTATTAAAGTTTAATGAAAGTGACATTCCTCACAATAAACATCCTAGTCAATGCTTATATGAGTTTGACAACTATATTATGAAGCAAGATCATTTCAATGCTCATGTTCTGAAACAATTGAAATATAACTCTGATATGATTGCTCGCTTGAGTGACTTCCTATTTAGAATCAGTAATGATGTTAGAGGTGTAGGAAAGCATGCCTCTATGGTTCAAACTCAGTTAGAACAAGTTGCTAAGTCTCAAAAAGAATTTCTTGATGAGATGAATAATAATATGAATGATTTTGCTGCTAGAGTAGTAACTAGAGGAGGTAGAATGACCCAAGAACCACTATATCCTGAGGGTCATCCTAAAAGAATTGAACAAGACTCTCATAGAATTAATACTGATGCACCTAGTCCTTCTAAGAAGAAAAAGAAGAAGAAAAATGATAGGACTTTACATACCTCTAGTGAACCCGAGACACAAAAACCTCCTGATAATAATGATGTCTCTATTTCTGATGCTGAAACTCAGTCTGGTAATGAACATTCACCTAGTGATAATGAAAATGATAATGATGATGTTCATGAAGATGTTCAACCTAGCAATGATATAGAACAAGATAATGATGTTGAAATAGAGCCTGCTGCTGATCTTGATAACCCACAACCCAAAAATAAATGTTATGATAAAAGAGACTTTGTGGCTAGGAAACATGGTAAAGAAAGAGAGCCATGGGTTCAGAAACCCATTCCATTTTCACCTAAGCCATCTAAGAAAAAGGATGATGAAGAATTTGAACGCTTTGCTGAAATGATTAGGCCAGTCTTTTTGCGTACCCGTTTGACCGATATTCTCAAGATGGCCCCTTATGCAAAGTATATGAAAGACATCATCACAAATAAAAGAAAGATACCAGAAGCTGAAATCTCCACCATGCTTGCTAATTATTCTTTGAAGGATGGAGTACCTAAAAAACTTGGAGATCCTGGAATACCAACTATACCTTGCTCTATCAAAAGAAACTATGTCAAAACTGCTTTGTGTGATTTGGGAGCCGGCTTTAGTGTTATGCCTTTCTCCTTATATAAGAGACTTGATTTGAATAAACTCACACCTACCGAAATATCATTGCAAATGGCTGACAAATCTACTGCCATACCTATCGATATTTGTGAGGATGTGCCCGTTGTTGTTGCAAATGTTACTATCTTAACGGACTTTGTTATTCTTGAGATGCCCGAGGACGACAACATGTCGATTATCCTTGGTAGACCCTTTCTAAATACTGCAGGGGCTGTTATTGATTGCAACAAAAGCAAAGTCACTTTTCATATCAATGGTAATGAGCATACGGTACACTTTTCGAAGAAACAATTCCAAGTGAATGGTATAAATATTAATGAAGAATTGATGACCCACAAGTATAGGGGATCAATCGTAGTCATTTCGGTAAGTAAGATTGTCGAACCCAACGTGGAGCAGAAGGAAATGACAAGCGGTTTTCAGCAAGGTAATTTCTGCAAGCATTGAAATTGTAGGTAACAGATAGTTTGATAGCAAGGTAATTGGTAGCAAGCAAGTAACGGTAACGGTAAACAAGGTGCAGCAAGATAGCCCAATCCTTTTGAGGCAAAGGACAGGCCAGAACAATCACTAGTAATAGGCAAAGTGTTCTTGAGGGTACACGGGAATTTCGTCTAGTCACTTTTATCATGTTGGTTTGATTCGTGTTCGCTACTTTGATAATTTGATATGTGGGTGGACCGGTGCTAAGGTGTTGTTCTTACTTGAACTAACAACCTACTTATGATTAACCCCCTCGCAAGCATCCGCAACTACGAGAAAAGTATTAAGACAAAGTCTAACCATAGCAGTAAACATGTGGATCCAAATCAGCCCCTTACGAAGTAGTGCATAAACTAGGGTTTAAGCTTCTGTCACTCTAGCAACCCATCATGTAATAACTACTCCACAATGCATTCCCTTAGGCCCATGAATGGTGAAGTATCATGTAGTCGACTTTCACATGACACCACTAAGGGAATCACAACATACATCTCATCAAAATATCGAACACATATCAAATTCACATGATTACTTGCAATATGACTTCTCCCGTGACCTCAAGAACAAAGGTAACTACTCACAAATAATAATCATGCTCAAGATCAGAGGAGTATTGATTAGCATAATGGATCTGAACATATAATCTTCCACCAAATAAACCATATAGTAATCAACTACGCAAGGTAATCAGCACTACTAGTCACCCACATGTACCAATCTGAGGTTCCGGTACAAAGATTGAACACAAGAGATGAACTAGGGTTTGAGAGGAGATGGTGCTGTTGATGATGTTGATGAAGATTGGCCTCCCAAAGATGAGAGGGGTGTTGGTGATGACGTTAGCTTCGATTTCCCCCTCCGGGAGGGAAGTTCCCCCGGCGGAATCGCTCCGCCGGAGGGCAAAAGTGCTCCTGCCCAAGTTCTGCCTCGAGGCAGCGGCGCTTCGTCCCGAAAGTCCTCCTCTTATTTTTTCTAGGTTTTTTTGGGAATTTATACCAGAAGATGGGCACCAGAGGTGGGCCTGGGTGAGCACAACCCATCAGGGCGCGCCCAGGGGTGCCTGGCGCGCCCTGGTGGGTTGTGCCCACCTGGTGGGCCTCCCCCGATAGTTTTCAGCTCCAGTATTTTTTATTAAATGCAAAAATAATCTCCGTAAATTTTCAGCTTCATTGGAGTTGTGCAGAATAGGTATCTCTGACGTGCTTTTCTTGGGTCCAGAATTCTTGCTACCGGTATTCTCCCTCTTGGTGTAAACCTTGCATATTATGAGAGAAAAGGCATTAGAATCACTCCCCAAAGCATTATTATTCAACAAAACAAAGTGAATAACAGTAGGAAATCATGATGCAAAATGGACGTATCAAGAATCTCCGACCATCACTATTGGAAGCTTTAAATTACCTCTACCTACTGCCAAAAAGAAATATGATATACCTATTGTTGGGGATATGCACATCCCCATTGAGGTAACTTAGTGTTTTACGAAAGTTCTTCGGTTTCATGCTAATCGGAAGTGGTTGTTAATAAGACTTGATCAACCTTATTAATGGATCATTTTTGAGAGGTATGAAGTTGATGAATCCAGTAAGCACAACTCTCTGCTCCCACCTTTTATTTTCTGTTTTAGTTAGTCAAATAAAATAAAATGCCATGATTATCCTATTTTCTGTTTTCGCCGTGCAATAAAAAATGACCCAAAAATAAAAGTTCTCAGAATGCCCTAAAAATTTAACATGATTTTTTTCCAAATATTTCTGGATTTTTGGTGCAAATAATACCAGAGGGGGTGCACCTGGTGCCCACAAGACACCAGGGCGTGCCAGCACCCCCAGGCGCGCCCTGGTGGGTTGTGGTCCCCACGTGGGCTCCCTCACTTATCTCTTTAGCCCACCTCATCTCCTACCTCCAGAAAAAAAATCACCACAACCACCATTCTCGTGTTCTTGCTCTCGAACCCACGGATTTCGATCTCTTTGCTCGAAGCTCCGTTTCTGAAATTGTTTGGAGGGATTACTACTTGGTATGTGACTCCTCCATTGCTCCAATTAGTTTATGATTTAGTGGGTTATTTTTAGAGTAATTAGCTGCTCTTGGTGCTGCTGTAGATGAGCTTGCATGTTGAATTCTTAGAGTTCTAAGTAGTTTGAATGCTCAATATGGCCTCTATGCATGCTTGGGAGTAGTTGCTAACAATCTTACAAAGTTTTGTTGACAAATTTTTTGTGGATAATTTTTTTTCAGAATTTTATAGGAATAAAAAGGCAATTCTTTAGGAGTTCTTCAAGGAGGAGATCCTCAGAAGCTTCATCAAACGGAAGCTCGGTTCGTCAGTCTTATGTTGAACCAAGCGAAAGCTCGATGCGAGATACCGCCACCAAATCATGCTTGTGGCCGTGCAACGAGTTCATGGAAGGTGCAGGTATTAAGGAGGAATTTGACCAATTTATCCACAACACAGAGCTTGCTCCCTTCGTCGCAGATAAGTGCCCCCAACACCTTGAACTCACGAAAACCTTCACAAAGAAATTTAAATATTTTTCTCGTGAGTCTAGAGTTTCATTCAATCTGTATGACCATTCCTTCACCATGCCGTTAGAAATGTTCAGTGAAGCATGCAAACTTCCATATTGGGGTTCCGTCGATGAACCAACAAAATCTGAATACAAATCGTTTTTAGTTAATCTTTGCTTTGGTGAAGATAGGGGGGTAACACAAGGGAGAATTAACAGCATCCATTTCCCATCGATACAATATTTTGCGCTCTTTAACGGTAAATGTATCGTAGGCAAACAAGATTGTAGCACATTGTGTGCTCATGATTTGAGTCTATTACATACTGCCATAACTGGGAATAAGAATTATAATCTTGGTGCAATTGTTGCACGGAGACTACAGCTTAATGCTGCCAATGGTAAATTTTTATGGAGGAATCTATGCCTCCCGTGAAGCAGAAAGATTAAATGTCTCACCATGGCGTAATGACCCCATCTTACCTACTTAGTATTTAGACTTTGATGCCATGAAGCGTCATAAGTTCCTTACGGGTACGGCCACTAACTACACCTATAACTTGAGATTTAATAAGAAACCTGTTATGCCAATCGCTTTGCCTGCTCCTGCTCTCTTTGATTTTCACAACAGGGGGAGATATTATGTCCTTGAGAGTGAAGCCCATGCGTACAATGCGGAGGTTGAAGCTGCCAGGAGGGCCGCGGAGTTTGATCCGAGGGCCTCGGTGAGCCATCGCCCAGATTATTATTCATACGTATGGTGATTACCAAGCTAGGCCAAAAGCTTAAGCTTGGGGGAGTACGTATTCCCACCGACATTACATTCATGTTCACACATTTCATTCCAGTTATCGGTGTTCATAATTTGTCATTGTAATATCCATGCTAGATTTGTTTTCCCGCTTTCTTCTTGTGTGTTTGAAAAACTTTGAGAAAATCCAAAAATATTTCCTACTTCTTTTTAGTTTTCCTTTCTAGCTTAGTTTAATTGTTGCATCAAAAGAAAACACAAAAAGATTTCTCGCTTCTTCTTTTACTTATTGGGAGCTTACCCGTGTAAATAGTTTTTCTCGTTTTCGGTTTTCCTCGTTAATTTGCTTTCTTCAAGAAAAACCAAAACTCCAAAAATATTTCAGTGTGTTTCTCTGAATTTCTTTTCTTTTACTTGAGTCGCACCAAGGAGAAGACCACAATGAAATTGTTGAGTGGCTCTCATCTGCATCGTTTATCTAACAAAGAGCCCATATTACTTTGTCTTCTCCTCTTGAATAAAATGTTTGCAAATTCCAGCTTAGTCCACGACACTCTTGCACTATTATTATTTTCTTATCATTCGGTCGTGCAAGTGAAAGGCAATAATGACGACATTTGATGAATTGACTGTTGCAGAGAAAAGCGGGTATGAACTCAACTTGTTTTTGTTTTTGTATATATGTTTAACCTAGTATCCTTGATTCAGCTCATTATGATCAAACATGTTTGCAATGACCATTAGAGATAATAGTTGTTCATGCCATGCTTAAGTAGCTAGGAGTGGATAATGATTTATCTTGGGTGTCACCATGCATTAAAATGGTTGTGATGCGGTATGATGATATGGTATCCTCCTTCGAATGTTTCAAGTGGCTTGACTTGGCACATGTTCACGCATGTAGTTGAATCAAAACCAACATAGCCTTCATGATATTTATGTTCATGGTGTCCATATCCTACTCATGCTAGTATTCAATGTTGATTATATGTAATGCATGTTCATGACCATTTTCGCTCTCTAGATGGCCGCTTCTCAATCTATTTTCTAGCCTTCGCCTGTAGTAAGCGGGAATACTACTTGTGCATCAAACCCTTAAACCAAGTTGTGCCAGATGAGTCCACGATATCTACCTATACGCGGTATTACCCTACCGTTCTAAAGTAAATTTGCATGTGCCATCTCTAAAAATTCAAATAAACATCTGTTTTGTGTGCCTGGACCGCTCATGGAGCGACAGGGGGCGATCAGTATCTTCCATGCTAAGCGGGTTATTATCATGATGAGTGTTTATTCACTTGTCCTTACACGAGAGGGGCGGTAATAGGGATTCCCAGTCCCGAAATAAAAAATCAAGAAAATAATTAAACAAACTCCCCCAGGAATGTTGTTGGTTTGGATGGTACCCGTGGATTCGGCTAGCCGTGGAGTGTGATTGTTGGTGGAGGGGGAGTAAACCTTTACTTTTACCGCTTGGGAACCGGTGCTAATTTGTTTAGCATGGAAGATATTGATAACTCTTGGTCGTGGCGTTGACAGGAAGGGTGTACCTCCCAAAATTATATCTATCTCCGTTTTAAACTTTGAGCTCTGGCACCGCTGCAAATCCATGCTTCCCTCTGCGAAGGGACTATCTATTTACTTTTATGTTGAGTCATCACCTTCTCAAATAAGCGCCAGACCTGAGAGCACTATTGTCATCCTCATGCATTGTGTATAGTTGATGTTGGGTGCAGCATGACTGGATCTTTTCTACCATGAATTACAATGTTTAGTCGCTGCTTGAACTTTGGAGGTGCTCTGCATTTATGTTTTGCAATCTTAGAAAGGGCTAGCGAGATACCACTATTGTCATATTGTATCATAATTGTTTTGACAAAGTGTTGGCGCTTGAGATATCTTGTTATTGCTCGCTAGTTGCTTATGTTATTGTTATGAGCTAATATAATTTCTAAGAGTTATTGTTGGCATGGTTAGTCATAATCTTTGCTGAAAACCTGGGTGCTACTTAAGCATATATATATGTAACCAAGAACAAAAGAGTTCATAAAAGTTTTTCTTCATCACTTTCAGTTTGTCAACTGAATTGCTTGAGGGCAAGCAAAGGCTTAAGCTTGGGGGAGTTGATACGTCTCCAACGTATCTAGTTTTCCTCACTCTTTTGCCCTTGTTTTGGACTCTAATTTGCATGATTTGAATGGAACTAACCCGGACTAACGTTGTTTTCAGCAAAACTACCATGGTGTTGTTTTTGTGCAGAAATAAAAGTTCTCGAAATGGAACGAAACTTTTTGGAGAATTATTTCAGAATATATGAGAATTATTGGAGCCAAAATCCGCCGGAGAGGGGGGCCAGGGTGAGCAACACCCACCAGGGCACTCCAGGCCCCCTGGGCGCGCCCTGGTGGGTTGTGCCCACATCATGGCCCCACTGACCCTAATTCCGCCACTATAAATTCCTATTTTCGGAGAAAAAACCCAGAGAGAAAGTTTCATCGGGTTTTACGATACGGAGCCACCGCCACCTCCTGTTCTTCATCGGAAGGCCAGATCTGGAGCCCGTTTGGGGCTCCGGAGAGGGGAATCTTCGGTCTTCGTCATCACCAACCCTTCTCCATCGCCAATTCCTTGATGCTTCCCACCGGGAGTGAGTAATTCCTTCGTAGGGTTGCTGGTCGGTGAGGAGTTGGATGAGATTCATCATGTAATCGAGTTAGTTTTGTTAGGGCTTGATCCCTAGTATCCACTATGTTCTGAGATAGATGTTGCTATGACTTTGGTATGCCTAATGCTTGTCACTAGGGCCCGAGTGCCATGATTTCAGATCTGAACCGTTTATATTATCATCTCTATATCCATGTTCTTGATCCGATCTTGCCTAGTCATATGCACCTATTACGTGTTATGATCCGTCAACCCCATAGTGACAATATTTGGGATACTTCGCGGTGATGACCGTAGTTTGAGGAGTTCATGTATTCACCATGTGTTAATGCTTTGTTCCGGTTCTCTATTAAAAGGAGGCCTTAATATCCCTTAGTTTCCTTATGGACCCCGCTGCCACGGGAGGGTAGGACAAAGATGTCATGCAAGTTCTTTTCCATAAGCACGTATGACTATTTACGGAATACATGCCTACATTACATTGATGAACTGGAGCTAGTTCTGTGTCGCCCTAGGTTATGACTGTTATATGATGAATATCATCCAACGAGTTCACCGATCCAGTGCCTACGAGCTTTCCACTTATTGTTCTTGCTAAGTTACTATTGTTGTTGCTACTGTTCCAACTGCTACAAAACTATTGCTACTACTGTTACCGCTACTGTTACTATTGCTACTGCTATCAAACTATCATATTACTGTGCTACTGATCACCTTGCTGCAAATATTTAATCTCCAGGTGTGGTTGAATTGACAACTCAACTGCTAATACTCTCAAGTATTCTTTGGCTCCCCTTGTGTCGAATCTATAAATTTGGGTTGAATACTCTACCCTCGAAAACTGTTGCGATCCCCTATACTTATGGGTTATCAAGACCTTTTTCTGGCGCCGTTGCCGGGGAGCATAGCAATATTTGTTGAGTCACTTGGGATTTATATCAATTTATCACTATGAAGAATCTGAAAGATCCAAAGACTAAGATTTTTCCCTCTAAGATGAGGGGAGGTAAGGAACTGCCATCTAGCTCTGCACTTGATTCACCTTCTGTTATGAGTAAGCTTGCAATACCACCACATGCTAGTAATCCTGATATGTCGCAAGTTATTGATCATGCTACCTCTGCTATGAATGATGCTTATGATGATTCTAGTACCATGCTTGATGATAATGTGCCACTAGGAGAATTTCTTGATGAACAAGTAGCTAGAGCTAAAGAGAATGAAACTACTGAAACTGACGAGATTCCTGAAACTGATGAAGCCTATGAAACTGATGATGACTATGAAACACCTATTAGTCCTAGCTCTCCTAAGTTTGAAATGCCTAAGATACCTGAAGGTTATGTTATGGACGAAGAGATAACTAGAGAAATTCTTTCTTGCAAGGATATAAATGATCTTAAGAAATTGCTAGGCAAGTATAAAGAAAAGACTTTGAATACTAGAATGAAATGTGATCCTAAGTTTGCTACTTCACCTATCTTTGTTACCGATAAGGATTATGAATTCTCTGTCGACCCATTGTTAATTACTTTGGTTGAATCTGATCCTTTCCATGGCTATGAAACCGAAACTGTAGTGGCACACCTTACTAAGCTGAATGATATAGCCACCCTCTGTGCTCATGATGAGAAGATTCGCTACTATTACATCCTTAAGTTATTTCCGTTCTCATTAAAGGTTGATGCTAAGACATGGTACAATACTCTTGCTCCTGGTTGTGTGCGTAGTCCCCAGGATATGATCTACTACTTTTCCGAAAAATATTTTCCTGCTCATAAGAAACAAGCTGCCTTAGGAAATATTTAACTTTGTGCAAATTGAAGAAGAGAGTCTCCCACAAGCTTGGGGTAGGCTTCTCCAGTTTCTTAATGCTTTGCCTGATCATCCTCTTAAGAAAAATGAAATACTTGATATTTTCTATAATGGACTAACCAATGCTTCTAGGGACTTCCTAGATAGTTGTGCTGGTTGGGTTTTCAGGGAGCGAACTGATGAACAAGCTGAGGAATTATTGAATAATATATTGAAGAATTATGATGATTGGACTCCTCCCGAACCACCGCCTAAACCCACTCCGAAGAAGAGGGGTATCTTATTTCTCAGCCCTGAAGATATGCAAGAAGCAAAGAAATCTATGAAGGAAAAAAGGTATTAATTAAAGCTGAGGATGTTAAGAATTTGCCACCTATTGAAGAAATACATGGCCTTGACACACCACCACCTCCACAGGTGGTAGAGGTAAATTCCTTATTAAAGTTTAATGAAAGTGACATTCCTCACAATAAACATCCTAGTCAATGCTTATATGAGTTTGACAACTATATTATGAAGCAAGATCATTTCAATGCTCATGTTCTGAAACAATTGAAATATAACTCTGATATGATTGCTCGCTTGAGTGACTTCCTATTTAGAATCAGTAATGATGTTAGAGGTGTAGGAAAGCATGCCTCTATGGTTCAAACTCAGTTAGAACAAGTTGCTAAGTCTCAAAAAGAATTTCTTGATGAGATGAATAATAATATGAATGATTTTGCTGCTAGAGTAGTAACTAGAGGAGGTAGAATGACCCAAGAACCACTATATCCTGAGGGTCATCCTAAAAGAATTGAACAAGACTCTCATAGAATTAATACTGATGCACCTAGTCCTTCTAAGAAGAAAAAGAAGAAGAAAAATGATAGGACTTTACATACCTCTAGTGAACCCGAGACACAAAAACCTCCTGATAATAATGATGTCTCTATTTCTGATGCTGAAACTCAGTCTGGTAATGAACATTCACCTAGTGATAATGAAAATGATAATGATGATGTTCATGAAGATGTTCAACCTAGCAATGATATAGAACAAGATAATGATGTTGAAATAGAGCCTGCTGCTGATCTTGATAACCCACAACCCAAAAATAAATGTTATGATAAAAGAGACTTTGTGGCTAGGAAACATGGTAAAGAAAGAGAGCCATGGGTTCAGAAACCCATTCCATTTTCACCTAAGCCATCTAAGAAAAAGGATGATGAAGAATTTGAACGCTTTGCTGAAATGATTAGGCCAGTCTTTTTGCGTACCCGTTTGACCGATATTCTCAAGATGGCCCCTTATGCAAAGTATATGAAAGACATCATCACAAATAAAAGAAAGATACCAGAAGCTGAAATCTCCACCATGCTTGCTAATTATTCTTTGAAGGATGGAGTACCTAAAAAACTTGGAGATCCTGGAATACCAACTATACCTTGCTCTATCAAAAGAAACTATGTCAAAACTGCTTTGTGTGATTTGGGAGCCGGCTTTAGTGTTATGCCTTTCTCCTTATATAAGAGACTTGATTTGAATAAACTCACACCTACCGAAATATCATTGCAAATGGCTGACAAATCTACTGCCATACCTATCGATATTTGTGAGGATGTGCCCGTTGTTGTTGCAAATGTTACTATCTTAACGGACTTTGTTATTCTTGAGATGCCCGAGGACGACAACATGTCGATTATCCTTGGTAGACCCTTTCTAAATACTGCAGGGGCTGTTATTGATTGCAACAAAAGCAAAGTCACTTTTCATATCAATGGTAATGAGCATACGGTACACTTTTCGAAGAAACAATTCCAAGTGAATGGTATAAATATTAATGAAGAATTGATGACCCACAAGTATAGGGGATCAATCGTAGTCATTTCGGTAAGTAAGATTGTCGAACCCAACGTGGAGCAGAAGGAAATGACAAGCGGTTTTCAGCAAGGTAATTTCTGCAAGCATTGAAATTGTAGGTAACAGATAGTTTGATAGCAAGGTAATTGGTAGCAAGCAAGTAACGGTAACGGTAAACAAGGTGCAGCAAGATAGCCCAATCCTTTTGAGGCAAAGGACAGGCCAGAACAATCACTAGTAATAGGCAAAGTGTTCTTGAGGGTACACGGGAATTTCGTCTAGTCACTTTTATCATGTTGGTTTGATTCGTGTTCGCTACTTTGATAATTTGATATGTGGGTGGACCGGTGCTAAGGTGTTGTTCTTACTTGAACTAACAACCTACTTATGATTAACCCCCTCGCAAGCATCCGCAACTACGAGAAAAGTATTAAGACAAAGTCTAACCATAGCAGTAAACATGTGGATCCAAATCAGCCCCTTACGAAGTAGTGCATAAACTAGGGTTTAAGCTTCTGTCACTCTAGCAACCCATCATGTAATAACTACTCCACAATGCATTCCCTTAGGCCCATGAATGGTGAAGTATCATGTAGTCGACTTTCACATGACACCACTAAGGGAATCACAACATACATCTCATCAAAATATCGAACACATATCAAATTCACATGATTACTTGCAATATGACTTCTCCCGTGACTTCAAGAACAAAGGTAACTACTCACAAATAATAATCATGCTCAAGATCAGAGGAGTATTGATTAGCATAATGGATCTGAACATATAATCTTCCACCAAATAAACCATATAGTAATCAACTACGCAAGGTAATCAGCACTACTAGTCACCCACATGTACCAATCTGAGGTTCCGGTACAAAGATTGAACACAAGAGATGAACTAGGGTTTGAGAGGAGATGGTGCTGTTGATGATGTTGATGAAGATTGGCCTCCCAAAGATGAGAGGGGTGTTGGTGATGACGTTAGCTTCGATTTCCCCCTCCGGGAGGGAAGTTCCCCCGGCGGAATCGCTCCGCCGGAGGGCAAAAGTGCTCCTGCCCAAGTTCTGCCTCGAGGCAGCGGCGCTTCGTCCCGAAAGTCCTCCTCTTATTTTTTCTAGGTTTTTTTGGGAATTTATACCAGAAGATGGGCACCAGAGGTGGGCCTGGGTGAGCACAACCCATCAGGGCGCGCCCAGGGGTGCCTGGCGCGCCCTGGTGGGTTGTGCCCACCTGGTGGGCCTCCCCCGATAGTTTTCAGCTCCAGTATTTTTTATTAAATGCAAAAATAATCTCCGTAAATTTTCAGCTTCATTGGAGTTGTGCAGAATAGGTATCTCTGACGTGCTTTTCTTGGGTCCAGAATTCTTGCTACCGGTATTCTCCCTCTTGGTGTAAACCTTGCATATTATGAGAGAAAAGGCATTAGAATCACTCCCCAAAGCATTATTATTCAACAAAACAAAGTGAATAACAGTAGGAAATCATGATGCAAAATGGACGTATCAAGAATCTCCGACCATCACTATTGGAAGCTTTAAATTACCTCTACCTACTGCCAAAAAGAAATATGATATACCTATTGTTGGGGATATGCACATCCCCATTGAGGTAACTTAGTGTTTTACGAAAGTTCTTCGGTTTCATGCTAATCGGAAGTGGTTGTTAATAAGACTTGATCAACCTTATTAATGGATCATTTTTGAGAGGTATGAAGTTGATGAATCCAGTAAGCACAACTCTCTGCTCCCACCTTTTATTTTCTGTTTTAGTTAGTCAAATAAAATAAAATGCCATGATTATCCTATTTTCTGTTTTCGCCGTGCAATAAAAAATGACCCAAAAATAAAAGTTCTCAGAATGCCCTAAAAATTTAACATGATTTTTTTCCAAATATTTCTGGATTTTTGGTGCAAATAATACCAGAGGGGGTGCACCTGGTGCCCACAAGACACCAGGGCGTGCCAGCACCCCCAGGCGCGCCCTGGTGGGTTGTGGTCCCCACGTGGGCTCCCTCACTTATCTCTTTAGCCCACCTCATCTCCTACCTCCAGAAAAAAAATCACCACAACCACCATTCTCGTGTTCTTGCTCTCGAACCCACGGATTTCGATCTCTTTGCTCGAAGCTCCGTTTCTGAAATTGTTTGGAGGGATTACTACTTGGTATGTGACTCCTCCATTGCTCCAATTAGTTTATGATTTAGTGGGTTATTTTTAGAGTAATTAGCTGCTCTTGGTGCTGCTGTAGATGAGCTTGCATGTTGAATTCTTAGAGTTCTAAGTAGTTTGAATGCTCAATATGGCCTCTATGCATGCTTGGGAGTAGTTGCTAACAATCTTACAAAGTTTTGTTGACAAATTTTTTGTGGATAATTTTTTTTCAGAATTTTATAGGAATAAAAAGGCAATTCTTTAGGAGTTCTTCAAGGAGGAGATCCTCAGAAGCTTCATCAAACGGAAGCTCGGTTCGTCAGTCTTATGTTGAACCAAGCGAAAGCTCGATGCGAGATACCGCCACCAAATCATGCTTGTGGCCGTGCAACGAGTTCATGGAAGGTGCAGGTATTAAGGAGGAATTTGACCAATTTATCCACAACACAGAGCTTGCTCCCTTCGTCGCAGATAAGTGCCCCCAACACCTTGAACTCACGAAAACCTTCACAAAGAAATTTAAATATTTTTCTCGTGAGTCTAGAGTTTCATTCAATCTGTATGACCATTCCTTCACCATGCCGTTAGAAATGTTCAGTGAAGCATGCAAACTTCCATATTGGGGTTCCGTCGATGAACCAACAAAATCTGAATACAAATCGTTTTTAGTTAATCTTTGCTTTGGTGAAGATAGGGGGGTAACACAAGGGAGAATTAACAGCATCCATTTCCCATCGATACAATATTTTGCGCTCTTTAACGGTAAATGTATCGTAGGCAAACAAGATTGTAGCACATTGTGTGCTCATGATTTGAGTCTATTACATACTGCCATAACTGGGAATAAGAATTATAATCTTGGTGCAATTGTTGCACGGAGACTACAGCTTAATGCTGCCAATGGTAAATTTTTATGGAGGAATCTATGCCTCCCGTGAAGCAGAAAGATTAAATGTCTCACCATGGCGTAATGACCCCATCTTACCTACTTAGTATTTAGACTTTGATGCCATGAAGCGTCATAAGTTCCTTACGGGTACGGCCACTAACTACACCTATAACTTGAGATTTAATAAGAAACCTGTTATGCCAATCGCTTTGCCTGCTCCTGCTCTCTTTGATTTTCACAACAGGGGGAGATATTATGTCCTTGAGAGTGAAGCCCATGCGTACAATGCGGAGGTTGAAGCTGCCAGGAGGGCCGCGGAGTTTGATCCGAGGGCCTCGGTGAGCCATCGCCCAGATTATTATTCATACGTATGGTGATTACCAAGCTAGGCCAAAAGCTTAAGCTTGGGGGAGTACGTATTCCCACCGACATTACATTCATGTTCACACATTTCATTCCAGTTATCGGTGTTCATAATTTGTCATTGTAATATCCATGCTAGATTTGTTTTCCCGCTTTCTTCTTGTGTGTTTGAAAAACTTTGAGAAAATCCAAAAATATTTCCTACTTCTTTTTAGTTTTCCTTTCTAGCTTAGTTTAATTGTTGCATCAAAAGAAAACACAAAAAGATTTCTCGCTTCTTCTTTTACTTATTGGGAGCTTACCCGTGTAAATAGTTTTTCTCGTTTTCGGTTTTCCTCGTTAATTTGCTTTCTTCAAGAAAAACCAAAACTCCAAAAATATTTCAGTGTGTTTCTCTGAATTTCTTTTCTTTTACTTGAGTCGCACCAAGGAGAAGACCACAATGAAATTGTTGAGTGGCTCTCATCTGCATCGTTTATCTAACAAAGAGCCCATATTACTTTGTCTTCTCCTCTTGAATAAAATGTTTGCAAATTCCAGCTTAGTCCACGACACTCTTGCACTATTATTATTTTCTTATCATTCGGTCGTGCAAGTGAAAGGCAATAATGACGACATTTGATGAATTGACTGTTGCAGAGAAAAGCGGGTATGAACTCAACTTGTTTTTGTTTTTGTATATATGTTTAACCTAGTATCCTTGATTCAGCTCATTATGATCAAACATGTTTGCAATGACCATTAGAGATAATAGTTGTTCATGCCATGCTTAAGTAGCTAGGAGTGGATAATGATTTATCTTGGGTGTCACCATGCATTAAAATGGTTGTGATGCGGTATGATGATATGGTATCCTCCTTCGAATGTTTCAAGTGGCTTGACTTGGCACATGTTCACGCATGTAGTTGAATCAAAACCAACATAGCCTTCATGATATTTATGTTCATGGTGTCCATATCCTACTCATGCTAGTATTCAATGTTGATTATATGTAATGCATGTTCATGACCATTTTCGCTCTCTAGATGGCCGCTTCTCAATCTATTTTCTAGCCTTCGCCTGTAGTAAGCGGGAATACTACTTGTGCATCAAACCCTTAAACCAAGTTGTGCCAGATGAGTCCACGATATCTACCTATACGCGGTATTACCCTACCGTTCTAAAGTAAATTTGCATGTGCCATCTCTAAAAATTCAAATAAACATCTGTTTTGTGTGCCTGGACCGCTCATGGAGCGACAGGGGGCGATCAGTATCTTCCATGCTAAGCGGGTTATTATCATGATGAGTGTTTATTCACTTGTCCTTACACGAGAGGGGCGGTAATAGGGATTCCCAGTCCCGAAATAAAAAATCAAGAAAATAATTAAACAAACTCCCCCAGGAATGTTGTTGGTTTGGATGGTACCCGTGGATTCGGCTAGCCGTGGAGTGTGATTGTTGGTGGAGGGGGAGTAAACCTTTACTTTTACCGCTTGGGAACCGGTGCTAATTTGTTTAGCATGGAAGATATTGATAACTCTTGGTCGTGGCGTTGACAGGAAGGGTGTACCTCCCAAAATTATATCTATCTCCGTTTTAAACTTTGAGCTCTGGCACCGCTGCAAATCCATGCTTCCCTCTGCGAAGGGACTATCTATTTACTTTTATGTTGAGTCATCACCTTCTCAAATAAGCGCCAGACCTGAGAGCACTATTGTCATCCTCATGCATTGTGTATAGTTGATGTTGGGTGCAGCATGACTGGATCTTTTCTACCATGAATTACAATGTTTAGTCGCTGCTTGAACTTTGGAGGTGCTCTGCATTTATGTTTTGCAATCTTAGAAAGGGCTAGCGAGATACCACTATTGTCATATTGTATCATAATTGTTTTGACAAAGTGTTGGCGCTTGAGATATCTTGTTATTGCTCGCTAGTTGCTTATGTTATTGTTATGAGCTAATATAATTTCTAAGAGTTATTGTTGGCATGGTTAGTCATAATCTTTGCTGAAAACCTGGGTGCTACTTAAGCATATATATATGTAACCAAGAACAAAAGAGTTCATAAAAGTTTTTCTTCATCACTTTCAGTTTGTCAACTGAATTGCTTGAGGGCAAGCAAAGGCTTAAGCTTGGGGGAGTTGATACGTCTCCAACGTATCTAGTTTTCCTCACTCTTTTGCCCTTGTTTTGGACTCTAATTTGCATGATTTGAATGGAACTAACCCGGACTAACGTTGTTTTCAGCAAAACTACCATGGTGTTGTTTTTGTGCAGAAATAAAAGTTCTCGAAATGGAACGAAACTTTTTGGAGAATTATTTCAGAATATATGAGAATTATTGGAGCCAAAATCCGCCGGAGAGGGGGGCCAGGGTGAGCAACACCCACCAGGGCACTCCAGGCCCCCTGGGCGCGCCCTGGTGGGTTGTGCCCACATCATGGCCCCACTGACCCTAATTCCGCCACTATAAATTCCTATTTTCGGAGAAAAAACCCAGAGAGAAAGTTTCATCGGGTTTTACGATACGGAGCCACCGCCACCTCCTGTTCTTCATCGGAAGGCCAGATCTGGAGCCCGTTTGGGGCTCCGGAGAGGGGAATCTTCGGTCTTCGTCATCACCAACCCTTCTCCATCGCCAATTCCTTGATGCTTCCCACCGGGAGTGAGTAATTCCTTCGTAGGGTTGCTGGTCGGTGAGGAGTTGGATGAGATTCATCATGTAATCGAGTTAGTTTTGTTAGGGCTTGATCCCTAGTATCCACTATGTTCTGAGATAGATGTTGCTATGACTTTGGTATGCCTAATGCTTGTCACTAGGGCCCGAGTGCCATGATTTCAGATCTGAACCGTTTATATTATCATCTCTATATCCATGTTCTTGATCCGATCTTGCCTAGTCATATGCACCTATTACGTGTTATGATCCGTCAACCCCATAGTGACAATATTTGGGATACTTCGCGGTGATGACCGTAGTTTGAGGAGTTCATGTATTCACCATGTGTTAATGCTTTGTTCCGGTTCTCTATTAAAAGGAGGCCTTAATATCCCTTAGTTTCCTTATGGACCCCGCTGCCACGGGAGGATAGGACAAAAGATGTCATGCAAGTTCTTTTCCATAAGCACGTATGACTATTTAAGGAATACATGCCTACATTACATTGATGAACTGGAGCTAGTTCTGTGTCGCCCTAGGTTATGACTATTATATGATGAATATCATCCAACGAGTTCACCGATCCAGTGCCTACGAGATTTCCACTTATTGTTCTTGCTAAGTTACTATTGTTGTTGCTACTATTCCAACTGCTACAAAACTATTGCTACTACTATTACCGCTACTATTACTATTGCTACTGCTATCAAACTATCATATTACTGTGCTACTGATCACCTTGCTGTAGATATTTAATCCCCAGGTGTGGTTGAATTGACAACTCAACTGCTAATACTCTCAAGTATTATTTGGCTCCCCTTGTGTCGAATCTATAAATTTGGGTTGAATACTCTACCCTCGAAAACTGTTGCGATCCCCTATACTTGTGGGTTATCAAGACTAAGCAAAGGCAAGACAAAGCAGAAAAAGCTGCAATGAAGTCTGCAACTGAGGCCACCTCATCTAGGAGCCTAGTGAGAAAGGAGTATGCCAGTTCTGAAGCCATGAAAGCACCAGAGAGTGCTAGGGCATCCATGTCCATTGAGCCAGCCAGGAGCTCCATGCGCAAGAAGGAAGCTGAGAAGAAGAGGAGCGGAAAGAGGATTGTTCATGTTGTTGGAAGACCTACTTCTATGTATGAAGATCCGGAGGAAGCAGAAGAAGTGGAAGAGACAGGTGCCAAGGCACCTCCCAAGAAGAAGAAGCTGCTTGCTGATGCCATGACTAGTGAGGCCCCATCCAAGAGCAAGTTAGCTGCTCCGAAGAAGCCCACGGCTCCTAAGTCCAAGAGGACAACCAAGGATGTTCCAGCTGCAGCAAAGAACAAGGGTTCCTCCTCTAGAGCTGCTGCTGAAGAGGATGAGATGACTGTTTTGAGGAAGCTGAGACCTCACCTTCCAGAGCACAATGACAACCATCCTATTGCTGAGGACATGAAGAAGAGGAAGGATTCATGGCTGAGGGAATGGAGAGCTATTGATCCATATTCTCAGAGGAGAAGGACTGCTATAGACTACAGATTCTACACTAACGAGCAGCAAGATTTCTATGAAACCATTCTCCTGGACAAGAGCCCAGCTGTGAGTGATATGAGATATGTAGACTGTGACTACATCAAGAAGAATGAAGATTATTTTCCCCATGTGCAAGAGAACTTCAAGGCCATTGACATTGATGCATTTGTTTGTAGAGAGTTGACCCCTTGGAATGATGAGATGATCATGCAATTCTACTCCACAGCTCATTTTTATGGAGATGGCAGAATTGTCTGGATGACAGAAGGTGTCAGGTATGAATCCACTATGGAAGAGTGGGCTACCATCTTAGGAGCCCCACAAGTGCAAGATGGCGATTTGGATGTGTACTCTGAGGCCAAGATGAATCATAACTCCATGGCAACGATGTACAGGGAGATCCCTGCTGACTATGTGCATTCACATAAGTTTGGTTCAGTATACTATCTGCAGGCAGGACTGACCACCACCAACACCATCATGAGGTATACTTTGATGCCCAAATCAGGAGATGACAAGATGATCCGAGGATACTCCATCAACATGCTGCATCACATTGACCATCACACCAGATTCAGGGTCACGGACTGGATTGTTGAGACTGTGAAGAGGACTGCTGCTGATCAGAAGAGATCTTGTGGATATGCACCGTATATTCAGATGCTTATCAACTCTAAGCTTGAAAAGAATGTATATGCACTTGATCGACCACATATGCCACTCCAGCCTGAGTTTGAGGACAACGTTGTGGTGATGAATCCAAATCATCCCATTTCATCTACTGCACAGGCAGCGGCTGAGGCAGCCAGAGCCACTAGTGCTCTAGTTCCAAGGACCAGGAGTGAGCAGATGGATCTTATTTTTAGCTGTATCCAAGGCATGCAGAATGACATCACAGAGATTTTGAAGAACCAGAAGAGTCTGGAAAGGATAGTTGAGGACAAGTTCCACACATTGAACAACAAGGTAGATGGGCTGACAAAGACTGATGATGAGTTCAAGAAGGAAGTGGATGCAGTACCCCTTCCTCACTCTTCATATGATGATGATGATGATGATGATGACAGTCGCCCTCTCAGGCCCAACACTCAGTTCACGACCCAGGCCAGATCTGCGACAGTGCCTGCTTCAGAGTTGGGACCATCTTCATCAGCCCCTGCTACAGCTCCTTCAGTTCCATCAGCTCCTTCAGCACCTCCAGTGTCTACTCCAACTCCTTCCATGACATCTGCAGAAGTCTTCGCCGAAGCGGTTCTCTCGACTCCTACATCAATAACCGAAGGAGATCAGCCCCAGAGAGATGATTAGTTCTATACCTTTGAACTTTTTGGTAACTTGTTGCCAAAAGGGGGAGAAGTTGTATAGATCATAGGGCTTCGAGAGAGAGAGAGAGAGAGAGAGAGTGTTGCCTTTTATCGCTCTCCAAAACTTTAAAATCTTTTGGCTTACAGTTTGTGTTAAACTTTTTTGGTGTTTGATCATATACTTCTTATGTGTTGCTACTATTTCCTATCTTTGAGATGCTTATGAGATGATCATTCACTTTTGCTTGATGTGTTGTGATATGTTGTTCATTCATATTATTCTCGCACACCACCAAGCTGTATGTGACATGGAAGAGTGCCCCATGAACCTAATCGATTGTGCATTTGCATTCAAATGCAAATTCAAAATAGTGCACAAATTTAGGGGGAGCCCTTGCTTATCGCATACTTCTCAAAGCGACAATTTTATTCATTGATTATATCATATGTCGAAGCTTTGATCTATATGTTGTCATCAATTACCTAAAAGGGGGAGATTAAAAACACATTTGCTCCCTTTGTGGTTTTGGTAATTAATAACAACATATATCTCATTGGACTCATGTTTCCACTAAGTATATTTCAGGAAAAGTTCAATGATGGGATGGCTATAGATTGTGAGGAGACCCCAAGATGCAAGGAATGGAATTGGCAAAGCTTCAAGCAAGGAGACTCTACATTTTACTTTGTGAGAAATCACTTTGAGTCCATAGGAAAGCCAATACTATTAAAAGGAGGTGAGGTAATGTTGGTGAACAAATTGCTCCACATGCACAAGTGCTAGCCACCAAAAACACCCACAAGCTCTCCCACAAAATACTCTGTCTAAACCCTACCATACAAAATGGGTGCCACCAAGTTTCCCACTCGGCCCTACCGATTTTCCATCTTAGACAGAACCCTAGCCAAACCCTATCTTCACGGTACAACCAAGTACTACATCGGTGCAACCGAGTTTCGGTGACCAACATTCGGATGACCAAGTTTATAAAATCGGAATTTCTGAGTTTTATGGATCGGTCTCACCGAGTTTGGAAACTCCCCTCGGCCACTCATATCGGTACTACTGAGAATCATATATCGGTCTCATCGAGATTCCTAAAGTTGCCACATTTTGAACAAATCGGTACGACCGAGTTTTACTTCGGTTTCACCGAGTTGGTCAATAATGGTGTAACGGTTGGATTTTTGGAGATGCCTATATATACCCCTCCACCACATCCCACTCGCAAGAGAAGCACTCAGAACAGTCCTCCACTTTCCATATCCAAATTTCTGAGAGAGAACCACCTACCCTTGTGTTGAGATCAAGATCATCCTCTCCAACCATATGGATCTTGATTACTAGCCTCCCCAAGTTGCTTTCCACTCAATCAATCTCTTCTACCAAGCCAAATCTATGAGAGAGTGATTGAGTGTTGAGGAGTCTATCATCTTGAAGCACAAGAGCAAGGAGTTCATCATCACTATCAAGCCTATTACCTTTTGGAGGGTGGTGCCTCCTAGATTGGTTAGGTGTTGCTTGGGAGCCTCCTACTTCTTGTTGTGGAGTTGAACCAAGAAGTTTGTATGGGCAAGGAGATCGCCTACTTCGTGAAGATCTACCCATAGTGATGCTAGTCCTTCGTGGACGGAAGCCGTTATGGAATAGTCAAGGTTGCTACTTCGTGGACCCTTATGGGTGGAGCCCTCTGTAGACTCTCGCGACCGCTACTCTCCATGGGTTGAAGACTCCATAAACGTGGATGTACGATAGCGCCACCTATCAGAACCACGGGAAAAATCGTCATGTCTACAATTGCGTTTGATCTTCTATCACTACCCTATACTACATGTGCTTGTCTTTATTTTCCGCTGCTATACTCTTAGACATGCATGCGTAGGGTGTGCTTGACTTTCTATCATTGCTAAATTATGCCCAGAATTAAAATTGGAAAAAGGTAGAATTTTTATTTGCTCAAGTAGTCTAATCACCCCCCCTCTAGACATACTTTGGATCCTACACTTGCAAGCTTTCCAATTGATCAACGCACAGGGGCATGATGGGTCCCAATATGCTCTGGTGGTTCACAGTAAAAAAATGCTATGGTGGTCATGGAGGTGAAGAGGCTTTTGGGTGAACGAGAGTGTAGAGTTAGGAATTGGGTCTTCTCCGGTCGGTTAACATCCCTAGCTTGTGTAGGGACGAATTTCACTGCTCTTGAGTAAGGCACTCCTTTTATCCCCGCAAAACAAAGATTTTACGAGCAGTTGAACGTAATTCTTGGTTGCGACTGGTTAGAGGCATGAGCATCAAGGACCAACGTGAATTTTTCAATTGCTGCCGACTCGCAGGATGATGACACTCGTACACATACTTTTTATTAACTAGATGATGCCCCGACGACTTGCTATTGGAAGCTTGCTAAATGCAATGTATAAAATTGGCTAAAACAAATATCTAAAACTAATGGGAAGCAAATGTAGGCTTGAAAAATAAGAAATTACAAAGGGTATAAAAAATAAAAATATTGAATTGCAGTTAAAAAGAATGTCATGGTTAACAAAAATGTGAATGGTGAACTACATAGGTACGCTGCATCGCCCAAAACTTGTACTAACATATAATCTAATGCAAAAAATTACATTTCACTAACATGCAAGAATTGATGATGTAACAAAACTGCATGCATAGAGTAATGCAAAAACATTGTAATTCATGACTTGCATGCATGATTTGCTTATGTGGCATGGCTGCATGTTAAAAAAAATAGATAATAGGTTGTAGCTATTTAGAAATAGAAAACCCTATAGAATGAGTGATGATACATCGGCGTGCATAAATTCAACCATGTGCCTCAAATTTAGCCATGTACGATGAGGTGATGAAGTACTAGTAATACACTATTAGGTAAGTCCCGCAAGAAAAGGAAATTCCAACCGTGTGCAATGCGAAGCAAATTGTTAATGCGTAGGTACGGCATGTGCGATGAAAAGTTCACCGTACACAGTTTATCTGTACTATTCATGTGTGATGTATTGCACATGATTATTAGAAATAAACATTTGTGTTGTGTGTACTATGCACATGGACCTACAAATCTAACCGTGCACGCATGTGCAACCACCTCGTCCTTTCCCACCTCTTGGCGGCGTGTTTTCGCCCATAAGGCCAGCCTCCCTCCATACATGCGTTGTTGTCTCCACGTGATGTTGATCCCTTGTAGCCGCCCACGTGCCCCGCTTGCCTCATTTAGGCTTCTGCACTTCGTCTACATTCCTCCGTTGTTATGGTAAGTTAACACGGTTCGTTATTAAACCATGGATTTGTTTTACCAAATCCATCATTATTGTATACTCTTTTATAGATATAGCGCAACCCAAATTAATCCCTAATCCTTATTTTACAAGTTCTTAATAGGTCTCTTTTCTTATTTTGAATGCAAATACCTAGCTAAATACTAATAAAATTCTTTGTTGACAGCAATATATGCTTCACAGTAGTATATATTTTGTATATCGAAGTCCTAGATAGGAAAGTAGAGTAGGCACAGATCCTCCACAAAAGGCAAAATGCATATGAAAAAAAATCGCAATGACCCATGTAGGCCATCTCCAGAAATTTGGGGGCCCGTGTGTACTGCAAAATGATGCCTTAAAACTTAAAATATTCTATAAGTTAAGTATAATATCCCATAATTGTATACTTTAAATATTTGTTATTTGGTAAAATATTAGAAAATATAGCCCATGTCAATACTAAAATAGGAAAAGTAGTACTCCGTCTACCATTTAAAATATTACTTTATAGAGCGAGTACTAAAGTAAGAAATTAACCTCATGTTGCCGAAAAGTGTCATCTGTCTACCATTTCTTGAGCTGAAATATTCAATTATATTCATAAGTAAGCTTCTTCACGGCATCATTTTCAAGTTACATTGTCGTCAATCCATTGAGTCTTTATTGTATCATAGTAGAACCGGAGTAATACTTTAATAGCTGTAGTTTAGACAAGCTCCTTTTTGTACATGCAACAATTGCGGGAATGGTTAACAAAATTGGCCCCGGTTAACTTTCTTAGTAGCAACCTTATTAAGGGTGAGCCAAAATTCCCAATATTGTGCAGCGAATAGTCTCCACATGATCCTGTGCAGGGCGCATTGAAGAGGAGACACCAAGGCAAGGATGTGGCTCAATGAGAGGGGTTTCCAGTTATAGCCTAAACATTCTCTAACATAACTCCACAGGAAACAGTCCATCGAACAAGGAAAGGGTACGTGGTTGACATTCTCTATCCTGCCGTAGAGGGCACACTTGTCATCAATAAGTCCCTTCTATTTGTGAACACGAGCAACCTTGGGGAGCCTTTTTCAATAGCATAGTTGCTCTTCTTAGGAGTTTACCAAAGTGGATAGTTTGCTAGCGATTTATGCGAGAATTTTCCATAGGACTCGAGATCATATCGTGATCTGAAGACAACAGGATATTGCTAATTACCAACTTAAGCTCCTCCCATCGAGCTAGCTCTGTAGTAGAAATATTTCTCTTGAACATGACATTATGTTGAAAACCCATGAACGCCTCCGAGAGCGTACTATTGGGGTCACCGCTAGCGAAAACAAATTACTAAATTGCTAAAACGAACGGCAATCTGAACCCACTTAGACGACAATTTTTTTATACCAATCCCGGTATTGACCTTGAAATGGGCACCCAACCTGAAATGCATGTATTTTTCGACCACGTTTCAAAAGGGAGAGCCCTTCGTGGCCACCAAGAACAAAAGGATGGGTAGCATTTCTCTTTCAAAATCTTGTCCCAAATGCCTAATAACTTTTGAGTAAGGTACATGATCTTAGAATTAGTAAGACCTAAGCTTCCCCTGGCTTTAGGTTTGCAATAACTGACTACTTGACCATATGATATGAACGCTTGTTACCCTCTCATGTAGGGTTAAATGTATCCACCAGATGGAGTTGAATGGGAGATTTTAACAAATTCTTTGAGAGCAACACATTTTTCGAATAAAACAAAGAAAATGGAACTAGATCAGAACAATTATGATGAAAAGTAAATCTAAACAACACCAAACTTATAGGCATCCATGGCAAAAATGAGTAAGTTAAACATCATGAGCAAGCTACATAGATAGAGAACTATTCAAATGAGGTAAGCTAAACTAGAAAGCAAACACATATTCTTCATGACGGAATAAACGAGTACAAAACTTGAAAGAGAGCCAAGAAACAAAATATAACAGAAGTACTGAGAGAAGTCTTCATAGAGAGGGAAGAAGTAATTCTTTAGAAGATGGAAACTACATATAGTAAAGGTGCGAAGAATTGTAACATGGAAACTTGGTGAAGGTACAAGGCTTTGCTTACCCTAGTTAAAACAGCAGGTACAATCTATGTCTCGGCTGGAGAGGCTAAGCCATGGATCTAAAGACACACATGTATTTTCCTTGTTTTCCTAGAGCTAAGTTTCTCGGAAATTGCCCAACTACTCGGGGTAGATCTTGTGGTGATCTTCGGAAAACTACAAACTATTCTTTGGTCGACCCACATTTTTTTTAGAAAAGGAGGATTACCCCCGGCCTCTGCATCTGGGCGATGCATGCAGCCATTTTATTAATTATTCTCAGAGACCTTACAAAGCATTACATCAGTAAGCCTGAAGCCACCATCTAGGCGACACCTGTCGCTACTCCTACCCCCTTGATGCAGGGGTGTCGAATGTCCGAGCCTAATACCAAACACACATCGCACCAAAACCTAACATCTAAAGCCGGATGCCCCATCCCAGCCACATACCGGGAATGGGTCACACACCAGTCCAGCGCACTCACCGAGGCTACCGCCGCCGTCATCCACCTAACCATCTTCAGAGAAGGTACTGACGCAAAGACCTTGCCAGGTCAGCTATCGACGCCACCATGGAGCCAAACAGCGCCACCGCCCTACGCGAGGCCATCACGCCACGTCCAGCGCCGAGACCCCGCTGCTCCATGCCGCCGAGACCCGCCGTCGTCAACGCGAGAGAAGGCACGCCACACCACCTCATGCCTCTTCCATCCGGCGCCGCTCCACAAACGATGCCCCCAAGAGGGAACACGACACCGCAGCGCCGCCATCGTCCGATCCGGTGATCTTAGGATTTCTCCCGGAGCGGCACGAGCAGGTTGACGATAGTTGCTTGACGATGCCTTCATCAAGGTAACGACGTAGACGCCGCCATCGCCCGCCATGACCGGAGTCGGCTCGGTTTTCACCGGCGACTATGTCTCCCCAACTCGCCGCCGGTGCTAATAGTGGGATCCAAGATCCTTCACTACCAGCCTGGCCAACCGCCTTCGGTGGAGAAGGCAGCCACCACCACAATGCCTGGGCCAAGAGACCCGGATGTCCTCGTGCCGCGAAGATGACCCAGGGGGATCTCCTCTTGCCGTTGTCGAGACGAGGCGCAGCCGCAGTGGATCTTGATCTAAACCCCTCGGGCCCAGATTAGATCTCATCGCAGCCAAGATCTCATCCGCCGACGGCCGCCGGAGATCTCCTGGCCACCGCCACCCCGCTGCGCACTGCCGTTGGAGGAGGAGGGAGATGGACGCCGCTGCCCCCATGCGTTACCGCCGGCCGAGGACTGCGCCGCCGCCGCCGCCTCACCACAGGGGCTTCGCCCCGCGGCGTCCTCAGCGACGGCGGCGGTAGTGGGAGGCGATGGAGGGGGAGGGCTGAGGGCGGCGTGGACGGGGACTCCCCGGGGGCGGCGCGGCGCCGCCGCCTCGGGGGAGAGAGGTCGGGGGATCCGAGCGTTGTGATTTTTTCGGTCGACCCACATGTTGGATGCTCTTAACAACTCCTAACCATATGAAGGATGCACTGTCCTAAAGAGTAACTATTTCAAGTTAGGCTCGATAAGATTCTTCCGTGATGCTCAATCATTTGATTCTTTAGGCTCTGCATGGTCGTTCACTTAAATCAAGTCAAGCAATGCTAACTTTGTAACACTTGACATAATTTCGCTCGAGTAAAAACCTGCTATCTCTGGGGGTAGGGGTTTATTTTATCCGCGGCCCAAAACTAGGTGCCGATATGACCATTGGAGGGGGATGCCTATCATGGTGTGAAATCTTACAGTAAGATAGGGGGAGGGATGAGTCTTGAACTAGCGAGATGCAGGGGGTGACACAAGGAGGTATACATGTTCAGCCCCTCATGATGGAGGTAAAAACCCAAGTCCCCTGTTGTCCGGACAGAGTGTTTTTTGCGTACGAATGTATGAATACAAAAGTTCCAAACATGTAACCACGTGCCAGTAGGGCTGCTTATATAGAGTTTGCTACCTCTGAAATCCTTCAACTCTACCGGTGAGTTTAAGTCCAAGTAATTAAAACTGATGATATAAAGCTAAGGTAATGCCAAAATTGAAGGCCCGGGAACGTCTCCTTTAATGCTTGATGTCTACTACGCAACTTTATTCTTGTAAACTTTGTTGGGCCTCCAAGCACAGAGTTTTGTAGGACAGTAGCAATTTTCCCTCAAGTGGATGACCTAAGGTTTATCAATCCGTGGGAGGTGTAGGATGAAGATGGTCTCTCTCAAACAACCCTGCAATCAAATACAAGAAATCTCTTGTGTCCCCAACACACCCAATACAATGGCAAATTGTATATGTCCACTAGTTCGGCGAAGAGATGGTGATACAAGTGCTATATGGATGGTAGATATAGGTTTTTGTAATTTGAAAATATAAAAACAGCAAGTTAGCAAGTAACAAAAGTGAGCACAAACGGTATTGTAATGCTTGAAAACAAGTCCTAGGGTCCATACTTTCACTAGTGCAATCTCTCAACAATGCTAATATAATTGTATCACATAACCATCCCTCAACATGCAACGAAGAATCACTCCGAAGTTCTTATCTAGCGGAGAACATAAGAAGAAATTGTTTGTAGGGTACAAAACCACCTTAAAGTTATCCTTTCCGATCGATCTATCCAAGAGTTCATACTAAAATAACCAAGTTATCATTTCCGATCGATCTATCTAAGAGTTTGTACTAGAATAACACCATATGATACGCATCAACCAACTCTATTGTCACCTAGATACTCCAATGTCACCACAAGTATCCATGAGTTAATTATACGATACGCATCAAACAATTTGAGATTCATAATACTCAATCCACACAAAGAACCTCAAAGAGTGCCCCAAGATTTCTATCAGAGAAAGTAGGACAAGAACGTGTATCAACCCCTATGCATAGATTACCCCAATGTCACCGCGGGAATCCGCAAGTTGAGTACCAAAACATATATCAAGTGAATCAATAGAACACCCCATTGTCACCACGGGTATCCACATGCAAGACATATATCAAGTGTTCTCAAATCCAATATTCAATCCAACACAACGATATCTCAAAGGGAAAGATTCAATTCATCATAACAAGGTAGCAAGGGAATAGCATCATGTGATCCGACTATATTAACAAAGCCCGTGATACATCAAGATCGTGACATCTCAAGAACATGAGAGAGAGATTGAACACATAGCTACTGGTACATACCCTCAGCCCCGAGGGTGGACTACTCCCTCCTCATCATGGCCTCCGCCGGGATGATGAAGATGGCCACCGGAGATGGATCCCCCTCTCCAGCAGGGTACTGGAACGTCTCCAGATTGGTTTTTCATCGATACAGAGAGTTGCGGCAGCGGAGCGGAGAGTCTAGGGTTATTTTTGGGGGTTTCCGAATATTTGGGAATTTATAGGCATCGGAGGCGGTTGAGGGGGTGCCCGAGGTGCCCAGCACCCACCAGGGCACGCCAGGGGGCCTCTGGCGCGCCCTGGTGGGTGCTGGCCAGCCTGGGCCCCCTCTTCTGGCATTCTTTGGCCCATCTTCTTTCTTCTGGTCCGTAAAAAATCCACAAAAATCCCCGCAAAGTTTTGTCTCCGTTTGGTACTGATTTTCTGCGAAGTAAAAAACAAGCAAAAACAGCAACTGGCACTTTGGCACTATGTCAATAGGTTAGTCCCAAAAAATGATATAAAGTTGTAATAAAATGATTGTAAAACATCCAAGAATGATAATATAACAGCATGCAAGAAGCAAAAATTATAGATACATTGGAGACGTATCAGCATCCCCAAGCTTAATTCCTACTCGTCCTCGAGTAGGTAAATTATAAAAACAGAATTTTTGATGTGGAATGCTGCCTAACATGTTCATCATATTCTTTTCTTCTTTGTATAGCATGGACATTTGGACTTGTAAATGATTCAAAGCAATAGTCTAGTTTTAACATAATGACTTCAATACTCAAGCATGTCAAAAAGCAACCATGTCTTTCAAAATATCAACAATAAAGAAAGTTATCCCTAGCCCATCATGCTCAATCATTGATCCATTCATGAAACACACTCAAATATTAGCTATTCCCAATGCTCAAGTACGATCATAGTGCCCCCTAGTTGGTGCTTATAAGAGAAGATGGAGACTCAAAGCAAAAATAAAAATTGCATAAAGTAAATAGATAGGCCCTTCGCAGAAGGAAGTAGGGATTTGTAGAGGTGCTAGAGCTCAAAGTTTAAATTGAGAGAGAAAAATATTTTGGGTGGCATGCTTTTCCTGTCAACGAAAACGACAAAGTAGCTCACAATACTTTCCATGCTAGATATATCATAGGCGGTTCCCAAACAGAAAATAAATTTTATTCCTTTTTCCACCAAACTTTCACTTTCCATGGCGGGTTGTATCCACGGTTTCCTTCCATACCAACACTTTCCAAGGAATTTATTATTTGACAACATAAAGTAAATATTTTTTCTTTTTCATTTCGGGAATGGGCATCCCTATTACCGCCGCACTCTCGTGCAATGACAAGTGAATAAACACTCATCTTGAGAATAACACATCTAGCATAGGAAAATATTGGACACTCCCCACCGTTTCATGAGCGGTACGGGCACACAAAAGAGAAAAAATATTTTGAAAATTTAGAGATGGCACATACAAATTTGCTTGGAACGGCATGGAAATACCGCATATAGGTAGGTATGGTGGACTCATAAGGCAAAACTTGGTTTAAGGACTTTGGATGCACAAGTAGTATTTCTACTTAGTACAAAATGAAGTCTAGCAAATAGATTGGGAAGCAACCAAACCAAGTTACGAAAAATCACATAAGTGAGCATTGAACATAACTAACACCGAATAATGCACCCCAAGTAGGATGTAACTTCATTGCATAACTATTGACTTTCATGCATGCATAGGGAATCACAAACCTTAACACCAATATTCCTACTAAGCATAATTACTCACTAACATGACTCACATATTACTATCATCATGTTTCAAAACTATTACAAGTAATCAAGTTTAATTTGTCCAATGATCTTCATGAAAGTTTTTATTATATCCTCCTTGGATATCTATCATTTTGGGACTAGTTTCATATATTGCCATTGCTTTTTTGACAAGCTCAAACAAATTTAAATGGAGCACACGAGCATAAAGATTTCATCCCTCAAAAAGGTATAAGTGAAGCATGAGAGGAAATGGCAAGCTACTCTCAAAAGATATAAGTGAAGATCAATGAGTAGTCAAACAATTAAATAGCTATGTGAGGACTCTCTCTCTCTCAATAAACATTTTCATATCTGAGTATTTTATTCAAACATCAAACTAAACAAAAATAGAACTCCAAGAATAGCACGCATCATGTGAATGAATAAAAATTTAGGCTCAACATAGGCTAACCGATCGATAGTTGACGAAGAGAGGTGGGATGCGTAGCATCCCCAAGCTTAGATGCTTGAGACTTCTTGAAATATTTACTTGTGGTGCCTTGGGCATCCCCAAGCTTTAGCTTTTGTATCTCGTTCAATCCTCTCATATCCCGGTTTCACCTATTCAAGAACTACATCCACACAAAACTTGAAAAGAACTCGTGAGATAGGTTAGTACACATAAAAACAAATCAACACTTCATGTACTGCCAAGACAAGTTGCACAATAATTTTTAAACATCATCTACTGTTTACTATCATTTCAACCATTTATATCTACCAATATCGGCTATGGAAACTATAGGATAAGCAGATAACAAAACTATGACAACAATCTGTCCAAACAGAACAGTCTGTACCAATCTATTAAACCAGTGTACTTATGTAAATCAAAAAATTATGAAAATTTAGGACATGCTAAGAAATTTATATGAAAACACTGTGTAAAAATTTCAGAAACTTTCCACGTTCCAGTAAAATATGAAAATTCAAACACTACAGAAAAAGTTTCTGTTTTTACACAGCACACATCAAACATGCAATTCAAGCATCCTAAAGGCAATTCTTGGAACTTTTTATTGAAAAACAAGATTATAAATAACACCTAACAGAGACCAACAAAATAAAATGACGCTCCAAGCAAAACTCATATTATGTGACGAATAAAAATATAGCTCTAAGTAAGATATACCGATAGTGTTGAAGACGAAAGAGGGGATGCCTTCCGGGGCATCCCCAAGCTTAGGCGCTTGAGTCTTCCTTGGATATTACCTTGGGGGTGCCTTGGGCATCCCCAAGCTTAGGTTCTTGTCACTCCTTATTCTCCTCATATCGGTGTCTCACCCAAAACTTGAAAACTTCAATCACACAAAACTTAACGGAACTTCGTGAGATGGGTTAGTATAATAAAGATAGATCATTCACTTAGGTACTGTCAAGACAAGATTCATAATTTTTCCCACATGATACCTACTGTATTCTACCATCACCATAATTTATATCACTGAATATAAGCTATGAGAACACTATAACAAGCAAACTATGCATGCAAAACAGAATCTGTCAAAAACAGAACAGTCTGTGAAGATCTGTAGTATATCCATACTTCCCTATATCTAATTTTTTTGACACATTAGGAAAACCTGAAGAATTTGTATATAAAGACTGTGTAAAAATTTCAGATCATTATCACGCTCCAGTAAAAAATGAAAATTCCTGTACTGGAGTCAAAAGTTTCTGTTTTGGTTCAGCATCAATTCTACTCATCTTGTGAGTCATCCCAAAGGCTTTGCTTGGCACTTTATTGAAATAAAAGTCACAAAACATGATTAACACAGTAGCTTAATCATGTGAACACACAAAAACAGAAAGGCAAAGTGTTGGGTTGTCTCCCAACAAGCGCTTTTCTTTAATGCCTTTTAGCTAGGCATGATGGTTTCAATGATGCTCACATAGGAATAGTATTTGAAACATGCAAGGGAGCATCATGAAACACATGACAAGCACATTTAAGTCGAACCCACTTCCTATGCATAGGGATTTTGTGAGCAAACAATTTATGGGAGCAAGAATCATCTAGCATAGGAAGGCAAAACAAGCATAACTTCAAAACTTTGAACACATAGGGAGGAAACTTGATATTATTGCAAATCCTACAAGCATATGTTCCTCCCTCATAATAATTTTCAGTAGCATCATGAAGGAATTTCACAATATAACTATCACATAAAGCATTCTTTTCATGATCTACAAGCATAGAAAATATATTACTCTCCACATAAGCATATTCCTTTTCATCCATGATAGTGGGAGCAAACTCAACAAAATAACTATCATGAGATACTTGATTGACGACATAACCACATTGAATATTAAAATCATGATAACAAGTTTCATGGTTGTCATTACTCTTTATAGCATACATTTCATCACAATAATCATCATAGATAGGAGGCATGCCATCATCATAATAAATTTGCTCATCAAAACTTGGGGGACAAAAAATATCATCTTCATCAAACATAGCATCCCCAAGCTTGTGGCTTTGTATATCATTAGCATCATGTATATTCAGAGAACTCGTACTAACAATCTTTCTATCATGCTCATCATTCAAGGAATTCTCATCAAGTATTTTCATAATTTCTTCCTCTACCAATTGAGCACAATTTTCTGAATCCTTGTTTTCACGAAAGACATTATAAAGACGAAACAAATGATGCAACCTAAACTCCATTTTTTGTAGTTTGATTTTATAAAACCAAACTAGTGAAAAACAAGAAACTAAAATATTTAATTGCAAGATCTAAAGATATACCTTCAAGCACTCACCTCCCCGGCAACGGCGCCAGAAAAGAGCTTGATGTCTACTACGCAACTTTATTCTTGTAGACTTTGTTGGGTCTCCAAGCGCAGAGTTTTGTAGGACAGTAGCAATTTTCCCTCAAGTGGATGACCTAAGGTTTATTAATCCGGATGAAGATGGTCTCTCTCAAACAACCCTGCAATCAAATACAAGAAATCTCTTGTGTCCCCAACACACCCAATACAATGGCAAATTGTATATGTCCACTAGTTCGGCGAAGAGTGATACAAGTGCTATATGGATGGTAGATATAGGTTTTTGTAATCTGAAAATATAAAAACAACAAGGTAGCAAGTAACAAAAGTGAGCACAAACGGAATTGCAATGCTTGAAAACAAGGCCTAGGGTCCGTACTTTCGCTAGTGCAATCTCTCAACAATGCTAGTATAATTGGATCACATAACCATCCCTCAACGTGCAACGAAGAAGCACTCCGAAGTTCTTATCTAGCGGAGAACATAAGAAGAAATTGTTTGTAGGGTACGAAACCACCTTAAAGTTATCCTTTCCGATCGATCTATCCAAGAGTTCGTACTAAAATAACCAAGTTATTCTTTCCGATCGATCTATCTAAGAGTTCGTACTAGAATAACACCATATGATACGCATCAACCAACTCTAATGTCACCCAGATACTCCAATGTCACCACAAGTATCCATGAGTTAATTATACGATACGCATCAAACAATTTCAGATTCATAATACTCAATCCTCACAAAGAACCTCAAAGAGTGCCCCAAGATTTCTATTGGAGAAAGTAGGACAAGAACGTGTATCAACCCCTATGCATAGATTACCCCAATGTCACCGCGGGAATCCGCAAGTTGAGTACAAAAACATATATCAAGTGAATCAATAGAACACCCCATTGTCACCACGGGTATCCACATGCAAGACATATATCAAGTGTTCTCAAATCCAATATTCAATCCAACATAACGGTATCTCAAAGGGAAAGATTCAATTCATCACAACAAGGTAGCAAGGGAATAGCAACATGTGATCCGACTATATTAACAAAGCCCGTGATACAACAAGATCGTGACATCTCAAGAACACAAGAGAGAGAGATTGAACACATAGCTACTGGTACATACCATCAGCCCCGAGGGTGGACTACTCCCTCCTCATCATGGCCTCTACCGGGATGATGAAGATGGCCACCGAAGATGGATTCCACTCTCCGGCAGGGTACTGGAACGTCTCCAGATTGGTTTTTCGTCGATACAGAGAGTTACGGCGGCGGAGCGGAGAGTCTAGGGTTATTTTTGGGGGTTTCCGAATATTTGGGAATTTATAGGCATCGGAGGCGGTTGAGGGGGTGCCCGAGGTGCCCAGCACCCACCAGGCCGCGGCAGGGGGCCTCTGGCGCGTCCTGGTAGGTGCTGGCCAGCCTGGGCCCCCTCTTCTGGTGTTCTTTGGCCCATCTTCTTTCTTCTGGTCCGTAAAAAATCCACAAAAATCCCCGCAGCGTTTTGTCTCCGTTTGGTACTCATTTTCTGCGAAGTAAAAAGCAAGCAAAAACAACAACTGGCACTTTGGCACTATGTCAATAGGTTAGTCCCAAAAAATGATATAAAGTTGTAATAAAATGATTGTAAAACATCCAAGAATGATAATATAACAGCATGGAACAAGCAAAAATTATAGATACGTTGGAGACGTATCAATGCTTCTAGACGTTGGTCTATTTCCTTATGAGTGGAGTACACCCGATTGAAGTTATGTACTTTTTGACCCGAGTGAAGTGACGAGAATATCCGTTCGAGTAGCTTGTTCCGAATGACTAGACCTCCATCGAGCTGGTTGGTACATTGGTACACAGAGAGTGTGGGCTTGGCCCCCACTAGTAGAAAACAGGGCATTAGTCCCGGTTCCAGAGGGCCTTTAGTGCCGGTTCTGCAACCGGGACAAAACGATCGGGACTAATGCCCATCACTTTTAGTCCCGGTTGGCTTACGAACTGGGACTAAAGGAGCTCCACGTGGCTGCCATGGGGCACCCAGGCAGGAGGACCTTTAGTCCCGGTTGGTAACACCGACCGGGACTAAAAGGCAGCCACGCGTCAGCACCTGCTAGGCGCTGTTTTTTTTTGAAAGGAGGGGTTTAGGGGTTTTGGAGGGTTTAGGGGTTTCATATTGTGTTTCCCCATTTCTTTTTGTGTTTACCATTTTTATTTTATGATTTTCATTCAACTCGACGCTAGCTACTACATATAGCAATGAAGGAACCATTACACAACATCGTCATGATCAATATATAGAGAGAAGTGACCTCTCTTTCTCCATGCTTGGTCGAACAATGCAACAAGTTTTCGTAAATATATTCGACGGTATTACATATAGTACACGTTCATGCATATATACAATATAACATCTCTTACGATCCTTGACCAAGATCGCATTTCATATCCCGATGGCATTCTCCGTCTTTAGGTATGACATGCTCAACAAAGAATCCCGCCAATTCCTCTTGAATTGCTCGTATGTGATCAGTTGGTAGGAGTTCGTCCCGCTTCCGCCAGATCTAATTTAAAGAAGGGGGTCAATATATATATATATATATATATATATATATATATATATATATATATATATATATATAGGGTAACACTATTCTGATCCTAGGATCAAAATAACTATTCTGATAACTGCGCGTCGTATATAGGGGCGACGGGATGCTCCTGAAATCTCGTAGAAGAAAAAAAAAGCCCAACCAACCCGTCCCCCACCTCCCGCACATCTCACTCCCCCTCGATGCCGAATGGCTCGTCGCCGCCCGAGGAATCCCCCCACCCAACACCCCCCCCGACTGACCTGCCGCTGCCGCCCCTGACCTCTCGCGGCGCCGCCCGTTCCCCTGACCCCGCGCGCCGCCCGCGCCCTGACCCCGCGCGCCGCCACCAACCCTGGACCCGACAGGCCGCCGACGGCCCTAAATCTAGTGCGCCGTGCCGGGCCATGCATCTCCGAGCCCTACCGCCGCCATCTTCCCCGCGCGGCCCCGCCGCCGCAATCAGCCCCGCGGCCCCTTCGCCATGCTTCGGTCAAACAGGTCACCACCAGACCTCCGAGCGCCGGCGTCGTCAGGCCTCTGAGCGTCGGCATCTGATGCCCCCGGCAACTGCCATGTATGCGGGGAGACCGAGAGGTCGCCGTATCCACGCTGGACGACCGCAAAGTTCTCCGGAGGAGCTCCGCCGATGGGGTGAAGCTCGCCCGCCTCCCCATCCACAACGTCCATGTCGTTCAATGTAGCAAACCCACCCCGTTCAACTTCCTACAGTGCAGCAAACCCATGTCGTTTCTGGTTAGGCGTTTGGTAGATGCAGGGCATGCCTCTCTACTTCATCTAATCTCTCAACAGCTAGCGTTAGTTGTCATTATTTTTGTTGCTCAAACATCGACGTTGAAGCCTTGTTGGATCTGCAGAAGAAATGATCGCGGTGTTTGACACTGCTGTGGCAGACGTCGGCAGCTGCTTGACGAATTGCATCATGTACCTCCCCAGAACGTGCAACCACTTGAGCATGAAACTGCAGGGACCCCTGCAAATTCAGATTTTTGCAGTGTTAGTTCAATTCAAAGTTTGTCCATGGCTTCAATTTGTGTGTTAAAAAGTTCAGTGCAAAATTGTGGTTGACTATCTTTTTACCCAGCTAAAGAAGTTCATGAAGTTCTTTGCAAAAACTTCGTGTATGCCAAAATTGATAGGCAGCCATATAGAGGAGTTGATGCTTGCTTGTGTTTTAAAGAATGGAAACAAGAAGTTCAAAAATAAAATAACAAGAAGTTCAACTTTTTAAAAATAGAGCGCTTCAAAATTTCAGAAAAAAAATTAAGAAATAAAACCAGGAAGTCCATATTAAAAAGATGGAGAAGTTCGATGATTATAGAAAACTCAGATTTTCCTCGTTATTAAAGAATGGAAACAAGAAGTTCAAAAATAAAATAACAAGAAGTTCAACTTTTTAAAAATAGAGCGCTTCAAAATTTCATAAAAAAGGATTAAGAAAATCAGATTGATATTCATAAAAAACTCAGATATTTTCACGTAACCGCTAGAAGTTCAGATTGATAACTGCCAGAAGTTCACGTACTACACGGTGTGGATTTTGTATTAAAAAAGAATAAAAAAAGCAAAGACAAAAAGTTTTGTTGTTATAAGTTCAAGTCATCGGTCGGAGAAAGTTAAAAATATTATTGTGAGAGGGGTTTGTACAAAAGGAATATCATTTGTCTAACACTAACGAATGGGTGAGAAAATTACAAACGAAAATACGTCACAGAAGTTCAACGTGAAAACAATAGGAAGTTCAACTACTACGCTAAAATGAATTTCAGATGGAAATCTTTTAAACCGTCGCGAGTATGAAAAAAATGATCAAGACGGAAAAGTTGCGTGTTTACAGTAGCTTTCCATCGGTATATCACTTGCTCAATTCCGTTGAGTGGATGAAGAGGTACGAGCAAAAAACAATGCGTGAAGAAACAGAGTGAAGTTCAGGTAGACGTGTCGATGAAGTTCAAGTTCTTCACGCGGTGCATTTTTGAAGACCCTGTTTCGCGATAAAAGGCAGAACGCATCATCTCGCCGTTTTCGAAATTGCGTGAAAACGGCTAGGAATTAGAGAAAACCATCTACATGAAAAAGTTGCGCATTTTTCGTAGCTTTTCAACGGTATATTATTTGCCCTATTCCGATAAATTTCTAGAAATTACTGCCAAAATACATTTTCAGCCATTCTCGAAATTGACTTAAAACCGTAAAGAATTGGAAAAAACAATCTACATATAGAAGTTTCGCATTTCTTCAAGCTTTCCAACGCCATATCATTTGCCTCATTCCGTCGAACCGTTGAGAAAATAACGTGAAAATATGCACTCGGTACAGATTCGGCCATTTTCTAAAATTCTTTTGAACCGTTCATAGTTAGAACAAAATTTTTATATGGAAAGATGCGCATTTTCATAAGCTTTCCAACGCCATATCATATGCATCGATAGGACTAGCCGTTTTGAAACTAACCCCGAAATACGAACCCGGCTGTTCGGTTTCAGAAATTCCGCCATTTTTGAAATTCCTCTTTAACCGTAGGGAATTTCGAAAAACATTCAACATGTGAAATGAGCGGATTTGCAGCAGCTATCTAACGCCATCTCATTTGACTCATTCCGATGAACGGTTTAGAAATAGCGTCGAAAATACGATTCACATTTTTTTGTATGAAGAAAAACGGTTTTCAAAACTGCTCTTAAACCGTGCACATTTTGCCAAAAACTCAACCAAGGCTGTTGTACTGGTGTCCATAGCTTTCAAACGGTATATTGGAAGACCCATTTGGGCAATTTGCGAGAAGTTCAACCTAGCACTCGGGGAAGTTCAGGTCGAACAACTCAGGCAGTAAAATTGCAGCAGAAGCATGTTCATCACATCCCCGCGAGCAAATCCGCCAACGAGCGAGATTCCTATTTAAAATGGGCATTTAGTTGCTAAAAACCGTTCCCAGATTACACTTACATCACATAGAACATGACTGACCAGAAAAATTCGCGCGGGAAGACACGGTTGCGAAGATAGCCCGAAGGTCGAGTTCCTACAGAGGGAAGTTCAGGTTTGTGTAACCCAGGAAGTTCAACCCGTGATCAGAATAATATTCTGATCCCGTGATCAGAATAGTGTTTATATATATATGAATGAAATTCAACACAATTGATGGTAATAAAATTAAAATGTGAATATTGTTTACGTACTTCTAATTGTTCTGGAGATATGCGCCGCTCAGAGGTCGAGATGCGAATGAACTTGCAAACGTACTATGGACATAAATTAGTGCCGGTTGCCTGCCACAAGCACTTTACGAGAATAGAGTTCAATCAAAATCATAATCAAGCATGATAATGGTATTGAAACTAGAATCAATGAGAGACGATGTGCGGTACTAGCTAGTAGCTAGTACTTACTTTGGGGTGTGAAAATCGCAGCTCATTTTTCCATACACCCCTAGACTGGTTGGTGAACTTTCTCCAAACCCCGCACGGCAAAGAAAATGATTACTTGATGTCAGGAAATGAACGAAAGTTGCCGATATGGTGTGATAATGATTTAACTTACTTCTGAAGCATTTCACGCATGTTCGTCCACTCCTTAGGATCTTTACGTCTCGAGTCCAAGACAAGTACTAGTCCCTCGTCAGGCCGAATGGCTAGCAGAATAAAGTGGAAACTGCGCGCACGCATAACTCATCAATTACACTTAACCTCGAGTAAGCGAAACAGAATGTGCACGTACAAGACATTAACACTCACTAGAAGTTGTAAGGAAATAGTATTTCCCTTCTATCGTGTTGTCCAAGTAACTCCCGTAGCAAGTTTTGCTCTATTTCACGGGGGTTGTTTTTTAACGTATGTTCATTGTTGGTATTTGGGTTAATGAATCCAATGTCATAGATTTGTCGTTTTTTGCATTCGATGATCTTCAATCTGCATATATATAATATAGTGTGAGGATAATTATACATGCAATGAACGAGCTGAGCTAAAGACTTTACAGAAAAAAAATACTTACATACAATAGGAACTGACGATATTTTTGTCGATCTCCTTTTGGTTGTATAACTGAAAAAATTCATCAAATTCAACGAACAACTCATGGATTCCATTGAAGAAGTGTTCATTTTTAGTTCCCACGAAGATATTGCCGGTCCCGTCCTTGCAGGCTTCCAAGTACCATTCAGGCAATTGTCGCATCCTCGTTGGTAAACCCTTGAGCTCCTCATGTCTGACGAGAGGCTTCCCGTGCACGTAACTTAAGGATGGTACTACCTCAGCCTTTTCGAACTGTACCGAATCAGGCAAGTAATCACCAGCAGTGATAGCAAGACCACCGGCCGCTATCTCGGAATCATTAGCGATATCGGTAAACACCTTGAGCGGGGGGCACGATTGGTTTTCTTGTTCGCCAAGTTGGGGAATTCTTTTCCCACTTCTTGCGCCACTGCTACTTAAGCCTCCCGACCGCTCCGCTTGACCAAATGTCTTTTGAATACAACGGTCATAGTCTGATTGCAGCGGAGGCGGTGGTGGTCGCCTAAGGGCATCCAGAGTTCGCTGCGCTTTCACCGGATCTATTTTCACCTTTGGAGGCGGGCGTTTCGGTGCAAGCTGGCATCTCACATCATCAGCCACGATCTCGTTGAGTTCCTCGTCAGTCCTCTCATAGGGTAACTTGGAAGGGGCCTTGAGGCTTGGGCCAGCTCTGAATTTTTCCCCTGTTAAAAAAATCATTTATTTTGAGAAAAGTTCATCAAATTTTAAAAAAGTTCATCGAATTTGGAAAAAGTTCATGAAATTTGAAAAGAGTTCATTGAATTCAAAAAAAGTTCATCGTAACTGAAAAAAGTTCATCAAATTTGAAAAGAAATTATGAATTTAGGAAAAAGTTAAACGTATTTTGAAAAAGCACGCATTAAAGCAAACAAAAATAAGAAACAGAAAACGACAAGGAAAAAGTAAAAGAAAAAAAGCAAACCGTACTAAAACACAAGAGAGAAAAATAACAAACAGTCAACCAAGGAGGTGTAGCTTGGTGGCTGGAACTCACCTGTTTTTTGCGATATATAGCACTACTATATGGGCTGGCCCAGAGTTAGCTACACCAGGATTTGCCGTTGGGGAGCACTCCTTCGGAAGCCTTCCAACGATCACTCCCACGCGTCGTTACTTGGCGCGTTCTCAGCCAGCGCCACGTGTCGCGATCTGAGCGTTTCCTTCGGGTTTTTTTTCTGCACGCGTTTTCGGCTTTTTAAAATAGTTTTTTTTCCGGGTTTTTTTGTATTTTGGTTTTTCTTAGCTTTTGGATGAATTTTCTTTTATTTATTTTTTACACGTAAAAACACATTTTCTATTTTTTTTCGTGAGAGACACGGTTTTGTTTTCGCGAGAGGCACGGACGTGCCTTTTGGAAACAAGAAAAAATGCGTTTTCTGCTTTCTTTTCGCGAGAGGCACGGTTTTGCTTCCGTGAGAGGCACGACTGTGCCTCTCGGAAACGAAAAAAACGCGTTTTCTATTTTTCTTTGGTGAGAGGTGCGATTTTCTTCCGTGAGAGGCATAATTTTGCTTTCGCGAGAGGCACAGCTGTGCATCTCGAAAACGAAAAAAACGTGTTTTCTGTATTTTTTTCGCGAGAAGCACGATTTTGCTTCCGTGAGAGGCACGGTTTTGCCTTCGCAAGAGGTACGGCCGTGCCTCTCGAAACATACAAAAAATGCGTTTTTTTTCTATCGCGAAAGGCACGGCTTTTTCGTCCAATTTTATCCGTCCGTTTTTTTTCGTGAAAAAAAAGTTCGCGAAAACCTATTAACATGGATCTAGTTTTGAAGATCCCGACGCGAGGAACCCAACGATGAAAACGGTTCGAGATTTGGACAAACGGTTTAAAAGATAAAACGTTTTGAAATATAGATCTACGAAGAAAAGAAAAACTTCCAGGTGGCGACAAGTGGCACACATACAATGCGCCACTTGTCGCAACCTGGAGAGGTGGGACTGATGTTTAAAAGGAATACTCCTCGATTAGTGATTTCGTGTTTGCCATGGAAGCAAAACTATATTCAACTACATCGATCCTCTCGTTGACCGAAAATTGTAACATTGGTTCTGAGCCATAATGGGACGGTCCGACAGGAATGCACAAAGAACAATTATTTTGTCTAATGCTCCTCTGCTTTATTTTTTTGAAAATATGACTTCCAAAGTTGCACACACTAGGCCATACATTCTTATTTATAAGCACCTTCGGTGAAATGCTTCGTACATTATTTTATTTATTTATGTAGTTACTTTTCTTTCTTGAGAGAATTTATTGAGTTACATGTAGATGACAATGGAGTTCTAAAAATGCAACTGAGATTTATGACTGAGATTTATGTACACTTCTGATAAACTCAAATATAACCATTAACTTTACAAACCCAATAGTTAATTCCCACAATCATATCACCATCACGGCAATGCAAATTGCTCGAGGCTGTTGCTGCCAATCAGCCACTATGTGCAGCAAAATTGGCAAATTGTGATATTTAAACAAACAGAGAGAAAGAGTTATGTACAAATGAGTTTGTACTCATCAATGTAAGCCAGATGTGCGTGCATTCCCTGAACACAACGTGTTGTGGCACCATCCAACGCCATGCTCTTCTGTGCATGCGAGTCATCTGACCCTCACCGAGTCATGTTGTTGCCCGTCCAAGCATTGGAGTCGGAGTCGTCAGTGTAGGCGCCCTGTTTGGAATTTGAACTGAAATTGGGGATGGAGAGAACCTGCTCCTTGATATCGGAGCCGGACGTCTGAAGGTGCGTGAGAATCTTGCTGAATTTGGGTCTCTGCTTTGTGATGGCGATGGAGACGTCGTTGGGGAAGAGGTCTCCGCGCACAAAGGCGTGGTACATGGTGGTGGCCAGCATTGCGATGACGGTTATGATGGCAATCCCTGAAAGGCCCAGTGCCATTGCCCGCGTCACCAAGTTGTCCATCTCTGATGCATACAATACCGTCGCCAGGGCCACACTCGTCATCGGGAATGTGTACGCCCACCATGCCAGCGAGAACCTAAACCCTCGAAAGAGGTTGACCCGCGCCACGAGTGACATGAAGAGGAAGAGCGAGATGTAGTAAAGGAGCTTGGCACCATCGCTGAACTCACCGGAGATCCTTGTCCAAGCCATGGACGCGACGCTAGGCGCGGCGACAAAAAGGAAGAAGACTGGGTGGAGATCCTTCGGAAGCTGCACATTGGTGGGGAGCCGCTGATAGAGGGTGACAAAAAGCACCACGTAGTGGGCAAACCCGACGGCAAAGAAGAAGATTGGTAGCTCCCGGAGGCCCATCGCGGCGCCGAGTAGCGCGCCGACGAAGTTGCCAACGATGGCAAGGTGGTTGGATGGGTTGGCCACCCTGGAGAGGCGCCGCTCACCACTGGACATCCACTGGCCGTAGATCTTGAGGTCGAGCCAGAAGATGGGCGCCATGAGAACGTACCAGACGACCTGGTGGATCTCCCTCACCGGGTGCGGCACGCCCTTGACAAGGAAGAGGCATGCGATCCAGGGCGCGAAGAAGAAGTTGACGCGCACAGGATGGTGAAACTCGCGGCGGACGGCCTCGAAGTAGAAGACAACCTTGAGGAGGTAGGTGATGGAGACGACGACGGTGAGGGCGACTGAGACCCACCAGAGGACGTGGTTGACGGCAGGGTGTGCGCGGAGGAATGCCGTAGAGGGCTCCAACCGGAGGGTCTTCCATAGCATTGCTTGGCTGCTGACGCCAAGGCACATCCCATATGCGGTAATCGGGAACCGGAGCAGGAACGGCCATGGCTCGTCCTTGGGCAGCACCGCCACCTCTGCTGACTGCATGTCCACACTTTAGTAGTTAGAGACCAACGACGACGATGGTTTTAGTAAGGAAGGTGAAAGTTTGGGGGCACGCCGGCACGGTCACGTGGTACATACACGAAGGGTGTCGAGCTCGGGTCCTTCGAGGGCGGCGAAGTAGCGGTCGGCGGTGGGGACGTCGTCATCGTCGTCGGTGTCCTCCTGGAAGAGCTTGGAGCCTGCGCCGTGCTCGACGTCGGTCCCCGGCGGGTCCTCTTGAGGCAGGCCACGGAGGTTGGAGAGCTGGCGGTTGAGTCGGCCGGAGAAGGTCCTAAACTGGTCGAATTGGCGGTCCAACTCGCGCGTGCTGTTGCTCCGCGGCCCCTCGCCGGCACTTTCGATCACCAGCGACGCCAGCGAGTGGTGCTGGGCATGCTTCAGCAGCTGCGGTACGACGAGATGGCGACCCTCGACCTCTGACTCGCTTGGCAGCACCGGAGCGGCGTCCACCTCGGCGATGCTGGCGTGGGCGGACGGCGGCATGCGGAGACGCGCCTGCGCGAGGTGGATCCCGAACGGCGAGCCCGGCACGCTGAAGGAGACGGACAACGGCGTGTCCCCCGGCGTCGGCTCACCGTGAACCACCACGGCGGCGTCCTTCGTCCTGCCGCCGCTAGTTGAAACGGCATGGTGGTCACCGTCGCCCGTCCCGGCCAGCCCCGCCATCCGTATTCTGCTGATGCTGGTCTCCCTGCACGCAATGGCAACAAGCCAACAAGCTGTGTGGTAAACCCAACCCTGGCAGCAGGGGCAGTCAGTTCGTCGTGGATACATGTCCATCACCGTGGCCACCTTATATACACACATGGCGAGCAGGACAAAGAGACCCCTTTGACGGTGAAAGTGCTTCTCGGGTTAGCTGCTCGTAATAGCACTTTAACTTGAGATATCCTGCTAAGAATTGGGTGGAATAGTAAAGAATGTATATGTATGTTTTGTTGTGATCAGATAGAGACCATTGCTGACCTTTTTTTTTATTAAAAAATGTTCCCTTGCTTGATAGCTTATACCATTTCATTTGATTTTTCCAGTTGGCAAAGATTTCATTTGATTGATTGACCAATAATGTTGCTTGAATCTTCAGTTTTGAAGCTGGAAAATGATAAGTGTAGATCTGTCTTGAGAATAATTAATTTTCAGGATATTATAGTTTTGTTGGCACTTGTACACATATAATAAGAGAAGGGCATTCGGTTTAAATGTTTAATTCCGTTTGGTTCATTCATAATTTATGAATTCCAGTTTCCGTTAAATTACCACCGAAATCTATTACCTACTAATATATATATATATATATATACTACTAATATAAAGCAAGGTGATATTCTTGGTTTCGTCCCGCATCTGATCCTATGTTATGTGAAATACACGAGGTGGTACTAATTCGTACAACCAAGTTTTGTTAAAAAAAGTTTGTATCAGCTGGGCCTGCGTTCCTCCACTTGGGCCATATGAAATTAAAAGAACGTACATGACAAGGACACCTTCGATCTTGGAGCAGTCCATGTTGCCTAATTAACCGTCACAAATTCTAAAATAAAGTTCCCAATCAATACATGCATGTACGCCTAAAAATCGCTAATCAAAATTACTTTCTCAAAAATATTCGTACGTCCAAGATCAAAACGTATCCAAGGTTAAAACGTGTCGTGAGACGTAAACCTATCAAATTCTAATTCCCTTCGGACCATCCAGCGCGTCCATAAGTACAAGGACCCGGACATCGCTGAAACACGCGTACAACTTGCGATCCAACACCATGGCCAGGACCGTGAAGGAGCGCGCTGCGCAGCGGGCCGGCAGCCATTATGGACGAGCCATTCCCTGTGATGCCCTACCTCACCAAGCACAGCCGCATCATGCCATGGACGGTATCCTTTAGCCCCTCGCCACGCCGATCCACCGGGCATGGAGGCCTGCAGCCTGCTTCGGCATGTCTGGCCGGAACATGCACGCCGCCGTGCAGCATACCGCACCCATAAGCCCAAGGATCACGCGGGCCACCTGCCTCAAGCGTGTGGCAGACGACGAGACCATCATTACTGTTGAAAATTTCAAAATCTACCGTGGTCGCCGTCGCAAGGCGCCTCTTCACTACTCTCGACGGAGGTTTCTACCTGTGGCTTCACTCAGTCTTCCAAGTACCGGGTTCTCCTTGCGTGATTTGTGTTCTCTTTTTATCTATCGTCGTCTCATGACTGCCGCGATTAGGGGGAGCAGCGGGATTATTATCTGCGCCGTCTCGTGATTATTATGTCCAACGATTAGGGGAGCAGCAGGATTGGGCGCTGGGGCTGACCGTGAGAAGTAGCAGCTGCTATGTTCGTGAGATTGCTGACTGCGTCTTGTACAATTGGTATGGAGGAATCACTTCTAGCTTAGCAGATCGATGGATCAGTAGTACTGTTCAGGTCTTTTTGGGGTTGTAGTACTGTTCAGAGCTAAATTTGGCTAGGCAAGTCACGATCTGACCCATGCTAGCATCAAAAAGATGAGTCGTATCTATATACAATGTGACTATTGATGTTAGTATTGCTCACGGTTGGTTGTGGAAGTTGGTATTGGAGGTGGAGGTGCTGCCCGATGGCCTGTGCCTCGAGGAACTTCACGACTGTATGCCCGGCATGCTCCGCCGAGTCTCACAATCACCAAGGCACGAGGCCGATCCATGGCAGTATCTAGGGTAATCATGGTAAGTATCTAGGGTACAGGTAACAAGAGAGTCGACCAGGATGCAATCATGCATAAGCATAACCTGCTTTCTCTCTATACAATTCTTATACTATGAATTACTTGATCTAGATTCACTTTGTTGGTATTGATTTGATAAGCGTAATCTGGTTGGCTGGTTCTACTATGGTGTTATATTTGCTCTCGCTTACTATCTAGATTCACTTTGTTGGTATTGATTTGATCTTGATGTTAACCTCAAAAACAGTTATTCCGAGTTTCGCACTACATTTATACATAATTTATTGCAACCACAGTATTTTGTATAAATTTATGGAACTTTGAGAACCCGGTGATGGCGCCGGTGGCCTACACCTTTCCCTAACTCTCCAACGCCATGTCTCACCAGAACGAAGCCGATGGATCCGTGAATCACATGGTCGTGAATGGAGAGGCAAAAAATGAAGAGGAACTTTGGCGCTTGCCATGACATACATCACATGGAACGTTCCTCGTCTTTTGTCTGTAGCAACGCCACATATGGGGGGTTTATTTATGTTCCATCTATTGCACGGGGTGGTGGAATATACATGTTTTCTTAAATAGACTTAATTAATTCGTAGACACAAACTCCTTGCTGTCGGGCAGCATCGTGCCCGGGTGTGCCCATGATGGCGTGTGTCATCGACATGACGAGTCGGAAACAAAATCATATTAAGTGAAGATGGTGGATCAGATCAGAAGACTACGAGGTGCTATTTTCACCCGTCGCAACGCACGGGCATGTTTGCTAGTAATCATAAAGAAAATAGCCCCCCCCCCCCCCCCCCCCAACATGATTAACCGAAATTTATTTGTTTGTTTTGTTGGTTAACCGAAAAACCCAAGCCTGTGTGCACCATCAATCGAAGCAGCGTCACCACGATTTGCCGTTAGCTCTGTAGATATAGCTGGAAACTATTTCGCAAAAAGAAGAAGAGACATAGCTGGAAACTTTAGCACCAATTAGTGGTGGCAATTAATTAAGAGGCATCTTGCATCACGTTGTAACAACGACCCGCGTCATAAGCAGCTTTCGTTTCATATATATTGTATTTAGAGTAGAAAGGAATTAATTAAGAGCACATGTGAGCCATATGTTAATTACCTCCACGATCGCTGCATTAGCCTTTCTTAAATAGGGATCCTATATGACAACTTGCTTGAGGATTAATACAACAGCTAGCAATTTTGACTAAAAAAGGTGGCTGCATTGCAACTAAGCAAACAAATATTAGCATATCCTAAGCAGATCAAATCATGGACTCACCGGATGGGTTTCCGACCAGATTCTTACAGAGACACTGATTTCAGGCCAATCGGTCTTTGCAATGTGATCTATAAACTAATAGCTAAATGTTTGGCTAATAGATTGACTCCCATTCTTGATGCTCTTGTGGCCCTAGAACAGAGCATGTTTTCACCGGACTGGGTACCGGTGTTTCTGGAGCAAGTGATACAACAGTTGGGTTTTATTCACACACACACACACACAAAAAAAAACAGTTGGGTTTCTCTCATCAATTGGTAAATTGGATAAGAGAAGTGTGTCACCTCGGATATAGCAGGCCAACGAATAACTCCAGTAAAAGTTTGTGCTCAAGCTCCACGCATCTCACATCTTCTGTTCGTAGATGATACATATGTCATTTTTTCCGTGCTAATGGTGTTGAGCCAAACCACATCAAGGAGGCCCTCCATAGATATGCTAGTGCTACTGGTCAGTTAATTAACCCAGCCAAATGCTCCATTTTTTTGGGCCACGGTGCAGTGATGCCAACAAGCAGGAGGTGATGCAAACACTTGAGGTGGTCAATGCAGACTTTGAAGAGAGGTGTCACAGCCATGCCACCACAGATGAGCGCTTCTCTGAGGGGAAACTACAGAACCTGCAACAATAATTAATGTAGCGCATCATCCAGTGGGGCGAGTTGATGTGACAAGCAGGGAGGGAGGTCTCGATTAAGGATGTGGCACAAGCCCTTCCGAACTTTCTCATGAGTGTTTTTAGGTTTTCCCCGAGTACGTGATGATCTCTCGTGTATGATCCGGAGATACTGGTGGGGTGCATCGAAAGGGAGAAGAAAGACGCATTGGAATGCTTGGGAACATATAAGCCGAAAGCTTGGGGAGGTATGGGGTTTAAGGATTTCAGATTATTCAACCATGCTATGCTGGCTCATCAAACATGGCATATCATGGCAAATCTTTAGGGTCTATGTTCCCAAGTTTTGAAAGCCCGCTACTTCCCACATGGAGGCATGGAGGACACGGTCTTTAGCCGCAATGCTTCACGAACACAGCAATCCATAGTACATGGGTTGGAGCTACTTAAAAGAGGTCTCATTTGGCGAATTGACAATGGTACTTCAGAAAATATTTTGAGGGATTCTTGGATACCCCATCCAATCAGTCGGGAACCAATATCGCACCAAAGGAGGTTCTGGTTGCGTCGGGTGAGCAATCTACCTGATGATATGGTGCATGTGGGGCAACCTGTTACACAAATTCTTCCTACCGGTGGATGTCCAAGTGATCCTAAAGATCAAGGTTTCTCCACGCTTGGGCAATGATTTCCTTGCCTAGGACCCGAATATACCAGTATCTTCACCATATGTAGTGCATATCGGCTGGCGCTCGAGGACAAGCTTCGTCCCTATTCAGTCGTGGCAAGCAGGGCACCAGACGGGCGACCTATCGTCTGGGCATTATTATGGAGGTACCCTTCTCCTCCTAAGGTGTGTGTATTTGGGTGGCGAGTTGCGATGAATTCTATGCAACTTGGGCTAATAAATTTAACCGTCATATGGAGTTAACTGGTGTTTTCCCACTTGATGATCTTGAGTGAGAGGACACATTGCATGTATTTTGCAGATCCCCGTGGGCGGTGTAACTATGGCAAGCTTCGCATAGTTATGGCAGTTCGTGAAATCAAATCAATGTGAAACACAGGCCTAGAGTGGCTGTTGAACCTCATTGCGGAGCTTGATGACGATGATTGGCTGAGACTATTGATGATGGTGTTGTCATGTGTGCAATGAAATCACACATGACAAGCCGGTGCCGCCCACGGAGGTATCTAGAAGGTTCCTATAAAGCTATGTCACGTCCTTGCTAGGCATTTTGCAACACCCTATGGGAGATGGGACAAAGGAAAAAATGGTGACCCAGGAGGAACGTTTGGCAACTCCTATATCACATGTGCAACTGAACATTAAAATGTTAAGAAAGGGGAAACCCCCTCGCGTACTGGACGAAGCTGGACGTTGAAGGTTCCTTCTCCAACGAGGAGATGGTGCTACACGACCATGATGGTTCCATCATATTTTCCGTATGCAGGTCCCTTTGGTTGTGCCTTGACACTTTGCATGCCGAGCTAGCAGGCTGCATGGAGGGCTTGGCTCTAGCGCATCAAGGGACAGAGGTACCAATCATAGTAGAGTGTGATAGCTTGCTGAAAGCACATTTGCTCCCTTGGTGGTTTTGGTAATTAATAACAACATATATCTTATTGGACTCATGTTTCCACTAAGTATATTTCAGGAAAAGTTCAATGATGGGATGGCTATAGATTGTGAGGAGACCCCAAGATGCAAGGAATGGAATTGATAAAGCTTCGAGCAAGGAGACTCTACATTTTACTTTGTGAGAAACCACTTTGAGTCCATAGGAAAGCCAATACTATTAAAAGGGGGTGAGGTAATGTTGGTGAACAAATTGCTCCACGTGCACAAGTGCTAGCCACCAAAAACATCCACAAGCTCTCCCACAAAATACTCTGTCTAAACCCTACCATACAAAATCGGTGCCACCAAGTTTCCCACTCGGCCCTACCGATTTTCCATCTCAGAGAGAACCCTAGCCAAACCCTATTTTCTCGGTACAACCAAGTACTACATCGGTGCAACCGAGTTTCGGTGACCAACATTCGGATGACCAAGTTTATAAAATCGGAATTTCCGAGTTTTATGGATCGGTCTCACCGAGTTTGGAAACTGCCCTCGGCCACTCATATCGGTACTACCGAGAATCATATATCGGTCTCATCGAGATTCCTAAAGTTGCCACATTTTGAACAAATCGGTACGACCGAGTTTTACTTCGGTTTCACCGAGTTGGTCAATAATGGTGTAACTGTTGGATTTTTGGAGATGCCTATATATACTCCTCCACCACATCCCACTCGCAAGAGAAGCACTCAGAACAGTCCCCCACTTCCCATATCCAAATTTCTGAGAGAGAACCACCTACCCTTGTGTTGAGATCAAGATCATCCACTCCAACCATATGGATCTTGATTACTTGCCTCCCCAAGTTGCTTTCCACCCAATCAATCTCTTCTACCAAGCCAAATCTGCGAGAGAGTGATTGAGTGTTGAGGAGTCTATCATCTTGAAGCACATGAGCAAGGAGTTCATCATCACTATCAAGCCTATTACCTTTTGAAGGATTGTGCCTCCTAGATTGGTTAGGTGTTGCTTGGGAGCCTCCTACTTCGTGTTGTGGAGTTGAACCAAGAAGTTTGTACGGGCAAGGAGATCGCCTACTTCGTAAAGATCTACCCATAGTGAGGCTAGTCCTTCGTGGACGGAAGCCGTTATGGAATAGTCAAGGTTGCTACTTCGTGGACCCTTATGGGTGGAGCCCTTCGTGGATTCTCACGACCGCTACCCTCCGTGGGTTGAAGACTCCATAAACGTGGATGTACGATAGCGCCACCTATCGGAACCACGGGAAAAATCTTCGTGTCTATAATTGCGTTTGATCTTCTATCCCTACCCTATACTACATGTGCTTGTCTTTATTTTCCGCTGCTATACTCTTAGACATGCATGTGTAGGGTGTGCTTGACTTGCTATCATTGCTAAAATCTGCCCACAATTAAAATTGGGAAAAGGTAGAATTTTTATTTGTTGAAGTAGTCTAATCACCCCCCTCTCTAGACATATTTTGGATCCTACAAGTGGTATCAGAGCTTTGATCTCCATTGCATTGGTTTCACAACCTAGGAGAGTATGGCGTCTAGTGAGGGAAATTATCACCGTAGAGGTCCGTACTTTGATGGTACAAACTTTGCTAGTTGGAAGCATAAGATGAAAATGCATATTCTTGGTCATAACCCCGCCGTTTGGGCTGTTGTTCGTGTTGGCTTGCAAGGTGATTTCTTTGGTGATGGAAAGGAATCGGATCGTGAAGCGACCGCAGAAGAATTGAAGATGTTGCAATACAATGCTCAAGCATGTGACATTCTATTCAACTGCATATGCCCCGAAGAATTCAACAAAATCAGCCGTCTTGAGAATGCAAAGGAAATTTGGGACACTTTGGTTGATATGCACGAAGGTACCGATTCCACCAGAGAATCTAAGTTGGATGTGCTTCAATGTCAACTTGACAAGTTCAAGATGAAGGATGCTGAAGGAGTCACGGAGATGTACTCTAGGCTAGCTCTCATTACCAATGAGATTGCCGGCTTAGGAAGCGAAGAAATGACCGACAAATTCATCATCAAGAAGATACTTAGAGCCTTGAATGGAAAGTATGACACCGTGTGCACATGGATTCAAATGATGCCAAACTAAAAAGATCTCAAGCCTAAGGAAGTGATTGGAAGGATTGTTGCTCATGAGATGTCACTCAAGGACAAGGAAGAACTTCACAACAAGTCAAGCGGTGCTTACAAAGCCTCAAGTGACACTCTCGCTACATCAAGCGACAACCTTGTTACCAATGAAGAGATAAGCCTCATGGTCAAGAAATTCAACAAGTTCTACAAGAGTAGAGGCAAAGAGAGGAACTCCAACTCAAGATATGAAGAGAAGCATTCATCTAGTCGTGACCGGAATTGTTACAATTGTGGAAGGCCCGGACACTACTCCAATGAGTGCACGAGCCCCCACAAAAGAAGAGATGAGTCACCTCGAAGAGAGAGAAGGAGTAGATATGATCGTTATGAACGAAGACCCTCAAGGAGAAGTAGATACTCGAAGAAGAAGGACAAGTACACCAAGAGCTACTCAAGAAGAAGACATCAAGCTCATGTTGGTGAATGGGTTTCCGGCTCCGAATCCGACAACCACTCCGAGAGAAGCTATCACTCCGACTTCGACTATAGTCAAGATGAAGGTGTTGCCGGACTTGCACTCGTTTCCTCCTACTCCTACGACATATTTGATTCACCAAATGAAGGGAGTGGAAGTTGCTTCATGGCTAAAGGCCCCAAGGTATCACACCCCGAATACATTGACCTCAATAGTGATGAGGATGACGTACTTGGAGATGATGACTTTATATTTGATAAAACTAGTGATATTAGTCAAAATGAGCTAGATAATGATCATGCTAGTCAGGATAAGTCTTGTGATGGTGATAAGAAGGAAGTAGAACGACTAACCAAAGAATTAAACAGTCTTAAGTTAGCTCATGAATCTACTTTAGAAGATCATAGAGAGCTTGTAAGAACTCATGAGAAGCTACGCTTTGAGAAGCTCAATTTTGAGCAAGAACATGAGTTTCTTAAAGCAATCAATGACGATCTCCGAAAGAAGACTTCTTATCTAGCCAAACGACTACTCTTGTCTACATTTATTCCACAAGTTAAGACTAAGCAATCTAGTAACAAAGTCAAGAAAGGTTCTTCATCTAGTAACAACAAATCTAATGATAAATCAAATGATGTTGTTTCTAGTAACTCTATTGATTCCACTAACGATTCTCTTAGCCAAGTTACACTTGAGCAAGAAAACAATTTATTGAAAGGAATTATAGAGAACGGTGTCTACAAAAGTCTTGCCGGATGTAAGCAATTCGAAGAGATTGTACGCAAGCATGGAGGATACCGGAAGAACCATGGCATTGGCTACTTCAACGCAAATGGAGTCGAATGGGAAGAAGGTCAATATCCCAAGCCTAAGTTTGTTCCTCAAAGGGAGAAGTATGAACCTACTCCTCCCAAGGGAAGAAGCTCTAAAGATGACCTTCCTCCACAAGACCACAAGGGCAACGGCAAGCTTCATGATGACATTACCACACTTGAAGATGAGTCCCTAGCCATGGTGAAGTGGGTTCCCATGGCTACTCCAAGTTCTACTTCAACAAGTGCTACTTCAACTCCAAGGATCCCCATCAACTTGATGTGGGTCCCCAAGAAGAAGAACTAGAGAAGTTCTTGAGGGGTGACTCCGCCAATGAAATTCACTCACACTAATTATTGGCAAGGACTAGTTGCAATCAACATCAACATTATGCAATAGTTCAAGGAGTCACACATTCCCTCAAAGGTAAGCAAGGGACAAGGTAATTAATGAATCCATGGACATCATCATGTATGCTTTGCACTCCATGTCCATAGATATCCTTGTATTTGTCTCTTGTGTTTGGGAATAACCCATGTAGGTGAGGAGAGTAAGAAACAAAAAGGATTGCTCCTAACTCAAGATGATCTTCATCAACTATGAGCATCCACCACTACATCACCCACATGAAGTCTTCTATGACAAAACCCAAGGTTAGTTTATCCCTCTTAGGGGGGATGTCACATCAAGGGGGAGCTTTACTCTAAGACTTGAGTTAAAGCATCTCTTAGAATGTGACAACATTAATTGCTTTATGTAAAAGTGGTAACCCCACTTGTGCTTAAACGATGAGTATGACCTATGATCAAGTATTCTTACTTGGCTCCTAAGTCAATATACTCATATATAGATGACTCCGTCATCGCCAAAGTGCTTGATAGATGCTAGAGTGTTTGTGCATGTTTGCCATGATTTATTTTGACATCTTATTGTGTGAGCATATTAGTCTGCATATCTTTACTCATTCGAGGATATCCAATTGTTGCTATTTGGCGTTTGGTTTTCTTTTGCCAATTGGATGTACAAGAATGCCTAGGACCCCTCTCTAGCTATCTATGCTTGCTCATCTCAAGTTCTATTCATGCTACATCACAAAACTTGAATAAGCACTTCTTGAACCCTCTGTGTGAGGAGCACTCGGAGTACCGTGTCGACAAGAGCTGCATTCCAAAACCTCTCTGTGAATCTCGGTGTAACCAACTCCAAAAACTCAGTTCCACCGAATCACTGTGTTGATCTAGGTTTTTGATCTCGGTACAACCGATCGGGTATTCTCGGTCTCACCGAGTTTCTCTGTCACCTGACAGTTAGGAAACTCAGTGTCACCGAAATGTTCCAATCGGTTTCACCGACAGTCTGGGGTATATAACCTGGCGAACCCGACTTTTGAAATTCATTCGCTAAAAGTCCATTTCTCCAAACCCCGAACTGCCGCTCCGGACCCCCTAGTCGTCGCTCTTGCCTCCCCGTGCGCCTCCACCGTTGGGAATCACTGCCGTCGACGGAATCTTCGCCACCGTCGTCTCCTTAGCGGATTCGTCACCAAGTTAGGGTATGAATCTGGCCCCCTTGTGCGCTCCTCTTTCCGATTCATGCGCATTAGGGTACTATTATCGATAATCCACCTGTTGCAATCTTCCTACTCCACTAGAAAATTCATTAGATTAGCAAACGAATTTTTTTTAGGTTTAGCCGTCTGCAAAACGCATCTCGGTGACACCGAGTCGCAAAAATCGGTTTTACCGATTTTGGTTCTAGGGTTCCTTAGAATGGTCTCGGTGAAACCAGGCGGTCATTCTCGGTGACACCGAAGTGACTGCCAAGTTTCTGTGAAGAAGACCATATGTCTCGGTGGATCCGAAAATCTTGACTCGGTGGTACCGAAATCCATTTTGCAGAAAGCTAAAACTAAGAATTTCTGTGGTCAAATTTTAAAAAATTTCCGTGTTTTGTGATGCTCAACCCCACTGCTCTTCTATGCTCTATTCACAGGGTCAGTATGTCAGTTTCAGGAGACAGCCAGAATGATTTCAGAGGACCCAGTGTTGATGCAGATCCAGGCACTAGTCCTGAGGCCAGTTCTCCCTCTTCAGAAGATCCAGGCACCCCAAGCTCTCATGGGTTGCCCAAGGCTGCTACAAGAGCCAGGAGGAAGTTGAACTCAGATGAGGAGGACTCTGACTTTGTTCCAGAGGAGGTTCTTGCTAAGTGATACGTCTCCAACGTATCTACTTTTCCTCACTCTTTTGCCCTTGTTCTGGACTCTAATTTGCATGATTTGAATGGAACTAACCCGGACTAACGTTTTTTTTCCAGCAGAACTACCATGGTGGTGTTTTTGTGCAGAAATAAAAGTTCTCGGAATGGAACGAAACTTTTTGGAGAATTATTTCAGAATATAGAATTATTGGAGCCAAAATCCACCGGAGAGGGGGGCCTGGGTGAGCAGCACCCACCAAGGCGCGCCCTGGTGGGTTGTGCCCACCTCGTGGCCCCACTGACCCTAATTCCGCCACTATAAATTCCTATTTTCGGAGAAAAAACCAGATAGAAAGTTTCATCGCATTTTACGATACGGAGCCACCGCCACCTCCTGTTCTTCATCGGGAGGCCAGATCTGGAGCCCGTTTGGGGCTCCGGAGAGGGGAATCTTCGGTCTTCGTCATCACCAACCCTTCTCCATCGCCAATTCCATGATGCTCCCCACCGGGAGTGAGTAATTCCTTCGTAGGCATGCTGGTCAGTGAGGAGTTGGACGAGATTCATCATGTAATCGAGTTAGTTTTGTTAGGGCTTGATCCCTAGTATTCACTATGTTCTTAGATTGATGTTGCTATGACTTTGCTATGCCTAATGCTTGTCACTAGGGCTCGAGTGCCATGATTTCAGATCTGAACTGTTTATGTTATCATCTCTATATCCATGTTCTTGATCCGATCTTGCCTAGTCATATGCACCTATTACGTGTTATGATCCGTCAACCCCATAGTGACAATATTTGGGATACTTCGCGGTGATGACCGTAGTTTGAGGAGTTCATGTATTCACCATGTGTTAATGCTTTGTTCCGGTTCTCTATTAAAAGGAGGCCTTAATATCCCTTAGTTTCCTTATGGACCCCGCTGCCACGGGAGGGTAGGACAAAGATGTCATGCAAGTTCTTTTCCATAAGCACGTATGACTATTTACGGAATACATGCCTACATTACATTGATGAACTGGAGCTAGTTCTGTGTCGCCCTAGGTTATGACTGTTATATGATGAATATCATCCAACGAGTTCACCGATCCAGTGCCTACGAGCTTTCCACTTATTGTTCTTGCTAAGTTACTATTGTTGTTGCTACTGTTCCAACTGCTACAAAACTATTGCTACTACTGTTACCGCTACTGTTACTATTGCTACTGCTATCAAACTATCATATTACTGTGCTACTGATCACCTTGCTGCAAATATTTAATCTCCAGGTGTGGTTGAATTGACAACTCAACTGCTAATACTCTCAAGTATTCTTTGGCTCCCCTTGTGTCGAATCTATAAATTTGGGTTGAATACTCTACCCTCGAAAACTGTTGCGATCCCCTATACTTATGGGTTATCAAGACCTTTTTCTGGCGCCGTTGCCGGGGAGCATAGCAATATTTGTTGAGTCACTTGGGATTTATATCAATTTATCACTATGAAGAATCTGAAAGATCCAAAGACTAAGATTTTTCCCTCTAAGATGAGGGGAGGTAAGGAACTGCCATCTAGCTCTGCACTTGATTCACCTTCTGTTATGAGTAAGCTTGCAATACCACCACATGCTAGTAATCCTGATATGTCGCAAGTTATTGATCATGCTACCTCTGCTATGAATGATGCTTATGATGATTCTAGTACCATGCTTGATGATAATGTGCCACTAGGAGAATTTCTTGATGAACAAGTAGCTAGAGCTAAAGAGAATGAAACTACTGAAACTGACGAGATTCCTGAAACTGATGAAGCCTATGAAACTGATGATGACTATGAAACACCTATTAGTCCTAGCTCTCCTAAGTTTGAAATGCCTAAGATACCTGAAGGTTATGTTATGGACGAAGAGATAACTAGAGAAATTCTTTCTTGCAAGGATATAAATGATCTTAAGAAATTGCTAGGCAAGTATAAAGAAAAGACTTTGAATACTAGAATGAAATGTGATCCTAAGTTTGCTACTTCACCTATCTTTGTTACCGATAAGGATTATGAATTCTCTGTCGACCCATTGTTAATTACTTTGGTTGAATCTGATCCTTTCCATGGCTATGAAACCGAAACTGTAGTGGCACACCTTACTAAGCTGAATGATATAGCCACCCTCTGTGCTCATGATGAGAAGATTCGCTACTATTACATCCTTAAGTTATTTCCGTTCTCATTAAAGGTTGATGCTAAGACATGGTACAATACTCTTGCTCCTGGTTGTGTGCGTAGTCCCCAGGATATGATCTACTACTTTTCCGAAAAATATTTTCCTGCTCATAAGAAACAAGCTGCCTTAGGAAATATTTAACTTTGTGCAAATTGAAGAAGAGAGTCTCCCACAAGCTTGGGGTAGGCTTCTCCAGTTTCTTAATGCTTTGCCTGATCATCCTCTTAAGAAAAATGAAATACTTGATATTTTCTATAATGGACTAACCAATGCTTCTAGGGACTTCCTAGATAGTTGTGCTGGTTGGGTTTTCAGGGAGCGAACTGATGAACAAGCTGAGGAATTATTGAATAATATATTGAAGAATTATGATGATTGGACTCCTCCCGAACCACCGCCTAAACCCACTCCGAAGAAGAGGGGTATCTTATTTCTCAGCCCTGAAGATATGCAAGAAACAAAGAAATCTATGAAGGAAAAAAGGTATTAATTAAAGCTGAGGATGTTAAGAATTTGCCACCTATTGAAGAAATACATGGCCTTGACACACCACCACCTCCACAGGTGGTAGAGGTAAATTCCTTATTAAAGTTTAATGAAAGTGACATTCCTCACAATAAACATCCTAGTCAATGCTTATATGAGTTTGACAACTATATTATGAAGCAAGATCATTTCAATGCTCATGTTCTGAAACAATTGAAATATAACTCTGATATGATTGCTCGCTTGAGTGACTTCCTATTTAGAATCAGTAATGATGTTAGAGGTGTAGGAAAGCATGCCTCTATGGTTCAAACTCAGTTAGAACAAGTTGCTAAGTCTCAAAAAGAATTTCTTGATGAGATGAATAATAATATGAATGATTTTGCTGCTAGAGTAGTAACTAGAGGAGGTAGAATGACCCAAGAACCACTATATCCTGAGGGTCATCCTAAAAGAATTGAACAAGACTCTCATAGAATTAATACTGATGCACCTAGTCCTTCTAAGAAGAAAAAGAAGAAGAAAAATGATAGGACTTTACATACCTCTAGTGAACCCGAGACACAAAAACCTCCTGATAATAATGATGTCTCTATTTCTGATGCTGAAACTCAGTCTGGTAATGAACATTCACCTAGTGATAATGAAAATGATAATGATGATGTTCATGAAGATGTTCAACCTAGCAATGATATAGAACAAGATAATGATGTTGAAATAGAGCCTGCTGCTGATCTTGATAACCCACAACCCAAAAATAAATGTTATGATAAAAGAGACTTTGTGGCTAGGAAACATGGTAAAGAAAGAGAGCCATGGGTTCAGAAACCCATTCCATTTTCACCTAAGCCATCTAAGAAAAAGGATGATGAAGAATTTGAACGCTTTGCTGAAATGATTAGGCCAGTCTTTTTGCGTACCCGTTTGACCGATATTCTCAAGATGGCCCCTTATGCAAAGTATATGAAAGACATCATCACAAATAAAAGAAAGATACCAGAAGCTGAAATCTCCACCATGCTTGCTAATTATTCTTTGAAGGATGGAGTACCTAAAAAACTTGGAGATCCTGGAATACCAACTATACCTTGCTCTATCAAAAGAAACTATGTCAAAACTGCTTTGTGTGATTTGGGAGCCGGCTTTAGTGTTATGCCTTTCTCCTTATATAAGAGACTTGATTTGAATAAACTCACACCTACCGAAATATCATTGCAAATGGCTGACAAATCTACTGCCATACCTATCGATATTTGTGAGGATGTGCCCGTTGTTGTTGCAAATGTTACTATCTTAACGGACTTTGCTATTCTTGAGATGCCCGAGGACGACAACATGTCGATTATCCTTGGTAGACCCTTTCTAAATACTGCAGGGGCTGTTATTGATTGCAACAAAAGCAAAGTCACTTTTCATATCAATGGTAATGAGCATACGGTACACTTTTCGAAGAAACAATTCCAAGTGAATGGTATAAATATTAATGAAGAATTGATGACCCACAAGTATAGGGGATCAATCGTAGTCATTTCGGTAAGTAAGATTGTCGAACCCAACGTGGAGCAGAAGGAAATGACAAGCGGTTTTCAGCAAGGTAATTTCTGCAAGCATTGAAATTGTAGGTAACAGATAGTTTGATAGCAAGGTAATTGGTAGCAAGCAAGTAACGGTAACGGTAAACAAGGTGCAGCAAGATAGCCCAATCCTTTTGAGGCAAAGGACAGGCCAGAACAATCACTAGTAATAGGCAAAGTGTTCTTGAGGGTACACGGGAATTTCGTCTAGTCACTTTTATCATGTTGGTTTGATTCGTGTTCGCTACTTTGATAATTTGATATGTGGGTGGACCGGTGCTAAGGTGTTGTTCTTACTTGAACTAACAACCTACTTATGATTAACCCCCTCGCAAGCATCCGCAACTACGAGAAAAGTATTAAGACAAAGTCTAACCATAGCAGTAAACATGTGGATCCAAATCAGCCCCTTACGAAGTAGTGCATAAACTAGGGTTTAAGCTTCTGTCACTCTAGCAACCCATCATGTAATAACTACTCCACAATGCATTCCCTTAGGCCCATGAATGGTGAAGTATCATGTAGTCGACTTTCACATGACACCACTAAGGGAATCACAACATACATCTCATCAAAATATCGAACACATATCAAATTCACATGATTACTTGCAATATGACTTCTCCCGTGACCTCAAGAACAAAGGTAACTACTCACAAATAATAATCATGCTCAAGATCAGAGGAGTATTGATTAGCATAATGGATCTGAACATATAATCTTCCACCAAATAAACCATATAGTAATCAACTACGCAAGGTAATCAGCACTACTAGTCACCCACATGTACCAATCTGAGGTTCCGGTACAAAGATTGAACACAAGAGATGAACTAGGGTTTGAGAGGAGATGGTGCTGTTGATGATGTTGATGAAGATTGGCCTCCCAAAGATGAGAGGGGTGTTGGTGATGACGTTAGCTTCGATTTCCCCCTCCGGGAGGGAAGTTCCCCCGGCGGAATCGCTCCGCCGGAGGGCAAAAGTGCTCCTGCCCAAGTTCTGCCTCGAGGCAGCGGCGCTTCGTCCCGAAAGTCCTCCTCTTATTTTTTCTAGGTTTTTTTGGGAATTTATACCAGAAGATGGGCACCAGAGGTGGGCCTGGGTGAGCACAACCCATCAGGGCGCGCCCAGGGGTGCCTGGCGCGCCCTGGTGGGTTGTGCCCACCTGGTGGGCCTCCCCCGATAGTTTTCAGCTCCAGTATTTTTTATTAAATGCAAAAATAATCTCCGTAAATTTTCAGCTTCATTGGAGTTGTGCAGAATAGGTATCTCTGACGTGCTTTTCTTGGGTCCAGAATTCTTGCTACCGGTATTCTCCCTCTTGGTGTAAACCTTGCATATTATGAGAGAAAAGGCATTAGAATCACTCCCCAAAGCATTATTATTCAACAAAACAAAGTGAATAACAGTAGGAAATCATGATGCAAAATGGACGTATCAAGAATCTCCGACCATCACTATTGGAAGCTTTAAATTACCTCTACCTACTGCCAAAAAGAAATATGATATACCTATTGTTGGGGATATGCACATCCCCATTGAGGTAACTTAGTGTTTTACGAAAGTTCTTCGGTTTCATGCTAATCGGAAGTGGTTGTTAATAAGACTTGATCAACCTTATTAATGGATCATTTTTGAGAGGTATGAAGTTGATGAATCCAGTAAGCACAACTCTCTGCTCCCACCTTTTATTTTCTGTTTTAGTTAGTCAAATAAAATAAAATGCCATGATTATCCTATTTTCTGTTTTCGCCGTGCAATAAAAAATGACCCAAAAATAAAAGTTCTCAGAATGCCCTAAAAATTTAACATGATTTTTTTCCAAATATTTCTGGATTTTTGGTGCAAATAATACCAGAGGGGGTGCACCTGGTGCCCACAAGACACCAGGGCGTGCCAGCACCCCCAGGCGCGCCCTGGTGGGTTGTGGTCCCCACGTGGGCTCCCTCACTTATCTCTTTAGCCCACCTCATCTCCTACCTCCAGAAAAAAAATCACCACAACCATCATTCTCGTGTTCTTGCTCTCGAACCCACGGATTTCGATCTCTTTGCTCGAAGCTCCGTTTCTGAAATTGTTTGGAGGGATTACTACTTGGTATGTGACTCCTCCATTGCTCCAATTAGTTTATGATTTAGTGGGTTATTTTTAGAGTAATTAGCTGCTCTTGGTGCTGCTGTAGATGAGCTTGCATGTTGAATTCTTAGAGTTCTAAGTAGTTTGAATGCTCAATATGGCCTCTATGCATGCTTGGGAGTAGTTGCTAACAATCTTACAAAGTTTTGTTGACAAATTTTTTGTGGATAATTTTTTTTCAGAATTTTATAGGAATAAAAAGGCAATTCTTTAGGAGTTCTTCAAGGAGGAGATCCTCAGAAGCTTCATCAAACGGAAGCTCGGTTCGTCAGTCTTATGTTGAACCAAGCGAAAGCTCGATGCGAGATACCGCCACCAAATCATGCTTGTGGCCGTGCAACGAGTTCATGGAAGGTGCAGGTATTAAGGAGGAATTTGACCAATTTATCCACAACACAGAGCTTGCTCCCTTCGTCGCAGATAAGTGCCCCCAACACCTTGAACTCACGAAAACCTTCACAAAGAAATTTAAATATTTTTCTCGTGAGTCTAGAGTTTCATTCAATCTGTATGACCATTCCTTCACCATGACGTTAGAAATGTTCAGTGAAGCATGCAAACTTCCATATTGGGGTTCCGTCGATGAACCAACAAAATCTGAATACAAATCGTTTTTAGTTAATCTTTGCTTTGGTGAAGATAGGGGGGTAACACAAGGGAGAATTAACAGCATCCATTTCCCATCGATACAATATTTTGCGCTCTTTAACGGTAAATGTATCGTAGGCAAACAAGATTGTAGCACATTGTGTGCTCATGATTTGAGTCTATTACATACTGCCATAACTGGGAATAAGAATTATAATCTTGGTGCAATTGTTGCACGGAGACTACAGCTTAATGCTGCCAATGGTAAATTTTTATGGAGGAATCTATGCCTCCCGTGAAGCAGAAAGATTAAATGTCTCACCATGGCGTAATGACCCCATCTTACCTACTTAGTATTTAGACTTTGATGCCATGAAGCGTCATAAGTTCCTTACGGGTACGGCCACTAACTACACCTATAACTTGAGATTTAATAAGAAACCTGTTATGCCAATCGCTTTGCCTGCTCCTGCTCTCTTTGATTTTCACAACAGGGGGAGATATTATGTCCTTGAGAGTGAAGCCCATGCGTACAATGCGGAGGTTGAAGCTGCCAGGAGGGCCGCGGAGTTTGATCCGAGGGCCTCGGTGAGCCATCGCCCAGATTATTATTCATACGTATGGTGATTACCAAGCTAGGCCAAAAGCTTAAGCTTGGGGGAGTACGTATTCCCACCGACATTACATTCATGTTCACACATTTCATTCCAGTTATCGGTGTTCATAATTTGTCATTGTAATATCCATGCTAGATTTGTTTTCCCGCTTTCTTCTTGTGTGTTTGAAAAACTTTGAGAAAATCCAAAAATATTTCCTACTTCTTTTTAGTTTTCCTTTCTAGCTTAGTTTAATTGTTGCATCAAAAGAAAACACAAAAAGATTTCTCGCTTCTTCTTTTACTTATTGGGAGCTTACCCGTGTAAATAGTTTTTCTCGTTTTCGGTTTTCCTCGTTAATTTGCTTTCTTCAAGAAAAACCAAAACTCCAAAAATATTTCAGTGTGTTTCTCTGAATTTCTTTTCTTTTACTTGAGTCGCACCAAGGAGAAGACCACAATGAAATTGTTGAGTGGCTCTCATCTGCATCGTTTATCTAACAAAGAGCCCATATTACTTTGTCTTCTCCTCTTGAATAAAATGTTTGCAAATTCCAGCTTAGTCCACGACACTCTTGCACTATTATTATTTTCTTATCATTCGGTCGTGCAAGTGAAAGGCAATAATGACGACATTTGATGAATTGACTGTTGCAGAGAAAAGCGGGTATGAACTCAACTTGTTTTTGTTTTTGTATATATGTTTAACCTAGTATCCTTGATTCAGCTCATTATGATCAAACATGTTTGCAATGACCATTAGAGATAATAGTTGTTCATGCCATGCTTAAGTAGCTAGGAGTGGATAATGATTTATCTTGGGTGTCACCATGCATTAAAATGGTTGTGATGCGGTATGATGATATGGTATCCTCCTTCGAATGTTTCAAGTGGCTTGACTTGGCACATGTTCACGCATGTAGTTGAATCAAAACCAACATAGCCTTCATGATATTTATGTTCATGGTGTCCATATCCTACTCATGCTAGTATTCAATGTTGATTATATGTAATGCATGTTCATGACCATTTTCGCTCTCTAGATGGCCGCTTCTCAATCTATTTTCTAGCCTTCGCCTGTAGTAAGCGGGAATACTACTTGTGCATCAAACCCTTAAACCAAGTTGTGCCAGATGAGTCCACGATATCTACCTATACGCGGTATTACCCTACCGTTCTAAAGTAAATTTGCATGTGCCATCTCTAAAAATTCAAATAAACATCTGTTTTGTGTGCCTGGACCGCTCATGGAGCGACAGGGGGCGATCAGTATCTTCCATGCTAAGCGGGTTATTATCATGATGAGTGTTTATTCACTTGTCCTTACACGAGAGGGGCGGTAATAGGGATTCCCAGTCCCGAAATAAAAAATCAAGAAAATAATTAAACAAACTCCCCCAGGAATGTTGTTGGTTTGGATGGTACCCGTGGATTCGGCTAGCCGTGGAGTGTGATTGTTGGTGGAGGGGGAGTAAACCTTTACTTTTACCGCTTGGGAACCGGTGCTAATTTGTTTAGCATGGAAGATATTGATAACTCTTGGTCGTGGCGTTGACAGGAAGGGTGTACCTCCCAAAATTATATCTATCTCCGTTTTAAACTTTGAGCTCTGGCACCGCTGCAAATCCATGCTTCCCTCTGCGAAGGGACTATCTATTTACTTTTATGTTGAGTCATCACCTTCTCAAATAAGCGCCAGACCTGAGAGCACTATTGTCATCCTCATGCATTGTGTATAGTTGATGTTGGGTGCAGCATGACTGGATCTTTTCTACCATGAATTACAATGTTTAGTCGCTGCTTGAACTTTGGAGGTGCTCTGCATTTATGTTTTGCAATCTTAGAAAGGGCTAGCGAGATACCACTATTGTCATATTGTATCATAATTGTTTTGACAAAGTGTTGGCGCTTGAGATATCTTGTTATTGCTCGCTAGTTGCTTATGTTATTGTTATGAGCTAATATAATTTCTAAGAGTTATTGTTGGCATGGTTAGTCATAATCTTTGCTGAAAACCTGGGTGCTACTTAAGCATATATATATGTAACCAAGAACAAAAGAGTTCATAAAAGTTTTTCTTCATCACTTTCAGTTTGTCAACTGAATTGCTTGAGGGCAAGCAAAGGCTTAAGCTTGGGGGAGTTGATACGTCTCCAACGTATCTAGTTTTCCTCACTCTTTTGCCCTTGTTTTGGACTCTAATTTGCATGATTTGAATGGAACTAACCCGGACTAACGTTGTTTTCAGCAAAACTACCATGGTGTTGTTTTTGTGCAGAAATAAAAGTTCTCGAAATGGAACGAAACTTTTTGGAGAATTATTTCAGAATATATGAGAATTATTGGAGCCAAAATCCGCCGGAGAGGGGGGCCAGGGTGAGCAACACCCACCAGGGCACTCCAGGCCCCCTGGGCGCGCCCTGGTGGGTTGTGCCCACATCATGGCCCCACTGACCCTAATTCCGCCACTATAAATTCCTATTTTCGGAGAAAAAACCCAGAGAGAAAGTTTCATCGGGTTTTACGATACGGAGCCACCGCCACCTCCTGTTCTTCATCGGAAGGCCAGATCTGGAGCCCGTTTGGGGCTCCGAAGAGGGGAATCTTCGGTCTTCGTCATCACCAACCCTTCTCCATCGCCAATTCCTTGATGCTTCCCACCGGGAGTGAGTAATTCCTTCGTAGGTTTGCTGGTCGGTGAGGAGTTGGATGAGATTCATCATGTAATCGAGTTAGTTTTGTTAGGGCTTGATCCCTAGTATCCACTATGTTCTGAGATAGATGTTGCTATGACTTTGGTATGCCTAATGCTTGTCACTAGGGCCCGAGTGCCATGATTTCAGATCTGAACCGTTTATATTATCATCTCTATATCCATGTTCTTGATCCGATCTTGCCTAGTCATATGCACCTATTACGTGTTATGATCCGTCAACCCCATAGTGACAATATTTGGGATACTTCGCGGTGATGACCGTAGTTTGAGGAGTTCATGTATTCACCATGTGTTAATGCTTTGTTCCGGTTCTCTATTAAAAGGAGGCCTTAATATCCCTTAGTTTCCTTATGGACCCCGCTGCCACGGGAGGATAGGACAAAAGATGTCATGCAAGTTCTTTTCCATAAGCACGTATGACTATTTACGGAATACATGCCTACATTACATTGATGAACTGGAGCTAGTTCTGTGTCGCCCTAGGTTATGACTATTATATGATGAATATCATCCAACGAGTTCACCGATCCAGTGCCTACGAGATTTCCACTTATTGTTCTTGCTAAGTTACTATTGTTGTTGCTACTATTCCAACTGCTACAAAACTATTGCTACTACTATTACCGCTACTATTACTATTGCTACTGCTATCAAACTATCATATTACTGTGCTACTGATCACCTTGCTGTAGATATTTAATCCCCAGGTGTGGTTGAATTGACAACTCAACTGCTAATACTCTCAAGTATTATTTGGCTCCCCTTGTGTCGAATCTATAAATTTGGGTTGAATACTCTACCCTCGAAAACTGTTGCGATCCCCTATACTTGTGGGTTATCAAGACTAAGCAAAGGCAAGACAAAGCAGAAAAAGCTGCAATGAAGTCTGCAACTGAGGCCACCTCATCTAGGAGCCTAGTGAGAAAGGAGTATGCCAGTTCTGAAGCCATGAAAGCACCAGAGAGTGCTAGGGCATCCATGTCCATTGAGCCAGCCAGGAGCTCCATGCGCAAGAAGGAAGCTGAGAAGAAGAGGAGCGGAAAGAGGATTGTTCATGTTGTTGGAAGACCTACTTCTATGTATGAAGATCCGGAGGAAGCAGAAGAAGTGGAAGAGACAGGTGCCAAGGCACCTCCCAAGAAGAAGAAGCTGCTTGCTGATGCCATGACTAGTGAGGCCCCATCCAAGAGCAAGTTAGCTGCTCCGAAGAAGCCCACGGCTCCTAAGTCCAAGAGGACAACCAAGGATGTTCCAGCTGCAGCAAAGAACAAGGGTTCCTCCTCTAGAGCTGCTGCTGAAGAGGATGAGATGACTGTTTTGAGGAAGCTGAGACCTCACCTTCCAGAGCACAATGACAACCATCCTATTGCTGAGGACATGAAGAAGAGGAAGGATTCATGGCTGAGGGAATGGAGAGCTATTGATCCATATTCTCAGAGGAGAAGGACTGCTATAGACTACAGATTCTACACTAACGAGCAGCAAGATTTCTATGAAACCATTCTCCTGGACAAGAGCCCAGCTGTGAGTGATATGAGATATGTAGACTGTGACTACATCAAGAAGAATGAAGATTATTTTCCCCATGTGCAAGAGAACTTCAAGGCCATTGACATTGATGCATTTGTTTGTAGAGAGTTGACCCCTTGGAATGATGAGATGATCATGCAATTCTACTCCACAGCTCATTTTTATGGAGATGGCAGAATTGTCTGGATGACAGAAGGTGTCAGGTATGAATCCACTATGGAAGAGTGGGCTACCATCTTAGGAGCCCCACAAGTGCAAGATGGCGATTTGGATGTGTACTCTGAGGCCAAGATGAATCATAACTCCATGGCAACGATGTACAGGGAGATCCCTGCTGACTATGTGCATTCACATAAGTTTGGTTCAGTATACTATCTGCAGGCAGGACTGACCACCACCAACACCATCATGAGGTATACTTTGATGCCCAAATCAGGAGATGACAAGATGATCCGAGGATACTCCATCAACATGCTGCATCACATTGACCATCACACCAGATTCAGGGTCACGGACTGGATTGTTGAGACTGTGAAGAGGACTGCTGCTGATCAGAAGAGATCTTGTGGATATGCACCGTATATTCAGATGCTTATCAACTCTAAGCTTGAAAAGAATGTATATGCACTTGATCGACCACATATGCCACTCCAGCCTGAGTTTGAGGACAACGTTGTGGTGATGAATCCAAATCATCCCATTTCATCTACTGCACAGGCAGCGGCTGAGGCAGCCAGAGCCACTAGTGCTCTAGTTCCAAGGACCAGGAGTGAGCAGATGGATCTTATTTTTAGCTGTATCCAAGGCATGCAGAATGACATCACAGAGATTTTGAAGAACCAGAAGAGTCTGGAAAGGATAGTTGAGGACAAGTTCCACACATTGAACAACAAGGTAGATGGGCTGACAAAGACTGATGATGAGTTCAAGAAGGAAGTGGATGCAGTACCCCTTCCTCACTCTTCATATGATGATGATGATGATGATGATGACAGTCGCCCTCTCAGGCCCAACACTCAGTTCACGACCCAGGCCAGATCTGCGACAGTGCCTGCTTCAGAGTTGAGACCATCTTCATCAGCCCCTGCTACAGCTCCTTCAGTTCCATCAGCTCCTTCAGCACCTCCAGTGTCTACTCCAACTCCTTCCATGACATCTGCAGAAGTCTTCGCCGAAGCGGTTCTCTCGACTCCTACATCAATAACCGAAGGAGATCAGCCCCAGAGAGATGATTAGTTCTATACCTTTGAACTTTTTGGTAACTTGTTGCCAAAAGGGGGAGAAGTTGTATAGATCATAGGGCTTCGAGAGAGAGAGAGAGAGAGAGTGTTGCCTTTTATCGCTCTCCAAAACTTTAAAATCTTTTGGCTTACAGTTTGTGTTAAACTTTTTTGGTGTTTGATCATATACTTCTTATGTGTTGCTACTATTTCCTATCTTTGAGATGCTTATGAGATGATCATTCACTTTTGCTTGATGTGTTGTGATATGTTGTTCATTCATATTATTCTCGCACACCACCAAGCTGTATGTGACATGGAAGAGTGCCCCATGAACCTAATCGATTGTGCATTTGCATTCAAATGCAAATTCAAAATAGTGCACAAATTTAGGGGGAGCCCTTGCTTATCGCATACTTCTCAAAGCGACAATTTTATTCATTGATTATATCATATGTCGAAGCTTTGATCTATATGTTGTCATCAATTACCTAAAAGGGGGAGATTAAAAACACATTTGCTCCCTTTGTGGTTTTGGTAATTAATAACAACATATATCTCATTGGACTCATGTTTCCACTAAGTATATTTCAGGAAAAGTTCAATGATGGGATGGCTATAGATTGTGAGGAGACCCCAAGATGCAAGGAATGGAATTGGCAAAGCTTCAAGCAAGGAGACTCTACATTTTACTTTGTGAGAAATCACTTTGAGTCCATAGGAAAGCCAATACTATTAAAAGGAGGTGAGGTAATGTTGGTGAACAAATTGCTCCACATGCACAAGTGCTAGCCACCAAAAACACCCACAAGCTCTCCCACAAAATACTCTGTCTAAACCCTACCATACAAAATGGGTGCCACCAAGTTTCCCACTCGGCCCTACCGATTTTCCATCTTAGACAGAACCCTAGCCAAACCCTATCTTCACGGTACAACCAAGTACTACATCGGTGCAACCGAGTTTCGATGACCAACATTCGGATGACCAAGTTTATAAAATCGGAATTTCTGAGTTTTATGGATCGGTCTCACCGAGTTTGGAAACTCCCCTCGGCCACTCATATCGGTACTACTGAGAATCATATATCGGTCTCATCGAGATTCCTAAAGTTGCCACATTTTGAACAAATCGGTACGACCGAGTTTTACTTCGGTTTCACCGAGTTGGTCAATAATGGTGTAACGGTTGGATTTTTGGAGATGCCTATATATACCCCTCCACCACATCCCACTCGCAAGAGAAGCACTCAGAACAGTCCTCCACTTTCCATATCCAAATTTCTGAGAGAGAACCACCTACCCTTGTGTTGAGATCAAGATCATCCTCTCCAACCATATGGATCTTGATTACTAGCCTCCCCAAGTTGCTTTCCACTCAATCAATCTCTTCTACCAAGCCAAATCTATGAGAGAGTGATTGAGTGTTGAGGAGTCTATCATCTTGAAGCACAAGAGCAAGGAGTTCATCATCACTATCAAGCCTATTACCTTTTGGAGGGTGGTGCCTCCTAGATTGGTTAGGTGTTGCTTGGGAGCCTCCTACTTCATGTTGTGGAGTTGAACCAAGAAGTTTGTATGGGCAAGGAGATCGCCTACTTCGTGAAGATCTACCCATAGTGATGCTAGTCCTTCGTGGACGGAAGCCGTTATGGAATAGTCAAGGTTGCTACTTCGTGGACCCTTATGGGTGGAGCCCTCTGTAGACTCTCGCGACCGCTACTCTCCATGGGTTGAAGACTCCATAAACGTGGATGTACGATAGCGCCACCTATCAGAACCACGGGAAAAATCGTCATGTCTACAATTGCGTTTGATCTTCTATCACTACCCTATACTACATGTGCTTGTCTTTATTTTCCGCTGCTATACTCTTAGACATGCATGCGTAGGGTGTGCTTGACTTTCTATCATTGCTAAATTATGCCCAGAATTAAAATTGGAAAAAGGTAGAATTTTTATTTGCTCAAGTAGTCTAATCACCCCCCCTCTAGACATACTTTGGATCCTACACTTGCAAGCTTTCCAATTGATTAACGCACAGGGGCATGATGGGTCCCAATATGCTCTGGTGGTTCACAGTAAAAAAATGCTATGGTGGTCATGGAGGTGAAGAGGCTTTTGGGTGAACGAGAGTGTAGAGTTAGGAATTGGGTCTTCTCCGGTCGGTTAACATCCCTAGCTTGTGTAGGGACGAATTTCACTGCTCTTGAGTAAGGCACTCCTTTTATCCCCGCAAAACAAAGATTTTACGAGCAGTTGAACGTAATTCTTGGTTGCGACTGGTTAGAGGCATGAGCATCAAGGACCAACGTGAATTTTTCAATTGCTGCCGACTCGCAGGATGATGACACTCGTACACATACTTTTTATTAACTAGATGATGCCCCGACGACTTGCTATTGGAAGCTTGCTAAATGCAATGTATAAAATTGGCTAAAACAAATATCTAAAACTAATGGGAAGCAAATGTAGGCTTGAAAAATAAGAAATTACAAAGGGTATAAAAAATAAAAATATTGAATTGCAGTTAAAAAGAATGTCATGGTTAACAAAAATGTGAATGGTGAACTACATAGGTACGCTGCATCGCCCAAAACTTGTACTAACATATAATCTAATGCAAAAAATTACATTTCACTAACATGCAAGAATTGATGATGTAACAAAACTGCATGCATAGAGTAATGCAAAAACATTGTAATTCATGACTTGCATGCATGATTTGCTTATGTGGCATGGCTGCATGTTAAAAAAAATAGATAATAGGTTGTAGCTATTTAGAAATAGAAAACCCTATAGAATGAGTGATGATACATCGGCGTGCATAAATTCAACCATGTGCCTCAAATTTAGCCATGTACGATGAGGTGATGAAGTACTAGTAATACACTATTAGGTAAGTCCCGCAAGAAAAGGAAATTCCAACCGTGTGCAATGCGAAGCAAATTGTTAATGCGTAGGTACGGCATGTGCGATGAAAAGTTCACCGTACACAGTTTATCTGTACTATTCATGTGTGATGTATTGCACATGATTATTAGAAATAAACATTTGTGTTGTGTGTACTATGCACATGGACCAACAAATCTAACCGTGCACGCATGTGCAACCACCTCGTCCTTTCCCACCTCTTGGCGGCGTGTTTTCGCCCATAAGGCCAGCCTCCCTCCATACATGCGTTGTTGTCTCCACGTGATGTTGATCCCTTGTAGCCGCCCACGTGCCCCGCTTGCCTCATTTAGGCTTCTGCACTTCGTCTACATTCCTCCGTTGTTATGGTAAGTTAACACGGTTCGTTATTAAACCATGGATTTGTTTTACCAAATCCATCATTATTGTATACTCTTTTATAGATATAGCGCAACCCAAATTAATCCCTAATCCTTATTTTACAAGTTCTTAATAGGTCTCTTTTCTTATTTTGAATGCAAATACCTAGCTAAATACTAATAAAATTCTTTGTTGACAGCAATATATGCTTCACAGTAGTATATATTTTGTATATCGAAGTCCTAGATAGGAAAGTAGAGTAGGCACAGATCCTCCACAAAAGGCAAAATGCATATGAAAAAAAATCGCAATGACCCATGTAGGCCATCTCCAGAAATTTGGGGGCCCGTGTGTACTGCAAAATGATGCCTTAAAACTTAAAATATTCTATAAGTTAAGTATAATATCCCATAATTGTATACTTTAAATATTTGTTATTTGGTAAAATATTAGAAAATATAGCCCATGTCAATACTAAAATAGGAAAAGTAGTACTCCGTCTACCATTTAAAATATTACTTTATAGAGCGAGTACTAAAGTAAGAAATTAACCTCATGTTGCCGAAAAGTGTCATCTGTCTACCATTTCTTGAGCTGAAATATTCAATTATATTCATAAGTAAGCTTCTTCACGGCATCATTTTCAAGTTACATTGTCGTCAATCCATTGAGTCTTTATTGTATCATAGTAGAACCGGAGTAATACTTTAATAGCTGTAGTTTAGACAAGCTCCTTTTTGTACATGCAACAATTGCGGGAATGGTTAACAAAATTGGCCCCGGTTAACTTTCTTAGTAGCAACCTTATTAAGGGTGAGCCAAAATTCCCAATATTGTGCAGCGAATAGTCTCCACATGATCCTGTGCAGGGCGCATTGAAGAGGAGACACCAAGGCAAGGATGTGGCTCAATGAGAGGGGTTTCCAGTTATAGCCTAAACATTCTCTAACATAACTCCACAGGAAACAGTCCATCGAACAAGGAAAGGGTACGTGGTTGACATTCTCTATCCTGCCGTAGAGGGCACACTTGTCATCAATAAGTCCCTTCTATTTGTGAACACGAGCAACCTTGGGGAGCCTTTTTCAATAGCATAGTTGCTCTTCTTAGGAGTTTACCAAAGTGGATAGTTTGCTAGCGATTTATGCGAGAATTTTCCATAGGACTCGAGATCATATCGTGATCTGAAGACAACAGGATATTGCTAATTACCAACTTAAGCTCCTCCCATCGAGCTAGCTCTGTAGTAGAAATATTTCTCTTGAACATGACATTATGTTGAAAACCCATGAACGCCTCCGAGAGCGTACTATTGGGGTCACCGCTAGCGAAAACAAATTACTAAATTGCTAAAACGAACGGCAATCTGAACCCACTTAGACGACAATTTTTTTATACCAATCCCGGTATTGACCTTGAAATGGGCACCCAACCTGAAATGCATGTATTTTTCGACCACGTTTCAAAAGGGAGAGCCCTTCGTGGCCACCAAGAACAAAAGGATGGGTAGCATTTCTCTTTCAAAATCTTGTCCCAAATGCCTAATAACTTTTGAGTAAGGTACATGATCTTAGAATTAGTAAGACCTAAGCTTCCCCTGGCTTTAGGTTTGCAATAACTGACTACTTGACCATATGATATGAACGCTTGTTACCCTCTCATGTAGGGTTAAATGTATCCACCAGATGGAGTTGAATGGGAGATTTTAACAAATTCTTTGAGAGCAACACATTTTTCGAATAAAACAAAGAAAATGGAACTAGATCAGAACAATTATGATGAAAAGTAAATCTAAACAACACCAAACTTATAGGCATCCATGGCAAAAATGAGTAAGTTAAACATCATGAGCAAGCTACATAGATAGAGAACTATTCAAATGAGGTAAGCTAAACTAGAAAGCAAACACATATTCTTCATGACGGAATAAACGAGTACAAAACTTGAAAGAGAGCCAAGAAACAAAATATAACAGAAGTACTGAGAGAAGTCTTCATAGAGAGGGAAGAAGTAATTCTTTAGAAGATGGAAACTACATATAGTAAAGGTGCGAAGAATTGTAACATGGAAACTTGGTGAAGGTACAAGGCTTTGCTTACCCTAGTTAAAACAGCAGGTACAATCTATGTCTCGGCTGGAGAGGCTAAGCCATGGATCTAAAGACACACATGTATTTTCCTTGTTTTCCTAGAGCTAAGTTTCTCGGAAATTGCCCAACTACTCGGGGTAGATCTTGTGGTGATCTTCGGAAAACTACAAACTATTCTTTGGTCGACCAACATTTTTTTTAGAAAAGGAGGATTACCCCCGGCCTCTGCATCTGGGCGATGCATGCAGCCATTTTATTAATTATTCTCAGAGACCTTACAAAGCATTACATCAGTAAGCCTGAAGCCACCATCTAGGCGACACCTGTCGCTACTCCTACCCCCTTGATGCAGGGGTGTCGAATGTCCGAGCCTAATACCAAACACACATCGCACCAAAACCTAACATCTAAAGCCGGATGCCCCATCCCAGCCACATACCGGGAATGGGTCACACACCAGTCCAGCGCACTCACCGAGGCTACCGCCGCCGTCATCCACCTAACCATCTTCAGAGCAGGTACTGACGCAAAGACCTTGCCAGGTCAGCTATCGACGCCACCATGGAGCCAAACAGCGCCACCGCCCTACGCGAGGCCATCACGCCACGTCCAGCGCCGAGACCCCGCTGCTCCATGCCGCCGAGACCCGCCGTCGTCAACGCGAGAGAAGGCACGCCACACCACCTCATGCCTCTTCCATCCGGCGCCGCTCCACAAACGATGCCCCCAAGAGGGAACACGACACCGCAGCGCCGCCATCGTCCGATCCGGTGATCTTAGGATTTCTCCCGGAGCGGCACGAGCAGGTTGACGATAGTTGCTTGACGATGCCTTCATCAAGGTAACGACGTAGACGCCGCCATCGCCCGCCATGACCGGAGTCGGCTCGGTTTTCACCGGCGACTATGTCTCCCCAACTCGCCGCCGGTGCTAATAGTGGGATCCAAGATCCTTCACTACCAGCCTGGCCAACCGCCTTCGGTGGAGAAGGCAGCCACCACCACAATGCCTGGGCCAAGAGACCCGGATGTCCTCGTGCCGCGAAGATGACCCAGGGGGATCTCCTCTTGCCGTTGTCGAGACGAGGCGCAGCCGCAGTGGATCTTGATCTAAACCCCTCGGGCCCAGATTAGATCTCATCGCAGCCAAGATCTCATCCGCCGACGGCCGCTGGAGATCTCCTGGCCACCGCCACCCCGCTGCGCACTGCCGTTGGAGGAGGAGGGAGATGGACGCCGCTGCCCCCATGCGTTACCGCCGGCCGAGGACTGCGCCGCCGCCGCCGCCTCACCACAGGGGCTTCGCCCCGCGGCGTCCTCAGCGACGGCGGCGGTAGTGGGAGGCGATGGAGGGGGAGGGCTGAGGGCGGCGTGGACGGGGACTCCCCGGGGGCGGCGCGGCGCCGCCGCCTCGGGGGAGAGAGGTCGGGGGATCCGAGCGTTGTGATTTTTTCGGTCGACCCACATGTTGGATGCTCTTAACAACTCCTAACCATATGAAGGATGCACTGTCCTAAAGAGTAACTATTTCAAGTTAGGCTCGATAAGATTCTTCCGTGATGCTCAATCATTTGATTCTTTAGGCTCTGCATGGTCGTTCACTTAAATCAAGTCAAGCAATGCTAACTTTGTAACACTTGACATAATTTCGCTCGAGTAAAAACCTGCTATCTCTGGGGGTAGGGGTTTATTTTATCCGCGGCCCAAAACTAGGTGCCGATATGACCATTGGAGGGGGATGCCTATCATGGTGTGAAATCTGACAGTAAGATAGGGGGAGGGATGAGTCTTGAACTAGCGAGATGCAGGGGGTGACACAAGGAGGTATACATGTTCAGCCCCTCATGATGGAGGTAAAAACCCAAGTCCCCTGTTGTCCGGACAGAGTGTTTTTTGCGTACGAATGTATGAATACAAAAGTTCCAAACATGTAACCACGTGCCAGTAGGGCTGCTTATATAGAGTTTGCTACCTCTGAAATCCTTCAACTCTACCGGTGAGTTTAAGTCCAAGTAATTAAAACTGATGATATAAAGCTAAGGTAATGCCAAAATTGAAGGCCCGGGAACGTCTCCTTTAATGCTTGATGTCTACTACGCAACTTTATTCTTGTAAACTTTGTTGGGCCTCCAAGCACAGAGTTTTGTAGGACAGTAGCAATTTTCCCTCAAGTGGATGACCTAAGGTTTATCAATCCGTGGGAGGTGTAGGATGAAGATGGTCTCTCTCAAACAACCCTGCAATCAAATACAAGAAATCTCTTGTGTCCCCAACACACCCAATACAATGGCAAATTGTATATGTCCACTAGTTCGGCGAAGAGATGGTGATACAAGTGCTATATGGATGGTAGATATAGGTTTTTGTAATTTGAAAATATAAAAACAGCAAGTTAGCAAGTAACAAAAGTGAGCACAAACGGTATTGTAATGCTTGAAAACAAGTCCTAGGGTCCATACTTTCACTAGTGCAATCTCTCAACAATGCTAATATAATTGTATCACATAACCATCCCTCAACATGCAACGAAGAATCACTCCGAAGTTCTTATCTAGCGGAGAACATAAGAAGAAATTGTTTGTAGGGTACAAAACCACCTTAAAGTTATCCTTTCCGATCGATCTATCCAAGAGTTCATACTAAAATAACCAAGTTATCATTTCCGATCGATCTATCTAAGAGTTTGTACTAGAATAACACCATATGATACGCATCAACCAACTCTATTGTCACCTAGATACTCCAATGTCACCACAAGTATCCATGAGTTAATTATACGATACGCATCAAACAATTTGAGATTCATAATACTCAATCCACACAAAGAACCTCAAAGAGTGCCCCAAGATTTCTATCAGAGAAAGTAGGACAAGAACGTGTATCAACCCCTATGCATAGATTACCCCAATGTCACCGCGGGAATCCGCAAGTTGAGTACCAAAACATATATCAAGTGAATCAATAGAACACCCCATTGTCACCACGGGTATCCACATGCAAGACATATATCAAGTGTTCTCAAATCCAATATTCAATCCAACACAACGATATCTCAAAGGGAAAGATTCAATTCATCATAACAAGGTAGCAAGGGAATAGCATCATGTGATCCGACTATATTAACAAAGCCCGTGATACATCAAGATCGTGACATCTCAAGAACATGAGAGAGAGATTGAACACATAGCTACTGGTACATACCCTCAGCCCCGAGGGTGGACTACTCCCTCCTCATCATGGCCTCCGCCGGGATGATGAAGATGGCCACCGGAGATGGATCCCCCTCTCCAGCAGGGTACTGGAACGTCTCCAGATTGGTTTTTCATCGATACAGAGAGTTGCGGCAGCGGAGCGGAGAGTCTAGGGTTATTTTTGGGGGTTTCCGAATATTTGGGAATTTATAGGCATCGGAGGCGGTTGAGGGGGTGCCCGAGGTGCCCAGCACCCACCAGGGCACGCCAGGGGGCCTCTGGCGCGCCCTGGTGGGTGCTGGCCAGCCTGGGCCCCCTCTTCTGGCATTCTTTGGCCCATCTTCTTTCTTCTGGTCCGTAAAAAATCCACAAAAATCCCCGCAAAGTTTTGTCTCCGTTTGGTACTGATTTTCTGCGAAGTAAAAAACAAGCAAAAACAGCAACTGGCACTTTGGCACTATGTCAATAGGTTAGTCCCAAAAAATGATATAAAGTTGTAATAAAATGATTGTAAAACATCCAAGAATGATAATATAACAGCATGCAAGAAGCAAAAATTATAGATACATTGGAGACGTATCAGCATCCCCAAGCTTAATTCCTACTCGTCCTCGAGTAGGTAAATTATAAAAACAGAATTTTTGATGTGGAATGCTGCCTAACATGTTCATCATATTCTTTTCTTCTTTGTATAGCATGGACATTTGGACTTGTAAATGATTCAAAGCAATAGTCTAGTTTTAACATAATGACTTCAATACTCAAGCATGTCAAAAAGCAACCATGTCTTTCAAAATATCAACAATAAAGAAAGTTATCCCTAGCCCATCATGCTCAATCATTGATCCATTCATGAAACACACTCAAATATTAGCTATTCCCAATGCTCAAGTACGATCATAGTGCCCCCTAGTTGGTGCTTATAAGAGAAGATGGAGACTCAAAGCAAAAATAAAAATTGCATAAAGTAAATAGATAGGCCCTTCGCAGAAGGAAGTAGGGATTTGTAGAGGTGCTAGAGCTCAAAGTTTAAATTGAGAGAGAAAAATATTTTGGGTGGCATGCTTTTCCTGTCAACGAAAACGACAAAGTAGCTCACAATACTTTCCATGCTAGATATATCATAGGCGGTTCCCAAACAGAAAATAAATTTTATTCCTTTTTCCACCAAACTTTCACTTTCCATGGCGGGTTGTATCCACGGTTTCCTTCCATACCAACACTTTCCAAGGAATTTATTATTTGACAACATAAAGTAAATATTTTTTCTTTTTCATTTCGGGAATGGGCATCCCTATTACCGCCGCACTCTCGTGCAATGACAAGTGAATAAACACTCATCTTGAGAATAACACATCTAGCATAGGAAAATATTGGACACTCCCCACCGTTTCATGAGCGGTACGGGCACACAAAAGAGAAAAAATATTTTGAAAATTTAGAGATGGCACATACAAATTTGCTTGGAACGGCATGGAAATACCGCATATAGGTAGGTATGGTGGACTCATAAGGCAAAACTTGGTTTAAGGACTTTGGATGCACAAGTAGTATTTCTACTTAGTACAAAATGAAGTCTAGCAAATAGATTGGGAAGCAACCAAACCAAGTTACGAAAAATCACATAAGTGAGCATTGAACATAACTAACACCGAATAATGCACCCCAAGTAGGATGTAACTTCATTGCATAACTATTGACTTTCATGCATGCATAGGGAATCACAAACCTTAACACCAATATTCCTACTAAGCATAATTACTCACTAACATGACTCACATATTACTATCATCATGTTTCAAAACTATTACAAGTAATCAAGTTTAATTTGTCCAATGATCTTCATGAAAGTTTTTATTATATCCTCCTTGGATATCTATCATTTTGGGACTAGTTTCATATATTGCCATTGCTTTTTTGACAAGCTCAAACAAATTTAAATGGAGCACACGAGCATAAAGATTTCATCCCTCAAAAAGGTATAAGTGAAGCATGAGAGGAAATGGCAAGCTACTCTCAAAAGATATAAGTGAAGATCAATGAGTAGTCAAACAATTAAATAGCTATGTGAGGACTCTCTCTCTCTCAATAAACATTTTCATATCTGAGTATTTTATTCAAACATCAAACTAAACAAAAATAGAACTCCAAGAATAGCACGCATCATGTGAATGAATAAAAATTTAGGCTCAACATAGGCTAACCGATCGATAGTTGACGAAGAGAGGTGGGATGCGTAGCATCCCCAAGCTTAGATGCTTGAGACTTCTTGAAATATTTACTTGTGGTGCCTTGGGCATCCCCAAGCTTTAGCTTTTGTATCTCGTTCAATCCTCTCATATCCCGGTTTCACCTATTCAAGAACTACATCCACACAAAACTTGAAAAGAACTCGTGAGATAGGTTAGTACACATAAAAACAAATCAACACTTCATGTACTGCCAAGACAAGTTGCACAATAATTTTTAAACATCATCTACTGTTTACTATCATTTCAACCATTTATATCTACCAATATCGGCTATGGAAACTATAGGATAAGCAGATAACAAAACTATGACAACAATCTGTCCAAACAGAACAGTCTGTACCAATCTATTAAACCAGTGTACTTATGTAAATCAAACAATTATGAAAATTTAGGACATGCTAAGAAATTTATATGAAAACACTGTGTAAAAATTTCAGAAACTTTCCACGTTCCAGTAAAATATGAAAATTCAAACACTACAGAAAAAGTTTCTGTTTTTACACAGCACACATCAAACATGCAATTCAAGCATCCTAAAGGCAATTCTTGGAACTTTTTATTGAAAAACAAGATTATAAATAACACCTAACAGAGACCAACAAAATAAAATGACGCTCCAAGCAAAACTCATATTATGTGACGAATAAAAATATAGCTCTAAGTAAGATATACCGATAGTGTTGAAGACGAAAGAGGGGATGCCTTCCGGGGCATCCCCAAGCTTAGGCGCTTGAGTCTTCCTTGGATATTACCTTGGGGGTGCCTTGGGCATCCCCAAGCTTAGGTTCTTGTCACTCCTTATTCTCCTCATATCGGTGTCTCACCCAAAACTTGAAAACTTCAATCACACAAAACTTAACGGAACTTCGTGAGATGGGTTAGTATAATAAAGATAGATCATTCACTTAGGTACTGTCAAGACAAGATTCATAATTTTTCCCACATGATACCTACTGTATTCTACCATCACCATAATTTATATCACTGAATATAAGCTATGAGAACACTATAACAAGCAAACTATGCATGCAAAACAGAATCTGTCAAAAACAGAACAGTCTGTGAAGATCTGTAGTATATCCATACTTCCCTATATCTAATTTTTTTGACACATTAGGAAAACCTGAAGAATTTGTATATAAAGACTGTGTAAAAATTTCAGATCATTATCACGCTCCAGTAAAAAATGAAAATTCCTGTACTGGAGTCAAAAGTTTCTGTTTTGGTTCAGCATCAATTCTACTCATCTTGTGAGTCATCCCAAAGGCTTTGCTTGGCACTTTATTGAAATAAAAGTCACAAAACATGATTAACACAGTAGCTTAATCATGTGAACACACAAAAACAGAAAGGCAAAGTGTTGGGTTGTCTCCCAACAAGCGCTTTTCTTTAATGCCTTTTAGCTAGGCATGATGGTTTCAATGATGCTCACATAGGAATAGTATTTGAAACATGCAAGGGAGCATCATGAAACACATGACAAGCACATTTAAGTCGAACCCACTTCCTATGCATAGGGATTTTGTGAGCAAACAATTTATGGGAGCAAGAATCATCTAGCATAGGAAGGCAAAACAAGCATAACTTCAAAACTTTGAACACATAGGGAGGAAACTTGATATTATTGCAAATCCTACAAGCATATGTTCCTCCCTCATAATAATTTTCAGTAGCATCATGAAGGAATTTCACAATATAACTATCACATAAAGCATTCTTTTCATGATCTACAAGCATAGAAAATATATTACTCTCCACATAAGCATATTCCTTTTCATCCATGATAGTGGGAGCAAACTCAACAAAATAACTATCATGAGATACTTGATTGACGACATAACCACATTGAATATTAAAATCATGATAACAAGTTTCATGGTTGTCATTACTCTTTATAGCATACATTTCATCACAATAATCATCATAGATAGGAGGCATGCCATCATCATAATAAATTTGCTCATCAAAACTTGGGGGACAAAAAATATCATCTTCATCAAACATAGCATCCCCAAGCTTGTGGCTTTGTATATCATTAGCATCATGTATATTCAGAGAACTCGTACTAACAATCTTTCTATCATGCTCATCATTCAAGGAATTCTCATCAAGTATTTTCATAATTTCTTCCTCTACCAATTGAGCACAATTTTCTGAATCCTTGTTTTCACGAAAGACATTATAAAGACGAAACAAATGATGCAACCTAAACTCCATTTTTTGTAGTTTGATTTTATAAAACCAAACTAGTGAAAAACAAGAAACTAAAATATTTAATTGCAAGATCTAAAGATATACCTTCAAGCACTCACCTCCCCGGCAACGGCGCCAGAAAAGAGCTTGATGTCTACTACGCAACTTTATTCTTGTAGACTTTGTTGGGTCTCCAAGCGCAGAGTTTTGTAGGACAGTAGCAATTTTCCCTCAAGTGGATGACCTAAGGTTTATTAATCCGGATGAAGATGGTCTCTCTCAAACAACCCTGCAATCAAATACAAGAAATCTCTTGTGTCCCCAACACACCCAATACAATGGCAAATTGTATATGTCCACTAGTTCGGCGAAGAGTGATACAAGTGCTATATGGATGGTAGATATAGGTTTTTGTAATCTGAAAATATAAAAACAACAAGGTAGCAAGTAACAAAAGTGAGCACAAACGGAATTGCAATGCTTGAAAACAAGGCCTAGGGTCCGTACTTTCGCTAGTGCAATCTCTCAACAATGCTAGTATAATTGGATCACATAACCATCCCTCAACGTGCAACGAAGAAGCACTCCGAAGTTCTTATCTAGCGGAGAACATAAGAAGAAATTGTTTGTAGGGTACGAAACCACCTTAAAGTTATCCTTTCCGATCGATCTATCCAAGAGTTCGTACTAAAATAACCAAGTTATTCTTTCCGATCGATCTATCTAAGAGTTCGTACTAGAATAACACCATATGATACGCATCAACCAACTCTAATGTCACCCAGATACTCCAATGTCACCACAAGTATCCATGAGTTAATTATACGATACGCATCAAACAATTTCAGATTCATAATACTCAATCCTCACAAAGAACCTCAAAGAGTGCCCCAAGATTTCTATTGGAGAAAGTAGGACAAGAACGTGTATCAACCCCTATGCATAGATTACCCCAATGTCACCGCGGGAATCCGCAAGTTGAGTACAAAAACATATATCAAGTGAATCAATAGAACACCCCATTGTCACCACGGGTATCCACATGCAAGACATATATCAAGTGTTCTCAAATCCAATATTCAATCCAACATAACGGTATCTCAAAGGGAAAGATTCAATTCATCACAACAAGGTAGCAAGGGAATAGCAACATGTGATCCGACTATATTAACAAAGCCCGTGATACAACAAGATCGTGACATCTCAAGAACACAAGAGAGAGAGATTGAACACATAGCTACTGGTACATACCATCAGCCCCGAGGGTGGACTACTCCCTCCTCATCATGGCCTCTACCGGGATGATGAAGATGGCCACCGAAGATGGATTCCACTCTCCGGCAGGGTACTGGAACGTCTCCAGATTGGTTTTTCGTCGATACAGAGAGTTACGGCGGCGGAGCGGAGAGTCTAGGGTTATTTTTGGGGGTTTCCGAATATTTGGGAATTTATAGGCATCGGAGGCGGTTGAGGGGGTGCCCGAGGTGCCCAGCACCTACCAGGCCGCGGCAGGGGGCCTCTGGCGCGTCCTGGTAGGTGCTGGCCAGCCTGGCCCCCCTCTTCTGGTGTTCTTTGGCCCATCTTCTTTCTTCTGGTCCGTAAAAAATCCACAAAAATCCCCGCAGCGTTTTGTCTCCGTTTGGTACTCATTTTCTGCGAAGTAAAAAACAAGCAAAAACAACAACTGGCACTTTGGCACTATGTCAATAGGTTAGTCCCAAAAAATGATATAAAGTTGTAATAAAATGATTGTAAAACATCCAAGAATGATAATATAACAGCATGGAACAAGCAAAAATTATAGATACGTTGGAGACGTATCAATGCTTCTAGACGTTGGTCTATTTCCTTATGAGTGGAGTACACCCGATTGAAGTTATGTACTTTTTGACCCGAGTGAAGTGACGAGAATATCCGTTCGAGTAGCTTGTTCCGAATGACTAGACCTCCATCGAGCTGGTTGGTACATTGGTACACAGAGAGTGTGGGCTTGGCCCCCACTAGTAGAAAACAGGGCATTAGTCCCGGTTCTAGAGGGCCTTTAGTGCCGGTTCTGCAACCGGGACAAAACGATCGGGACTAATGCCCATCACTTTTAGTCCCGGTTGGCTTACGAACTGGGACTAAAGGAGCTCCACGTGGCTGCCATGGGGCACCCAGGCAGGAGGACCTTTAGTCCCGGTTGGTAACACCGACCGGGACTAAAAGGCAGCCACGCGTCAGCACCTGCTAGGCGCTGTTTTTTTTTAAAGGAGGGGTTTAGGGGTTTTGGAGGGTTTAGGGGTTTCATATTGTGTTTCCCCATTTCTTTTTGTGTTTACCATTTTTATTTTATGATTTTCATTCAACTCGACGCTAGCTACTACATATAGCAATGAAGGAACCATTACACAACATCGTCATGATCAATATATAGAGAGAAGTGACCTCTCTTTCTCCATGCTTGGTCGAACAATGCAACAAGTTTTCGTAAATATATTCGACGGTATTACATATAGTACACGTTCATGCATATATACAATATAACATCTCTTACGATCCTTGACCAAGATCGCATTTCATATCCCGATGGCATTCTCCGTCTTTAGGTATGACATGCTCAACAAAGAATCCCGCCAATTCCTCTTGAATTGCTCGTATGTGATCAGTTGGTAGGAGTTCGTCCCGCTTCCGCCAGATCTAATTTAAAGAAGGGGGTCAATATATATATATATATATATATATATATATATATATATATATATATATATATATATATATATATATATAGGGTAACACTATTCTGATCCTAGGATCAAAATAACTATTCTGATAACTGCGCGTCGTATATAGGGGCGACGGGATGCTCCTGAAATCTCGTAGAAGAAAAAAAAAGCCCAACCAACCCGTCCCCCACCTCCCGCACATCTCACTCCCCCTCGATGCCGAATGGCTCGTCGCCGCCCGAGGAATCCCCCCACCCAACACCCCCCCCGACTGACCTGCCGCTGCCGCCCCTGACCTCTCGCGGCGCCGCCCGTTCCCCTGACCCCGCGCGCCGCCCGCGCCCTGACCCCGCGCGCCGCCACCAACCCTGGACCCGACAGGCCGCCGACGGCCCTAAATCTAGTGCGCCGTGCCGGGCCATGCATCTCCGAGCCCTACCGCCGCCATCTTCCCCGCGCGGCCCCGCCGCCGCAATCAGCCCCGCGGCCCCTTCGCCATGCTTCGGTCAAACAGGTCACCACCAGACCTCCGAGCGCCGGCGTCGTCAGGCCTCTGAGCGTCGGCATCTGATGCCCCCGGCAACTGCCATGTATGCGGGGAGACCGAGAGGTCGCCGTATCCACGCTGGACGACCGCAAAGTTCTCCGGAGGAGCTCCGCCGATGGGGTGAAGCTCGCCCGCCTCCCCATCCACAACGTCCATGTCGTTCAATGTAGCAAACCCACCCTGTTCAACTTCCTACAGTGCAGCAAACCCATGTCGTTTCTGGTTAGGCGTTTGGTAGATGCAGGGCATGCCTCTCTACTTCATCTAATCTCTCAACTGCTAGCGTTAGTTGTCATTATTTTTGTTGCTCAAACATCGACGTTGAAGCCTTGTTGGATCTGCAGAAGAAATGATCGCGGTGTTTGACACTGCTGTGGCAGACGTCGGCAGCTGCTTGACGAATTGCATCATGTACCTCCCCAGAACGTGCAACCACTTGAGCATGAAACTGCAGGGACCCCTGCAAATTCAGATTTTTGCAGTGTTAGTTCAATTCAAAGTTTGTCCATGGCTTCAATTTGTGTGTTAAAAAGTTCAGTGCAAAATTGTGGTTGACTATCTTTTTACCCAGCTAAAGAAGTTCATGAAGTTCTTTGCAAAAAGTTCGTGTATGCCAAAATTGATAGGCAGCCATATAGAGGAGTTGATGCTTGCTTGTGTTTTAAAGAATGGAAACAAGAAGTTCAAAAATAAAATAACAAGAAGTTCAACTTTTTAAAAATAGAGCGCTTCAAAATTTCAGAAAAAAAATTAAGAAATAAAACCAGGAAGTCCATATTAAAAAGATGGAGAAGTTCGATGATTATAGAAAACTCAGATTTTCCTCGTTATTAAAGAATGGAAACAAGAAGTTCAAAAATAAAATAACAAGAAGTTCAACTTTTTAAAAATAGAGCGCTTCAAAATTTCATAAAAAAGGATTAAGAAAATCAGATTGATATTCATAAAAAACTCAGATATTTTCACGTAACCGCTAGAAGTTCAGATTGATAACTGCCAGAAGTTCACGTACTACACGGTGTGGATTTTGTATTAAAAAAGAATAAAAAAAGCAAAGACAAAAAGTTTTGTTGTTATAAGTTCAAGTCATCGGTCGGAGAAAGTTAAAAATATTATTGTGAGAGGGGTTTGTACAAAAGGAATATCATTTGTCTAACACTAACGAATGGGTGAGAAAATTACAAACGAAAATACGTCACAGAAGTTCAACGTGAAAACAATAGGAAGTTCAACTACTACGCTAAAATGAATTTCAGATGGAAATCTTTTAAACCGTCGCGAGTATGAAAAAAATGATCAAGACGGAAAAGTTGCGTGTTTACAGTAGCTTTCCATCGGTATATCACTTGCTCAATTCCGTTGAGTGGATGAAGAGGTACGAGCAAAAAACAATGCGTGAAGAAACAGAGTGAAGTTCAGGTAGACGTGTCGATGAAGTTCAAGTTCTTCACGCGGTGCATTTTTGAAGACCCTGTTTCGCGATAAAAGGCAGAACGCATCATCTCGCCGTTTTCGAAATTGCGTGAAAACGGCTAGGAATTAGAGAAAACCATCTACATGAAAAAGTTGCGCATTTTTCGTAGCTTTTCAACGGTATATTATTTGCCCTATTCCGATAAATTTCTAGAAATTACTGCCAAAATACATTTTCAGCCATTCTCGAAATTGACTTAAAACCGTAAAGAATTGGAAAAAACAATCTACATATAGAAGTTTCGCATTTCTTCAAGCTTTCCAACGCCATATCATTTGCCTCATTCCGTCGAACCGTTGAGAAAATAACGTGAAAATATGCACTCGGTACAGATTCGGCCATTTTCTAAAATTCTTTTGAACCGTTCATAGTTAGAACAAAATTTTTATATGGAAAGATGCGCATTTTCATAAGCTTTCCAACGCCATATCATATGCATCGATAGGACTAGCCGTTTTGAAACTAACCCCGAAATACGAACCCGGCTGTTCGGTTTCAGAAATTCCGCCATTTTTGAAATTCCTCTTTAACCGTAGGGAATTTCGAAAAACATTCAACATGTGAAATGAGCGGATTTGCAGCAGCTATCTAACGCCATCTCATTTGACTCATTCCGATGAACGGTTTAGAAATAGCGTCGAAAATACGATTCACATTTTTTTGTATGAAGAAAAACGGTTTTCAAAACTGCTCTTAAACCGTGCACATTTTGCCAAAAACTCAACCAAGGCTGTTGTACTGGTGTCCATAGCTTTCAAACGGTATATTGCAAGACCCATTTGGGCAATTTGCGAGAAGTTCAACCTAGCACTCGGGGAAGTTCAGGTCGAACAACTCAGGCAGTAAAATTGCAGCAGAAGCATGTTCATCACATCCCCGAGAGCAAATCCGCCAACGAGCGAGATTCCTATTTAAAATGGGCATTTAGTTGCTAAAAACCGTTCCCAGATTACACTTACATCACATAGAACATGACTGACCAGAAAAATTCGCGCGGGAAGACACGGTTGCGAAGATAGCCCGAAGGTCGAGTTCCTACAGAGGGAAGTTCAGGTTTGTGTAACCCAGGAAGTTCAACCCGTGATCAGAATAATATTCTGATCCCGTGATCAGAATAGTGTTTATATATATATGAATGAAATTCAACACAATTGATGGTAATAAAATTAAAATGTGAATATTGTTTACGTACTTCTAATTGTTCTGGAGATATGCGCCGCTCAGAGGTCGAGATGCGAATGAACTTGCAAACGTAGTATGGACATAAATTAGTGCCGGTTGCCTGCCACAAGCACTTTACGAGAATAGAGTTCAATCAAAATCATAATCAAGCATGATAATGGTATTGAAACTAGAATCAATGAGAGACGATGTGCGGTACTAGCTAGTAGCTAGTACTTACTTTGGGGTGTGAAAATCGCAGCTCATTTTTCCATACACCCCTAGACTGGTTGGTGAACTTTCTCCAAACCCCGCACGGCAAAGAAAATGATTACTTGATGTCAGGAAATGAACGAAAGTTGCCGATATGGTGTGATAATGATTTAACTTACTTCTGAAGCATTTCACGCATGTTCGTCCACTCCTTAGGATCTTTACGTCTCGAGTCCAAGACAAGTACTAGTCCCTCGTCAGGCCGAATGGCTAGCAGAATAAAGTGGAAACTGCGCGCACGCATAACTCATCAATTACACTTAACCTCGAGTAAGCGAAACAGAATGTGCACGTACAAGACATTAACACTCACTAGAAGTTGTAAGGAAATAGTATTTCCCTTCTATCGTGTTGTCCAAGTAACTCCCGTAGCAAGTTTTGCTCTATTTCACGGGGGTTGTTTTTTAACGTATGTTCATTGTTGGTATTTGGGTTAATGAATCCAATGTCATAGATTTGTCGTTTTTTGCATTCGATGATCTTCAATCTGCATATATATAATATAGTGTGAGGATAATTATACATGCAATGAACGAGCTGAGCTAAAGACTTTACAGAAAAAAAATACTTACATACAATAGGAACTGACGATATTTTTGTCGATCTCCTTTTGGTTGTATAACTGAAAAAATTCATCAAATTCAACGAACAACTCATGGATTCCATTGAAGAAGTGTTCATTTTTAGTTCCCACGAAGATATTGCCGGTCCCGTCCTTGCAGGCTTCCAAGTACCATTCAGGCAATTGTCGCATCCTCGTTGGTAAACCCTTGAGCTCCTCATGTCTGACGAGAGGCTTCCCGTGCACGTAACTTAAGGATGGTACTACCTCAGCCTTTTCGAACTGTACCGAATCAGGCAAGTAATCACCAGCAGTGATAGCAAGACCACCGGCCGCTATCTCGGAATCATTAGCGATATCGGTAAACACCTTGAGCGGGGGGCACGATTGGTTTTCTTGTTCGCCAAGTTGGGGAATTCTTTTCCCACTTCTTGCGCCACTGCTACTTAAGCCTCCCGACCGCTCCGCTTGACCAAATGTCTTTTGAATACAACGGTCATAGTCTGATTGCAGCGGAGGCGGTGGTGGTCGCCTAAGGGCATCCAGAGTTCGCTGCGCTTTCACCGGATCTATTTTCACCTTTGGAGGCGGGCGTTTCGGTGCAAGCTGGCATCTCACATCATCAGCCACGATCTCGTTGAGTTCCTCGTCAGTCCTCTCGTAGGGTAACTTGGAAGGGGCCTTGAGGCTTGGGCCAGCTCTGAATTTTTCCCCTGTTAAAAAAATCATTTATTTTGAGAAAAGTTCATCAAATTTTAAAAAAGTTCATCGAATTTGGAAAAAGTTCATGAAATTTGAAAAGAGTTCATTGAATTCAAAAAAAGTTCATCGTAACTGAAAAAAGTTCATCAAATTTGAAAAGAAATTATGAATTTAGGAAAAAGTTAAACGTATTTTGAAAAAGCACGCATTAAAGCAAACAAAAATAAGAAACAGAAAACGACAAGGAAAAAGTAAAAGAAAAAAAGCAAACCGTACTAAAACACAAGAGAGAAAAATAACAAACAGTCAACCAAGGAGGTGTAGCTTGGTGGCTGGAACTCACCTGTTTTTTGCGATATATAGCACTACTATATGGGCTGGCCCAGAGTTAGCTACACCAGGATTTGCCGTTGGGGAGCACTCCTTCGGAAGCCTTCCAACGATCACTCCCACGCGTCGTCACTTGGCGCGTTCTCAGCCAGCGCCACGTGTCGCGATCTGAGCGTTTCCTTCGGGTTTTTTTTCTGCACGCGTTTTCGGCTTTTTAAAATAGTTTTTTTTCCGGGTTTTTTTGTATTTTGGTTTTTCTTAGCTTTTGGATGAATTTTCTTTTATTTATTTTTTACACGTAAAAACACATTTTCTATTTTTTTTCGTGAGAGACACGGTTTTGTTTTCGCGAGAGGCACGGACGTGCCTTTTGGAAACAAGAAAAAATGCGTTTTCTGCTTTCTTTTCGCGAGAGGCACGGTTTTGCTTCCGTGAGAGGCACGACTGTGCCTCTCGGAAACGAAAAAAACGCGTTTTCTATTTTTCTTTGGTGAGAGGTGCGATTTTCTTCCGTGAGAGGCATAATTTTGCTTTCGCGAGAGGCACAGCTGTGCATCTCGAAAACGAAAAAAACGTGTTTTCTGTATTTTTTTCGCGAGAAGCACGATTTTGCTTCCGTGAGAGGCACGGTTTTGCCTTCGCAAGAGGTACGGCCGTGCCTCTCGAAACATACAAAAAATGCGTTTTTTTTCTATCGCGAAAGGCACGGCTTTTTCGTCCAATTTTATCCGTCCGTTTTTTTTCGTGAAAAAAAAGTTCGCGAAAACCTATTAACATGGATCTAGTTTTGAAGATCCCGACGCGAGGAACCCAACGATGAAAACGGTTCGAGATTTGGACAAACGGTTTAAAAGATAAAACGTTTTGAAATATAGATCTACGAAGAAAAGAAAAACTTCCAGGTGGCGACAAGTGGCACACATACAATGCGCCACTTGTCGCAACCTGGAGAGGTGGGACTGATGTTTAAAAGGAATACTCCTCGATTAGTGATTTCGTGTTTGCCATGGAAGCAAAACTATATTCAACTACATCGATCCTCTCGTTGACCGAAAATTGTAACATTGGTTCTGAGCCATAATGGGACGGTCCGACAGGAATGCACAAAGAACAATTATTTTGTCTAATGCTCCTCTGCTTTATTTTTTTGAAAATATGACTTCCAAAGTTGCACACACTAGGCCATACATTCTTATTTATAAGCACCTTCGGTGAAATGCTTCGTACATTATTTTATTTATTTATGTAGTTACTTTTCTTTCTTGAGAGAATTTATTGAGTTACATGTAGATGACAATGGAGTTCTAAAAATGCAACTGAGATTTATGACTGAGATTTATGTACACTTCTGATAAACTCAAATATAACCATTAACTTTACAAACCCAATAGTTAATTCCCACAATCATATCACCATCACGGCAATGCAAATTGCTCGAGGCTGTTGCTGCCAATCAGCCACTATGTGCAGCAAAATTGGCAAATTGTGATATTTAAACAAACAGAGAGAAAGAGTTATGTACAAATGAGTTTGTACTCATCAATGTAAGCCAGATGTGCGTGCATTCCCTGAACACAACGTGTTGTGGCACCATCCAACGCCATGCTCTTCTGTGCATGCGAGTCATCTGACCCTCACCGAGTCATGTTGTTGCCCGTCCAAGCATTGGAGTCGGAGTCGTCAGTGTAGGCGCCCTGTTTGGAATTTGAACTGAAATTGGGGATGGAGAGAACCTGCTCCTTGATATCGGAGCCGGACGTCTGAAGGTGCGTGAGAATCTTGCTGAATTTGGGTCTCTGCTTTGTGATGGCGATGGAGACGTCGTTGGGGAAGAGGTCTCCGCGCACAAAGGCGTGGTACATGGTGGTGGCCAGCATTGCGATGACGGTTATGATGGCAATCCCTGAAAGGCCCAGTGCCATTGCCCGCGTCACCAAGTTGTCCATCTCTGATGCATACAATACCGTCGCCAGGGCCACACTCGTCATCGGGAATGTGTACGCCCACCATGCCAGCGAGAACCTAAACCCTCGAAAGAGGTTGACCCGCGCCACGAGTGACATGAAGAGGAAGAGCGAGATGTAGTAAAGGAGCTTGGCACCATCGCTGAACTCACCGGAGATCCTTGTCCAAGCCATGGACGCGACGCTAGGCGCGGCGACAAAAAGGAAGAAGACTGGGTGGAGATCCTTCGGAAGCTGCACATTGGTGGGGAGCCGCTGATAGAGGGTGACAAAAAGCACCACGTAGTGGGCAAACCCGACGGCAAAGAAGAAGATTGGTAGCTCCCGGAGGCCCATCGCGGCGCCGAGTAGCGCGCCGACGAAGTTGCCAACGATGGCAAGGTGGTTGGATGGGTTGGCCACCCTGGAGAGGCGCCGCTCACCACTGGACATCCACTGGCCGTAGATCTTGAGGTCGAGCCAGAAGATGGGCGCCATGAGAACGTACCAGACGACCTGGTGGATCTCCCTCACCGGGTGCGGCACGCCCTTGACAAGGAAGAGGCATGCGATCCAGGGCGCGAAGAAGAAGTTGACGCGCACAGGATGGTGAAACTCGCGGCGGACGGCCTCGAAGTAGAAGACAACCTTGAGGAGGTAGGTGATGGAGACGACGACGGTGAGGGCGACTGAGACCCACCAGAGGACGTGGTTGACGGCAGGGTGTGCGCGGAGGAATGCCGTAGAGGGCTCCAACCGGAGGGTCTTCCATAGCATTGCTTGGCTGCTGACGCCAAGGCACATCCCATATGCGGTAATCGGGAACCGGAGCAGGAACGGCCATGGCTCGTCCTTGGGCAGCACCGCCACCTCTGCTGACTGCATGTCCACACTTTAGTAGTTAGAGACCAACGACGACGATGGTTTTAGTAAGGAAGGTGAAAGTTTGGGGGCACGCCGGCACGGTCACGTGGTACATACACGAAGGGTGTCGAGCTCGGGTCCTTCGAGGGCGGCGAAGTAGCGGTCGGCGGTGGGGACGTCGTCATCGTCGTCGGTGTCCTCCTGGAAGAGCTTGGAGCCTGCGCCGTGCTCGACGTCGGTCCCCGGCGGGTCCTCTTGAGGCAGGCCACGGAGGTTGGAGAGCTGGCGGTTGAGTCGGCCGGAGAAGGTCCTAAACTGGTCGAATTGGCGGTCCAACTCGCGCGTGCTGTTGCTCCGCGGCCCCTCGCCGGCACTTTCGATCACCAGCGACGCCAGCGAGTGGTGCTGGGCATGCTTCAGCAGCTGCGGTACGACGAGATGGCGACCCTCGACCTCTGACTCGCTTGGCAGCACCGGAGCGGCGTCCACCTCGGCGATGCTGGCGTGGGCGGACGGCGGCATGCGGAGACGCGCCTGCGCGAGGTGGATCCCGAACGGCGAGCCCGGCACGCTGAAGGAGACGGACAACGGCGTGTCCCCCGGCGTCGGCTCACCGTGAACCACCACGGCGGCGTCCTTCGTCCTGCCGCCGCTAGTTGAAACGGCATGGTGGTCACCGTCGCCCGTCCCGGCCAGCCCCGCCATCCGTATTCTGCTGATGCTGGTCTCCCTGCACGCAATGGCAACAAGCCAACAAGCTGTGTGGTAAACCCAACCCTGGCAGCAGGGGCAGTCAGTTCGTCGTGGATACATGTCCATCACCGTGGCCACCTTATATACACACATGGCGAGCAGGACAAAGAGACCCCTTTGACGGTGAAAGTGCTTCTCGGGTTAGCTGCTCGTAATAGCACTTTAACTTGAGATATCCTGCTAAGAATTGGGTGGAATAGTAAAGAATGTATATGTATGTTTTGTTGTGATCAGATAGAGACCATTGCTGACCTTTTTTTTTATTAAAAAATGTTCCCTTGCTTGATAGCTTATACCATTTCATTTGATTTTTCCAGTTGGCAAAGATTTCATTTGATTGATTGACCAATAATGTTGCTTGAATCTTCAGTTTTGAAGCTGGAAAATGATAAGTGTAGATCTGTCTTGAGAATAATTAATTTTCAGGATATTATAGTTTTGTTGGCACTTGTACACATATAATAAGAGAAGGGCATTCGGTTTAAATGTTTAATTCCGTTTGGTTCATTCATAATTTATGAATTCCAGTTTCCGTTAAATTACCACCGAAATCTATTACCTACTAATATATATCTATATCTATTACCTACTAAGACGGATCGTTTCTTACTCCCATATTTTCGTACGTTTTTCGTACGTCCCTCTGTCCCGCAGGCGATCGAGCCTCCTTTTCGTACGTGGTCGTAGCACGCCTGGTTTCGTACGTCGTTAGATTTGATTGAGCCGGCCAGTTGCGTGCCTAATCCTGCTTCTTCCTTGGGCCAGGATTTCTTTTATGGGCCTCAAAAAAGAGTTGCTCTTGTGGAGGATTGACATCACGACGTGCCCTCCGCCACCTTAAGGCTGCAACTAACTAATGAATTACCTTATGTCTGTGCTAATTAATAGTCCCACCCTGCTCCTTTACAACAAACTTTACCAATTTATATACGTTAGAGAATTGTGAGAATCAACAAGCCAAGGCACCAAAAAGAGGGTCAAACGAAGAAATTAGCACAACCAGTAAAAGATTTGCTGGGAAACTAGCCGGAGGCCGGAGGAAAGTCATGCATGTATAAGAACCGATCAAAGAGGCGCACGATTTAAGTACCGAATAAAAATTGCCCGGAAACTAGCCGGGAGCTGTAGGAAACTCAAGCATGCATACGACCGATCAAAGAGGCGCACAATTTAGTGCATGACCGATCAAAGAGCCACATGCTTAAGTACCGAAAAAAATACCTAGCCAAAGGAAAGTCATGCATACGACTAATCAAACAGGTGAACAATTTAAGTACCATAAAAGAGCAGCCTTAATAGAAAGGGTCTCATAAATCCTATAGAAAGGCTGCATGAAAATAGGCTGCCACATTGATAAACCGAGCCACTGCATTATTAATTCGACTTTCTAAGAGGCAAGCGCGCTAATTGAGCAGTTTTTACTGATATGCATTTTTTTAGACCTCGGCGCGAGCGGCGCTGCGGCATGGCACCGTTCAGATGTTGTCATGCCGCGCTGATGGACATTTTAGTGGACATGTCAATTTTCTCTTCCGTTGCAACGCACGGGCATATGTGCTATTTTTATATATAAAGAAAATTGGGTTTCTGGTCGTCCGTCGTCGCTAGCGATTTTGCGAAAAGTCCCTCGGTTTATCAGAAATCAACCCGCAGTCCCTGTTTTAGTAGGTCTCTATATAACGTTTCAATTTTGCAAAAAAACCCCTGTACTCATTTGAATTCCACCCGCTGTCCTCCCGTCGTCTTATCCATTTCTCCTGCGACAGCGACGGCGGCTTCGCCCATTCCGTCGTGCGCCGGCGACGGCCGCCGCCGTGCCTCGCGCGGGAGGATGGAGAGCGCTCGCCGGGAGGTTGGAGGACGTTCACCGGGGCGAGTGGTGCGGAGACGGCGCGGCGAGGCGGGGCAGTGGCGGTTGTTGACCGGCCGTCGTGCGTCGCGGGGGAGGATGGAGGACGCTCGCCGTGGCGTGCGCGGCGGGAGGCGTCTACTGCCGCGCGTCGAGGTGGAGCAGTGGTGTTGGTCGAGGAGGCAGAGGCAGCCAAGTCAATGAGGCACTGGCGTCGGCCGGCGAATTAGCAGCCGGAGCAGAGGACGACAGCTCCCGCCCTCGCTGTTGTCCGCGCGCGCCCGCGTGCTCGCCTCCGTCAACGCCCTTCAGCTCGCCTCCACCTGTGGCCGCGAGCAGGCAAAGCTGTGAGCTGTCCGCTTCTGAATCTCTGACGGATTTTTGCTCCCGTATTTGATTTGAATCTCTGACGAAAATTCAGACGGGATCGAGGCAGGGCGTGGCGGCTCGGGCACGTCGCGCGTGGAGGCTTGCCAGGGAGGGGGGGGGGGGGGGTCGTCTGTCCGATCTGGATACTGCTTCTCCATCACTTCTGGTTCGTGAAGGTCGATGGCCCTGCCGACGCGAGGGATCTCGAGTCGCCGTTGCCCTTTGGGAGCTCCCTCTCCTCCCTGCCTTCTTCCCGTGGTGCCAGGGACCAAGGGCCGGACGCCAGCACGACGGAGCTACTGTGCTGCTGCGTTTCCTCAGGTCGTCCACGCGCGTCCTCGGTCCCAGCCACCCATCATCAAGATCCGGCGTCCTCTGTCCTTTTTCCGATTGATGTGAGTAAGCCTCCACTACCCGCTTCCAACTCTGTAAAATTTGCAGCTGTAGTTGGCATGAGACTGGCCGCTGCCCCGTTACCCCCTGGCCAGCAGGGTCGTCCATGACCAGGGCCCCCTAGCTAAGGAGTAACATGCTGCAGCTTCTGCTCACCACCATCCATGAGACATGGAAATCTAGGAAGCTGCAGGTTTGTGCGACACTCATGCTCGCCATGTGTTTGCTAAAATGCTCCCATGTAGATATATATATAAATTGATGTTTATATATTATAAGCATTTGTAAAATGTTCATGTACAATGTCAGTATGCAACAATAAATCACATCTCCCAGCAATGGCTACTTGCCATTACTCTTATCACCTTAGACTAAGTTGTATGAATTAGATGACTGAGCACTTATGTTTTGGTAGTAGGTTCTGTGTCCTTCACGCACTTACAATTCAGAGCTAAATTTGGTACAAGGCTGATTGACTTTGTTCGTGTGGATTACCAATTTAGCAGCAATGATGGACTTTGTTTATGTGGAGTACCAATTTAGCAGCAACTCTGTTGTAACTTTGGCAACACAACCAACATCAAGTGTCACACTGGTAGTCTAGGGTCGGTTCAAAATTCGAATTAGTGATAGTTTAATCTATGTGTAGTTCATTGTCCATTTCTGAATCACCAAGGATTGATTTTATTGACACAAGATTCTCTACCTGTTGTTTTCTGTTAGGTAAAAACAGTTATTGGCTGCTCATGTAATCTACAATAAGTATCCCTTTTGACACTCATTTAAGTAGAAATGGTTGTAGAATTTTGATTTAAACTAAATGAACCCTCTTAGCTCATTGAAATCACACAATTTAATTACAATATTTTTGCCGATAAACACTGATACTCATTACCCGACTTCTATATTTTTTTGGCTCATGATGTCAATTATTTTGTGTCAGTACAGTACAACAGAGGATTATCCAATTGGGGGATCCACATCATGTATGGGAGCAAGAGACCCGGAACTGGTAGATACATGCACTAATTCTATTCAGAGTTCAGTAAATGTTTTTCGGGTTTCTAAGAACATGTATCCATTGCAATGCAAGGGCTCTCGTAAAGCCGCAAACCAAACAAAATGTATACATTTCTTAGCCGGTTCACAAAGATGTTCTGGTTGAAAACATAATTCGTCGTCATGTTGGGAACAATTTATATGGGTCATAAATCAAATCAACACTTTGTTTTTTATATTTGCTGAGAGTGATATTTTCCTGTGAGTGTATTTTTGGTCCATGATGTGATGGCCATATTTTATTTTCAGAACGCTTGGCACATTCTTTCTTCTTTTTCTTTCCAATCAATGGATGAATAAAACCTTGATCCCTCATCAGCGATGATGGCTACGTTAGCGCCATGGGCCAATCGCCGTTGGAGATGTGGACTTCTCCCATACACTACGTATAGCTAGCGTTGAGTGAGGCTCAATTTGAGGTGCTAATTTTCTTGTGGGGCAATCTGAGATGCTACTGCCACCTATGTTTCGCATTGTGCCTTCCTGATGGATAAGCGGCGGATGTTGCCTTTTGGCTTGCAGAATCCTGAACTAATGAGCTTTTTTTTTTGCTTATGACTTGGGATTTCACACAAGCACACAAGGAAGCTTTGGTAGGCGTTTTTATCATTTGATTTCATGATACGTGTTCTGCTTATGTAGGGATTTAATTTTCGGCATGCATGTTAAATAGTGACATATACAAGTTGTACGACCACTCCTGCTAGGGTTATTGGGTTAGGGCTGATTTTTTTTCTTCCGTTGCAACGCACGGGCATTTTTGCTAGTATATATCTATATCTATATCTATATCTATACCTACTAATAAAGCAAGGTGATATTCTTGGTTTCGTCCCGCGGTTAGGATACCTACTAATAAAGCAAGGTGATATTCTTGGTTTCGTCCCGCGGTTAGGTAAAGATTTATTTTGTGAGACAAAAAAAATCTGGCGGTGGGAGTCGAACTCCAGACCTCCCGTCCTATTACAACGACCATTGCCAGTTGAGCTAGCTCTCGACTGTGCAAAAATTAAGAGTTAGCTGCTTAATATATGTACAAACAAACTTATGGACGCTCTATCCCGCACATGGGCCAATGCTGGGCCTGGTTTGCAACAAAAAATAGTTACTCTAGCGGGAAGGACAAAGCTAACTGAACTGGCTTACAATTGTGTTAGAAAAACATATGCGTTTCTAAATTAATTAGTCCCACATCGCTCTTTTACATCAAACTTTACCAATTTATATACACAATGAGTTGTACCAGAATCAGTAAGCATCAATCAGAGGATCAGATGTGGATTCGAATTTATCTGCAAGGACAAGGAAGACGTTGTGGCGTGCACACATACACACAGGCAAAAAGAGCTCAGGTGCATGGCCACCACGATGCTCCAAGTGAGGGGGCCGTCAGGTGCTCCCTAGCCAGTCACCGGCGGGAGCGCTGGTGCTACGAGGCTGCTCGCCTGCAACGCAGGTGCAGGTGTTGCAAGGTCAGATGTCAGCTACAAGTCGGCGCTGCAGCCGAATTGATCGCCAACGCTCACCGGTGCGGTGGAGCTGCAGTGGGCTGCTGCGAGTGACAATCGGCGCTCCGTCGAACAGGGCGGCGCTGCACTGCCGCCGGCCGGGGCAGTCGCTGCTCAATACTATGGCGGTGAGGATCTGTGCAAAGTTAATTAAGAAAATTGGAAAAGTACACCGATGTGGTTCTATCCTTAAACTTATAAAATGAACAAGCATGGAATTATGGACACACAAGCTTACTGCTGAATATGACTATTAATTATTAAAAATCTGTACAACATCAGAATACTTGTAGATTTGGCTAATTATTGTGATTTTCTATTATCATATGAAATGTTCTTTTATCTGATGAACAATAATAAATTCCATGCTAAAATCATAGTTTGGGAATCTATCTCTTTGCCATCTAATTTTCCCTTAGTTTTTTTGCCCGCTCTATTGTATGTTTTTTTCATGCACGTCATTACATGAATGTTTAAGTTATATATTTGAGAATTTACGTAGAAACCCATTTTTTTAATGTATGAACTTTGCATACTCTACACCAGGTATGAGGGAATATTTGCATTTCTAAAGGGTCAGTGCATTGTTGTAAATATTCCCATTAAAATGATTGTCAAAATTTATTTTGTATTCAATAGTGGCTTAAGCTATCTCATAAAGCTATTGTAGATGTGCCTTGGTACTCCTACAATACACGGTTTTTCGAGATTGCTACCCGGTAGACACATTTACCAACCACCCTCAGACAAAAAGAAAACTGGAATAATGCAAATTTAAACATTTCTTACAACATGAGGCAACGTTTATCGTTCAATATCCAATCAAGACGAGCAACCCCAACTAACATGAACCTCTTTAGAGAGTCATCGGAAGATCGCGCGGTAGAGAAAGAGAGTCGTTCTAAGATGACGCAGAACACAAAGAGACATATATGTAGGGTGGAGGATAGAGTAATTCAATAGTAAAAAAGGTCAACATTATCGCCTGATGTACGTGATATTCAAAAAGATATGTGATAAACACAATTGATATTGAACAATAGAATATGTATCCTAAAGATATATTCACCCAAAATTGGTATTGTGCAATAAAATATGTATGCCCCGTCGCAACGCACGGGCATTTGTGCTAGTACTAATATAAAGCAAGGTGATATTCTTGGTTTCGTCCCGCATCTGATCCTATGTTATGTGAAATACACGAGGTGGTACTAATTCGTACAACCAAGTTTTGTTAAAAAAAGTTTGTATCAGCTGGGCCTGCGTTCCTCCACTTGGGCCATATGAAATTAAAAGAACGTACATGACAAGGACACCTTCGATCTTGGAGCAGTCCATGTTGCCTAATTAACCGTCACAAATTCTAAAATAAAGTTCCCAATCAATACATGCATGTACGCCTAAAAATCGCTAATCAAAATTACTTTCTCAAAAATATTCGTACGTCCAAGATCAAAACGTATCCAAGGTTAAAACGTGTCGTGAGACGTAAACCTATCAAATTCTAATTCCCTTCGGACCATCCAGCGCGTCCATAAGTACAAGGACCCGGACATCGCTGAAACACGCGTACAACTTGCGATCCAACACCATGGCCAGGACCGTGAAGGAGCGCGCTGCGCAGCGGGCCGGCAGCCATTATGGACGAGCCATTCCCTGTGATGCCCCACCTCACCAAGCACAGCCGCATCATGCCATGGACGGTATCCTTTAGCCCCTCGCCACGCCGATCCACCGGGCATGGAGGCCTGCAGCCTGCTTCGGCATGTCTGGCCGGAACATGCACGCCGCCGTGCAGCATACCGCACCCATAAGCCCAAGGATCACGCGGGCCACCTGCCTCAAGCGTGTGGCAGACGACGAGACCATCATTACTGTTGAAAATTTCAAAATCTACCGTGGTCGCCGTCGCAAGGCGCCTCTTCACTACTCTCGACGGAGGTTTCTACCTGTGGCTTCACTCAGTCTTCCAAGTACCGGGTTCTCCTTGCGTGATTTGTGTTCTCTTTTTATCTATCGTCGTCTCATGACTGCCGCGATTAGGGGGAGCAGCGGGATTATTATCTGCGCCGTCTCGTGATTATTATGTCCAACGATTAGGGGAGCAGCAGGATTGGGCGCTGGGGCTGACCGTGAGAAGTAGCAGCTGCTATGTTCGTGAGATTGCTGACTGCGTCTTGTACAATTGGTATGGAGGAATCACTTCTAGCTTAGCAGATCGATGGATCAGTAGTACTGTTCAGGTCTTTTTGGGGTTGTAGTACTGTTCAGAGCTAAATTTGGCTAGGCAAGTCACGATCTGACCCATGCTAGCATCAAAAAGATGAGTCGTATCTATATACAATGTGACTATTGATGTTAGTATTGCTCACGGTTGGTTGTGGAAGTTGGTATTGGAGGTGGAGGTGCTGCCCGATGGCCTGTGCCTCGAGGAACTTCACGACTGTATGCCCGGCATGCTCCGCCGAGTCTCACAATCACCAAGGCACGAGGCCGATCCATGGCAGTATCTAGGGTAATCATGGTAAGTATCTAGGGTACAGGTAACAAGAGAGTCGACCAGGATGCAATCATGCATAAGCATAACCTGCTTTCTCTCTATACAATTCTTATACTATGAATTACTTGATCTAGATTCACTTTGTTGGTATTGATTTGATAAGCGTAATCTGGTTGGCTGGTTCTACTATGGTGTTATATTTGCTCTCGCTTACTATCTAGATTCACTTTGTTGGTATTGATTTGATCTTGATGTTAACCTCAAAAACAGTTATTCCGAGTTTCGCACTACATTTATACATAATTTATTGCAACCACAGTATTTTGTATAAATTTATGGAACTTTGAGAACCCGGTGATGGCGCCGGTGGCCTACACCTTTCCCTAACTCTCCAACGCCATGTCTCACCAGAACGAAGCCGATGGATCCGTGAATCACATGGTCGTGAATGGAGAGGCAAAAAATGAAGAGGAACTTTGGCGCTTGCCATGACATACATCACATGGAACGTTCCTCGTCTTTTGTCTGTAGCAACACCACATATGGGGGGTTTATTTATGTTCCATCTATTGCACGGGGTGGTGGAATATACATGTTTTCTTAAATAGACTTAATTAATTCGTAGACACAAACTCCTTGCTGTCGGGCAGCATCGTGCCCGGGTGTGCCCATGATGGCGTGTGTCATCGACATGACGAGTCGGAAACAAAATCATATTAAGTGAAGATGGTGGATCAGATCAGAAGACTATGAGGTGCTATTTTCACCCGTCGCAACGCACGGGCATGTTTGCTAGTAATCATAAAGAAAATAGCCCCCCCCCCCCCCCCCCCAACATGATTAACCGAAATTTATTTGTTTGTTTTGTTGGTTAACCGAAAAACCCAAGCCTGTGTGCACCATCAATCGAAGCAGCGTCACCACGATTTGCCGTTAGCTCTGTAGATATAGCTGGAAACTATTTCGCAAAAAGAAGAAGAGACATAGCTGGAAACTTTAGCACCAATTAGTGGTGGCAATTAATTAAGAGGCATCTTGCATCACGTTGTAACAACGACCCGCGTCATAAGCAGCTTTCGTTTCATATATATTGTATTTAGAGTAGAAAGGAATTAATTAAGAGCACATGTGAGCCATATGTTAATTACCTCCACGATCGCTGCATTAGCCTTTCTTAAATAGGGATCCTATATGACAACTTGCTTGAGGATTAATACAACAGCTAGCAATTTTGACTAAAAAAGGTGGCTGCATTGCAACTAAGCAAACAAATATTAGCATATCCTAAGCAGATCAAATCATGGACTCACCGGATGGGTTTCCGACCAGATTCTTACAGAGACACTGATTTCAGGCCAATCGGTCTTTGCAATGTGATCTATAAACTAATAGCTAAATGTTTGGCTAATAGATTGACTCCCATTCTTGATGCTCTTGTGGCCCTAGAACAGAGCATGTTTGCACCGGACTGGGTACCGGTGTTTCTGGAGCAAGTGATACAACAGTTGGGTTTTATTCACACACACACACACAAAAAAAAAACAGTTGGGTTTCTCTCATCAATTGGTAAATTGGATAAGAGAAGTGTGTCACCTCGGATATAGCAGGCCAACGAATAACTCCAGTAAAAGTTTGTGCTCAAGCTCCACGCATCTCACATCTTCTGTTCGTAGATGATACATATGTCATTTTTTCCGTGCTAATGGTGTTGAGCCAAACCACATCAAGGAGGCCCTCCATAGATATGCTAGTGCTACTGGTCAGTTAATTAACCCAGCCAAATGCTCCATTTTTTTGGGCCACGGTGCAGTGATGCCAACAAGCAGGAGGTGATGCAAACACTTGAGGTGGTCAATGCAGACTTTGAAGAGAGGTGTCACAGCCATGCCACCACAGATGAGCGCTTCTCTGAGGGGAAACTACAGAACCTGCAACAATAATTAATGTAGCGCATCATCCAGTGGGGCGAGTTGATGTGACAAGCAGGGAGGGAGGTCTCGATTAAGGATGTGGCACAAGCCCTTCCGAACTTTCTCATGAGTGTTTTTAGGTTTTCCCCGAGTACGTGATGATCTCTCGTGTATGATCCGGAGATACTGGTGGGGTGCATCGAAAGGGAGAAGAAAGACGCATTGGAATGCTTGGGAACATATAAGCCGAAAGCTTGGGGAGGTATGGGGTTTAAGGATTTCAGATTATTCAACCATGCTATGCTGGCTCATCAAACATGGCATATCATGGCAAATCCTTAGGGTCTATGTTCCCAAGTTTTGAAAGCCCGCTACTTCCCACATGGAGGCATGGAGGACACGGTCTTTAGCCGCAATGCTTCACGAACACAGCAATCCATAGTACATGGGTTGGAGCTACTTAAAAGAGGTCTCATTTGGCGAATTGACAATGGTACTTCAGAAAATATTTTGAGGGATTCTTGGATACCCCATCCAATCAGTCGGGAACCAATATCGCACCAAAGGAGGTTCTGGTTGCGTCGGGTGAGCAATCTACCTGATGATATGGTGCATGTGGGGCAACCTGTTACACAAATTCTTCCTACCGGTGGATGTCCAAGTGATCCTAAAGATCAAGGTTTCTCCACGCTTGGGCAATGATTTCCTTGCCTAGGACCCGAATATACCAGTATCTTCACCATATGTAGTGCATATCGGCTGGCGCTCGAGGACAAGCTTCGTCCCTATTCAGTCGTGGCAAGCAGGGCACCAGACGGGCGACCTATCGTCTGGGCATTATTATGGAGGTACCCTTCTCCTCCTAAGGTGTGTGTATTTGGGTGGCGAGTTGCGATGAATTCTATGCAACTTGGGCTAATAAATTTAACCGTCATATGGAGTTAACTGGTGTTTTCCCACTTGATGATCTTGAGTGAGAGGACACATTGCATGTATTTTGCAGATCCCCGTGGGCGGTGTAACTATGGCAAGCTTCGCATAGTTATGGCAGTTCGTGAAATCAAATCAATGTGAAACACAGGCCTAGAGTGGCTGTTGAACCTCATTGCGGAGCTTGATGACGATGATTGGCTGAGACTATTGATGATGGTGTTGTCATGTGTGCAATGAAATCACACATGACAAGCCGGTGCCGCCCACGGAGGTATCTAGAAGGTTCCTATAAAGCTATGTCACGTCCTTGCTAGGCATTTTGCAACACCCTATGGGAGATGGGACAAAGGAAAAAATGGTGACCCAGGAGGAACGTTTGGCAACTCCTATATCACATGTGCAACTGAACATTAAAATGTTAAGAAAGGGGAAACCCCCTCGCGTACTGGACGAAGCTGGACGTTGAAGGTTCCTTCTCCAACGAGGAGATGGTGCTACACGACCATGATGGTTCCATCATATTTTCCGTATGCAGGTCCCTTTGGTTGTGCCTTGACACTTTGCATGCCGAGCTAGCAGGCTGCATGGAGGGCTTGGCTCTAGCGCATCAAGGGACAGAGGTACCAATCATAGTAGAGTGTGATAGCTTGCTGAAAGCACATTTGCTCCCTTGGTGGTTTTGGTAATTAATAACAACATATATCTTATTGGACTCATGTTTCCACTAAGTATATTTCAGGAAAAGTTCAATGATGGGATGGCTATAGATTGTGAGGAGACCCCAAGATGCAAGGAATGGAATTGATAAAGCTTCGAGCAAGGAGACTCTACATTTTACTTTGTGAGAAACCACTTTGAGTCCATAGGAAAGCCAATACTATTAAAAGGGGGTGAGGTAATGTTGGTGAACAAATTGCTCCACGTGCACAAGTGCTAGCCACCAAAAACATCCACAAGCTCTCCCACAAAATACTCTGTCTAAACCCTACCATACAAAATCGGTGCCACCAAGTTTCCCACTCGGCCCTACCGATTTTCCATCTCAGAGAGAACCCTAGCCAAACCCTATTTTCTCAGTACAACCAAGTACTACATCGGTGCAACCGAGTTTCGGTGACCAACATTCGGATGACCAAGTTTATAAAATCGGAATTTCCGAGTTTTATGGATCGGTCTCACCGAGTTTGGAAACTTCCCTCGGCCACTCATATCGGTACTACCGAGAATCATATATCGGTCTCATCGAGATTCCTAAAGTTGCCACATTTTGAACAAATCGGTACGACCGAGTTTTACTTCGGTTTCACCGAGTTGGTCAATAATGGTGTAACTGTTGGATTTTTGGAGATGCCTATATATACTCCTCCACCACATCCCACTCGCAAGAGAAGCACTCAGAACAGTCCCCCACTTCCCATATCCAAATTTCTGAGAGAGAACCACCTACCCTTGTGTTGAGATCAAGATCATCCACTCCAACCATATGGATCTTGATTACTTGCCTCCCCAAGTTGCTTTCCACCCAATCAATCTCTTCTACCAAGCCAAATCTGCGAGAGAGTGATTGAGTGTTGAGGAGTCTATCATCTTGAAGCACATGAGCAAGGAGTTCATCATCACTATCAAGCCTATTACCTTTTGAAGGATTGTGCCTCCTAGATTGGTTAGGTGTTGCTTGGGAGCCTCCTACTTCGTGTTGTGGAGTTGAACCAAGAAGTTTGTACGGGCAAGGAGATCGCCTACTTCGTAAAGATCTACCCATAGTGAGGCTAGTCCTTCGTGGACGGAAGCCATTATGGAATAGTCAAGGTTGCTACTTCGTGGACCCTTATGGGTGGAGCCCTTCGTGGATTCTCATGACCGCTACCCTCCGTGGGTTGAAGACTCCATAAACGTGGATGTACGATAGCGCCACCTATCGGAACCATGGGAAAAATCTTCGTGTCTATAATTGCGTTTGATCTTCTATCCCTACCCTATACTACATGTGCTTGTCTTTATTTTCCGCTGCTATACTCTTAGACATGCATGTGTAGGGTGTGCTTGACTTGCTATCATTGCTAAAATCTGCCCACAATTAAAATTGGGAAAAGGTAGAATTTTTATTTGTTGAAGTAGTCTAATCACCCCCCTCTCTAGACATATTTTGGATACTACAAGTGGTATCAGAGCTTTGATCTCCATTGCATTGGTTTCACAACCTAGGAGAGTATGGCGTCTAGTGAGGGAAATTATCACCGTAGAGGTCCGTACTTTGATGGTACAAACTTTGCTAGTTGGAAGCATAAGATGAAAATGCATATTCTTGGTCATAACCCCACCGTTTGGGCTGTTGTTCGTGTTGGCTTGCAAGGTGATTTCTTTGGTGATGGAAAGGAATCGGATCGTGAAGCGACCGCAGAAGAATTGAAGATGTTGCAATACAATGCTCAAGCATGTGACATTCTATTCAACTGCATATGCCCCGAAGAATTCAACAAAATCAGCCGTCTTGAGAATGCAAAGGAAATTTGGGACACTTTGGTTGATATGCACGAAGGTACCGATTCCACCAGAGAATCTAAGTTGGATGTGCTTCAATGTCAACTTGACAAGTTCAAGATGAAGGATGCTGAAGGAGTCACGGAGATGTACTCTAGGCTAGCTCTCATTACCAATGAGATTGCCGGCTTAGGAAGCGAAGAAATGACCGACAAATTCATCATCAAGAAGATACTTAGAGCCTTGAATGGAAAGTATGACACCGTGTGCACATGGATTCAAATGATGCCAAACTAAAAAGATCTCAAGCCTAAGGAAGTGATTGGAAGGATTGTTGCTCATGAGATGTCACTCAAGGACAAGGAAGAACTTCACAACAAGTCAAGCGGTGCTTACAAAGCCTCAAGTGACACTCTCGCTACATCAAGCGACAACCTTGTTACCAATGAAGAGATAAGCCTCATGGTCAAGAAATTCAACAAGTTCTACAAGAGTAGAGGCAAAGAGAGGAACTCCAACTCAAGATATGAAGAGAAGCATTCATCTAGTCGTGACCGGAATTGTTACAATTGTGGAAGGCCCGGACACTACTCCAATGAGTGCACGAGCCCCCACAAAAGAAGAGATGAGTCACCTCGAAGAGAGAGAAGGAGTAGATATGATCGTTATGAACGAAGACCCTCAAGGAGAAGTAGATACTCGAAGAAGAAGGACAAGTACACCAAGAGCTACTCAAGAAGAAGACATCAAGCTCATGTTGGTGAATGGGTTTCCGGCTCCGAATCCGACAACCACTCCGAGAGAAGCTATCACTCCGACTTCGACTATAGTCAAGATGAAGGTGTTGCCGGACTTGCACTCGTTTCCTCCTACTCCTACGACATATTTGATTCACCAAATGAAGGGAGTGGAAGTTGCTTCATGGCTAAAGGCCCCAAGGTATCACACCCCGAATACATTGACCTCAATAGTGATGAGGATGACGTACTTGGAGATGATGACTTTATATTTGATAAAACTAGTGATATTAGTCAAAATGAGCTAGATAATGATCATGCTAGTCAGGATAAGTCTTGTGATGGTGATAAGAAGGAAGTAGAACGACTAACCAAAGAATTAAACAGTCTTAAGTTAGCTCATGAATCTACTTTAGAAGATCATAGAGAGCTTGTAAGAACTCATGAGAAGCTACGCTTTGAGAAGCTCAATTTTGAGCAAGAACATGAGTTTCTTAAAGCAATCAATGACGATCTCCGAAAGAAGACTTCTTCTTATCTAGCCAAACGACTACTCTTGTCTACATTTATTCCACAAGTTAAGACTAAGCAATCTAGTAACAAAGTCAAGAAAGGTTCTTCATCTAGTAACAACAAATCTAATGATAAATCAAATGATGTTGTTTCTAGTAACTCTATTGATTCCACTAACGATTCTCTTAGCCAAGTTACACTTGAGCAAGAAAACAATTTATTGAAAGGAATTATAGAGAACGGTGTCTACAAAAGTCTTGCCGGATGTAAGCAATTCGAAGAGATTGTACGCAAGCATGGAGGATACCGGAAGAACCATGGCATTGGCTACTTCAACGCAAATGGAGTCGAATGGGAAGAAGGTCAATATCCCAAGCCTAAGTTTGTTCCTCAAAGGGAGAAGTATGAACCTACTCCTCCCAAGGGAAGAAGCTCTAAAGATGACCTTCCTCCACAAGACCACAAGGGCAACGGCAAGCTTCATGATGACATTACCACACTTGAAGATGAGTCCCTAGCCATGGTGAAGTGGGTTCCCATGGCTACTCCAAGTTCTACTTCAACAAGTGCTACTTCAACTCCAAGGATCCCCATCAACTTGATGTGGGTCCCCAAGAAGAAGAACTAGAGAAGTTCTTGAGGGGTGACTCCGCCAATGAAATTCACTCACACTAATTATTGGCAAGGACTAGTTGCAATCAACATCAACATTATGCAATAGTTCAAGGAGTCACACATTCCCTCAAAGGTAAGCAAGGGACAAGGTAATTAATGAATCCATGGACATCATCATGTATGCTTTGCACTCCATGTCCATAGATATCCTTGTATTTGTCTCTTGTGTTTGGGAATAACCCATGTAGGTGAGGAGAGTAAGAAACAAAAAGGATTGCTCCTAACTCAAGATGATCTTCATCAACTATGAGCATCCACCACTACATCACCCACATGAAGTCTTCTGTGACAAAACCCAAGGTTAGTTTATCCCTCTTAGGGGGGATGTCACATCAAGGGGGAGCTTTACTCTAAGACTTGAGTTAAAGCATCTCTTAGAATGTGACAACATTAATTGCTTTATGTAAAAGTGGTAACCCCACTTGTGCTTAAACGATGAGTATGACCTATGATCAAGTATTCTTACTTGGCTCCTAAGTCAATATACTCATATATAGATGACTCCGTCATCGCCAAAGTGCTTGATAGATGATAGAGTGTTTGTGCATGTTTGCCATGATTTATTTTGACATCTTATTGTGTGAGCATATTAGTCTGCATATCTTTACTCATTCGAGGATATCCAATTGTTGCTATTTGGCGTTTGGTTTTCTTTTGCCAATTGGATGTACAAGAATGCCTAGGACCCCTCTCTAGCTATCTATGCTTGCTCATCTCAAGTTCTATTCATGCTACATCACAAAACTTGAATAAGCACTTCTTGAACCCTCTGTGTGAGGAGCACTCGGAGTACCGTGTCGACAAGAGCTGCATTCCAAAACCTCTCTGTGAATCTCGGTGTAACCAACTCCAAAAACTCAGTTCCACCGAATCACTGTGTTGATCTAGGTTTTTGATCTCGGTACAACCGATCGGGTATTCTCGGTCTCACCGAGTTTCTCTGTCACCTGACAGTTAGGAAACTCGGTGTCACCGAAATGTTCCAATCGGTTTCACCGACAGTCTGGGGTATATAACCTGGCGAACCCGACTTTTGAAATTCATTCGCTAAAAGTCCATTTCTCCAAACCCCGAACTGCCGCTCCGGACCCCCTAGTCATCGCTCTTGCCTCCCCGTGCGCCTCCACCGTTGGGAATCACTGCCGTCGACGGAATCTTCGCCACCGTCGTCTCCTTAGCGGATTCGTCACCAAGTTAGGGTATGAATCTGGCCCCCTTGTGCGCTCCTCTTTCCGATTCATGCGCATTAGGGTACTATTATCGATAATCCACCTGTTGCAATCTTCCTACTCCACTAGAAAATTCATTAGATTAGCAAACGAATTTTTTTTAGGTTTAGCCGTCTGCAAAACGCATCTCGGTGACACCGAGTCGCAAAAATCGGTTTTACCGATTTTGGTTCTAGGGTTCCTTAGAATGGTCTCGGTGAAACCAGGCGGTCATTCTCGGTGACACCGAAGTGACTGCCAAGTTTCTGTGAAGAAGACCATATGTCTCGGTGGATCCGAAAATCTTGACTCGGTGGTACCGAAATCCATTTTGCAGAAAGCTAAAACTAAGAATTTCTGTGGTCAAATTTTAAAAAATTTCCGTGTTTTGTGATGCTCAACCCCACTGCTCTTCTATGCTCTATTCACAGGGTCAGTATGTCAGTTTCAGGAGACAGCCAGAATGATTTCAGAGGACCCAGTGTTGATGCAGATCCAGGCACTAGTCCTGAGGCCAGTTCTCCCTCTTCAGAAGATCCAGGCACCCCAAGCTCTCATGGGTTGCCCAAGGCTGCTACAAGAGCCAGGAGGAAGTTGAACTCAGATGAGGAGGACTCTGACTTTGTTCCAGAGGAGGTTCTTGCTAAGTGATACGTCTCCAACGTATCTACTTTTCCTCACTCTTTTGCCCTTGTTCTGGACTCTAATTTGCATGATTTGAATGGAACTAACCCGGACTAACGTTTTTTTTCAGCAGAACTACCATGGTGGTGTTTTTGTGCAGAAATAAAAGTTCTCGGAATGGAACGAAACTTTTTGGAGAATTATTTCAGAATATAGAATTATTGGAGCCAAAATCCACCGGAGAGGGGGGCCTGGGTGAGCAGCACCCACCAAGGCGCGCCCTGGTGGGTTGTGCCCACCTCGTGGCCCCACTGACCCTAATTCCGCCACTATAAATTCCTATTTTCGGAGAAAAAACCAGATAGAAAGTTTCATCGCATTTTACGATACGGAGCCACCGCCACCTCCTGTTCTTCATCGGGAGGCCAGATCTGGAGCCCGTTTGGGGCTCCGGAGAGGGGAATCTTCGGTCTTCGTCATCACCAACCCTTCTCCATCGCCAATTCCATGATGCTCCCCACCGGGAGTGAGTAATTCCTTCGTAGGCATGCTGGTCAGTGAGGAGTTGGACGAGATTCATCATGTAATCGAGTTAGTTTTGTTAGGGCTTGATCCCTAGTATTCACTATGTTCTTAGATTGATGTTGCTATGACTTTGCTATGCCTAATGCTTGTCACTAGGGCTCGAGTGCCATGATTTCAGATCTGAACTGTTTATGTTATCATCTCTATATCCATGTTCTTGATCCGATCTTGCCTAGTCATATGCACCTATTACGTGTTATGATCCGTCAACCCCATAGTGACAATATTTGGGATACTTCGCGGTGATGACCGTAGTTTGAGGAGTTCATGTATTCACCATGTGTTAATGCTTTGTTCCGGTTCTCTATTAAAAGGAGGCCTTAATATCCCTTAGTTTCCTTATGGACCCCGCTGCCACGGGAGGGTAGGACAAAGATGTCATGCAAGTTCTTTTCCATAAGCACGTATGACTATTTACGGAATACATGCCTACATTACATTGATGAACTGGAGCTAGTTCTGTGTCGCCCTAGGTTATGACTGTTATATGATGAATATCATCCAACGAGTTCACCGATCCAGTGCCTACGAGCTTTCCACTTATTGTTCTTGCTAAGTTACTATTGTTGTTGCTACTGTTCCAACTGCTACAAAACTATTGCTACTACTGTTACCGCTACTGTTACTATTGCTACTGCTATCAAACTATCATATTACTGTGCTACTGATCACCTTGCTGCAAATATTTAATCTCCAGGTGTGGTTGAATTGACAACTCAACTGCTAATACTCTCAAGTATTCTTTGGCTCCCCTTGTGTCGAATCTATAAATTTGGGTTGAATACTCTACCCTCGAAAACTGTTGCGATCCCCTATACTTATGGGTTATCAAGACCTTTTTCTGGCGCCGTTGCCGGGGAGCATAGCAATATTTGTTGAGTCACTTGGGATTTATATCAATTTATCACTATGAAGAATCTGAAGGATCCAAAGACTAAGATTTTTCCCTCTAAGATGAGGGGAGGTAAGGAACTGCCATCTAGCTCTGCACTTGATTCACCTTCTGTTATGAGTAAGCTTGCAATACCACCACATGCTAGTAATCCTGATATGTCGCAAGTTATTGATCATGCTACCTCTGCTATGAATGATGCTTATGATGATTCTAGTACCATGCTTGATGATAATGTGCCACTAGGAGAATTTCTTGATGAACAAGTAGCTAGAGCTAAAGAGAATGAAACTACTGAAACTGACGAGATTCCTGAAACTGATGAAGCCTATGAAACTGATGATGACTATGAAACACCTATTAGTCCTAGCTCTCCTAAGTTTGAAATGCCTAAGATACCTGAAGGTTATGTTATGGACGAAGAGATAACTAGAGAAATTCTTTCTTGCAAGGATAGAAATGATCTTAAGAAATTGCTAGGCAAGTATAAAGAAAAGACTTTGAATACTAGAATGAAATGTGATCCTAAGTTTGCTACTTCACCTATCTTTGTTACCGATAAGGATTATGAATTCTCTGTCGACCCATTGTTAATTACTTTGGTTGAATCTGATCCTTTCCATGGCTATGAAACCGAAACTGTAGTGGCACACCTTACTAAGCTGAATGATATAGCCACCCTCTGTGCTCATGATGAGAAGATTCGCTACTATTACATCCTTAAGTTATTTCCGTTCTCATTAAAGGTTGATGCTAAGACATGGTACAATACTCTTGCTCCTGGTTGTGTGCGTAGTCCCCAGGATATGATCTACTACTTTTCCGAAAAATATTTTCCTGCTCATAAGAAACAAGCTGCCTTACAGGAAATATTTAACTTTGTGCAAATTGAAGAAGAGAGTCTCCCACAAGCTTGGGGTAGGCTTCTCCAGTTTCTTAATGCTTTGCCTGATCATCCTCTTAAGAAAAATGAAATACTTGATATTTTCTATAATGGACTAACCAATGCTTCTAGGGACTTCCTAGATAGTTGTGCTGGTTGGGTTTTCAGGGAGCGAACTGATGAACAAGCTGAGGAATTATTGAATAATATATTGAAGAATTATGATGATTGGACTCCTCCTGAACCACCGCCTAAACCCACTCCGAAGAAGAGGGGTATCTTATTTCTCAGCCCTGAAGATATGCAAGAAGCAAAGAAATCTATGAAGGAAAAAAGGTATTAATTAAAGCTGAGGATGTTAAGAATTTGCCACCTATTGAAGAAATACATGGCCTTGACACACCACCACCTCCACAGGTGGTAGAGGCAAATTCCTTATTAAAGTTTAATGAAAGTGACATTCCTCACAATAAACATCCTAGTCAATGCTTATATGAGTTTGACAACTATATTATGAAGCAAGATCATTTCAATGCTCATGTTCTGAAACAATTGAAATATAACTCTGATATGATTGCTCGCTTGAGTGACTTCCTATTTAGAATCAGTAATGATGTTAGAGGTGTAGGAAAGCATGCCTCTATGGTTCAAACTCAGTTAGAACAAGTTGCTAAGTCTCAAAAAGAATTTCTTGATGAGATGAATAATAATATGAATGATTTTGCTGCTAGAGTAGTAACTAGAGGAGGTAGAATGACCCAAGAACCACTATATCCTGAGGGTCATCCTAAAAGAATTGAACAAGACTCTCATAGAATTAATACTGATGCACCTAGTCCTTCTAAGAAGAAAAAGAAAAAGAAAAATGATAGGACTTTACATACCTCTAGTGAACCCGAGACACAAAAACCTCCTGATAATAATGATGTCTCTATTTCTGATGCTGAAACTCAGTCTGGTAATGAACATTCACCTAGTGATAATGAAAATGATAATGATGATGTTCATGAAGATGTTCAACCTAGCAATGATATAGAACAAGATAATGATGTTGAAATAGAGCCTGCTGCTGATCTTGATAACCCACAACCCAAAAATAAATGTTATGATAAAAGAGACTTTGTGGCTAGGAAACATGGTAAAGAAAGAGAGCCATGGGTTCAGAAACCCATTCCATTTTCACCTAAGCCATCTAATAAAAAGGATGATGAAGAATTTGAACGCTTTGCTGAAATGATTAGGCCAGTCTTTTTGCGTACCCGTTTGACCGATATTCTCAAGATGGCCCCTTATGCAAAGTATATGAAAGACATCATCACAAATAAAAGAAAGATACCAGAAGCTGAAATCTCCACCATGCTTGCTAATTATTCTTTGAAGGATGGAGTACCTAAAAAACTTGGAGATCCTGGAATACCAACTATACCTTGCTCTATCAAAAGAAACTATGTCAAAACTGCTTTGTGTGATTTGGGAGCCGGCTTTAGTGTTATGCCTTTCTCCTTATATAAGAGACTTGATTTGAATAAACTCACACCTACCGAAATATCATTGCAAATGGCTGACAAATCTACTGCCATACCTATCGATATTTGTGAGGATGTGCCCGTTGTTGTTGCAAATGTTACTATCTTAACGGACTTTGTTATTCTTGAGATGCCCGAGGACGACAACATGTCGATTATCCTTGGTAGACCCTTTCTAAATACTGCAGGGGCTGTTATTGATTGCAACAAAAGCAAAGTCACTTTTCATATCAATGGTAATGAGCATACGGTACACTTTTCGAAGAAACAATTCCAAGTGAATGGTATAAATATTAATGAAGAATTGATGACCCACAAGTATAGGGGATCAATCGTAGTCATTTCGGTAAGTAAGAGTGTCGAACCCAACGAGGAGCAGAAGGAAATGACAAGCGGTTTTCAGCAAGGTAATTTCTGCAAGCATTGAAATTGTAGGTAACAGATAGTTTGATAGCAAGGTAATTGGTAGCAAGCAAGTAACGGTAATGGTAAACAAGGTGCAGCAAGATAGCCCAATCCTTTTGAGGCAAAGGACAGGCCAGAACAATCACTAGTAATAGGCAAAGTGTTCTTGAGGGTACACGGGAATTTCGTCTAGTCACTTTTATCATGTTGGTTTGATTCGTGTTCGCTACTTTGATAATTTGATATGTGGGTGGACCGGTGCTAAGGTGTTGTTCTTACTTGAACTAACAACCTACTTATGATTAACCCCCTCGCAAGCATCCGCAACTACGAGAAAAGTATTAAGACAAAGTCTAACCATAGCAGTAAACATGTGGATCCAAATCAGCCCCTTACGAAGTAGTGCATAAACTAGGGTTTAAGCTTCTGTCACTCTAGCAACCCATCATGTAATAACTACTCCACAATGCATTACCTTAGGCCCATGAATGGTGAAGTATCATGTAGTCGACGTTCACATGACACCACTAAGGGAATCACAACATACATCTCATCAAAATATCGAACACATATCAAATTCACATGATTACTTGCAATATGACTTCTCCCGTGACCTCAAGAACAAAGGTAACTACTCACAAATAATAATCATGCTCAAGATCAGAGGAGTATTGATTAGCATAATGGATCTGAACATGTAATCTTCCACCAAATAAACCATATAGTAATCAACTACGCAAGGTAATCAGCACTACTAGTCACCCACATGTACCAATCTGAGGTTCCGGTACAAAGATTGAACACAAGAGATGAACTAGGGTTTGAGAGGAGATGGTGCTGTTGATGATGTTGATGAAGATTGGCCTCCCAAAGATGAGAGGGGTGTTGGTGATGACGTTAGCTTCGATTTCCCCCTCGGGAGGGAAGTTCCCCCGGCGGAATCGCTCCGCCGGAGGGCAAAAGTGCTCCTGCCCAAGTTCTGCCTCGAGGCAGCGGCGCTTCATCCCGAAAGTCCTCCTCTTATTTTTTCTAGGTCTTTTTGGGAATTTATACCAGAAGATGGGCACCAGAGGTGGGCCTGGGTGAGCACAACCCATCAGGGCGCGCCCAGGGTACCTGGCGCGCCCTGGTGGGTTGTGCCCACCTGGTGGGCCTCCCCCGGTAGTTTTCAGCTCCAGTATTTTTTATTAAATGCAAAAATAATCTCCGTAAATTTTCAGCTTCATTGGAGTTGTGCAGAATAGGTATCTCTGACGTGCTTTTCTTGGGTCCAGAATTCTTGCTACCGGTATTCTCCCTCTTGGTGTAAACCTTGCATATTATGAGAGAAAAGGCATTAGAATCACTCCCCAAAGCATTATTATTCAACAAAACAAAGTGAATAACAGTAGGAAATCATGATGCAAAATGGACGTATCAAGAATCTCCGACCATCACTATTGGAAGCTTTAAATTACCTCTACCTACTGCCAAAAAGAAATATGATATACCTATTGTTGGGGATATGCACATCCCCATTGAGGTAACTTAGTGTTTTACGAAAGTTCTTCGGTTTCATGCTAATCGGAAGTGGTTGTTAATAAGACTTGATCAACCTTATTAATGGATCATTTTTGAGAGGTATGAAGTTGATGAATCCAGTAAGCACAACTCTCTGCTCCCACCTTTTATTTTCTGTTTTAGTTAGTCAAATAAAATAAAATGCCATGATTATCCTATTTTCTGTTTTCGCCGTGCAATAAAAAATGACCCAAAAATAAAAGTTCTCAGAATGCCCTAAAAATTTAACATGATTTTTTTCCAAATATTTCTGGATTTTTGGTGCAAATAATACCAGAGGCGGTGCACCTGGTGCCCACAAGACACCAGGGCGTGCCAGCACCCCCAGGCGCGCCCTGGTGGGTTGTGGTCCCCACGTGGGTTCCCTCACTTATCTCTTTAGCCCACCTCATCTCCTACCTCCAGAAAAAAAATCACCACAACCACCATTCTCGTGTTCTTGCTCTCGAACCCACGGATTTCGATCTCTTTGCTCGAAGCTCCGTTTCTGAAATTGTTTGGAGGGATTACTACTTGGTATGTGACTCCTCCATTGCTCCAATTAGTTTATGATTTAGTGGGTTATTTTTAGAGTAATTAGCTGCTCTTGGTGCTGCTGTAGATGAGCTTGCATGTTGAATTCTTAGAGTTCTAAGTAGTTTGAATGCTCAATATGGCCTCTATGCATGCTTGGGAGTAGTTGCTAACAATCTTACAAAGTTTTGTTGACAAATTTTTTGTGGATAATTTTTTTTCAGAATTTTATAGGAATAAAAAGGCAATTCTTTAGGAGTTCTTCAAGGAGGAGATCCTCAGAAGCTTCATCAAACGGAAGCTCGGTTCGTCAGTCTTATGTTGAACCAAGCGAAAGCTCGATGCGAGATACCGCCACCAAATCATGCTTGTGGCCGTGCGACGAGTTCATGGAAGGTGCAGGTATTAAGGAGGAATTTGACCAATTTATCCACAACACAGAGCTTGCTCCCTTCGTCGCAGATAAGTGCCCCCAACACCTTGAACTCACGAAAACCTTCACAAAGAAATTTAAATATTTTTCTCGTGAGTCTAGAGTTTCATTCAATCTGTATGACCATTCCTTCACCATGCCGTTAGAAATGTTCAGTGAAGCATGCAAACTTCCATATTGGGGTTCCGTCGATGAACCAACAAAATCTGAATACAAATCGTTTTTAGTTAATCTTTGCTTTGGTGAAGATAGGGGGGTAACACAAGGGAGAATTAACAGCATCCATTTCCCATCGATACAATATTTTGCGCTCTTTAACGGTAAATGTATCGTAGGCAAACAAGATTGTAGCACATTGTGTGCTCATGATTTGAGTCTCTTACATACTGCCATAACTGGGAATAAGAATTATAATCTTGGTGCAATTGTTGCACGGAGACTACAGCTTAATGCTGCCAATGGTAAATTTTTATGGAGGAATCTATGCCTCCCGTGAAGCAGAAAGATTAAATGTCTCACCATGGCGTAATGACCCCATCTTACCTACTTAGTATTTAGACTTTGATGCCATGAAGCGTCATAAGTTCCTTACGGGTACGGCCACTAACTACACCTATAACTTGAGATTTAATAAGAAACCTGTTATGCCAATCGCTTTGCCTGCTCCTGCTCTCTTTGATTTTCACAACAGGGGGAGATATTATGTCCTTGAGAGTGAAGCCCATGCGTACAATGCGGAGGTTGAAGCTGCCAGGAGGGCCGCGGAGTTTGATCCGAGGGCCTCGGTGAGCCATCGCCCAGATTATTATTCATACGTATGGTGATTACCAAGCTAGGCCAAAAGCTTAAGCTTGGGGGAGTACGTATTCCCACCGACATTACATTCATGTTCACACATTTCATTCCAGTTATCGGTGTTCATAATTTTTCATTGTAATATCCATGCTAGATTTGTTTTCCCGCTTTCTTCTTGTGTGTTTGAAAAACTTTGAGAAAATCCAAAAATATTTCCTACTTCTTTTTAGTTTTCCTTTCTAGCTTAGTTTAATTGTTGCATCAAAAGAAAACACAAAAAGATTTCTCGCTTCTTCTTTTACTTATTGGGAGCTTACCCGTGTAAATAGTTTTTCTCGTTTTCGTTTTTCCTCGTTAATTTGCTTTCTTCAAGAAAAACCAAAACTCCAAAAATATTTCAGTGTGTTTCTCTGAATTTCTTTTCTTTTACTTGAGTCGCACCAAGGAGAAGACCACAATGAAATTGTTGAGTGGCTCTCATCTGCATCGTTTATCTAACAAAGAGCCCATATTACTTTGTCTTCTCCTCTTGAATAAAATGTTTGCAAATTCCAGCTTAGTCCACGACACTCTTGCACTATTATTATTTTCTTATCATTCGGTCATGCAAGTGAAAGGCAATAATGACGACATTTGATGAATTGACTGTTGCAGAGAAAAGCGGGTATGAACTCAACTTGTTTTTGTTTTTGTATATATGTTTAACCTAGTATCCTTGATTCAGCTCATTATGATCAAACATGTTTGCAATGACCATTAGAGATAATAGTTGTTCATGCCATGCTTAAGTAGCTAGGAGTGGATAATGATTTATCTTGGGTGTCACCATGCATTAAAATGGTTGTGATGCGGTATGATGATATGGTATCCTCCTTCGAATGTTTCAAGTGGCTTGACTTGGCACATGTTCACGCATGTAGTTGAATCAAAACCAACATAGCCTTCATGATATTTATGTTCATGGTGTCCATATCCTACTCATGCTAGTATTCAATGTTGATTATATGTAATGCATGTTCATGACCATTTTCGCTCTCTAGCTGGCCGCTTCTCAATCTATTTTCTAGCCTTCGCCTGTAGTAAGCGGGAATACTACTTGTGCATCAAACCCTTAAACCAAGTTGTGCCAGATGAGTCCACGATATCTACCTATACGCGGTATTACCCTACCGTTCTAAAGTAAATTTGCATGTGCCATCTCTAAAAATTCAAATAAACATCTGTTTTGTGTGCCTGGACCGCTCATGGAGCGACAGGGGGCGATCAGTATCTTCCATGCTAAGCGGGTTATTATCATGATGAGTGTTTATTCACTTGTCCTTACACGAGAGGGGCGGTAATAGGGATTCCCAGTCCCGAAATAAAAAATCAAGAAAATAATTAAACAAACTCCCCCAGGAATGTTGTTGGTTTGGATGGTACCCGTGGATTCGGCTAGCCGTGGAGTGTGATTGTTGGTGGAGGGGGAGTAAACCTTTACTTTTACCGCTTGGGAACCGGTGCTAATTTGTTTAGCATGGAAGATATTGATAACTCTTGGTCGTGGCGTTGACAGGAAGGGTGTACCTCCCAAAATTATATCTATCTCCGTTTTAAACTTTGAGCTCTGGCACCGCTGCAAATCCATGCTTCCCTCTGCGAAGGGACTATCTATTTACTTTTATGTTGAGTCATCACCTTCTCAAATAAGCGCCAGACCTGAGAGCACTATTGTCATCCTCATGCATTGTGTATAGTTGATGTTGGGTGCAGCATGACTGGATCTTTTCTACCATGAATTACAATGTTTAGTCGCTGCTTGAACTTTGGAGGTGCTCTGCATTTATGTTTTGCAATCTCAGAAAGGGCTAGCGAGATACCACTATTGTCATATTGTATCATAATTGTTTTGACAAAGTGTTGGCGCTTGAGATATCTTGTTATTGCTCGCTAGTTGCTTATGTTATTGTTATGAGCTAATATAATTTCTAAGAGTTATTGTTGGCATGGTTAGTCATAATCTTTGCTGAAAACCTGGGTGCTACTTAAGCATATATATATGTAACCAAGAACAAAAGAGTTCATAAAAGTTTTTCTTCATCACTTTCAGTTTGTCAACTGAATTGCTTGAGGGCAAGCAAAGGCTTAAGCTTGGGGGAGTTGATACGTCTCCAACGTATCTAGTTTTCCTCACTCTTTTGCCCTTGTTTTGGACTCTAATTTGCATGATTTGAATGGAACTAACCCGGACTAACGTTGTTTTCAGCAAAACTACCATGGTGTTGTTTTTGTGCAGAAATAAAAGTTCTCGAAATGGAACGAAACTTTTTGGAGAATTATTTCAGAATATATGAGAATTATTGGAGCCAAAATCCGCCGGAGAGGGGGGCCAGGGTGAGCAACACCCACCAGGGCACTCCAGGCCCCCTGGGCGCGCCCTGGTGGGTTGTGCCCACATCATGGCCCCACTGACCCTAATTCCGCCACTATAAATTCCTATTTTCGGAGAAAAAACCCAGAGAGAAAGTTTCATCGGGTTTTACGATACGGAGCCACCGCCACCTCCTGTTCTTCATCGGAAGGCCAGATCTGGAGCCCGTTTGGGGCTCCGGAGAGGGGAATCTTCGGTCTTCGTCATCACCAACCCTTCTCCATCGCCAATTCCTTGATGCTTCCCACCGGGAGTGAGTAATTCCTTCGTAGGGTTGCTGGTCGGTGAGGAGTTGGATGAGATTCATCATGTAATCGAGTTAGTTTTGTTAGGGCTTGATCCCTAGTATCCACTATGTTCTGAGATAGATGTTGCTATGACTTTGGTATGCCTAATGCTTGTCACTAGGGCCCGAGTGCCATGATTTTAGATCTGAACCGTTTATATTATCATCTCTATATCCATGTTCTTGATCCGATCTTGCCTAGTCATATGCACCTATTACGTGTTATGATCCGTCAACCCCATAGTGACAATATTTGGGATACTTCGCGGTGATGACCGTAGTTTGAGGAGTTCATGTATTCACCATGTGTTAATGCTTTGTTCCGGTTCTCTATTAAAAGGAGGCCTTAATATCCCTTAGTTTCCTTATGGACCCCGCTGCCACGGGAGGATAGGACAAAAGATGTCATGCAAGTTCTTTTCCATAAGCACGTATGACTATTTACGGAATACATGCCTACATTACATTGATGAACTGGAGCTAGTTCTGTGTCGCCCTAGGTTATGACTGTTATATGATGAATATCATCCAACGAGTTCACCGATCCAGTGCCTACGAGATTTCCACTTATTGTTCTTGCTAAGTTACTATTGTTGTTGCTACTGTTCCAACTGCTACAAAACTATTGCTACTACTATTACCGCTACTATTACTATTGCTACTGCTATCAAACTATCATATTACTGTGCTACTGATCACCTTGCTGTAGATATTTAATCCCCAGGTGTGGTTGAATTGACAACTCAACTGCTAATACTCTCAAGTATTATTTGGCTCCCCTTGTGTCGAATCTATAAATTTGGGTTGAATACTCTACCCTCGAAAACTGTTGCGATCCCCTATACTTGTGGGTTATCAAGACTAAGCAAAGGCAAGACAAAGCAGAAAAAGCTGCAATGAAGTCTGCAACTGAGGCCACCTCATCTAGGAGCCTAGTGAGAAAGGAGTATGCCAGTTCTGAAGCCATGAAAGCACCAGAGAGTGCTAGGGCATCCATGTCCATTGAGCCAGCCAGGAGCTCCATGCGCAAGAAGGAAGCTGAGAAGAAGAGGAGCGGAAAGAGGATTGTTCATGTTGTTGGAAGACCTACTTCTATGTATGAAGATCCGGAGGAAGCAGAAGAAGTGGAAGAGACAGGTGCCAAGGCACCTCCCAAGAAGAAGAAGCTGCTTGCTGATGCCATGACTAGTGAGGCCCCATCCAAGAGCAAGTTAGCTGCTCCGAAGAAGCCTACGGCTCCTAAGTCCAAGAGGACAACCAAGGATGTTCCAGCTGCAGCAAAGAACAAGGGTTCCTCCTCTAGAGCTGCTGCTGAAGAGGATGAGATGACTGTTTTGAGGAAGCTAAGACCTCACCTTCCAGAGCACAATGACAACCATCCTATTGCTGAGGACATGAAGAAGAGGAAGGATTCATGGCTGAGGGAATGGAGAGCTATTGATCCATATTCTCAGAGGAGAAGGACTGCTATAGACTACAGATTCTACACCAACGAGCAGCAAGATTTCTATGAAACCATTCTCCTGGACAAGAGCCCAGCTGTGAGTGATATGAGATATGTAGACTGTGACTACATCAAGAAGAATGAAGATTATTTTCCCCATGTGCAAGAGAACTTCAAGGCCATTGACATTGATGCATTTGTTTGTAGAGAGTTGACCCCTTGGAATGATGAGATGATCATGCAATTCTACTCCACAGCTCATTTTTATGGAGATGGCAGAATTGTCTGGATGACAGAAGGTGTCAGGTATGAATCCACTATGGAAGAGTGGGCTACCATCTTAGGAGCCCCACAAGTGCAAGATGGCGATTTGGATGTGTACTCTGAGGCCAAGATGAATCATAACTCCATGGCAACGATGTACAGGGAGATCCCTGCTGACTATGTGCATTCACATAAGTTTGGCTCAGTATACTATCTGCAGGCAGGACTGACCACCACCAACACCATCATGAGGTATACTTTGATGCCCAAATCAGGAGATGACAAGATGATCCGAGGATACTCCATCAACATGCTGCATCACATTGACCATCACACCAGATTCAGGGTCACGGACTGGATTGTTGAGACTGTGAAGAGGACTGCTGCTGATCAGAAGAGATCTTGTGGATATGCACCGTATATTCAGATGCTTATCAACTCTAAGCTTGAAAAGAATGTATATGCACTTGATCGACCACATATGCCACTCCAGCCTGAGTTTGAGGACAACGTTGTGGTGATGAATCCAAATCATCCCATTTCATCTACTGCACAGGCAGCGGCTGAGGCAGCCAGAGCCACTAGTGCTCTAGTTCCAAGGACCAGGAGTGAGCAGATGGATCTTATTTTTAGCTGTATCCAAGGCATGCAGAATGACATCACAGAGATTTTGAAGAACCAGAAGAGTCTGGAAAGGATAGTTGAGGACAAGTTCCACACACTGAACAACAAGGTAGATGGGCTGACAAAGACTGATGATGAGTTCAAGAAGGAAGTGGATGCAGTACCCCTTCCTCACTCTTCATATGATGATGATGATGATGATGATGACAGTCGCCCTCTCAGGCCCAACACTCAGTTCACGACCCAGGCCAGATCTGCGACAGTGCCTGCTTCAGAGTTGAGACCATCTTCATCAGCCCCTGCTACAGCTCCTTCAGTTCCATCAGCTCCTTCAGCACCTCCAGTGTCTACTCCAACTCCTTCCATGACATCTGCAGAAGTCTTCGCCGAAGCGGTTCTCTCGACTCCTACATCAATAACCGAAGGAGATCAGCCCCAGAGAGATGATTAGTTCTATACCTTTGAACTTTTTGGTAACTTGTTGCCAAAAGGGGGAGAAGTTGTATAGATCATAGGGCTTCGAGAGAGAGAGAGAGAGAGTGTTGCCTTTTATCGCTCTCCAAAACTTTAAAATCTTTTGGCTTACAGTTTGTGTTAAACTTTTTTGGTGTTTGATCATATACTTCTTATGTGTTGCTACTATTTCCTATCTTTGAGATGCTTATGAGATGATCATTCACTTTTGCTTGATGTGTTGTGATATGTTGTTCATTCATATTATTCTCGCACACCACCAAGCTGTATGTGACATGGAAGAGTGCCCCATGAACCTAATTGATTGTGCATTTGCATTCAAATGCAAATTCAAAATAGTGCACAAATTTAGGGGGAGCCCTTGCTTATCGCATACTTCTCAAAGCGACAATTTTATTCATTGATTATATCATATGTCGAAGCTTTGATCTATATGTTGTCATCAATTACCTAAAAGGGGGAGATTAAAAACACATTTGCTCCCTTTGTGGTTTTGGTAATTAATAACAACATATATCTCATTGGACTCATGTTTCCACTAAGTATATTTCAGGAAAAGTTCAATGATGGGATGGCTATAGATTGTGAGGAGACCCCAAGATGCAAGGAATGGAATTGGCAAAGCTTCAAGCAAGGAGACTCTACATTTTACTTTGTGAGAAATCACTTTGAGTCCATAGGAAAGCCAATACTATTAAAAGGAGGTGAGGTAATGTTGGTGAACAAATTGCTCCACATGCACAAGTGCTAGCCACCAAAAACACCCACAAGCTCTCCCACAAAATACTCTGTCTAAACCCTACCATACAAAATGGGTGCCACCAAGTTTCCCACTCGGCCCTACCGATTTTCCATCTTAGACAGAACCCTAGCCAAACCCTATCTTCACGGTACAACCAAGTACTACATCGGTGCAACCGAGTTTCGGTGACCAACATTCGGATGACCAAGTTTATAAAATCGGAATTTCTGAGTTTTATGGATCGGTCTCACCGAGTTTGGAAACTCCCCTCGGCCACTCATATCGGTACTACTGAGAATCATATATCGGTCTCATCGAGATTCCTAAAGTTGCCACATTTTGAACAAATCGGTACGACCGAGTTTTACTTCGGTTTCACCGAGTTGGTCAATAATGGTGTAACGGTTGGATTTTTGGAGATGCCTATATATACCCCTCCACCACATCCCACTCGCAAGAGAAGCACTCAGAACAGTCCCCCACTTTCCATATCCAAATTTCTGAGAGAGAACCACCTACCCTTGTGTTGAGATCAAGATCATCCTCTCCAACCATATGGATCTTGATTACTAGCCTCCCCAAGTTGCTTTCCACTCAATCAATCTCTTCTACCAAGCCAAATCTATGAGAGAGTGATTGAGTGTTGAGGAGTCTATCATCTTGAAGCACAAGAGCAAGGAGTTCATCATCACTATCAAGCCTATTACCTTTTGGAGGGAGGTGCCTCCTAGATTGGTTAGGTGTTGCTTGGGAGCCTCCTACTTCATGTTGTGGAGTTGAACCAAGAAGTTTGTATGGGCAAGGAGATCGCCTACTTCGTGAAGATCTACCCATAGTGATGCTAGTCCTTCGTGGACGGAAGCCGTTATGGAATAGTCAAGGTTGCTAGTTCGTGGACCCTTATGGGTGGAGCCCTCTGTAGACTCTCGCGACCGCTACTCTCCATGGGTTGAAGACTCCATAAACGTGGATGTACGATAGCGCCACCTATCAGAACCACGGGAAAAATCGTCATGTCTACAATTGCGTTTGATCTTCTATCACTACCCTATACTACATGTGCTTGTCTTTATTTTCCGCTGCTATACTCTTAGACATGCATGCGTAGGGTGTGCTTGACTTTCTATCATTGCTAAATTATGCCCAGAATTAAAATTGGAAAAAGGTAGAATTTTTATTTGCTCAAGTAGTCTAATCACCCCCCCTCTAGACATACTTTGGATCCTACACTTGCAAGCTTTCCAATTGATCAACGCACAGGGGCATGATGGGTCCCAATATGCTCTGGTGGTTCACAGTAAAAAAATGCTATGGTGGTCATGGAGGTGAAGAGGCTTTTGGGTGAACGAGAGTGTAGAGTTAGGAATTGGGTCTTCTCCGGTCGGTTAACATCCCTAGCTTGTGTAGGGACGAATTTCACTGCTCTTGAGTAAGGCACTCCTTTTATCCCCGCAAAACAAAGATTTTACGAGCAGTTGAACGTAATTCTTGGTTGCGACTGGTTAGAGGCATGAGCATCAAGGACCAACGTGAATTTTTCAATTGCTGCCGACTCGCAGGATGATGACACTCGTACACATACTTTTTATTAACTAGATGATGCCCCGACGACTTGCTATTGGAAGCTTGCTAAATGCAATGTATAAAATTGGCTAAAACAAATATCTAAAACTAATGGGAAGCAAATGTAGGCTTGAAAAATAAGAAATTACAAAGGGTATAAAAAATAAAAATATTGAATTGCAGTTAAAAAGAATGTCATGGTTAACAAAAATGTGAATGGTGAACTACATAGGTACGCTGCATCGCCCAAAACTTGTACTAACATATAATCTAATGCAAAAAATTACATTTCACTAACATGCAAGAATTGATGATGTAACAAAACTGCATGCATAGAGTAATGCAAAAACATTGTAATTCATGACTTGCATGCATGATTTGCTTATGTGGCATGGCTGCATGTTAAAAAAAATAGATAATAGGTTGTAGCTATTTAGAAATAGAAAACCCTATAGAATGAGTGATGATACATCGGCGTGCATAAATTCAACCATGTGCCTCAAATTTAGCCATGTACGATGAGGTGATGAAGTACTAGTAATACACTATTAGGTAAGTCCCGCAAGAAAAGGAAATTCCAACCGTGTGCAATGCGAAGCAAATTGTTAATGCGTAGGTACGGCATGTGCGATGAAAAGTTCACCGTACACAGTTTATCTGTACTATTCATGTGTGATGTATTGCACATGATTATTAGAAATAAACATTTGTGTTGTGTGTACTATGCACATGGACCAACAAATCTAACCGTGCACGCATGTGCAACCACCTCGTCCTTTCCCACCTCTTGGCGGCGTGTTTTCGCCCATAAGGCCAGCCTCCCTCCATACATGCGTTGTTGTCTCCACGTGATGTTGATCCCTTGTAGCCGCCCACGTGCCCCGCTTGCCTCATTTAGGCTTCTGCACTTCGTCTACATTCCTCCGTTGTTATGGTAAGTTAACACGGTTCGTTATTAAACCATGGATTTGTTTTACCAAATCCATCATTATTGTATACTCTTTTATAGATATAGCGCAACCCAAATTAATCCCTAATCCTTATTTTACAAGTTCTTAATAGGTCTCTTTTCTTATTTTGAATGCAAATACCTAGCTAAATACTAATAAAATTCTTTGTTGACAGCAATATATGCTTCACAGTAGTATATATTTTGTATATCGAAGTCCTAGATAGGAAAGTAGAGTAGGCACAGATCCTCCACAAAAGGCAAAATGCATATGAAAAAACATCGCAATGACCCATGTAGGCCATCTCCAGAAATTTGGGGGCCCGTGTGTACTGCAAAATGATGCCTTAAAACTTAAAATATTCTATAAGTTAAGTATAATATCCCATAATTGTATACTTTAAATATTTGTTATTTGGTAAAATATTAGAAAATATAGCCCATGTCAATACTAAAATAGGAAAAGTAGTACTCCGTCTACCATTTAAAATATTACTTTATAGAGCGAGTACTAAAGTAAGAAATTAACCTCATGTTGCCGAAAAGTGTCATCTGTCTACCATTTCTTGAGCTGAAATATTCAATTATATTCATAAGTAAGCTTCTTCACGGCATCATTTTCAAGTTACATTGTCGTCAATCCATTGAGTCTTTATTGTATCATAGTAGAACTGGAGTAATACTTTAATAGCTGTAGTTTAGACAAGCTCCTTTTTGTACATGCAACAATTACGGGAATGGTTAACAAAATTGGCCCCGGTTAACTTTCTTAGTAGCAACCTTATTAAGGGTGAGCCAAAATTCCCAATATTGTGCAGCGAATAGTCTCCACATGATCCTGTGCAGGGCGCATTGAAGAGGAGACACCAAGGCAAGGATGTGGCTCAATGAGAGGGGTTTCCAGTTATAGCCTAAACATTCTCTAACATAACTCCACAGGAAACAGTCCATCGAACAAGGAAAGGGTACGTGGTTGACATTCTCTATCCTGCCGTAGAGGGCACACTTGTCATCAATAAGTCCCTTCTATTTGTGAACACGAGCAACCTTGGGGAGCCTTTTTCAATAGCATAGTTGCTCTTCTTAGGAGTTTACCAAAGTGGATAGTTTGCTAGCGATTTATGCGAGAATTTTCCATAGGACTCGAGATCATATCGTGATCTGAAGACAACAGGATATTGCTAATTACCAACTTAAGCTCCTCCCATCGAGCTAGCTCTGTAGTAGAAATATTTCTCTTGAACATGACATTATGTTGAAAACCCATGAACGCCTCCGAGAGCGTACTATTGGGGTCACCGCTAGCGAAAACAAATTACTAAATTGCTAAAACGAACGGCAATCTGAACCCACTTAGACGACAATTTTTTATACCAATCCCGGTATTGACCTTGAAATGGGCACCCAACCTGAAATGCATGTATTTTTCGACCACGTTTCAAAAGGGAGAGCCCTTCGTGGCCACCAAGAACAAAAGGATGGGTAGCATTTCTCTTTCAAAATCTTGTCCCAAATGCCTAATAACTTTTGAGTAAGGTACATGATCTTAGAATTAGTAAGACCTAAGCTTCCCCTGGCTTTAGGTTTGCAATAACTGACTACTTGACCATATGATATGAACGCTTGTTACCCTCTCATGTAGGGTTAAATGTATCCACCAGATGGAGTTGAATGGGAGATTTTAACAAATTCTTTGAGAGCAACACATTTTTCGAATAAAACAAAGAAAATGGAACTAGATCAGAACAATTATGATGAAAAGTAAATCTAAACAACACCAAACTTATAGGCATCCATGGCAAAAATGAGTAAGTTAAACATCATGAGCAAGCTACATAGATAGAGAACTATTCAAATGAGGTAAGCTAAACTAGAAAGCAAACACATATTCTTCATGACGGAATAAACGAGTACAAAACTTGAAAGAGAGCCAAGAAACAAAATATAACAGAAGTACTGAGAGAAGTCTTCATAGAGAGGGAAGAAGTAGTTCTTTAGAAGATGGAAACTACATATAGTAAAGGTGCGAAGAATTGTAACATGGAAACTTGGTGAAGGTACAAGGCTTTGCTTACCCTAGTTAAAACAGCAGGTACAATCTATGTCTCGGCTGGAGAGGCTAAGCCATGGATCTAAAGACACACATGTATTTTCCTTGTTTTCCTAGAGCTAAGTTTCTCGGAAATTGCCCAACTACTCGGGGTAGATCTTGTGGTGATCTTCGGAAAACTACAAACTATTCTTTGGTCGACCCACATTTTTTTTAGAAAAGGAGGATTACCCCCGGCCTCTGCATCTGGGCGATGCATGCAGCCATTTTATTAATTATTCTCAGAGACCTTACAAAGCATTACATCAGTAAGCCTGAAGCCACCATCTAGGCGACACCTGTCGCTACTCCTACCCCCTTGATGCAGGGGTGTCGAATGTCCGAGCCTAATACCAAACACACATCGCACCAAAACCTAACATCTAAAGCCGGATGCCCCATCCCAGCCACATACCGGGAATGGGTCACACACCGGTCCGGCGCACTCACCGAGGCTACCGCCGCCGTCATCCACCTAACCATCTTCAGAGCAGGTACTGACGCAAAGACCTTGCCAGGTCAGCTATCGACGCCACCATGGAGCCAAACAGCGCCACCGCCCTACGCGAGGCCATCACGCCACGTCCAGCGCCGAGACCCCGCTGCTCCATGCCGCCGAGACCCGCCGTCGTCAACGCGAGAGAAGGCACGCCACACCACCTCATGCCTCTTCCATCCGGCGCCGCTCCACAAACGATGCCCCCAAGAGGGAACACGACACCGCAGCGCCGCCATCGTCCGATCCGGTGATCTTAGGATTTCTCCCGGAGCGGCACGAGCAGGTTGACGATAGTTGCTTGACGATGCCTTCATCAAGGTAACGACGTAGACGCCGCCATCGCCCGCCATGACCGGAGTCGGCTCGGTTTTCACCGGCGACTATGTCTCCCCAACTCGCCGCCGGTGCTAATAGTGGGATCCAAGATCCGTCACTACCAGCCTGGCCAACCGCCTTCGGTGGAGAAGGCAGCCACCACCACCATGCCTGGGCCAAGAGACCCGGACGTCCTCGTGCCGCGAAGATGACCCAGGGGGGATCTCCTCTTGCCGTTGTCGAGACGAGGCGCAGCCGCAGTGGATCTCGATCTAAACCCCTCGGGCCCAGATTAGATCTCATCGCAGCCAAGATCTCATCCGCCGACGGCCGCCGGAGATCTCCTGGCCACCGCCACCCCGCTGCGCACTGCCGTTGGAGGAGGAGGGAGATGGACGCCGCTGCCCCCATGCGTTACCGCCGGCCGAGGACTGCGCCGCCGCCGCCGCCTCACCACAGGGGCTTCGCCCCGCGGCGTCCTCAGCGACGGCGGCGGTAGTGGGAGGCGATGGAGGGGGAGGGCTGAGGGCGGCGTGGACGGGGACTCCCCGGGGGCGGCGCGGCGCCGCCGCCTCGGGGGAGAGAGGTCGGGGGATCCGAGCGTTGTGATTTTTTCGGTCGACCCACATGTTGGATGCTCTTAACAACTCCTAACCATATGAAGGATGCACTGTCCTAAAGAGTAACTATTTCAAGTTAGGCTCGATAAGATTCTTCCGTGATGCTCAATCATTTGATTCTTTAGGCTCTGCATGGTCGTTCACTTAAATCAAGTCAAGCAATGCTAACTTTGTAACACTTGACATAATTTCGCTCGAGTAAAAACCTGCTATCTCTGGGGGTAGGGGTTTATTTTATCCGCGGCCCAAAACTAGGTGCCGATATGACCATTGGAGGGGGATGCCTATCATGGTGTGAAATCTGACAGTAAGATAGGGGGATGGATGAGTCTTGAACTAGCGAGATGCAGGGGGTGACACAAGGAGGTATACATGTTCAGCCCCTCATGATGGAGGTAAAAACCCAAGTCCCCTGTTGTCCGGACAGAGTGTTTTTTGCGTACGAATGTATGAATACAAAAGTTCCAAACATGTAACCACGTGCCAGTAGGGCTGCTTATATAGAGTTTGCTACCTCTGAAATCCTTCAACTCTACCGGTGAGTTTAAGTCCAAGTAATTAAAACTGATGATATAAAGCTAAGGTAATGCCAAGATTGAAGGCCCGGGAACGTCTCCTTTAATGCTTGATGTCTACTACGCAACTTTATTCTTGTAGACTTTGTTGGGCCTCCAAGCACAGAGTTTTGTAGGACAGTAGCAATTTTCCCTCAAGTGGATGACCTAAGGTTTATCAATCCGTGGGAGGTGTAGGATGAAGATGGTCTCTCTCAAACAACCCTGCAATCAAATACAAGAAATCTCTTGTGTCCCCAACACACCCAATACAATGGCAAATTGTATATGTCCACTAGTTCGGCGAAGAGATGGTGATACAAGTGCTATATGGATGGTAGATATAGGTTTTTGTAATTTGAAAATATAAAAACAGCAAGTTAGCAAGTAACAAAAGTGAGCACAAACGGTATTGTAATGCTTGAAAACAAGGCCTAGGGTCCATACTTTCACTAGTGCAATCTCTCAACAATGCTAATATAATTGTATCACATAACCATCCCTCAACATGCAACGAAGAATCACTCCGAAGTTCTTATCTAGCGGAGAACATAAGAAGAAATTGTTTGTAGGGTACAAAACCACCTTAAAGTTATCCTTTCCGATCGATCTATCCAAGAGTTCATACTAAAATAACCAAGTTATCATTTCCGATCGATCTATCTAAGAGTTTGTACTAGAATAACACCATATGATACGCATCAACCAACTCTATTGTCACCTAGATACTCCAATGTCACCACAAGTATCCATGAGTTAATTATACGATACGCATCAAACAATTTGAGATTCATAATACTCAATCCACACAAAGAACCTCAAAGAGTGCCCCAAGATTTCTATCAGAGAAAGTAGGACAAGAACGTGTATCAACCCCTATGCATAGATTACCCCAATGTCACCGCGGGAATCCGCAAGTTGAGTACCAAAACATATATCAAGTGAATCAATAGAACACCCCATTGTCACCACGGGTATCCACATGCAAGACATATATCAAGTGTTCTCAAATCCAATATTCAATCCAACACAACGATATCTCAAAGGGAAAGATTCAATTCATCACAACAAGGTAGCAAGGGAATAGCATCATGTGATCCGACTATATTAACAAAGCCCGTGATACATCAAGATCGTGACATCTCAAGAACATGAGAGAGAGATTGAACACATAGCTACTGGTACATACCCTCAGCCCCGAGGGTGGACTACTCCCTCCTCATCATGGCCTCCGCCGGGATGATGAAGATGGCCACCGGAGATGGATCCCCCTCTCCAGCAGGGTACTGGAACGTCTCCAGATTGGTTTTTCATCGATACAGAGAGTTGCGGCAGCGGAGCGGAGAGTCTAGGGTTATTTTTGGGGGTTTCCGAATATTTGGGAATTTATAGGCATCGGAGGCGGTTGAGGGGGTGCCCGAGGTGCCCAGCACCCACCAGGGCACGCCAGGGGGCCTCTGGCGCGCCCTGGTGGGTGCTGGCCAGCCTGGGCCCCCTCTTCTGGCATTCTTTGGCCCATCTTCTTTCTTCTGGTCCGTAAAAAATCCACAAAAATCCCCGCAAAGTTTTGTCTCCGTTTGGTACTGATTTTCTGCGAAGTAAAAAACAAGCAAAAACAGCAACTGGCACTTTGGCACTATGTCAATAGGTTAGTCCCAAAAAATGATATAAAGTTGTAATAAAATGATTGTAAAACATCCAAGAATGATAATATAACAGCATGCAAGAAGCAAAAATTATAGATACATTGGAGACGTATCAGCATCCCCAAGCTTAATTCCTACTCATCCTCGAGTAGGTAAATTATAAAAACAGAATTTTTGATGTGGAATGCTGCCTAACATGTTCATCATATTCTTTTCTTCTTTGTATAGCATGGACATTTGGACTTGTAAATGATTCAAAGCAATAGTCTAGTTTTAACATAATGACTTCAATACTCAAGCATGTCAAAAAGCAACCATGTCTTTCAAAATATCAACAATAAAGAAAGTTATCCCTAGCCCATCATGCTCAATCATTGATCCATTCATGAAACACACTCAAATATTAGCTATTCCCAATGCTCAAGTACGATCATAGTGCCCCCTAGTTGGTGCTTATAAGAGAAGATGGAGACTCAAAGCAAAAATAAAAATTGCATAAAGTAAATAGATAGGCCCTTCGCAGAAGGAAGTAGGGATTTGTAGAGGTGCTAGAGCTCAAAGTTTAAATTGAGAGAGAAAAATATTTTGGGTGGCATGCTTTTCCTGTCAACGAAAACGACAAAGTAGCTCACAATACTTTCCATGCTAGATATATCATAGGCGGTTCCCAAACAGAAAATAAATTTTATTCCTTTTTCCACCAAACTTTCACTTTCCATGGCGGGTTGTATCCACGGTTTCCTTCCATACCAACACTTTCCAAGGAATTTATTATTTGACAACATAAAGTAAATATTTTTTCTTTTTCATTTCGGGAATGGGCATCCCTATTACCGCCGCACTCTCGTGCAATGACAAGTGAATAAACACTCATCTTGAGAATAACACATCTAGCATAGGAAAATATTGGACACTCCCCACCGTTTCATGAGCGGTACGGGCACACAAAAGAGAAAAAATATTTTGAAAATTTAGAGATGGCACATACAAATTTGCTTGGAACGGCATGGAAATACCGCATATAGGTAGGTATGGTGGACTCATAAGGCAAAACTTGGTTTAAGGACTTTGGATGCACAAGTAGTATTTCTACTTAGTACAAAATGAAGTCTAGCAAATAGATTGGGAAGCAACCAAACCAAGTTACGAAAAATCACATAAGTGAGCATTGAACATAACTAACACCGAATAATGCACCCCAAGTAGGATGTAACTTCATTGCATAACTATTGACTTTCATGCATGCATAGGGAATCACAAACCTTAACACCAATATTCCTACTAAGCATAATTACTCACTAACATGACTCACATATTACTATCATCATGTTTCAAAACTATTACAAGTAATCAAGTTTAATTTGTCCAATGATCTTCATGAAAGTTTTTATTATATCCTCCTTGGATATCTATCATTTTGGGACTAGTTTCATATATTGCCATTGCTTTTTTGACAAGCTCAAACAAATTTAAATGGAGCACACGAGCATAAAGATTTCATCCCTCAAAAAGGTATAAGTGAAGCATGAGAGGAAATGGCAAGCTACTCTCAAAAGATATAAGTGAAGATCAATGAGTAGTCAAACAATTAAATAGCTATGTGAGGACTCTCTCTCTCTCAATAAACATTTTCATATCTGAGTATTTTATTCAAACATCAAACTAAACAAAAATAGAACTCCAAGAATAGCACGCATCATGTGAATGAATAAAAATTTAGGCTCAACATAGGCTAACCGATCGATAGTTGACGAAGAGAGGTGGGATGCGTAGCATCCCCAAGCTTAGATGCTTGAGACTTCTTGAAATATTTACTTGTGGTGCCTTGGGCATCCCCAAGCTTTAGCTTTTGTATCTCGTTCAATCCTCTCATATCTCGGTTTCACCTATTCAAAAACTACATCCACACAAAACTTGAAAAGAACTCGTGAGATAGGTTAGTACACATAAAAACAAATCAACACTTCATGTACTGCCAAGACAAGTTGCACAATAATTTTTAAACATCATCTACTGTTTACTATCATTTCAACCATTTATATCTACCAATATCAGCTATGGAAACTATAGGATAAGCAGATAACAAAACTATGACAGCAATCTGTCCAAACAGAACAGTCTGTACCAATCTATTAAACCAGTGTACTTATGTAAATCAAACAATTATGAAAATTTAGGACATGCTAAGAAATTTATATGACAACACTGTGTAAAAATTTCAGAAACTTTCCACGTTCCAGTAAAATATGAAAATTCAAACACTACAGAAAAAGTTTCTGTTTTTACACAGCACACATCAAACATGCAATTCAAGCATCCTAAAGGCAATTCTTGGAACTTTTTATTGAAAAACAAGATTATAAATAACACCTAACAGAGACCAACAAAATAAAATGACGCTCCAAGCAAAACTCATATTATGTGACGAATAAAAATATAGCTCTAAGTAAGATATACCGATAGTGTTGAAGACGAAAGAGGGGATGCCTTCCGGGGCATCCCCAAGCTTAGGCGCTTGAGTCTTCCTTGGATATTACCTTGGGGGTGCCTTGGGCATCCCCAAGCTTAGGTTCTTGTCACTCCTTATTCTCCTCATATCGGTGTCTCACCCAAAACTTGAAAACTTCAATCACACAAAACTTAACGGAACTTCGTGAGATGGGTTAGTATAATAAAGATAGATCATTCACTTAGGTACTGTCAAGACAAGATTCATAATTTTTCCCACATGATACCTACTGTATTCTACCATCACCATAATTTATATCACTGAATATAAGCTATGAGAACACTATAACAAGCAAACTATGCATGCAAAACAGAATCTGTCAAAAACAGAACAGTCTGTGAAGATCTGTAGTATATCCATACTTCCCTATATCTAATTTTTTTGACACATTAGGAAAACCTGAAGAATTTGTATATAAAGACTGTGTAAAAATTTCAGATCATTATCACGCTCCAGTAAAAAATGAAAATTCCTGTACTGGAGTCAAAAGTTTCTGTTTTGGTTCAGCATCAATTCTACTCATCTTGTGAGTCATCCCAAAGGCTTTACTTGGCACTTTATTGAAATAAAAGTCACAAAACATGATTAACACAGTAGCTTAATCATGTGAACACACAAAAACAGAAAGGCAAAGTGTTGGGTTGTCTCCCAACAAGCGCTTTTCTTTAATGCCTTTTAGCTAGGCATGATGGTTTCAATGATGCTCACATAGGAATAGTATTTGAAACATGCAAGGGAGAATCATGAAACACATGACAAGCACATTTAAGTCGAACCCACTTCCTATGCATAGGGATTTTGTGAGCAAACAATTTATGGGAGCAAGAATCATCTAGCATAGGAAGGCAAAACAAGCATAACTTCAAAACTTTGAACACATAGGGAGGAAACTTGATATTATTGCAAATCCTACAAGCATATGTTCCTCCCTCATAATAATTTTCAGTAGCATCATGAAGGAATTTCACAATATAACTATCACATAAAGCATTCTTTTCATGATCTACAAGCATAGAAAATATATTACTCTCCACATAAGCATATTCCTTTTCATCCATGATAGTGGGAGCAAACTCAACAAAATAACTATCATGAGATACTTGATTGACGACATAACCACATTGAATATTAAAATCATGATAACAAGTTTCATGGTTGTCATTACTCTTTATAGCATACATTTCATCACAATAATCATCATAGATAGGAGGCATGCCATCATCATAATAAATTTGCTCATCAAAACTTGGGGGACAAAAAATATCATCTTCATCAAACATAGCATCCCCAAGCTTGTGGCTTTGTATATCATTAGCATCATGTATATTCAGAGAACTCGTACTAACAATCTTTCTATCATGCTCATCATTCAAGGAATTCTCATCAAGTATTTTCATAATTTCTTCCTCTACCAATTGAGCACAATTTTCTGAATCCTTGTTTTCACGAAAGACATAATAAAGACGAAACAAATGATGCAACCTAAACTCCATTTTTTGTAGTTTGATTTTATAAAACCAAAATAGTGAAAAACAAGAAACTAAAATATTTAATTGCAAGATCTAAAGATATACCTTCAAGCACTCACCTCCCCGGCAACGGCGCCAGAAAAGAGCTTGATGTCTACTACGCAACTTTATTCTTGTAGACTTTGTTGGGTCTCCAAGCGCAGAGTTTTGTAGGACAGTAGCAATTTTCCCTCAAGTGGATGACCTAAGGTTTATTAATCCGTGGGAGGTGTAGGATGAAGATGGTCTCTCTCAAACAACCCTGCAATCAAATACAAGAAATCTCTTGTGTCCCCAACACACCCAATACAATGGCAAATTGTATATGTCCACTAGTTCGGCGAAGAGTGATACAAGTGCTATATGGATGGTAGATATAGGTTTTTGTAATCTGAAAATATAAAAACAACAAGGTAGCAAGTAACAAAAGTGAGCACAAACGGAATTGCAATGCTTGAAAACAAGGCCTAGGGTCCGTACTTTCGCTAGTGCAATCTCTCAACAATGCTAGTATAATTGGATCACATAACCATCCCTCAACGTGCAACGTAGAAGCACTCCAAAGTTCTTATCTAGCGGAGAACATAAGAAGAAATTGTTTGTAGGGTACGAAACCTCCTTAAAGTTATCCTTTCCGATCGATCTATCTAAGAGTTCGTACTAGAATAACACCATATGATACGCATCAACCAACTCTAATGTCACCCAGATACTCCAATGTCACCACAAGTATCCATGAGTTAATTATACGATACGCATCAAACAATTTCAGATTCATAATACTCAATCCTCACAAAGAACCTCAAAGAGTGCCCCAAGATTTCTATTGGAGAAAGTAGGACAAGAACGTGTATCAACCCCTATGCATAGATTACCCCAATGTCACCGCGGGAATCCGCAAGTTGAGTACAAAAACATATATCAAGTGAATCAATAGAACACCCCATTGTCACCACGGGTATCCACATGCAAGACATATATCAAGTGTTCTCAAATCCAATATTCAATCCAACATAACGGTATCTCAAAGGGAAAGATTCAATTCATCACAACAAGGTAGCAAGGGAATAGCAACATGTGATCCGACTATATTAACAAAGCCCGTGATACATCAAGATCGTTACATCTCAAGAACACAAGAGAGAGAGATTGAACACATAGCTATTGGTACATACCATCAGCCCCGAGGGTGTAGGAGATATGCCCTAGAGGCAATAATAGATGTTATTGATTATCTCCATGTTCATAATTAGGTTTATGTTCCGTGCTATAACTGCAATGATTCTCGAGTCTGCAAATAAAACGAGGCTTGGAGGGAAACTCATGTGCACGTGTGGGATAATAAACGGTAAAATGTATTCCTAGTCAAGCCTCTATGACTGGCTCAAGTATTGCATGATGATCCTGTTTTCCTGATCATGGGCATGGCTATGCCGGCAATTTTGAGGGCACAATTGTTGGTAGAACACTTGTGTTGAATCGACCCGATTGATGTTATGCTATGAGATACATTCGTCATAAGTTTATGGTTAATAACACATAGAAGTTAATGTTTGCATAATTCCTTAGACCATGAGAGTGTCGAGTTTCTTCATGCTTGCTTCATGAACTTTGGGGTTTGTTAAACGTCATCCGTAAATGGGTGGCTATTACGGCGGCTTACGGGTTCATGGAAAAGTATGTCAAGTAACTTGATAGCTCAAGATTGGGATTTGCTCCTCCGACGATGGAGAGATATCTCTGGGCCCTCTCGGTGTTACGGTATCCATCATCGTCTGGCCAGACACAGGGTGATTTGATCACAGGGATGCCGGAACACGGGAACGAGAAAAGAGAACAATACCGGCAACGAGGTAACTGGCATAGTGGACAAGGTGTTGATCCACGGGTATGCCAACATGTCTCACCTCGGGTTATTGTAACATATCGCGAAGCAACAGGAATAGCTCACGGCAACTGGAGGTTCACTCGAATATTCATTCGTGTGGGTATAGGGGTCAATATGGGTGTCCACGGCTCCGATGTTGATCATTGATCGGAAGGGGTTCTGGGTCATGTCTATGCTTCACCGAACCTATAGGGTCACACGCTTAAGGGTCATCTATCTGTTGAATACTAGACAGGGAGTCTGAGAGAAAAACACCGAAAAAGTTTCGGACGCCGGAAAAGTTTCGGACAGCGGAAAAGTTCCGCAGAGAGAGGTCACCGGATGAGTTCCGGTGAAACTGAAAAGTTGTTTCAGGGGATACCAAAAAGTCAAATTGGTTTTGGCACATACCTGATAATTCTTGGAGGATGCCAGAATCGTTCTGGAAACTTTTTGGAATTTTCCGGGATGAAAACCGGAAATGTTCCGGAGCTGCCGAAACCGCTTCAGATGCTTTTCGCAGATGAAAATCACTAAACCGGAATTGTTCCGGCTTGTGTTGAAAATTATTTTGGTGGGTACTAGAATTGTTCTAAGCCCACATGAATATTTTCAGTTCGATCAGACGCTGAAAAATGTCGTCGTGAATAGTGAAAGTGCTTTTTGGGATATTTATTGGAAAGCCACCTTTTAGGGCTTTTCCCAAAAGGCTTCTAGAAGGACTTGGGGATCAAGGAACCCCCTTTGGGGGGCCCCCATGAAGGTGGGACGTTCACATGTGCAGCTCCTCCATGGAGCTCCACATGGCATCCCATTTTGCACTTAACACCCTCATGTGTGAGCTAGTGCATGGGAGTTTTTGGGTTTTATTGTAAAACCACCCTACCCCTTGGTTTTCCTATAAATAGGAGGTGAGTGGGCTGCCATCTCACACACGCTTACTCTCATACACAAGCCATGCATGATCTGGCATTCTCTCTCCCTCCCAGCGAAATACTTTCGTAGAGCCGAAAGGCTGTCTGGGTTCCGGCAGGAACTAGTTCTGGACGGCGAAGCCCTGCCGGATAGATGACACCGTATGTGTGCAACTCTGTAGAGAGATCGTAGTTTCGGTCTTAGTTCGAGAGTGCCTCCCGAAGGGCTGTCCGTGTGACCGTCCGAGTTTTGGAGGTCCTCCCGAAGGGCTGTCCGAGTGACAGTCCGAGTTTCGGAGGTCCTCCCGAAGGGCTGTCCGCGACACCGTCCGGGGGACTGTGCGACCGCCTCCCGGAGGGCTGTCCGCGGGGCAGATGAGGGTATACATCCTCGCGGTTGGGAGGTTGTAAAATCCTAGCTGCGGGGATCTGCACCGCCGTTCGTCATCGACTCTACTTCCGCTGCGCTACGAGTCGGTAACGAATATGATCAAACCTTGTATGCAGTCTCCATAGTGGTCCTGGGCTGGTGCGTAGGTCGGAAAATTTTTGTTTTCTGCTGCGTTACCCTACAGAGGGTGGACTACTCCCTCCTCATCATGGCCTCTACCGGGATGATGAAGATGGCCACCGAAGATGGATTCCACTCTCCGACAGGGTACTGGAACGTCTCCAGATTGGTTTTTCGTCGATACAGAGAGTTACGGCGGCGGAGCGGAGAGTCTAGGGTTATTTTTGGGGGTTTCCGAATATTTGGGAATTTATAGGCATCGGAGGCGGTTGAGGGGGTGCCCGAGGTGCCCAGCACCCACCAGGCCGCGCCAGGGGGCCTCTGGCGCGTCCTGGTAGGTGCTGGCCAGCCTGGGCCCCCTCTTCTGGTGTTCTTTGGCCCATCTTCTTTCTTCTGGTCCGTAAAAAATCCACAAAAATCCCCGCAGCGTTTTGTCTCCGTTTGGTACTCATTTTCTGCGAAGTAAAAAACAAGCAAAAACAACAACTGGCACTTTGGCACTATGTCAATAGGTTAGTCCCAAAAAATGATATAAAGTTGTATTAAAATGATTGTAAAACATCCAAGAATGATAATATAACAGCATGGAACAAGCAAAAATTATAGATATGTTGGAGACGTATCAATGCTTCTAGACGTTGGTCTATTTCCTTATGAGTGGAGTACACCCGAGTGAAGTTATGTACTTTTTGACCCGAGTGAAGTGACGAGAATATCCGTTCGAGTAGCTTGTTCCGAATGACTAGACCTCCATCGAGCTGGTTGGTACATTGGTACACAGAGAGTGTGGGCTTGGCCCCCACTAGTAGAAAACAGGGCATTAGTCCCGGTTCCAGAGGGCCTTTAGTGCCGGTTCTGCAACCGGGACAAAACGATCGGGACTAATGCCCATCACTTTTAGTCCCGGTTGGCTTACGAACTGGGACTAAAGGAGCTCCACGTGGCTGCCATGGGGCACCCAGGCAGGAGGACCTTTAGTCCCGGTTGGTAACACCGACCGGGACTAAAAGGCAGCCACGCGTCAGCACCTGCTAGGCGCTGTTTTTTTTGAAAGGAGGGGTTTAGGGGTTTTGGAGGGTTTAGGGGTTTCATATTGTGTTTCCCCATTTCTTTTTGTGTTTACCATTTTTATTTTATGATTTTCATTCAACTCGACGCTAGCTACTACATATAGCAATGAAGGAACCATTACACAACATCGTCATGATCAATATATAGAGAGAAGTGACCTCTCTTTCTCCATGCTTGGTCGAACAATGCAACAAGTTTTCGTAAATATATTCGACGGTATTACATATAGTACACGTTCATGCATATATACAATATAACATCTCTTACGATCCTTGACCAAGATCGCATTTCATATCCCGATGGCATTCTCCGTCTTTAGGTATGACATGCTCAACAAAGAATCCCGCCAATTCCTCTTGAATTGCTCGTATGTGATCAGTTGGTAGGAGTTCGTCCCGCTTCCGCCAGATCTAATTTAAAGAAGGGGGTCAATATATATATATATATATATATAGGGTAACACTATTCTGATCCTAGGATCAAAATAACTATTCTGATAACTGCGCGTCGTATATAGGGGCGACGGGATGCTCCTGAAATCTCGTAGAAGAAAAAAAAAGCCCAACCAACCCGTCCCCCACCTCCCGCACATCTCACTCCCCCTCGATGCCGAATGGCTCGTCGCCGCCCGAGGAATCCCCCCACCCAACACCCCCCCCCCCGACTGACCTGCCGCTGCCGCCCCTGACCTCTCGCGGCGCCGCCCGTTCCCCTGACCCCGCGCGCCGCCCGCGCCCTAACCCCGCGCGCCGCCACCAACCTTGGACCCGACAGGCCGCCGACGGCCCTAAATCTAGTGCGCCGTGCCGGGCCATGCATCTCCGAGCCCTACCGCCGCCATCTTCCCCGCGCGGCCCCGCCGCCGCAATCAGCCCCGCGGCCCCTTCGCCATGCTTCGGTCAAACAGGTCACCACCAGACCTCCGAGCGCCGGCATCGTCAGGCCTCTGAGCGTCGGCATCTGATGCCCCCGGCAACTGCCATGTATGCGGGGAGACCGAGAGGTCGCCGTATCCACGCTGGACGACCGCAAAGTTCTCCGGAGGAGCTCCGCCGATGGGGTGAAGCTCGCCCGCCTCCCCATCCACAACGTCCATGTCGTTCAATGTAGCAAACCCACCCCGTTCAACTTCCTACAGTGCAGCAAACCCATGTCGTTTCTGGTTAGGCGTTTGGTAGATGCAGGGCATGCCTCTCTACTTCATCTAATCTCTCAACCGCTAGCGTTAGTTGTCATTATTTTTGTTGCTCAAACATCGACGTTGAAGCCTTGTTGGATCTGCAGAAGAAATGATCGCGGTGTTTGACACTGCTGTGGCAGACGTCGGCAGCTGCTTGACGAATTGCATCATGTACCTCCCCAGAACGTGCAACCACTTGAGCATGAAACTGCAGGGACCCCTGCAAATTCAGATTTTTGCAGTGTTAGTTCAATTCAAAGTTTGTCCATGGCTTCAATTTGTGTGTTAAAAAGTTCAGTGCAAAATTGTGGTTGACTATCTTTTTACCCAGCTAAAGAAGTTCATGAAGTTCTTTGCAAAAAGTTCGTGTATGCCAAAATTGATAGGCAGCCATATAGAGGAGTTGATGCTTGCTTGTGTTTTAAAGAATGGAAACAAGAAGTTCAAAAATAAAATAACAAGAAGTTCAACTTTTTAAAAATAGAGCGCTTCAAAATTTCAGAAAAAAAATTAAGAAATAAAACCAGGAAGTCCATATTAAAAAGATGGAGAAGTTCGATGATTATAGAAAACTCAGATTTTCCTCGTTATTAAAGAATGGAAACAAGAAGTTCAAAAATAAAATAACAAGAAGTTCAACTTTTTAAAAATAGAGCGCTTCAAAATTTCATAAAAAAGGATTAAGAAAATCAGATTGATATTCATAAAAAACTCAGATATTTTCACGTAACCGCTAGAAGTTCAGATTGATAACTGCCAGAAGTTCACGTACTCCACGGTGTGGATTTTGTATTAAAAAAGAATAAAAAAAGCAAAGACAAAAAGTTTTGTTGTTATAAGTTCAAGTCATCGGTCGGAGAAAGTTAAAAATATTATTGTGAGAGGGGTTTGTACAAAAGGAATATCATTTGTCTAACACTAACGAATGGGTGAGAAAATTACAAACGAAAATACGTCACAGAAGTTCAACGTGAAAACAATAGAAAGTTCAACTACTACGCTAAAATGAATTTCAGATGGAAATCTTTTAAACCGTCGCGAGTATGAAAAAAATGATCAAGACGGAAAAGTTGCGTGTTTACAGTAGCTTTCCATCGGTATATCACTTGCTCAATTCCGTTGAGTGGATGAAGAGGTACGAGCAAAAAACAATGCGTGAAGAAACAGAGTGAAGTTCAGGTAGACGTGTCGATGAAGTTCAAGTTCTTCACGCGGTGCATTTTTGAAGACCCTGTTTCGCGATAAAAGGCAGAACGCATCATCTCGCCGTTTTCGAAATTGCGTGAAAACGGCTAGGAATTAGAGAAAACCATCTACATGAAAAAGTTGCGAATTTTTCGTAGCTTTTCAACGGTATATTATTTGCCCCATTCCGATAAATTTCTAGAAATTACTGCCAAAATACATTTTCAGCCATTCTCGAAATTGACTTAAAACCGTAAAGAATTGGAAAAAACAATCTACATATAGAAGTTTCGCATTTCTTCAAGCTTTCCAACGCCATATCATTTGCCTCATTCCGTCGAACCGTTGAGAAAATAACGTGAAAATATGCACTCGGTACAGATTCGGCCATTTTCTAAAATTCTTTTGAACCGTTCATATTTAGAACAGAATTTTTATATGGAAAGATGCGCATTTTCATAAGCTTTCCAACGCCATATCATATGTATCGTTAGGACTAGCCGTTTTGAAACTAACCCCGAAATACGAACCCGGCTGTTCGGTTTCAGAAATTCCGCCATTTTTGAAATTCCTCTTTAACCGTAGGGAATTTCGAAAAACATTCAACATGTGAAATGAGCGGATTTGCAGCAGCTATCTAACGCCATCTCATTTGAATCATTCCGATGAACGGTTTCGAAATAGCGTCGAAAATACGATTCACGTTTTTTTGTATGAAGAAAAACGGTTTTCAAAACTGCTCTTAAACCGTGCACATTTTGCCAAAAACTCAACCAAGGCTGTTGTACTGGTGTCCATAGCTTTCAAACGGTATATTGCAAGACCCATTTGGGCAATTTGCGAGAAGTTCAACCTAGCACTCGGGGAAGTTCAGGTCGAACAACTCAGGCAGTAAAATTGCAGCAGAAGCAAGTTCATCACATCCCCGAGAGCAAATCCGCCAACGAGCGAGATTCCTATTTAAAATGGGCATTTAGTTGCTAAAAACCGTTCCCAGATTACACTTACATCACATAGAACATGACTGACCAGAAAAATTCGCGTGGGAAGACACGGTTGCGAAGATAGCCCGAAGGTCGAGTTCCTACAGAGGGAAGTTCAGGTTTGTGTAACCCAGGAAGTTCAACCCGTGATCAGAATAATATTCTGATCCCGTGATCAGAATAGTGTTTATATATATATGAATGAAATTCAACACAATTGATGGTAATAAAATTAAAATGTGAATATTGTTTACGTACTTCTAATTGTTCTGGAGATATGCGCCGCTCAGAGGTCGAGATGCGAATGAACTTGCAAACGTAGTATGGACATAAATTAGTGCCGGTTGCCTGCCACAAGCACTTTACGAGAATAGAGTTCAATCAAAATCATAATCAAGCATGATAATGGTATTGAAACTAGAATCAATGAGAGACGATGTGCGGTACTAGCTAGTAGCTAGTACTTACTTTGGGGTGTGAAAATCGCAGCTCATTTTTCCATACACCCCTAGACTGGTTGGTGAACTTTCTCCAAACCCCGCACGGCAAAGAAAATGATTACTTGATGTCAGGAAATGAACGAAAGTTGCCGATATGGTGTGATAATGATTTAACTTACTTCTGAAGCATTTCACGCATGTTCGTCCACTCCTTAGGATCTTTACGTCTCGAGTCCAAGACAAGTACTAGTCCCTCGTCAGGCCGAATGGCTAGCAGAATAAAGTGGAAACTGCGCGCACGCATAACTCATCAATTACACTTAACCTCGAGTAAGCGAAACAGAATGTGCACGTACAAGACATTAACACTCACTAGAAGTTGTAAGGAAATAGTATTTCCCTTCTATCGTGTTGTCCAAGTAACTCCCGTAGCAAGTTTTGCTCTATTTCACGGGGGTTGTTTTTTAACGTATGTTCATTGTTGGTATTTGGGTTAATGAACCCAATGTCATAGATTTGTCGTTTTTTGCATTCGATGATCTTCAATCTGCATATATATAATATAGTGTGAGGATAATTATACATGCAATGAACGAGCTGAGCTAAAGACTTTACAGAAAAAAAATACTTACATACAATAGGAACTGACGATATTTTTGTCGATCTCCTTTTGGTTGTATAACTGAAAAAATTCATCAAATTCAACGAACAACTCATGGATTCCATTGAAGAAGTGTTCATTTTTAGTTCCCACGAAGATATTGCCGGTCCCGTCCTTGCAGGCTTCCAAGTACCATTCATGCAATTGTCGCATCCTCGTTGGTAAACCCTTGAGCTCCTCATGTCTGACGAGAGGCTTCCCGTGCACGTAACTTAAGGATGGTACTACCTCAGCCTTTTCGAACTGTACCGAATCAGGCAAGTAATCACCAGCAGTGATAGCAAGACCACCGGCCGCTATCTCCGAATCATTAGCGATATCGGTAAACACCTTGAGCGGGGGGCACGATTGGTTTTCTTGTTCGCCAAGTTGGGGAATTCTTTTCCCACTTCTTGCGCCACTGCTACTTAAGCCTCCCGACCGCTCCGCTTGACCAAATGTCTTTTGAATACAACGGTCATAGTCTGATTGCAGCGGAGGCGGTGGTGGTCGCCTAAGGGCATCCAGAGTTCGCTGCGCTTTCACCGGATCTATTTTCACCTTTGGAGGCGGGCGTTTCGGTGCAAGCTGGCATCTCACATCATCAGCCACGATCTCGTTGAGTTCCTCGTCAGTCCTCTCGTAGGGTAACTTGGAAGGGGCCTTGAGGCTTGGGCCAGCTCTGAATTTTTCCCCTGTTGTATTGCTGCTAGCCGCCGGAGCGGCGGCGGCTCTCTTCCGCCGCTGAGGCGGTGGAGGAGGCGGAGTCCGCTGACGCGGTGGAGACAGCTAAGGCGGAGGTGGATTCTGCAGAGGGGCCTCCACCGTCGAAGTCCGCTGACGCGATGGAGTCCGTTGAGGCGGCGGAGTCGGCTGACGCGCCGGAGACGACTCAAGCCGCGGAGACGACTGACGCACCGGAGACGGTTGACGCACCGGAGACGGCTGACGCACCGGAGACGGTTGACGCGTCGGAGACGACTCAGGCAGCGGAGACATATGACGCACTGGAGACGGTTGACGCACCGGAGATGGCTGACGCACCGGAGACGACTCAGGCACCGGGGCCTCCTCCGGCTGAGTCTGCTGAGGCGGCGTCCAGTTTGGAAGCAGGATGGTCTCCTTTCTCCATAGACAGGTAGTCTTTAAGGCATTTTCAAGAAGAGTCTCCCCTTCACCTGTAGCGTACTCAAGCTCCAGCCCCTCAAATCCGTCCATTATTTCATCCACCCCGACAATAGCAAAGCCAGCTAGAACCGGAGTGAAATGGAAAGTTGCACCAGGTAGAGGAGGTAAGACATAGCCGACCGCCGCCTTCAAGGTCAGGTTATGGCATTTGGCCATTAGCACACAATGTTCATTATCCGTGATACCATCCACGGGGTAGCGAGGAGCCATGCTATCAGGCTGAACGAGCTCCGTGGAAGCCACGCTACTTCTCTGCAGAGATGGTGGGGTAGCATCGTGGGTAGTATCCAATGAAGGATCTTCGTGCCGCTGAGATGGTGGGCCGATAGCTCGCTGGCTCTCAAGTGCCTCTAGTTTCACTAATCTTTCAATGATCTTTTGCATTTTGCTTGCTTCCTCTTTCTTCTTTCTCTGTCTGCTTCTATAACCAGTGCTGTCGGGAAACCCATGCACCCACGGAACGGAGCCTGATGTGCCTCGTGTTCGTCCAGGGTGTTCAGGATTCCCGAGGGCCATTGACAGCTCGTTCTTCTCTCTGTCGGGAACGAACCGCCCTTCCAGCGCTTCCTTGATTACTTCCTCAAGCTTTGTGACGGGTGTTTGAAGTTGAGCTTTCGTCCAAACACACTTCCCTGTGATTGGGTCCAAAGTTCCCCCAACCCCGAAGAACCAAGTCCTTGCCCAATCTGGCCAGTGCAATGTCGCTGGTTGGACATTTTTAGCAAGCAGGTCTTGCTCAGCTTTGTCCCACGTAGGTCGGGCTTTGATGTAGCCACCTGACCCCGTAACATGGTGATACTGCTTCTTTGCAGCATTTTTCTTATTTATATGTGACCTTTGCTTGGCCTTCTCCGATTTCTTGTAGGCCACAAATGCGGGCCAGTGATCTTTTATCTTGAAGTATTGACCATTGAACTCTAGAGTCTCGTCTTTCTCGACAAACTTTTTGTTCAATAGTTTCTTCCAGTTCTTGAATAGTTCTGCCATTTTCTTAAGAGGAAACGCCTTGACCTTTCGTTGTATAACTGGGTTTTTCGGATCCTCCTCTGGCGGTAGGCCGAAATTTCTCAACATTGAGTTCCAAAGATCATCTTTCAGTCTATCGTTGACATAAGGAACTTCAGGGTCCTTCTTCTTATTCCATTCTTGGATGCTGATCGGGACGCTGTCCCTAACAACAACTCCGCACTGATGTATAAATTTGTCCTTGGTCCGCTTGGGAGCAATCGGTTGGCCTTCTGGAGAGACTTCTTCGATCATGAACCTTTCATCCGGGTCCAACCTTTTCTTCGGGCCTCGTCTCCTTACCGAAGTTTGGCTCGATCCGGAGGGCTAAAAGAAGAAAGAAGCGTTAATATATGTACATACAAACACTACTAGAAAAAAGGCTATTAGTGGCGCACCCCATATGGCTATTAATGGCGCACCATGGGTGCGCCACTATTACCACGCCACTAGTAATGGTTAGTAATGGCGCACCTCTGGTGCGCCATTACTAATCCAAATACTAGTGGCGCACCCCCTGCTGCGCCATTACTATCCCTTAGGGTGCGCCACTGTTATTTCTCTGAGGTGCGCCACTAGTAAAAATTGAGGTGCGCCACTGGTAAAATTTTGAAATCTGGATCTGGATCTAGATCTGGCACCATTTTTTGTGTTTTTTTTCTTTTTTTCAATAATTTTCGTTCTGCAATTTTTTTTAGGCAAATTTTCGTTCTGCATCTCGCCTCCTCGCCTCCGGCCGCAGCCGGCACAGCTCCTGGACCTCCTCGCGCTCGCGCCCTCCTCCTCTTCTCCCTTCCCTCTCCTTCCTCCTTCTCCTCTCTCCCTTCTTACCTCTCTGTCCGCAGCAGGCCGCTTGAGCCGCCATGGACTCCGCCGCCAGGAGCTTCGAGCTCGCCTCCGCCCCGGCTCTCCTTCTCCTCTCTCCCTCCTTACCTCTCTGCTCTCGCTACTGCTCGCTGGGGTCGGAGGAGGGGGTCGCTGGGGTCGCTGGGGATCTGGTCGGCGCCGACTGGTGGTGGCTCCAGGCGTGGTAGGGGGCGGAGGAGGGGGGAGGAGGGGTGAGCCGTAGCAGGGGGTGGCTTCCATGGCGGCTATGTACAGAGAACAGAGAGGGAGGGGAGGAAGAAGAGGGAAAAGAGAGGGCATGGAGGAGGGGCGAGGAGGAAGAAGGCAGGGGTTAATATATAAGCTGTGGCATTTCAAAATTAGTAATGGCGCACCATGGGGTGGTGCGCCATTGCTATGGTACATAGCAGTGGCGCACCTAGCTGTGGTGCGCCATTGCTATGTACCATAGCAGTGGCGCACCTAGGTGTGGTGCGCCATTACTATTTTTAATTTTTTTTGAATTTTGAAGGCGGGAAAATAGTAGTGGCGCAATATGCACTGGTGCGCCATTGCTAACTTTTTTTTGCCTCCAGATCTTAAAAGCATCGTAACTTTTTTTCTGTTAGGTTTTTGAGGATTCTAAAAAATCGATAACGGGCGTAGCCGGTTGAATTCGGATGTAACTTTTTGTGTAGATGCTTTTTCATATAAAAAACTTTTTCATCGGAGGTCGTATGCAAAAGTTACGGCCATTTTACCGAAACACGGCGGCCTTTTGAAAAAAAATTCAAAATTCATGTTTGTTAATTTTCCTAACAACTAGAACACATAACACATGGGCATCTCGAAAGATTTTTAAATTTGAATTTTTTATCATTTTCTTTTATTTATTTTTAAACTGAAAAGGCAATCCACGGGGGGGGGGGGGGGGGGGGGGTTGTGTTTGTGTGTGTGTGGTGGGGTGTGTGTTTGTGTGTGTGTGAGATGTTAGTAATGGCGCACCAGGGAGGGTGCGCCATTACTAACCTCACACACACACACACACAAACACACACCCACCAGACATAGCAATGGCGCACCACACCTAGGTGCGCCACTACTATGTAGCATAGATGTGGCGCACCTAGGTGTGGTGCGCCATTGCTATGTCTGGTGGGGGGGGGATGGACACAAAAAATAGCAATGGCACACTGCTCAAGTGGTGCGCCATTAGTAAAAAAATAGCAATGTCGCACCTGATTCAGGTGCGCCATTGCTATATAGCAGTGGCGCACCACCATCATGGTGCGCCACTAGTAGAGATATTGGGGATAATCCTTTTTCTAGTAGTGAAAACAATTAATGCATCTAGTCAGCATAGGCTTAATATATATATATATATACATATATATATATATATACATATATATATACATATATATATATATATATACCTCGCCAGACTTTGAAACAGTTAAGACTCCCTTCTCCATTCAATCACCGGAGCCGTCATGATCTCCTTCCTCCTCCATTCCATCACCGGAGCCGTCATGATCTCCTTCCTCCTCCATTGGATCACCGGAGCCGTCATCCTCTCTTCTATCACCATCGGTGTCGTTGAGAAACGACAAGATATCATCATCACCTCCGTCGCGGATTATATCCCCCAACAAGTCTTCTTTTTCTAAGTCTCTGTGATCCATAGTATCTGCACATAAAGCATTGACACTTCAAACTAGCTATCACATAAAGCAAAAAAGAAGTACATTTTTCACCAAAATACAACACTTGACAGAGTTTCCTTTATTTTAAAAATAGTTCTCTATTTTTAAAAATCATTCCCTCCATATAGAAACTTCCAGACCCCCCTCATGTCGAAGTTATCGGGGATATGTTGAATTCCCGAGAGAGTTAGGGGTATTCTAACGCGGCACTACACGATATAGGTGAAGGGGGATAACATCCGGGACTGAGATCCAGTGACTTGCCTCTAGCAAGTCATGTTGTAACTGGCTCCCCCTCATCTGTCGTTGAAACAACATCTTTGTTGCCGACTGCTCGTGAAATACAACATGATAAAGACGGCGACACTCGGTAAAGACAGATTTTTAAGCACTGTTCTCACTAAGCCTCTCTCCGATCCAAATTCATTGTGGTTACGTCCCTCTCCAACCAACAAGTTATGGCCTCATCTTGTAATTTGAAATCCTTTGTTGCTATTTTTTCTCCTTATGGCACTAACACAATTATAATTCATCTTTATTTCCATTACTTTCTATCTCGAACTTCCCAAACATCGAGGCTTGAACTAAGTTTCTACATGGGTCTTAACATAGAATATCTTTCGGGAAAAATATCCTCTGAAGGAATACTCCAGAAGATTCCTCTGACTAGTTGTTGAAAGTGCATCTCTTAGATATCTTTAGAAAAATGGTCGAGGTGACTAAGGTAAGACCCGAAAAAACAAGTTATAAACTACTCCAAAAATTACAAGAGGTCCCCGGGTTATCTATACATACATACATACATGGACGAAAAAAATTCATATATACATATACATATGAACATAAATACATACACATACATACATACATATGAACATATGAACATATGAACACATTGACAAAAAAATCCATCCATCCATAAGCAGGAGGGGCTCACTGGGGGCAGGGGCCGGCGCGGTGACGGCGACGGCGACGTCGGGGCCAGCAGGGGCGCGGCGACGGCGACGGGGCAGGGGCACGGCGACGGCGACGGGGCAGGAGCGCGGTGACGGCGACGACGACGTCGGGGCCGGCAGGGACGCGGCGACGGCGACGGGGCAGGGGCGCGACGACGGCGACGGGGCAGGGGCGCGGTGATGGCGACGGCGGCGCAGGGCCAGGCGACGTCGGGGCAGGGGCTCGGGGACAGCAGGGCGTTGGAGAGGGTGTCGGCGAGGGCAAAATCCGGCAGCCTGGCGGCGTCGAGGTGGTCGTCGGCGCCGTCGGGGGAGAGAAGAAACTGCAGATGGGGATTGGATAATTTCCTAAGTCCCGCTTATGTACCCAACCCTTTAGTCCCGGTTGGTGACTCCAACCGGGACTAATGCCCCCCCTTTAGTCCCGGTTGAGCATTAGTCCCGGTTGGAGCCACCAACCGGGACTAAAGGTAGTTTTCGCCAGCCCAAAGGGCGGGAAGCACAGCCCTTTAGTCCCGATTGGTGGCTCCAACCGGGACTAAAGGGGGGGCATTAGTCCCGGTTGGAGCCACTAACTGGGACTAAAGGTCTGCGCTTCCCGCAGCCAAAAGTTTAGTCACCTCGCTAGTCGAGAGGGGCTCGGAGTGGTTTATAAGCGCTGCTGCCGCTGCCTGATACGTCTCCAATGTATCTATAATTTTTGATTGTTCCATGCTATTATATTATCTGTTTTGGATGTTTTATATGCATTAATATGCTATTTTATATTATTTTTGGGACTAACCTATTAATCTAGAGCCTAGTGTCAGTTTCTGTTTTTTCCTTGTTTTTGAGTATTGCAGATAAGGAATATTAAACGGAGTCCAAACGGAATAAAATCTTCGGAATAATTTTTCTTGGACCAGAAGACATCTACCAAGCTTGGGGACCAAGGCAGAGGAGCTGCCGTGTGGCCACAAGCCACAGGGGCGCGCCCTAGGGGGGGGGTGCCCCCCTGGCTTGTGGGCCCACGGCAACTCCCCCAACCCTATTCTTCAGCCTATAAATTCCTAAATATTCCCTGGATACCGGAGAGAGCCACGAAAACACTTTTCCGCCGCCAGGAGCCTCGGTTCCCGTGAGATCCAATCTTGGAGCCTTTTCCGATAATCTGCCGGAGGGGGATTCGATCACGGAGGGCATCTACATCAACTCCATTGCCCCTCCGATGATGCGTGAGTAGTTCACCACAGACCTTCGGGTCCATAGCTAGTAGCTAGATGGCTTCTTCTCTCTCTTTGCTCTTCAATACCATGTTCTTCATGATCTTCATGGAGATCTATCCGATGTAATACTCTGTTGCGGTGTGTTTGTCGAGATCCGATGAATTGTGGGTTTATGTTCAGATTACCTATGAATATTATTTGAGTCTTTTCTGAATTCTTATATGCATGATTTCATATCTTTGCAAGTCTCTTCGAGTTATTGGTTTGGTTTGGCCAACTAGATTGGTAATTCTTGCAATGGGAGAAGTGCTTAGTTTTGGGTTCAATCTTGCGGTGTCCTCACCCAGTGACATAGTAGGGGTAGCGAGGCACGTATTGTATTGTTGCCATCGAGGATAAAAAGATGGGGTTTTCATCATATTGCTTGAGTTTATCCCTCTACATCATGTCATCTTACCTAATGCGTTACTCTGTTCTTCATGAACTTAATACTGTAGATGCAGGCAAGAGTCGGTCGATGTGTGGAGTAATAGTAGTAGATGCAGAATCATTTCGGTCTACTTGACACGGACGTGATGCCTATATGCATAATCATTGCCTTGGATATCTTCATAATTATTTGCTTTTCTATCAATTGCTCGACAGTAATTTGTTCACCCACCGTAATACTTGCCATCATGAGAGAAGCCTCTAGTGAAACCTATGGCCCCCGGGTCTATTTTCCATCTTATACTTTCAGATCTAAAACCAAAAATACCAAAAATATCTTGCTGCAATGTTTTTTACTTTTGTTTTACTTTCCTTTCAAGCAATCTATTCTATCTATCTCTATCATATCTCATCCTTGCAAGTAACCGTGAAGGGATTGGCAACCCCTTTATAGCGTTGGGTGCAAGTGTTTGATTCTTTGTGTAGGTACATCTATTGGGGACTTGCTTGTATCTCCTACTGGATTGATACCTTGGTTCTCAACAACTGAGCGAAATACTTATCTACTTTGCTGCATCACCCGTTCCTCTTCACGGAAACCAACGCATGCTCGAGAAGTAGCAAGAAGGATTTCTGGCGCCGTTGCCGGGGAGATCTACATCAAGCCTACCAAGTACCCATCACAAACCCATCTCTTGCATTTACTTTATTTGCCATTTGCCTCTCGTTTTCCTCTCCCCCACTTCTAAAACGATTTTCCAAAAAGATTTGCCTTTTTATTCGTCCTTCTTCCGTTCGTCTTTTCGTTTGCTTTTTGCTTGCATCTGTGTTAAATCGGTTGGTCGTCTTTATGGCTCAACCCAAAGGCTTTGATCCTTATCTTAGAAAGTTGGAAGATATCGAGGGTAACGTTAAAAGTTTTATGTTGCTCCAGTATGATCACAATAGCTTCTTTAGGAATGAGCTTAAAGAACAAAAGACTATGTGGGAGTACATGAATAAGGAACTTGATGATATGTCCAAAGAGTTCTATGGTTTGAAATCTCAATTTGCTCACCTTGAAAACTTAGTGGGCCAAATTTCTGATAAACAAGCTACCTTAGTCAATAAAATGGCCGCGAAGCCAGAATCTTTGAATATTGATGAAGATCTTAAAGTCATTGATGTGACTCCTATTGAATCTTTGTTTTCTAATGTAAATCTTGATAAATAAGGGAGTGGAGATGAGTCAACTTTAGTTAAAAGGCGTCCCAATGATTTGGAGTTTATAGATCTTAACGCTAAGATTGATAAAAGTGGGATTGAAGAGGTCAAAACTTTAAATAGCAATGAACCCACTCTTTTGGATTTCAAGGACTTTAATTATGATAGATGCTCTTTGATTGATTGTATTTCCTTGTTGCAATCCATGTTGAATTCTCCTCATGCTTATAATCAAAACAAATCTTTTACTAAACATATTGTTGATGCTATGATGAAATCTTTTGAAGAAAAACTTGAGTTGGAAGTTTCTATACCTAGAAAACTTTATGATGAGTGGGAACCTACTATTAAGATTAAAATTAAAGATTATGAGTGCCATGCTTTGTGTGATTTGGGTGCTAGCGTTTCCACGATTCCAAAAACTTTATGTGATGTGCTAGGTTTCCGTGAATTTGATGATTGTTTCTTAAATTTGCATCTTGCGGATTCCACTATAAAGAAACCTATGGGAAGGATTAATGATGTTCTTATTGTTGCAAATAGGAATTATGTGCCCGTAGATTTCATTGTTCTTGATATAGATTGCAATCCTACATGTCCTATTATTCTTGGTAGACCTTTCCTTAGAACGGTTGGTGCAATTATTGATATGAAGGAAGGGAATATTAGATTCCAATTCCCATTAAGGAAAGGCATGGAACACTTTCCTAGAAAGAAAATAAAATTACCTTATGAATCTATCATGAGAGCTACTTATGGATTGCATACCAAAGATGACAATACCTAGATCTATTGTGTTTTGCCTAGCTAGGGGCGTTAAACAATAGCGCTTGTTGGGAGGCAACCCAATTTTATTTCCGTTTTCTGTTTTTTTTTGTTTTTTGGTGTATTCATTATTACTTCTGTAATAATTGTGTTTTCTTGTTTAAATTAGTGTTTCAGCCAAGTAAGACCTTTGGGATGGTCTACGGTATTTGTGGTTTGATTCTGTTAAAAAACAGAAACTTTTGCGCTCAGTCCAGAATTTTTATAAATTCACTGGAACGTGATTTTGATATGAATGTTTTACAAAAGATTTATATACAAATTTACCTGGTTGTCCTAATTTTTCAGAATTTTTAGAGTTACAGAAGTATTCAAAGTCTACAGATTGCTACAGACTATTCTGTTTTTTGACAGATTCTGTTTTCTTTGTGTTGTTTGCTTATTTTGATGTATCTATGGGTTGTATCGGGGGGTATGAACCATGGAGAAGTTAGAATACAATAGGTATTACACAAATATAAATAAATAATGAGTTCACAACAGTACCTAAAGTGGTGATTTATTTTTCTTATACTAACGGATCTCATGAGTTTTCTGTTGAGTTTTGTGTTGTGAAGTTTTCAAGTTTTGGGTAAAGATTTGATGGACTATGGAATAAGGAGTGGCAAGAGCCTAAGCTTGGGGATGCCCAAGGCACCCCAAGCCATATTCAAGGATACCAAAAAGCCTAAGCTTGGGGATGCCCCGGAAGGCACCCCCTCTTTCGTCTTCAATCCATCGGTAAATTTACTTGAGGCTATATTTTTATTCACCACATGATATGTGTTTTGCTTGGAGCATCTTGTATGATATGAGTCTTTTCTTTTTAGTTTGCCACAATCATCCTTGCTGCACACATCCTTTTGAGAGAGACACGCTGATTCGTGAATTTATTAGAATACTCTATGTGCTTCACTTATACCTTTTGAGCTAGGCATTGTTGCTCTAGTGCTTCACTTATATCTTTTTAGGGCATGGTGGTGTTTTATTTTATAGAAATTATTGAACTCTCGTACCTCACTTATATTATTTTGAGAGTTTCTTAAAACAGCATGGTAATTTGTTTAGGTTATGAATTTAGTCCTAATATAATGGGCATCCAAGAGGGATATAATAAAAACTTTCATATTAAGTGCATTGAATACTATGAGAAGTTAGATTCCTTGCATATAGTTTTGAGATAATAGAGATGGTAATATGAGAGTCATGCTAGTGAGTAGTTGTGAATAGGAGGGATACTTGTGTTGAAGTTTGTGATTCCCGTAGCATGCACGTATGGTGAACCGTTATGTAACGAAGTCGGAGCATGATTTGTTTAATGATTGTCGACCTTTGTGTGAGGGTCGGGAGCGCGCGATGGTTAACTCCTACCAACCTCTCCCCTAGGAGCATGCGTCTAATGCTTTGTTTGATAACTAATAGATTTTTGCAATAAGTATGTGAGTTCTTTATGACTAATGTTGAGTCCATGGATTATACGCACTCTCACCCTTCCACCTTTGCTAGCCTCTCTAGTACCGCGCAACTTTCGCCGGTACATCAAACCCACCTTCCTCAAAACAGCCACCATATATTTTCATCAAAACAGCCACCATATCTACCTATTATGGCATTTCCATAGCCATTCCGAGATATATTGCCATGCAACTTCCACCGTTCCGCTTTTCATGACATGCACCACCACTTTCATATTGCATATAGAGTCATATTTTGTCATAGGTATCGAGTTGTAATTTTCCTTTTGAGTTGTAAGTAAATAAAAGTGTGATGATTTTCATTATTAGAGCACTGTCCCGTGTGAGAAAAGGATGATGGAAGCCATGACTCCCTCACAAGTTGGGATGAGTATCCGGACTTTACAAAAAATAAAAGAGGCCAGCGAAGCCCAAATAAAATAAAAGAGGCCAAAGATGCCCACCAAAAAAAAGAAGAAAGAAAAAAAAGAAAAAAAATGAGAGAAAGAGAGAAGGGACAATTGCTATTATCTTTTTCCACACTTGTGCTTCAAAGTAGCACCAAGATCTTCATGATAGAGAGTCTCCTATTTTGTCACTTTCATATAACTAGTGGAGTTTCATCTTGCACGACCACTTAGTTTTCTTTTTGAGCTTTCATACACTTATAGCTCTAGTGCACCCATTGCATGGCAATCCCTAATCACTCACATTGATATCTATTGATGGGCATCTCCATAGCCCGTTGATACGCCTAGTTGATGTGAGACTATCTTCTCCCTTTTTCCTTGCAACCTCCACCATATTCTATTCCACCTATAGTGCTATATCCATGGCTCGCGCTCATGTATTGCGTGAGAGTTGAAAAGGTTTGAGAACACCAAAAGTGTGAAACAATTGCTTGGCTTGTTCATCGGGGTTGTGCATGATTTAGATACTTTGTGTGGGGAAGATGGAGCATAGCCAGACCATATGATTTTGTAGGGATAACTTTCTAAGGCCATGTTATTTCGAAAGGACACGATTGCCTTGTTGGCGTGCTCGAAGTATTACTGTTTTTATGTCAATATTAGACTATTGTTTTGAATCTTACGGATCTGAATATTCATGCCACAATAAAGAATATTACATGGATAAATATGTTAGGTAGCATTCCACATCAAAAATTCTGTTTTTATCATTTACCTACTCGAGGACGAGCAGGAATTAAGCTTGGGGATGCTTGATACGTCTCCAACGTATCTATAATTTTTGATTGTTCCATGCTATTATATTATCTGTTTTGGATGTTTTATATGCATTAATATGCTATTTTATATTATTTTTGGGACTAACCTATTAATCTAGAGCCTAGTGCCAGTTTCTGTTTTTTCTTTGTTTTTGAGTATTCCAGATAAGCAATATTAAACGGAGTCCAAACGAAATAAAATCTTCGGAATAATTTTTCTTGGACCAGAAGACATCTACCAAGCTTGGAGACCAAGGCCGAGGAGCTGCCGTGTGGCCACAAGCCACAGGGGTGCGCCCTAGGGGGGGGCGCCCCCTGGCTTGTGGGCCCACGGCAACTCCCCCAACCCTATTCTTCAGTCTATAAATTCCTAAATATTCCCTGGATACCGGAGAGAGCCACGAAAACACTTTTCCGCCGCTAGGAGCCTCGGTTCCCGTGAGATCCAATCTTGGAGCCTTTTTCGGTAATCTGCCGGAGGGGGATTCGATCACGGAGGGCATCTACATCAACTCCATTGCCCCTCCGATGATGCGTGAGTAGTTCACCAAAGACCTTCGGGTCCATAGCTAGTAGCTAGATGGCTTCTTCTCTCTCTTTGCTCTTCAATACCATGTTCTTCATGATCTTCATGGAGATCTATCCGATGTAATACTCTTTTGCGGTGTGTTTGTCGAGATCTGATGAATTGTGGGTTTATGTTCAGATTATCTATGAATATTATTTGAGTCTTTTCTGAATTCTTATATGCATGATGTCATATCTTTGCAAGTCTCTTCGAGTTATTGGTTTGGTTTGGCCAACTAGATTGGTAATTCTTGCAATGGGAGAAGTGCTTAGTTTTGGGTTCAATCTTGCGGTGTCCTCACCCAGTGACATAGTAGGGGTAGCGAGGCACGTATTGTATTGTTGCCATCGAGGATAAAAAGATGGGGTTTTCATCATATTGCTTGAGTTTATCCCTCTACATCATGTCATCTTACCTAATGCGTTACTCTGTTCTTCATGAACTTAATACTGTAGATGCAGGCAGGAGTTGGTCGATGTGTGGAGTAATAGTAGTAGATGCAGAATCGTTTCGGTCTACTTGACACGGACGTGATGCCTATATGCATAATCATTGCCTTGGATATCTTCATAATTATTTGCTTTTCTATCAATTGCTCGACAGTAATTTGTTCACCCACCGTAATACTTGCCATCATGAGAGAAGCCTCTAGTGAAACCTATGGCCCCTGGGTCTATTTTCCATCTTAAACTTTCAGATCTAAAACCAAAAATACCAAAAATATCTTGCTGCAATCTTTTTACTTTTGTTTTACTTTCCTTTCAAGTAATCTATTCTATCTATCTCCATCAGATCTCATCCTTGCAAGTAACCGTGAAGGGATTGACAACCCCTTTATAGCGTTGGGTGCAAGTGTTTGATTCTTTGTGTAGGTACATCTATTGGGGACTTGCTTGTATCTCCTACTGGATTGATACCTTGGTTCTCAACAACTGAGGGAAATACTTATCTACTTTGCTGCTTCACCCGTTCCTCTTCACGGAAACCAACGCATGCTCGAGAAGTAGCACTGCCCTCTTGAGCTCCTCTCTATTGCAGGCAGTACATGCCTATCTCACGCCCTGTTGGGCCTGCTAGCACTGCGGGCCTGTATCCTGGCCCATTTCTAGGGTTTCTAGTCGTATGCAGGCCGTTGTGGCTAGTAGGCGGGCCTTTTTTCATTTTTTTGCATATATTATGTTTTTAAAATTTTAATGTTATTTTTTGCATATGTTTTAGTTGATTCCTTTTGCTATTAGAGTTTTATAAAAGCTTTTTACTATTAAAGTTTATAACAAATAAATACTTTGATAATTTTAGTTCATATTATTTTGATTCTTTTTAGTTCATTCTTTTTGCTATTAGAGTTTTATAAAAGCTTTTTAGTTTTCTATTAAAGCTTGTAACAAAATATACTTTATGAAAATTCTTTTTACTATTAAAGTTTTTAACAAATAAATACTTTGATAATTTTAGTTAATATTATTTTGATTCTTTTTAGTTCATTCTTTTAGCTATTTGAGTTTTATAAAAGCTTTTTTGTTTTCTATTAAAGCTTGTAACAAAATATACTTTATGAAAATTCTTTTTAATATTAAAGTTTTTAACAAATAAACACTTTGATAATTTTAGTTAATATTATTTTGATTCTTTTTAGGACATTCTTTTTGCTATTAGAGTTTTATAAAAGCTTTTTAGTTTTCTATTAAAGCTTGTAACAAAATATACTTTATGAAAATTCTTTTTACTATTAAAGTTTTTAACAAATAAATACTTTGAAAATTTTAGTTAATATTATTTTGATTCTTTTTAGTTCATTCTTTTTGCTATTAGAGTTTTATAAAAGCTTTTTAGTTTTCTATTAAAGCTTGTAACAAAATATACTTTATGAAAATTCTTTTGACAATTAAAGTTTTTAACGAATAAATACTTTGATAATTTTCAACCCTTTTCTGACTTCATTTGCTATTTTTCATGCATTTCATGATTTATTTTGAGCTAAATGACCCTGAATTTGACAAGCACTTCAAATGAACTCTGAAAAGGTTGAAACTTGGCATGGTTTCATAATTTCACCCACATAACATGTGCTAAAAAGTTGAGAGGGTTACGGGAAAAACTGGTTGGACTTCGTGTACAAACTGGACAATCTCTTTCGAAGTAACAGGCTTTCGGACGAAAACTCATCTATTACAAAAGGGATTTCATTTTTTTAACACATGTTAACTCCAGACTTTTTCTGCATTCAATATGCACCAATCAAAGACACATCATCAATTTTCAACCCTTTTCTGACTTCATTTGCTATTTTTCATGCATTTCGTGATTTATTTTGAGTTAAATGACCCTGAAATTGACAAGCACTGCAAATGAACTCTAAAAAGGTTGAAACTTGGCATGATTTCATAATTTCACCCACATACCATGTGCTAAAAAGTTGAGAGGGTTGCGGATGCACTTCGTGTACAAACTGGATGCACTTCGTGTACAAACTGGACAATCTCTTTCGAAGTAACAGGCTTTCGGACGAAAACTCGTCTATTACAATTGGATTTCATTTTTTAACATATTTTAACTGTACCCAAGATTGAACTTTCGAAGTACCCAAGATTGTTGAGATCCACTGTTGTCATTCCGTACTGCGGGTCTAAACTGTACCCTGCCTCCTGACAGATTGACCCATTTGCACCGAATCAAAGGGACCTTAAATTCATTTCCATAGTCAAGTTCCCATATCTCCTCTATGTAACCATCATATGTGTCCTTTGCCCTGTTGGTGATTGCTGCATCAAAGCGGACACCACTGTTTTAGTTGGTGCTCTTTTTATCTTCGGCGATCGTGTAAAATGTATTACCATTTATCTTGTACCCTTGGTTGGTGCTCCAAACTACACAGTGATCAAATGTTATTACTGGAAAAATAAATACATAAAGTTCATATATTTTTCTTATAGAACAACATACAGCTCTCTAGAGCATCTAATTAAAACATAAATTGAAACTAACATACAACTATGTAAAACATTTAAATGCAACAACAAATGTGATCATAATCGCAACTAAGGTAACAATTGATCCAACAGCATAATGATACCAAGCCTCATTATCAATGGCATATTTTCTTAGCTTTCTAATCTTCAAGCGCATTCCATCCATCTTGATCTTGTGGTCATTGACGACATCAGCAACATGCAACTCCAATTTCATCTTCTCCTCCTCAATTCTTTTCAATTTTTCTTTCAAATACTCGTTTTCTTTTTCAACTAAATTTAACCTCTCGACAAGAGGGTCGGTTGGAATTTCCGGTTCACATGCCTCCTAGATAAACACATCTATGTCACGTTGGTCGGCATAATTGTCATAAACACGAAATGAAACAAATAGTTATAAAAGATAATATACCACATCCGAATCATAGACCGGATGAGGGCCGACGTGGGCGGATACCATGACCATGGCACAACATAATAACAGACAATAATAAAAGTAAGAAATTTATACAAGTATCTATGTAAATCATACAAGTAAGAATTTTTTTTCTTTCAAAAAGAAGATAAGAACAAGAGGCTCACCACGGCGGTGCCGGCGACAAGATCGGCGCAGGCGATCGACGACGGTGAGGACGGGGACGGGACGTGACGGACCGCCAAACCTAGACAAATCTTGGGGAAAATGGAGCTTGGAGGTCGAACTTGGAGAGGAGAAATCTTAAGCGTGGCTCGGGCATTTCATCGAACACCTCGTGTGCATAGGAGGTGAGAACAGAGTAGCACACACCTCCCACACGCCGGCCGGCCAAAAAACAGTGCAGTGAGCGGGCGGGGGCAAGCATATATATAGGCATATCTTTAGTCCCGGTTGGTGGCTAGAAGCGGGACCGAAGACTTCCCTGTAGTCCCGGTTCCAGCCACCAACCGGGACTAAAGGGGCTGCGCCAAGAGCGAGGACCTTTAGTCCCGGTTCGTGTCTGGAACCAGGACTAAAGGGGTCAGACGAACCGGGACTGGTGCCCGCCGAGGCCCGACCGGCGTCCTGGCCTCACGAACCGGGACTGATGCACCCATTAGTCCCGGTTCGTAACACGACCGGGACTAATGCAATATTCTGGCCTGGACCAAAGCCCTGTTTTCTACTAGTGCCCCATGGGCTTCTATTGGGTTTAGGTCATTGTGGACCTACCAGGTGGGAGATGATCTCGTCATTAAACCCTGAATCCGCCAGGTTCTTGAGAATCTAGTCTTGCAATCCATTGGATCAGACTGAATGTTCATGGGAAATGGAATCCCCAATGTTTGCTAAATTGTGATGACCCATAAATTTATGCAAAGAAATATCTTGATGGATTCTAAGAGCCACCCGTCATGGTCTGAATTATAATGAACAAGTTCATTAGGAAAAGTTTGGTGATACTCAATGATCTGTTGGGAGAGGCGGACTAATGATCTGATCCGGGATGTCTCATAAAATCATAGTGATGAATATAAAGCTAAGGAACACTATTATCTCAGACATATGCCAACCATTATCCCGGAGGAACACTCATCAGTTCTGGATCCAAACTTATGATTTGGCGCTTTGGATCCTAATCAAAGAACCAATATAAGCTGCGGGAAGCACCGAATTCACCCTTTCTTAGTCGTTCTCGAGTGAAATAACCATATGGTAAAATGGTTCGCTGGTACTTAATCTTGCAGAATCACAGTACGAACTGTGAACGATAACACGGTTGTTCTTCACATCAATCGTGCGGAACATTTGTCTTCAGAAGGTTTTCAGTCTGGATGGAAGTTCCATTAGATTGGCACCGTGCTTGATGTCTTCACTGAACGGATCATAGGAAATCGTCGTGTTTGCTCAAAAGATTCTTTGTGAAATCACAGGGATTTTATGAGATGGTTCTGCAGGAAACTTCTTGATTTCCGTGCTTGGGCCTCTCTTGACCATCGTGCGATGTAGTAGGTGTGATGATGGAGTAAAGAATTCCTTGTTTTCACGTGCACTTACCATAAACACAAATTCTCTATAAACACGCTCTTCGTTGATCTGACTGATGGATGACTGAGATTACACAGCGGTTGAAGCTCCCTTGCTATAAATAAAATAACAGAGAGAGGAGATATCTAATACTCTCCCAGTCCTCATTCTCTCTACCAAAATCGCCACCGTGTGCCTCTTCCTTGTGAAAATGCACCTCTTTCCCTCCTCTGTCGCCATGGTTTCATTTAAACCATGATGTTTTTTTTGAGGGCCAACGACAGTGGGAAAGGCTCCCACTGACTTCTTTTTTATTTATTTATTAAAAGGAGTAAGAGATCATATATACATGCTATTTACATTGTGGAGAGGGGCGAGGGTATCATATGGCTATAAGGAGGGGACTACCACTACTTAGGGGGGGGGTCTAGGAGTTGAGGGAGGGTTACAGTGAGAGCACAAAAGAAAGAATGAAGGGGGCTAGTTCCTGCTTTGATCTGTGGACCAACAGGGAGAAGTCTTTTTTAAATCTGGTCAACCAGGACCCATGTGATGGCAGAATCCCCCTGAAAAGTTTGTCATTGCATTCCTTCCAGATCCCCCAAGAAGCCACTGCAAAAATCTCCAAGAACATGGGCCTGTTCCAAGCAGCTTTGCCAGCACGAATCATCTGGAGTCTGCAACCAACTGGGGGCCATGAAATCCCCAAAGTATCCCAACATCTTACACTGAAAGGGCATTTAAAAAATAGATGCGACAGACATTCCTCTGGTGGGTCATTGCATAGCAGGCAGCTATAATCATCATCCACAATCTTATAGTGTCTTCTCCGAAGCATGTTTCTGGTATTTAGGCGGTCGGCAAACAACAGCCAAAGAAAGACCTTCCACTGCATAGTGCATTTTGTTTTCCATATCCATGTGAACGCAACATCCACCTGCATCTCAGAGAAACAATGGTTGTAGTATTTGCTTGTTCTGAATTCAGACCCTCCCCAAATGCAGCACCAAGAGTCCTTGTCAATAGTTCCAGGGTTCAGGTGACTCGTCACCTGCTGCAGGTCATGCACCTCCTCCCTTGCTTCTATAGACCGGGGCAGGTGAAAGATTTAGCTTAAAGTTTGGCCCGACAGCAAGTCCTTGACCGATATGTCTTCGTCTCTCCTAAACGAGAAAGCTCTGGGATGACTGGTCGATATGAGGTCACTGCGCCACATATCTTTCCAAAACAACACTGTATCCCCTGCATTCACTTTGACCGACGTGACCCCTCTATATATATCAGAAAGCTGCAGCAAGTCCATCCACCAAAACGATCCACAAGGATCGGATGCATGTGGGATTCTATCAGTATAGTAAGTATTCCAAATCAATTGGACCCATGGCACTTGAGCCTTATTGTAGAATTTATGCAACTGTTTCAACAACAGGCCTTGATTCTGGACCTTTAAGTTTATGATCCCCAGCCCCCCCCCCCCCTTCACTTTGGGGCGGCACACAAGCTCCCAAGCTGCAAGAGAATTCCCTTTAACACCATCCTCTGTTTTTTTTCTGCCACAAACAACATCTGCGAAGTTTGTCTAGGTGTTCAACAATTCTCGGGTGAACTTTGATTGAACACATGGCATAAATGGCCAAGGAGGTGATGACAGAATTAACCAGTGTTAGCTTTGATCCAAAGTCTAGAAGTGAGGCCGCTGTCGGGATTCTTCTCTGAACTGAGGCGACGAGGGGCATAAGATCGATGACAGTGGGTCTTGTTGTCCCCATAGGCAAGCCAAGATATGTAAACGGCATTTGTCCGACAACACATCCAAAAATCTGCGACAAAACCCCCACCTGTGTGTTATCCACATTGATGGGCACAAGTGTTGATTTGTGGAAGTTGATTTTCAGACCAACCAAGATGGCATATTGAAGAAGGATTTGCTTCATACGCTCAGCTTGAAGAGGGCATGCCGGCAAAACCACAATGATGTCGTCGGCGTACTGGATGACGGGGTAGTCACCGTCATGTGTTGGTATCGGCTGTTGCAGCTCCCCTTTAGCATGAGCGTCATTGATAGCAGATTGTAGTAAATCGGCCGCAAGAACAAAGATCAACGGAGATAGGGGGTCACCCTGACGAACACCCCGTTTGCACTGAAATTGTCTGCCGGGGGAGCCATTGAGCAGTACTGCAGACGATCCAGATGAGAAGATGCACTTAATCCACTGCAACCATTTATCACAGAAACCCATATGTCGCATGATTTCAATCATCGGCTCATGTTCTATCGTATCAAAGGCTTTAGCAAAGTCGAGTTTTAGTATACAGCAAGCCCTACCCGAGGCCTGACATTGGTGTATATATTCGAAAGCCCAACTTAGACAGTCTTGGATCGAACGCCCCTTGAGAAAACCGTATTGGTTTTTATGGATGATCCGGAGGACTACTCGCTGCAGCCGATTTGCTAAGAGTTTCGTAATGATCTTGAGGCAGCAGTTCAAGAGGGTAATAGGTCTGAAATCATTGGCCGTCTCTGGAGACTGATTCTTGGGGATGAGCGTGATGAAACCTGAATTTAAACTTTGCAGATCCAAATTCCCATCATAAAAGTCAAAGCACAGGCTATAAAAATATTCTTTTATGATGTTCCAACACGACTTGAGGAAGCAACCGTTGAAACCGTCTGGACCGGGGGCACGGTCATTAGGCATTTCCTTGACCACCCGATCAATCTCGTCACGAGTAAAAGGGACAGTTAACTCTTCAAGACCATGAATTTTCTTGATGATCTCAGGTAGGTTGAAGAGCATGTTGGTCGGGCTTGACTGACCCAATCTTTCTTTGTACGTTTTGAACAGCTCCTTCTCTTTCCCAGCATGATCGGTTACTACAGAACCATCTTGCAGTTTCAGAGAGGCAATGGAGTTCCTGCGATATCGCTCTGAGGCGGCAGCATGAAAAAATTTGGTGTTATCCCCTCCACACTGAAACCATCTCACTGTATATCTCTTCTTCCAGTATTCTTGTTTGTATTTAAGCAGCATGATAAGGTGGTTCTTGAGGATGTTTCTGAAGTTTTTCTCTGGGGTGGTTAACACACGTTTGTCCTCAATCCCATCAAGCTCAAACAGTGCCCAATTGCTGTTCTCAATACAAGAGTTTAACCGAGAGATGCCTTTGCTCCAGCCTTTAAGAGCATATCTGAGGTTTTTGAGCTTTTTGCATAGCAGAGAGGCAGAATTTGCAGCATAACAGTACTTGGACCAAGATGCAACAACTGTTTGAAAGAACCCAGGATGAGATATCCAAAAGTTTTCAAAGCGAAATATTTTGCTCTTGGGCATGGTGGATTCAATGTTGATAACACATGGCGTATGATCGGACACAGGTTTGGGCAAGGGCTTCACCACTGTGTTCGGGTAGGTTGTGGTCCAATTGGCCGAAGTTAAGTACCAGTCCAACTGCTCAAGCAATGGGTTATTTTGCATGTTACTCCAAGTGAACATCCTGCCCTTGATTGGAAGCTCAACCAAAGACTGTGAACGAATAAAATCATTGAATGTAAGCATGTCATTGGCATTGCCTCCGGGTTTATTACGATTATCCGGGCTTCTGATGTAATTAAAATCGCCGACCAACAACCAGTCCTCATTATCGGCAATTTCCATCTCAAAGAGCCAAGAAGTGAAATTAATTCTGTCATGCCCATCACAAGGACCATAAACGTTAACCAGAGACCAGCAATTAGCAGTTTGCAAGGAAGTAAATTTAATACCAACTGCGAAGGATTTAATGAATAGAGTGTCACCCACAAACACTGAGCTGTCCCAAATGGTGATAATCCCTCCTGAAGCACCAACAGAGGGCATGAAGACAAACTGATCAAAGTTTCTAGGACAGAAAAGTTTAAGAAAAGACTTATCAAACAGAGTTCTCTTGGTTTCCTGAAGACAAACGACTGAACATCCACAACTAGCTATTGCGTTGCGAAGCGCAAGTTGCTTTTCTTCAGAGTTTATTCCCCGAACGTTCCAGCAAAGTATCTTCCATTGCTTCTTTTGCAGCATGATGTCACTAGCTGCTCCCCGAGTCCTCCTGGAGGCTGGCTAGCAGTCTCTTCGGGCTAAGATGATCAGAAGGAATACCACACATGTTGGTACCTATATTCTGTATGGTAGTGATAGAAGTGGGTGGTGGTATGTCCATTATTACCATGCCATTATCCGAATCAGAGGGAGCAGTGGCAGTCGAAGAGCACTGAACAAACGACTGCTTCCTAGGCTTGACTTTGGAGATATTCAGTTTGCGATCAGTTGGGGGAGGCACTCGAAACCCATCATATTTATTGCATCGGGTGCTGCGTCTGAGCAAGGTCGTGTCAATTTGCTGTGATTCATTCTGTATCATGCGCTCAAGGGCTGGCTGTTGCGTCTCACTACCAGAAGAGCTATTCAAATCATCCCCTGTGGAAACAGAACACTGTATGCATAACTGACCTGGAACATTCAGCGTGGTATTGTTATGGGCCTGGAGAACTATCCCAGCAGTGTTGGCGGGAACTTCCATACATACAGCGTGGGCTGGCAGTGTAGATAGAAGTCCAATCTGGTCGGCCGGCCCGGAGGAAGGCGTCGCAACAGACTGTGAGCTTGTGTCCAGAAGCGAGATAGTTTGACACATATCTTCAGTAACATTCAGAGTTTTGACAGCACCATCCAAGACCAATCCGCTGCCAATGAGATTGTTAAACTCTTCATTTCTTGGCGTAACAAATAGAATATATTGCCAAGCAACAGAAGCAGCCCAAAGCACATTTCTCACCACAACCATTGGATTAATTGGAAACAGCCCAGCCGATTGCATCTCTGAACCAAAGAGCCTAGGTGTTGTGCGAATACAGTACAGAGACCACAACCAATCAAGGAGACCCACAATATCTAAAGCAGGAACAATCATCTCAGAGCCCCCAGTACGGACAGACGGATGTCTATTATCAGTCTCCAGAGAAGATCCCAACTGTTTCGGCACCCAGAGTTTCTTAGAAGAAGTATGTTTATTGTATGCAATCAGACCAGCCGCTTTGACTAAGGTACGACTGGATTTCTGAGTCCAACATAGGGCGACCGACCCAGCCTTCCCACAAACCTGGCCCAAATGGCCCAGCCAGCCACAGATGTTACATGTGCGGCGTGCAGGACACATTTTATTTTTGTGGCTGATTGAGTTGCAAATCGTACAAGAGTATAGCCTAGTTTGTTGTTTACGAGTGCACACACATGCGCTATCAAAAAGTTTGCATCGTGCACATAACCCAGCCGTGCACTTATCTGACGTGTGGCCCAGAGCAAAACAAGAAGTGCAACGTTTCAGTTTGCGGTATATAAAATCCTCTGACGGAACAGAAGATAAATCCAGAGTACCCATAATCTCTTGATTTGAATAACCAGCCTGCCATAAATCTAAAATCTGGTATAGGACATTCGAAGGAATATTATCCCAGAGAGCCAATTTGCAGTGCGATCCCACAAACTTCGGAAGGGAATTATGGTGGCGATCCGAACAATCAATGGGTTCGAAACAACCAAATTTGACTTGGCTAGATTGGGAGGCCGACAAAGAGGAATTATCATTAAATGTCATTAAAGCCAATTGATCATCAGACCCGGACTTGCCAATAACGCCAGACCCATTCAAACTTTGAAACTTGCAGGGACTATGATCCGAATCGGATGACGGATTCGGATTAGAGGACGATGCCTCAGCAGCATGCTTGTTTGTAAAATTCATATGATCAATGGGTACAAGTCCAAAGCTGCGTAGTTGCGGTAAAGAGGATTTGTCAAGGGTGGCACCTGTTTGCAAGAATTCCAGAGAGGATCTGACAGCCACAGGTTTACGGTTTGAGAGCTCAGTCAATTCCTCATCCGCATGCCAACCAAATTCATAAGGGTGATCACGTGCAAAACGGCCCTTGTAGAGGTGGAAATGACAGATAAAATCAGGCCAAATTCGGTCTTTAAGGCCATAGATGAAATGCCCAACTTTATTATTGGCCACCGAAAAACGAAAAGATCTAGCAGTGATTTGAACCACCTAGAAACCAGCACTGATCCCTCCAATGCAACATTGCAAAGCAATTCCAACCGATTCCACCGAAAGAGGGAAAGCAGCAGAAGAGAATGAAACCACCAAATAGAACTCCTTGGTGCCTCGAGAGGGAGAGAAATGAACCGAAGAGCCAAATTTCCTTCTCACCTGATCGGCAAGGGACAAGCCCGGGGCAAAGTCCCAGTGAAGGAGCACCTCCATGGGCGTGGATCAAGCTAGCAATCGCCATTGGAGACGTGGGTGGGAGGAGCAGGTGGGAGGGGAGAAAGGAGAGGGTGGAGACATTGGGTGATTCGATTGCAATTATGGAATGAACTTTATAGTTTACGCATGCTTTTAAGTTACAATGCATCAATGGTTATGGTCTTCATGCTTGTATGTTTATGCAGTATCTATTGTATTTACCTCTCACCTTTGTGAAAATCTCATGAAACATTTTTTACTCTTATCTTATTCCCTTGCATCTCAACTAAGAAAATACATCCCATCATTTGTCATATCTCAAAACAAATTCAATAAGAAAACATATACAACCCACCATTTATATCTCAAAACAAATCCAATAAGCAAACATATACAACCCACCATGTATCATTAGACACTCTTTGCGATTACATGATCATATACTATGCATGCTTCTATGTGATCCATGTGTGTAAGGAAAGACAACATACAACTTGGAAAGTGTTTGACTTGCCAATAGAGCAATGAACATTTATATGTTTGAACCTTTTGTATTTCATTGTTTCATTTAATTTAAAATTGTGAACATGGGTATATTTCTGTTGTACTATGAAAAAAATGATTTGCATGGGTTTGAGTTGTTCTGTGTGAGGCTATCCTTCTTGAACGAAAGCTGAGGTACGAGGAAGTTTCCATGCGTTAAGGGGCTCAAAGTATTTTGTCCTATGGACAACCTCTAGTCTCAAACGCCCTAACGTATAATCTTTGACAATAAGGCTTTGTCCAACACTTCAAGTGCAAACAATAAAACTTGGGTAGGTACACTTGCAACATTAAACAAGCTCTGAAAATATTGCTAATTACGAATTGATAACACTAACTTAATATAAGTTGTCCTTTATATTTTAACAGGTGATTATATTTTGACCATAGTATAGAAAAAGATCAACCCGTGAGTATGGACAAATAACTTGCATTGGTTAATACACAAACTTTCGTATCACGAAGATAATGAGCCAAGGTGGAACTCTAGTGCTCTATCTTACAAGTTTGATGACGGAGCTGACTAAACAACATTTAATCATCAGCAGAAGTGCAGAACCAAGAGGGGGTGTGCGGCTGATGACTTGGCCTAGAAAAGAAGGGAAGCGCCGAAGGGTTAAGTGTTCTAAAGGGCATTGTTGGGGACAATGAAATTGCAAAGTGATTTGTTGACACTTTGATATATTAGATGTGTGGTGTTATGTGAGTCATAGTGGAATAGATGTATTATATGTGTATATGTGTTTTGTGAATATCAAATTGTAGTGAAATGAATGTATTATATGTATATATATGTTATGTGAACATCAAATAGTATTGTCAAAGGATATGTACGTGATAACCCACAAGTATAGGGGATCGCAACAGTTTTCGAGGGTAGAGTATTCAACCCAAATTTATAGATTCGACACAAGGGAGCCAAAGAATATTTGAGAGTATTAGCAGTTAAGTTGTCAATTCAACCACACCTAGAGATTAAATATCTGCAGCAAAGTGATCAGTAGCACAGTAATATGATAGCTTGATAGCAATGGTAGCAGTAACGGTAACAGTAGCAGTGACAGCAATAGTTTTGTAGCAAGTGTAACAGTAGCAGCAGCAGTAGTAACTTAACAAGAACAATATGTGGAAAACTCGTAGGCACTGGATCGGTGAACTCGTTGGATGATATTCATCATATAACAGTCATAACCTAGGGCGACACAAAACTAGCTCCAGTTCATAAATGTAATGTAGGCATGTATTCCGTAAATAGTCATACGTGCTTATGGAAAAGAACTTGCATGACATCTTTTGTCCTACCCTCCCGTGGCAGCAGGGTCCATAAGGAAACTAAGGGATATTAAGGCCTCCTTTTAATAGAGAACCGAAACAAAGCATTAACACACGGTGAATACATGAACTCCTCAAACTACGGTCATCACCGGAAAGTCACTCCGGGGTTTACGGATAATAACACGTAATAGGTGCGTATGACTAGCAAGATCAGATCAAGAACATAGATATAATGGTGATAACATAAACGGTTCAGATCTGAAATCCTGGCACTCAGGCCCTAGTGACAGGCATTAAGCATGGCACTCAGAACATAGTGGATACTAGGGATCAAGCACTAACAAAACTAACTCGATTACATGATGAATCTCATCCAACTCCTCACCGACTAGGAAGCCTACGAAGGAATTTCTCACTCCCGATGGGGAGCATCATGGAATTGGTGATGGAGAAGGGTTGGTGATGACGAAGACCGAAGATTCCCCTCTTCGGAGCCCCAAACGGGCTCCAGATCTGGCCTCCCGATGAAGAATAGGATGTGGTGGCGGCTCCGTATCGTAAAACGCGATGAAACTTTCTCTCTGATTTTTTTCTCCGGAAATAGGAATTTATAGTGGTGGAATTAGGGTCAGTGGGGCCACGAGGTGGGCACAACCCACCACGGCGCGCCTGGGGGGGCTGGCGCGCCCTGGTGTATGCTGCCCAACCTCTGGCACCCCTCCGGTGGTTTTTGGCTTGAATAATTCTTATATATTCTGAAATAATTCTCCAAAAAGTTTCGTTCCATTCCGAGAACTTCTATTTCAGCACAAAAACAACACCATGGTAGTTCTGCTGAAAACAGCGTCAGTCCGGGTTAGTTTCATTCAAATCATGCAAATTAGAGTCCAAAACAAGGGCAAAAGTGTGAGGAAAAGTAGATACGTTGGAGACGTATCAACTCCCCCAAGCTTAAACCTTTGCCTGTTGATATGTGCCCAAATTAAGGTTTAAGTTTGGGGGAGTTGACACGTCTCCAACGTATCTACTTTTCCTCACTCTTTTGCCTTTGTTTTGGACTCTAATTTGTATGATTTGAATGGAACTAACCTGGACTGACGTTGTTTTCAGCAGAACTACCATGGTGTTGTTTTTGTGCAGAAATAAAAGTTCTCGGAATGGAACGAAACTTTTTAGAGATTTATTTTGGAAAATATAAAAAATACTGGAGCCAAAAACTACCGGAGGGGGGCCAGAGGCTGGGCAGCATACACTAGGGCGCGCCAGCCCCCCCAGGCGCGCCCTGGTGGGTTGTGCCCACCTCGTGGCCCCACTTGCCCTAACTCTGCCACTATAAATTCCTTTTTCCGGAGAAAAAATAAGAGAGAAAGAATTATCGCGTTTTACGATACGGAGCCGCCGCCACCTCCTGTTCTTCATTGGGAGGCCAGATCTGGAGCCCGTTTGGGGCTCCAGAGAGGGGAATCTTCGGTCTTTGTCATCACTAACCCTTCTCCATCGCCAATTCCATGATGCTCCCCAGCGGGAGTGAGTAATTCCTTCGTAGGCTTGCTAGTCGGTGAGGAGTTGGATGAGATTCATCATGTAATCGAGTTAGTTTTGTTAGGGCTTGATCCCTAGTATCCACTATGTTCTGAGATTGATGTTGCTATGACTTTGCCATGCTTAATGCTTGTCACTAGGGCCCGAGTGCCATGATTTCATATCTAAACCGTTTATGTTATCACCATTATATCTATGTTCTTGATCCGATCTTTCCTAGTCATATGCACCTATTATGTGTTATGACCCGTCAACCCCATAGTGACAATATTTGGGATACTTCGCGGTGATGACCGTAGTTTGAGGAGTTCATGTATTCACCGTGTGTTAATGCTTTGTTCCGGTTCTCTATTAAAAGGAGGCCTTAATATCCCTTAGTTTCCTTATTATGGACCCCGTTGCCATGGGAGGGTAGGACAAAAGATGTCATGCAAGTTCTTTTCCATAAGCACGTATGACTATTTACGGAATACATGCCTACATTACATTGATGAACTGGAGCTAGTTCTGTATCGCCCTAGGTTATGACTGTTACATGACGAATATCATCCAACGAGTTACCGATCCAGTGCCTACGAGCTTTTCACTTATTGTTCTTGCTAAGTTACTATTACTGTTGTTGCTGTTCCAACTGCTACAAAACTATTACTACTACTGTCACCGTCACTACTGCTATCAAACTATCATATTACTGTGCTACTGATCACTCTGCTGCAGATATTAATCTCCAGGTGTGGTTGAATTGACAACTCAACTGCTAATACTCTCAAGTATTCTTTGGCTGCCCTTGTGTCGAATCTATAAATTTGGGTTGAATACTCTACCCTCGAAAATTGTTGCGATCCCCTATACTTGTGGGTTATCAATGTTCATTTGAATTTTTAGAGATGGCACATGCAAATTTACTTTGGAACGGCAGGGTAATACCGCATATAGGTAGATATAGTGGACTCATCTGGCATAACTTGGTTTAAGGGTTTTGATGCACAAGCAGCATTCCCGCTTAGTACAGGTGAAGGCTAGCAAATAGATTGAGAAGCGGCCAGCTAGAGAGCGAAAACGGTCAAGAACATGCATTACATATAATCAACATTGAATACTAGCATGAGTAGGATATGGACACCATGAACATAAATATCATGAAGGCTATGTTGGTTTTGATTCAACAAATGCATGAACATGTGCCAAGTCAAGCCACTTGAGACATTCAGAGGAGGATAGCATATCATCATACCGCATCACAACCATTTTAATGCATGTTAACACCCAAGATACATAATTATCCACTCCTAGCTACTTAAGCATGGCATGAACAACTATAATCTCTAATGGTCATTGCAGGCATGTTTGATCATAATATGTTGAATCAAGGATACCAGGTCAAACATATTTACAAAAACAAAAACAAGTTGAGTTCATACCCACTTTTCTCTGCCACAGTCAATTCATCAAATATCGTCATTATTGCCTTTCACTTGCACGACCAAATGATAAGAAGATAATAATAGTGTAAGAGTGTCGTGGACTAAGATGGAATCTGCAACATTTTATTCAAGAGGAGAAGACAAGGTAACGCGGGCTCTTTGTTAGATTGACAATGACGCATATGAGAGCCACTCAACATTTTCATCGTGGTCTTATCCTTGGTACGACTCAAATAAAAAAGAAAAGAAATTCAGAGTAACACACTGAAATATTTTTGGGACACAAAATTTTGTCAACAAAACTTCATGAAATTGATAGCAACTACTCCTAAGCATGCATAGAGGCCATATTGAGCATTCAAACTACTTAGAACTCTAAGAATTCAACATGCAAGCTCATCTACAGCAGCACCAAGAGTAGCTGATTACTCTAAAAATAACCCACTAAATCAAAAACTAATTAGAGCAATGGAGGAGTCACATACCAAGTAGCAATCTCTCCAAACAGTTTCAGAAACGGAGTTTCAAGCAAAGAGATCGAAATCCATGGGTTTGTGGGCAAGAACACAGGAATGGTGGCTGTGGTGATTTTTTTCTGGAGGTAGGGGATGATGTGGGCTAAAGAGATAAGTGAGGGGGCCCACGTGGGGGCCACAACCCACCAGGGCGTGCCCTGGTGTCTTGTGGGCACCAGGTGCACCCCCCTCTGGTATTTTTTGCACCAGAAATTCAGAAATATTTGGAAAAAATCGTATTAATTTTTCAGGGCATTCTGAGAACTTTTATTTTTGGGTCATTTTTTATTGCCTGGTGAAAACAGAAAACAGGATAATCATGGCATTTTATTTTATTTGACTAACTAAAACAGAAAATAAAAGGTGGGAGCAGAGAGTTGTGCTTACTAGATTCATCAACTTTATACCTTTCAAAAATGATCCATTAATAAGGTTGATCAAGTCTTATTAACAAACACTTCCGATTAGCATGAAACCGAAGAACTTTCGTAAAACACTAAGTTACCTCAATGGGGATGTGCATATCCCCTACAATAAGTATATCATATTTCTTTTTGGCGGTAGGTAGAGGTAATTGAAAACCTCCAATAGTGATGGTTGGAGATTCTTCAATAACATTTATACCATTCACTTGGAATTGTTTCTTCGGAAAGTGCACCGTATGCTCATTACCATTGATATGATAAGTGACTTTTCTTTTATTGCCATCAATAACAGCCCCTGCAGTATTCAAAAAAGGGTCTACCAAGGATAATCGACATGTTGTCGTCCTCGGGCATCTCAAGAATAACAAAGTCCGTTAAGATAGTAACATTTGCAACAACAACGGGCACATCCTCACAAATACCGATAGGTATGGTAGTTGATTTGTCAGCCATTTGCAATGATATTTCAGTAGGTGTGAGTTTATTAAAATCAAGTCTCTTATATAAGGAGAAAGACATAACACTAACACTGGCTCCCAAGTCACACAAAGCAGTTTTGACATAGTTTCTTTTAATGGAGCAAGGTATAGTTGGTATTCCAGGATCTCCAAGTTTTTTAGGTACTCCATCCTTAAAAGAATAATTAGCAAGCATGGTGGAGATTTTAGCTTCGAGTATCTTTCTTTTATTAGTGATGATGTCTTTCATATACTTTGCATAAGGTGCCATCTTTAGGATATCAGTTAAGCGGGTACGCAAAAAGACTGGCCTAATTATCACAGCAAAGCGCTCAAATTATTCATCATCCTTTTTATTAGATGGTTTAGGTGGAAAGGGCATGGGTTTCTGAACCCAAGGCTCTCTTTCTTTACCATATTTCCTAGCCACAAAGTCTCTTTTATCATAACGTTTACTTTCAGATTGTGGGTTATCAAGATCAGGAGCAGGCTCTATTTCAACATCATTATCTGGTTCTTTATTGTTATTAGGTTGAGCATCTTCATGAACACCATCATTATCATCTTCATTATCACTAGGTGAATGTTCATTACCAGACTAAGTTTCAGCATTGGAAATAGAGACACCATTATTATCAAGAGGTTTTTGTATCTCAGGTCCACTAGAGGTATGCAAAGTCCTATAATTTTTCTTTTTCTTTTTCTTCCTAGAAGGACTAGGTGCATCAATATTAATTATCTAAGAGTCTTATACAATTCTTTTAGGATGACCTTCAGGATAAAGTGGTTCTTGGGTCATTCTACCTCCTCTGGTTACTACTCTAGCGGCAAAATCATTCATATTCATTTCATCAAGCAATTCTTTTTGAGACTTAGCAACTTGTTCTAACTAAGTTTGAACCATAGAGGCATGTTTTCCTACACCTCTAACATCATTACTGAATCTAAATAGCAAGTCACTCAAGCGAGCAATCATATCAGAATTATATTTCAATTGTTTCAGAACATGTGCATTGAAATGATCTTGCTTTATAATATAATTGTCAAACTCATAAAGGCACTGACTAGGATGTTTATTGTAAGGGATATCACCCTCATCAAACTTTAATAAAGAATTTACCTCTACCACCTGTGGAAGTGGTGGTGTGTCAAGGCCATGTATTTTTTCAATAGGTGGTAAGTTCTTGACATCCTCAGCTTTAATACATTTTTCTTTCATAGATTTCTTTGCCTCTTGCATATCTTCAGGACTGAGAAATAAGATACCCCTCTTCTTAGGAGTGGGTTTAGGCGGTAGTTCAGGAAGAGTCCAATCATCATAATTCTTCAATATGATATTCAATAATTCCTCAGCTTGTTCAACAGTTCGTTCTCTGAAAACACAACCAGCACAACTATCTAGGAAGTCCCTAGAAGCATCAGTTAGTCCATTATGGAAGATATCAAGTATTTCATTTTTCTTGAGAGGATGATCAGGCAAAGCATTAAGCAACTAGAGAAGCCTCCCCCAAGCTTGTGGGAGACTCTCTTCTTCAATTTGAACAAAGTTAAATATTTCCTGTAAGGCAACTTGTTTTTTTTTAGCAGGAAAATATTTTTCAGAGAAGTAGTAAATCATATCCTGGGGGCTACGCACACAACTAGGAGTAAGAGTATTGTACCATGTCTTAGCATCACCCTTTAATGAGAACGGAAATAACTTAAGGATGTAATAGTAGCGAATCTTCTCATCATGAGCAAAGAGGGTGGCTATATCATTCAGCTTAGTAAGGTGTGCCACTACAGTTTCAGTTTCATAGCCATGGAAAGGATCAGATTCAACCAAAGTAATTAACTATGGGTTGACAGAGAATTCATAATCCTTATCGGTAACAAAGATAGGCGAAGTAGCAAACTTAGGATCACATTTCATTCTAGCATTCAAAGTCTTTTCCTTATACTTGCGTAGCAATTTCTTAAGATCGTTTCTATCCTTGCAAGAAAGAATTTCTCTAGTTACCTCTTCGTCCATAACATAACCTTCAGGTATCTTAGGCATTTCAAATCTAGGAGAGCTAGGACTAATAGGTGTTTCATAGTCATCATCAGTTTCATGGGTTTCATCAGTTTCAGCAATCTCATCAGTTTTAGTAGTTTCATTCTCTTTAGCTCTACCAATTTGTTCATCAAGAAATTCTCCTAGTGGCACATTATCATCAAGCATGGTACTAGCATCATCATAAGGATCGTTCATAGCAGAAGTAGCATCATCAATAACTTGCGACATATCAGGATTACTAGCATGTGGTGGTATTGCAAGCTTACTCATAACAGAAGGTGAATCAAGCGCATAGCTAGATGACAGTTCCTTACCTCCCCTCGTCTTAGAGGGAAAAATCTTGGTCTTTGGATCCTTCAGATTCTTCATAGTGATCAATTGATATAAATCCGAAGGGACTCAACAAATATAGCTATGCTCCCCGGCAACGGCGCCAGAAAAAGGACTTGATAACCCACAAGTATAGGGGATCGCAATAGTTTTCGAGGGTAGAGTATTCAACCCAAATTTATAGATTCGACACAAGGGGAGCCAAAGAATATTTGAGAGTATTAGCAGTTGAGTTGTCAATTCAATCACACCTGGAGATTAAATATCTGTAGCAAAGTGATCAGTAGCACAGTAATATGATAGTTTGATAGCAATGTTAGCAGTAACGGTAACAGTAGTAGTGACAGCAATAGTTTTGTAGCAAGTGTAACAGTAGCAGCAGCAGTAGTAACTTAGCAAGAACAATATGTAGAAAACTCGTAGGCACTGGATCGGCGAACTCGTTTGATGATATTCATCATATAACAGTCATAACCTAGGGCGATACAGAACTAGCTTCCGTTCATAAATGTAATGTAGGCATGTATTCCGTAAACAGTCATACGTGCTTATGGAAAAGAACTTGCATGACATCTTTTGTCCTACCCTCCCGTGGCAGCGGGGTCCATATGGAAACTAAGGGATATTAAGGCCTCCTTTTAATAGAGAACCGAAACAAAGCATTAACACACGGTGAATACATGAACTCCTCAAACTACGGTCATCACTGGAAAGTATCCCTACTATTGTCACTCCGGGGTTTACGTATCATAACACGTAATAGGTGTGTATGACTAGCAAGATCGGATCAAGAACATAGATATAATGGTGATAACATAAACGGTTCAGATCTGAAATCATGGCACTCGGGCCCTAGTGACAAGCATTAAGCATGGCAAAGTCATAGCAACATCAATCTCAGAACATAGTGGATACTAGGGATCAAGCCCTAACAAAACTAACTCGATGACATGATGAATCTCATCCAACTCCTCACCGACCAGCAAGCCTACGAAGGAATTACTCACTTCCGGTGGGGAGCATCATGGAATTGGCGATGGAGAAGGGTTGGTGATGACGAACACCGAAGATTCCCCTCTCTGGAGCCCCAAACGGGCTCCAGATCTGGCCTCCCGATGAAGAACAGGAGGTGGCAGCGGCTCCATATCGTAAAACGCGATGAAACGTTCTCTCTGGGTTTTTTCTCCGGAAATAGGAATTTATAGTGGCGGAATTAGGGTCAGTGGGGCCACGAGGTGGGCACAACCCACCACGGCGCGCCTGGGGGGGGGGGGGGGGGGGCTGGCGCGCCCTGGTGTATGCTGCCCAGCCTCTGGCCCCCCTCCGGTGGTTTTTGGCTCCAATAATTCTTATATATTCTGAAATAATTCTCCAAAAAGTTTCGTTCCGTTCCGAGAACTTCTATTTCAGCACAAAAACAACACCATGGTAGTTCTGCTGAAAACAGCGTCAGTCCGGGTTAGTTTCATTCAAATCATGCAAATTAGAGTCCAAAACAAGGGCAAAAGTGTGAGGAAAAGTAGATACGTTGGAGACGTATCAGTACGATATGTGGATGTCTATGTGTATGTGATGGCATATGAAAATGCAATGTTTATATGTGCTTCTTCTGTGTTGCTTGTGTGATGTTGCGTGTTGCCCTGTACTGCACTGCCAGTAATACTTGTGATATAGCAGGGCGGCTGAAAGCTACTAGCCAGAACTTGACATCAGAAACCGGCCTTCAGTAACTTACCAGCCACTGATATCCCTTTGCTAGGCGCCATGTTGATTGTTATAACTAACTGGTTAGGCGGCCAGTGGTGTTACTCATCGCTTACCAGTCATCTGGCCCGTCTATGATGCTGAAGTCATCACTGCCCCAGAAGCATTAATGGCCAAAAACGCGTGAGTGATGGTATGATTTGGTGATACTCATCACTTACCATTCATTCGGCCCGTCTATTTGCCTTTGTAGTATAGAAAATTTTGGTCAAGTGTCAAATGACTTTTGTGTTCCAAGATGTAAATGCTAAAAGGCATTGGATCTCATGCCATAGGCAGACAACTACTAAGACCTTCAAGATTAGAAATTTCTCGAGTACTAAATAAATAAGATTTCAGTTCTAATTGCATGTGGGGCTTGAAGCAACAAAAATCCTCCATCTAAGAGCAAGTATAATAGGGTGACATAAGAAGGCTATAAGGATTAAAATATATTTTTACTTAGTTGGGGAAGAGAGAAAAGGAGAGAAGGAAAGCAGGTGGTAAAATAATAACCTGTTATAGCACGAGACCCAAGACACGTTACAAGATTGTAAGGGGGCCAACTAAGAATAAAGTAATACATATTTAAAACTTACTACTGTACAAGCCGACTATTAGGTTGATTTTAGATGACATGGCAATTTCTTATAACCGATTTGTGGTTGTACGATTAACCATCCTCTAACAATTGCGATGATTCATGCCATTTTGTATTCCGTAGCAAGCAAATTAATGGTGAAAGTGTATGTGCACACTTACTTGGGTATCAACTCAAGCAAACAACACCGTGCTTTTTTTCCTTCAGGCACGTGCATCCTCGACGGCGGCCACCACCCAACTCTGTGTCTTATCGTCCGAGCACTGGCGCACGGAGGGTTTACGTTGTTTCTCATGCAACACCACTTCCACATCTCCTCATTCACTGTCATAACCGCCGCTGATGCTAAGCTGGTCATTAGGGCGTGAATTTTCTCCTCATGGACCACGATGCAGTTGAATGTTGTGGCGACGTCTGCACAAGGGCGAGTGTGGTGGGGATTTGTTTTTGAACATAGAAAGGTGCCAACGGCGCCATATATACCAGCTCATAGACAAAATATAGAAGATCTATCCCTATGAGCTGAGAAAATTTAACTAATACAAGGTTCAACCAGAAGGATTACTGTTGGAATAATCCAAACATATATCGGTTAGGATTAGTAGTTTGATCAGCTTGCCGGTAATTAATTTAGGAAAGTGTCCAGACTTTGGAAGCTCACGTGTGAGTAAAAATAAAAGTACTGAGTCGTGTTGTGCCAGGAATAGTCAAACTAGGAAAGTTTGCTACGGTGGAGTGTTAGCCGAGTTGGAGTTGGACTACAATGTTTGTGTACGTCCGTGCCAGGTGTTGGTTAGAATTCTAGTCGGTCTTGTGTTGGGTCTTGCCAGACGTGTATATATACACAGGTAAGCCATGACTACTGTAACATCAGAAAAACGAGAAAAGCAATAAAGAGATTATTACGAGGCACGTCACGTGCCTCTGGCTATCTTCGTGTTACTGTGTTCACGTGCGTGTGTTCTGGTCCCGGTGTTTGCGTGAGCTCCGGCATGATATCTAGTGCTACAGCTAGTTCGTATACGTCGAGCTGAGTTGCGCGAACACGACTAGTCGAGCTGCAGCGTGATCGTGCGTTCGATCCTTTGGGCGAAAAGCCAACAATTGGTATCAGAGGAAGGTTCGAGTGAAGCTGCGCTTGCCCCGGGGTGGCGACCTACTAGCGCCTCGGGGCAAGCCATATAGTCGTTGGGTGGTACAACGACGAGAAGGAGCGGGCAATACAGTCGCCGGTGTAGCGACGAGGAGCGGGCCATATAGTCGTTGAGGGTATAACGACGAGGAGAAGCGGGCAATACAGTCGCTGGTGCGGCGACGAGGAGGAACTGGCGATAGTCAGTTGGTAGAGCGACGAAGAGAAGGCGGTGAGTGTGCTGTCGCAAGCGAGGCGACAAGTGATTGTCGTTCGGCGAAACGACCTGGAGGAGGGCGACGGACGGTCGTCGACAAGGCACTGGTGATCGTTGATGGTTATGGAGGTGTTGAGTTGGCACCGAGTAGTTCATCAAGATCATCGGTGGAGGGTGCAAGGTAGTGATGGTGAAGTTGCGAGCCATCGTCAAGGTGTGCACAAGAGTTCTTGCAAGGTGCGTCCAAGAGCTCGGCGGTGTGAGTCTTCTGCTGCAGTTGAGATGCGTCACTGGCGGAGGAGATTGAGAGCGGATGGAAAAAGGAATTTGTGCCTTGCGTTTCCGTTTGTGATCAAGGGGTTTCGGCGAGTTCATATACGGCGAAGTTGAGCTGCGCGTATATGGCGAGTTGTGTTGCCGCTGGACAGGAGGTGTCGTTTGGTAAGTTGTGTCACCAACGACAAAGAGAAAAAGAAGATGTGGCGGGTGAAGAGATGTGTCTTCCCGTGAGCAAGCAACTAGTGTGAAGATGAAGATCAATGTGAAGATGGACGCGGACCAGTTAAGTTGAGTTCCTGCATGAGGCTATGTGTTTAGTCTGCATGTAGCACGCTAAGATGTGGCAGCGTGGCTGGTAGTCCGGGTAATCGTTGGTCCCAGTCTATACATCGGCACGAAAAAGAAAATATAATGATGAGATGGTGGCCATAACTGCAAGAAGAGAGAAGTCACGCTTCGGTAAGTCGCGTCACCGGAGGTAACCGGCATGATGAGATGAAGAGGTGATCGTTTGTGCATCTTGTTCGTGTAAAGAGTCAGATGTTTGGATTAGGGGGTGAATGTTGGAATAATCCAAACATATATCGGTTAGGATTAGTAGTTTGATCAGCTTGCCCGTAACTAATTTAGGAAAGTGTCCAGACTTTGGAAGCTCACGTGTGAGTAAAAATAAAAGTACTGAGTCGTGTTGTGCCAGGAATAGTCATACTAGGAAAGTTTGCTACGGTGGAGTGTTAGCCGAGTTGGAGTTGGACTACAATGTTTGTGTACGTCCGTGCCAGGTGTTGGTTAGAATTCTAGTCGGTCTTGTGTTGGATCTTGCCAGACGTGTATATATACACAGGTAAGCCATGACTACTGTAACACCAGAAAAACGAGAAAAGCAATAAAGAGATTATTACGAGGCACGTCACGTGTCTCTGGCTATCTTCGTGTTGCTGTGTTCACGTGCGTGTGTTCTGGTCCCGGTGTTTGCGTGAGCTCCGGCGTGATATCGAGTGCTACAGCTAGTTCGTATACGTCGAGCTGAGTTGCGCGTACACGACTAGTCGAGCTGCAGCGTGATCGTGCGTTCGATCCTTTGGGCGAAAAGCCAACAATTACAACCTGAAGATTACAACAAAACCTGAAGAACACGACACTAAGGAACACCGCTGGAGAACCTTTCTGGCTTAAATGTATCCTGCAATGACACTGCTCTTGTAAATGTTGTTTTAAAAGATAGATGAACCGATAGTATTTTTGCTGCAGTCGGATGCCAGATTCCTGAGTAGGCATAGCTCGAAGACAGTGAACGACATGAATACAAAAGCCGTGGCAGTCCAGAGAAGCAATTTTTGAATGAAATGACAGCTAAATTGGCCATGAGCTTGACTCTAGCATGCAATGACAGGTTCTGTAGATGAGTTTAACACCTGGTGAGCACAATCATTTGCAATTCCATTCAAACTCCTAGATATATGAAATATGCTTGGGTTTGCTCTGTTAGAATTGCAATGGAAAGCCACTAAATGTTGGCTGATATCCCAGCGAGAAGAAGGGGCGTTGATGTTGTTAAATGCAACAAGCTTGGCCAATGAAATATTGTCTGTGAGAAGGTCCATGGTGAACTTCGAGCTTTGCCGCCTCTGCCGTTGCAAAGTGCAGCGCGCCAGCTTCAGCTATTAATGGTTATGAAGCAAGGTCCATGGAAGCTTGTATCATAATGTCTGCCCTGATTCAGCTAGTAAGAATCTCAGAATTTAAACCCCAAGGGTGAGAGAACCAGACAGCTTTAGCAAAAGGACATAGAAAAAAATAAATGCAGCTCATCTTCAAGAAGTTCTCACAAATATGAATTGAGTACTTACCTACTCGCATACCATTAAGCAGTCTCCATGCAAATGTTTGGATTCTAGGGGCCAAATTCTTGAGCTTCAAAACCTGCTTAAGAATGTTTAGAACTTGCGAAGGGGGAGGTATGGGCCTATTGTTGGGAGTGATCTGAAGATCGTGCAAACACAATTTGTAGGAGCTCTTAGTATTACATTTGCCTGTAGGGTTTAAATCCCAACAAAGAATGTCTGGACTGTCATCTTAAATGATAGGAGTGCTCAATATGATAGAAGCGGTAGGCTGAGCAAAGAGATGATGAATGAGAGCATGGTTCCACTGTTTCTGGTGGAGATGACGTGGGGAACCGGGTACATTACCAACATCGGTTGTGTAAGGCGAATCGACGCCGAGTAAATAAACTCTATAGATGGTTGTGTGTTAACCCATTCTCAAATGCTACAAGGAACAAGAAATGCTATCGGCCGAAGAAACTATAGTAGTAAGTCAGGCCACTTCAAACCTATGTAGCAACCACGTGGCCGAGATGTTCATTTCTGCTAGATGATCACTGCTAGGAGAAAGCCTATAGTTAGGATTTTAGCAGTAGCGCTGGAAATAGGCAAAGCACTACTGCTATATAGTAGTAGCGCTGGCGGTCGACAAGCACTACAAGTACAAAAGTAACAGTAGCGCGGGCCACCGGACCACCGCTACTGTTGAGTGGTCCCGTCGCCACCGCCAGGGTCTACCTGTAGTGGTAGCGGTTGTCTGAAACCGGCGCTACTACTAATTCCCTAGCAGTAGCACGTGTCCGTGGTCCACCGCTACTGCTATGGCTGTACGTTGCCAGCAGGTGGGCCCCAATTAGCAGCAGCGCCGGTGCCTAGACAAGCGCTACTGCTATGGCGCTTAGCAGTAGCGCGTTTCTTCTCCAGCGCTACTGCTACTCGTAGCAGCCACCTTTTCAGAGTGAGAAAAACAAAAACAAAAATAAAATGAAAAAATAAGATAAAAATAAAAATGAAATGTAATAGCGGTAGCTAACTTAGCGATAGCGCTGGTTTGGAACCAGCGCTATAGCTAACTTAGCTATAGCGCTGGTTCCAAACCAGCGCTACCGCTAAGTTCACTTAACCTCCTCTTTGCAGGCGCTTCTTCCCCCAATTCCCCAATCCCCCCCCCCCACACACACACCGCCGCCGTCGCCCTCCTCTCCACGCGCGCCCTCCATCGCCGCCGTCGCCCTCCTCTCTGCGCGCGCCCTCCGTCGCCGCCGTCACCTCCGTCGCCGCCGCCGCCCTCGTCGCCCTCCGTCGCCCTCGTCGCCCTCCGTCATCGGCGTCTCCCCTGCCCCCCTCAACGCCGGCGTCTCCCCTGCCCCCGTGTAAGGCACCCGCCCCTCCTCTTTCTCTCCTCTCTCTGCCTAGTTAGCTACGGTTTCTAGGGTTCATCAAATTTTAGTGTTCATCAAATTAGCTAGGGTTCATCTAATTAGTTAGGGTTCATGAAATTAGCTAGTACTTGTAGATGCTTAAGTAGTTCATCAAATTTGTATATGCTTAAGTAGTTAACTAAATATAATTTTTAGGACAAATTTGTATATGCTTAAGTAGTTAACTAAATATATTTTTTAGGACAAATTTGTATATGCTTAAGTGGCCTATGAATGTGCCCAAGTGACATTTTGTTCTTTGCATGGATATTATGCGAGTGGCCTATGTTTTGCCGGAATGTTGATTCATTTCCGTTCCGGCAAATTTCAGGCCCTCGATTTGTCCACTTTTTATCAAAGGTCATGCCGAAATTTTTCATGAATTTCGGCATGACTTGTGCTAGAAACTAGGACATATCGAGTGCCCGGGATTTGCCGCAACGGGAATGAATCAACATTTCGGCAAAACATAGGCCTTTTTTATGTCATTATTCATTTTATTAGATCTAGAATTAATTGACTAGACTTAAGCGTAGGAAACATGGCTAACAACGATGAAGGAGGGCCTTCTGGTAGTTGCCGTACCCCCCTGTCACATCCGAGGGTGGCACCGACACCGGCACTGACACGAGGTTCTTGCTAGGATTGCTAGGGTTAAATTGTTAATGAAATTAGATAGTTAATAAAAAAACTGGGTCAAAAAAGAGTTTTAATCATAAAAATGAGTCAAAAATTCAGGCGCTCGATATGTCCATAGATCTTTTTTATGTTATTACTCATTTTATTATAGTTTAAGAATTAAACGAGGAGACTTAATCGTAGGAAACTAGAAAGTAAAACATTAAACGATAAGAATGTGTTCTCATAGGAATTTGTTCTCGACGTCGACGATGCCCGGCCCGCATCCTTGTCGTCGACTTGGCAGCGACATCCTTGAGAGGCGACATGTCCAAGACTGGGCTCTGCCGGGCTGGCACTGGGAGGTGCTACCTTTCGGGGCGCGTAGCTTGGTGAGGAATCCGGGTCTCGTCGTCGACCCGGATCTTCTTTGGTGCCGATCGCGTGGGCCACTATCGGTGCAGAGGGAGCGTGCCCCCGCGGAGGTGGTACGTCGCCGTGTCAGGGAGGAGGACGAGCACGTGCGTCGCTACATGGATGCGTTGGACGCCAGGTTCTCCAATACCTGGCAGGTTCTTCAGGGATATCACCCGAGTTATGATCCTGTGATGGTTCCTTCTCTTTGGGTGTCCACCACCCGCGACTCAGGAACCGCTAGTCAACTAGATTATTCGTTAATATTCGATCTGTATTAGTGATATTATATGATAATATTCGAGATGTATTAGTTATAATATTCGATGATGCATTAACTGGATTATTCGAGAAGATGTATTAGTGATATTATATTCGAGTTCATTATAAATGTATTCGAGATGTATTAGTTATAATTTTTTAGTAAAAAAATCAGATACTTTCGGTCTGTCGTTGCTCCTTGTGTGACTTTCATGTGTGTTCTTGATGGAGGAATCCCGACTGTTGTCGTGGGGGGCGCTTCGTCCTCTTCTCTTCTTGCGATATATACCTCGGTATAATGCGCAAGGAGAGGAGAGGGGGTGCATCCATCACCGACGGTCGAACTATTACTGTGAAAGAGTGTCCACCAACATATATACACCACCATATCAGTGTGAGAGATTGCGCACCAACACACCATGAGATATGAGAGTTATTTAAGGAAAGCCTCGATAGACCGAAAGTCAACCGATATTGAATTATGTCTATTTGGACATGTGTGTATGTTATTGCAGGGAACACCTCCTAGTGCCTATGTTTTGTCGGAATGTTGATTAATTTCCATTCCGGCAAATTTCAGGCGCTCAATATGTCTTATTTTAATAATGGTCATGCCGAATTTTTGAATCATGAACACAGAAAATGTGTGACGACGATAAGATCTCTGAGTGTGATTACTGCGGCGATGATCGGGGTTTGTGCGACAGGCCTCACCTGCGAGACAACAGGTTCTTCACCATCAAGCTTGACGAGACCTTCATTGTTTCTACGGTACGCAACGATGACAAGTGTTTTTTCGTAATTAAGCATGACTTATGTTTCTTTGCTTCAACGTGTAATTTCTGTTTTATACAATTCGACTAGTACATCCCCTGCCATGCAAGACGGTATGTCTTGGAGAGGCTCGGTTTCGAGGACCACGAGAGTATGGAGACGATGAGAGCTAACCTGAGGACTAAACATGGTCATACATTTCTGGTCAAATTAATGAATGCAGTTAATAACACAGAATTAGGGTGCTCAAAATGGGAAGCTCTTTGCAAGGCATATGGATTTCAGGAGGATATGGAAATAACCTTCGATCTTCGTCCTGAAGATCATATTGAAGGTAACATCGACATTTGGGTGGATGTCGATATGCTTCCTGTTTTACCTCCATGTGAGTTTGTCAACCATATTTGTCAAGTAATTTGCATTCTATATATCAAAATAGTTAGTGTTCATCCATACTAAATTTGTTAATTTATAATTTACATGTTATTTCGTTTCTTCGAGTGAAACACGGAAATTAATTGACACGACACACTACACTTATGGATCTCATCTAACTTGGGAGGAGAAGGATGTTCTTATCAACTTTGTTATTGGTGTCCTGGTTGGTAGGGACAAATTCCCGTATAATTTGGGAACTGGCCCAAATTATACATTTTACATGCCACTAGTACATAGGTTGAGGGTGAATGACATTCGCCGAAATGTCTTGGTAAGAGTTGCTAATTAAGTACACTACTATCGCGTAAATGGTGTTGATTACATTGCTAACTAGGCTGCTATTATGTTCTTCAACAGAAACTGCCAAATGATGTTGTGCCTCCGTTGATGCATGGCGAAGGCTATATGGCAATTAAAAGCCCTATGAGGCCCGAGTTCTCTTTTCCATACTCGACTGAGCGCAAACCACAAAGATGGCTCCAAATTGAAGCATGGGGAGAAATAAAAAAGGATCGCAAGCCACAAGTTGGAGACCGTTGGATCTCTTTGCTTCATCATGGAGACATAGGTGTTATTCTGTTTTATGTCATTTTACCTAGGAGGGAGGACTAGGTCCTATGAGAGAGAAGTTTTTCTGGTTTATATTAACTTGCATGATCGATTCGGATGATTATTATTATGATGTTTTTCTGTTTTATGAGATTTTAACTTGGTATGATTAAGATGATGATGAGTTGTTAGATGAGTAAGATGATGATGAGTTATATGATATATATTTGATTAAAATGGATGGATGCAAGTGATCATGTTGAATTAGAGGAAAATATGACGTTGGGCAACGTCATATTTTCCTCTAATTCAACATGATCACTTGCATCCATCCACTTTAATCTAAATGTTGTTGCTGGCACAATAATTATTGATGTTGTATATTAATATGTATAACCGTGTGTAAATACAACATAAATATAAAAAAAGAAATATGTGCGTTTACTAGTGGCGCGGGTTAGGAAAGAACGCTACTGCTAACTAAGTTAGCAGCGCTGGATAACATGCGCTATTGCTAAACTTTAGCTGTAGCGTTGGGCAAACGGTGCTACTGCTAAAGGTTAGCTGTAGCGCCGTACTAGTAGCGCTGGCACCCGCGCTACTGCTATACATATTTCCAGTGCTATTACTAGCCTTTCTTCTAGTAGTGGATAGGAGCATGATCTAAAACACTATGTCTTCCTTAGTGCGAGACCAAACAAGTGTTCGCCTCTCGCGATTCCTTAGAGGGTTGTGGCCTCATAAGGGGAATACTACAATGGTGTTACTGGTTTGGGAACGTTCCGTACTAGTTTCGAAAGGTTCTAGTCGATCTCTTCCTTTTTTTTAAATACTTTAATGGTTTCTCTAGCCTAATTTAGTTTATTTCTATTGATTATTTATTTTCATTTATTTTTTATCTTTTTCAAATACATGTCGACTTTTTTAAATACACATTAAACATTTTCTCTATATCAGTTAAATTTTTGGATACACGTTAAAACATTTTTCAAATACACAACAAACATTTATCTGAATGCATATTGAACATTTGTGAAATGCATATGATTATTTTTAAATGCACAGTGAATATTTATAAAAACACATTAATGAACATCTTTCAAAACTTCTTAAAAACACTTGAAATTTATTACATTTTTGAACCATTTTTAATAACAAAAACATTTTTAAAAATTGAACAAAAAGTTTCTATACATTTCTTTAATAGTTTAAAAAAAATTCATGAACATATTTTCCAAGGTTTGAAGAATTTACAAATGTCATGAACTAATTTTTGCATCGTACAAAGTTTCTTCCAATTTTTTTGACAATAATTAGTTTTAAATTTTTCATGATTTTTTTAAAAACGACAGCATTATGTTATTAAGCAAGTGAAAAAATTATTTATTTGATGAACATTTTCTAAAATATTGTCATGATCATTCTCTTAATGACATGAATATATGTTAGAAATTGCCCAAAAGTTATCGACATGCCATGAACAGTTTTTTTAAGACGTCTTGGACATACTTTTTAACGTTTGAACAATTTTAAAATGTCACAAACAATTTTATGACTAGTACCATTATGTTATCTACAATTAGGTGAACACAGATTTACATTTTTTGAACATTTATAAAATATAATAAATATATTTTAACGTGTGAACATTTGTTTCAATGGTACAACCTTTTCTTAAAATATGCGAACAAAATTGTACATTTCATAAATATTGTTAAAATATGTTGAAACATATTTCAAAACTTGTGAACATATTTTAAAACTTGTGAACATTTTAAATTGTTACAATTTTTTTAATGGTATAATTATTTTTGATAAATTGCATGAACATGTTTACATTTCACGAGCCCTTTTAACGTATTATGACTTTTTCGAATAGTAATTAAATTTGGTACATGGGCCGGCTTAATAAGGGCCAGAGACCGGGAAATCATGTCTAGTGCTCATCTCGAGAGTTATATCTCTGAGAGCTCCTGTTCGGCTCACTCGCATAGTCGCATGCATATCGCTTCACTTGCAGGCTCAAAAAATAAATGGGTTGACCGTTGACTGGTTAACCGGTTGACCATTAACTTGTTAAAAAGTCTTAGACAATAATGAAATAATGAAAAAACAATTAAGAGTTCAATTTTTTGAAAACTATTGCGATTTGAGGAAAGTTTGCAGAAAAAAAGTACTCAAAAGAAACAAAACTTTTCATCAAAAGTGAAAATGTTCATAAATTAGAAAAGAATATAACATGACAATTGCAAAAATTACATCAATTTTGAAGAAAAATTTCACAGATTTTGCAATGCTTATCAGGATTTTGAAAAACGTTTAACCGATTTTTAAAAAATCACGAATTGTAAAAAAGTTCTCAGGATTTTGAAAAACGTTTAACCGATTTTTAAAAAATCACGAATTGTAAAAAAAGTTCATGAATTTCAAAAAGTTAACAGATTTCAAAAAATGTTCACGAATTTGAAAACAAAAGTTCAGAAATCATGAAATTTTAAAAGATTTGAATTTTTTTACAAATATGAAAACAATTCATGACATTAAAAGGAAGAAAATATAAGAAGTAAGAAAATCAAAGTAAAGGAAAAGAAAGAGAACAGCAAAGAACCCACGCATTTCAATATACTTTCTGTTTGGGCGGGCCAGCCCGTAGTATTTCTATTTTTTTGGTTTTTCCACCTTGGCATCTATCTTTTATTTTTTTTGCTTTTTTCCGTATTTTATATATGTGTAAAAATTTAAAAACCGATGAGCTTTTTTCAAATATGTGTACTTTTTTGGAAATAGATGAATTTATTTTTCAAGTTCAGGAACCTTTTACCCTTTTAAATTCGATCCTTTTCATTTTTTTGTGACAAATTGTTTCTCAAAATTTATTATTATTTTTAAATTAGAATAAATTTTTCAATCTATGACCTTTTCTTTTTTAAATCGATAAAATTTTCAAAAAAATTGATGGACGTTTTCCTTTTTTTTATATATGTATGTTTTTTCCAATTTCATGAATTTGTTTTCGAAATTTATGGATTTTCATTGCAATTTTTGAATTTTTTTTGGAATTGGCGAAAGTTTGAAATTTTGCTGAACTTGTTTTCAAAATTGATCATTTTTTAAATTTGTAAATTTGTTTTATATTCACGAAGTATTTTCCAAATTGATACACATTTTTTTAAAGTTCCCCTGAACGTTCTATAATTATTTTCAAAAAAACTGAATTTATGTATTCATTTTTTTTCCTGGTTTATAAGCGAGGCTTGCTAGTGCGTCCAGCCGAGCGAAGCGCGCAAGTTAGGCCAACCAGTTCCATTAATGAACCTTTTTAATACACAGTGAACATTTTTTGATACATGTGGTATTTTTCCAACAAGTGATGAACATTATTAACACACGTTGAATGTGTTCAAATGTACGTGATGAATATTTTCTAATATATTTTTAATACATGAATTACGCACGGTGAATATAATTTTGTAGTATATGACGAACATTACTTGATAGATGGTGAAAAACTTTCAATTACGATATCAAAATTTTCTTAAATATGGTGATTGTTTTAAATTACGTGATGAAAATTTTATAATATAGGTGTAAGAAAAAACATTTTCTAATATGCAATGAACATTTTTCATATACCCGATGAACAATTTTTAATACCCAATTATTTTTTTAAAAATAGTAAAATTATCATATATTTTCACTTATATTTCCAAATAGTGCCACACGTGTGACACGAAGCAGTATTGTCCAAACACCCCTATTACCATCCATCTTGTCAAATGAAACAGATCACATCCACAGAATTTTGTTTTGTTTTTTAAACTTAAAAATGTTTTATCACTTAAAAAAAGCTGATTAAAAATACGTTTTCATCATTAAATCCGTCTCGTTGAGATCTTCAAAACTAGATCCCATATTGATATGTTTCGAAGAATATTTTTGGGGCCAAAAGTTGTCATGATGTTTACACTGATGTTGACATAGTGTTTACAACAAAGTTGTCATGATATGTTTCATCTAGTTTTTTCTTCTAGATTTAAAGCTACCATTGTATTTCTACTATTTTTCATGGCAAATTTTATTAATTGACCATGTCATTGTTTAGAAATTAACCATGAAAAAAGGAATTTATGGATCATGACAATTTTTAGTAATTTATCATGGCAAATTTAGTTTATAGATCATGGTAATTTTATTATTTTGACCATGACAATTTTAGTATTTTGAGAATGGAAATTATTTTTGTATGAACCATGACAAATTTTAGTAATTTATCATGGCAATTTTAGTTTATGGTTCATGGCAATTTTGAGTCATTGACCATACAATTTTCAAGTAATTTATGATAGATTTCTTTTTATTTCAGAACCATGTTAAAATTATGTCATGGATCATGCCACATTTTTGTAATTTACCATGGCAAGTTTAGATTCTTAATTCTCTTCGTGGCAAATTCAATGTAAACATCATGGCAATTTATGTGCAATAGACATGACAACTTTTAACCAAGAAAAAGTCGTCAAAACATATCGATATGAGATCTAGTTTCGAAGATCTCGTCCCGACGGGTTTAATGATGAAAACGGTTTTCAATAGGATTTTTCATTTAAGAGATAAAACATTTTGAAAACTGAAACCCAAAAGATTCCCTTTGATATCTTCAGTTTCGTCACTTGTGCATGCATGCGGTGACATGGCGAAATATGTGGCCATGGAGGAGTTCGTTCCAAACGTCCTCCTGCCACACGTGTGCCAGATATCGAAGTCCTATATATTTTTTAGAACATTTCAATATGTATGTAAGGGGAAAATAAAATAAAAAGGTAAAAAAAGATCATATACACCATAGTCTGGACAACTGGAATTCCATTGCACCCAAACGCAATCACATGAGGCATCACCAGAACGTCGATTCACTATCGCGTGGAGGACAATATCGTAGCCTACGAGTCACCATGGGTTTGGGCAACACCTTGGCCGCTGAGGTCCATAGATTAGGGACAACACCATGGTCACCGAGTTGCCTATCGTGTAGGTGCGGGGGGGGGGGGGGGGGGGGGGGGGGGAGGGGTGCTCCATGCACCTAATCTGAGCTGCCCATACCATAGGGGCTGCTCCACATCCACCAACCCACCGACGCATGGGGTGAGGGCCCAACACTGAGCTACCGAGCAGCCGTCACCTGGGGCGATGCTGGAGTGGAGGGAGGCCGAGAAGATAACGAATTGAGTGCATAGTCCGTATAACATTAATAATCCCACCTCCAGATTACTGGATACTTTGCCTTTTATTTATTTGTCGTATTTGCAGTTTTCTGCCCTTTTGTTTGTGAACCTTACTCTGTCGTTGTGGCTTTATTAATTTAAAGCCGGACGCCTCTTGCGTCTTCGTTCTAAAAAAACCTATGTAACAAAACTTAAGTACATACTCATGATGAAACCCTCAAAACAGAACTTGACAAGACACTACAACTCCAGATTATAAAACCATAAGAATAGGTTTCCTTATCATCTCCCCATGACTCACAGCTTTGGAGATATAGCTTTGACTGCCCAGCTACGCATGTGCTAGTATGAGAATCAATGGCCCCAAGCCCTCGCTTTGGGGCAGATGAAACATATCAGTTCCCATCATAATAAGATTTTTTGCCCCCACCACAGTACTGTTATTACATTCTTTTGTGTTGTAGGTCAGGCCAAAAGGAAATGAGATTCTACAATGCACATGATATACCAAGGATGCATCCACCATTTTTTTGTTGGTGATTTGCATCCACTTCCATTGTATCCTCAGGTACTCTCTCTTTTCCCGAATACTACAGAGTAGCTGCTTACGTACACAAGCTGGCGTTTGTTGTTCTGTATTGCTCAATTTGTCACGACGACCTGACACTTCACGGTCATCTCCCTCCACATCTCTCATCTTCTGCACACCGAATAACTTTATTCATGTTTCGCTCCTACTGTTGAGCCAACTGGATCAAAGTTCACAAACACGGCCGATTTATTTCTGATGTCAATACATCGCTATAGAACATAACATACGGTTTTTATGCCTCCCTTGCCTTTTCACACAACTAATAAACTTCCTGACCCGACACAACTCTCTCCCGTGTTCAATGATGATATTTATTGTTCCAACTTTGTTATCCTCGAAATGATATAGATTATGTTTTGTCCTAAAAGTTGCACCGTTAAATAAAAAACAATATCTATTCACACGTTCTACTTCTGGTTCACAAAAATGTGACGTTCGGAGATGGAAAACGGCATCTAACTTCGCCAACTAGTTTGCATTGCAACACGTGTTTAATAACTAAGAAAACTGATAATATTTGAGAAATTACTTCTCTCGAGTCAAACCTATGCATATAATTGTCAAGTTTAATTTCCAATCTGCTATATATTTAAAGTAATATTGTTGGTTATCCAAGGTTTGACAAACTTATATGATAAACCTCATGACATATTTTTTATTCAACCAATCTGAAAATTCCTTAACAACCAAAATTAGAGGAAATTAATTATGGAAGGTGACGGAAGGTGATGGCAACATGCAGAGGGATGGTGACGGAAGCCAGACATGGCATCTGAACGATGTCGGTTGCCAGAGGTGGTAGGTCCCAAAGGAGGAGGGAAAGTAGAGGCGACACACATGGGAGAAGGGGAAGCGGCGGCGCACCGATGAGGATTTGCCAAGCCACCATCTAGGTCGGGAAGGGATGAGAGGAGCGGGAGGGGGCAGGAGGAGGGCCAAACCATAGCTACTTTTTTTTCGAGAATCAACCATAGCTACTTAGGTGTGGGAGGTGGCTGGGAGGGGTTACGTGCCAATTAATCAGGCTTTGGTTGCCCACCAGTTAACAGCCAACAACGATTAATCGGCCCGACAACCAATTAATCGGTATGACGGACCATTTAATCGGCCAGGCAAGTTAACGCGGCGAATAGGTACTATTCGAGTCGGCCATCTGATGAGTAGCGATTAACTGGCCAATTAACTGATTAATCGGGCGAATTCTTGAAGAGTGAAAAGAATATAGTTGGTTATCCAAAGTTTGACAAACTTATATAATAAACCTCATGACACATTTTTTATTCAACCAGTATGGAAATTCCTTAACAACCACAATTAGAGGAAATTAAATGCACAAATTCAAATTAGTAAGGTGATATATTATAACACTAGGCCTACGCTTTTTCTCCATGTCGAATGCATGCACGTATCACTGCATGTGTACATAAACGTTGGTTTGCCTCAAGCAGGGTGAACTTATATGTTATGCAAAGGGGGTGCATAGCTTTTTATTCATGGTAATACGTGTCTTATTTATAAAAAAAATCAAGTTAGAAGGCAAATACCGACCTTACAGGACTGAAAAGATAGAATAATCTTATGCAAAATACCATCGTCTGCCTTTCTCCTTCGACACCACCGAAACGGACACCAAAAGAAAAGAAGACAGATCGTCTCTTCACCTGAGCTCGACGCGGCTTCATTGTTGAGCAGCAGCTTGAAGTGGTAGAAATAATATTCAGTACAGTTTTGATACTGGATTTGGGCCGCTCTGCCCCCACTACTGATCGGCCGAGAGTTACGACTTTGGCCCGTCAAGATGAGCCGGGATCTGAAACGTGTTCGGCCCCTCAATTTCTTTTCTTTTCTGAAACGTCTTCGGCCGAAGCCCACACGAGAACATATACATACGTCCCACCGTCATGGATCTATATCTGCAGCGCCGTGATGCAATCTCAGCTGCAGCTCGGCCGAGCCGGAGTGCATTAATGGAGAAGGACGGCCCTAAAGGAGCGAAGGGCAGCCACGGCGGCGGAGACAGGATCAGCGCCCTGCCCGACGACATCCTCGTCGGCATACTCCAGTGCGTAGACCTGCGCACGGCGGTCAGGGCGGGCGCCGTGGCGAGGCGATGGAGGCCCCTCCCGCGCATGCTCCCGGATCTCGACATGCACATCGCCGCCCTGGTACCGCACTGTCGCTGGCGTTTCTCGGCGGATAGTGTCATGGCCACGTACACCAAAGTTGTAACGTGGTTTCTGCTCCCCGCCTATCACCGGACCAGCTTGCGCCTCGCCTTTTACCTCGTAGACGTAGACGACCCGTGCCTGCGCTCCATCGGCGAGTCCATCGCAGCCACGCCCGCCGACCGCCTCGAGCTCGCCGTACGTAAGGCATACCTCGTCGACGTCGAGTTCGGTCCATGCTTCGCATCGTTCCTCGCGGCCTGCCCCACTGCCTTCGCCCGGCTCACCAGCCTTGCCCTGCACGACTTCTTCTTCTCCACCATCTCGGAGGTGGTTGGTCTCCTTGACGTCTTCCAAAGGCTGGAGCTCCTCTCCTTGACCAACTGCAAGTGTTGGGCCTCCGTGGTGGAGAAATTGAAGATCGTCGCCCCCAACTCGTCGCTCTTGGCCTTGGAACATGGCCAAAACACACGCTCTGGACAAAATTAGTGCCGTCGCAGACAAAGCGCTCAAGTTTTGGTAAGCGTAGAACTGTTGAAGATCACGCTCTGGACAAAATTAGTGCCGTCGCAAAATTAGTGCCGTCCCTAGTTAAAATTTTAACTAGGGACAACTTGGCTAAGCGTAGAACTGTTGAAGATCCTACTTGTTTATTCCGTAAAGAAAAGGAATCAGTACAGCATTTGTTCTTTGACTGTGTAGTTGCTAAGTTCATTTGGAACTTGCTTGCTAATTTTTTTCAGATGAACACTATTTCCAGCTTTGAAGATGTTTGTACTTTATGGCAGATTCATAAGAAAAAACCTGTCCTGAATATGATTGTGGCTGCCTCCTTGTGGAGTGTTTGGAGACTATGAAATGAGTTTTGCTTTCAGGGTCGCTCTTGGAAAAGTATGAACTGCGTGCTTGTGAAACTACGAAGTTTTCTTCCACAATGGGCTGTGCTCTGCAACGTCACACAGGAAGCGGTGCTGCGGCAATTCATCAGCGAGCTGGACAAGTGCCGTGGGGAGCTTCTCCGCATCGCCTGGAGTGATTCTTCGCCGGTCGTAGAGTAGTAGCGTTGTGTCCTTCCTTAGCTGCCAAACAATGTTTCCTGTAATAAGAATAATTTGAGCTGTTGCACTGGGTGTAGCTGTGTTGGAGTCGTTTTCTTTAAGGTAGGAGCTTTTGCTCGTTCGGTTCAAGAACCCTTTGTTTTTGGCATGTTCTGAGACTGATTTCTGCTTCATTAATAAAATGGAGCAGGGGGGAACCCCTTTCTTTCAAAAAAAGTTCCTTCCCTTCGTGCGATAAAGCTCTCTGCACGGCATCTGCAATTCTACTTTGAGAATCCAACATCGCTCTCTCCGGCATTCAGTTGCCTCAGAGATGTTTATTTTTGCAAACTGAATATCCCCAGGATGGCTTGGATCCTTTCCGTTTTACATGCTGCACCCATCCTGAAAAACCTTTATATTGAGGTACGTAGTAGTGCACCTTATTATTTCCCTATCTATCTATCTATCTATCTATCTATCTATCTATATTTGTTTCTAATAAGAAGGCAAAATCTCTTGCCATCTGCGTGCATGCTCTCATGCATACATCTGGAAGAAAATTCTTATCTTCTCCACCATTTTAGATATTTTAATCCTGTTTTGTTTTTGTAGTTATATCCTCACTTCGTTGGAAATCTAGGTCCCTACACGTTCACTGTGGCAGGGGAAAGATCTGAATTTGAGCACCGTTACTTGAGTTCGCTGGAGATAAAAGCCTATGGAATTAGTACGGACATGGACGTGATGAATTACATCAGGCTCATCAGGAAGCATGCTGTGTGTTTGAAGAGGATACACTTGCTTGAGAAATGCAATTACCAAAATTGCGATGGTGCCACGTGCTTGTGTCAAGTGGAAGACGACCAAAAGAAAATCTTACGTGACATACTCAATATTGGATTCTCCACATCCGTAGAGATAACCATAGAGCCAGTGGTTTCAAAAAGAAAAATCATAGAGCAAGTGACACATGTTTGCTAGCCTTGCTAGTGCAATGCTCTCACGCTTTATTTTGAGTGTAGTTCATCTTTGTGCAAGCAAAATAACATGGAGTTTGGAGACAAGTTTGTGGCGGAACGTGTCTATATGTCAATCTATATCTTCAACTATGTAAGTAAGGGTTTTGATTTGTGGAACAAGCCCTGGTCTGTCTCTGATCCAGGTTGCAATTAATTTTTTATAGGACTATATTTACAAAATTAGGTAAGCACTCACAAGTCATGCATAATGATTTACTCGCTACTCTGCGGAACCACCTAACCAATGTTGCTTCTGTAGAGCTTGCATCTGTTTTGTCTCTGTTGCAGGATGTTGCCACCAACGACGCGCCCGACGACAGGTTCCTCACCCACGGCTCCTCCTTCTCCTCGAGGTGCGCCTACTCGTTGCTCTCTTCCGACCACGAGATCGATCTCAATGCAGGGTACATTTGGAGCTCCAAGGCACCCATCAAGGTCAAGATCTTCGGCTGGCTTCTCTGTCGTGACAGGTTGAGCACGATGGCGAACTTACACCGCAAGACCATCACCTCTAACTCGGTCTGCCCGTAGTGTGCACTCACACATGAGAACGCTGCGCACGTCGCCCTCCTTTGCCCTTGCGCGATACAGGTGTGGTCCCTTTTGGGGCTGCAACAACCGAACTCCATCGACCTTCTTTGGGATACTACAACACCGGTCGGCCTCGACATCAACATTTGGCCTACGGTCGCCCTCGCCATACTATGGAAACTATGGGACTCCAGGAACGCTCGTGTCTTTCGCAATGAAAGACACACATCCCAAGATACTCTTCGGAATATTATCTCGGATTTCACGCTTTGGGCCTTTAGGTTTAAGGACCCCGTCAGTAGGGAGGCTGCCGTGTCTTGGCGCCTATACCTATCCTCTCGTTGTAACCCCTGATGTAACTTGCCCCTTGGGCCTTTTGAGTAATATATACAGGTGGGGATCCTCCCCCCCCCCCCCCCCCCCACTGGTGATTGTTCAAAAAAAAATTAGGTAAGCACATCTGAGGCTTTCATTCAGCAACAAGAAATATTTTGTAGAGTTTTTTTTGAGAGAAGAATGTGTGGGTTTTTTTTCTGTCCGTCTATGCCTCATCTAGATGAGACATATTATCTCACATCCAAGTGAACTCACAACCTTTTTCTTTATCGTTTTCTCCTTTTTAAGGGGATTTTTCTTTATTGTTTGTTGCGTGTCATTTTAACCATCGCTTGTTACGTGTTGGTTCGTAAACTTGGGTCACTTTTCAATGAACTATATTCGGACACGGCCAATGCATAGCCTCAGGGTGATGCTCCACATGCCATGTAGGCTCGGATTTAGGTTTGGATGGTGTAGCGGGATCTTCAGCAGGAGGCGGGTGCTTGAGGAGAAAAGGTCTGGTCCGATACAAAAAGCTAAAAAGTTGGAGTGGAAATTAGAGATGCATATGTACCAAAATCTTTATCTTCTTTTTCTTGATGAGGTCACTAGTAGTAGCTTGCATTGGAGAGAACAAATCAATATAGATGTCTCAAGCTACTTTTTGTCATGAGCCATCTGTATCCATATGCCATCATTGTACATGTCCTCATGAAGCTTGGTTGTGCGTCACTTCCTTTTTAGGATTTTAGCATGTGCTTTTGCCACATCCAGCGCACACTTGTAGACTAAAAAAATTTATTTGTGTTGTGCGTCACCTTGTAACTCCGTAGGTGCATCTTGCCATCTTGTAGCTTATTTGTGTTGCATATCCCTTTGACCCTTTTCTTTTGTGATTGTATCTAGATAGGTTTAGGTTTTGTCCTTTTGGTTGTCAATACCCCTCACGAAAAACAGAGATATAGTAAGGCCTATTTCTACAACACCTCACACGGAAAACAACCAAATTAAATGGGGAAAAAGTGATAAATTTTTTAGTATATTCTCGGCAGAAAAATGTTAGTAAAATTTTAAAATATAAATTTTTAAAAATGTTTTTGTAAAATTTTAAAAAGCATTCATGAATTTCAAAATAGTCATGAAACTTCAAATGTTCGTGAAACTGAAAAAACTTCACAAATTAATTGTTCATCGCTTGTTTGACAAAAAATGTTCATAGTGCGTTTAAAAAATTTCAACATTATTTTGGAAAAAGTTCACAGAGTATTAAAAACAATGTTCACCGCGCATTTAACGTATGCTCAACATTATTTTTAAAAATAGTACATTTAAAAAAAATTCAAAATGGTTGCATTGTGCAGTTGCAGACGCTTTATACATACAAAAAGTGTCGGGGCTGAGAGCAAGTTGTGTGTCAAATATGGACATGCAACTGGATCAGGGTCAAGGCAAGTTGCGTGTCAAGTTTGGATATGCAACTTGGTTAGCCTCATGGGCAAGTTGTGCGTTGAGGGTGCACTTGCAATTGGGTTAGGGTCGGGACAAGTTGTGTGTTTTGTGTGTACATGCAACTGGATCAACTGGATTTACAGCTGGGATAAAAAGGGTCAAAAATATTGGGCCTAATTGCCGGTCAAGGGTGAACTTGCAACGGGGAAAAAAGGATCAATGGCACAATTGCATGCCAATGGTGGATTCACAACTTTGAACAAAATATAGGTTCAACAAATGGTTGACTTGCAACTGCGGCAGAAAAACGATGAAGGGCCTAGTTGCGAGTGAATGGTTGACTTGCAACTGGGACTAAAAATACGGTCAAGCCTAGTTGCGAGTCGATGATGGACTTGTAACTGGGACAAAAGTCAAGCCCGGTTATGAGTCAAAGGATGAGAAATTGGTGTTGAGGGTGAAATTGTAAACAGGAAAAAACTCGGTTGGGCCAGTTGCATATCGAAGTTAGATTTACAGCTAGGACAAATGAATTGCATGTTAAGGGTGAAATTACAACTTGGACAAAAAAGGAACGGGTTGTTGGTTGCGTGTCGAGGGTGGACTTCCACATAGCTGGGGATATCGAGAGCAACTCAGAGCATGTCTCTTTCAGAGAACATGTCTCTTCGACACCGAACTTGACAAGGAAAATAGAAAAAATAGGCGACAACAAACAAAATAGTCTGCCTCTTCCACTTATACAACATATACTAGATGAAAATGGGCCACAAAAGCACGAGCGGAAAAAAGCCTAACAAAAAATGCAACGTGCAACGTGCTGACAGGTGGACCAAACAAAACAAGACAACATGGGAGTATGTCGACCGTGGATGCAAGATCAAGAGTTTGTGCGAAAATTCAAAGATCCAGTGGACCGCAATTTAGACGTGACCATCGTAAATCTTATCTTGATAAAGGGTAGAAGGAATGGGTGGCAGTGTCAAAATGAACTGGAAAGGTAACGATTGTGATAGAGGTCTTCTTTTCTAGCTTCTTCCAATTTTACGGCATAACATAGAAAAACAAAACACATGTCAAGTTGCGAGTCAAGAGTGGAGTTACAACTAGGATGAAACACACTACATCCTAGTTGCGAGTCAAGGGCGGACTTGTAACTTGGACAGCTACACAAAACTATGATACCATTTGCGTGTCGAGGGTGGACTTGCAACCGGGATAACAACAAAATACAAGCCCAGTTGTGAGTCGAGTGTGGACATGTAACTGAGATGAAAAACAAAACACGTGCTTACTTGCGAGTTAGAGGTGGACTTGCAACTAGGACAACTACGGACCCATTTACGACTCGAGGATGGGTTTGAGCTCAGTTGCGAGTCAAGGGTGGACTTGCAAGTGTGATGAAAAACAAAAACACAGGCTCCAGTTGCAAGTGGAGTGGTGGGTTTGCAACTCGGAGAACTATGAGCCCAAATGTTAGTCGAGGATGGACTTGCAAATGGAAGAAGTACGAAACTATGAGCCCAATTGTAAGTCAAAGTTCGACTTCCAACTTGGATGAAACAAGTTACATGCTGAGTTGCAGGTCGAGAGTGGCCCTACAATTTGGGTAAAGAACAAAAACATGCCAAGTAGCGAGTCATGGGTGGGCCTGCAACCAGGATAAAGAAATTACGGGGCTAGTTATGATTCGAGGGAGGACTTCGAATTGGGATAAAAAAACTACGAGCCCAGTTGCAAGTTGAGTGTGTACTTGCAACAGGGGCACTTACACAAAAGTACGATAGTAGTTGCGAGTCCAGGGTGAACATGCAACTGGTATGAAACAAACTGCGGTCCTAGTTGCAAGTCAAGGGAGGACTTGCAAAATAGGACAATTACGCAAACAACGATACCATTTGCAAGTCGAGGTCTACTTGACACTTGGACAATAACCAACTACGAGCCCAGTTGCGAGTCGAGCGTGGACTTGCAACTGGGATGAAAAACTAAACGCATGTCCATTTACGAGTAGAAGGTGGACTTGCAACTGGGACAACTACGAGCCCATTTGCGAGTCAAAGGTTGACTTGCAACTCGGATAACTACAAAACTACGATCCTAGTTGTGTGTCAAGGGTCTATATGCAATTAGGACATAACAAACTACGGACCGAGTTGCGAGTCAAGGATGGACCTACATTTGGGATGAAAAGCAAAATACAGGCCCAGTTACGAGTCAAGGGTGAGCTTGCAACAGGGATGAAAAACAAAATACATGCCCAATTACGAGTCAATGGTGAGCTTGCAACTGGGATAAAACAAACCACATGCCTAGTTGCGAGTCAAAGGTGGACTTGCGATTGGAACAACTATAGAAAACTACAATACCGGTTGCAAGTATAGGGTGGACTTACAACAAGGACAACTACAAACTGCGAGCCGACATACAAGTCAAGGGTGAACTTGCAACTAGGATGAAAAACAAACAATAGACCCAGTTACGAGTCAATAATGGGCTTGCAACTGGGATAAAGAGCCTACTACTCCAGTTGTGAGTCAAGGGTGGACTTGTGACTAGATTACCCACACAAAACTATCATACTAGTTGCGAGTAGAGAATGGACTTGCAACTAGAACAACTACAAACTATGAACCGAGTTACGAGTCGAGAATGGACTTGTAACTGGAATGAAAAACAAACTATGAGCCTAGTTATGAGTCGAGGGTAGACTTTTAACTTGGACAAGCGACCCTCTTCGACTTCAACGACACATGCCAGAAAAAATGGGCACACAAGAGCGCAAGCAGAAAAATGCTCGACAAAATAACATACGTACGACACGAAATGTGTCGACAAATAAAGAAAGTGGAACAAGACAACATAGGAATATATCGGCCGACGACGCACGACCAAGAGCTTGCACGGAAATTACAAAAACATGATCCAACAGACAACAACTTATATGAAACATTGCTAAATCTCGTCTCGATAAAGCTTAAAAGAAATAGGAGACAATGTCGAAATGAACTTGGAAGGTAACAACCGCGATAGAGCTTCCATTTTCTTGTCTCTTCCAATTCTACATGGCGATCTAGAAACATGTTGCCAGCGTGCCGCGATAATGGGCCGACAAAAGTGAAGCCAAACAGGCCAACAAATGGATGCACGACAAACAAAATATCGACCAACAAGGCGGGGATCGAACATTTGCATGAAAATTACAGAAACTAAATCGAGCGGTGACAAACTTAGATGAGACATCCTTAAAAATCATCTAGATGTGATTTAGAAATTTTGTACAAAAAAATTCATTAATTTGAAAGGTTTTGCTCATATTTTATAAAATTATTCAGAAAAATCTTATTCATGGATTTGACAGAAAAAGGAAAAAAATAAAAAAAGAAAGAAAGAAACTAACTAAGATATCATAAAAAAAACGGATAAGCACATGTCGCAGGTGAACTTGCAACTAGGACAAAAAGAAGGTTCATGTCAAGGATGAACTTATAACCAAGGCATATAATGAGACAGACCTCGTTACGTATGAAAGATGGACTCACAACTAGAACAGTAAAATACGCACATGCTAATTGCTAATCAAAATTAAAGACAAAAAAGAGAGAAAATGAGACATGCTAATTGCTAACATATGCCATGGCTGGCACGTAGACAAGAAAGCCCCCAAGGACCAGGCAGCAAGCCTGGTAAGCTATCTAAAAAAATAAAAAAGCCCCCAAGGCCTACACATCGGCGTGATAAAACACGACAGGCACAAAATTAGAAAAATATGTCCACGTAGACAAGAGAATGGCAGCCCATACAAAAAGAGGCCCATACAGGAGCAACGACTCCAAAACAAGAAAATACAAATCTTAAATGCAAATCTTAAAGTTTAGGGCTCCTTTGATTCAAAGGAATTCTATAGGGTTTTTGGAGGATTGAGATCCTTAGGAAATTTTCCTACATTGGTCCTTTGATTCATAAGATTGAATCCCATAGGATTTTTTCCTATAGAATCTTTTGTACTACATTTCATAGGAAAATCTAACATCCACTCCAACCTCTTTTTACAATTCCTTTGTTTTTCCTGTGCCATCAAACACTCATTGCTAATCCTATAGGGTTCAAATGGACATGCCACTCCAACCCTATACTTTTTTTATTCCTGCGTTTTCAAAATCCTACGAATCAAAGAGGCCCTTAGATGCTGTGGTTAAGGATTTAGATGTGAGGTAAGTATATTACATTTAGATGTGAAATAGCAAGTCTGTTTTTTTTAACTGAAGAATGGTTCAGAGCAATACGGTATAGATCGTGACTGTATGGAAGCCGGAACTAATAGACACGGCACAACAACAAAAAATGACACGGCACAGCAAAACTCTAGCGGATAGTAGGCTGAAACCAGGCCCAAAGCCTAAAAGAGGAAATTGAACGCGGGCACTTTGCTATGTAATACAAGCTGTTTTTATAATTCCTAAAAAAAAGACAAGCTGGTTTAATTGAAACAAAATGTAATAAACCAAGGGAATTACGGAAAGATATTAAGGACTTATAGACGAGTTATTAAGGAAAGATATTACGGACTGACGTGGATGGCCACAACTGAATCCATGGACCGGGTTTTTAGGGGCAGTTGTTCTGACTGCTGAGGGGCGTGGAAAAGAGTGAATTACAAAAAACCACCACATTTCAAGTTCATATCCAGATTTGCCACCATATTACTTGGGCGCCCCAAAAATCTACCACTTTCCTTAATAATTGTCTCAATAAACACTAATGACCGATTCAGGGCGATTTATTGACGATTCTGGTCATTTGGACCCACTTGTAAGTGCTGACGTGGCACTGGAAGTCCAAGAAAACAGTGTTAACTGTTAAATTAGACAGAGGGGCCACTCCTCAGAATCCCCTCCCCCCTCACGATCTCCACCTCTCTGGAGCCACCGTTATGTCCTTTACACGATGGCCGGTGCCGCCCAGCCACCTCTCCGGCCTTGCTCCGCCTCCTCCACCATCTGCCACCTCTTCTCCCTCCCAGTGCCAGCGAGATCCACCGCCCTGATTCCCATCCCATGCAACCCAACACTGGATCCTGCCCCGACGAGCCCCACCTCTCTGGCGTGTGGTGAGCCGGTCCCCACGCCCACAAGCTTTGCGCGCACGGCCCACGAGATCGCCGCCTCCGCTCTCCGGCTTGGCATGCACAAATCCTGTGCTGCTGGAGCGGCCATGCAGGACGGCTTGAGCTTGCTTGCGGTGGGGATGTGCCCCGAGCTCTCCGCCGTGCGGCAGCATTGTGATTCCTGATCGAGGTTGTGGTGACCATTGAGGAGCTACCTCGTGTACTGCGGCCAGCGTGCTCCTAGCCATGGGCCGTCGCGACTAGTGAGAGCCTAGCCTAGTGCACCAACCAGAGAGAAACATGTCCGGCTGCGGCTCACCTCGCCCGGCCACCGAGATGGTCACCGGAGTTGGCTTTCTGAGCCCCTCCATGGTTGCCTATCTTCCCTCCGGCGATGACATCCTCATGGGCACAACACAACAGCCTTCCTAGGGGTCCAATTGTAATCTAATTTTGTTTCTAGGGTGCTTTGTTAATTTCCAGGGACTCTTTTGCAAGTTCAGCTGATGACTCGTGAGACCCATGTCTAACTTAATGGTCAACAAACGGTGTTGACCATTTATTCCATGTTAGTGCTTACAGGCGGGCCCTTTCTGTCAAAAATAGAATTAAATCGCTCTGAATCAGTCATTGGTGTTTATTGAAAAAATTAGTAAGGAAAGTGGTAGATTTTTGGGACGCCCAAGTAATGTAGAGGCAAAGCTGGATATGAACTCGAAATGTGATGGTTTTTTGTAATTCACTCCGTGAAAAACAGGACACGTACATCCGTATGCTACGTCCCTAACAAATCCCCCGTGAGTCCAGAAATTATTGGCCGCCATCAGGGTAATCTCGGTTTTGAGCAATGAGGGAATAGCATGTCACGGTCACACACAAAAATGATTATGTGAATTCTCCTCTGTCTTAAAACTTTGAAAATCTCACTTTTAAAGCTGCAACACACTACTAGGCCATCCATTTTTTCGACACACCTTTGGTAAAATGTTCTTGCAATATTCAGGTGTATGGAGTTACTTGAGATGAGAATAGAGTCTAAGAAATGTAAGTGACATTTATGTGTACTTCTGAAGAACAAAAGAATAACCAATAAATTTACAAGCTCAACCATTGATTCTGGCAATTTTATCACTATCATGGCAATGTAAATTGTGTTGGGGAATGTTGCATGGGAAACAAAAAATTTCCTATGCACACGCAAGACCTATCCATGGTGATGAGCATCTACGAGAGGGAGAGTGGATCAACATACCCTTGTAGATCGCTAAGCGGGAAGCGTTAAGAAACGCGGTTGATGTAGTCGAACGTCTTCGCGATCCAAATCGCTAGTCGTCCCGCGATCCAATCACGATCCGTCCCGATCTAGCACCGAACGGACGGCACCTCCGCGTTCCGCACACGTACAGCTCGATGACGATCTCTGCCTTCTTGATCCAGCAAGAGGGAGCGGAGAGGTAGATGAGTTCTCCGGTAGCGCGACGGCGTGGCGACGGTGGTAGTGGAACTATTCTGGTAGGGCTTCGCCTAAGCACCGCCGAAAACTAGGGGAGGCGATCTAGTGGGGAGAGAGGGCTGCACCGTGGCTTAGGGTTTGGTGCGGCTGCCTTCTCTCCCCTCCAATATATATATAAGAGGGAGGGAAGGGGCCGGCGCCCCTAGGGTTTCCCCTAGGAGTCGGCCGAACAGGAGGTGGAGGAGACCACCTCCAATCCTACTCCAAGTAGGATTCCAATCCTACTTGGATCTCCTTCCCCACTTGGGTTTTTTTTCCTTTTCCACACCCCAGCCGCATGGGCCCTTTGGGGCTGGTTTGCCCAGCCCACTAAGGGCTGGTGCGCCACCCCTAAGGCCCATGTGGCCTCCCGGCGTGGGTGGCCCCTCCCGATGGTCCCCCGGAACCCTCCCGGCACCCACGGTGGGGGAAGGGGACGACCGCTCACACCGCGCGAGAAGTCCTTCCCGGCTCCATCAGGCATGGACCAAACAAGTACCCCTTCTTCGCTGCATATTTTTACTATGGACTCGGTCCTCCCTTCTCTGAGTTCTTCGTAGAAATGATGTATACCTACGGGTTTCGCCTTCTAGACACTACCGGAAGTACCCGAAACTTTTCCGGCAACCAAAACGAGACTTCCTATATATCAATCTTTACCTCCGGACCATTCCGGAGCTCCTCGTGACGTCCGGAATCTCATCCGGGACTCCGAACAACCTTCGGTCACCACCATTCATAACTCAATACTACCGAAACGTCACCGAATGTTAAGTGTGCAGACCCTGCGGGTTCGAGAACTATGTAGACATGACCGAGACACCTCTACGGTCAATAACCAATAGCGGGACCTGGATGCCCATATTGGTTCCTACATATTCTACGAAGATCTTTATCGGTTGAACCTCTATGTCAAGGATTCATTTAATCCCGTATGTTGTTCCCTTTGTTCTTCGGTATGTTACTTGTCCAAGATTCGATCGTCAGTATCTCTATACCTACTTCAATCTCGTTACTGGCAAGTCTCTTTACTCGTTCCGTAATACAAGATCCCGTGGCTAACTCTTTAGTCACTTTGCTTGCAAGGCTTATTGTGATGTTGTATTACCGAGTGGGCCCTGAGATACCTCTCCGTCACACGGAGTAACAAATCCCAGTCTCGATCCATGCCAGCTCAACAGACACCCTCGGAGATACCTGTAGAGTATCTTTATAGTCACCCAGTTACGTTGTGATGTTTGATACACGCAAGGTATTCCTTCGGTGTCTGTGAGTTACATGATCTCATGGTCATAGGAACAGATACTTGACATGCATAAAACTATAGCAATAAACTGACACGATCATATGCTACGTTCATAGTTTGGGTCTTGTCCATCACATCATTCTCCTAATGATGTGATCCCGTTATCAAATGTCATCTCATGTCTATGGCTAGGAAACCTAGACCATCTTTGATCAACGAGCTAGTCTACTAGAGGCATACTAGGGACACAGTGTTGTCTATGTATCCACACATGCAATTGAGTTTCCAATCAATACAATTATAGCATGGATAATAAACGATTATCATGAACAAAGAAATATAATAATAACCACTTTATTATTGCCTCTAGGGCATATTTCCAACTGTCTCCCACTTGCACTAGAGTCAATAATCTAGCTCACGTCACTATGTGATTTACATTGTAATGAATCCAACACCCATACAGTTCTGGTGTTGATCATGTTTAGCCCTTGGAAGAGGTTTAGTCATCGGGTCTGCGGCATTTAGATCCGTGTGCACTTTGCAAATATTTATGTCCTCCACCTTGATGTAATCGCGGATGGAATTGAAGCGTCGCTTTATGTGTCTGGTCCTCTTGTGAAACCTTGGTTCCTTGGCCAGAGCAATGGCACCAGTGTTGTCACAGAACAGAGTCATTGGGTTTAGTGCACTGAGCACTACTTCAAGATCTGTCATGAACTCCTTCATCCAGACACCTTCCTTTGCCGCCTCCGAGGCAGCGATGTACTCCGCTTCGCATGTAGAATCAGCTACCACGCTCTGCTTGGAACTGCACCAGCTTACCGCACCCCCATTGAGAATAAATACGTATCTGGTTTGAGACTTAGAGTCATCCGGATCAGTGTCAAAACTTGCATCGACGTAACCCTTTACGACAAGCTCTTGATCACCTCCATAAACGAGAAACATGTCCTTAGTCTTTTTCAGGTACTTCAAGATATTCTTGACCGCCGTCCAGTGTTCCATTCCTGGATCACTTTGAAACCTTCCGGCCATACTTATGGCAAGGCTGACATCAGGTCTTGTGCATAGCATTGCATACATGATAGAGCCTATGGTTGAAGCATAGGGGATGACACTCATCTTTTCTCTATCTTCTGCAGTCACTAGGCATCGAGTCTTACTCAACTTCACACCTTGCAATACAGGCAAGAACCCCTTCTTGGACTGATCCATTTTGAACTTCTTCAAAACTTTGTCAAGGTATGTGCTCTGTGAAAGTCCTATCAAGCGTCTCGATCTATCTCTATAGATCTTGATGCCTAATATGAAATCAGCTTCTCCTAGGTCGTTCATTGAAAAACTCTTGTTCAAATATTCCTTCATGCTTTCCAACATTTCTATATTGTTTCCAATCAGCAATATGTCATCCACATATAATATTAGAAACTCTATAGAGCTCCCACTCACTTTCTTGTAAATACAAGCTTCTCCGTAAACTTGTATAAACCCGAACACTTTGATCACCTCATCAAAGCGAAGATTCCAACTCCGAGATGCTTGCACCAGTCCATAAATGGATTGCTGGACCTTGCAAACTTTGTCAGCATTCTCTGGATCGACAAAACCTTCTGGTTGCATCATATACAACTCTTCCTTAAGGAAACCGTTAAGGAACGCTGTTTTGACATCCATCTGCCAAATTCATAATTGAAAAATACAGCTATTTCTAACATGATTCTGACGGACTTAAGCATCGCTGAGGGTGAGAAGGTCTCATCGTAGTCAACTCCTTGAACTGGTGAAAAACCCTTTGCCACAAGTCGAGTTTTATAGACGGTGACATTCCCATCCACGTCCGTCTTCTTCTTAAAGATCCATTGGTTCTAAATGGCCTTTTGCCCTTCAGGTAATACTTCCAAAGCCCATACTTTGTTTTCATACATGGATCTCATCTCAGATTTCATGGCCTCTAACCATTTCTCGGAATCCGGGCCCATCATCGCTTCTCCATGGCTCGTAGGTTCATCGTTGTCCAACAACATGACCTCTAAGACAGGGCTACCGTACCACTCAGGAGCAGTACGTGTCCTTGTCGACCTACGAGGTTCGATAGCAACTTGATCCGAAGCTTCATGATCATCATCATTAACTTCCTCTTCAACCGATGTAGGCTCTACAGAGACATCTTTCTGCGCTGAGCTACTCTCTGGTTGAAGTAAAGGTTCAACATCCTCATCAAGTTCTATTTTCCTCCCACTCAATTCTTTCGAGAGAAACTCTTTCTCAAGAAATGTTCCGTTTTTAGCGACAAACACTTTGCCTTCGGATCTGAGATAGAAGGTATACCCAACTGTCTCTTTCGGGTATCATATGAAGACACATTTCTCCTCTTTGGGTTCCAGCTTTTCAGGCTGAAGCTTTTTGACATAAGCATCACATCCCCAAACTTTAAGAAACGACAACTTTGGCTTCTTGCCAAACCACAGTTCATATGATGTCGTCTCAATGGATTTTGATGGTGCACTATTTAAAGTGAATGCAACTGTCTCTAATGCATAACCCCAAAACAATAGTGGCAAATCGGCAAGAGACATCATAGAACGAACTATATCTAATAAGGTTCGATTACGACGTTCGGACACACCATTACGCTGTGGTGTTCCAGGCGGTGTGAATTGTGAAACAATTCCACATTGTCTTAAGTGACTGCCAAACTCATAACTCAGATATTCTCCTCCTTGATCAGATCGTAGGAATTTAATCTTCTTGTTACGATGATTCTCAACTTCACTCTGAAATTGCTTGAACTTTTTAAACGTTTCAGACTTGTGTTTCATTAAGTAAATATTCCCATATCTACTTAAGTCATCGGTGAAGGTGAGATAATAACGATATCCACCGCGCGCCTCAATGCTCATCGAACTGCACACATCAGTATGTATGATTTCCAACAAGTCACTTGCCCGTTCCATTGTTCCAGAGAACGGGGTCTTAGTCATCTTCCCCATGAGTCATGGTTCACATGTGTCAAGTGATTCAAAATCAAGTGACTCCAAAATTCCATCAGCATGGAGCTTTTTCATGCGTTTTACACCAATATGATCTAAGCGGCAGTGCCACAAGAAAGTGGTGCTATCATTATCAACTCTACATCTTTTGGCATCAATGTTATGAACATGTGTATCATCACTATCGAGGTTCAATAAGAATAGACCCCTCACAATGGGTGCATGACCATAAAAGATATTACTCATATAAATAGAACAACTATTATTCTCTGATTTAAATGAGTAACCGTCTCGCAATAAACAAGATCCAGATATAATGTTCATGCTTAACCCAGGCACTAAATAACAATTATTCATGTTCATCACTAACCCCGATGGTAATCGAAGAGCGAGCGTGCCGACGGCGATCACATCAACCTTGGAACCATTTCCCACGCGCATCGTCAGCTCGTCCTTTGCTAGCCTCCGTCTATTCCGTAGTTCCTGCTTTGAGTTGCAAATGTGAGCAACGGAACTGGTATCAAATACCCAGGCACTACAACGAGAGTTGGTAAGGTACACATCAATAATATGTATATCATATATACCTTGTTTGGTGTTGGCCGCCTTCTTGTCAGCCAGATACTTGGGGCAGTTCCGCTTCCAGTGACCAGTTCCCTTGCAATGAAAGCACTCAGTTTCTGGCTTGGGTCCAGCCTTGGGTTTCTTCACAGGAGGGGCAACTGCTTTGCCACTCTTCTTGGAGTTATCCTTCTTGCCCTTGCCATTCTTCTTGAAACTAGTGGTTTTATTGTCCATCAATATTTGATGCTCCTTCTGAATCTCAGACTCAACGATTTTTAGCATCGCAAACAGCTCGACGACTGACTTGTTCATCCCATGCATGTTATAGTTCAACACGAAGCTCTTGTAGCTAGGTGGTAGTGATTGAAGAACTCTGTCAGTGATCGCCTCTGGCGGAAGGGGCATCCCCAATTCAGCCAGACGGTTGGAATACCCAGACATTCTGAGTATGTGTTCACTGACAGACCCGTTCTCCTCCATCTTGCAAGCATAGAACTTATCGGAAGTCTCATACCTCTCGATCCGGGCATTTTTCACAAAGATAAACTTCAACTCCTGGAACATCTCATATGCTCTATGACGTTCAAAATGTCTTTGAAGTTCCGGTTCTAATCCATACAACATTGCACATTGAACTATTGAGTAATCATCAGAACGTGTCTGCCAGGCGTTCGCAACGTCTGCAGCCTCTACTGGAGCAGGTGGTTCACCAAGCGGTGCATCAAGGACATAAGCCTTTTGGGAAGCCGTGAAGATAATCCTCAAATTACGGGCCCAGTCTACGAAGTTACTTCCATCATCTGTCAACTTAGCTTTCTCTAGGAACGCATTATAATTCAGGGGTGCTACTGCGCGAGCCATTGATCTACAACATCAATTTTGCAAAGACAACTCAGACTATTGTTCAAGATAATGAGTTTAGTTAATCATATTACTTAAAACTCCCACTCAAATTGACATCCCTCTGGTCATTCGAGTATCACATGATCCAAATTCACCAACTCAAGTCCGATCATCACGTGAGATGAGGTGGTTTCAATGGTGAATATCTTCATGTTGATCATATCTACTATATGACTCATGTTCGACCTTTCGGTCTCTTGTGTTCCGAGGCCATGTCTGTACATGCTAGGCTCGTCAAGTTTAACCCGAGTGTTCCGCACGTGCAACACTGGCTTGCACCCGTTGTATGTGAACGTAGAGTCTATCACACCCGATCATCACGTGGTGTCTCAAAACAACGAACTTTCGCAATGGTGCACACTCGGGGAGAACACAATTTTATCTTGAAATTTTAGTGAGGGATCACTTTATAATGCTACCGTCGTCCTAAGCAAAATAAGATGCATAAAAGGATTAACATCACATGCAAATCATAAGTGACATGATATGGCCATGAACTTGTGCTTTTGATCTCCATCTCCAAAGCACCAGCATGATCTCCATCGTCACCGGCATGACACCATGATCTCCATCATCTTGATCTCCATCAACGTGTCGCCATGAGATTATCGCGCCAACTGTTGCTTCTACGACTATTGCTAACTCATAGCGATAAAGTAAAGCAAAAACGGCGAAAATAAATTAAAGACAACCCTATATGGCTCCTATCGGTTGCCGTACTCATCGACATGCAAGTCGTGATATTCTATACAAAACATGATCATCTCATACATCACATATATCTCATCATGTAATTGGTCATATCACATCACAACATACCCTACAAAAACAAGTTAGACGTCCTCTAATTGTTGTTGCATGTTTTACATGGCTGCTACGGGTATCTAGCAAGAACAATTCTTACCTACGCAAAAACCACAACGGTGATACATAAATTGCTATTCAACCTTCTCAAGGACCGCCTTTGTCGAATCCGATCCAACTAAAGTGGGAGAGACAGACACCCGCTAGCCATCTTTATGTAACAAAGTCACATGTTAGTTGATGGAACCGGTCTCTCGTAAGCATACGAGTAAGGTTGGTCCGGGCCGCTTCATCCCACAATACCGCTGAATCAAGAAAAGACCAAGGAAGGAAGCAATCTGAGCATCAACGCCCACAAACTCCTTTGTGTTCTACTCGTGATCTCATCTACGCATAGACCTGGCTCTGATACCACTGTTGGGGAATGTTGCATGGGAAACAAAAAATTTCCTACACACACGCAAGACCTATCCATGGTGATGAGCATCTTCGAGAGGGAGAGTGGATCTACATACCCTTGTAGATAGCTAAGCGGGAAGCGTTAAGAAACGCGGTTGATGTAGTCGAACGTCTTCGCGATCCAAATCGCTAGTCGTCATGCAATCCAATCACGATCCATCCCGATCTAGCGCCGAACGGACGTACCTCCGCGTTCAGCACACGTATAGCTCGATGACGATCTCCACCTTCTTAATCCAGCAAGAGGGAGCGGAGAGGTAGATGAGTTCTCCGGTAGCGCCACGGCGCGCCGACGGTGGTAGTGGAACTATTCCGGCAGGTCTTCGTCTAAGCACCGCCGAAAACTAGGGGAGACGATCTAGTGGGGAGAGAGGGCTGCACCGTGGCTTAGGGTTTGGTGTGGATGCCCTCTCTCCCATCCAATATATACAGGAGGGAGGGAAGGGGCTGGCGCCCCTAGGGTTTCCCCTAGGAGTCGGCCGAACAGGAGGTGGAGGAGTCCACCTCCAATCCTACTCCAAGTAGGATTCCAATCCTACTTGGATCTCCTTCCCCACTTGGGGTTTTTTCCATTTCCACACCCCAGCTGCATGGGCCCTTTGGGGCTGTTTTTCCCAGCCCACTAAGGGGTGGTGTGCCACCCCTAAGGCCCATGTGGCCTCCCGGCGTGGGTGGTCCCCCGGAACCCTCCCGGCTCCCCCGGTACCCTACCGGAAGTACCCGAAACTTTTCCGGCGACCAAAACGGGACTTCCTATATATCAATCTTTACCTCCGGACCATTCCGGAGCCGAACAACCTTCGGTAACCACCATTCATAACTCAATACTACCGAAACATCACCGAACATTAAGTGTGCAGACCCTGTGGGTTCGAGAACTATGTAGACATGACCGAGACACCTCTACGATCAATAACCAATAGCGGGACCTGGATGCCCATATTGGTTCCTACATATTCTACGAAGATCTTTATCGGTTGAACCTCTATGTCAAGGATTCAGTTAATCCCGTATGTTGTTCCCTTTGTTCTTCGGTATGTTACTTGTCCGAGATTCGATCGTCGGTATTTCTATACCTAGTTCAATCTCGTTACCGGCAAGTCTCTTTACTCATTCCGTAATATAAGATCCCGTGGCTAACTCTTTAGTCACTTTGCTTGCAAGGCTTATTGTGATGTTGTATTACCGAGTGGGCCTTGAGATACCTCTCCGTCACACGGAGTAACAAATCCCAGTCTCGATCCATGCCAGCTCAACAGACACCCTCGGATATACCTGTAGAGTATGTTTATAGTCACCCAGTTACGTTGTGATGTTTGATACACACAAGGTATTCCTCCGGTGTGAGTGAGTTACATGATCTCATGGTCATAGGAACAGATACTGGACATGCAGAAAACTATAGCAATAAACTGACACGATCATATGCTACGTTCATAGTTTGGGTCTTGTCCATCACATCATTCTCCTAATGATATGATCCCGTTATCTAATGACATCTCATGTCTATGGCTAGGAAACCTAGACCATCTTTGATCAACGAGCTAGTCTACTAGAGGCATACTAGGGACACAGTGTTGTCTATGTATCCACACATGCAATTGAGTTTCCAATCAATACAATTATAGCATGGATAATAAACGATTATCATGAACAAAGAAATATAATAATAACCACTTTATTATTGCCTCTAGGGCATATTTCCAACAAATTGCTCCAGGATATCGCTGTAATCTGCAACTATTTTCAGCAAGTTCGCAAATACAAATAAAATAAAATGACGAGAACACATCGAGAACTCTATACAAGTATTACTAATCAACATAAGGGGTGCGGGCATGCACCATGTCGTGCACCGACCGTCTAACGATCTGCTCTTCCGTGCCCGTGTGCCACTGGAGACTCGCCGACGCTGCTCCCCGTCCTAGAGTTGGACCCGGAGTCATCGGAGTAGGCGCCCTGCTTGGAATTAGAACTGAAATTTGGGATGGATAGAATGAGCTCCTTGATATCACAGCCCGATGGCCGGAGGTACGCGAGGAGCTTGCTAAGCTTGGGCCTTTGCCACGTGATGGCGATGGATACATCGTTCGGGAAGAGGTCTTTGCGCATGAAGGGATGGTAGATGGTGGTCCCAAGCACACCGGTGATAGTGACAATGGCAATTCCTGACATCCCTAATGCCAATGCCCGTGTCAGCACGTTGCCTACCTCCAATGCATACAACTCCGTCGCCATGGCCACACTCGTCATCGGGAATGTGTATGCCCACCATGCTAGCGAAAACCTGAACCCCCGAAAGAGGTTGACGCGCACCACCAGGGACACGTGGAGGAATACCGAGACGAAGTAAAGGAGCTTCGCACCATCATTGAACTCACCAGAGATCCTCGTCCATGCCATGGATGCGACACTAGGTGCGGCGACGAAAAGGAAGAACACTGGGTGGAGCTCCTTGGGGAGCTGCACATTGGTGGGGAGCCGTTGATAGAGAGTGACGAAGAGCACGACGTAGTGTGCCAACCCCACGGCAAAGAAAAAGATGGGCATGCACCTCCCGGAGACCCATCCTAGCGCCAAGCAGTGCACCAACAAAGCTGCCGACGACAGCAAGGTGATTGGATGGATTTGCCACCTTAGAGAGTCGCCGCTCGCCGCTAGATATCCACTCGCCATAGAACTTGAGGTCGACGCACATGATGGGCGCCATGAGCAAGTACCATACGGCATGGTGGATCTCCCACACCGGGTGTGGCACACCCTTGACAATGAAGAGGCAGCCAATCTATGGTGCGAAGAAAAAGTTGACGCGCACTGGGTGATGAAATTCACGACGAACGACCTCGAAGTAGAAGACGACCTTTAAGAAATAGGTGATCAAGACGACAACCATGCGTGCGACGGAGATCCGCCAGAGGACGTGGTTGGCAGCGGGGTGCACGTGAAGGAACTTGGTGGAGGGCTCCGACTGGAGGGTCTTCCACAACATGGCTTGGCTGCTCACGCCAAGGGAAATCCGAAAGGCGCTGATTGGGAACCGGAGCAGGAACGGCCATTTCTCATCTTTAGGCAGCACTGCCACCTCTGTTGACTGCATGTTCACACCGTTATTAGGCTCGGTGGTGGGCAAAAAAAATTGAAACATTTTGCTGGAATGCTACACGGTTACGTGGTACCTTGTTTTACGGCTTCAGCTTACCTCATTCGATCTAATACATCTACACCCCTTTCTACTATCAAAATTTCATCGGCTCAAGCAGCTGATATTTCGTGACCTTGTTTTACGGCTTAAGCTTACCTCATTCGGTCAAATGGGCTTGCACCCCTTTCTGTTAGCAAAATTTAATCGGCTCAAGCAACCGATGTTTCGTGACCTTGTTCTGCGGCTTCAGCTTACCTGATTCCATCGGCATGGACCACTTTCTGCTAGCAAAATTTAATCGGCTCAAGAAACCGATATTTCGTGACCTTATTTTGCGGCTTCAACTTACCTCATTCGGTCTAATGGGTCTACATCCCTTTCTGCTAGATAAATTTGATCTGCCCAAGCAACCCATATTTCTTGGTCCTTTTTGTGACTTCAACTTACCTCATTAAGTCTAATGGATCTACACCCCTTTCTGCTATAAAAATTTGATCGGCTCAAACAACTGATATTTCGTGACCTTGTTTTGCAGCTTCAGCTTACCTCATTCATTCTAATGGGTCTACTCCCCTTTATAATAGCAAAATTCGATTAGCTCAAGCAACCGATGTTTCGTAACCTTGTTTTGTGGCTTCAGCTTACCTCGTTCAGTCTAATGGGTCTACACCCCTTTCTGCTAGCAAAATTTGATTGGCCCAAGCAACCGATATTTCGTGACCTTATTTTGCGGCTTTGGCTTACCTCATTCAGTCAAATGGGTTTACACCCCTTTCTGCTAGCAAAATTTGATCAGCGCAAGCAACCGGTTTTTCGTGACCTTGTTTTTCGGCTTTGGATTATCTCGTTCATCCTAAAGTGTTTACACCCCTTTTTTCTAGCAATTATTTTTGAACTTTTTTCTAGCAAAATTTGATCGGCTCATGCAAAACAGGAAGAGTTGGTAGTACTTCGCTTAGTGGTTGTGTGTCACATAGAGAATAAGCCAAATCTTCTTTTTTACTACAAGAAAGAACGGCCTGCGTTTGAGAGTGCCTACGTTTGTATTGCGTTTCTTAAAACAAAACGGGTAAGGCAGGCCAAAAGGCGAAGAAAGTGTCTTCCAACGAGATAGTTAATTAGTTATCCCAATCAACCTTAGTAAGTTGCCTTTGATAGTTACTCTACCTACTCCCTCCTTTCGAAAATATGAATTTTAATTCTGAATACATACATTTTTATCTATCTCACCGACATGTATTTTCAGACAAAGGAAGTATTATTTATTTATTTTCTACTGGTAACCACTTAACTAGAAGCCATCACCTAAAAAAAGGTTACCCAGTAGCAACATGGGATCACCAGGATAAGTAAACTCTTCCTCGCATGTGCCCGTGAACCTGGCCTAGAACTAACCCAAATGACTACCTTTGGCCATACGTACCTAACTGTGATGGTTAGAGCATCTACAACATCCCTCATACGTCCCTCAAACGTTTGGGTAGGCCGCCCGATCACTGACAGGTCACAAAAAATCAACCCAGTCGCGTCCCTCAAACGGGCCTCAAACGTCCGGATTGACCGGCACCCCTCATATCCAGCCCAAATATGGGGTGGATATGGGGGAGCCCGGGCGCGCCCGCCTGACCCGCACTGGCCCGCATCGATCCCACATATATTCGTCCTCATCCGCTTGCCGGACAAAAGCCTAGCCACTTCACTCCACTCCCCTTCACTCCCATCCGCCACCAAAGCTCACCTCCGGCGATCGCCGGTCTTCTCCGGCATGGAGGGCAGCGGATCCGACTCCGACCAGTCCGGAACCATTGACTTGGGGGTCTACCCCTACGGATTGGAGGAGGCAATGGTGGTTCACATCGCACACCGCCGACCCCGTGAGGACATCGCCCGACCGACGGCATGATCTTTCCATCGCGACTCCATAGCATCCGCTCAACGGGCACTCGGTTCCTCTAGGGCCGGATCATCGAGGTCCCGGCGGGCGGATCCATCGACCGGTCCGGCGGACTTCGAGTCCCACCGGGAACGGACTGCCCGCCGTGGGAAGGAGAGGATAAGGGTCACCGAGGCCTATCTCGCGGAGAAATTGGTGGAGGCGGAGGCGACTGATGCGGCGGCGCGGGCGACCGTAGAGGGGGAAGCCATCCGCGTCCGCATTTTGAAGAAACGACAGTGGAGGAACACGCGCCCTCGCTCGCGAGCAGAATCGGACGAGCAGATCCGGCTCGATTTGTACTGCGTCTTCGACCGGTACTTCCACGATAAGGACTGTAAGGACGCCGGGAAGGGCAAGGGCAGTCGTGGACGATCTCCATCATAGCCAAACATGTCAAATTTTGATAGTCCGATGGCATGTTAGTAGTGATGGAGTAGCCGGACGATGTGTGTAATGCATCGACGTAGTAGTTGCATGATTTATATGTATTTGAGATATGAGATTCGAGGTGTCCGGATATAGAATGCATTATTTAAAGCGTGACCGCTCAGTGTCCATAGACGCGCCCGCGGACATTTAAGGGCCCGTTCGGAAGTTCTCCAGCTCCTAGCTTCTCCGGAAGCGGGCGAGGAGCTGGCCGAACGAGTTGGATCCATGGAGCCAGCTTCAGAAGATGGCTTCTCGCGACGTGCAAATCCCTTCAGAAGCTGGATCGAGGGAAGTCCAGCTTCCAAAAAACGAGAAGCTGGGAGTTGATGTAATTACGGCTAGAATGCCACCGCCAAGTGAGCTCGGCAGCGTACCGGTTCGTTTTCTGTCGCTACAGTGCCGCCACGAATCGTTTTCTCTCGCTGGATCCACCAACTGGGGCCGAACGCTCGCTGGGCTCCCGCCAGAAGCCAGCTCGCGCGGATAAACGAGAAGCTGGCCCGTTTCGGAAGCTGGAGAGCTTCCGAACGGGCCCTAAGGGGGCAGACTTGCAAGTTCCGGGCCGTAGATGCTCGTACACTCACTACATGATTCCTTTTTCAAAAGGAATCGAAGGTACAAACTTTTGCGTACTTGGAAACTGATGATTTGGGGAGAAGGCAGCGAGGAATCCATCTATTTGCACCGTGGTGCGTGCTACGCGGAGTGTGCACCGAACGGCGCTGCAGTTCAGTCGAAAAGTTGTGCCGCTGCCTCTGTTGTCGTGCTAGAACGAAAGATCGGTCTCGGAGTGCATATCATGTGTTCCCAACTCATACATGCTCACTGCTCCAATGTTTCAAAAAACAAATTTAAGTGTTTCGGAAAATCTACATTTTATTTTTGAATATTCATAGAACATGAGTCCATAATCGCTAAATATTTCAGGTCCTAAATTGTAATACACAAGAAGAAACCAGAAAGACAAATCTCCGCGAATAGTGTTACAAAAACAAAAGCTAAATACTACACTATTCACATCTGAATTTGTCTTTTCTGTGTTCTCCAAGTGTGTTTCAAACTTGAATTTGAAATTTTTAAGAATTGTCATTTCTTGAACATTCACAATTATTTTCAGATTTGAAATTTATTTTCTGAAAATTATAAGCATGAGAGCATTTAAGAGCTGGGAACACGTGATATTTTCCCATCGGTCTCGATCGATCGATGGTGTGGCCATCTTCTTCGTCCTCAGACATACCTAGCCAGACAGCTATTTTTACTTCTCCATTAACCGCATCACGTATTCATGTGAGTTCGACTGTGGATTCTGATGCATGTGTCAGTCCTGTACCCAGCCACTACATGCCATGCATGCAAAGTGCCATGGTGCAGACCAGGAGCCCGCATTGCACACCATGCGCAGAAAAGCAGTAGAAATTGCAAGTCGTTTGTGTGAACACTGGTGTGGTGTCATGGTGTGAATCTAATTGTTGGACCGAGATGCATTTGACCGATCGCTCGGTCGGGTTCACAAAGTATATGCCCCATGCCTCCGGGCTCCGGTAGAGGTTGCTTCCACGAATCAGGGCGCGCCCCCCTACATGGCTACATGCCAGCATGCATGCAAGACCAGTCAACCTACATGGAAGGCGTGAGTCAATATATCTACATAATGTGTACTTGTATACTCTCTTTGTCTCAAAATAAGGGACTCAACTTTATCCTCAATCCGTCCGGATTATTAGGCCCTCTCTTATTTTGTGTCAAAAATTGGCCATGAATTTTAACTAATAAAATAGTAAAACTGAATATAAATTATATATCACAAAAAGTATACCGTTAAAAATCTCTTTCAAATACAACTCTAACAATATAATTTACTCCTTTGTGTTTTTTTAGTCAAATAGAATCAAAGTTGGACTCAAAATACAAGGGGCCTAATAAACCCGGATGAAGTTAGTTTGCATTAAAGTTAGTACAAAGTCGAGTCATTTAATTTGAGATGGAGGGAGTATTATTTTAGAATGAGCATCCTTTTTTGTGAAGATTTTTTTTAATATCTTTTGAACTGCTGGTTTTAATCTATGTAGAGAAAGGAGAAAAAACGTCGAGGAGCATATATAAACCTTTCACTGGTAGTTTTCTCTAGGAAATATCCCTTAACCATTGTTAATTAGTGCCATAGTCTAGGTGTGCGTCATTACAGGTACATGGCAAGAGCCAGTCGTAGTATCGTACTATGTACTGACTCATGTTGACGTGGAAGTACATATGCAGATCAAGTTGTATTACATCTAGTAACATCGCGGATCTTCTTAGTAGATCACGGCGAAGTATTTTAGGTGATCAACTGACGTGTATTCGTGATCCATGCACGTACAGATCAATGCATAGATATATATGCATGCAAGTACGGGCACCGTATATCTGCTTGTAAGCAGTCAACTGGTACACTTTATTACATTTCGTCATTTCGACGGGGATTTTTTGGCTAAATTTCTGCATGTAAGGGTTACACAAGCATGCATGTGTGAATGCACACCATCACCGGGTCCTAATTTGGTGTTTGTAGAAAAGCCAGCAGCACGCCGGAATTGAATTGAAGGTATTAAAAAAGGGGCCTGCTACGCGTCGGCCGGCGGATCTTTTTAAAAGATCCGCCGGCTACAGAGCCATCAGATCTGACACGATCTTGTGGCCGAGTATCACCCGCATTTTCGTAACAAGAGCCCTGTTGCAAGAATTATTTTGCAACATAGGTCATGTTGCAGAAACATTTACAGTAAAGGCTGTGTTGCCGGATTTTTTCTGTAACAGAGGACTTGTTGCGGAATTTTTTAAGACTTATTTTGCAACATAGGTCTTGTTACTGATTATTTTTGCAACAGAGGTATTGTTGCAGATTTATTTTTGTAACATTGGTCTTGTTGCATAAACGTCCCAGATGAGATCACGTGGCTGGTCTGGTTTAGTAAATACGGATGTGAACTGTGCAGTTGGATCTGATGGAATCCAACGGCTGCGTCTGCGGCGGGACGCTGCGCGTAATCGGTCGGTTGAACAGGATGATTTCCCATTAAAAAAACAATCAATCTTTGAAACCGAAGCGGCAATTTATATGGTACAATTAGTTAGTATTATTTTTCGAAACAGTTATAATTCCCATTCTCGAAAATAAATATTAATTGTAATTTTTGTCTTGCCGAATGCACGCAAGCTGGGGTCCGGCCGGTGACTTCTTTCGCCAGCTAATTCCATGCAGTTTCGTACCTACGTGCATGGCCGGCCGCTTACGACCGAATGTTTGTGTTTTCAGTGCATTTTTCTTTCTTTCCCCTAACTTTTGGTGCTTTTTCTTCATATATGTAGGGTAGAGAGACATCATGCCGTGAAAGACTCGCACTTCATCCACGAGAGACTTTTGGCCATCTTTCGTACTTGCACATGCGGAAAATCCTAGTGATCCCGTTGGTTTCCTATATGTACAGTACATAGTACGTACAACGTGCGAGTCATGGATGTGTGGATTGTACAGCAGTATAGTACGTAGTACGTAGTACGTACACACACGTGCGAGTCACGGCGATGTGTACTGTGGAGTCGTGATGGTCGACTCTCCGTGACGGATTAACGAGTTGCTTGGCTCGTTAAGCTCGTGCTCCTGCTTGTTAAGGCTCGGCTCGTTAAGCTTAACGAGCATAAAACTCTATTCGTTTGAAGATCGTTAAGCCGTTGAATGTTGGCGAGTGCTCGTTAACAAACTATGATGTGTTAAAATCTACATGCTGAGAGTGTAGGTGTGGTCTTTACAAAACAAGATGGTAACTACAGGAGTAGGAGCACTTGTTTACTGCCTTATATGGACTAGATTGGGTCGATTAGATTGATTAGATGAGCTCAGATGCTACGAAATGTTGTAACGAAGAAGGAAATATGTGTTGTGATATACTAACAAGCCTAACGGGCTACTCATCAAATTCGTTAGCTCATTAAGCTTAACGAGCTGAACTCAATGATTGGCTCTGTTCATTAGAAAGCAAGTTTCGAGCTTAATTAACAAGCCGAGCTATCGCAACTTCATTAAGCTCGCGAGCTACGAGCTTTTGGTCCAGCCCAATCTCCGACAACACGAGTGCATGCACCCACATTCTTCTACCCATGCCATTCCATACAACGGACCAGGGAGAAAAATTGGAGTGAAAAGAAAATCTTCTTTGCGACCACTCCCTTCCCTCCTCTCCCACGAGCGATGGGGTGGGGGGCTAGCTGCTGAACTTGCCCCCGCCCCTCCCCCATGACGCCGCAAGCGGGCAGCAAAGTCCGACCACCGTCGGCAGCAACAGGGAAACCCTCCTCGCCCGTTTGGTCTGGATCGATGCGGGGAGCGACGGCGCGGTGATTTCACGTGGTGTGGAGATTTCATGGTGGTTCGTGCTTGTCGATCGGTGGCTGGGACGCGACATCTATCCCCAGGACTGGCCGCGACCTAATCGGAGACGATGTGTGCTTACCTGGGTGAAAGTCCTTCCTGGCATGCCTAGGAGGACAGAGGCGGCACCCGTGGATGTCGTGTGATCTTCTTGAAGGCTCCGTTGTGGTTGCTCCGTGTCCTCCAGGGTGCCCTGGATGAAAATCTTGATCCTTTGGATTGGGTGGTGGCGGCACTCCGGTGGCGTATCCTTTTGAAGGCACCGCCTTGGGGCTCATAGATTGAGGGCTTGTAGCTTAGTCTCTTCTCGGTGGCTTGTGTCCTGGTTGAGTCCTCCCTCAACTTCATAGTGAGGCCTAGTGTATATGTGTTGTTTACTTGGAGTTGTTTTGGGTGTGTTGACTGATTCTTAGCACTGGGTGCGTGCGGTATGTTGTATCACTGGTTTTAAGTTGGTTGCTGCTTTACATATAAAGTGGGGCGAAAAACTTTTTCGGTAATTTTTTTTAAGCAAAGGTAAGTCTGAGAGTGACGCCATCAATGGTAACCTTAGTTTTGAGCAATGTGGGAATAGCATGTCACAGTCACACACACAAAATTATTTTGCAAATTAGCTTCTGTCTTTAATTTCTTAAAATCTCACATCTAAATTTCAACACACCCGGGCATCCATTCTTATTGATACATCTTTCGTGATATATTCTTCCATATTTCAGGTCTACGAAGATACTTGGAGATGAGAATATGGTCTAAGAAATTTAATAACTTAATTTTGTACAACAAGAGTATGACCACCAAATTTACAAGCTCAGCGGTTAATTCCAGCAATTATATCACTATAATGGCAATTTAAACTGCTCAAGGATATCACGCCTAATCCGCAACACGTCCAGCCAGGAAGTTCATAAAAACAAAAACGAATGAAGAAAAAACATAGATAAATCTATACAAGTTCTACTAATCAACATAAGCTAGCCGTGCGTGCATTCGCCATGTTGTGCACCAGTCTTCTAACACTCTTATCTTCCAGGCCCGTGTGCCACCGGAGACTCACCAGCACAGCCGCTCGTCCTGGAATTGTCAGAGTAGACGCCCTGCTTGGAATTGGAACTGAAATTGGGAAGGGAGAGAACGAGCTCCTTGACATCAGAGCTAGATGATCGAAGGTGTGCGAGGATCTTGCTGAACTTCGGTCGTCGCTGGGTGATGGCAATAGACACATCGTTGGGGAAGAGGTCGCCGCGCACGAAGGCATGGTAAACGGTGGTTGCAAGCACGGCGGTGACCGTGACGACGGCGATCCCCGATAGTCCCACTGCCATAGCCCGCGTCAACATGTTGTCAACCTCTGATGCATACAACACAGTCGCTAGGGCCACGCTAGTCATTGGGAATGTGTATGCCCACCATGCCAGTGAGAACCTGAACCCCCGGAAGAGGTTGACACGCACCACCAGTGACACGTAGAGGAATAGTGAGACGAAGTAAAGGAGCTTGGCACCATCGTTGAACTCGCCAGAGATCCTCGACCATGCCATGGAGGCGACGCTAGGCGCGGCGACGAAAAGGAAGAACACTGGGTGGAGCTCCTTGGGGAGTTGCACGTTGGTGGGGAGACGTTGATAGAGAGTGACGAATAGCACGGCATAGTGGGCCAACCCGACGGCAAAGAAGAAGATGGGCAGCTCCCGGAGGCACATCCTAGCACCGAGCAGTGCGCCGACAAAGTTGCCGACGACCGCGAGGTGGTTGGATGGGTTGGCCACCTTAGAGAGGCGTCGCTCGCCGCTAGACATCCACTGGCCATAGATCTTGAGGTCGAGGCACAGGACGGGCGTCATGAGCACGTACCAAACGGCGTGGTGGATCTCCCACACCGGATGCGGCACGCCCTTGACAAGGAAGAGGCAGGCAATCCATGGCGCAAAGAAGAAGTTGACGCGCACGGGGTGGTGGAACTCGCGGCGGACGGCCTCGAAGTAGAAGACGACCTTTAGAAGGTAGGTGATCGAGACCAGAACCATGAGTGCCACGGAGATCCACCAGAGGACGTGAATGGTGGCAGGGTGCACGTGAAGGAATTTCGTGGAGGGCTCTGACTGGAGGGTCTTCCACAGCATGGCCTGGCTGCTCACGCCAAGGCACATCCCAAATGCGCTGATGGGGAAACGGAGCAGGAACGGCCATGCCTCGTCCTTCGGCAGCACGGCCACCTCTGTCGACTGCACGTTCACGCCGTTGTTAGACACAAAGATGGTTGTAGTATGCAAAGGTGAAACTGCTTGCTGGAATGCTACACGGTTACGTGGTACGTACACGGAGGGTGTCGAGCTCCGGGCCTTCGAGCGCGGCGAAGTAGCGGTCGGCGGTGGGCACATCGTCGTCTTCGTCGGTGTCCTCCTCTGAGATCTTTGATGCCACACCTTGCTCGACGTCGGTGTCCTGTGGCACCCCGCGGAGGTTAGAGAGCTGGCGCTCAAGGCGGCCAGAGAACGTCTTGAAGTGATCAAACCGCCGGTCCCGCTCCCGCGCGCTGTCGCTCCGCAGCACCGCCGGCACCTCGCCGCCGCCTCTGACCACCAGCGACGGCTTCACCAGCTGTGGGACGGCCGGTTGGTGAACATGCTCGACTTTTGACTCGCTCGGCCGCACCGGAGTGGCGACCAGGTCGGCGTCGATGGCGCGCACGAGCGGTGGCAGGCCGAGTTGCACGAGGTGGAGCCCCGATGGCGAGCCCGGCACGCTGAGCGAGACAGAGGCAGAGCACGGCGTGTCAGCGTGAGCAGCCACGTCCGCGTGCGTCGTCGTCCTGCCGGCTGCCCGCGAAGAGGTACGAACGACAAGCGACTCCGAGGACGGAGAGCACCCCAGCTGGCCGTCAAATACGCCCGCCATTTGGATGCTGACCTGCCTCGTCGCCATGACAACAACTCTCTGTTTGTGTCGCTCCACCGTTGTAGCCAGTTGCAAGCTCTTGAAAAAGGACAATTGTTGGTGACTGTCGAGTGAATGGATGTGCACCGCATCGTGGGCGGTGGCCACCTTATATACACACACACATGGCAGCTGATGGAGCGACCGACCGACCGGTGCTAGTGGCGCGCCGCCGGGCGGGGCGGTCAGGTCAGCGGCGCCGGCACAGGGTGGGGATGCATGAGGCGCGCACGTGGAGGAGAACACAGGAAGGTTCCACGCATCACCGCACAGGCCTCACCGCACCTCCAAAAGCCACAGCTACAGATATAGCGAGCGTCACCGTCAGCATGCACTCGGCACTCACCGGCAGCCGCGGTCGCGCCGTAGTTGTATCTGAGAATGCGACGTCACCCCCGTCGTCGTCTTCACGTCCTCGGCCACCGATCGACCGGTCGAAGGAGACGAAATTCTCGTGTGACCTCGAGTTTGACAGATGATGTGATGGAGAGGTTGATCGAACGAACATGTCTTGTGTGTCGTGCTCTGCTGTGCTGAGCCGGGAAGTGTGGGTTGGTGGATGTATTTATTTATTTTTTGCTGAGTCTGGTTTAAACTTGAATAATTAATACTTTCTCCGTTGGGACATACTTGTCGGAGAAATTGATGTATCCAGAAAATATTTTAGTTCTAGACATCCATTCTCATCCATTTTTACGACAAGTAATTCCGGATGAAAGGAGTTGTATAGTTCTATTAATTTGACTTTACTAATAGTAATATATTCTAGGAGTATGACTGATTAAATTGGTGCAAAGAAACGGTGCATATATGGGGCCAGCTAGTGCTCAAACGACTAACACGTTTGAAGAAGGAAAGAATAATAATATTTATTATATAATTATATTATATAGGCGTATATTAGTTTTTTCAAGATGATGGAAGCTTTTCATTGTTCATATTCTACAGTTGACTAAAGTTGGTGTGGGTGGTGGGGATGGTGCGTATGCTCGTGCTGAAGTGTACCACACAGTCTTAATGAAAAATAAACTGAAATGTTATATCCTAGTGATTTGTATTATAAGATTAATGATAAAAATGTATTATATACAAATGTGCATAATATATGTTTGAATTTTTTGAAGGAACTGTAACTAGCATTAATGATCATAACTGCAGTTGTCCTCCATCCATGGCCTTCATTGTATTTCCTTTGATCGGCTCATTAAATCTCCGACATGTGCAATCGAACTGTGGGTATACACTGCTCGGTATTTTGAGGGACTCCATCTATTGGCATTGTAATACTTCCTGACCTTGTTGTGCGGCTTCAGCATACCTCATTCGTCTAATGGATCTACACCTTTTTCTGCTAGGAAAATTTGCTTGGCTCAAGTAACCGATATTTCATGAACTTGCTTTGCGGATTCAACTTACCTCATTCGATCTAATAGATCTAAACCCCATTCTGCTATCAAAATTTGATCGGCTCAAGCAACCGATGTTATGTGACCTTGTTTAATGGGTTAAGCTTATATCATTCGGTCTAATGGGTATGCACCCCTTTCTGCTTGCAAAATTTAATCGGCTCAAGCAACCGATATTTCGTGACCTTATTCGGCGGCTTCAACGTACCTCATTCGGTCTAATGGGTCTACACACCTTTCTGCTAGCAAAATTTAATCCGCTCAAGCAATTGATATTTCGTGACCTTGTTTTGCGGCTTCAGCTTACCTTATTCGGTCTAATGAGTCTACACCCCTTTTCTGCTAGCAAAATTTGATCGGCTGAAGCAATTGATATTTCTTGAGCCATTTTACAGCTTCAGCTTACCTCATTCGGTCTAATGGATCTACACCACTTTGTACTATAAAACTTTGGTCGGCTCATACAACCAATATTTCATGACCTTGTTGTGCGGCTTCAGCTTATGTCATTCAGTCTAATGGGTCTACATCTCTTTATGCTAGCAAAATTTGATCGGCTCAGGCAACCGATATTTCTTGACCTTGTTTTGTGGCTTCATCTTACCTCATTCAGTCAAATGGGCTAGGACTACACCCCTTTCTGGTAGCAAATTTTGATCGGCTCAAGCAACCGATATTTCCTGACCTTGTTTTGTGGCTTCATCTTACCTCATTCAGTCAAATGGGCCTGGACTACACCCCTTTCTGCTAGCAAATGTTGATCGGCTCAAGCAACCGATATTTCCTGACTTTGTTCTACGGCTACAGGTCACCTCATTCGTTCTAATTGGTCTACACCCCTTTCGGCTAGCAAAATTCGATCGGCTAAAGCAACCGATATTTTGTGACCCTTTTTGCGGATTCAGCTTACCTCATTCGCTCTAATTGGTCTACACCCCTTTCTGCTAGCAACATTCGATCGTCTCAAGCAACCGATATTTCGTGACCCTTTTTGCGGCTTCAGCTCACCTCATTCAGTTTAATCGATCTACACCCCTTTCCTCGATCAAAATTTGATTGGTTCAAACAACTGATATTTCATGATCCTTATTTGCGGCTTCAGCTTACCTCGTTCAGTTTAATGGGTCTACACCTCTTTTAGCTAGCAAAATTTGATCGACTCAAGCAACCGATATTTCGTAACCTTGTTTTGCGGCTTCAGCTTACCTCATTCAGTCAAATGTGCCTACACCTCTTTCTGCTGGCAAAATTCTATCGGCTCAAGCAACCGATATTTCGTGACCTTTTTTTCCGGCATCAACTTACCTCGTTCAGCCTAATGGATCTGCACCCCTTTCTGCTCGCAAAATTTGATCGACCCATGCAAAACCGAAAGTGTCGATACTTCGGTTGGTGGATGTGTGTCATAGCGAGATTAAGCCAAATCATCTTTTTACTACAAGAAGGAACATCCTGCATTTGTGAGTGTCTACATTCGTATTGGGTTTCTTGAAAACAAAACTGGTAAGGGAGACCAAAAAGCGAAGAAAGTTGCTTGGGTAGGAGAGAGTTAATTAGTTTTCCCAATCAACCTTAGTCAGTTGCCTTTGATAGCTCCCCTACCTATTATTTATTTATTTATTTATTTTCTACTAGTAACCACTTAGCTAGAAGCTCACCTGAAAAAAGGTTAAGCAGTAGCTATATGGGATCACCAGGACACTTAATCTCTTCCCCGTATGGCTGCATCTGCCCGTGAACCTGGCCTAGAACTAACCCTAATGACTACCTTTGGGCATACGTACCTAACTGTGATGGTTACACTCACTACTTGATTCCTTTTTCAAAAGGAATCGAAGGTACAAACTTTTGCAGTACGATGCTTTGGGAAGAAGGCAGGGAGGAATCTATCTATTTGCACCGTGGTGCGTGCTACGCGGAATGTGCACCAGACGGCACTGCAGTTCAGTCAAAAAGTTATGCTGCTGCCTCTGTTGTCGTGCTAGAACGAAAGATCGGTCTCGGAGTGCATATCCTGTGTTCCCAACAGATAAATGCTCCCTGGACCAATGTTTCAAAAAGCAAATTTAAGCGTTTAAAAAAATATAGATTTTTTTAATAGTCATAGAACATGAGTCCATAATCCGTAAATATTTCAGGTCCTAAATCGAAATACACAAGAAGAAAGCAGAAAGACAAATCTCCGGATAAAGACCGTCGTCATATTCACTGGTTGAGTTGGGAAAAACTGACACAATGCAAAAATCAGGGCGGTATGGGTTTCATGGACCTTAAAGTTTTTAACCGGGCTCTTCTTGCGAAGCAAGCCTGGCAACTTATTGCATCTCCAGATAGTTTGTGTGCAAGAGTACTGACCTGCTTGACACGGCATTTATTCATAATGCATCGCCGGGTTGGCAGGGCATCATGCCCGGTTTGGAACTTCTCAAGAAAGGATGTGTGTGGCGCATCTGTAATGGAAAAAGTGTTCGCGTCTGGAGAGACGACTGGATACGAAGGGGAAACATGAAAATTAATGTAAACCCAACAAACTCACAAATCCGATGGGTTGCGGACCTCATTGACCAAGAATCTCATTCTTGGAAGGAGGACAAAATCAGGCGTATATTTACATAGCAAGATGCGAATGATATTTTAAACATTCGCCTCCCAAACTATGATGAGGATGATTATATTGCCTGGCAGCCGGAAAAGGATGGAATTTTCACTGTCGGTAGCGCGTACAGGCTAGCCATGGATGAGAAGAATTCTGAAATAATTTGATCCAGCCATAACATCTCAGGGGACCACACTATTTGGAATACTATTTTGAAAACAAATGTGCCCCAAAAAGTACGTATTTATACATGGAGACTAGCAACTAAATCTCTGGCGGTTCAAACAAATAGATTTCGACGTATCCCTGGCCTCACTCCGATTTGTAACGTATGTGGTGCTGATGCAGTCTTTCATGCTGTACACCGGTGTACTTTTGCAAGGGCCCTTTGGTATGAACTGAAGGATGTCTGGAACTTGCCCCTAAACATGAAATAAACTACATAGGAAAGGATTGGCTTCTTGTCCTGCTAGATAAGGTGAGTGAAGAACTAAGATAAAAATTCATGCTTTTTTGGTGGCGTGTGTGGCACCACAGAAATGACGCTATCTTCGCAAAAGGTAAAGAAAAACGTTCCGAGATCGATCGTAAAGGAAAAATCCCTATGATTAAACTGCCAAGATTGGAACAACATGATAAAGTTAAGGTTTGGCAGAAGCCCGATCTAGGGTGGGCAAAGGTCAATGTTGATGGAAGTTTCTTGGAGGAGAGTAGCAGTGGTGCGTGGGGAGCCGTGGTTCCGGATTATCAGGGAAGAATTATTTTATCCGCCTAGGGCTATATCCCGCGATGCACAGGTGCAGATTTCGCGGAGGCTTCTGCTTGTCTAGAAGGACTACGAAAAGTGATGTTTTGTACTGACCTCCATTTAGTTATCGAGATAGATAGCAACTCGGTGGAAAGGCGCTCGACCCCGCATGTGTGGATAGATCGGAAATTGGAGTGATTGCGAATGAATTTCATGACATCAAGCATGGAAACAGAGAAGTTAAAGTTTGTAAAATAGATAGGAAGGTCAATAGTTTAACCCATAGTCTTGCCCAGTTTGGGCGTAAAGAGTTGCGTGGTGGTGTTATGCAAGGGACAATACCAACCTGCGTGTTGAGTGTGTCCTTTGCAAGATTGTAAGAACAATATTTCCTCTTTTAATTAATACACACTAGTAGAAAACGGGGTACTAGTCCCGGTTTCAGAGGGCCTTTAGTCCCGGTTTTGAAACCGGGACAAACCAAACGGGACTAATACCCAAAACCTTTAGTCCCGGTTTGCCTACGAACCGGGACCAAAGGGGCTCCACGTGGCCGCTACAGGGCGCCCAGGCAGGAGGACCTTTAGTCCCGGTTGGTAACACCAACCGGGACCAAAAGGCAGCCACGCGTCAGCAGCTGCCAGGCGCTGGGTTTTTTTTTGAAAGGAGGGGTTTAGGGGTTTTCCTATTGTGTTTCCGCTTTTATTTTTGTGTTTACCATTTTTATTTTACGCTTTTCATTCAACTCGACGCTAGCTACTACATATATCAATGAAGGAACCATTACACAACATCGTCATGATCAATATATAGAGAGAAGTGACCTCTCTTTCTCCGTGCTTGGTCGAACAATATGCAACAAGTTTTCGTAAATCTATTCGACGCTATTACATATAGTACACGTTCATGCATATATACAATATAACATCTCTTACGATCCTAACTTCTATTACCAATCCTGATGGCATTCTGACATGCTCAACAAAGAATCCCACCAATTCCTCTTGAATTGCTCGTACGCGATCAGTTGGTAGGAGTTCGTCCCGCTTCTTCCAGATCTAATTTAAAGAAGGGGGTCAATAAAACTCAACACAATTGATGGTAATAAATTAAAATGTGAATATTGTTTACGTACTTCAAATTGTTCTAAAGATATGCCCTGGCCCCGCTTAGTGGTCGAGTGGCGAATGAACTCGCAAGCGTAGTAAGCACATAAATTAGTCCCGGCTGCCTGCCACAAGCAATTTACGAGAATAGAGTTCAATCAAAATGATAATCAAGCATGCTAATGGTATTGAAACTAGAATCAATGAGAGATGCACGGTACTAGAGTAGTACTTACTTTGGGGTGTACAAATTGCAGCTCTTTTTTCCATTTGACACCCTTAACCTGTTTGGTGAACTTTTTTCAAACCCTGCCCGGCAAAGAAAATGATTACTTGATATCATGAAATGAACGAAAGTTGCCGATATGGTGCGATAATGATTGAACTTACTTCTGAAGCATTTCCCTCATGCTCGTCCACTCCTTAGGGTCTTTACGTCTCGAGTCCAAGACAGTTACTTTTCCCTCTTCAAGCTGAATGTCTAGCAGAATAAAGTGGAAACTGCACACGCATAACTCGTTAATTGCACTTAACCTCGAGTAAGCAAAACAGAATGTGCACAAGATAGTAACACTTACTTGAAGTTGTAAGGAAATAGTATTTCCTTTCTGGTTTGTTGTCCAAGTAACGCATCTAGCAAGTTTTTCTCTGTATCAGCGGGAAAATCTTGTAACGTACGTTCATTTATGAAATTTGGGTCAATGAACCCAATGTCATAGATTTGTAGTTGTTTGCATTCGAGGATCTTCATTCTGCATAATATAGTGTGAGGATAATTAATACATGCAATGAACGAGCTGAGCTAGAGACTTAATTACAGAAAAAATACTTACAGACAATAGGAACTGACGATAGTTTTGTCGAGCTCCTTTTGGTTGTATAACTGAAAAACTTCTACGAATTCAATGAACAACATCTGCTTTCCATTGAAGAAGTGCTCATTTTTTTATTCCCACCAAGATTTCGTTCTTCCCCTCCTTGCAGGCTTCCAAGTACCATTCATGCAAATGTCGCATCCTCGTTGGTAGACCCTTGAGCTCCTCACGTGTGACGAGAGGCTTCCCGTGCTCGTAGCTTAAGGAATGTACTACCTCAGCCGTTTCGAACAATACCGAATAGGGTAAGTAATCATCAGCAGTGATAGCAAGACCATCGACCGCTTTCTCTGGAACATTAGCGATATCGGTAACCACCTTGAGCGGAGGGCACGATTGCAGTTCTTGTTCGCCGAGCTGGGGAATTTTTTCCCCACTTCTTGAGCCACTTCTACTTAAGCTTCCCGGCCGCCTCGCTTGATCATGTTTCTTTTGAATACATCGGTCATAGTTTGATGGCAGCGGAGGCGGTGGTGGTCGCCTAAGGGCATCCAGAGTTCGCTTCGCTTTCACCGGATCTATTTTCTCCTCTTCAGGTGGGCGTTTCGGTGCAAGCTAATGTTTCACTTCGGCATCCACGATCTCGTTGAGTTCCTCCTCAGACCTCTCGTAGGGTAACTTGGGAGGAGGCTTGAGGCTTGGGCCGTATCTGAATCTCCTCTGTTTCGTACAGCTGCTAGCCGCCGGAGCGGCGGCGCCTCTCTTCCGCTGTTGCTTAGGCGGCGGAGGAGGCAGAGTTCGATGACGCGACGGAGACAGCTGAGGCGGAGTAGGATTCTGCTGAGGGGCCTCCTCCGTCGGAGTCCGCTGAGGCGGCGGAGACGGCTGACGCGTCGGAGACGACTCAGGCAGTGGAGACGGTTGACGCACCGGAGACGGCTGACGCACCGGGGCCTCCTCCTCCTGAGTCTGCTGAGGCGGCTTCCAGTATGGAAGCACGATGTGTTCCTTTCTCCATAGACAGGTAGTCCTTAAGGCATGTCGAAGAAGAAGCTCCCCTTCACCTGTGGGGTACTCAAGCTCCAGCCCATCAAATCCGTCCATTATTTCATCCACCCCGACAATAGCAAAGCCAGCTGGAACCGGAGTGCAATGGAAAGTTGCATCAGGTCGAGGAGGTAAGACAGAGCCGACCGCCGCCTTAAAGGTCAGGTTATGGCATTTTGCCATTAGCACACAATGTTCATTATGCGTGATACCATCCACGGGGTAGCGAGGAGCCGTGCTATCAGGATGAACGAGCTCAGTGGAAGCCATGCTGCTTCTTCGCTGAGATGGTGGGGTAGCATCGTGGGTAGTCTCTAATGAAGGATCTTCGTGCCGCTGAGATGGTTGGCCGGTAGCTCGCTGGCTCTCAAGTGCCTCTAGTTTCGCTAATCTTTCATTCAACTGCTGCATTTCGCTTGCTTCCTCTTTCTTCTTTCTCCGTCGGCTTCTGTAACCAGCGCTGTCGGGAAACCCAACCTTCCACGGAACGGAGCCTGATGTGCCTCGTGTTCGTCCAGGGTGTTCAGGATTCCCGAGGGCAAATGACAGCTCGTCCTTCTCTCTGTCGGGAACGAACGTCCCTTCCAGCGATTTCTTGATTGTTTCCTCAGGATTTTTGAATGGTATTGCAAGTTGAGCTTTCGTCCAGACACACTTCTCTGTTTCTGGGTCCAAAGTTCCCCCAACCCCGAAGAACCAAGTCCTTGCCCGATCTGGCCAGTGCAATGTCTCTGGTTGGACATCTTTAGCAAGGAGGTCTTGCTCAGCTTTGTCCCACGTAGGCCGGGCTTTTCTGTAGCCACCTGACCCCGTAACATGGTGATACTCCTTCCTTGCGGCATTTTTCTTATTTGTAAGTGACATGTTCTTAGCCTTCTCCGATTTCTTGTAGGCTATAAATGCGGGCCAGTGATCTCTCATCTTCTCATATTGAGCTCTGAATTCTGGAGTCTTGTCTTTCTCGACAAACTTCTTGTTCAATACTTTCTTCCAGTTCTTGAATAGTTCTGCCATCTTCTTAAGAGCAAACGCCCTGGCCTTTCACTGTATAACTGGGTTATTCGGATCCTCCTCTGGCGGTAGACTGAAATTTCTCATCAGATTGGTCCAAAGATCATCTTTCAGTATATCGTTGACATAAGGAATTTGAGGGCCCTTCTTCTTATTCCATTCTTGGCAGCTGATCGGGACGATGTCCCTAACAACCACTCCGCACTCATGTATAAATTTGTTCTTGGTCCGATAGGGAGCAATCGGTTGGCCTTCTGGAGAGACTTCTTCGACCGTGAACCTTTATTGCGCGTCCAACCTTCTCATCGGCCTTCCTTACCGAAGTGGAGCTCGATCCGGATGGCTAATTAAAAGAAGAAAGATACGTTAATATATGTACATACAAAAAAATTAATGCATCTAGTCAGCAGAGGATTAATTAATATATACCTCGCCGGACTTTGAAGCAGTTATGGCTCCCTTCTCCATTCGATCACCGGAGCCGTCATGATCTCCTTCGTCCCCAGTTCGATCACCGGAGCAGTCATGATCTCCTTCCTCCTCACCGGAGCCGCCATCCTCTCTTTCCTCACCATCGGTCTCGTTGAGAAACGACAAGCAGGTGAGATCGATATCACCCTCTCGTATTATATCCCCCAACAACTGTTATTTTTCTAAGTCTCTGTCCGCCATAGTTTCTTTAAATATTACAATGTGGCAATATACAACCATGAGAGATGGATTAGTGGGAAACATCATGCAAAGTTCACAAGTTTTATAACAGTCAGTTTCAGACGATCGTCGAGGACTCCTCCCCCCTTTTGTCCTTAATCTTGTTTTGACCACACAAATTGCATATGGCCTCGGATTTAGACGATTTTTATATCAAAATCGACCGTTTCTAGCTGCAACCAAGCTACGTGTTCGCCAGGTGGGCGCATCGACCATCCGCCGTCGGGCATCAGGGCAGCTTCAAGTGCCACAGCGGAGCACGACCAGGACGGCACACGCGAAGGGTGACAACACGGTGCATGCAAGTGCCACAACGGAGCACGACCAGGACCGCCTCTCTCATGGTCGTTTGTAGTGAAGGCTGAATGGCCCAATATGCTTAGCGTAGTATTTTGACGGGGATGGTGGGTTTCGGGTTCGGGTATTACTGAAACGGGTTTGAACCCGAGACCGCATCTCTCATGGTCCTCGAGGATACTTGCGGACCCCCACCCCCCTCATGTCGAAGTTATCATTCTAGGAACATATGAAAATTCTCAAGTGCATTATGTTCATATGGTGGGACTGGCAACCTACGAAGCACCGATACATCGACATTGATACGGGTACGGCGATACGGGATACGGCAATTTCTAAAAACAGCAATAAGGCGATATGGTAAACATATATAAGTAATAATAAAATGACATGGACCGTCTCATTTTAAAATCTCACTGTGCTGGATACGGCATAGTAAACATATGTAAGTAATAATAAAATGACATGGACTGGACATTGATACGGTAAACATATATGGTAAACATATATAAGCAATAAGGCGATACGGTGATACGGGATACGGCAATTAATAAACAAGAACTCTCAAAAAGCAACAAGCCATCATCATGAACATGCAAGCCATGTTCAATGGGCTCACTGTGGGGGCAGGGGCCGGCGCGGCGACGTCGAGGCCTGCAGGGGCGCGGCGACGGCGACGGGGCAGGGGGAGGCGACGGCGGGGAAGGGCGAGGAGACGGCGACGACGACGGTGGGGCAGGGCGAGGCGACGGTGACGTAGGGCAGGGCGCGGTGATGGCGATGACGACGTAGGGGCAGGGGCGCGATGTAGGGCAGGGCGAGGTGACGGAGACGGCGGGCGAGGTGACGGTGACGTAGGGCAGGGCGAGGTGACGGAGACGGCGGGCCAGGCGACGGCAACAGTGGGGCAGGGCGAGGCGACGGCGACGGCGACGTAGGGGCAGGGCGCGATGACGGCGCGGCAGGGCGCGGCGACGGCGACGGGGAGGAGGGCGCGCGAGGAGGTCCGGCGCCGGCGACGGTCAGCGGGCTCGGGGACGGCAGGGCGACGGCAAAATCCTGGCGGCGTCGATGTCGTCGTCGGCGCCGAGGAGAGAAGAAACTGCAATGGATTGGAAAAACTGCTAAGTCCCTCTGATATAGCTCCCCCTTTAGTCCCGGTTGGAACCACCAACCGGGACTAATGCCCCCCTTTAGTCCAGATTGGTGCCACCAACCGGGACTAAAGGTCAATTTTCAGCAGCCCAAAGGGCGGGAAGCAGGGACCTTTAGTCCCGGTTGGTGGCTCCAACCGGGATTAAAGGGGGGCATTAGTCCCGGTTGGAGCCACCAACCGGGACTAAAGGGTTGTGCTTCCCGTACCAAAAGTTTAGTCCCACCTCGCTAGTCGAGAGGGGCTCGCAGTGGTTTATAAGTGATGTTGCCGGTGCTCTCTCGAGCTCCTCTCTAATGCATGCAGTACATGCCTATTTGACGCCCTGTTGGGCCTGCTAGCACTGCGGGCCTGCATCCTGGCCCATTTGTAGGGATTCTAGTCGTATGCAGGTCGTTGTGGCTAGTAGGCGGGCCTTTTTTTGCATATATTATGATTTTTAATGTTATTTTTTGCATATGTTATTTTTAGTTATATAATTTTAGTTGCATAAATTTTATATAATTTTAGTTGCATAAGTTTTATTTTTTATTGGTTCTTTTTAGTTGATTCCTTTTGCTATTAGAGTTTTATAAAAGCTTTTTAGTTTCTATTAAAGCTTCTAACAAAATATACTTTATCAAAATTCATTTTATTATTAAAGTTTTTAACTAAAGATTTTTTCTGCATTCAATATGCACCATTCAAAGCCACATCATCACTTTTCAACCCTTTTCGGACTTCATTTGCTATTTTTCATGCATTTCATGATTTATTTTGAGCTAAGATGACCCTGAGATTGAAAAGCGCTGCAAATGAACTCTGAAATGGTTGAAAGTTGGCATGGTATCATAATTTCACCCACGTAGCATGTGCTAAAAAGTTGAGAGGCTTACGGAAAAAACTGGATGCACTTCGTGTACGAACTGGACAATCTCTTTCGAAGTGTCAGGGTTTTGGACGAAAACTCTTCTGTTATAAAAGGATTTCAATTTTTAAACATTTTTGAACTCAAAACTATTTCTGCATTCAATATGCACCATTTTAAGCCACGTCATCACTTTTCAAACTTTTTCTGACTTCATTTGCTATTTTTCATGCATTTCATGATTTATTTTGAGCTAAAATGACCCTGAATTGAAAAGCAGTACATATGAACTCTGAAATGGTTGTAAGTTGGCATGGTATCATAATTTCACCCACGTAGCATGTGCTAAAAAGTTGAGAGGGTTACGACAAAAACTGGATGCACTTCGTGTACAAACTGGACAATCTCTTTCGAATTATGAGAGTTTCGGACGAAAACTCATCTACTATAAAGGGATTTCATTTTTTTTAACTTATTTGAACTCAAGACTTTTTCTGCATTCAATATGCACCATTCAAAGCCACATCATCACTTTTCAACCCTTTTGTAACTTCATTTCCTATTTTTCATGCATTTCATGATTTATTTTGAGCTAAAATGACCCTGAATTGAAAAGCACTACAAATGAACTCTGAAATGGTTGAAAGTTGGCATGGTATCATAATTTCACCCACATAGCATGTGCTAAAAAGTTGAGAGGGTTACGGCAAAAACTAGATGCACTTCGTGTACAAATTGGACAATCTCTTTCGTAGTGTCAGGGTTTCGGACGAAAACTCATCTGTTACAAAAGGATTTCAATTTTTTAAACATATTTGAACTCAAGACTTTTTCTGCATTCAATATGCACCATTCAAAGCCACATCATCACTTTTCAACCCTTTTCTGACTTCATTTGCTATTTTTCATGCATTTCATGATTTATTTTGAGCTAAAATGACCCTGAATTGAAAAGCACTGCAAATGAACTCTGAAATGGTTGAAAGTTGGCATGGTATCATAATTTCACCCACATAGCATGTGCTAAAAAGTTGAGAGGGTTACGGCAAAAACTAGATGCACTTCGTGTACAAATTGGACAATCTCTTTCGTAGTGTCAGGGTTTCGGACGAAAACTCATCTGTTACAAAAGGATTTCAATTTTTTAAACATATTTGAACTCAAGACTTTTTCTGCATTCAATATGCACCATTCAAAGCCACATCATCACTTTTCAACCCTTTTCTGACTTCATTTGCTATTTTTCATGCATTTCATGATTTATTTTGAGCTAAAATGACCCTGAATTGAGAAGCACTGCAAATGAACTCTGAAATGGTTGAAAGTTGGCATGGTATCATTATTTCACCCACATAGCATATGCCAAAAAGTTAAGGGGGTTATGTAAAAAACTGGATGCACTTCGTGTACAAACTAGACCATCTCAACTTTTTTGCACATGCTACGTGTGTGATTTTAGTTAATATTTTAGTTGATTTTTTTAGTTCATTCTTTTTAACAAATAAATACTTTGATAATTTTAGTTAATATTATTTTGATACTTTTTAGTTCATTCTTTTTAGTTAATGTTTTAGTTGATTCTTTTTAGTTAATATTTTAGTTGATTCTTTTTAGTTCATTCTTTTTAACAAATAAATACTTTGATAATTTTAGTTAATATTATATTTAACTGCAGTGATATTGTAGATGAAAGCCATCATCAGAATAGTTGTGGAGAGAAAGTCTTCACTTTTTCTTCGCGTGTGTCCCTTGCTTATTGCGCCGTAACCATGGACAATCTTCATCACACACATCACAATGCTTTAGAAAGCTTGCTCACATCATACTAAATATTCTTACACACAAACCGTACTTAAACAGGGACATAATAGAAATAATAGTTCAGATATCCATTACAGAAAGTACTGCATAATTGAAGATACCAATCCTACTCTTCCGGATTGCAAACCTACTCGTCCGAATCAGGAGACCCCCAAGCACTACATAATAGAGATAAAAGTGTTCGCCATTGCAAACACTACTCGTCGTCCAGATCAGAATTTCCCCAAGCAGGAGATACTAGCGGTACGAGGTGACACTGCCTATAATTGAAGATTCCAATCCTGCGGTACAACTCGTATGCAACGTACCCATCTATTGCTGCATACTCAATGTTGATAGGGTCAAGTGGGGTCTTCTCCCAATGTTGGTGCCCTGACTTGGGGAATTTTGTCTTCATATCAGCGTAGTCCTCGTCGATCAGGGCGGCTGCCTTATCAGCCATTGAAGTCTTGTCATGCTCAAGCCTGAACCTGCCCTGAAGATCAATGTGGCATTCAGCTGGTATCTCAATACCCCAGGTGCGCCTCATCTCGTTCTTGTCATTCGTTATATCAACGCTAGCAAAATATATGCCTCTGCGAAGGATCCATGAGTTTTGGACAGTGCTTGTCACTACTGCAACAACAAAATGGAACAAGTGTGTTAAATACTACTGCAACAAGTATATTTTAGAACAAGTATAATAAGAATCGTAACAAGTATATTTTAGAACAAGTATAATAAGAATCATAACAAGTGTATTTCGGCATAAGTATAATATAAGAATCATAACAAGTATAATAAGAATCATATAATTAACAAGTATAATAAGAATCATGACAAGTATAATTCGAAACAAGTATAATAAGAATCATAACAAGTATAATAAGAATCATAGCAAGTTTCCTATTCCTATGGATTTCCTATCCTATGAATCAAAAGAAGCCCCTAAACTATGACATGTTCTCCCACGATGGCCAATATGCAACTACAAGGAAAATTCTTATGCAATTTTCCTATCCTCCTATTCCTATTCCTATTTAATTTTCCTAATCCTCCTATTCCTATTCAATTTTCTATTCCTATGCAATTTTCCTATGATCTAATCAAAGAAAAGCCCCAATTTTCCTATGAATCAAAGAAAAGCCCCAATTTTCCAATGCATTTTTCCTATGAATCAAGGAAACTATGACATGTTCTCGATATTCCCAATCCTCCTATTCCTATGCAGTTTTCCTATCCTATGAATCAAAGAAAAGCCCCAATTAAAACTATGACAAGTTTTGTACTACCTTGCCCACTGGAAGACCATGACATGTTGCTTCAAACAAAGTTGGACGACGGCAACATTGCGACCATCGACCGTGTACTCGAGATCGAGGCCCATGAACTTGTGTTTCTCCTCTTGAAGCCATTCCTCGAACATGGAAAGAAAACCCTCGACTTTGGCACTGTCGTTCGTTTAGACGACATGGAGATTGGTCGTGCCATGTGCGAGCACGTTCCCGTAGCGAGTTCGTGGATTCATGGTCGAGGATGGGGAAGAAGCAGAGAGGATAGGGAGACGAACAGAAATGGAGGCCGGTCGCGTTACTGTAGCGTTTTCGATGTATATGATCTCGCGCGGAACAACTTCCAAGGCGCAGGATTTGAACGGTTGGGACCTTTTGTCCCGGTTTGAGCCACGAACCGGTACTAAAAGGGCTCGCGCCAGGCGAACGGTTGCCACCGCCCCTTTAGTCCTGGTTGGTGTCACCAACCGGGACTAAAGGTCCTGTTCGAACCGGGAATGATGCGTGACGAACCCCGGCCGGCGTCCTAGCCGCTCGAACCGGGACTAATGCTCACATTAGTCCCGGTTCGTAACACGACCGGGACTATAGCTCTGATCCGACCTGGACCAAAGCCCTGTTTTCTACTAGTGACAACTCTCTATTTCAAAAAAAAGACAAATCTCCCGAATAGTGTTACAAATACAAAAGCTAATTACTACACTATTCACATTTGAATTTGTCTTCTTTTGTGTTCTCGAAGTCTGTTTCGAATTTGGATTTCGATTTTTTTATAAAATGTAGGCACATATCTCTTTAACATTCACAATTGTTTTCAGATTTTTTTAAAATATTTTTTAATTACAAGCATGAGAGCATTTATGAGTTGGGAAAAAGTGATATTTTTCCGTCATGTGTCTACATCTAAATAAATGAAGGATTGCATGAGACAACACACATATTACTATTCACTATGAAGATAGTAATATAGTAGAAATCCATTTTGACTCTATGGAGCACATGCTCCTGCATGCCAAAAATGGATTGTATAAATGTCTATAAAAATAGATATGTTCATTGTTACATCCAAATGGTACATGCAAATTTTCGGGGTAAAAAATTAAGCATTTGGACCTATGCAAAAAATAACAAGTCGAATGCCAAATGTTACCTTCAAATGTTACACTTATTTTTTTTTCACCGATCAAGCACTGCTATCCCATATGTCATGAAAATTTTCAAGCACACTTTCTACACTGATTTGAACATCTAAAAAAGTCATAATTGTAAAAACTTATTTAATATTTATTTTTAATTTACTGCTCATTAGGGAGCATATACTCCTCACAGCAAAAAATCCGCATCCCATAGCGGACTAGTAACATACGCATGGGGTGCAGACGTTTGATCTATGGCTCTATTTACACCTTCTATGAAAAAATAGTAACTAAAAATAAAAAGAAAGTTCTGAAAATGCATTTGAAATAAAATTGACCTTTCATTGTACCTATAGAAAATCACAAAAAGAAAAACCCACACTGACTTTATTTAAGAAAACAAAAAATTGGTAAAAATAGTGTGAATAGTAACCTAAAATACATGTTTTTGTTTTTTGGCTAGAAGTCAAAGCTATTTTTTTATTCGTGAAAAAATATATGGTTGTGCAAAAGAAAGTCAAGTTCATTCTGAAAATACTATTTCACTTTTTGACCTTTTTACAATATTGTTTCCTATATAGGGTGTATATCCACCTAGGAACCAATTGACTTTTTTATACAATATTTCACCATATGCATGTTACTAATTTAAGTTAATTTACCATAGTCATTGTTTAAGTAACTCAATCTAACCGCATAGATGTTACTACTCAGATAAACTAATAACATATGCATGTTATTAATCTATGTTATTTTACACTATGACTAGTTACTTTAAGGCATCTCCAACGCGGAGCCTCAAACCGCTCACATATGTCCGGACCACGTCATCCGAACGTGTTTTGCCATTTAACGTGGTCGTGTATTGGTCCGCTCGACGATCCGACACACTTTCTTCTGTAAACCGAAGACAAACTAGGGGGCTTTTGCGGACGTCCAGACCGCTGCCACGTCTGCTTCTGACTGCCCTGGCCCACCACTAATCCCCTCCCTCGCCCGCGCGCGTCGCTGCAGATTGTTAGTGATGCATTCATGCCCGGCCAGAGTGCACACCACTGCTCTGCGTTCAAACGACACTCTCGTCTTTCGCCCTACATTAATCGTATGTGGCTGCTGAGGAACCTCATCGGACGCCACCCGTCCGTACGTCTGCCGCCCACCATTAACCACACCCGCTATATAAATTCCAACCCAGGTCAGAGACGCAGTCATCCTCTTTCGGTCCCTTTCTCCTCTTCGCACAACACCCGCCATGGCCTCCTCGCGGCCCAAAGCCCTCTGGGACAACCTATCATCGAATCAGAACAAGGAGCTGGCCTCTATGGCTGCGGGCTGGCAGGCCGGCACGCAGGCGGAGGACGATGGCGTCCCAATGGAGGGTGTGTTCGAGGACGAGACAGCGCCACCCTTCTCGCCGGTGCAAGCGTGCATCATCATCAGTGAGGCTCGTGCACACTCCTATTGCTCCGGCCATGAAATTCGACGCGACCATTGGTGGTACATCCAGCATTAGGAGGAGTTAGAAGCCACCTTCAAGGAGTTCGATGAGGTGGCAGACAAGGTGTACGACAAGAGTGATGAGGAGGAGGACAACGCCAGCTCTGCTAAGGCTGCGACACGCCGCCATGACCACGAAGCCAACATATCCGCAGGTAGCGCCGATAGTGAGGAAGAGTAGTGCATGGTAGGTCACCGTTGCTCGGGGCCCAAGAAGGCCCACGCTTCTTCCCACCCGCTAAAGCTAAGCTTGTTGGGCTCAACATCGTCGACCGATTAGCCGCTCAGGCTGCGGTGGCGAAGGCTGCGGAGGCAGAGCTGAAGAGGCGGAACTGGAGAAGGCGAAGGCAACAGCCGAATCTTTACTTCCCGGGGCTCACGACCAGACATGGGGAACATGCGCGACGATCATTTAGATTAGGTTTAGAGTAGGATTTAGCAAAAAGTTGTCCAAAATGTAATGTATTTACTCCGGTTCATATGAAAATCATCCAGTTTGCATGAATTTCGATCGCTTAGTTGAAACCCAGATTGAAATGTATGAGGGTAGGCGGACTTCCTCATCTGTGTACGCAGAGTGATCCCCACTCGGCGGACCGAGAAAATATGTTGGGTCAGTGAGATGACTTGCATTGAAACATGTATGAGAATCCACAGTACGAACTGTTTCCCTGTCCCCAGCCACTACATGCCATATTGCCATGCATGCAAAGTGCCATGGTGCAGACCAGGAGCCCATATTGCAGACCTTGCACAGAAAAGCAGTACAAATTGCAAGTTCGTTTGTGTGATCACTGCTGTGGTGTGGATTGAATTGTTGGACCGACACTTGGTGTTGGTCGACGCTCAGTCGGGTTCACAGAGTATATGTCCATGCTGATGGGGATATGTGCCTAGGGTAGGGTCATATGCCTGACATACATACCCTACCTAAGGACACTGCCTTAGAAAGCTTAAGGACTACAAGGAAGTCTCCGACTGAAATCACCAAGACGAATGAGTCACTCGACAACATCCAGTCACTCGACAACATCCACTCGAAGGTTTCTTCCTTCACTCGACGGCTACCTTTCACTCGGAAGAACTAGAAGACAGTCGACCGCAGAAGGCCAACGGGCAGGCGTTCGGCTAAACCATAAGTAGCATTTATTACATACGTTACCAGTAACGTCCATCTTTATTACCACGATCGGACCCTTGGATGCCGGGCATTCATGAGGGGCAGCGTACTCTATATAAGCCGCCCCTCCCCTCTGGCACAAGGGTTCGCATCCTTTGTAACTCCCATATTCCACACGACAGAAAGCTCCCGAGCACCTGAGACGTAGGGCTGTTACCTCCACGAGAGGGGCCTGAACTCATACATCCATGTGTACACCCTTGCCGTAGCTAGGACTCTGCCCTCTCCTTTCGTACCCCTACCTTCTACTGTCAGACTCGCTCCCACGACAGTTGGCGCCCACCGTGGGGCAGGCGTCTAAGCGACTTCCGGCGATGTTGCAGTTTTTCTCCTTTGGCATGTCTTCCGGCGATGATTTGTTCCTTGGCCACGAGATCCATCTCGGAGCGCTCGCCTTCATCGCCGACGATTCGGCATGGCTCCAGGAAGCGCCTCTAGATGTTGAGGTGCTCCCGATCCGCGGGGCGACGCACTTCTACGCAAGCTCCTGCGGCGTTCTTCTACTACAGTCGTCGACTCCGTACTTGTCGGCTCTCCCCGCTGTTCATCACCGCAAGCGGTCCGGTCGTTCGCGGCTCCAGCGCTGGGTGAAGCATGCGGCGGCTCGCCAAACTTCGTTTTTGCAGATTGCGGCTATCGGGCCCGCCGAGTCACTTCACGGCGTGTTCGACTCGGCATCGGATCCGTCTGACGTTCCCTCCGAGTGTGAGAGCTGCGATCCTGCGGCGGAGGTTCTCATGGCCGATTCACATGAGAGTCCGCCGCCAGGCTTTGGCCGCGGCAGACGCGAAGCTAGGGGTCCGTCGGATGATTAGCAGCGCCGTGATGAGGAGATTCTCCATACTCCCATCGTCGGTGCGACTGCTAAGGCCCAGGCCATGGAGGCCACGTTCCTTCGGCTCAAAGAGATGCAGGAGGCACTCGACGAGCGTGCCCGCCAGCGTCCACCCGTTTCCAGTCGACGTCAGCGACAGCTGTTTTCGAGTGGATCTCATAACAACGTCAAGGTATTCCGTACTCCAATTCTGAATGTTGCAGCAGCTGCTAAGATTGCCGATTCCATTCAGCCGTCCTGTTCGGAGGCTGGCAGAGGTTGGCAGCAGATCCGAGCGTTGCTTGATGCAGTGCAACAGCAGAATTCAGCTGTTTCTCAGTCGCGTAACAGATTACATAGTAACTCCCCCAGAGCAGACACAGTTCAGTCGGCGCACAGTCCGGGGTCGCCTCTGCGTCGCAGGGGCGGAGGTTACCATGAGGATCAGTACCAAGATCAGGGGCGAGATCATTTTGCTCCTCGTTATCACCGTGATGACCGCCGTCGAGTGCCTACTCCCCCGCGGAGTGGATCGCATGTGCCCCGGCACTATGACGATAGGCGCCCGTTCGGCGATGAGCGGTATCCTGGGTTCGATGCAAGGAATGTCCTTGCACAAAGGAGGATCGACAGAGGCAGAGCTCATAGAGATGGTAATGACAGAGATTATCCGAGTGGAAGTGGTACCGTTGTTTCTGGTCCTGAATGTTTTAGCAGAGCCATTCGCTCTGCAGAGATTCCCCCCAATTTCAGGTTGGCGGCTGGAATAAGCAAGTTCTCCGGCGAGTCGAAGCCGGAAACATGGTTAGATGATTATCGAGTGGCTGTGCAGATTGGTGGAGGAAATGACAACGTAGCCATGAAGCATTTGTCCTTGATGTTGGATGGTTCCGCCCGGGCGTGGTTGAATCGTTTAGCTCCTTCTAGCATCTATTGCTGGGAGGATCTTGCCTGAGTGTTCATCAGTACCTTCGAGGGTACTTGCAAGCGTCCTGCGGGTTTGATCGATTTGCAGCATTGTGTTCAGACGCCCAATGAGTCCTTGAGAGATTACATTCATCCTTGGTCCACCTTGCATCACACGATGGAGAATGTTTCCGAGCATCAAGCTGTTTGTGCCTTCAAGGCCGGTGTGAAGTACAGAGAGCTTTACTTGAAGTTTGGGCGGACATGTGACATTTCCTTGAGCAAGATGATGGAGATTGCCACTCGGTACGCCAACGGCGAAGAAGAAGACTGCCTCCGTAGCGGCAAAGGAAAAACAGTCGACAACGATGCCGGCGATGGCAATTCCAGTCGGAAGCAGAAGCGTAAAGCTGATGGCCCTGTTCAGGCAGAGGTGGCCGCTCTGGCGGCGCAAGGAAAAAATAAGGGGAAGTCCAAAGGACAGTTCACCCCCAAGAAAGGAAAGAATCAGTCGGGAACCGATGTTTTGGATTTACCGTGTGCAATCCACACGAAGAAAGATGAGGAGGGCAATTTGATTTTGCCTAAGCATACCACTCGACAGTGCCGTCTACTGATCCAGCAGTTCAAGGAAGGTCCGTCGAGTGAGAAAACTCCTGAAAAGGAGGATGATGAAGACAAAGAAGAGTTTCCTGAGGTCAATGCCACTCTATTGATTTTTGCTGATGTAGAAAGCAAGAGTGGACTGAAGGTTATCAACAGAGAAGTCAACATGGCTGTTCCTGCTACCCCCACATACCTCAAGTGGTCTCAGACTGCTATCACATTCGACCAGTCAGATCACCCAGCTCATATCGCTACCCCTGGTCGGCAGGCGCTGGTGGTGGACCCGGTTGTGGGAGGCACTCGACTCCGTAAAGTCTTGATGGATGGTGGGAGCGGTCTGAACATTTTGTATGCGGATACCCTAAAGGGAATGGGCATTCCGATGTCCCGACTCAGCGAAAGCAACATGCAGTTCCACGGAGTCATCCCTGGGAAGAAGGCCAAGTCACTCGGCCAGATAGCATTGGATGTGGTATTCGGCACAGATAAGAATTTTCGCAAAGAGAAATTGATGTTTGAAGTGGTGGACTTCCAGAGCGCGTACCACGCCATCCTTGGCCGTCCGGCTTATGCTCGTTTCATGGCCCGTCCATGCTACGTGTATCTCAAGCTGAAGATGCCCGGACCCAAGGGTGTGATCATAGTCACTGGCAGTCGACAGAGGGCTGAGGAGTGCCTTCAGCAGGGCTCCAAAATCGCCGATCATCAGATGGCTGTGGTCGAGTTGGAAGAGTACAAGAAGAGTGCTAATCCTGCCGACCTGCTGCGTGCCAAGAAGCCCACCTCCGAGTCAGCTTTCCAGTCGGTAGGTGAAGTGAAGCAAGTGCACATTCACCTGACGGATCCCAATGCTGCCCCGAGCAACATCTCAACGACACTCGACAGCAAATAGGAAGCCGAGCTCATCCAGTTCCTCCGTGAGAACTGGGACATCTTCGCATGGAAGCATGATGACATGCCGGGTGTACCCAGGGAACTGGCTGAGCACCGACTGAGAGTCAACCCGAAGGCCAAGCCTGTGAAGGAGCACTTGCGTCGGTCGGCAGCAGAGAAGCGGAAGGCAATCAGCGAGGAGGTAGCTCGTCTCTTGGCGGCTAAGTTCATACGCGAGATTTACCACTCCGAGTGGCTCTCCAACGTCGTTATGGTCCCCAAGAAAGATAAGTCACTCCGCATGTGTATTGACTTCAAACATATCCATCGGGTCTGCCCGAAAGATCATTTTCCGCTCCCCCGCATCGACCAGATTGTCGATTCGACTGCCGGGTGCGAGCATTTATCTTTTCTTGATGCATACTCCGGTTACCATCAGATCCGTCTGTTTGGTCCAGATGAAATAAAGACAGCCTTCATCACCCCATTCGGGTGTTTCTGTTATATCACCATGCCTTTTGGTTTGAAAAATGCTGGCGCTACCTTTATGCGCATGATTCAAAAATGCCTGCTTGATCAGATCCCTCGGAATGTTGAAGCATACATGGATGATATTGTTGTCAAGTCTCGCAAAGGTTCCGACCTGCTGACTGACTTGGCTGAGACATTCGCCAACTCGAGGAGGTATGATATCAAGTTAAATCCGACAAAGTGCACTTTCGGTGTTCCTGGTGGGAAGTTACTCGGTTTTCTCGTTTCTGAACGAGGAATCGACGTCAATCCTGAAAAGATCAGTGCTATTACCCGAATGAAGAGCCCTGAGCGTGTGCACGATGTCCAGAAGCTCGCAGGTTGCCTGGCGGCGTTGAGTCGATTCATTTCTCGTCTCGGTGAGAAGGCATTGCCTTTATACCGACTGATGAAGAAGTCTGATATGTTCGAGTGGACTCCAGAAGCTGAAGCAGCATTTGTCGATCTCAAAGCCCTGCTTTCCACCCAGCCGGTGCTTGCTGCTCCGCACAGCAAAGAGCCCTTGCTGCTGTACATCGCGGCCACTAATCAGGTCGTCAGTACAGTTCTCACTGTCGAGCGAGAAGAGGAAGGCAAAGCTTACAAAGTCCAACGTCCGGTTTATTACATTTCTGAAGTGTTGACTCCTTCAAAGCAAAGGTACCCATATTACCAGAAGCTCGTATATGGTATATATCTGTCAGCGAAGAAGGTGGCACACTATTTTCAAGACCACTCAATTTCAGTCGTCAGCGATGCTCCATTGTCTGAGATCCTCAACAATCGAGATGCGACTGGTCGAGTGGCCAAATGGGCTATTGAGCTCCTCTACTTTGATATCAAGTTTGAAGCAAATAAGGCAATCAAGTCTCAAGCACTTGCTGATTTCTTGGCCGAGTGGATAGAACAGCAGCAACTAATCCAAATTCACTCGGCACATTGGACCATGTTTTTTGACGGCTCGAAGATGCCGAATGGGTCTAGTGCTGGCGTAGTATTGGTATCCCCAAAAGGCGACAAACTCAGTTATGTCCTACAGATTCAGTTTGATTCCTCCAATAATGAAGCTGAATATGAAGCACTCTTATACGGGTTGCGTATGGCCATTTCACTCGGCGTCCGGCGCCTGATGGTATACGGTGACTCTGATTTGGTGGTCAATCAGGTGATGAAAGAGTGGGATGTCAGGAACCCTACTATGACTAGATATCGCAATGCAGTAAGAAAGCTTGAGAAGAAGTTTGAAGGTTTGGAACTCCATCATGTTCCCCGAGTGAAGAATCAGACAGCTGATGAGCTAGCAAAGATTGGATCCACTCGGAAGCCTGTCCCCAGAAATGTGTTTCTCGAGCACCTACATTCTCCTTCAGTGCAGGAAGATCCCTTCACTGAAGAGCCCCCGCAAGCAAAAAGCGCCTCTGATCCGACTGAAGTTGATGTCCCAGCAGTCATAGATCTGGTCAGGGAGATTTTGGTGATCACGCCTGACTGGATAGTACCTTATATTGCATACATTCTGAGGCAAGAACTCCCAGATGACGAAGATGAAGCTCGACAGATAGTCCGCAGATCCAAGGCCTTTACTGTCATGGATGGACAACTCTACAGGGAAAGTGTAACTGGGGTGACTCAGCGGTGTATCTCTCCTGAAGAAGGTCGACTGATTTTGGAGGAGATTCACTCGGGAACCTGTGGTCATCATGCGTCCTCTAGGACGATTGTTGCCAAAGCTTACCGAGCTGGTTTCTTCTGGCCGCGCGCCAACGAGATGGCTAAGGAGATTGTTGATCACTGTGAAAGATGCCAGTTCTATTCAAACTTGTCACACAAGCCTGCATCTGCCTTGAAGACTATTCCACTCGTCTGGCCGTTTGCTGTATGGGGTTTGGATATGGTTGGACCCCTTCGAACAGGCCAGAGTGGATTTACTCACTTGCTTGTAGCAGTCGACAAGTTCACTAAGTGGGTTGAAGCTAAACCCATAAAGAAGCTGAACTCTCGCACTGCAATCAAATTTATGAAAGAGATAACATTCCGGTATGGAGTCCCCCACAGTATCATTACAGACAATGGCTCAAACTTTGACTCGGAAGAGTTCAGACACATTTGCTCCTCTCAAGGCACTCGGGTGGATTACGCATCCGTTGCGCACCCTCAGACCAACGGTCAAGCTGAGCGAGTGAATGGCCTTATCCTTCAAGGGTTGAAGCCTCGACTCATGTGAGATCTTGATCATGCAGCTGGAGCTTGGGTCACTGAATTGCCATCTGTTCTGTGGGGCTTGAGGACGACTCCTAACCGGTCGACTGGGCGCACTCCTTTCTTCTTGGTGTATGGACCTGAAGCCGTTTTGCCAAGTGATGTCCTTCACAATTCCCCCCGAGTAGACCTTTACTCCGAGGCTTTGGCTGAGCAGGCACGTCAAGATGGTGTAGATCTCTTGGAAGAAGAACGTAAGATGGCTTTGATTCGGTCGACTGTATATCAGCAAGATCTGCGCCGCTTCCATGCGAGGCACGTCAAGAGTCGGTCGTTCCTTGAAGGTGATCTTGTGCTCCGAGTGGATCAGCAGCGACCTCACAAGCTGGCCCCAGCGTGGGAAGGCCCTTTCGTCGTCACCAAAGTACTAAACAATGGTGCCTACCACCTCTTCAACCTCGAGAAGAATATCGACGAGCCGCGCGCCTAGAACGCGGATTTGCTTCGACGTTTTTATACTTGACGATTGAGTTGTTTTGATGTAATAACAGTACTCCAGACAGTTTCGTTTGTTGAAGTTATGACTCCTGCAGTGCATTGTCGATTCCGATCGCGCAATTTCATGTTCAAAAACTACTCCGAGTGACGAGTGATCCTCTCACTCGGGGGCTTAGCTGCGAACCAGTCTTCGCCTAAGTTAAAAACCTTCTCCGAGTGACGAGCGATCCTTTCACTCGGGGGCTTAGCTGCGAACCAGTTTTTGCCTAAGGTAAAAACCTTTCCGAGTGGATAGTATTCCATTCACTCGGAAACTTAGCTGCGAACCAGTCTTCGCCTAAGTTAAAAACCTTCTCCGAGTGACAAGCGATCCTCTCACTCAGGGACTTAGCTGTGAACCAGTTTTCGCCTAAGTTAAAAACCTTTCTGAGTGGATAGTATTCCATTCACTCGGAAACTTAGCTGCGAACCAGTCTTCGTCTAAGTTCAAAACTTCTCCGAGTGACGAGCGATCCTCTCACTCGGGGGCTTAGCTACGAACCAGCCTTCGCCTAAGTTAAAAACCCTTCCGAGTGGATAATATTCCATTCACTCAGAAACTTAGCTGCGAACCAGTCTTCGTCTAAGTTCAAAACTTCTCCGAGTGACCAGCGATCCTCTCACTCGGGGGCTTAGCTGCGAACCAGCCTTCGCCTAAGTTAAAAACCTTTCTGAGTGGATAGTATTCCATTCACTCGGAAACTTAGCTGCGAACCAGTCTTCGTCTATGTTCAAAACTTCTCCGAGTGACGAGCGATCCTCTCACTCGGGAGCTTAGCTGCGAACCAGCCTTCGCCTAAGTTAAAAACCCTTCCGAGTGGATAATATTCCATTCACTCGGAAACTTAGCTGTGAACCAGTCTTCGTCTAAGTTCAAAACTTCTCCGAGTGACGAGCGATCCTCTCACTCAGGGGCTTAGCTACGAACCAGCCTTCGCCTAAGTTAAAAACCCTTCCGAGTGGATAATATTCCATTCACTCGGAAACTTAGCTGCGAACCAGTTTTCGTCTAAGTTCAAAACTTCTCCGAGTGACGAGCGATCCTCTCACTCGGGGGCTTAGCTGCGAACCAGCCTTCGCCTAAGTTAAAAACCATTCCGAGTGGATAATATTCCATTCACTGGGAAACTTAGCTGCGAACCAGTCTTCGTCTAAGTTCAAAACTTCTTCGAGTGACGAGCGATCCTCTCACTCGGGGGCTTAGCTGCGAACCAGTTTTCGCCTAAGTCGAAAATCCTACCGAGTGAATAGCAGCCCATTCACTCAGCCGAGTGGGTGAACGACGTCTTAGCTGTGAATCAGTCTTCGTCTAAGTTCAAACATTGTCCGAGTGACGAGCGATCCTCTCACTGGGAGGCTTAGCTGCGAACCAGTTTTCGTCTAAGTTGAAAACCTTTCCGAGTGGATAGTATTCCATTCACTCGGAAACTTAGCTACGAACCAGTTTTCGTCTAAGTTCAAAACCTCTCCGAGTTCGAGCAACCCTCTCACTCGGGGACTTAGTCGCGAACCAGTTTTCGCCTAAGTTCGAAATCCTTCCGAGTAACGAGCAAACTTAACCAAGCAAGAGACCAGAAAGCAAAATGCAGATAAATCCAGAATCTCTAGTGCGGTTAAAAGTTATTCGCGCAAAGGAAAGTACTCAGGCCCAAGGCCCGAATGAAGTTTTAATCGGTTACACCATCACCCGGCATACCGAGGCAAATAAAGTTTTAGCTGCAAGCAAAGTATTCTTCAAGCACCAGTGGGGCTCGAGGGCTCGACAAAGGTGTCCAGGTCAATTCCATCGGCGATCCGAGTGGCTGCTTCGATGAAGGTCTCCATGAAGTCTTCGAATTGAAGTTTCTTCGTGTTGATCACTCGTAGAGCCTTCAGTTTCTCCTCCTTCGTCTCCTTGCAATGGACCCGGACGAGTGAAACGCCACGTCAGCTCCACAGCGAGTAGCAGACTTTTTCCATGCTTGCACTCGACCAGGGATCTCATTGAGGCGGGTCATCATCGACTCAAGGTCAGTCTGGAGGGTGTCTTCAGGCCACAGTTCCTTGTCGACCTTCTCCAACGCAGCCCTCAGTCGAGTGACATATCCTTGGACACTCCTGAGACGAGCTTCAAGTCGAAACATGTCCATGGCCACGGCGTCCCCGACAGGTGACTTGGTGGGATCCAGATTTGGCTCGATCTCTTCAGTTTCCTTCTCAAAATCTTGACAGAATTCTGCGCGAAGAGAAAGCGAAAAGATGATCACATTGCCGTTCTAAAGAAATCAAAGAAATTCACTCGACGAAAGAAAGTTACCTTCAAGCAAGCCGAACATCTTCTTTGCGAAGTATCCTAATTATTGCTCCAGAGCACTCCTTCTCTTGGTCTGCAGTTCGATCTTTTTGATCCAGTCGGCCCGTTCCTGCTTGAGTTTGGTATTCTCTTCTTCCAATTTGCTGGCTGCGGCAAGCTTCTTCTCAGCAGCTTCAGTTTTCTCCCTCGCCACCTTCTGAGCGTCGGCGAGTGCCTTGTCCTTGTCTTCAAGCGCCTTCTTCATGGTATCTAAAGAAATAGCATTGTTGAGTCGCGCTTGGAGTCGGCGGTTCTCATCACGTACGACTGTTCGAGTGGATACACTCGGTTCAAAGGATGGAAGACGAAAGTGATAGTACAGCTGGTCGACAAAAATTACTTCCCAGGGTCTTTAGCTCAGTCTGCGCACGGTCCAGATTGTTCTTGGACAATTCCAGATCCAGTTCAAGCTGATTCTTCTTCTTCTCCAGGTCGACGTACTTGGTCCCAAGCTCACAGGCTTTCTGAAATCATCAAAGAAATGGTTCAGTCGACGTGGATATTTCTCTACTCCCAAGTGGAAAGGTACAAGTTCAGTCGACTGGAAGGCAGCCTGCCGCCCCACCCCACACCCTTATACAGCATCATATCATGGTTAATGGAAATGATGTCCATGAAACCTGCAGGATAGTTCTTCAGACTACTGCCCATCGTAAACGATTGACAGTAGTCTCGGGGACTACACCCTGTGGGTGCACTCAGTGTGCCCCCACTGGACCAGAGACCACTCGACTAGGTCCGACCTGTCCGAGTCTAAAAAAAAGCAAACATGCAATCATTGTCTCTATCAGACCCCCGCCGAGGCAAGCACTCGACGGCGGTCTCGGGGACTACACCCAGTGGGTGCACTCAGCGTGCCCCCACTGGACCTACTACCACTCGACCAAGTCTACTATCAAAACGAATTTAAGACCCCTGCCGATGCCTTCGTCATTCGACAGTGGTCTCGAGGACTACACCCAGTGGGTGCACTCAGCGTGCCCCCACTGGACCAAAAACCACTCGACTAAGACCCGATCTACTCGAGGAAAAAACAAGCAAGTATGCACTGAAGAAAACACCCAGTGGGTGTAAAGTCAAGTTGGACAGGAATTCAATCAGAAATGAACTTACAATCGAACTTACTTGGACATTGGCTTGAAGCGCTGAACTGGCATCATAGGCTAACTTGCTGGCCTCGTACGCCTCCTTCGTTCGCAGCATCATTTGCCCAGCCTGGATCATGGCCTCTTTGGCAGCTCCAGTCTGGTCTTCTGGGACGTGGTACAGAGGGTATGCAGGCGGCAGATGAGTCGGTGCCGCAGTTGAAGTCACGAGAGGTGCTTGAGGTTGCCCAATCGGCGCCGAAATCACAAGAGTTGAAGTCGCTGGTGGGGCACTCGACAGCGGAACCACGGGATCAGTTCTGGCTCGGGAAGAATCACCAAGCTCTCGAGAGGACGCAGTAGTTGACCCACGTGGTGCCTGTCCTGATGACGTTCTCCGAGTGCATACGCGTGGAGTGTCCAAGGCCACAACTTCGCCTTCAGCACCCTGTTGCGGCTCCTCATCGTCTTCCAAATGGATGACGTCGTCAACTGTCAATCGACAACATTAGTTTATTTCATTCGATGAATTGCCTTCAAAAATCAGTCTACAGTGAAGATTTACTACACCTTATTGAGAGGTGGCCGAGTCAGGAGTGTCCACTTCCATGTGATCCCCCTCATCCCGCAGAGGCGACGTCACCGAGGTAGTAGCTCTGGTGAATGAATTTCATTCGGTGAGCAAAGACATGAAGTTTCACAACAGCAGAAAAGGAAAATAAACACTCACGTTGAGGCGACAGGCACAGTGATCTTTATACGGGGCAGAGCCTTCCGAGGCTTTGGTGCGTCTGACCTGGGCTGTTTTGCAGCTTTTTCAGTCGACCCAGATGGCGCGGCGCGGTCGCGCTTCAGGTTCCTGGTGCTTGATGCCAAAGTTTTGCTTGGGGCGGCCTCCGGGTCTTCTCGCAGCTTGGTACGATGCTCGATGCGCGGAGGAGCCTGGGCCTCTACCTCGCCTTCCTCTAGATCGTCATCACTGCCTTCGCTATCATCGTCGTAATCAACATCTGCGCTGCCGTCTGCGCTCCCTTCTTCGTCGTCAGGCTGTTATCCATTCGGCATGGGTGAATACATGTTTGTGAACTCCTGCAAGATACAAACTATAAAGTCAGTCGACCGAAGACCCAATCACTCGACAAAATATGAAAGCACTCGACAGAGATGTAACTCACCAGGTTCGTCGGTGGGTTCAAAGCAGAGAAGGGCAAGATTCGCTTGGCTCCCAGAGGATTATCACAGGCTCCGGTGATGCTCCTGATCCACTGGGCAACAGTCTCGTCGGAAACTTCCTCTGGATGTCTCCGAGTGGTATCCTCGGGGCCCGAATAATGCCACATAGTGTGATCCCTGGCTTGAAGAGGCTGGATTCGTCGACTGAGAAACGTCTCTAAGAGATCCATACCAGTCACTCCGCCACGGACCAGGTCTACTACTGCATTCACTAAAATCCCTACCTGGACCTTCTCTCCCTTTGTCAGGCTCAGTGTTCTGGGAGTAGTAGGTCGATCCAAGGTGAAAGGCGGAACACCAGTCAACATATTGGGAGACGCAACATCTTTGCAGTAAAACCATGTCGACTGCCAGCCCCTAACAGATCCGGGAAAGTTCATCGACGGAAACGCACTCCTACCCCTCTTCTGAAGCCCCAGACCACCGCATTGCTGGATGACATGGGTCTTACTATCACTAGGATTGGCTTTTTTGACACATTGGGACCGAATGGTGAATATGTGCTTGAATAAGCCTCAGTGAGGAGGACAACCCAAGAAACACTCGCACAAGGTGATAAAAGCAGCAAGGTACGAGATAGCATTCGGAGGAAAGTGGTGGAGTTGCGCTCCGAAAAAGTTCAAAAACCCGTGGACGAATGGATGAGGGGGCATAGAAAAACCTCGCTCAACGTGGGTGAGGAGGAGGACTCGCTCCCCTTCGCGCGGCTCCGGCTCGATCTCCCCCTCCGACAGCCTCCACGAGCCTTCGGCCACGAGCCCGTCAGCGACAAGGTTCTCCACGTCCCCCGCTACGATCGTCGACGGGAGAAAATGTCCCTGGATCCACCCCGGCGGTGCAGTGAATCGGGCGCCCGAAGGCTTCTTCGCCTTGGCTCCTCCCTTCTTGGCATGCTCGAGCTTCTCCGTCTTGCTTTTCATCATCGCGGCGACGGTCGTCGAGGCGGAGTTGAGCGGTGCGCGTGGAGCAGGGGAGGCGGAGCAAAAGAGATCATTTGGGGGAGAAGTACTGTACCGGCCCGGTGCCGTCGTGTCTTATATCCGCCCGAGTGAGTCGCTGACCTGTGGGCCCGTCAGATCTCTGGATATCCCGATTTCAGAGGAAGAGCGGTACGTGGCGGTAATGGCGGCGCGAAAATCGAGGCGTCATGCCCCCACTTGCCCCAGTCGTTGCGTCATCGTCGCGCGGCGCGTGCTTACCCAATATTCGAATCCCGTGAAATCCGGGCCTGACGAAGCGACCCGTCGCATCAGAAGACCCTGCTGGCCGCTCGGACCTGATTCCGCACTGAAGTTCACTCGGATACATTTCAAGACAGAATCGATCAGGGTGAATGACAAAGATTCCAATCGACGCAGACTTTTGTGAAGCCCTAAAATGCACTCGGAATTTTTTGTGCCTTATCAGAACCCGCATCGACCCCTTTTTCACTCAAACCCCGATCCATTCGGGGGCTAATGATGGGGATATGTACCTAGGGTAGGGTCATAGGCCTGACCTACATACCCTACCTAAGGACACTGCCCTAGAAAGCTTAAGGACTACAAGGAAGTCTCCGACTGAAATCACCAAGACGTACGAGTCACTCGACAACATCCACTCGAAGGTTTCTTCCTTCACTCGACGGCTACCTTTCACTCGGAAGAACTAGAAGACAGTCGACCGCAGAAGATCAGAAGCCACCCCGGGGAGGCCAACGGGCAGGCGTTCGGCTAAACCATAAGTTGCATTTATTACATACGTTACCAGTAACGTCCATCTTTATTACCACGATCGGACCCTTGGATGCCGGGCATTCATGAGGGGCAGCGTACTCTATATAAGCCGCCCCTCCCCTCTGGCACAAGGGTTCGCATCTTTTGTAACTCCCATATTCCACACGACAGAAAGCTCCCAAGCACCTGAGACGTAGGGCTGTTACCTCCACGAGAGGGGCCTGAACTCATACATCCGTGTGTACACCCTCGCCGTAGCTAGGACTCTGCCCTCTCCTTTCGTACCCCTACCTTCTACTGTCAGGCTCGTTCCCACGACACATGCCTCATGTAGAGGTCGCTTCCACGAATCAGGCCCCCCCTCCCCCTACATGGCTACATGCCAACATGCAGGCATGCAAGACCAGTCAAACCACACGGAAGACATGAGTCGAGAATAAATTAACATAATGTGTTCTAGATTATTTTAATTCTTGCGTTGAATTTTTGAATATCTTCTAACGGCTAGTTTTACTCTATGTAGAGATAGGAGCGCAATAGGGGTATACATAAGGGTGGGGCGTTTTGGAGGCCGAGCTGCCTGGCGGCCGCTATCTGGTGCGAACATTGTGACGGTGGGATCCGCACCTTTTTTTTTAACACAGTACAGACGCAAATGCTCATACATACGCGCATATACTCACCCCTATGAACGCACACATGCACACCCTACTCCTATGAGCACCTCCGAGAGACTGAGCCGGCATATCATCTTGAGATTTACGAAGTCACCGTAGGCGCCTCGTCGTCGACGGGAACGTCTCCTCCCACTGAAAGCGCATCGCCGGAAATCCTGAAATAAATCCAGGAATAATGCGAGCACCAGGACTTGAACCCTGGTGGGCTGGGAATACCACTGTCCCTCTCACCATCCAACCACAGGTTGGTTCGCGGGATCCGCACCTTCTGACTTTCCAGATTATATACGGATGCTATTAGGAGAAATACACCGGTGCCATTCTGTTGTGTTCCCTAATTGTACGTTGGCCTCCTGGTGGGCGATGATTGCAAGAACATGACATGCGTTGTGGGCGGGTTTGAATTTAGGTGTTGCTATGCCTCGCATGTAGTCTCTCCAGCGTGCGAAGCAGCGGCACGAAGTACAAAGAAGCACATGCACGCCTAGTTGTTTTTTCCTTTTTTTGATTTCTTTTTTTCTTTTTTCCTCTAGTTGCACATGCACGAATTACAATTTTAACTCAGGTAATCGTGTGGTACAAACTAACAAGGTAAAACAGTTTTGTTCTATCTGGTTGATTAAGGACTTGTTTATTAACCCCTCCAAAAAGGTCTTAATCACGAAAATACAAAGGTGAACACAGTTTCACGCGCATTCACGTGAATGGTAAATTAAAAAAGAAAACTAACAAATTTTCAAAAGTTCTGAAATTTTGTGACATTAAGCTTGCTCGACCATTCTACTCACGTGTGTAGTTTCGTAAAGTATGAACATCGTTGGTATACTGGAAAAAAAATACAATTGGGACTTTACTATCCGTCAAACAATGTTCTGTAATGTAGCTTCAATTTTTTCATTTGCACCGAGAATGCCATGAATGTCATTTCTTCGTGAAAGTTCATACGTGAGTATACGATCAACTATGTATGTTTACAGGAAAAAAAGTTTTTTTTTTGTTTTTTGCTAGTACTTTTTTTGAATTTACTATTCATAAGTGGTGCGCGTAGAACTATATTCACTTAATCCGCATAATTTTATTATACTTTTGTTTGATTTCGCGATACATTCAAAATTTTGGTTAGAAGTTTCAATAGAAAAATAAATACCACTTCATCGGTTTGGCTTGATGAAACTACTACTTCAATCGTTGGGTAAACAACTACGAAAACAAATGGTAGCCACCCGGTATGTGAAGCTAGCAACTTCAGAATCACTAGTAGGAAAACCCCCATTTGTCCCGGTTCGTAAGGGCCTTTTGTCCCGGTTCTGGAACCGGGACTAAAGGGTCGGGACTAAAGCCCAAAATCTTTAGTCCCGGTTGGCTTACGAACCGGGACTAAAGGCCCTACACGTGGCCGGTGCTGGGAGCCCAGGCAGGAGGACCTTTAGTCCCGGTTGGTGTTGACCAAAAGGCACTGGGGTTTTTGTTTTTTTTTTGAAAGGGGGGGGGGGGGGGTTTAGGGGGGTTTGTAGGGTTAATTGAGGTGTTTCATATTGTGTTAGCTAACTAATAGAGAGAAGTGTCCTCTCTTTCTCCGTGCTTGGTCGACGCTAGCTACTATAGAGAGAACTCGACACGCTAGCTAGTAAGCAAATGAAGGAACCATTAAGTACACAAGATCGTCAATCATGAACATATACACAGAGAAGTGATCGACCTCTCTTTCTCCGAGAGATTGGTCGAACAACAAGTTTTCGTATATCTATCCGACGCTACTAGCTACATATATACAATATAAGATCTCTTACAATCCCTAACATTTAATTTCAAATTCCAGATGGTATTCTCCGGCTTTATTTATGACGTGGTCAAGAAAGAATCCCGCCAATTCCTCTTGAATTGCTCGTATGCGATCATGTGGTAGGAGTTCATCCCACATCTGCCACGTCTAATTTGAAGAAGGGGGTCAATACATATATATGAATGAAACTCAACACAGATCATGGTAATAAAATAAAATTGTGAATATTATTGCTTATGCACTTGAAATTGTTTTTCAGAGTAGCCCCGCTTAGGGGTCATCGCGTTGTAGATGAACTCGCAAACGTAGTATCCACAAAAATTATTCCCTTTTTCCTGCCACAAGCACTTTACGAGAAATAGAGTTCAATCAAACTGATAATCAAGCATGATAAATGGTATTGATAGAACTAGAATCAATGGGAGATGCGCGGAACTAGCTAGTAGTACTTACTTTCGGGTGTGTAAATCGCAGCTCCCTCGGCAGTGCCGGAACAATTGCGGTGAACTCTTTCCAAACCCTGCCAGACAAAGAAAATAATTACTTGATATCAGGAAATGAACAAAGTTGCCGATATGATGCGATAATGATCGATTGAACTTACTTCTGGAGCATTTCAGTCATGTCCGCATATTCCTGGGGATCTTTTCATTTCGAGTCTAAGACGATTACTACTCCCCGCTCAAGCTTAATCTCTAGCAGAATATAGTGGAATCTGCGCACGCATGCATAACTCATCAATTACATTACTATAACCTCGAGTAATAAGGGAAACCGAATATGCACAAGACAGTAACACTCACTTGAAGTTGTAAGGAAAGAGTATTGTCCCTTTGTTTTGATTTTTAAGCAACGATTGTAGCAAGTTGTCCTCGGTTTGTGTGACATTGTTTCTAACCGTAAACTCATGTATGATATTTGGGTTAATGAACCCAATGTCATACATTTGTGCTTTTCTGCATTCGACGATCTTCAATCTGCATAATATAGTGAGGATAATTATATATACATGCAATGAAAGAGCTGAGCTATATATATTGAGAGACTTAATTACAGAAGTAGTACTTACAGACAGTAGCAAGTCACGATTGTTTTGTCAAGGGCCTTTTTATTGTATAACTGGAATATCTCCTCAAATTCAACATTCAATAGATCCATTCCAACGAGGTCGTGCTCCTCTTTAATTCTCAGCGTCAAAGTATCCCTCCCAGACTCCCGGCAGGTTTTCATGTACCATTCATGCAATGTTCGCATCATCGTTGTTAGAGGAGGATGATCAGGTTTGACGAGAGGCCGCCCGTACCGGTAACTGAATTCGTCCACCTCCAACGGCTCAAACTGTACATCATCGCTCAGGTAATCACCAGGATTGGTACCGGGCACCATCCCCGGATGATTAGCGACGATATCGGTAGACACCTTGAGCGGGGGGCACGATTGGTTCGCCTGTTCGCCGAGCTGGGGAATTTTTTCCCACTTCTTCGTTTTGCTAACCTTGCATCACTGGAAGTACTTCCCGACCGCCGCCCGTCTTGATATGTCTTTTTAACACAGCGGTCAAAGTTGGAATCCGGCGGAGGCGGTGGTGGTCGCTTCAGGGCATTGATAGTGCGCATCACTTTCACCGGATCTAGCTTCTCCTTCGGAGGTGGAGTTTTCTTTGCAAAATGGGCCGTCAATTCGGCCTGACATATCTCCTCGTTTTCAGACTCGGTCCTCTCATATGGTAACTTTTCCAGAGGCTTGAGAGATGGACCGTATCTATAATCCCTCCCGCCTCTTCTTGTACTGCTAGCCGCCGGAGCGGCGGCGTCTCTCTTCTGTCATTGCTTACGAGGCGGAGAAGGAGGCGGAGTGCTCCGACGCGCCGGAGGAGCCGGAGCGGCGGCGTCTGTCTTCCGTCGTTACCGACGAGGCTGAGGAGGAGGCGTACTGCTCCGACGTGCCAGAGTAGGCGAAGGAGGAGGCGGAGTGCCCTCACGCGTCGGAGGAGCCGGAGAAGGAGGCGGGGTGCCCTGATCACTCGCCGGACGAGGAGGTGGAGGAGGCGGAGTGCCCTGACTTGCCGGAGGAGGAGGAGGAGGCGGAGGTGTCCAGTTTGGAAGCTTGATGTACTCCTTCTGCCATAGACATGTACTCTTCAGGGCACGACCCAGCCGATTCCCCCCTTCACCTGTAGAGTGGTGAAGCTCGAGCTCCTCAAATTCCTTCATTACTTCATCGACCATCACAACAGCATAGCCATGTGGAATCGGACGGCAGTGAAAAGTTCTGTTGGGTTGAGGAGGTGCAACAGAGCCGACAGCCGCCAATAAAGTGAGGTTCTGGCATTTCGTCATAAGATTGCAATGTTGAGCCTCCGTGATAGTATCCATGGGGTAGCTAGGAGACGTGAAGTCAGGCTGAAGGGGCTCCGTGGAAGCGACGCTGCTTCTCCGCTGAGATGGCGGGGTAGCTTCTGGGGTAGCTTCGTGCCGCTGAGATGGTTGGACGGCAGCTCGCTGGCTCTCAGCTTCCTCTAGCTTTTGTAGTCTTGCATTGAGCTTCTGAATTTCGCTCAGCTCCGCTTTCCTCTTTCTCTCCCAGCTTCTGTAACCGCCTGCGTCGGGAAACCCAACCTTCCACGGAACGGAGCCTGGTGTGCCTCGTGTTTGTCCAGGGTGCTCAGCATTCCCTAGGGCCTCAGTCAGCTCGTCCTTCTCTCTGTCGGGAATGAACGTCCCTTCCTGCACTGCGGTGATATACTCCTGAAGCTTGTTCATGGGTATTGCAAGTTGCTCGTTCGTCCAACGGCACTTCCCTGTTTCAGGGTCCAAAGTTCCCCCAACCCCGAAGAACCAAGTCCTTGAACGGTCTGGCCAGTTCAATGTCTGTGGTACGACGTTTTTAGCAATCAGGTCATTCTCAGCTTTGTCCCACAACAGCCGGGCTTTGAGGTAGCCACCTAACCCCGTGTGATGGTGATACTGCTTCTTTGCAGCATTGGTTTTGTTTGTCTCTGACATTTTAATACTCTTGTCCGATGTCTTGTATGCCACAAATGCGGGCCAGTGATCTCTTATCTTCTCAAATCGGCCGGTGAATACTGGAGTCTTCCCTTTGTCGACAAACTTTGATTTCAACTCATTCTTCCACCTCCTGAATAGATCTGCCATCTTCTTAAGAGCACACGCCTTGACCAGTGGCTCTATAACTGGCTTATTCGGATCCTCCTCTGGCGGTAGGATGAAATTTGCCTTCAGCGCGGTCCAAAGATCATCTTTCTGTCTATCGGTGACATAATCAGCTTCAGGGGCGCCGTCCTTAGGCTTATTCCATTGCTTGATGCTGATCGGGATGTCGTCCCTAACAATAGCTCCGCACTGAGCAGAAAATGCGTCCTTGCTCCGCTTGGGTTCAATCGGATGGCCATCGTGCGCGACTGCTGTGATCGTGAACCTTTCATCCTTGCGCAACCTCTTCTTCGGGCCTCGTCTCGTTACCGAAGTTTGGCTCGATCCGGAGGGCTATAAAAGAAGAAAGAAGAGTTAATTAATATATGTACATACCAAAACAATTAATGCATCAATTAGGTAGTCAGCACAGGCTTAATTAATATATATACCTCGCCGGACTTTGCAACAGCTCCCTCCTCCGTTCGGTCACCGGAGCCGTCATCATGGTCTCCTTCTTCCTCCGGCATTCGGTCACCGGAGCCATCATGATCATGTCCTTCCTCCTCCATTGTTCGATCACCGGAGCCGTCATCCTCTCCTTCCAGACCATTGGTGTCGTTGAGAAACGACAAGATATCACGTCCGCCGCCGTGGATTATGTCCCCCAACAACTGTTCTTGTTCCAAGTCTCTTGGATCCATAGTTTCTGCAAATATTACAACATGGCAATTAATATACAAACATGAATGTCCGACGTCTGGACCGCCTCTCTCATGAATGTCCGACGTCCGGTTTGGGGTGGCCTTGACAACACTTCTAGGGTAGGGACGGGAGGGGGTAGGAGATCGACAACGCTCTTTCTTCTAGGGTTTGGGTGGCCTCGAGAGTTTATCGGGTAGGGACGGGAGGGGGTAGGTGATCGACAACGCTCTTTCTTCTTTTGCACATCCATAATGGGGGCATTCTTGCTAAATCTATATTACCGGAGTTTTCTGTATGAATTTTTTTTTCTAGGGTTTGGGTGGCCTCGAGAGTTGGTCGCCCGGTATATCGAGAGGGGGGTGAACATTTTACCTTAGTAACTTAGAAAAAAAATGTTATTGGGGAGGGGGTATATCGACCCCCCCCCTCCCCCCTCATGTCGAAGTTATCGGGGAGGGGGTATATCGACAACGACATACATTCCGGATAACATATACACACATATACACACATATACATGAACATATATACATATACATGAAAAAAACATATACATGACTTTTTACATGAACATATACACACATATACATGAACATATATACATATACATGAAAAAAACATATACATGACTTTTTACATGAACATATACACACATATACATGAACATATACATATACATGAAAAAAAACATATACATGGCTGGAGGCCGGCGACGAGGACGGCGGGCTCGGGGCGGCACGCGGTGACGGGGACGAGGACGGCGGGCGCTCGGGGAGGCGACGACGACGAGGGCGGCGGGCTCGGGGAGGCAACGACGCGGCGACGGGGAGGCAACGGCGACGACTGGGACGGCGAGCTCGGGGAGGCGACGACGACGAGGACGGCGGGCTCGGCGACGGCGACGACGCGGCGACGTCGGGGAGGCGACGGTGACGACGGGGACAGCGGGCTCGGGGAGGCGACGACGACGAGGACAGCGGGCTCGGCGACGGCGACGACGCGGCGACGGGGAGGCGACGGCGACGACGAGGACGGCAGGCTCGGGGAGGCGACGACGCGGCGACGGGGACGCGGCGGCGACGACGGGGACGACGGAATTGGGGAGGCGGGCTCGGGGCAACTTGTAGATGAAAACCTGAAATTTTCCAAGGGTTTTCTTATATACAAGAAGCATTGGTCCCGGTTGGTGGCACCAACCGGGACCAATGGCCACCTTTAGTCCCGGTTGGTGCCACCAACCGGGACCAAAGGTCTCTTTTCAGCAGCCCAAAGGGCGGGAAGCAGAGACCTTTAGGCATTGGTCCCGGTTGGTGGCACAAACCGGGACCAAAGGTGCGCATTGGTCCCGGTTGGTGCCACCAACCGGGACCAATGGCCTTGCACAGCGGCGTAGTGGTGGGAGTTTAGTCCCACCTCGCTAGTTGAGAGCCCCGAGCACCTGTTTATAAGCCCCGCTGCCTCTTCTTTCTCGAACTCCTCTGAACTGCAGGCCTATGGGCCTAATCTGACACTGCTATGCCTGTGGGCCTGCTGGGCCTTCTGCGGGCCTGAATCCTGGCCCAACTATCTTAGTTTCTAGTCGTATTCAGGCTGTGGTGGCCCAGTAGGTGGCATTTTTTTTTCTGTTTATTTGTTTTCTTTTTTGCTTTTTTTTCAGTTTTCCAGTGATTCTTTTTGCTGTTAGGTCACAAAATTATAGACTTTCTGTTAGTGCCATTAATTTTCATATTTGAATAGTTTAAATTTGAATTCTTTTAAATTTGTGTGAATAACTTTACTATAAAATAGATTTTGGAGTGATTCTTTTTCCTGCTATTTAATATTATTGTGTTTTATCATTATATTAAATTTGGTAATTTTTAGGTTATTTTCAATGTCTGTTTTAATCAAGAACAGATTTTGTTATTTTAGTTTGCTATTAAAGTTTGTAACTAAAAAATTCTTTATGAAAATTCTTTTTGCCATTAATGTTTTGAACAGAAAATACTTTGATAATTTTAGTTGCATAAATTTTATATAATTTTAGTTTAAAAAATACTAGAGGTTTATAAAAGCTTTTTAGTTGCTATTAGAGTTTTATAAAAGCACTACAAATGAACTCTGAAAAGCTTGAAAGTTTGCATGGTATCATCATTTCACCCACATAGCATGTGCTAAAAAGTTGAGAGGGTTACGGCAAAAACTGGATGCACTTCGTGTACAAAACGGGCAATCTCTTTCGAAGTATCAGGGTTTCGAACGAAAACTCACCTGTTACAAAGGGATTTCATTTTTTTGAACTTATTTGAACTCCAGACTTTTTGTGTGTTCAAAATGCACCATTCCAAGCCACATCATCAAATTTTAACCCTTTCTGACTTCATTTGTTATTTTTCATGCATTTACTAATTTTTTTGAGCTAAGTGACCCTGAAATTGAAAAGCACTACAAATGAACTCTGAAAAGCTTGAAAGTTGGCATGGTATCATCATTTCACCCACATAGCAAGTGCTAAAAAGTTGAGAGGGTTACGGCAAAAACTGGATCCACTTCGTGTACAAAACGGGCAATCTCTTTCGAAGTATCAGGGTTTCGAACGAAAACTCATCCGTTACAAAAGGGATTTCATTTTTTTGAACTTATTTGAACTCCAGACTTTTTGTGTGTTCAAAATGCACCATTCGAAGCCACATCATCAAATTTTAACCCTTTCTGACGTCATTTGTTATTTTTCATGCATTTACTGATTTTTTTGAGCTAAATGACCCTAAAATTGAAAAGCACTTCAAATGAACTCTGAAAAGGTTGAAAGTTGGCATGGTATCATCATTTCACCCACATAGCATGTGCTAAAAAGTTGAGAGGGTTACGGCAAAAACTGGATGCACTTCGTGTACAAAATGAACAATCTCTTTCGAAGTATCAGGGTTTCGGACGAAAACTCATCTGTTACAAAGGGATTTCATTTTTTTGAAATTATTAGAACTACATACTTTTTGTGTGTTCAAAATGCACCATTCGAAGCCACATCATCAATTTTCAACCCTTTCTGACTTCATTTGGTATTTTTCATGCATTTACTAATTTTTTGAGCTAAATGACCCTGAAATTGAAAAGCACTTCAAATGAACTCTGAAAAGGTGAAAAGTTGGCATGGTATCATCATTTCACCCACATAGCATGTGCTAAAAAGTTGAGTGGGTTACGGCAAAAACTGGATGCACTTCGTGTACAAAACGGACAATCTCTTTCGAAGTATCAGGGTTTCGGACGAAAACACATCTATTACAAAGGGATTTCATTTTTTTGAACTTATTTGAACTCCATACTTTTTGTGTGTTCAAAATGCACCATTCAAAGCCACATCATCAATTTTCAACCCTTTCTTTCTTCATTTGGTATTTTTCATGCACTTACTGGTTTTTTGAGCTAAATAACACTGAAATTGAAAAGCATTTCAAATGAACTCTGAAAAGGTTGAAAGTTGGCATGGTATCATCATTTCACCCACATAGCATGTGCTAAAAAGTTGAGTGGGTTACGGCAAAAACTGGATGCACTTCGTGTACAAAATGGACAATCTCTTTCGAAGTATCAGTCTTTCGGACGAAAACTCATCTGTTACAAAGGGATTTCATTTTTTTAAACTTATTTGAACTCCATACTTTTTGTGTGTTCAAAATGCACCATTCAAAGCCACACCATCAATTTTCAACCCTTTCTGACTTCATTTGGTATTTTTCATGCACTTAGTGATTTTTTTGAGCTAAATAACACTGAAATTGAAAAGCACTTCAAATGAACTTTGAAAAGGTTGAAAGTTGGCAAGGTATCATCATTTCACCAACATAGCATGTGCTAAAAACTTGAGTGGGTTACGGCAAAAACTGGATGCACTTCGTGTACAAAATGGACAATCTCTTTCGATGTATCAGGCTTTCGGACGAAAACTCATCTGTTACAAAGGGATTTCATTTTTTGAACTTATTTGAACTCCATACTTTTTGTGTGTTCAAAATGCACCATTCAAAGCCACATCATCAATTTTCAACCCTTTCTGACCTCATTTGGTATTTTTCATGCACTTACTGATTTTTTTGAGCTAAATAACCCTGAAATTGAAAAGCACTTCAAATGAACTCGTACCCTTTGTAAGTCATTACAGTCGAACATGGTCCCCTGGCCAATGAGTACAGCTCATCAGAAATAGTGTTGTCACGCATGAGACGTGTTTGCAACCAACTGCCGAAAGTCCTGATGTGTTCACATGTAATCCAGTCGTCACACTGCTCCGGGTGTTTGGAGCGCAGAATATTCTTGTGTTCATCGACATATGGGGTCACCAAGGTAGAATTCTATAAAACTGTGTAGTGTGCTTGAGACCAAGAATGGCCGTCCCTACATATTATTGAGTCCGCTCCTAGCGTGCCTTTTCCAATCAGTCTCCCCTCATACCGCCATTGAGGGAGACCAATCTTCTTAAGGTCAGGAATGAAGTCAACACAAAACCCAATGACATCCTCTGTTTGATGGCCCATGGAGATCCTTGCTTCTGGCCTAGCGCGGTTATGAACATATTTCTTTAAGACTCCCATGAACCTCTCAAAGGGGAACATATTGTGTAGAAATACAGGGCCCATAACGGCAATCTCGTCGACTAGATGAACAAGGACGTGCGTCATGATATTGAAGAACGACGGTGGGAACACCAGCTCGAAACTAACAAGACATTGCACCAAATCACTCCTTAACCTTGGCATGATTTCTGGATCGATCACCTTCTCAGAGATTGCATTGAGGAATGCACATAGCTTCACAATGGCTAATCGAACGTTTTTCGGTAGAAGCCCCCTCAATGCAACCGGAAGCAGTTGCGTCATAACGTTCATACATAGTTCTCATTATTGAACAACATATAGCTCTCTAGAGCATCTAATTAAAACATACATTGAAACTATAAAATTTAAATGCAACAACAAATGCGATCATAACCGCAACTAAGGTACCAATTGATCCAACGGCATAATGATACCAAGCCTCAGTATGAATGGCATATTTTCTAATCTTTCTAATCTTCAAGCGCATTGCATCCATCTTGATCTTGTGATCGTCGACGACATCGGCAACATGCAACTCCAACTTCATCTTCTCCTCTTTCAAGTAATTTTTTTCTTTTTCAACCAAATTTAACTTCTCGACAAGAATTTCTATGTCGGTTGGAATTTCCGGTTCACATACCTCCTAGATTAAAAAATCTATGTCACGTTGGTCGGCATAATTGTCATAAACACTAAATAAAACAAATAGTTATAAAAGATAATATATACCACATCCGAATCATAGACCGGACGAGGGCCGACGTGGGCGGATACCATGACCATGGCACTATATAATAACAAACAATAATAAAAGTAAGAAAATTACACAAGTATCTATCTAAATGATACAAGTAAGAACTTTTTTCTTTTAGAAAGAAGATAAGAAGAAGAGGCTAACCACGGTGGTGCCGGCGCCGAGATGGACGCGGGCGATCGACGGCGGTGAGGACGGGGACGGGACAGGACGGACCGCCAAACCTAAACAAATCTTGAGAAAAATGGAGCTTGGACAAGGAGCTTCGAGAGGAGAAAGCTTAAGTGTGGCTCGGGCATTTCATCGAACACCTCATGTGCATAGGATGTGAGCTAGAGCACCACCACTAGTACATAACAGGGCATTGGTCCAGGCCGGGCCAGCCTATTAGTCCCGGTTCACTCACGAACCGGGACCAATGGGGGCATTGGTCCCGGTTCGTGAGGCCAGGGGGCCGGCCGGGCCTCGTGGGGCATTGGTCCCGGTTCGTATGACCCCTTTGGTCCCGGTTCCAGACACGAACCGGGACCAATGGGCCTCGCTCCTGGCCCACAACCATTGGTCCCGGTTCGTGGCTGGAACCGGGACCAAAGGGGATCCTTTAGTCCCGGTTCCAGCCACGAACCGGGACCAATGAGATGCCTATATATACCCCCTCGCCAGCGAGCAGAGCACTCCACACTGCTCTGTTTTTCTGGCCGGCGAGGGGGGAGCTTTGTGGTGCTCTAGCTCACCTCCTATGCACATGAGGTGTTCGATGAAATGCCCGAGCCACACTTAAGCTTTCTGCTCTCGAAGCTCCTTGTCCAAGCTCCATTTTTCTCAAGATTTGTTTAGGTTTGGCGGTCCGTCCTGTCCCGTCCCCGTCCTCACCGCCGTCGATCGCCCGTGTCCATCTCGGCGCCGGCACCACCGTGGTTAGCCTCTTCTTCTTATCTTCTTTCTAAAAGAAAAAAGTTCTTACTTGTATCATTTAGATAGATACTTGTGTAATTTTCTTACTTTTATTATTGTTTGTTCTTATATAGTGCCATGGTCATGGTATCCGCCCACGTCGGCCCTCGTCCGGTCTATGATTCGGATGTGGTATATATTATCTTTTATAACTATTTGTTTTATTTAGTGTTTATGACAATTATGCCGACCAACGTGACATAGATGTGTTTATCTAGGAGGTATGTGAACCAGAAATTCCAACCGACCCTCTTGTCGAGAGGTTAAATTTAGTTGAAAAAGAAAATGAGGATTTGAAAGAAAAATTGAAAAGAATTGAGGAGGAGAAGATGAAATTGGAGTTGCATGTTGCCGATGTCGTCGATGACCACAAGATCAAGATGGATGCAATGCGCTTGAAGATTAGAAAGATAAGAAAATATGCCATTGATAATGAGGCTTGGTATCATTATGCTGTTGGATCAATTGTTACCTTAGTTGCCATTATGATCGCATTTGTTGTTGCATTTAAATGTTTTACATAGTTGTATGTTAGTTTCAATTTATGTTTTAATTAGATGCTCTAGAGAGCTGTATGTTGTTCTATGAGAACTATGTGTGAACTTTATGTATTTATTTTTTCAATAAGAACATTTGATCACTTCTCTATTCACTTCTCTATTCATTTTCCCTCGTCCGGTCTATGATTCGGATGTGGTATATATTATCTTTTATAACTATTTATTTTATTTAGTGTTTATGACAATTATGCCGACCAACGTGACATAGATTTTTTAATCTAGGAGGTATGTGAACCGGAAATTCCAACCGACATAGAAATTCTTGTCGAGAAGTTAAATTTGGTTGAAAAAGAAAACAATTACTTGAAAGAAAAATTACAAAGGCTTGAAGAGGAGAAGATGAAGTTGGAGTTGCATGTTGCCGATGTCGTCGCCGATCACAAGATCAAGATGGATGCAATGCGCTTGAAGATTAGAAACATTAGAAAATATGCTCTAGAGAGCTATATGTTGTTCAATAATGAGAACTATGTATGAACGTTATGTATTTATTTTGGTCACTACTGTACTTTGGCTTTAATGTGATGATGAATTTCTATTAATTTGGTCACTTCTCTATTCATGATATGCACGCAGATGAACCGGCAATGGATGTACGGTGACCGACGCACCTCCGAGTATATTGAGGGCCTGCATAATTTTCTCGAAGCGGCTGAGGCAAACAAGCAGAATGGTTTTATGCATTGTCCATGTACTGTCTGTGAGAATACGAAGGCTTTCTCCAACTATAAAACCCTTCACTTCCACCTGCTTCAGAAGGTTTTATGCCACACTATAATGTTTGGACCAAGCATGGAGAAAGAGGGGTTATGATGGAAGACAACGAAGAAGAAGAGGATGACGACAACTACCCGCCCCCTGAATACGGTGATGCTGCAATGGGGGAAGCTGAAGATCAAGAGGAACCAGACGATGTGCCCGATGATGATCTTTGCCGGGTCATTGTTGATGCACAGAGAGAATGCGAAAGTGAAAGGGAGAAGTTGAAGTTCGATCGCATGTTAGAGGATCACAAAAAACGGTTGTACCCAAATTGCGAAGATGACAACAGAAAGCTCGGTACCACACTGGAATTGCTGCAATGGAAGGCAGACAATGGTGTATCTGACAAGGGATTTAGTTCGCTTCTGAAAATAATGAAGAATAAGCTTCCAAAGGATAACGAATTGCCCGGCAGTACGTACAAAGCAAAGAAGGTTCTATGCCCTCTAGGATTGGAGGTGCAGAAGATACATGCATGCCCTAATGACTGCATCCTCTACCGCGGTGCGTACGAGGATTTGAACGCATGCTCGGTATGCGGTGCCTTGCGGTATAAGATCAGAAGAGATGACCCTGGTGATGTTGAGGGCCAGCGCACTGGGAAAAGGGTTCCTGCCAAGGTGATGTGGTATGCTCCTATAATACCACGGTTGAAACGTCTGTTCAGAAACAAAAAGCATGCCGAGTTGATGCAATGGCATAAAAAAGACCGTAAGAAAGACGGGAAGTTGAGAGCACCCGCTGACGGGTCGCAGTGGAGAAAGATCGAGAGAAAGTGGAGCGACTTTACAGGTGACCCGAGGAACGTATTGTTTGGTTTAAGTGCAGATGGCGTTAATCCTTTTGGGGAGCAGAGCAGCAAGCATAGCACATGGCCTGTGACTCTATGTATGTATAACCTTCCTCCTTGGTTGTGCATGAAGCGTAAGTTCATTATGATGCCAGTGCTCATCCAAGGCCCTAAGCAACCCGGCAATGACATTGATGTGTACCTAAGGCCATTAGTTGATGAACTTTTACAGCTATGGCATGGAAGAGGTGTACGTGTGTGGGATGAGCATGCACAAGAGGAATTTGACCTATGAGCGTTGCTGTTTGTAACCATCAACGATTGGCCTGCTCTCAGTAACCTTTCAGGACAGACAAACAAGGGATACCACGCATGCACACACTGTTTAGATGACACCGACAGTATATATTTGGAGAAATGTAGGAAGAATGTGTACCTGGGGCATCGTCGATTTCTTCCGACCAACCATCAATGTCGAAAGAAAGGAAAGCATTTCAAAGGTGAGGCAGATCACCGGAAGAAGCCCGCCCTCCGTACTGGTGATCACATACTTGATATGGTCAATGATTTACAAGTAATATTTGGAAAGGGTCCTGGCGGACTATCTCTTCCGACTGACGATGCGGGACGCGCACCCATGTGGAAGAAGAAATCTATATTTTGGGACCTACCCTATTGGAAAGACCTAGAGGTCCGCTCTGCAATCGACGTGATGCACGTGACGAAGAATCTTTGCGTGAACCTGCTAGGCTTCTTGGGAGTGTATGGGAAGACAAAAGATACACCGGAGGCACGGGAGGAACAGCAACGTGTGCATGAAAAAGACGGCATGCATCCAAAGCAGTATGAAGGTCCTGCCAGCTACGCTCTTACCAAAGAAGAGAAGGAAATCTTCTTTGAATGCCTGCTCAGTATGAAGGTCCCATCTGGCTTCTCGTCGAATATAAAGGGAATAATAAATATGGCAGAGAAAAAGTTCCAGAACCTAAAGTCTCATGACTGCCACGTGACTATGACGCAACTGCTTCCGGTTGCATTGAGGGGGCTTCTACCTGAAAACGTTCGATTAGCCATTGTGAAGCTATGTGCATTCCTCAATGCAATCTCTTAGAAGGTGATCGATCCAGAAATCCTGCCAAGGTTAAGGAGTGATTTGGTGCAATGTCTTGTTAGTTTCGAGTTGGTGTTCCCACCGTCCTTCTTCAATATCATGACGCACGTCCTAGTTCATCTAGTCGACGAGATTGTCGTTCTGGGCCCTGTATTTCTACACAATATGTTCCCCTTTGAGAGGTTCATGGGAGTCTTAAAGAAATATGTTCGTAACCGCGCTAGGCCAGAAGCAAGCATCTCCATGGGCCATCAAACAGAGGATGTCATTGGGTTTTGTGTTGACTTCATTCCTGACCTTAAGAAGATTGGTCTCCCTCAATCACGGTATGAGGGGAGACTGACTGGAAAAGGCACGCTAGGAGCGGACTCAATAATATGTAGGGACGGGCATTCTTGGTCTCAAGCACACTACACAGTTCTACAGAATTCTACCTTGGTGACCCCGTATGTCGATGAACACAAGAATATTCTGCGCTCCAAACACCCGGAGCAGTGTGACGACTGGATTACATATGAACACATCAGGACTTTTGGCAGTTGGTTGCAAACACGTCTCATGGGTGACAACACTGTTTCTGATGAGTTGTACTCGTTGGCCAGGGGACCATCTTCGACTGTATTGACTTACAAAGGGTACGAGATAAATGGGAATACATTTTACACGATCGCCCAAGATCAAAAGAGCACCAACCAAAACAGCGGTGTCCGCTTTGATGCAGCAACCAATAAGGGAAAGGACACATATTATGGTTACATAGTGGACATATGGGAACTTGACTATGGACATGATTTCAAGGTCCCTTTGTTTCAGTGCAAATGGGTCAATCTGTCAGGAGGCGGGGTCCAGGAAGACCCACAGTACGGAATGACAACAGTGGATCTGAACAATCTTGGGTACACAGACGAACCATTCGCCCTAGCCAATGATGTGGCGCAGGTTTTCTATGTGAAGGACATGTCTACCAAACCGAGAAAAAGAAAAGATAAGGAAGCGAATACATCATACGATGAGCCAAAGCGCCACATAGTTCTTTCAGGAAAAAGAGACATCATGGGATTGGAGGGCAAGACAGACATGTCTGAAGATTATGAAAAGTTTCATGAAATTCCTCCCTTCAAAGTCAAGGCTGACCCAAGCACCCTCTTAAACGATGAAGATTATCCATGGTTACGGCGCAATAAGCAAAGGACACAAGCGAAGAAAAAGTGAAGACTTTCTCTCCACAACTATATCATTGCAGTTACATGTGAAGAAATGAAATGCCTTTTGTAACAGATGAGTTTTCGTATGAAACCCTAATACTTCGAAAGAGATTATCCGTTTTGTACACGAAGTGCATCCAGTTTTTGCCGTAACCCTCTCAACTCTTTATAACCTTGGGCGGTGAAGGTCGTACCAATTCAGGGATGTGGGTGGGTGAAATTATGTGAAATTATGATGTCATGCCAAATTATGATGTCCGGAGTTAAAATAAGTTATTAAAAATGGAGAGGCGCAATGCTCACCTACACGTTGCTTAGCTTCAGGCCTTGAGAAACTGCAGATATATAGCTCCCACTACTAGGAAAAGGGCTATAGATGATATGGCTACTAATGGCGCACCAGACATGTGGTGCGCCACTACTATATAGTAATGGCGCACCATGAGTTGGTGCGCCATTAGTGTGGTAGACACTAATGGCGCACCAGACCCACCGTGCGCCATTAGTGACAAATGTTTTTTTTTTCATTTTTCCAAAAATACTAATGGCGCACCAGGGAAGAGTGCGCCATTACTAGTTTAACTAGTAATGGCGCACCTCCAACACAGTGCGCCACTACTATTTTTTTTTTTTTGCAAAACTACTAATGGCGCACCTCAAGCTGGTGCGCCATTAGTAACCAGGGTTACTAATGGCGCATATATGGGTGGTGCGCAATTAGTAACCTGGGACCAGCTAGATATTTTGGACAGCCACACCTACACACTCACTTTCCCCACTTCATTCTCTCCACCTCCTCCTCCAAGATTGTGTCGGCTGCCTCCTCCTCCTCACCTCATTTGCACCATAGATTCATCAAAATTAGGTGGTTAAATTACCTTTTTTTGATAGGTAAGTAAGGGGAAAGCTATCTTTATGTTGTAGATCTACTTTTTTTCTCTCCCTCGCTCCAACAACGTGCACATGCACTTTTTATGGCCTTGCTAGATCTATGTATGTTTGTGGTGTTGCATATATTTGTGGTGTTGCATATATGTTTGTGTTTGCAGGTACCGGTATTTGAAATGCGATAGTTGCCAATATTTTGCCGGAATGTTGATTCATTTCCGTTTCGGCGAGAATTTTGGCACTATGCATTCTTTTTGGTCCTATTTTTAGGGAAAGTCATGCCAAATTTTTTCTTGGTTCTAAAATATCGTTTTTCTCTACCCCGCAGGCGACCATGGTCCGCACGATGACCGAAGGCATCGTGAATAGGTTTTTGAGCTCCGCGAAGGCCGAGATGCTTCAAAAGAACGAGACGGAGATAAGATGTCCGTGTCGAAGATGCAAGCTGAAGAGCCTTATTGCGGACCCGGATTCCGGGCAGGTGCGGGACCACCTGCTCTTGCGTGGTTTCATGGATGGCTATCGGTGGCAAGGTGATGAAGATGACTATGAAGTCGTCCATGGGGGCCGGGCAAGAAATGAGGAAGGGCAGCAAGACAACCACCGTGGCGAGGGCGGTCGAGAAGACGAAGAATCTCTAGGACATGATCACGACGGTGATGCTGTACACAGTCATCATGTAGAAGATGCCGGACATGATGATGAGGAAGATCAAGACGAAGGGCATGATCATGAAGATGAAGATGCCGGAGCAGACGACGATGGAGGCTGGGTGCAGGACCCTCATATTCAAGAGCTGCTTCTCAAGCAGACGGATAACGCAAGAGCTGCCGCCCGAGAGAAAGCCAAGCTGGATCAACTGGAGATAGATGCGGTTACTCCATTGTATGAAGGATGCAGGCCCGAGGATACCCGCCTGAAAGTAACGCTCATGGCTCTAGAGATGAAGGTAAAACACAAAATGACCGACGCATGCTTCGACGAGAACATGTCATTCTGGCACGAACGTCTTCCCAAGGGGAACAAGTGCCCGACCAGTTTCGAGGAGGCGAAGAAAATCGTGTGTCCTCTGGATTTACCGCACGTGAAATACCATGTGTGCATGAACAATTGCATCATTTATCGGGACGAGCACGAGGAGTCTACCATATGTCCGGTGTGCGGCGTCACTCGATACAAGAAGAGGAAGAAAGCTCCTCGAAAAGTGGTGTGGTACTTTCCGATCACTCCTCATCTGCTGCGGTATTTCGCGGACCCTAAGGTAGCAAAGCTCCTGCGTTGGCACGCGGATAGGGAGGAGAAGAAGCGAGAAGATGACGGAAATGATCCGGAGATAAATAAAAAAGACAAGATGCTGAGTCACCCTAAGGATGCGAGCCAGTGGCAAGCGTTGAACTTCGAAGACCCAGAATTTGGGAACGATCCAAGGAACATCGTGCTGGGCGCGAGCACCGATGGAGTCAATCCGTTTGGCAGCCAGAGAAGCACACATAGCACCTGGCCTGTGTTTGTGTGGATGTACAACCTTCCCCCCTGGTTGTGCATGAAGAGGAAGTACATTCACATGAGTATGCTAATTGAAGGGCCGAAACAACCAGGGAACGACATCAATCTGTATCTGGGGCTGCTGAAAGAGGAGCTAGACACGCTGTGGAAAATGCCAGCCAATACGTGGGACGCCGCAGAGAAAGAATATTTCCCTATGAGAGCCGCACTGCTCACGACGGTGCACGACTATCTCGGTTATGGATATCTCGCGGGGCAGGTGGTCCACGGATTTTCTGGATGCGTCAGGTGCATGGATGACACAACGTATCGCCAGCTAGATAGAGATCCTGGGTCTTCGAAAACCGTGTTCATGGGACATTGAAGGTGGCTTCGCGACGATGACCCGTGGAGAAAACGCAAGGATCTGTTCGATGGTGAAACCGAACCCCGAAGACGCCCGCGTACGAGGAGCGGCGAGGAAATAGACGAGCTGTTGAAAAATTGGAAAGATTGCCCACTGCCGGGAAAGAAGCAAAAGGCGCCAGAGCCGGGAAAGAAGCAAAAGGCGCCAGAGCCGCTGCTGAAGGTATGGAAAACGAGGTCTATTTTCTGGGACTTGCCGTACTGGAAGATCCACCGTGTGCCTCACAGCCTTGATGTCATGCATATCACGAAGAACGTGTGCGAGAGTCTGCTTGGTACCCTGCTCAACATGCCAGAGAGGACCAAAGATGGGCCGAAAGCAAGGGCAGACTTGAAATCAATGGGCATCAGGAAGGAGCTTCACGCTAATGATGATGATGATGAGGCGAAACAGGACACAGAAATTCGTCGCAAAGGCAAAAAGGCCAAGAAGACCGGAAATGACTACCCTCCCGCGTGCTTCACTCTAAGTCAGGAGGAGATCGAGCAGTTTTTCACCTGCCTCGTAGGAGTAAAACTTCCTTACGGTTACGCGGGGAAGATAAGCAGATACCTAGACCCAGCGAAGCAGAAGTTCAGCGGGATGAAGTCTCACGACTGTCACGTGCTGATGACGCAGATACTTCCAGTTGCAATCCGTGGGATCATGGACGCGCACGTCCGTGAAACGCTATTTGGCCTACGCAACTTTTTCGACGTCATATCTCCGAAGTCGGTTGGCGTGAGGCAACTCAGAAGGCTACAGGAAGAGATCATGGTGATACTATGCGAGCTTGAGATGTACTTCCCGCCCGCATTCTTCGACGTTATGGTGCATCTGCTGGTCCATATCGTGGAGGATATCATCCAACTCGGGCCGACGTTCCTGCACAGCATGATGCCGTTCAAAAGGATGAATGGTGTCATCAAAGGATACGTTCGCAACATGTCACGTCCAGAGGGAAGCATAGCCAGGGGCTTTCTGACCGAAGAGTGCATCTCCTACTGCACGAATTATCTAGGCATCGAGAACCCCGTTGGTCTGCCCGTCAACAGGCACCTCGGCAGGCTCGCTGGATGGGGTCACCGTGAGGGTCGGCGCGAAATGCATGTCGACTTCGAGGGTCGACTCGCCGACTTTGAAAGAGCAAACCTAGTCGCGCTACAACACATAGACGTGGTCGATCCTTAGGTGGTAGAGCACAAAACCTTTATTGAGAAGACGTACAATGACCGAGGCCAACAGAGGACGGACGGAGATATAATCAAAGAGCACAACTCATGTTTCACACGTTGGTTCAAGCAGAAGCTTCTGTCGTACCCTTTACATGAGGATTCTTCCGCGGAAGAACAACTCATATTCGCCTTGTCACAGGGCGCCGAGCACAACCTGATGACCTATGAGGCGTATGATATCAATGGCTACACATTCTACACCGAGGACAAGGACATGAAGAGCGATGGTTATCAGAACTCCGGGGTAACGATGGAATCCTACACCGGTAACGACAAGGACAGATACTACGGAAGGATCGAGGAGATCTGGGAGCTGAGCTACGCTGGAGAGAAGGTCCCGATGTTCCGTGTCAGATGGGCCAAGAGCGTCCTAAAAGAAGACCGGTATTTCACCACCATGGTTATACCCGAAGCCAAATAAAAGACCGCGGGCGCAAACGTCACCGCGAAAAATGAGCCATGGGTACTGGCTTCCCAAGTGGACCAATGCTTCTTCATTACCGACCCGTCAAAGCCCAGTCGTGTTGTCGTGAGGAGAGGCAAAAGGAAGATCATCGGAATGGATGGAGTCGCCAATGAGCAAGACTTCGACAAGTACGGCGACCCGAAGATGGAACATGACGACGACGATGAAGTAGCAGCATACACCACAAGAAGAAGCAGGACCACCCTACCTAAAGGACGTCCGTTCCACAGAAGAACTCCATTTGCGAAAAAGAAGGGCAAGAAGATTGTGAACAGATAGCTAGCTAAGATCGATTGTATTTAAATCGTAGTCTTCATTTCTCGATTGTATTTCATGGGCACTTTGTGAAGTCATGAATATTTTTAAATTTCATGGGCACTTTTTGAATTCATGAATATTTTTTCAAATTTGATGATATTTTTTCATATTCAATATGAAAAAATATTGAATATTCATGAGGACACTCGATCTCGATCCCCCTCCATCTCGATCGCTATCCCCCTCCATCTCGATCTCGATCCCCCCCGCACCCTCCCCCGCTAGCTCCACCGCCGCCGACGACCCACCGCACCCTCCCCCGCTCCACCTCCGCCGCCGACCCCCCGCACCCTCCCCGGCCCGCTCCACCGCCGCCGAGCACCCCCCGCACCCTCCCCCGCTCCACCGCCGCCGACGACCCACCGCACCCTCCCCCGCTCCACCGCCGCCGCCGAGCACCCCCATTTGATGATATTTTCAAATAACAAATTTGATGATATTTTTTCATATTAATAAAAAAATTATTACTGTTTTTATAAAAAATTATTACTGTTTTTATAAAAAAATAGCAACAAAAAATAATAATAAAAAAACATACTAATGGCGCACCGCTCGGGTAGTGCGCCATTGCTATCTAAAAAAAAAGCTTTCTAATGGCACACCTCTAAGGGGTGCGCCATTGCTATAAAAAAAAGATTTCTAATGGCGCACCGCTCGGGGGTGCGCCATTAGTAAGCTTCCCCCTAGCTCTACCTCGCCCGACCCCTTCGTCCCTCCCTCTCGCCAGATCCACTTCCCCCCCCGCGCGCTGCCCCGACCCACGACGCCGCCGCCCCTACGTGCGCCGCCGCCCCCGCGCCCCCTTTCGAACTCAAACAACCACCTAGCCTCGCACATACGAGATGGAGCAGCGAGGGCGGCGCTAGGGTTTCCGCCGCCAGTCCATCCTCGCCTCGTCCGCCGCCGGTGACCGCGAACGCCGGCGCCGGCCCGCCCTCACCTCGTCCCTGCGACCCCAAGCACCTCCGCCGCCTCGTCCGTGGGCTGCGACCAGCGGCCACGGCCCTCTCCCCTCCAGCCGTCGGCTTCTCTTCCGTCAACGAGGGTTGAGCCCTCCTTCGGTGACCGGGACCAGCGAGCACATCCCCCTCGCCACTTCGTTTCTTCCCCTCCCGGCCTTCTCCCAGCAAGGAGGATCTGGACGCTCTAGCCCACTGAGGTAGCCCCCTGTTCTTCTCTAAATATTCATGTGCATGATCTGTGTATGAGATGGATGTCTCAATTGATTGAAATGATGCCTTGATTGCTGCCATATGCTTGACATTGATCCGTTGCTTCTGTTTATTGATTCCATGCTTGACATGGTGCAATATTTGTAAGAAATTGAGCTGGATTTTATATTTGTATGAGCAGAAAATACATACCTGTGTGTGTGATTCTATCAGCAGAAAATACTAGCATATAGGTTTGATTCTATGAGTAGAAAAAAAAAGCACATATGTTTGATTCTATGAGCAGAAAATACACACATATATGTTTACAATAGGCCATAGAAAAACTGAACAATTGATATCTGTTTAACTGAAAAGGCTGAAGCTTTAATCTGTGCAAGTGCAAAAATTCAGTTTTTGCAAGTGCAATTCAGAAAATAAATCTTTAGTATTTGTAAGTGCCAAAAATTTACATTTGTTCTGGAAGTGCAAGAACTGAATATGTATGCTCTGTGATGTTCTGTTTATTTCCTGAAGATTGTATAACTGTGCACTGTCATGTTAATTTCTTGAAGATTGCATAACTGTGATTTTCTGTTAATTTCCTGAAGAAAGTATCTCATGTGAGTGTGTTGTTATGTCAGCGCTCATTTTAACATGGATTGATGATGCCATGTTTGCCATTTTTGTATGTCCTGATGCCATGCCAATTTATATAGATGAAATTGATGATGGAGATAATATCTTTTTTTTGTGTAATGATAAATAGATGGACAAACCAAATTGGGATTCATATCATACTAAGGTCTTTTGCAAGATATGCAAAGAAGAGACGGAAAGTGACAATAGGCTAGGTGGTTGTTTGAGTAGAGGCACATTGTGGTCTGTGGTTGTTTGACCATATGGTCTGTGGCCTTTTCATCCATATGAAAGTAGAGGCACATTGTGGTGCTAGTTTGCTGGGTTTTGTCTCCGACCATCGTGTCGTGATGATTTTGCAGGTACCCCGAGAGGCCCTTGAGTTTGCCGGAATGTCGATTAACTTCCGTTCCGGCAAATTCGGGTACTCCATATGTCCTATTTTCAGCAAAGGTCATGCTGAAATTTTCTGTGAATTTTAGCATGACTTTGCTAAAAATCGGACATTTTAGCATGAATTTTAGCATGAATTTTAGGGTGCCTCGGTGTCGATAAGAACCTAAATGATGAAAGCTTAGTCTTTTAGGGTGCCTCGGCGTCGACAAACCCTAAATGATAAAATCTTAGCTTTTAGGATGCCTCGGTGTCGACAAACCCTAAATGATGAGACCATGATCTTGTTCCTTGACGTGGATTGCGAGCGGCCAACAGGGGCCGCCCCCGATTCCCAGCTTCACGGCCAGCAACTTGCACAACGAGCAGGCGGCGCCATTGGTGTCTCCGGCGGAGCCGGTATTGGTGTCTCCGACGCCGGCACGGGCATTGGAGCTTAATGCACCCGGGTGTACGCCGGCCGGCACCTCGGCAGCAAGCGGCCCCTCCGTCAATTGCACGCCCGCCGTTGGTGGTGCCTCGACATTAGCTGAGCTCGACGCCATCATCACGGTAACTAATTAAGCCTCTCGGCCGAGGACTTCATCTCCTTGGCTTTGACTGGGCATCCCTGACGCCCTACATGTTTTCGCAGGGCGCCGCCGACGTTCCGTGCACTCTCCTGCACTTCATGAACAACGAGTTGGTCGATGTCGCCAAGGGCAAAATCGTTCAACCGGGCAACACCGTGTTCCACGGTAATCCAATGCCACCCACCGTGTATAGGGTTCAACTGGTTCGGGTGCTGCCAGGCTGCGACGAGTTGTTACCTCCGATTCGACCCGCCGGGGCCGACGAAGATAATGTGATGACCCTCAACGCCTGCCTAAGCTGGCCCCTGCTTTGGCCGAAGAGCCAGATTCGTTTGGGGGCGGGGGACACCACCCCAAAGACAACACCGCCAGTCGTGCCGGCGCCAAGCCATGGCAAGACCGCCGCAACGCTACCGGACATGCCGGACATGCATATGGCACAGGATCCAAACGTTGACGGTACATTTACCAACGTCGATAAGTACTTCAACGAACATGGGTGCGATGACGAATTCATGGGGCCTCCTTCTCAAGAACCCAACCCTGCAAAAGACGATCGCGATCTAGCTGGTACCGCGGAGAAACCCAATTGCAACAGGCGTCGTCTGGCGTTCAGTTCTCAGGAGACGCCTCCAGCTGCCGACTTCACCGAGCCTCAGATAGCCGAGGTGCGAAATATTATCAGCCCCAGCACACTCAAGAAGGCGGTCTGTGAGCAGAACTCGGTCCCATTACAGCAGAAGAAGAAGGGACGGAAAAGAAAGAGTAACAAGGGTGCGAGCCAGCCGGCACCGAGTACGACCCGTGCTCAGGACGGGCCACCTTCACCTAAGGATATCTCGAGGAGGGTGCATGTGGCGGGTAGGCCGATGCTACCGACTAATATGCTCAATGCTTAACCGGTGCTATGCGGAGTCTGCATGACAGTGTTCTTTCTTTGGAGAAGCGGCGTCTCCGAGAGAATGACGTGGCATACCCGGTTTTCGTGGCCAAGGTGCCAGAGGGCAAGGGCTTTGTGGATAGCGCCATCGGGGGTACGATCGTCCTGCGGTTTGATGACATCTTCGCTATGTTTAACCTTCATCCGCTGCACTACACCTTCGTTCGGCTATTTTCGCTGAGTATGGAGATGCGGATCATTAGAGACAAGACCCCGGACATCGTGATAGTCGACCCCTTCTACATGCATGCCAAGATCTTGGGCAGCGCTGGGGACCGGCAAGTCGCGAGTTCTTACCTCGAAGGCGTCATTCTGGCAAACCCAGATAAGGATAACTTCCTCGTGCCTTACTTTCCCGAGTAAGTCGTCCCCTCAACCGCCCCGTAACATATGATTTCTTAGATTTCGATCGTTTTTTTTAACATTCCGTGTTTTGTGCAGTGACACACATTGCACACTCATCCTCTTAAGCCTGAAATATTCCATGGCCACGTATTTCGGCTCGGACCGTCAGTCGAAGAAAGACTACACAAATGTCAAGAAAGTTCTTGATGATGTTCTCCCCGGCTACGCCAAATCTGGAGGCACCTTCACCAGGCCAGTTCGTAAGTACGGCAAGCACGTGTTCGCCCACAATACGACGTTCCCCTGCGTCAAGCAGCCGCCTGGCGGTCAGAAGGATGCCTACTACGCCCTCCATCACATGCGGGCGATCGTACGGGACCATAATCACCTTCTGCTACCAAATAATCTCAAAGCTTGGGCCGCAAGCTTGTCGGCAATCCAGGACACGGACATCAGACAAGAATTCTTTCGCATCCAGTCGGAGTTTGCGGAAATCATCCATCAAGATGTCCTTCGTACCTCGGGGCAGTTCTACCTCAGAAATCAACCGTCCAACAGTGAGATAGACACAACGCTGCAAATGCAGGCTGACAACGCCCGCGATTTCATGACCATCACGATAGACGGCGGCTTCATCCACGCTCCGGTCCCTTGAGTCGAGTCGAAAGTAGTGATGCTATGTCTAGTTTTGAAACATCGATTGGCTCATGTTGTAATTAAACTTTGATGAACTTGTATGTCTCTTTGGTTTGGACAGTCGTTCAACTTAGATGTAATCGATGCTATTAATGTCTTGCTTTTCTCTTCCGATCCTTTTGTTGCATACTTATATATTGCTTATGTATTGTCTGTGAATTGGTACTAACGTTTTGTTTGGCTAGTGCATAGAGATGCCGTCGTATGTCGTGTACAAGGGTAGGGTTCCCGGAGTCTACGACGACTGGGAGGAGTGTCGGACACATGTTCACCGTTTCAGCGGTAACAGTTACAAAGGGTACACCACTAGGGCGGAGGCGGAATCTAGATACGCGCGCTATCTAGCGGGAGAGAGGAGGGAGCGTTGGAGGAACCGGATGAAGACCAGTTTCATCGCGATTATGCTCATCGTGATGACCGCAGCTCTCTTCTATGTGATGGTAGTTTAGATGATCGATATCGACTTGTAATGTGAAGACAAACTCGCTACTCGCAGTTTCGAGACTTGTTATGTTCTAACTTTGTTCGGTATTTTAAATTCGGAGACTAATATGATGAATTGTATTCGGACACTAATCTTCTATTGTATTCGATGAATCTGCTGTTGCTGTGTGGTGCTAGCTATATTCTGTCAAATAATATATTTTGTAACCTATGAAAATATCAGAAACGAAAAAAAAAATCCCTACTATTCATACTAGTGGCGCACCACCACATAGTGCGCCATTAGTAAGCCAGAGCACACTAATGGCGCATCATCCACCAGTGCGCCATTAGTATGCCAAAGCACATGGGTAAATATGGCCCCTGGGAGGCATACTAATGGCGCACCGTGGGCTATACTAATGGCGCACTACATGGTGCGCCATTAGTATACCAGATACTAATGGCGCACCAGTGGTGCGCCATTAGTAAAAAATTCTAATGGCGTGGTGCTAGTGGCGCACCTGTAGTGCGCCATTAGTAGCGAAAACAGGTGCGCCACTAGCAGCCCTTTTCCTAGTAATGTCCGTGCAGTTTACACCATTTCCTCAAGGCCTGAAGCTAACGTGCAGGTGAGCATTGCGCCTCTCGCTTCATCGTCTCTGCACTCAGGGCTTATAAACCGCTGCGAGTCCCTCTCGCTTGGCGAAGTGGGACTAAATTTTAGCCACTCCCAGGACCAAGGTCGTACCAATCAGGAAGAAGCACACGGATCGTGTTTTTCTTTCAAGCGCTTGTGAGCTGTTGGATCAGCACTATAACTAGTCCCGGTTCGTGCTAGCAACCGGGACTAAAGAGGCACACGACCCTATATATAACCCACCTCTCGGACATGTTCGACACTTAGTATGCAGGGGAAACCGTGTGTTTTGTTGATCTATCTAGAAATCCTTTAGTTCATCGACCGAATACAAATCATTCGGATTCCCTGCATACGGTCCGACGGTGCATTTCATATGCGGGCACTCACGAGCCACCGTCGGGCTGTATGCAGGGGAAACCGTGTGTTTTGTTGATCTATCTAGAAATCCTTTAGTTCATCGACCGAATACAAATCATTCGGATTCCCTGCATATGGTCCGACGGTGCATTTCATATGCGGGCACTCACGAGCCACCGTCGGGCTGTAACACATGAGTTTTCGTCCGAAACCCTGATACTTCGAAAGAGATTGTCCGTTTTGTACACGAAGTGCATCCAGTTTTTGCCGTAACCCTCTCAACTTTTTAGCACATGCTATGTGGGTGAAATGATGATACCATGCCAACTTTCAACCTTTTCAGAGTTCATTTGAAGTGCTTTTCAATTTCAAGGTTATTTAGCTCAAAAAAATCAGTAAGTGCATGAAAAATACCAAATGAAGTCAGAAAGGGTTGAAAATTGATGATGTGGCTTTGAATGGTGCATTTTGAACACACAAAAAATATGGAGTTCAAATAAGTTCAAAAAAATGAAATCCCTTTGTAAGAGATGAGTTTTCGTCCGAAACCCTGATACTTCGGATGAGATTGTCCGTTTTGTACACGAAGTGCATCCAGTTTTTGCCGTAACCCACTCAACTTTTTAGCACATGCTATGTGGGTGAAATGATGATACCATGCCAACTTTCAACCTTTTCAGAGTTCATTTGAAGTGCTTTTTAATTTCTTTCAAAACATCGTGGGAGTGGAGTTCAAAAAATAATCAACTAAAAAGCTTTTATAAACCTCTAGTATTTTTGAAACTATAATTATATAAAAATTATGCAACTAAAATTATCAAAGTATTTTTTGTTCAAAACATTAATAGCAAAAAGAATTTTCATAAAGAATTTTCAAAACATTAATAGCAAAAAGAATTTTCATAAACCAATATGAAACATCGTGGGACTAAACATCCAACCGCACCGCGGCTGCAGGCCATTGGTCCCGGTTGGTTCCACCAACCGGGACCAATGCCCACCTTTGGTCCCGATTGGTGGCACCAACCGGGACCAATGCCCACCTTTGGTCCCGGTTGGTGCCACCAACCGGGACCAAAGGTCCCTGTTTCCCGCCCTTTGGGCTGACGAAAAGAGACCTTTGGTCCCGGTTGGTGGCACCAACTGGGACCAAAGGGAGGCATTGGTCCCGGTTGGTGCCACCAACCGGGACTAAAGGCTTTGCTATATAAGCCAACGCTTAGGAATTTTTCCCCAAATTCTCACATCTCCCCCGACGCCGCCCGGCTGCTCCTCGTCGCTGTCGCCGTCGCCGCCCGCTCCTCGTCGCCGTCGCCCTCTCCCATCGTCGCTGTCGCCGTCGCCCTCTCCCATCGTCGCTGTCGCCGTCGCCCTCTCCCATAGTCGCTGTCGCCGTCGCCGCCCGCTCCTCGTCGCCGTCGCCCTCTCCCATCGTCGCTGTCGCCGTCGCCGCCCAGCCCCGTCGCCGCCCGCTCCTCGTCGCTGCGCCTCCTCGCCGTCGCGCCCTCCTCGCCGTCTCCGCGCGCGTGCCCCCCCGAGCCCGCCGGCCTCGTCGCCGGCCTCGTCGCCGGCCTCAAGCCATCGCCGTGCCCCCCCAGTGAGCCCCCTTTCCCATGGTCCCCTGCTCCCCGTCGCCGCGTGCCCCCGAGCACACCTCGTCGCCGGCCTCAAGCCATCTGCCACTGCTCCATGGTCGCCGGCAGCCCCCGTTGCTATGTTTTTTATGAGATGTATATTTTCATGTGGAGATAGATGATGATGTTGATAGATAGATAAATGATTTTGTTGATATATATATAGTTCATTATGTTAGATAATTTGATGAAATGATGATATATATAGATAATATGATGATATATATATGATGCTCTGTTGGAAACAATTAATTTTTCTGTTGTTTATATGATGATATATATATATATGATATGATGATATATATATATATGATATGATGATATATATATATATATAAATGAGATGTATGTTCATGTGGAGATGAGATAGATAGATAAATGGTCATGTGGAGATGAGATGTATGTTCATGTAGAGATGAGATAGATGTATGTCCTCGTCGCCGACCTCGTCGGACATGACATGAGGGGGAGCGTCGTTGTTGTCTACCCCCTCCCCAATAACTTCGACATGAGGGGGGACGTCAGACATGACATGAGGGGTGAGCGTCGTTGTCGTCTACCCCCTCACCGATAACTTCGACATGAGGGGGGACGTCGGACATGACATGAGGGGTGAGCGTCGTTGTTGTCTACCCCCTCCCCGATAACTTCGACATGAGGGGGGACGTCGGAAATGACATGAGGGGTGAGCGTCATTGTCGTCTACCCCCTCCCCGATATAGAAGGGTAGATGAGATCAGGAAAAATATGGACCATTTTCTGCACATTCAGAATCGCGCCATTTTGTTAAATCCCTTAAAGGTTAAGAGAATCCCTTGTTTGACATTCATGAGAGAGGCGGTCCGGACGTCGGACATTCATGAGAGAGGCGATCCGGACGTCGGACGACATTCATGTTTGTATATTAATTGCCATGTTGTAATATTTGCAGAAACTATGGATCAAAGAGACTTGGAACAAGAACAGTTGTTGTGGGACATAATCCACGACGGACGTGATGTCTTGTCGTTTCTCAACGACACCGATGGTCTGGAAGGAGAGGATGACGGTTCCGGTGATCGAACAATGGAGGAGGAAGGACATGATCATGATGGCTCCGGTGACCGAATGCCAGAGGAAGAAGGAGACCATGATGACGGCTCTGGTGACCGAACGGAGGAGGGAGCTGTTGCAAAGTCCGGCGAGGTATATATATATTAATTAAGCCCGTGCTGACTAGCTAATTGATGCATTAATTGTTTTTGTATGTACATATATTAATTAACTCTTCTTTCTTCTTTTATAGCCCTCCGGATCGAGCCAAACTTCGGTAACGAGACGAGGCCCGAAGAAGAGGTTGCGCAAGGAAGAAAGGTTCACGATCACAGCACTCGCGCGGGATGGCCATTCGATTGAACCCAAGCGGACCAAGGACGCATTTTCTGCTCAGTGCGGAGCTATTGTTAGGGACTACATCCCGATCAGCATCAAGCAATGGAATAAGCCTAAGGACGGTGCCCCTGATGGTGATTATGTCACCGATAGACAGAAAGATGATCTTTGGACCGCTCTGAAGGCAAATTTCACCCTACCGCCAGAGGAGGATCCGAATAAGCCAGTTATAGAGCCACTGGTCAAGGCGTGTGCTCTTAAGAAGATGGCAGATCTATTCAGGAGGTGGAAGAATGAGTTGAAATCAAAGTTTGTCGACAAAGGGAAGACTCCAGAATTCACCGGCCGATTTGAGAAGATAGGTGATCACTGGCCCGCATTTGTGGCCTACAAGACATCGGACAAGAGTAAACAAATGTCAGAGACAAACAAGATCAATGCTGCAAAGAAGCAGTATCACCATCACACGGGGTCAGGTGGCTACCTCAAAGCCCAACCGTTGTGGGACAAAGCTGAGAATGACCTGATGGCTAAAAACGTCGTACCACAGACATTGAACTGTCCAGACCGTTCAAGGACTTGGTTCTTCGGGGTTGGGGGAACTTTGGACCCTGAAACAGGGAAGTGCCGTTGGAAGAACGAGCAACTTGCAATACCCATGAACAAGCTTCAGGAGTATATCACCGCAGCGCAGGAAGGGACGTTCATTCCCCACAGAGAGAAGGACGAGCTGACTGAGGCCCTAGGGAATGCTGAGCACCCTGGACGAACACGAGGCACACCAGGCTCCGTTCCGTGGAAGGTTGGGTTTCCCGACGCAGGCGGTTACAGAAGCCGGGAGAGAAAGAGGAAAGCGGAGCTGAGCGAAATTCAGAAGCTGAATGCAAGACTACAAAAGCTAGAGGAAGCTGAGAGCCAGCGAGCTGTCGGCCAACCATCTCAGCGGCACGAAGCTACCCCAGAAGCTACCCCGCCATCTCAGCGGAGAAGCAGCGTCGCTTCCACGGAGCCCGTTCAGCCTGACTTCACGGCTCCTATCTACCCCGTGGATACTATCACGGAGGCTCAACATTGCGAGCTCATGACGAAATGGCGGAACCTCACTTTGAAGGCGGCTGTCGGCTCTGTTGCACCTCCTCAACCCAACGGAACTTTTCACTGCTCACCGATTCCACATGGCTATGCTGTTGTGATGGTGGATGAAGTAATTGAGGGATTTGAGGAGCTCGAGCTTGACCGGCCTACAGGTGAAGGAGAGAATAAACTGGCTCGTGCTCTGAGGAGTACATGTCTATGGCAGAAGGAGTACATCAAACTTCCAAACTGGACGCCTCCGCCTCCTCCGCCTCCTCCTCCTCCTCAGGCGAATCAGGGCTCTCCGCCTCCTCCTCCTCCTCCTCCTCCGGCGAGTGATCAGGGCACACCGCCTCCTTCTCCGGCTCCTCCGACGCGTGAGGGCACTCCGCCTCCTCCTTCGCCTACTCCGGCACGTCGGAGCAGTACGCCTCCTCCTCACCCTCGTCGGCAACGGCAGAAGACAGACTCCGCCGCTCCGGCTCCTCCGGCACGTCGGAGCACTCCGCCTCCTGCTCCGCCTCGTAAGCAACGACGGAAGAGAGACGCCGCCGCTCCGGCGGCTAGCAGTACAAGAAGAGGCGGGAGGGAATACAGATACGGTCCATCTCTCAAGCCTCTGGAAAAGTTACCATATGAGAGGACCGAGTCTGAAAACGAGGAGATATGTCAGGCCGAATTGACGGCCCATTTTGCAAAGAAAACTCCACCTCCGAAGGAGAAGCTAGATCCGGTGAAAGTGATGCGCACTATCGATGCCCTGAAGCGACCACCACCGCCGCCGCCGGATTCCAACTATGACCGCTGTGTTAAAAAGACATATCAAGACGCGCGGCGGTCGGGAAGTACTTCCAGTGATGCAAGGTTAGCAAAACGAAGAAGTGGGAAAAAAAATCCCCAGCTCGGCGAACAGGCGAACCAATCGTGCCCCCCGCTCAAGGTGTCTAGCGATATCATCGCTAATCATCCGGGGATGCTGCCCGGTACCAATCCTGGTGATTACCTGAGCGATGATGTACAGTTTGAGCCGTTGGAGGTGGACGAATTCAGTTACCGGTACGGGCGGCCTCTCGTCAAACCTGATCATCCTCCTCTAACAACGATGATGCGAACATTGCATGAATGGTACATGAAAACCTGCCGCGAGTCAGGGAGGGATTCTTTGACGCTGAAGATTAAAGAGGAGCACGACCTTGTTGGAATGGATCAGTTGAATGTTGAATTTGAGGAGATATTCCAGTTATACAATCAAAAGGCCATCGACAAAACAATCGTGACTTGCTACTGTCTGTAAGTACGACTTCTGTAATTAAGTCTCTCTCTATATATAGCTCAGCTCTTTCATTGCATGTATATATAATTATCCTCACTATATTATGCAGATTGAAGATCGTCGAATGTAGAAAAGCACAAATGTATGACATTGGGTTCATTAACCCAAATATCATACATAAGTATACGGTTAAAAACAATGTCACAGAAACCGAGGACAACTTGCTACAATCGTTGCTTAAAAATCAAAACAAAGGGACAATACTCTTTCCTTATAACTGCAAGTGAGTGTTACTGTCTTGTGCATATTCGGTTTCCCTTATTACTCGAGGTTATAGTAATGTAATTGATGAGTTGTGCATGCGTGCGCAGGTACCACTTTATTCTGCTAGAGATTAAGCTTGAGCGGGGAGTAGTAATCGTCTTAGACTCGAAACGAAAAGATCCCCAGGAATATGCGGGCATAACTGAAATGCTCCAGAAGTAAGTTCAATCGATCATTATCGCGTCATATCGGCAACTTTGTTCATTTCCTGATATCAAGTAATTATTTTGTTTGTCTGGCAGGGTTTGGAAAGAGTTCACCGCAATTGTTCCGGCACTGCCGAGGGAGCTGCGATTTACACACCCGAAAGTAAGTACTACTAGCTAGTTCCGCGCATCTCCCATTGATTCTAGTTCCATCAATACCATTTATCATGCTTGATTATCAGTTTGATTGAACTCTATTTCTCATAAAGTGCTTGTGGCAGGAAAAAGGGAATGATTTTTGTGGATACTACTTTGCGAGTTCATCTACAACGCGACGACCCCTAAGCGGGGCTACTCTGAAAAACAATTTCAAGTGCGTAAGCAATAATATTCACAACTTTATTTTATTACCATGATTTGTGTTGAGTTTCATTCATATATATGTATTGACCCCCTTCTTCAAATTAGACGTGGCAGATGTGGGATGAACTCCTACCACATGATCGCATACGAGCAATTCAAGAGGAATTTGCGGGATTCTTTCTTGACCACGTCATAAATAAAGCCGGAGAAAACCATCTGGAATTTGAAATTAAATGTTAGGGATTGTAAGAGATCTTATATTGTATATATGTAGCTAGTAGCGTCGGATAGATATACGAAAACTTGTTGTTCGACCAATCTCTCGGAGAAAGAGAGGTCGATCACTTCTCTGTGTATATGTTCATGACGATCTTGTGTACTTAATGGTTCCTTCATTTGCTTACTAGCTAGCGTGTCGAGTTCTCTCTATAGTAGCTAGCGTCGACCAAGCACGGAGAAAGAGAGGACACTTCTCTCTATTAGCTAGCTAACATAATATGAAACACCTCAATTAACCCTACAACCCCCCCCCCCCTAAACCCCCCTTTCAAAAAAAAACAAAAACCCCAGTGCCTTTTGGTCCCGGTTGGTGTTGCCAACCGGGACTAAAGGTCCTGCCTTTTGGTCCCGGTTGGTGTTACAAACCGGGACTAAAGGTCCTCCTGCCCGGGCTCCCCGCGGCGGCCACGTGGACGGCCTTTGGTCCCGGTTCGTAAGCGAACCGGGACTAAAGGTTTTGGGCTTTAGTCCTGACCCTTTAGTCCCGGTTCCAGAACCGGGACAAAAGGCCCTTACGAAACGAGACAAATGGGGGTTTTCCTACTAGTGCACAAAGCTCTCCCCTCGCCGGCCAGAAAAACAGAGCAATGTGGAGTGCTCTGCTCGCTGGCGGGGGGTATATATAGGCATCTCATTGGTCCCGGTTCGTGGCTGGAGCCGGGACTAAAGGACCCCCTTTGGTCCCGGTTCCAACCACGAACCGGGACCAATGGTTGTGGGCCAGGAGCGAGGCACACTGGTCCCGGTTCGTGTCTGGAACCGGGACCAAAGGGTCCAGACGAACCGGGACCAATGCCCCACGAGGCCCGGCCGGCCCCCTGGCCTCACGAACCGGGACCGTTGCCCCCATTGGTCCCGGTTCGTGACTGAACCGGGACTAATGGGCTGGCCCGGCCTGGACCAATGCCCTGTTATGTACTAGTGAATTGAAATGCGAACCAATCTATGGGTAGATAGTTAGAAGGATAGTGATATATCTTGCCCACCAGACTTCAAGTCCCAGACTTGATATTGGTGCTCGCATTTTTCTGAATTTATTCCAGACCTTTTGGCGATGTGCATTGCGACTTCGTCAATCTCAAGATGCTGTGTCAGGCCAGTGTCTCGAAGGTGCTCATAGGGATAGGATGTGTGTGTGTTTATAGGGATGATTGTATGCTTGTGTTGAACGACTTTGATTGTACTGTGCTAAAAAATTCAGAATTGAAATTATGATAAATTATATTGAAGTAGTTTGCTTTAGAGTTGATTAGTAATTCTACAGGCACATGATAATAAAGAAAGGCTTTTGTTCCCGCCCATGTTCTTGAACCCTTGGCACTGCATGGACAGGATGGGTGAAGTGATGTAACGTTTGCGAACAGCCTGGCACGGCAGTGTATAACACTGTGCGTAAATTGACTATACGGTGTAGTGTAAAACTGTGTCAGATGAAATACGGTTCGAGTAAATATGGCACAACGGCTGATCCATAGGAAAACTGACGTGCCAGATAACGAGCTTCATGGTGCTCGGCCTCCAAACGGCATTTCCGGTATACATAAACATTACACTAGTATAGTTTTTTTTCTTTAACAACTATGTTTTTACCATCTATATCTATTAATAAAGAAAATAGGTATTCTTAGTCCGTCATGTAATTTTGCAGAAAACGCTCTCACATTTCTCAACCCGCAGTTCACTTTTAAGTCAGATTTTAAAAAAAAAAACCTAACTTTTAAGTCAGATTTTCAAGTTTTCAGAAAACCCCCTAACTTTGGGTTAATCAACTCGCGGTCCATATTAAATGTTTTTCAAAAAATATCCATATCTTTTAAACCCTAACCCCAAATTAAACATGTTCTATATGAAAATTGATTAGAAAAATATGTATAATCTAAAAATGTTGTTATTTTACCCGTTAACGATTTAAAAATGCTATTTAGAGTGCAAACTTCATAAATAGCTAATGATCCATCTTTCTTTCATACGGCGTCGATCCGAATTGAAATGAACACCTCAACAAAACCATGGTGGGGACCGAAAAACTCATATATAACCGCGCATGCACGCGTCATCAAAACCTCATAAAAACATATTTATCATCTTATGCCGAGAGAGAGAGTGAGAGAGAGAGAGAGAGAGAGAAAGAGTGAGTGAGAGAGAGACGCCTTAGAATTGACAACATTTAAGAGCATGGTTAATAGTATAGCCAGCTACTGGCTATAAGCCATTGCCATGTCATTTATAGTCCATCTTATAGTCAACATCTACAATGGTTGATCAAAAGAGTGTACTACTTTTGTTTTATATGAACCACCTTTCACTCTCACAAAGTGCCTACGAGCACGTGCTAGAGCTGGCTCTTAACTAAGAGCCCGCTTACATTCTCTCTCCTCTTCTCTTTCCTCCAACTAAGCAAAAATATACTAGTTTATTTCTTATAGCACGCTGACTCAGCTCTATTGTACTTGCTCTAAACATTCTAAACATGTTATAATTGTGTGAACACTGAGGTCACCGTCGGCGAGGGTAAAAAGTAGGATAATTAAGTGCCAACACAGATGAGATGCCATGTGTTGAAATAAAGGACGTTGACCTATTAGAGTCCAAAGTTATGGCTATTGGGTTAGGAGACTATAGTATTTTTTTAACCCGTTGCAACGCACGGGCTTTTTTTGCTAGTTGTTAATTAGTGCTCTACTCAAGGTGCGTGTCATTATCGGTACATGACAAGAGCCAGTCGTACTACGTACTGACTCAGGTTGACGTGGAAGTACATATGCAGATCGAGTTGTATTGCATCTAGTACCACCGCGGATCTTCTTAGTAGATCACGGCGAAGGTGATTAAATGACGTGGATCGATGTACGCTAACCAATATTTTTTTCGGCTCGATATGTTCGTGTCTTCGTGATCCATGCACGTACAGATCCATGCATATACATAAATGCATGCAAGTACAGGCACCGTACATCTGCTTGTAAGCAGTCAACTGGTACACTTTATTACATTGTGTCATTTCGACGGGGATTTTTGGCTCCTGGGAGCCGCAGGAGCCATTATACGGATGATCAATGTCTGGAGATGTTGTACATACATGAATATGCCAATACATGAGCCATGCATATTGAAGGTTTTAGTTAAAACAGCAGGAGAGTGCAAATACACTTTGAATTTTCCACGACCTATCATGTGTACAGTTTGCATTACTACAATTTGCCGAAAAAACACTCAGATACATTTTAAATACACACACACACACACACACACACACACACACAACCAGTAGTACAGACACATATAGAAAATAAAGACATTTCATCTAAATAATTGGGCCGATTATCTTCATCCCGAGCAGGTCGATGGCGTGCCGCCGCATGCCACTCCATCACTGAAGCCACCTTGTCGTTGATCCCTTGAGGCCACTGGATAGAGTTGTGGCTCTTTTGAAGGTGCAAAAGAGCCGGAACTCTCATTCACAAAAAAAAGAGAAAGAGCCGCAACTATAAGACCATACCCCCATTGTTCACACATGCCATGCTGGTGCTGGAGGTCACACCAACACGATGCCAACTAGGGCGGAGTACAAAACTACAAAGTGAAGATGAAGATGTCTCCACCGCCATACCGACAACCCTGCATGCCCTAGCCTCTCTAGCCAGAATGACTAGTAGGAATCTGTAAGAGCATAATTTTCCCTAAGTAGTTTTGGTAGTTGATGACAGTGTGTTTGCGGACTAACTGTGTGCATTAAGTTTTCAGAGGTTATCAGGTGGCATGAGACGGTAATCTTTCCCTCAAGTAGTATATCAGAAGACAGAGTCTTTTCCTTTCGAGGTTAGGTTGGTGGACCTGAGTCGTAGGAAAATCCGTACTATTAAAACGGGATCCGCATCCGGAAAGGTTGGGAGGAATCATCACGTACACTTTGCACCCCCGTCCTTTCCCGGCACGATGGAGCTTTCTCTGCCCCCAAAGGCTCCATAGTTTCTCTTAAGCGGAAGTACCGCTCTTCAGAGCGGTAGTACCGCTCCAGCGGTAATACTGCCCTGAAGAATCGCTCGAACGACCGCTTACTTCTTAAGAGGAAGTTCCGAGCGGTACTACCGCCTTGAACTACCGCTTATATTTTTTAAGCGGAAGTTCCGAGCGGTACTACCACCCCGAACTACCGCTTATGTTTTTTTAAGCGGAAGTTCCGAGCGGTACTACCGCCCTGAACTACCGCTTATATTTTTTAAGCGGAAGTTCCTAGCGGTACTACCGCCCTGAGGAACTTTGGAGCCTCTTTCGCATCCTTTTTCTTCCGGACTTCTGGGACTTCTGAGCGGAAGTACCGCTCTCTCCAGAGCGGTACTACCGCCCCAAGCGGAAGTACCGCTCCCTCCAGAGCGGTACTACCGCTCAGTTGTTCCAGTATGTGTATAAGCGGAAGTACCGCTCCCTAGGACGGTACTACCGCTTATGCTCGTATCTGGGCAGAAAAACGGCCACTTATCTCCCCACCTATATAAGTGAGTCTTCTTCCCCATTGAGACTCACCCCTTCCCACATAAAGCTCCATTGTTGCTCCTAAGCTTATTCTTGCTCCTTCTCCCTCCCTAGCCATCAAATCTTGTTGATGCTCTAGGGTTTGGAGTAGAGGGCCTTGATCTACACTTCCACCGAGAGATATTTGATTCCCCCCATTAATCCCTTGCGGATCTTGTTACTCTTGGGTGTGTGAGCACCCTAGACGGAAGAGGTCACCTCGAAGCCATAGTCCATTGTGGTGAAGCTTCGTGGTGTCGTTGGGAGCCTCCAATTAAGTTGTGGAGATTGCCCCAACCTTGTTTGTAAAGGTCCGGTTGCCGCCTTCAAGGGCACCACTAGTGGAATCACGGCACCTCGCATTGTGTGAGGGCGTGAGGAGAATACGGTGGCCCTAGTGGCTTCTTGGGGACCATTGTGCCTCCACACCGCTCCAACGGAGACGTACTTCCCCTTACCGGGAAGGAACTTCGGTAACACATCCTCGTCTCCATCGGTTCCTCTTGTGGTTACTTCTTACCTTTACTTTGTGCAAGCTACTTATATTGTCATATCTTGCTTGCTTAGCTTGTTGTTGTGATTAGCATTATATAGGTTGCTCACCTAGTTGCATATCTAGCCAACCTATTTGTTGCTAAGCATAAATTGTTAAAGAAAAGTTTAAAATTGTTAGTTGCCTATTCACCCCCCCTCTAGTCAACCATATCGATCCTTTCAATTGGTATCAGAGCCTCGTCTCTTTATTAAGGGTTTCACCACCCGAAGAGTATGGCTGGCGAAGAGGAGCGGTTGGGAGAACTTCCCGAGGCCGTGGGAGTGAACACGGTCTCTCGCGAGGATTTGAACGAGGCTATGTCCTTGCTTACATACTCCATGACGACCGAGGTCAAATCCATGTTTAAAGATTTCCTTGATACTCTTAAACTTTCCACCGATGCGGTGCAAGTGGCTAACCCCACTAACTCGACATCGGATGTCAACTCCGGTAAGGAGGGGGCTAGTGCTGATAAGGATAATCATTCTCAAGGAATTAATGGGTCGGGGACTTTTTTGCCTCAGTTCCCCCTCCCTTGGTCTATGGAGGACCGGTGCACCCACCTCATATAGTTAATCACGGTCCTCCTCCTAAACTTGTTAAAAATGATTTTGCTAATTGGGTTTTCTGTATCAAGTCTCATTTGGATCACAGCTCAATTCAACTCATGTGAGTCATTGAAGAAGGATACTACCCTCGTGATCCACGCAACCTCACTCCAAGAGAAGAAGCGGATAAACAGCTAAATTCCTCCGCCTTGTTCATACTCCAAGCTGCTGTTCCTACTGAAGACCTACCTCACCTGCGTCCCTTCACTATTGCTAAAGAGTGTTGGGAACACATTGTCTCCATGTACAAGGGCAGCTCAAGCATTCAACGGTCAAACTATGAAGTTGTCCTTGATCAGTGAGATGAGTTTGTAATGGTAGAAGATGAGGAACCGCGTGAGCTCTATAGAAGGGTGACTGCTCTCGCTGTTGCCCTCAAAGATCATGGCAGCAAGGATGTGGATAATACCTGGGTCAAGCGTAAGTTTCTGAAGGCCATCATGCCCTACAACAAGGCCATGTCCGCTGTCATCCGTCAAAGACCGGACTTTCACACCTTGTCGTCTGGTGATGTGTTGGATGAATTTATTGCAATAAACATCTTGAACACGACAGCTGACAATGCTCTCGCTCGCGTGCAACGGTCAAAGAAATCATCCCCCAACCTTACTTTGAAGGCCAAGGTCAGTCAAGAGGAAGAAGAAGAAGAAGAAGAGGGTTGCCCCGTGGACACAAAATATGCTTATCATGAACCTATGGCTCTTGCGTCCAGGCAATTTTGGGGCAACAAGAGAAACACAGGGCCCAACTTTTCCAAGAACAACTCAAACGGGTCAAAGGGCAAGCAACGTGTGAGGACCTACTACAACTGTGGTAATGTGAGTCACTTTGTGGTGGATTGTCCATACGAGAAGAGGGAAGACAATGGTGGCAAGCTCATCCGCAAAGATAAGGCCAAGTCTTTCCCCAACAAGACCAACTTCACCAAGAAGTCTTCTCACAAAGTGTTGGTGGCTCAAGAAGAGTATGCATCGGATGATGATGGTGATGACGAAGACACAAGTGGTGAAGGAATGACAATGGCATCCGTGGCAATTGCATCCTCTACCCGAACAAAGGTGTCACTCTTCGACGCCCCCAATGAGAACCACATCGCTAGGTGCCTCATGGCAAAAGGTATCACCAAGGTAACCTCCAACGCCAAAACCTCAAACATTAAGACTTCTGTTTCTTCCACTCCGTCTTTGTTAGATTGTGTGGATGAACTTGAGGAGGCGATAGAGGGTGAGAATGAGTTTGACAAGTTCTTGTGTAAACACAAGGGAGAGTCCAAGAAGCACTTCGTTGCTCCCTTGGAACAACTTGGTGAGTCCAATGACACGATTGAGTCTCAAGAAGAATTTCTTGAGGAGATGAGAGGCCATAGTCATGATTATGCCGACGAGATAGCAGATCTTTCTATTGCTCTAGAGGAAGAGCGAGGTCTTCATTTGACTCTTAAGGAGTCACAAAATGAGGACTTTGCTAAATTACGTAAAGATTATGATTATGCTATTGTTCTTAATCGTATTCTTAAATCTGAGAAGGTTGCACTTGGGGTTGACCATGCTCGACTCAAGGATGAGTTTGTCTCCCTTGACAATGCTCATAAGGCATTGAAGAGCGTTCATGCTTCTCTTAAAGAGTCGCATGATCAACTCCAAGTGAAACTCACTAAAGAAATTGCCACGTGTCCTCCCTTTGTCTTAATTGATAATGCATCTGCTACTAACCCGTGTTGTGAGCATGCACATCTTGTGGAGGAAAATGCTAAGCTAAAAGAGCAGCTTGAGAAAGGCCTTGTGACATGTATACAAGGTGAGAAGAATCTCAATGACCTTTTGAGCAATCAAAAGGAAGTGATTGCAAAGGAAGGAGTTGGGTTTGCACCCAAATCCAAAAAGAAGAAGAAGAAGAAGACCACGCAGGTTCCTCCGCTCAAGGAAACATTTGTCAAAGAGGGGAACATTACTCAAGAGAAGAAGAAAGACAAGGTTGTGAGTGATAGTGCCAAGAAGGGCAAGATCACTCCCTCCAACAGGGCCGGCGATTTTAACCCCTCCTATGTTTTGTGCCGTGCTAGTGATGGGCATGTTTATGCCAAATATGTTGGTTCTTATTATGAGTATATTGAGTGGTTTATTTGGGTTCCTAAGACCCTTGTCACTAACATCAAAGGTGTAACACCCCAAAAATCGGGTTATCGATTTTTGTGCTGTTATTCCTTCCTAGCTTTTCTCTCCCGAATTTTTTTTCCTCTGAAATTTGGCAAGTGACCAAGTGAACCTAGTCATTCCCCAACCTCTCAGTTCCTTGCTCTTGTGCCAACCAACCCTCTGTCAGCAAACCCCGAATCTTATTCAAACCCTAGTTCCAAAATATTGGAACTGGAAATCCTGCCTTTGTGTTTGCAAAGGAGCTATCATTTTCCTTGCTCTGTTGATCCTCCCAAAAATTTCCAGAGATCCTTCTGCCCTCATAGACTCTAGATGTGCAGAAATATTGCCAAGTCATATACAATATTTCTCATCCAGAATTAATTCTTTCTTCTGCCTTTCTGAGGAATTAAATCCAGGAAAATATCTATCCATCTCCAGGGGTTATGAAAACTTGTGGAGATGTTCTTTGTGGATATATTGAGCTCTCATAAAAATATTGGCTATAATTGAATAGGGGAAATTGCATTTTCCTATTTAAAGCCAATATATCAATTTGGGGCCTTTCCAAAGGAACTACCATTTTGCTAGCTAGGAAAAATCCCAAATAATTTCTGGACCTTCTCATATCCATATATTCTCCATTTCCATCAAAATATGAAGTTCCCCAATTCAAATTTTGAGCACCACTTCCATTTGCAAATCCTGTCCAAATTTCCAGTTTGCAAAGGAAGTGTTTGATTCCTTGATCTCCTTGGGCTAAAACTTTGCAGGGTAATTAATTATGATAAATTACCCTTGTCCTCCAAAATTTAGCCTATTCCATCTAGCTAATATCCCTCACTAATGTATTCAAGTTCTTGTCCAGATTGGAGCATTGTCAAGAAAGTACCATTTTAAATTATGCAAATGGTATGAAATATTTACAGTGTCTCCATATGCCTAAATCATGGATCTCCTCCAAATTTGAGCCATTTTCATCTAGGAAATTCCTCAGAACCATCTGGTTTCTATTTCTGTCCAGTCTGGCACTTTGTGAAGGAAGTGCTTGTTCCCTTGGTTCAATTGAGCTGAAATTTGGCAGGGTAGTGCATATTGATATGTTACTACTGTAACCCAAAAACCAGCTCATCTCTCCAAGTCAATCTTTTTCTATCATTTTCTCAAGTTTCTGTTCAGATTGTATCTCTGTGAAGGAAGTACCAGCATAGAAGATCAATTTGATCTGAAACTTGTCCAGTGCATTCTTGTGTCCAAATCATAGCTCTCCCCCAAAAATCATCCATATCCATCTATCCTATTGACCCCAGAAGCATCTTCTTCATGTCTGGTCAGACTGCCAAGTTACAAAGGAAGTGCTAGTTATCTTTGCCCATTTGAGCTGAGACTTGGTAAAGCCAGTGACCTTAGCAGATGATTGACCCCAGCCAAGAATCTTGCCAAGAGGAGCACTGTGCTGGCCACTGCACAGCACAAACACTTGGCTGCCAGCTGTTATTTGACCATGGTTCAGTCACCTCAGGCTTCTCTGGAGTCATTCAGCTGCATAGGTCAACTCAAGATAGGAAGGAGAATAGACTCGACATGGTTTGGCTTCATGTGCGGCGTGGCAACGCCGTGGCCACGCGGTGACCACGGGCAGAGCATGCCAAATTGGTGCTCTGTGCATTGGAGTTGACGGGAGCTCGTCTCCAGCTAGCTCCAGTGTGTCCAGTAGTGTCGTAGAGCTCCCTAGCGCGTGCGTGATCCGTCTAGAGCCCTCTCCCCCTCGTCCCGAAGATCCTAGCCGTCTCTGTCGTCGGCCCGAAGCTCCGGCCGTCGCCTCGAAGCTCCAGCCCCGTCCCCCCTCCTTCCAGAGCCCTCCTCCCGAGCTATATATAGCGTTCCTGAGCCCCCCCCCTAGCCAGCAAGTAGCCCCAGCCCCTTCCAATGGAGCTCGGAGCTCCCTCCTCCCTGCAATGGCCGAAGCCCTGCCGCCGGCGTCCGCGAGGAATTCGAGCGCTCTAACTCTCCCTCTCTTTTCCACTATCGTCCCCAGCCTCTCTAGGCACTGGAGGAGCCGCCGCCGTCCTCCGTTCCCTCGGTGAAGCCCTACCGGAGCGGCACCGCCGAGGCCCGTGCACCGCCACGCTCCAGTCAGTGGAGACGGCGCTGCCGGCCAACTCCCTGGCAACCGCCTGCAGATGCGGTCGAGCGCCGCGAGCTCGCCCCACCCGTCCGTAAGCGCCGTCGTGGCCCCGCACATCGGCATTGAGCCCGGCCGGCGCTGGCTCTGCCCTCGGTTGCGGGCTAGGAGACGACCCAGGGGAGGAGAAAGAGAGAGGATAGAGCAGGCCCCGCCGTCAGTGAGAGAGAGAGAAAGTCAAATCGGGTCCGCGCAATTTTTAAGTGAAAGCGTATTTTCCCAAATACGCCTTCGCTTTTGGAAAACGTATTTTCATCTGCTTCGGTGAGAAAGGCGCTTCCCAGCGCGGAAAGCGTACTCCCCCCGGTTACACGTTCTGTTTTAGCCCCGGGGACCCTTTTGTAGTAATTTTGTTTACAGATTGGTCCCTGGTGCTTAAACGCCCGTAACTTCGCGACCGTAGCTCGGAATCAGGTAAAACCAGCACCCACGCTTTTGTCTCGTCGAGCCCGTTCCGATGGTACTATTTTCACCATGTGTTCACACAGTGGAAATAACCATTTTGCCCTTGCCCTCCGATCGAGACCTCTGAGAGAGACCCCCCCTTTCCGGCGATTCCTTCCGCGAGGTGATTGCGCTTTCCCCTGGCGTATTCGTCGACCCTCAGGCGAGCCAACCTCTTACCATGAGCTCCGGAATTGCGTGATGACTTTCCTTGTACCTTGTGTGTTTATCTAGATCGCCTGTTAGTCTGCATTTGTAGTCACCAGTGGTAGCATCGATATAGATACTAGTATTACTCTTCATCTACTGCAGTGCCTTATTTCAAGGTTGCCACACTAATAATAATATTGCTAGTGTCATAGTCATGTTAGCACCATGGTTGATCTCATGCCATTACTATCAGTACTATGATCTTGCTATGAATTGTCGATATGTTGAGTTGGAATAAGAGTTTACTGTCCATAATTATTGTGGGTTTCATCCGGCAGTTTGTGGATATGAAGAGTTGAGTTAATGCAACCTAGTTGGTTGATCTTGAGTCACCTGTCCGGGCTTATCCGTGCAACCACATTTGCCGGTATGGGACGGCCGTGACCGGGTCTGACTGCATGATCTTTTATCGGTACCACCAAAGAGGGAAGGTTATGTGCGGCGTGCTACCCTGATCAGGTAAGCAGCGATAACCTTGTGAGCCAGTTGTTGTTTGGTTTAGCCCGGGAGTCCCTGTTTGGGACAGTAGGCCTCGTTTGGGTCTACAGAGTTTGGCCACGGAGGTGGCAGGTGTCATGAGGACACAGGGGCCACCCAAGGCTGACCTCTGGGGGAGGAAGAGTGCCGGTGGTATGATGAAAGAGTCACGGGTCAGGCAGGTTTTGTTGAAGCAACGCTAGTCCACCCGAGTCGAATCTCGAGGCCAGGGCCAGGTGCTTCATGGTGTGGGTAAAGTGCGCAACCTCTGCAGAGTGTCAAATCTATTCGAATAGCCGAGTCCACGGTATTGGACAGCCCGTCCAGACCTCAGTAGATGGTCAACCGTAGCAGTGTTAGTAATGATGGGAGAACTCATCTTGGGTAGACATCAGATGATGTCGGGTTTAAGATATGTTAGCCAAGGGATGGCTATATGATGAGTGGTCGGATGACCACATGATTGGATTTGAGTCAGTTCAGGTTGGATCATGAGTATTTCGAGGGTTGGGTGACAACCCGGAAGAGAGTAAGTTGGTATCCGGTACAGTAAGTATTCTAAGCATTTAGTGTAATCATTGCCATGTTAGGTAGATTATATGCCTGATCCCTGATATGCTATGCTTGATGTGTGTTCTGTAGTAATTCTATGCCATGTTTAGAGTAAATTATTAGCTAAGCATAGTGCTTGCTTTGTCATCTGTTTGTTTGGACGCTATGTATTTGGTTGTCTTGCGAGTACATTCAAAGTACTCACCTGGCCTTGCACGTGGCCAGTTGTAGGAGAAGATCCGTCATGCTAGAGCGTAACCAAGCCAGTCCTGTGAGTTATGGAGCTCAGCCGGAGACGTCGTTGCCAAGACCTCTGAGGCCATTTAGTTAGTTCTGGAGTTATGCATATTGTTGTAAGCAACAGTATTGTAACACTCCATTATATTAATAAAGCCATTTTTGCCTGGAATTATTGTATCATGTCTTTGACGTGCGCCAGGTCTTACCCTAGGGTCTGGCGTGCGTCGGCCCTCTATCGGGGTGCCACAAAAGGACCCATTCAAGAATGGGTACCTAAATCCAAGCATTGATCTATTGTAGGACTTTGCTTCTGGGGGAGTCTCATGGTTGCTCGATAGTGGAGCAACAAATCATATGGCCGGAAGCAAGGACTTGGTGGTGGATGTTCGACCCGATGCATCCGTGGCCACCCAAGTCTCATTTGGCGATGATGCAATCTCAAAGGTATTGGGTCTTGGCAAGGTGGTTATCTCTCCGACCTTAACCATTGAGAGAGTCATGCTTGTTGAGACCCTTGCATAAAATTTACTTTCCGTTCGTCAACTTGCACTCATGGGTTTTAGTACCTTCTTTGGCATTGATACCGTGACCCTTTTGTGGAGCAAGACTCTTAAAGTAGCCTTTGTTGGGCATGTCGAAAACGGTCTCTATGTGATTAACTTCTCGGAGCGACCCACTAAGACCGCGACATGTCTAATGGCTAAAGTTGATGTGGGATGGCTTTGGCATCGCCGACTAGCCCATGTCAATATGAGATCTTCGCAAAGTCTCCTCAAAGGGAATCACATTCTTGGACTAACAAATGTGAGTTTTGCCAAAGATCGTGCTTGCAGTGCCTGTATCGAAGGAAAGTTACATGAAAAAGCTCATCGTCCAACTACTACAATCTACTCAAAGAGGACCTTAGAGCTCCTTCACATGGATCTCTTCGGGCCTCCATCTTTTGACAGCCTTGGAGGAAGAAGATATTGCTTGGTGATTGTGGATGATTGCTCGAGATACACATGGGTATATTTCTTCAAGAGGAAGAGTGAGACCAAACAGACCGTCATCAACTTTGCAAATGAAGTCCAACGTCAACATGAAGCAAAGATTTTGATGATTAGAAGTGACAACGACACTAAGTTCAAGAACTACACCCTAGATGAGTTTCTCAGTGATGAGGGGATAAAGCACCAATATTCCACACCTTACACCCCTCAACAAAACGGTGTCGCGGAGTGGAAGAACCGGACTTTGATGGATGCGACAAGAACCATGATGGCAGAGTTTAAATCTCCGTACAACTTTTGGGCCGAAGCCATTAACACAGCGTGTCATGCATCAAATTGGCTCTATCTCCGCAAAGGCTTGAACAAAACTCCTTATGAGATTCTTACCGGGAACAAGCCCAACCTCAAATACTTCCAGGTGTTCGGTTGTAAGTGTTTCATTCTCAAGAAAGGTGTTCATTTGTCTAAATTTGATTATAGAGCCCATGAGGGCATATTTGTTGGTTATGCTGCAAACTCTCATGCTTACCGTGTCCTCAACAAGTCCACCGGACTCATTGAGGAGACAAGTAACGTAGAGTTTGATGAAAATAATGGCTCCCAAGTGGAGCAAAGTGGTCTTTGTGATATAGGTGATAAAATTCCTCCCCAAGCCATAAGAAGAATGGGTGTGGGATACTTCCTACCCGTTGAGGAACCCCTTGTGGCTGATGGAGAAGGACAATGTTCCACTCAAGTGGAACCATCACCGACGCACGACCCACACGCTTCCGAAGAACAAAGTGAAGGCCCTCAACCCCGTGATCAAGATGAAGCTCAGGACCAAGATCAACTTCAAGATTAAGGTCAAGCTAAAGATCAAGATCATGCTCAAGATCATGAGCAAGCCGGTACTAGTACCGAAGCTCGTCAAGTTACCAAGCCTCGACTTTCCATGGAGGAAATTCTTGAAAGACGAGTTGCCAAGATTGCTTCCAAGCTTCACAAGAGGCAACACCTCCTAGAGAACGTCTACGGAAGCTTGAAAAGAGGGGTAACTACTCGTCGTCAATTAACAAACTTTTGTGCACATCACGCGTTTGTTTCTTGCTTTGAACCCCTCAAGGTACAAGATGCACTCGAAGACGAGGATTGGCTTGAAGCCATGCATGATGAAATCAACAACTTCGAGCACAACAAAGTGTGGCGATTGGTGCCAAGACCAAAAGAGAATCACAATGTTATTGGAACCAAATGGATTTTTAAGAACAAACAAGATGCACATGGTATCATTATTCACAACAAGGCAAGACTGGTGGCTCAAGGCTACTCCCAAGTCGAGGGTGTCGACTACGGTGAAATCTTTGCCCCTGTTGCTCACCTTGAATCTATTCGCATATTGCTTGCTTATGCTTCTCATCATAATTTCATATTATATCAAATGGATCTGAAGAGTGCTTTTCTTAATGGTCCAATTAAGGAGTTGGTATATGTGTTGGGAGACGTAGTAGTAAATCAAAAAAATTCCTACGTGTTCACCAAGATCTATCTATGGAGAAACCAGCAACGATTAAGGGGAGAGTGCATCTTCATACCTTTGAAGATCGCTAAGCGGAAGCGTTACAAGAACGCGGTTGGTGGAGTCGTACTCGCAGCGATTCAGATCGCGGTCGATTCCGATCTAAGCGCCGAACAACGGCGCCTCCGCGTTCAACACACGTGCAGCCCGGTGACGTCTCCTACGCCTTGATCCAGCAAGGAGGAAGGAGAGGTTGAGGGAGAGCTCCGGCAGCACGACGGCGTGGTGGCGGTGGAGCTGCGTGGTACTCCGGCAGGGCTTCGCCAAGCACTACGGAGAACGAGGAGAGGGAGAGGTGCGTGTATCAAACAGCCCCAAGGGCTCCACTATATATAGGAGGAGGAGGAGGGAGGGCTGCGCCCTAGGGTTCCCACCCTAGGGTGGTGCGGCAACTTCCAGATCCCATCTGGCCGGCGGCCAAGAGGGAGAGGGGTGCGGCTGCCCTAGGGTGGGCCTTAGGGCCCATTGCCCTAGGGTTTGCCCCCTTCCCACTTCAGCTGCGACTTGGGCCCTTGTGGAGGGCGCACCAGCCCACCTAGGGGCTGGTTCCCTCCCACTTGCAGCCCATGCAGCCCTCTAGGGCTGGTGGCCCCACTTGGTGGACCCCCGGAACCCTTCCGGTGGTCCCGATACGTTACCGGTAATTCCCGAAACACTTCCGGTGGCCAAATCCTCACTTCCTATATATGAATCTTTACCTCCGGACCATTCCGGAGCTCCTCGTGACGTCCGAGATCTCATCCGGGACTCCGAACAACCTTCGGTAACCACGTACACTATTTCCCTATAACCCTAGCGTTATCGAACCTTAAGTGTGTAGACCCTACAGGTTCGGGAGACACGTAGACATGACCGAGACACCTCTCCGGTCAATAACCAACAGCGGGATCTGGATACCCATGTCGGCTCCCACATGCTCCACGATGATCTCATCGGATGAACCACGATGTCGGGGATTCAATCAATCCCGTATACAATTCCCTTTGTCTACCGGTATGATACTTGCCCGAGATTCGATCGTCGGTATCCCTCTACCTTGGTCAATCTCGTTACCGGCAAGTCTCTTTACTCGTTCCGTAACACCTCATCCCGTGGCTAACCCCTTAGTCACATTGAGCTCATTATGATGATGTCTTACCGAGTGGGCCCAGAGATACCTCTCCGTCATACGGAGTGACAAATCCCAGTCTCGATTCGTGCCAACCCAACAGATACTTTCGGAGATACCCGTAGTGTACCTTTATAGCCACCCAGTTACGTTGTGACGTTTGGCACACCCAAAGTATTCCTACGGTATCCGGGAGTTGCACAATCTCATGGTCTAAGGAAACGATACTTGACATTGGAAAAGATTTAGCAGGCGAACTACACGATCTTGTGCTAAGCTTAGGATTGGGTCTTGTCCATCACATCATTCTCCTAATGATGTGATCCCGTTATCAACGACATCCAATGTCCATGGTCATGAAACCGTGACCATCTATTGATCAACGAGCTAGCCAACTAGAGGCTCACTAGGGACATGTTGTGGTCTATGTATTCACACATGCATTACGGTTTCTGGTTAACACAATTATAGCATGAACAATAGACAATTATCATGAACAAGGAAATACAATAATAACCATTTTATTATTGCCTCTAGGGCATATTTCCAACAGTCTCCCACTTGCACTAGAGTCAATAATCTAGTTACATTGTGATGAATCGAACACGCATAGCATTCTGGTGTTAATCATGTTTTGCTCGTGAGAGAGGTTTAGTCAACGGATCTGCGACATTCAGATCCGTATGTACTTTACAAATATCTATATCTCCCTCGTGAATGTAATCACGGATGGAGTTGAAGCGGCGCTTGATGTGTCTTGTCTTCTTGTGAAACCTGGGCTCCTTCGCAAGGGCAATAGCTCCAGTGTTGTCACAGAATAGAGTCATTGGGCCCGACGCATTGGGAATTACTCCTAGGTCGGTGATGAACTCCTTCATCCAGACTCCTTCCTTTGCTGCTTCTGAAGCAGCTATATACTCCGCTTCACATGTAGATGCCGCCACGACACTTTGCTTGCTGCTGCACCAGCTGACTGCCCCTCCGTTCAAAATATACACGTATCCGGTTTGTGACTTGGAGTCGTCCGGATCTGTGTCGAAGCTAGCATCGACGTAACCCTTTACGACGAGCTCTTCGGCACCTCCATATACGAGAAACATGTCCTTTGTCCTTTTCAGGTACTTCAGGATATTCTTGACCGCTGTCCAGTGCTCCGCTCCGGGATCACTTTGGTACCTCCCTACCAAACTTATGGCAAGGTTCACATCGGGTCTGGTACACAGCATGGCATACATAATAGAGCCTATGGCTGAAGCATAGGGGATGACACTCATATGTTCTCTATCCTTTGCCATGGTCGGGCATTGAGTCGTACTCAATCTCACACCCTGTAACACAGGCAAGAACCCCTTCTTGGACTGATCCATATTGAACTTCTTCAATATCTTTTCAAGGTATGTACTTTGTGAAAGACCTATGAGGAGTTTCGATCTATCTCTATAGATCTTAATACCTAGTATGTAAGCAGCTTCTCCAAGGTCCTTCATTGACAAACATTTATTCAAGTAGGCCTTTACACTTTCCAAAAGTTCTATATCATTTCCCATCAACAATATGTCATCCACATATAATATGAGAAATGCTACAGAGCTCCCACTCACTTTCTTGTAAATACAGGGTTCTCCATAAACCTGCATAAACCCAAACGCTTTAATTACCTTATTAAAGCGAATGTTCCAACTCCGAGATGCTTGCACCAGCCCATAGATGGAGCGCTGGAGCTTGCATACTTTGTTAGCACCTTTAGGATCGACAAAACCTTCCGGCTGCATCATATACAGTTCTTCCTTAAGGAAGCCATTAAGGAATGCCGTTTTGACGTCCATTTGCCAGATCTCATAATCATAAAATGCGGCAATTGCTAACATGATTCGGACAGACTTCAGCATCGCTACGGGTGAGAAAGTCTCATTGTAGTCAACTCCTTGAACTTGTCGATAACCCTTAGCGACAAGCCGAGCCTTATAGATGGTCACATTACCATCCGCGTCAGTCTTCTTCTTAAAGATCCATTTATTTTCAATGGCTCGCTTATCATCAGGCAAGTCCACCAAAGTCCACACTTTGTTCTCATACATGGATCCTATCTCGGATTTCATGGCTTCAAGCCATTTGTTGGAATCTGGGCCCGCCATCGCTTCTTCATAGTTCGAAGGTTCACTGTTGTCCAACAACATGATCTCCAGGACAGGGTTGCCGTACCACTCTGGTGCGGAACGTGTCCTAGTGGACCTTCGACGTTCAATAGTAACTTGATCTGAAGTTTCATGATCATCATCACTAACTTTCTCTCCAGCCGCTGTAGGCTCCACAGAAACAACTTCCTGTGCCGCGCTACCCTCCGGTTCGAGTGGAGGTACAATTGCCTCATCAAGATCTATTTTCCTCCCACTTACTTCTTTCAAGAGAAACTCTTTCTCGAGAAAGGATCCATTCTTGGCAACACAGACTTTGCCTTCGGATCTGAGGTAGAAGGTATACCCAATAGTCTCTTTGGGATATCCTATGAAGACGCACTTTTCCGCTTTGGGTTCGAGCTTCTCAGGTTGAAGTTTCTTCACATAAGCATCGCATCCCCAAACTTTTAGAAACGACAGCTTAGGTTTCTTTCCAAACCATAATTCATACGGTGTCGTCTCAACGGATTTGGACGGTGCCCTATTTAAAGTGAATGCGGCAGTCTCTAATGTCGTGGGAACAAGCCTGACAGTAGATGGTAGGGGTACGAATGGAGAGGGCAGAGTCCTAGCTACGGCGAGGATGTACACATAGATGTATGAGTTCAGGCCTCACTCGGAAGTGATAACAGCCCTACGTCTCAGTGCTCCGGAGAGCTCTCTACTCTGTCGAGTGAAATATGTGTGTTGTGTTACAAAAGGTTGCGAACCCTTGTGCCAGAGGGGAGGGGCGGCTTATATAGAGTGTGCTGCCCCTCATAAGTGTCCGGCATCCAAGGGTTAAATCGTGGTTATAATGACATACGTTACTGGTAACGTACAATATAAATGCCATTAATGGTCTTGATGAATGCCTGCCCGTTAGCCTCCCTGGGGTGACTTCTGGGCTTCTGTGGTCGACTGTCTTCTGGTCCTTCCGAGTGAAAGGGTAAGCGTCGAGTGAAAGATATCTCCGGGTGTATATTGTCGAGTGACTCATGCGTCATGGTGATTTCAGTCAGAGACTTCCTCGTAGCCTTTAAGCTTTCTGGGGCAGTGTCCTTAGGTAGGGTATGTAGGTCAGGCCTATGACCCTACCCTATGTACATATCCCCATCATTAGCCCCCGAATGGATCGGGGTTCGAGGGTAAAAGGTGTCAATGCAGGTTCAGACGAGACACAAAAATTCCGAGTATATTTTGAGGCTTCCCAGAAATCTGCGTCGATTGAAACCTTAATCGTCCGCCCTGATCAATTCTGTCTTGGAGTGCGTCTGAGTAAAACTGAACTCGAAAACTAGTCCGAGTGAAACTGAGCTCAAAGTCAGGTTCGAGTGATCTGCAGAATCTTCCGACGAGACGGTTTGCCCCATCGGGTCCGAGTCTAACGGGTTTTGAAATTTGGATAAGAGCGCGCGCGCGGAGCGGAGATGGCGTAACTGCTAAGGCAAGTGCAGGAACGACGCCTCGATTATCGCGCCGCCCATATCCCCACGTATCGCCTCTCCTCTGATTTCAGGATATCCAGAGACCCGGCGGGCCCGCAGGTCAGTGGCTCACATGAGCGGGTATAAGAGGCAACGACGCCGGTGCTGGTACAGTATTCTTCCCCAAATCTACTCTTCTCCTCCTCTTCCTCCGCCCTGCTCCGCTTCACTGACCGCCGCCGCCATGACGAAGGGCAAGACGGAGAAGCTCGAGCGCGCCAAGAAGGGAGGAGCCAAGGTGAAGAAGCCGTCGGGCGCCCGGTCGACGGTGCCGCCAGGGTGGATCCAGGGGGATTTTCTCCAATCGACGGTCACGGCGGAAGATGTGGACAAACTCGTCGTCGACGGGTTGATAGCTGCCGATTCCTGGCGGTTGCCGAAGGGGGAGGTCGAGCCGGAGCCACGCGACGGCGAGCGAGTTCTACTTCTCACCCACATCGAGCGAGGTTTTTCCATGCCTCCCCATCCGTTCATCCGTGCTTTCTTGAACTATTTTGGAGCGCAACTCCACCACCTTCCTCCGAATGCAATTGCCTATCTTTCCTGCTTCGTAACCTTGTGCGAATGTTTCCTGGGCTGTCCCCCACATTGGGGTTTGTTCAAGCACATATTCTCTGTCAGATCCCAAGCCGTCAAGAAAGCCAATCCCAAAGATAGCAAAACCAATGTGATCCAACTGTGTGGTGGCTTAGGGATTCAGAAGAGAGGTAGGAGTGCGTTCCCCTCTATGACCTTTCCCGACTCCGTTCGGGGTTGGCTGTCGACCTGGTTTTATTGCAAAGATGTTGCATCACCAAATATGTCGACTGGACTTCCTCCTTTCACCCTGGATCGACCTGTTACTCCCAAACCGCTGTACGTGACAAAGGTAGAGAAAATCCAGGTAGGGATCTTAGTGAATGCTATATCTGAACTGATCCGCGGTGGAGTGACTGGTTTGGACCACCTTGAAACGTTTCTCAGTCGACGAATTCAGCCTCTCCAAGCTCGGGATCACACCATGTGGCATTATTCAGGCCCTGAGGATACCACCCGGACTCATCCTGAGGAAGTTTCCGATCAGGCTGTTTCTCAGTGGCTCAGAAGCATCACTGGAGCCTGTGATAACCCAGAAGGATCCAAACGAATTCCGCCTTTCTCCGCTTTGAACCCGCCAAAGAACTTGGTGAGTTATATATTTGTCGATTGTTTTAATACTTTGCCGAGTAAATGAATCTTCAGTCGACCGAATTTTAAGCTTGAACCTCGCAGGAATTTACGAACATGTACTCGCCCGTACCCAATGGAGAACATCCTGATGAAGAGAAAGGAAGCGTCGACGGCAGCGCAGACGGTGACTATGCTGACGACACCGAGAGCAGTGACGACGACCTGGATGAAGATGAGGTGGAGGCCCCTGTCCCTTCGCGCGCCGAGCGTCGGGCCAAGCAACAGAACAACCCGGAGGTCACCCCGAGCAAAACTGTGGCGTCGAGCACAAGGAACCCGAAACGTGACCGTGTCGCGACATCGGAGTCGACTGAAAAGGCTGCGAAACAGCTCAAGCCAGACGTGCCAAAGCCTCGGAAGGCCCTTCCTCGAATCAAGATAGCCGTGCCTGTTGCCTCCACGTGAGAGTTCATTTTCCTTATTTTGCTGTTGAAGAACTTTATGTTGATGTTTGACCGAGTGAAATTTATTTGCCAGAGCTGCTACCTCCGTAACGTCGCCCCATCGGGATGATGGAGACCATATGGAAGTGGACACTCCTGATGCAGCCACCTCCCAACGAGGTATGACAACTCCATACTTTACTCTGCTTGTTGAAGAATAATTGTCAAGTGTCTAGATTAAAATTGTCGACTGCAGCTGACGAAGTCATCGAACTGGAAGATGATGAGGAGCCGCGGGGAGGAGCGGAGGGTGAAGCTGTGCTTCCGGAGGCTCCCCGCGTGGGCACTCGGGGACCACCGTCTGTCCAGACGCCCCGTGGGACGACTGCGGCGACGCCTCCAACCCTTGTAACTCCGCTGTCGAGTGCTCCGCCGGCCACTTCTATTCTGGTGGCTTCGACGCTTATTGGACAATCCCAAGCACCTCCAGCTGCTCCAGTGACTACACCAGCTCACTCGACGCCTGCATACCCTTTGTACCACGTCCCGGAGGACCAAACCGGAGCTGCCAAGGAGGCCATGATCCAGGCTGGGCAGATGATGCTGCGAACAAAAGAGGCGTATGAAGCTAGCAAGTTAGCCTATGATGCCAGCTCAGCGCTTCAGGCCAACGTCCGAGTAAGTGGTATTGTAAGTTCATTTCCGATTGAATTCCTGTCCGTCTTGATTTTACACCCACTGGGGTGTTTTTCTTCGCCAGTAGACCAAGTAGTTTCTGGTCCAGTGGGGGCACGCTGAGTGCACCCACTGGGTGTAGTCCCCGAGACCGCTGTCGAATGACGAAGGCATCGGCGGGGGTCTTAATATTGTTTCCATTCAACAGGGCAGACCTTGTCGAGTAAAAGTAGGTCCAGTGGGGGCACGCTGAGTGCACCAACTGGGTGTAGTCCCCGAGACCGCCGTCGAGTGCTTGCTTCGGCGGTGGTCTGATAAAGACAATGTTTAGTTGCTTGCTTCTTTCTTTTATACTCGGACAGGCCAGACCTGGTCGAGTGTTTTTGTTTCCAGTGGGGGCACGCTGAGTGCACCCACTGGGTGTAGTCCCCAAGACTACTGTCGATCGTTGACGATGGGCAGTAGTCTTTAGAACCATTCTGCAGGTTTCATGGACATCATTTCCATCAACCATGATATGACGCTTGCATAGGGTTGCGAGGTGGGGCGGCGGGCCGTCTTTCAGTCGACTGCAGTTGAACTTTTCCACTCGGGAGTAGAGAAATTGTGATGTCGACTGAACCCCTATTTTTGCTGATTTCAGAAAGCCTGTGGGCTCGGGACCAAGTACGTCGAGCTGGAGAAGGAAAAGAACCGACTTCTGCTGGATCTGGAGCAGACGAACAACAACCTGGACCGTGCACAGACCGAACTGAAGACTTTGGGAGGTAATCTTTGTTGATCAATTGTATTATCACTTTCGATTTCCATCCTTTGAACCGAGTGAATCCACTCGAACAGACGTACGTGATGAAAACCGTCGTCTCCGAGTGCGCCTCAACAATGCTATTTCTTTAGATACCATGAAGAAGGCGCTCGAGGACAAGAACAAATCACTTGCTGATGCTCAGAAGGAAGCGAAGGAGAAAACTGCAGCTGCTGAGAAGAAACTTGCAGCAGCCAGTAAACTGGAAGAGGAGAACACCAAGCTCAAGCAGGAACGATCCGAATGGATCAAAAAACTCGAAGTGCAGACCAAGAGTAAGACCGCTCTGGAGAAACACTTGGGAGACTTTGCGAAGAAAATGTTCAGCATGCTCGAAGGTAACCCTCATCTGTCGAATGAATTTCTTCGGTTTTTCCAGAATGGTATTATGATCACCCTTTCACTTTCTCTTCATGCAGAATTCTGTCAAGACTTCGAAAAAGAAACTGGAGAAATTGAACCCAATCTGGACCCCACAAAGTCTCTCGTCGGAGACGCCGTGGCCATGGATATGTTTCGTCTCGAAGCTCGTCTCAAGAGCGTCCAAGGATTCATCACTCGGCTGAGAGCTGCATTTGAGAAGGTCGACAAGGAACTGTGGCCTGAAGATCCTCTCCAGACTGACCTCGAGTCAATGATGACTCGGCTCAATGAGATTCCCAATCGAGTGCAATCGTGGAAGAAATCTGCTGCCCGCTGTGGTGCTGACGTGGCACTTTCACTCGTCAGGGTTCATTGCAAGGAAGCTAGAGAGGACAAACTGAAGGATCTCCGAGTGACCAACACGAAGAAACTCAAATTTGAAGATTTCATGGAGACTTTTATCGATGCTGCCACTCGGATCGCCGACGGAATCGACCTGGATACCTTCGTTGAACCTTCAAGTCCTGCTGGAGCTTGAATTGGTACTTTGCTTATGGTAAAAACTTTATTTGCCTCGGTATGCCGAGTGTTGGTGTAACCGAGTAAACTTCGTTCAGGCCTTAAGCCTGAGAACTTCCCTTTGCGCGAACAAGTTTCTGCTACGCCAGAGATTTTAGTCTTACTCGCATTTCGCTTTCCGACATTTAGCTTGGCTGAATTTATTTAATTCTCGAATGGAACGGGCGTTCAGCACTCGAAAGAATTTAGGGCTTAGGCGAAGACTGGTTCACAGCTACGCCTCCGAGTGTACTGAATGTCATACACTCGGAAAGGTTTTGAACTTAGGCGAAGCGGATTCGCAGCTAAGTTCTCGAGAGAGAGGATCGCTCTTCACTCGGAGTAAATTTCGAACTTAGGCGAGGACTGGCTCGCAGCTAAGTCTCCGAGTGTACTGAATGTCATACACTCGGAAAAGTTTTGAACTTAGGCGAAACGGATTCGCAGCTAAGCCCCCGAGAGAGAGGATCGCTCTTCACTCGGAATAATTTTCGATCTTAGGCGAGGACTGGCTCGCAGCTAAGTCTCCGAGTGTACTGAATGTCATACACTCGGAAAAGTTTTGAACTTAGGCGAAACGGATTCGCAGCTAAGCCCCCGAGAGAGAGGATCGCTCTTCACTCAGAATAATTTTCGATCTTAGGCGAGGACTGGCTCGCAGCTAAGTCTCCGAGTATGCTGAATGTCATACACTCGGAAAAGTTTTGAACTTAGGCGAGACGGATTCGCAGCTAAGCCCCCGAGAGAGAGGATCGCTCTTCACTCGGAGTAATTTTTGAACTTAGGGGAGGACTGGCTCGCAGCTAAGTCTCCGAGTGTACTGAATGTCATACACTCGGAAAAGTTTTGAACTTAGGCGAAACGGATTCGCAGCTAAGCCCCCGAGAGAGAGGATCGCTCTTCACTCGGAGTAATATTCGAACTTAGGCGAGGACTGGCTCGCAGCTAAGTCTCCGAGTGTACTGAATGTCATACACTCGGAAAAGTTTTGAACTTAGGCGAGACGGATTCGCAGCTAAGCCCCCGAGAGAGAGGATCGCTCTTCACTCGGAGTAATTTTCAAACTTAGGCGAGGACTGGCTCGCAGCTAAGTCTCCGAGTGTCCTGAATGTCATACACTCGGAAAAGTTTTGAACTTAGGCGAGACGGATTCGCAGCTAAGCCCCCGAGAGAGAGGATCGCTCTTCACTCGGAGTAATTTTTGAACATAGGCGAGGACTGGCTCGCAGCTAAGTCTCCGAGTATACTGAATGTCATACACTCGGAAAAGTTTTGAACTTAGGCGAAACGGATTCGCAGCTAAGCTCCCGAGAGAGAGGATCGCTCTTCACTCGGAGTAATTTTCGAACTTAGGCGAGGACTGGCTCGCAGCTAAGTCTCCGAGTGTACTGAATGTCGTACACTCGGAAAAGGTTTGAACTTAGGCGAAACGGATTCGCAGCTAAGCCCCCGAGAGAGAGGATCGCTCTTCACTCGGAGTAATTTTGAATGTAAAACTGTGCGATCGGAATCGACAATAGACTGCGGGAGTCTTCATTTAACAAATAACATTGTCTGGGGTACTCTTGTTACATCAAAGCAACTCTGTTATCAAGAATAAAAACGTCGAAGCAGGTCCGCATTCCAGGCGCGTGGCTCGTCAATATTCTTCTTCAAGTTGAAAAGATGGTACGCCCCGTTGTTAAGCACCTTGATGATGACGAATGGGCCCTCCCATGCTGGGGCCAACTTATGAGGTCGCTGCTGATCCACTCGGAGCACCAAATCACCTTCGTGGAACGAACGGCTCTTGACATGTCTTGCATGGAAGCGGCGAAGGTCTTGTTGATATGCAGTTGATCGGATCAGGGCCATCTCACGCTCTTCCTCTAGGAGATCCACTCCGTCTTGTCTTGCTTGCTCAGCTTCGTCTTCAGAGTAAAGATCCACTCGAGGAGAATTGTGAAGGACGTCACTCGGCAATATGGCTTCAGCTCCATATACAAGGAAGAAAGGAGTGCGTCCAGTCGACCGGTTGGGAGTTGTCCTCAAGCCCCACAGAACAGACGGTAACTCAGTGACCCAAGCTCCGGCAGCATGATCAAGATCTCGCATGAGCCGAGGTTTCAATCCTTGGAGGATAAGGCCGTTCGCTCGCTCAGCTTGACCGTTTGACTGGGGGTGCGCAACGGATGCGTAATCCACCCGAGTGCCTTGAGAAGAGCAAAAGTACCTGAACTCTTCCGAGTCAAAGTTAGAACCATTGTCTGTAATGATACTGTGGGGGACCCCATACCGGAACGTTATCTCTTTTATGAATTTGATAGCAGTGCGGGCGTTCAACTTCCTGATGGGTTTAGCTTCGATCAACTTAGTGAACTTGTCGACTGCAACCAGTAAATGAGTAAACCCACTCTGACCTGTTCTAAGGGGTCCAACCATATCCAAGCCCCACACAGTGAACGGCCAGACGAGTGGAATGGTCTTCAAGGCAGACGCAGGTTTGTGTGACAGATTCGAGTAAAACTGACATCCTTCGCAGTGATCGACAATATCTTTAGCCATCTCGTTGGCACGTGGCCAGAAGAAACCAGCCCGGTAAGCTTTGGCAACAATCGTCCTAGAGGACGCATGATGGCCACAAGTTCCCGAGTGAATCTCTTCCAGAATCAGTCGACCTTCTTCAGGAGAAATGCACCGCTGAGCTACGCCAGTCACACTTTCTCTGTAGAGTTGTCCATTAATTACGGTAAAAGCCTTGGATCTGCGGACTATCTGTCGAGCCTCATCTTCATCATCTGGGAGTTCTCTTCTGAGAATGTACGCAATATATGGTACAGTCCAGTCGGGCGTGATTACCAAAATCTCCATGACCAGATCAATGACAGCTGGGACATCAACTTCAGTCGGATCATAGGCGCTCTTCGCTTGCGGGGGCTCTTCAGTGAAAGGATCTTCCTGCACCGAAGGAGAATGAATGTGCTCGAGAAACACATTACTGGGGACAGGTTTCCGAGTGGATCCAATCTTTGCCAACTCATCAGCTGCTTGATTCTTCACTCGGGGAACATGATGGAGTTCCAAACCTTCAAATTTCTTCTCAAGTTTTCTTACTGCATTGCAGTATCCAGTCATAGCGGGGTTCCTGACATCCCACTCTTTCATCACTTGATTAACCACCAAATCAGAATCGCCATATACCATCAGGCGCCGGACGCCGAGTGAAATGGCCATACGCAATCCGTGCAAAAGTGCTTCATATTCAGCCTCATTATTGGAGGAATCAAAGTGAATCTGTAAGACGTAACTGAGTTTATCGCCTTTTGGGGATACCAGAACGATGCCAGCGCCAGACCCATTCAGCATCTTTGAACCATCAAAGAACATGGTCCAGTGTGCCGAGTGAAGTTGGATCGGCTGCTGTTGCTCGATCCACTCGGCGAGGAAATCAGCCAGCGCTTGAGACTTGATTGCTTTCCTCGCTTTGAATTTGATATCAAGATAAAGGAGTTCAATAGCCCATTTGGCCACTCGACCAGTCGCATCTCGATTATTGAGAATTTCAGATAACGGAGCATCACTGACGACTGAAATGGAGTGATCTTGAAAATAGTGTGCCACCTTCTTTGCAGTCAGATATATACCATATACGAGCTTCTGGTAATGTGGATATCTTTGCTTCGACGGAGTCAACACTTCAGAAATATAGTAGACCGGGCGTTGAACTTTGTAAGCCTTGCCTTCCTCTTCCCGCTCGACAGTTAGTACTGTACTGACGACCTGATTAGTGGCCGCGATGTACAATAACAATGGCTCTTTGCTGCGCGGAGCAGCAAGCACCGGCTGGGTGGTAAGCAGGGCTTTGAGCTCGACAAATGCTGCTTCAGCTTCTGGAGTCCACTCAAATGTATCAGACTTCTTCATCAGTCGGTATAAAGGCAGTGCCTTCTCACCGAGACGAGAAATGAATCGACTCAATGCTGCCAAGCAACCTGTGAGCTTCTGGACATCGTGCACACGCTCAGGGCTTTTCATTCGGACGATGGCGCCGATATTTTCAGGGTTAACGTCGATTCCTTTTTCGGAAACGAGAAAACCGAGTAATTTTCCACCGGGAACGCCGAAAGTGCACTTAGTCGGATTTAACTTAATATCATACCTCCTCAAATTGGCGAATGTTTCAGCCAAGTCAGACAACAGGTCGGAACCTTTGCGAGAATTGACTACGATATCATCCATATACGCTTCAATGTTCCGAGGAATCTGATCGAGCAAACACTTCTGAATCATGCGCATGAAAGTAGCGCCAGCATTCTTCAAACCAAAAGGCATGGTGATATAGCAGAAACACCCGAAAGGGGTGATGAAGGCTGTCTTTATTTCATCCGGACCAAACAGACGGATCTGATGGTAACCAGAATAAGCATCAAGAAAAGATAGACGCTCACATCCCGCAGTTGAGTCGACAATCTGATCAATGCGGGGGAGTGGGAAATGATCTTTCGGGCAGACCCGATTGATATGTTTGAAATCAATACACATGCGGAGTGACTTGTCCTTCTTAGGGACCATGACGACGTTCGATAACCACTCGGAGTGGTAAATCTCACGTATAAACTTGGCCGTCAAGAGACGAGCCACCTCTTCGCCGATTGCTCTTCGCTTCTCTGTTGCCGACCGACGCAAGCGCTCCTTCACAGGCTTGGCCTTTGGATCAACCCTCAAACGGTGCTCAGCCAGTTCCCTGGGTACACCAGGCATGTCGGCGGGCTTCCATGCGAAGATGTCCCAGTTCTCACGGAGGAACTGGATGAGCTCGGCTTCCTATTTGATGTCGAGTGTTGTTGAAATGTTGGTCGGGGCAGCAGTTGGATCCGTCGGGTGAATGTTCACCTTCTTCACATCTCCTGCCGACTGAAAAGCTGACTCAGAAGCGGGCTTCTTAGCACGCAACAGATCGGCGGGATCAGCATTTTTCTTGTATTCTTCCAACTCAACCATAGCCATCTGCTGGTCGGCGATCTTGGAGCCCTGCTGGAGGCACTCCTCAGCCCTCTGTCGGTTGCCGGTGACTGTGATCACACCCTTTGGTCCAGGCATCTTCAACTTGAGATACACGTAACATGGTCGGGCCATGAAACGGGCATAAGCTGGTCGACCAAGGATGGCGTGGTAAGCACTCTGGAAGTCTACCACTTCAAACGTCAGTTTTTCTTTGCGAAAATGCTTGTCGTCACCAAACACCACATCCAACACTATCTGGCCGAGTGAACGGGCCTTCTTCCCAGGGATTACTCCATGAAACTATAAGTTGCTTTCACTGAGCCGGGACATCGGAATGCCCATCGCCTTAAGGGTATCAACATACAGGATGTTCAGACCGCTCCCGCCATCCATCAAAACTTTGCGGAGTCGAGTGCCCCCAACCACTGGGTCCACCACCAGCGCTTGCCGCCCGGGGGTAGCAATGTGCGCAGGGTGATCTGACTGATTAAAAGTGATAGCAGTCTGAGACCACTTGAGATATGCTGGGGTAGAGGGAACCTCCATGTTAACCTCCCTGTTGATAACTTTCAGTCGACTCTTGCTCTCAACATCAGCAAAAATCAACAAGGTGGCATTGACTTCAGGGAACTCTTCTTTTTCTTCTTCAGTTTCTTTCTCAGGGTCCTTCTCACTCGACTGGCCCTCTTTGAATGACTGAATCAACAAACGGCACTGTCGAGTGGTATGCTTTGGCAATATCAAATTGCCCTCTTCGTCTTTCCTCGTGTGGATTGCACACAGTAAATCCAAAACATCAGTACCCGACTGATTCTTTGACTTCTTTGGGGTGAACTTAGCCTTGGACTTTCCTTTACTCTTGCCTTGTGCCGCCACGGCGGCCGCTTCTGCCTGAGCAGGAGGATCAGCTTTGCGCTTCTGTTTTCGACTGGAATTCCCACCTGCGTTATTGTCGACTATTTTGGCTTTACCGCTTCGGAGGCGGTCTTCTTCTTCTCCATTGGCGTACCGAGTGGCAATCTCCATCATCTTGCTCAGAGATATATCACCGGTGCAACCAAACTTCAGATAGAGCTCTCTATATCTAATCCCAGCCTTGAAGGCACAAACAGCTTGATGTTCGGAAACATTCTCCACCGTGTGATGCAAGGTGGACCAGCGCTGAATGTAATCTCGCAAGGTTTCATTGGGCTTCTGGACACAGTGCTGCAAATCAATCAAACCAGCTGGACGTTTACAAGTGCCTTCAAAGGTTCTGATAAACACTCGGGCCAAATCTTCCCAGCAATAGATGCTAGAGGGAGCCAAACGATTCAACCAAGCTCTGGCCGAACCATCCAACATCAAGGACAGATGCTTCATGGCTATGTTGTCGTTACCTCCACCAATCTGTACAGCCACTCGGTAATCATCCAACCAAGTTTCAGGCTTTGACTCGCCAGAAAACTTGCCAATTCCAGCCGCCAACCTGAAGTTGGGGGGAATCTCTGTAGAGCGAATGGCTCTGCTAAAACACTCGGGCCCAGAAACAACAGCACTGCTTCCACTCGGATAGTCTCCGTTATAACCATCTCTGTGGGCTCTGCCTCTGTCGACCCGCCTTTGAGCAAGGACGTCCCTTGCGTCGAACCCAGGATTCCGCTCATCGCCGAACGGGCGCCTATCATCATTGTGCCGGGACACATATGAACCATTCTGCGGAGGAGAAAACACTCGACGGCGGTCATCGCGGTGATAACGGGGAGCAGACTGATCTCGCCCCTGATCTCTGTACCGATCTTCACGGTATCCTCCGCCTCTGTGACGCGAAGGTGACCCAGGACTGTGAGCCGACTGAACTGTTTCTTCCCTGGGAGAATTGCCGTGTAACCTGTTCTGCGACTGAGAAACAGCCGCGTTCTGCTGCTGCGCTGCCTCAAGCAATGTCTTGATCTGCTGCAGACCTCTACCAGCCTCTGATCGTGACGGTTGAATAGACTCTACAATCCTAGCAGCTGCTGCAACATTCAAAACTGGAGTACGAAATACCTCGACGTTATTTCGAGATCCACTCGGGAACAACTGTCGCTGTTGTCGATTGGGACGTGGTGGACGCTGCCCAGCACGCTCGTCGAGTGCCTCCTGCATCTCTTTGAGCCGAAGGCGTGTAGCCTCCATGGCCTGGGCCTCAGCAGTCGTACCGACGATGGGAGTATGGAGAACATCCTCATCCCGGCGCTGCTGTTCATTCGACGTTCCTCCAATCTCACGCCTGGAGTGGTTGAAGCCAGGCGGCGGACTCTGATGAGAGCCAGCCATAAAAACTTCTGCCGCAGGGTCGCAGCTCTCGCACTCGGAAGGAATGTCGGATCGGTCCGACGCCGAGTCGAACACGCCGTGAAGTGACTCGGCGGGCTCGATGGCTGCAATCTGCGGGGATGAAACCTGGCGTGCCGCCGCATGCCGCACCCAACGCTGTAGCCACGAGCGACCGGATCGCTTGCGACGACGAACAGCAGGAAGGGCCGACACATACGGGGTCGACGGTTGAAGGAGAAGAACACCGCAGGAGCTTGCACAGAAGTGCGTCGCCCCGCGAATCGGGAGCGCCTCCACGTCCAAAGGCGCTTCCTGGAGCCATGCCGAATCGTCGGCGATGAAGGTGAGCGCTGTTGGAAATATGCCCTAGAGGCAATAATAAATTGGTTATTATTATATTTCCTTGTTCATGATAATTGTTTATTATCCATGCTATAATTGTATTGATTGGAAACTCAAATACATGTGTGGGTACATAGACAACACTGTGTCCCTAGTAAGCCTCTAGTTGACTAGCTCGTTGATCAAAGATGGTTAAGGTTTCCTAGCCATTGACATGAGATGTCATTTGATAACGGGATCACATCATTAGGAGAATGATGTGATGGACAAGACCCAAACTGTAAACGTAGCATTTGATCGTGTCAGTTTATTGCTATTGTTTTCTGCATGTCAAGTATCTGTTCCTTTGACCATGAGATCATGCAACTCACTGACACCGGAGGAATACCTTGTGTGTATCAAACGTCGCAACGTAACTGGGTGACTATAAAGGTGCTCTACAGGTATCTCCGAGGGTGTCTGTTGGGTTGGCATGGATCAAGACTGGGATTTGTTACTCCGTGTGACGGAGAGGTATCTCAGGGCCCACTCGGTAATACAACATCACATTGAGCCTTGCAAGCAAAGTGACTAAAGAGTTAGCCACAGGATCTTGTATTACGGAACGAGTAAAGAGACTTGCCGGTAACGAGATTGAACTAGGTATAGTGATACCGACGATCGAATCTCGGGCAAGTAACATACCGAAGAACAAAGGGAATAGCATACGGGATTAACTGAATCCTTGACATAGAGGTTCGACCGATAAAAGATCTTCGTAGAATATGTAGGAGCCAATATGGGCATCCAGGTCCCGCTATTGGTTATTGGCCGTAGAGGTGTCTCGGTCATGTCTACATAGTTCTCGAACCCGCAGGGTCTACACACTTAACGTTTGGTGACGATTAGTATAGTTGAGTTATTATGTTGGTGACCGAAGGTTGTTCGGAGTCCCGGATAAGATCCCGGACATGACGAGGATCTCCGGAATAGTCCGGAGGTAAAGATTGATATATGTGATAATAGTGTTTTGATCTCCGGAAGAGTTCCGGAGTTCACCGGAAGGGGTTCCGGATGTTTGCCGAAGTGTTCGGGTGCAGCAACACTTTATATGGGCCAAGGGATAAAAGCCCACGAGGTATTGGAAAGTGCAAAAGTAGTTTTGCTGCCGCGTAAGCGGTACTACCGCTTGGTGAAGCGGTACTACCGCCCGAGCGGTACTACCGCTTGTGTGAAGCGGTACTACCGCCCCAGCGGTACTACCGCTTGTGTGAAGCGGTACTACCGCTTGTGTGCGGCTGTGCACGATTCGGCAGGGGTCCGAGTTGGACTCTTTCCCTGCGGGCCAAACCGACCTTGTGCGGGCAAAACCGACCTGGAGGAGGCTTTTACTCCAAGTTTAGACCCCAAGGCTCAACATATAAATAGAGGGGCAGGGCTAGCACACGAGAGACATCAAGATTTCCCCAAGCCGTGTGCGGCAACCCTAACCCTCTAGTTCCTCCGTCATAATCTCCGTAGCGCTTGGCGAAGCCCTGCAGAGATTGTTCCTCACCACCATCACCACGCCGTCGTGCTGCTGGAACTCAACCACTACTTCACCATCGCTCGCTGGATCGAGGAGGTGAAGGCGTCATCAAGCCGTACGTGTGTTGAACGCGGAGGTGCCGTCCGTTCGGCACTAGATCGGAAGGATCGTGATTGGATCGCGGGACGCTCGGCGATTTGGATCGCGAAGACGTTCGACTACATCAACCGCGTTTATTAACGCTTCCGCTTAGCGATCTACAAGGGTATGTAGATTCACTCTCCCTCTCGTAGATGCTCATCACCATGGATAGATCTTGTGTGTGCGTAGGAAAATTTTTGTTTCCCATGCAACGTTCCCCAACAGTGGCATCCGAGCTAGGTCTATGCGTAGATGAGATCTCGAGTAGAACACAAACGAGTTGTGGGCGTGGGTGTATACATATTGCTTGCCGTTACTAGTTGATATTTGATTCGGCGGTACTGTGAGATGAAGCGGCCCGGACCGACATTACGCGTACACTTACGCGAGACAGGTTCCTTCAACTAACATGTAACTTCGTTGCATAAAGATGGCTAGCGGGTGTCTGTCTCTCTCACTTTAGTTGAATCGATTTCAATGAAGAGGGTTCTTTTAGAAGATCAAAAAGCAATCACTACACCACGTTGTGGTTTTGCGTAGGTAAGAACGGTTCTTGCAAACCCATAGCAGCCACGTAAAATTTGCAACAACAATTAGAGGACGTCTAACTTGTTTTTGCAGGGTATGTTGTGATGTGATATGGCCAATTTCATGATGGGATATATGTGATGTATGAGATGATCATGTTTTGTATAGAATATCACGACTTGCATGTCGATGAGTACGGCAACTGGCAGGAGCCATAGAGTTGTCTTTAATTATTGTATGACCTGCGTGTCAATCATTAAGCGCTATGTAATGCTTTACTTTATCGCTAAACGTTAGCAATAGTCGTGGAAGCAACAGTCGGCGCGACAACCTTATGGCGACACGTTGATGGAGATCAAGATGATGGAGATCATGGTGTCATGCCGGTGACGATGGAGATCATGCCGGTGCTTTGGAGATGGAGATCAAAAGCACAAGTTCATGGCCATATCATGTCACTTATGATTTGCATGTGATGTTAATCCTTTTATGCATCTTATTTTGCTTAGGACGACGGTAGCATTATAAGGTGATCCCTCACTTAAATTTCAAGATAAAATTGTGTTCTCCCCAAGTGTGCACCGTTGCGAAAGTTCGTCGTTTCAAGACACGCCGTGATGATCGGGTGTGATAGACTCTACGTTCGCATACAACGGGTGTAAGCCATGTTACACGTGCGGAACACTCGGGTTAAACTTGACGAGCCTAGCATGTACAGACATGGCCTCGGAACACAAGAGACCGAAAGGTCGAACATGAGTCATATAGTAGATATGATCAACATGAAGATGTTCACCATTGAAACCACCTCAACTCACGTGATGATCGGACTTGAGTTGGTGGATTTGGATCATGTTACACTCGAATGACCGGAGGGATGTCAATTTGAGTGGGAGTTTTTAAGTAATATGATTAACTAAACTCATTATCTAGAACAATAGTCTAAGTTGTCTTTGCTATATTTATGTTGTAGATCATGGCTCGCGCAGTAGCACCCCTGAATTTTAATGCGTTCCTAGAGAAAGCTAAGTTGAAAGATGATGGAAGTAACTTTGTGGACTGGGCCCGTAATCTAAGGATTATCCTTACGGCTTCCCAGAAGGCTTATGTCCTTGATGCACCGCTTGGTGATCCACCCGCTCCAGTTGAGTCTCTAGACGTTGTGAACGCCTGGCAGGCTCGTTCTGATGATTACTCAATAGTTCAATGTGCAATGTTGTATGGCTTAGAACCGGGACTTCAAAGACGTTTTGAACGTCATGGAGCATATGAGATGTTCCAGGAGTTGAAGTTTATCTTTCAGAAGAATGCCCGGATCGAGAGATATGAGATCTCCGATAAGTTCTATGCTTGCAAGATGGAGGAGAACGGGTCTATCAGTGATCACGTGCTCAGAATGTCTGGGTACTCCACCCGTCTGGTTGAGTTAGGGATGCCCCTTCCGCCAGAGGCTATCACTGACAGAGTTCTTCAATCATTGCCACCTAGCTACAAGAGCTTCGTGTTGAACTATAACATGCACGGGATGAACAAGTCAGTCGCCGAGCTGTTTGCGATGCTGAAAGCCGCTGAGTCTGAAATTCAGAAGGAGCATCAAGTGTTGATGGTCAATAAAACCACTAGTTTCAAGAAAAATGGCAAGGGTAAGAAGGGTAACTCCAAGCAGAGTGGCAAAGCAGTTGCTCCTCTCGTGAAGAAACCCAAGGCTGGACCCAAACCAGAAACTGTGTGTTTTCATTGCAAGGGAACTGGACACTGGAAGCGGAATTGCCCCAAGTATTTGGCTGACAAGAAGGCGGCCAACAACAAACAAGGTATATATGATATACATGTTATTGATGTGTACCTTACCAACTCTCGTTGTAGTGCCTGGGTATTTGATACCGGTGCGGTTGCTCATATTTGCAACTCAAAACAGGAACTGCGGAATAGACGGAGGCTGGCGAAGGACGAAGTGACGATGCGCGTGGGAAATGGTTCCAAGGTTGATGTGATCGCCGTCGGCACGCTCGCTCTTCGATTACCGTCGGGATTAGTGATGAACCTAAATAAGTGTTATTTGGTGCCTGCGTTAAGCATGAACATTATATCTGGATCTTGTTTATTGCGAGACGGTTACTCATTTAAATCAGAGAATAATGGTTGTTCTATTTATATGAGTAATATCTTTTATGGTCATGCACCCAATGTGAGGGGTTTATTCTTATTGAATCTCGATAGTAATGATACACATGTTCATAACATTGATGCCAAAAGATGTAGGATTGATAATGATAATACCACTTTCTTGTGGCACTGCCGTTTAGGTCATATTGGCGTAAAACGCATGAGGAAGCTCCATGCTGATGGACTTTTGGAGTCACTTGATTTTGAATCACTTGACACATGTGAGCCATGCCTCTTGGGCAAGATGACTAAAACGCCGTTCTCTGGAACAATGGAACGGGCAAGTGACTTATTGGAAATCATACATACTGATGTGTGCGGTCCGATGAGTATTGAAGCGCGCGGTGGTTATCGTTACTTTCTCACCTTCACTGATGACTTAAGTAGATATGGGTATATTTACTTAATGAAACACAAGTCTGAAACATTTGAAAAGTTCAAACAATTTCAGAGTGAAGTTGAGAATCATCGTAACAAGAAGATTAAATTCCTACGATCTGATCGAGGAGGAGAATATCTAAGTTATGAGTTTGGCAGTCACTTAAGACAGTGTGGAATTGTTTCACAATTAACACCGCCTGGAACACCACAGCGTAATGGTGAGTGCGAACGTCGTAATCGAACTTTATTGGATATGGTGCGATCTATGATGTCTCTTGCCGATTTGCCACTATCGTTTTGGGGTTATGCATTAGAGACAGCTGCATTCACTTTAAATAGGGCACCATCGAAATCCGTTGAGACGACGCCATATGAACTTTGGTTTGGCAAGAAGCCAAAGCTGTCGTTTCTTAAAGTTTGGGGATGTGATGCTTATGTCAAAAAGCTTCAGCCTGAAAAGCTGGAACCCAAAGCGGAGAAATGCGTCTTCATAGGATACCCAAAAGAGACAGTTGGGTATACCTTCTACCTCAGATCCGAAGGCAAATTGTTTGTCGCTAAAAACGGAACATTTCTTGAGAAAGAGTTTCTCTCGAAAGAATTGAGTGGGAGGAAGATAGAACTTGATGAGGTTGTTGAACCTTTACTTCAACCTGAGAGTAGCGCAGCGCAGAAAGTTGTTTCTGTGGAGCCTACATTAGCTGAAGAGGAAGTTAATGATGATGATCATGAAGCTTTGGATCAAGTTGCTATCGAACCTCGTAGGTCGACAAGGACGCGTACTGCTCCCGAGTGGTACGGCAACCCTGTCTTAGAGGTCATGTTGTTAGACAACGATGAACCTACGAGCTATGGAGAAGCGATGATGGGCCCGGATTCCGAGAAGTGGTTAGAGGCCATGAAATCCGAGATGGGATCCATGTATGAAAACAAAGTATGGACTTTGGAAGTATTACCTGAAGGGCGTAAGGCCATTCAGAACAAATGGATCTTTAAGAGGAAGACGGACGCAGACGGTAATGTCACCGTCTATAAAGCTCGACTTGTGGCAAAGGGTTTTTCACAAGTTCAAGGAGTTGACTACGATGAGACCTTCTCACCCGTAGCGATGCTTAAGTCCGTCAGAATCATGTTAGCAATAGCTGCCTTTTTCGATTATGAAATTTGGCAGATGGATGTCAAAACAGCGTTCCTTAACGGTTACCTTAAGGAAGAGTTGTATATGATGCAACCAGAAGGTTTTGTCGATCCAGAGAATGCTGACAAAGTTTGCAAACTCCAGCGATCCATTTATGGACTGGTGCAAGCATCTCGGAGTTGGAATCTTCGTTTTGATGAGGTGATCAAAGCGTTCGAGTTTATACAAGTTTACGGAGAAGCTTGTATTTACAAGAAAGTGAGTGGGAGCTCTATAGCGTTTCTAATATTATATGTGGATGACATATTGCTGATTGGAAACAATATAGAAATGTTGGAAAGCGTAAAGGAATATTTGAACAAGAGTTTTTCAATGAAGGACCTAGGAGAAGCTGCTTTCATATTAGGCATCAAGATCTATAGAGATAGATCAAGACGCTTAATAGGACTTTCACAAAGCGCATACCTTGATAAGATTTTGAAGAAGTTCAAAATGGATCAGTCCAAGAAGGGGTTCTTGCCTGTTTTGCAAGGTGTGAAGTTGAGTAAGACTCAATGCCCAGTGACTGCAGAAGATAGAGAAAAGATGAGTGTCATCCCCTATGCTTCGGCCATAGGCTCTATCATGTATGCAATGCTGTGCACAAGACCCGATGTCAGCCTTGCCATAAGTATGGTCGGAAGGTTTCAAGGTGATCCAGGAATGGAACACTGGACGGCGGTCAAGAATATCCTGAAGTACCTGAAAAGGACTAAGGACATGTTTCTCGTTTATGGAGGTGATCAAGAGCTCGTCGTAAAGGGTTACGTCGATGCAAGCTTTGACACTGATCCGGATGACTCAAAGTCGCAAACCGGATATGTATTTATTCTTAATGGGGGTGCGGTTAGCTGGTGCAGTTCCAAGCAAAGCGTGGTAGCAGATTCTACATGCGAAGCGGAGTACATCGCAGCCTCGGAGGCGGCGAAGGAAGGTGTCTGGATGAAGGAGTTCATGACAGATCTTGGAGTAGTGCCTAGTGCACTTAACCCAATGACTCTGCTTTGTGATAATACTGGTGCCATTGCTCTAGCCAAGGAACCAAGATTTCACAAGAGGACCAGACACATAAAGCGACGTTTCAATTCCATCCGCGATTACATCAAGGAGGACGACATAAATATTTGCAAAGTACACACGGATCTAAATGTTGCAGATCCGATGACTAAACCTCTTCCAAGGGCTAAACATGAACAACACCAGAACTGCATGGGTGTTCGATTCATTACAATGTAAATCACATAGTGATGTGAACTAGATTATTGACTCTAGTGCAAGTGGGAGACTGTTGGAAATATGCCCTAGAGGCAATAATAAATTGGTTATTATTATATTTCCTTGTTCATGATAATTGTTTATTATCCATGCTATAATTGTATTGATTGGAAACTCAAATACATGTGTGGGTACATAGACAACACTGTGTCCCTAGTAAGCCTCTAGTTGACTAGCTCGTTGATCAAAGATGGTTAAGGTTTCCTAGCCATTGACATGAGATGTCATTTGATAACGGGATCACATCATTAGGAGAATGATGTGATGGACAAGACCCAAACTGTAAACGTAGCATTTGATCGTGTCAGTTTATTGCTATTGTTTTCTGCATGTCAAGTATCTGTTCCTTTGACCATGAGATCATGCAACTCACTGACACCGGAGGAATACCTTGTGTGTATCAAACGTCGCAACGTAACTGGGTGACTATAAAGGTGCTCTACAGGTATCTCCGAGGGTGTCTGTTGGGTTGGCATGGATCAAGACTGGGATTTGTTACTCCGTGTGACGGAGAGGTATCTCAGGGCCCACTCGGTAATACAACATCACATTGAGCCTTGCAAGCAAAGTGACTAAAGAGTTAGCCACAGGATCTTGTATTACGGAACGAGTAAAGAGACTTGCCGGTAACGAGATTGAACTAGGTATAGTGATACCGACGATCGAATCTCGGGCAAGTAACATACCGAAGAACAAAGGGAATAGCATACGGGATTAACTGAATCCTTGACATAGAGGTTCGACCGATAAAAGATCTTCGTAGAATATGTAGGAGCCAATATGGGCATCCAGGTCCCGCTATTGGTTATTGGCCGTAGAGGTGTCTCGGTCATGTCTACATAGTTCTCGAACCCGCAGGGTCTACACACTTAACGTTTGGTGACGATTAGTATAGTTGAGTTATTATGTTGGTGACCGAAGGTTGTTCGGAGTCCCGGATAAGATCCCGGACATGACGAGGATCTCCGGAATAGTCCGGAGGTAAAGATTGATATATGTGATAATAGTGTTTTGATCTCCGGAAGAGTTCCGGAGTTCACCGGAAGGGGTTCCGGATGTTTGCCGAAGTGTTCGGGTGCAGCAACACTTTATATGGGCCAAGGGATAAAAGCCCACGAGGTATTGGAAAGTGCAAAAGTAGTTTTGCTGCCGCGTAAGCGGTACTACCGCTTGGTGAAGCGGTACTACCGCCCGAGCGGTACTACCGCTTGTGTGAAGCGGTACTACCGCCCCAGCGGTACTACCGCTTGTGTGAAGCGGTACTACCGCTTGTGTGCGGCTGTGCACGATTCGGCAGGGGTCCGAGTTGGACTCTTTCCCTGCGGGCCAAACCGACCTTGTGCGGGCAAAACCGACCTGGAGGAGGCTTTTACTCCAAGTTTAGACCCCAAGGCTCAACATATAAATAGAGGGGCAGGGCTAGCACACGAGAGACATCAAGATTTCCCCAAGCCGTGTGCGGCAACCCTAACCCTCTAGTTCCTCCGTCATAATCTCCGTAGCGCTTGGCGAAGCCCTGCAGAGATTGTTCCTCACCACCATCACCACGCCGTCGTGCTGCTGGAACTCAACCACTACTTCACCATCGCTCGCTGGATCGAGGAGGTGAAGGCGTCATCAAGCCGTACGTGTGTTGAACGCGGAGGTGCCGTCCGTTCGGCACTAGATCGGAAGGATCGTGATTGGATCGCGGGACGCTCGGCGATTTGGATCGCGAAGACGTTCGACTACATCAACCGCGTTTATTAACGCTTCCGCTTAGCGATCTACAAGGGTATGTAGATTCACTCTCCCTCTCGTAGATGCTCATCACCATGGATAGATCTTGTGTGTGCGTAGGAAAATTTTTGTTTCCCATGCAACGTTCCCCAACAAGCGCTCCGAGAGGGATCTCGCGGCCCAGGAACGAATCACCGCCGGAAGACATGACGAAGGAGAAAATATGCAACCTCGCCGGAAGTCGCTTAGACGCCTGCCCCACTGTGGGCGCCAACTGTCGTGGGAACAAGCCTGACAGTAGATGGTAGGGGTACGAATGGAGAGGGCAGAGTCCTAGCTACGGCGAGGATGTACACACAGATGTATGAGTTCAGGCCTCACTCGGAGTTGATAACAGCCCTACGTCTCAGTGCTCCGGAGAGCTCTCTACTCTGTCGAGTGAAATATGTGTGTTGTGTTACAAAAGGTTGCGAACCCTTGTGCCAGAGGGGAGGGGCGGCTTATATAGAGTGCGCTGCCCCTCATAAGTGTCCGGCATCCAAGGGTTAAATCGTGGTTATAATGACATACGTTGCTGGTAACGTACAACATAAATGCCATTAATGGTCTTGATGAATGCCTGCCCGTTAGCCTCCCTGGGGTGACTTCTGGGCTTCTGTGGTCGACTGTCTTCTGGTCCTTCCGAGTGAAAGGGTAAGCGTCGAGTGAAAGATATCTCCGAGTGTATATTGTCGAGTGACTCATGCATCATGGTGATTTCAGTCGGAGACTTCCTCGTAGCCTTTAAGCTTTCTGGGGCAGTGTCCTTAGGTAGGGTATGTAGGTCAGGCCTATGACCCTACCCTAAGTACATATCCCCATCATCTAATGCATATCCCCAAAATGATAGCGGTAAGTCGGTAAGAGACATCATAGATCGCACCATATCCAATAGAGTGCGATTACGACGTTCAGACACACCATTTCGCTGAGGTGTGCCAGGCGGCGTGAGTTGTGAAACAATTCCACATTTCCTTAGGTGCGTGCCAAACTCGTGACTTAAATATTCTCCGCCACGATCAGATCGTAGGCACTTTATTTTCCTGTCACATTGATTCTCTACCTCCCTCTGAAATTCCTTGAACCTTTCAAAGGTTTCAGACTTGTGTTTCATTAAGTAGACATACCCATATCTGCTCAAGTCATCAGTGAGGGTGAGAACATAACGGTAGCCACCGCGAGCCTCGACGCTCATTGGACCGCATACATCGGTATGTATTATCTCCAACAAGTCAGTTGCTCGCTCCATTGTTCCAGAGAACGGAGTCTTGGTCATCTTGCCCATGAGGCATGGTTCGCACATGTCAAATGATTCGAAATCAAGAGACTCCAAAAGTCCATCAGCATGGAGCTTCTTCATGCGTTTGACACCAATATGACCAAGGCGGCAGTGCCACATGTAAGTGGGACTATCGTTATCAACCTTACACTTTTTGGTACTCACACTATGGACATGTGTAACATCACGTTCGAGATTCATCAAAAATAAACCATTGACCAGCGGGGCATGACCATAAAACATTTCTCTCATATAAATAGAACAACCATTATTCTCAGATTTAAATGAGTAGCCATCTCGCATCAAACGAGATCCAGATACAATGTTCATGCTCAAAGCTGGTACTAAATAACAATTATTGAGGTTTAAAACTAATCCCGAAGGTAGATGTAGAGGTAGCGTGCCGACGGCGATCACATCGACCTTGGAACCATTCCCGACGCGCATCGTCACCTCGTCCTTTGCCAGTCTCCGCTTATTCCGCAGCTCCTGCTTGGAGTTACAAATGTGAGCAACTGCACCGGTATCAAATACCCAGGAGCTACTACGAGCGCTGGTTAGGTACACATCAATAACAAGTATATCACATATACCTTTAACGTTGCCGGCCTTCTTATCCGCTAAGTACTTGGGGCAGTTCCGCTTCCAGTGACCGGTACCCTTGCAATAAAAGCACTCAGTCTCAGGCTTGGGTCCATTCTTGTTCTTCTTCCCGGCAACTTGCTTACCGGGCGCGGTAACAGCTTTGCCGTCCTTCTTGAAGTTCTTCTTACCCTTGCCTTTCTTGAAACTAGTGGTCTTATTCACCATCAACACTTGATGCTCCTTTTTGATCTCGACCTCTGCTGATTTCAGCATCGAGTACAACTCAGGAATGGACTTCTCCATACCCTGCATGTTGTAGTTCATCACAAAGCTCTTGTAGCTAGGTGGAAGCGACTGGAGGATTCTGTCAATGACCGAGTCATCCGGGAGATTAACTGCCAGCTGAGTCAAGCGGTTGTGCAACCCAGACATTTTGAGTATGTGCTCACTGACAGAACTATTCTGCTCCATCTTACAGCTGAAGAACTTGTCGGAGACGTCATATCTCTCGACCCGGGCATGAGCTTGGAAAACCAGTTTCAGCTCTTGGAACATCTCCTATGCTCCGTGTTGCTCAAAACGCTTTTGGAGCCCCGGTTCTAAACTGTAAAGCATGCCGCACTGAACCAGAGAGTAATCATCAATACGTGACTGCCAGGCGTTCATAACGTCTTGAGTTGCTGGAAAAATGGGTGCGTCACCTAGCGGTGCATCAAGGACATATGCTTTCTTGGAAGCTATGAGGATTATCCTCAAGTTACGGACCCAGTCCGCATAGTTGCTTCCATCATCTTTCAGCTTGGTTTTCTCTAGGAACGCGTTGAAGTTGAGGGTGACATTAGCGTTGGCCATTGGATCTACAATATAGATTGTAAAGACATTTTTAGACTAAGTTCATGATAATTAAGTTCACATAATCAAATTATTTAATGAACTCCCACTTAGATAGACATCTCTCTAGTCATCCAAGTGATACATGATCCATGTCAACTAGCCCGTGTCCGATCATCACGTGAGACGTACTAGTCATCCATGGTGAACATCTCCATGTTGATCGCATCTACTATACGACTCATGTTCGACCTTTTGGTCTTCCGTGTTCCGAGGCCATGTCTGTACATGCTAGGCTCGTCAAGTCAACCTAAGTGTTTCGCGTGTGTAAATCTGGCTTACACCCGTTGTATGCGAACATTAGAACCTATCACACCCGATCATCACGTGGTGCTTCGGAACAATGATCCTTAGCAACGGTGCACAGTTAGGGTGAACACCTCTCTTGAAATTTTATTGAGAGATCATCTTATTTACTACCGTCGTTCTAAGCAAATAAGATGTATACATGATAAACATCACATGCAATCAATATAGTGACATGATATGGCCAATATCATCTTGCTCCTTTGATCTCCATCTTCGGGGCACCATGATCATCACTGTCACCGGCACGACACCATGATCTCCATCATCATGATCTCCATCATTGTGTCTTCATGAAGTTGTCTCGCCAACTATTACTTCTACTACTATGGCTAACGTTTAGCAGTAAAGTAAAGTAATTACATGGCATTTATGATTGACACGCAGGTCATACAATAAAATAAGACAACTCCTATGGCTCCTGCCGGTTGTCATACTCATCGACATGCAAGTCGTGAATCCTATTACAAGAACATGATCAATCTCATACATCACAATGCATCACATCACATCCTTTTGGCCATATCACATCACAAGGCATATGCTGCAAAAACAAGTTAGACGTCCTCTAATTTGTAATTGCAAGTTTTTACGTGGCTGCTATAGGTTTCTAGCAAGAATGTTTCTTACCTACGCCAAAACCACAATGTGATATGCCAATTGCTATTTACCCTTCATAAGGACCCTTTTCATCGAATCCAATCCGACTAAGGTGGGAGAGACAGACACCCGCTAGCCACCTTATGCAACAAGTGCATGTCAGGCGGTGGAACCGGTCTCACGTAAGCGTACGTGTAAAGTTGGTCCGGGCCGCTTCATCCCACAATACCGCCGAATCAAGATAAGACTAGTAACGGCAAGCAAATTAACAAGATCGACGCCCATAAGAACTTGTGTTCTACTCGTGCATAGATTCTACGCATAGACCTAGCTCATGATGCCACTGTTGGTAGACGTAGTAGTAAATCAAAAAAATTCCTACGTGTTCACCAAGATCTATCTATGGAGAAACCAGCAACGAGTAAGGGGATAGTGCATCTTCATACCTTTGAAGATCGCTAAGCGGAAGCGTTACAAGAACGCGGTTGGTGGAGTCGTACTCGCAGCGATTCAGATCGCGGTCGATTCCGATCTAAGCGCCGAACAACGGCGCCTCCGCGTTCAACACACGTGCAGCCCGGTGACGTCTCCTACGCCTTGATCCAGCAAGGAGGAAGGAGAGGTTGAGGGAGAGCTCCGGCAGCACGACGGCGTGGTGGCGGTGGAGCTGCGTGGTACTCCGGCAGGGCTTCGCCAAGCACTACGGAGAACGAGGAGAGGGAGAGGTGCGTGTATCAAACAGCCCCAAGGGCTCCACTATATATAGGAGGAGGAGGAGGGAGGGCTGCGCCCTAGGGTTCCCACCCTAGGGTGGTGCGGCAGCCTCCAGATCCCATCTGGCCGGCGGCCAAGAGGGAGAGGGGTGCGGCTGCCCTAGGGTGCGCCTTAGGGCCCATCTGCCCTAGGGTTTGCCCCCTTCCCACTTCAGCTGCGCCTTGGGCCCTTGTGGGGGGTGCACCAGCCCACCTAGGGGCTGGTTCCCTCCCACTTGCGGCCCATGCAGCCCTCTGGGGCTGGTGGCCCCACTTGGTGGACCCCCGGAAACCTTCCGGTAGTCCCGGTACGTTACCAGTAATTCCCGAAACACTTCCGGTGGCCAAATCCTCACTTCCTATATATGAATCTTTACCTCCGGACCATTCCGGAGCTCCTCGTGACGTCCGGGATCTCATCCAAGACTCCGAACAACCTTCGGTAACCACGTACACTATTTCCCTATAACCCTAGCGTCATCGAACCTTAAGTGTGTAGACCCTACGGGTTCGGGACACACGTAGACATGACCGAGACACCTCTCCGGTCAATAACCAACAACAGGATCTGGATACCCATGTCGGCTCCCAGATGCTCCAAGATGATCTCATCGCATGAACCACGATGTCGGGGATTCAATCAATCCCATATACAATTCCCTTTGTCTACCGGTATGATACTTGCCCGAGATTCGATCGTCGGTATCCCTATACCTTGTTCAATCTCGTTACCAGCTAGTCTCTTTACTCGTTCCGTAACACATCATCCCGTGGCTAACCCCTTAGTCACATTGAGCTCATTATGATGATGTCTTACCGAGTGGGCCCAGAGATACCTCTCCGTCATACGGAGTGACAAATCCCAGTCTCGATTCGTGCCAACCCAACAGATACTTTCGGAGATACCCGTAGTGTACCTTTATAGCCACCCAGTTACGTTGTGACGTTTGGCACACCCAAAGTATTCCTACGGTATCCGAGAGTTGCACAATCTCATGGTCTAAGGAAACGATACTTGACATTGGAAAAGCTTTAGCAGACGAACTACACGATCTTGTGCTATGCTTAGGATTGGGTCTTGTCCATCACATCATTCTCCTAATGATGTGATCCCGTTATCAACGACATCCAATGTCCATGGTCATGAAACCGTGACCATCTATTGATCAACGAGCTAGCCAACTAGAGGCTCACTAGGGACATGTTGTGGTCTATGTATTCACACATGCATTACGGTTTCCGGTTAAGACAATTATAGCATGAACAATAGACAATTATCATGAACAAGGAAATACAATAATAACCATTTTATTATTGCCTCTAGGGCATATTTCCAACAATATGTCAAGCAACCCCCGGGGTTTGAGGATCCCAAGTTCCCCAATCATGTATACGTTCTCGATAAGGCACTCTATGGCCTTAAACAAGACCCACGTGCGTGGTATGAGCACCTTACCGAGATGTTGCATGATCGTGGGTTTGAAATTGGGAAAACCGACCCCACTCTTTTTACTAAGAGGGTTAACGGGAACTTGTTCGTATGCCAACTATATGTAGATGATATTATCTGTGGTTCTTCTAACAAAGCTTTTAATGATGAGTTCGCCACACTAATGACCAAAGAGTTTGAGATATCTATGATGGGAGAGTTGAAGTTCTTCCTTGGATTCGAAGTCAAGCAACGAAGCCAAGGAACCTTCATCAACCAAGCCAAATACACTCAAGACATGCTCAAGAGGTTCAAGCTGGATGAGCTAAATCCTCCGAAGGCCAACACTCCGATGCCACTCAAATGCCAACTTTACAGTGATCCCAATGGTAAAGCTGTGGATCAGAAGGTATATCGCTCCATGATTGGATCTCTGCTTTACCTTTGTGCATCTAGGCCGGATATCATGTTGAGTGTGGGAATTTGTGCACGATTTCAATCTGCACCTAAGGAGAGTCACTATGTGGCTGTCAAGCGAATCTTTCGATACTTGGCTCATACCCCAAACTTTGGCTTATGGTACCCCAAAGGTGCTTCATTTGATCTCATTGGATATACTGACTCGGATTGGGCGGGAGACCGTGTGGAAAGGAAGTCCACTTCCGGAGGTTGCCAATTTCTTGGCCGCTCTCTGGTAAGTTGGTCTTCCAAGAAACAAAACTGTGTTGCTCTCTCATCCACCGAGGCCGAGTATGTAGCCGCCGCAAGCTGTTGTGCTCAGATTCTTTGGATGAGGCAAACTTTAAAGGATTATGGGGTCAACTGTGACAAAGTGCCTCTTTACTGCGACAATGAAAGCACGATCAAGATCTCCAACAACCCGGTTCAACACTTCAAGACAAAGCATATTGAGATTCGTCATCACTTCATCTGGGATCACATCAAGCGTGGAGACATAGATCGTATTCATCTATATACTAAGGAACAGCTTGCAGATATATTCATGAAGCCACTGGATGAAGCAAGATTTCGCGAGTTAAGGCATGAGCTAAATATCATTGATTCGAGCAACATGGCTTGACTTAGTGCACACCCCACCACACTCATCATTATGTTTTGTTTAGGTGTAGGCATGGACTTAGGGGAGTCTAGTTCTCTCAATGAACTATCCCTCCTCCTATTATGCATAAATTGATCAAGTCTTTCACATTCGTCATTTTTGATGACTCTTGTGCTTCAAAGACGAGTTTTGGTCATGGGCCCAAGGTTAAAATCTTTGCGGTGCCATACCAATTGACTCAAACATAGGTGGCTTCGGCCACCGCCCCTACCTCCTAGTGAGGCATTTGCATTACTCAGTGCATAGTGATTCGAATTTGTTGTTTCAAGTCTTTGTCTCTTCGGGGTTGGTTTCTCATATAGACTTGGAGTAACTTCTGGCTTGTGTCCAGTAGAAAGTCTTGATGCTCTTCATCACCTCAGATTTGTTGGATTTGCTCTATTTGCTGGGAGTGGTTTTTGGTCATAAGCGGTACTACCGCTCTGGTGGACGGTACTACCGCGCAAGCGGAAGTACAGCCCATACTAGCGGTACTACCGCTTCGGGGGCTCTCTGACAATTCTAGTAGTGGGCAGGGGGAGTTCTAACTCCTCCCCATACCCATTCACTGTCTCGTCTTCGCCCGTGGCGACCGAAGCTCTCCCGGAGGCCGGCTCCGGATCTCCCATTCCGTGTAGGTCTTCGCATTTTTGTCCGGTGGGATTGATCCCCACCTCTCCCGCGTGCCATGGACCCCGGTATTGCCCTTGTTCTTCCTCGTTCAACCTTTTTTTTGTAGATCTTGCATCTAGGGCAATGCGTGTGGTGTCTCGTGTTTTCTCGCTATTTCTTGGCATGAGTAGGACGTGAATGATCACTAGAGATTCTACGAGTGTTAGGGACTCGGTGTGTGGTGGATTCGTGGTCACTTCCCTGCCGCGGGATCTTCCCATCACCAGGGCGGTACTACCGCTCGGGCATGACCGGTACTACCGCTCTAAGCAGAAGTACCGCTCCTCCCCCAGCGGTACTACCGCTTATTACGGCATCTCACCATCTCCTTGTGCTTTACTCCCTCTAGTATTTTTGCTTGGCTTTTGCTGGATATTTACATTTGCTATGTCTCTTGCCATTCCTTCTTTGTGAGTTCAGGTGATGATGGCTCTTCTATGGGTGCTCGTCGTGTGAATCCAAGCCGTGGTGGTTCCAAGCGGTACCGAACTGTAGGAGATATGCCCTAGAGGCAATAATAAATGTTATTGATTATCTCCCTGTTCATAATTATGTTTATGTTCCATGCTATAACTGCAATGATTCTCGAGTCTACAAATAAAACGAGGCTCGAAGGAAGACTCATTTGCACGTGTGGAATAATAAACGGTAAACTGTATTCCTAGTCTGGCCTCTAAGACTAGCTCAAGTATTGCATGATGATCCTGTTTTCCTGATCATGGGCATGGCTATGCCGGCAATTTTGAGGGCGCAATGTTGGTAGAACACTTGTGTTGAATCGACCCGAATTGATGTTATGCTATGAGATACATTCGTCATAAGTTAATGGTTAATAACACAGAGATGGTTAATGTTTGCATGATTCCTTAGACCATGAGAGTATCGAGTTTCTTCATGCTTGCTTCAGGAACTTTGGGGTTTGTTAAACGTCATCCGTAAATGGGTGGCTATTACGGCGGCTTACGGGTTCATGGAAAAGTATGTCAAGTAACTTGATAGCTCAAGATTGGGATTTGCTCCTCTGACGATGGAGAGATATCTCTGGGCCCTCTCGGTGTTACGGTATCCATCATCGTCTGGCCAGACACTTTGTGATTTGATCACGGGGATGCCGGAACACGAGAACGAGAAAAGAGAACAATACCGGCAACGAGGTAACTGGCATAGTGGACAAGTTGTTGTTCCACGGGGATGCCAACGTGTCTCACCTCGGGTATTTGTAACATATCGCGAAGCAACAGGAATAGCACACGGCAACTGGAGGTTCGCTCGAATATTCATTCGTGTGGGTATAGGGGTCAATATGGGTGTCCACGGCGCCGATGTTGATCATTGATCGGAAGGGGTTCCGGGTCATGTCTATGCTTCACCGAACCTATAGGGTCACACGCTTAAGGGTCATCTATCTGTTGAATACTAGACAGGGAGTCTGAGAGAAATTCACTGAAAAAGTTTCGGAGACAACGGAAGAGTTCTGGAGAGAGAGCACCGGAAGAGTTTCGGTAAAACCGAAAAGTTGTTTCGGAGTGTACCATAAAGTCAAATTGGTTTCGGAACATGCTTGGAAATTATTAGAAGGTACCAGAATTGTTCCGGTAACTTCTGAGATTTTTCAGAGATTAAAACCGGAAATGTTCCGGGACTGCCGGAACCGCTTTAGTTGCTTTTCACAGACGAAAATCACTAAACCGAAAAGTTGTTTCGGAGTACACCATAAAGTCAAATTGGTTTCGGCACATGCCTGATAATTCTTGGAGGGTGCCAGAATCGTTCTGGAAACTTTCTGGAATTTTCCGGGATGAAAACCGGAAATGTTCCGGAGCTGCCGAAACCGCTTCAGATGCTTTTCGCAGATGAAAATCACTAAACCGGAATTGTTCCGGCTCGCGTTGAAAATTTTTTTAGTGGGTACTGGAAATGTTCTAAGCCCACATAAATATTTTCAGTTCGATCAGAAGCTGAAAAATGTCGTCGTGAATAGTGAAAGTGCTTTTTGGATTACTTTATGGAAAGCCACCTTTTGGGGCTTTACTCACAAATATCTTTAGGGATGACGTGGAAGGATAAGGGCTGCCCACTTGCTTTTACCTTTGTGCCCTTGTGAAGGGCATATTGGGTATTTCAAGTGCCACCCTACCCCTTGGGTTTTCCTATAAATAGAGGTGGAGATGCACTCTCCACTCTCACTCTTTCTCACATACACATGCCATCTGATGTTATCTGGCTTCTCTCTCCCTCCCAGCGAAATAGTTTCGTAGAGCCGAAAGGCTGTCTGGGTTCCGGTGGGAACTAGTTCTGGACGGCGAAGCCCTGCCGGATAGATGACACCGTATGTGTGCAACTCTGTAGAGAGATCGTAGTTTCGGTCTTAGTTCGAGAGTGCCTCCCGAAGGGCTGTCCGTGTGACCGTCTGAGTTTTGGAGGTCCTCCCGAAGGGCTGTCCGAGTGACAGTCCGAGTTTCGGAGGTCCTCCCGAAGGGCTATCCGGGGGGGCTGTGCGACCGCCTCCCGGAGGGCTGTCCGAGGGGCTGATGAGGGTATACATCCTCGCGGTTGGGAGGTTGTAAATCCTAGCTGCGGGGATCTGCACTGCCGATCGTCATCGACTCTACTTCCGCTGCGCTATGAGTCGGTAACGAAAATGATCAAACCTTGTATGCAGTCTCCATAGTGGTCCTGGGCTGGTGCGTAGGTCGAAAATTTTTGTTTTCTACTGCGTTACCCTACACGAACGTCTGACGAAGCAGAAGCTGGCTCAAGTGCTCAACCCCAGCGGCAGTCCACGAAGAAAGTTGCCACCAAGAAGCAAGATGTCAAGGAACCTCAGGATATGTCTAGCACCGAGTTCTATGAGTTTCGTCAACTCAATCCTTACCGCCGCCCTCAGGACCCCAAGTTTGTTGGTCGTCCCTTCTAGAACAAGGTTCAGTTTCTCATTTATGCTGGTGTCCTGAAGGGCAAGACGAACCTCTATGTGCCTCATGTCAAATCCATCAACACGGAGCATATGGTCAGCAACCCTCACTCTGCCTACTTTGCTGAAGCTCGTGCTCTTTGCCTGCATTGGGGTCTGGATCCCATTATTTCTTTCAACAAGGATTTTGACTCAGAGCTTGTGGCTCAGTTCTTTGCCACTGTTCACTTTAACGCTGATGAGGAGCGGAGCTCTATATGGATGACAGGTGGCAATGTCCTGCGTTCCAACTGGAAGACCTTTATGAACTCTTTGGGTTGTGCAGACTCAGGGGAAAATGAGCCAGTTGGTCTCCGACCGCACACTAAAGAACAAGCTATTCACAAGTCCAAGCTCGTGCGCTACCAGAGGATTGTAAAGACTCACAAGGGTACTCGCACTGAACTCATCCCATTTCTGGACATCATGCACCGTATCTTCCGCAACTCTCTGTTTCCTCGTGTGGGGAACTTGGATCAGGTTCACTCTTATCTCGTGAATCTGCTTCTTCTGTGCATCAAGGAAAAAGGCAAAGATTCCACTTTGGATGTTTCCCACATCATGTGGACGGAGCTTCACTCAGCAATTCTCGACAGGAAGGTGCCTATCGACGGTCCCTATATCTTCAAGCTCATTGAGGATACTTGGTCTGAGCAGTTCCCTGGTGAGCTTCTTGTCACAGATCACATGGTGACTCATGGTATTCTTAAGCTACGTGTGAAGGAGGATTGGGGCATTGCGCCCTCTGTGCCAGAGATTGCACCCACGACTCTGATGATGAGTCTGAGCCTAACTATACTGATACCACCTATGTTCCTCGCTCTGAGACTGTCCCCTCTTGGGCTGCCAAGCTCAAAACCAAGGTGAAGAATCTTTTCTGCTTTCAGATCAAGGGACAGTACAAGGCCCATGTGGAGGCCAAGAAAGCTCGCAGCCGTGACAAGAGGATCATGAGGAAGCTTGCTCTGCAGATTGACAACGAGTCTGAGGAGAGGATTAATGATGAGGAGGGATGGATCAAGAAGAATTGCCCATATGATGAGTCAGAGGATGATGTGCCTGCTGCTACTGATGAGGAGGAAGATGATGAGCCTGACGAGTGACTATTCCGTGCCCATCATCACTTGGTCTCACTTTAGTCCTCTGTGCCCCTTTTGGTGTCTCGATGCCAAAGGGGGAGAGAGTGTGTAGGGATTTGCTGAGTCACGAGTATTTCTCTTTTTAGCTGCGCATCTCTTCTCTCGTGAACTCATTTATTTGCTTTGGTTGTTTGCTTTGCTTTATGATGTCAGACTTCTGAGTACTATGTATGGTGTAAGATATGCTACCTCTTATATCCGTTATGTCTACATTATCGTGAGTCTATATTTGCTTACTTACTTACCTGCTTATCACTCATTCCGTTTGTATGCAAGTATGTGGCCACGTCTATAAAATATAGGGGGAGTGTTGATCCTAGTGTGTGCTCTTTGCATTCCAAAAGCATATTCAAATATGGCACACATCTAGGGGGAGCCCGTCTATATTTTGTAGAGGTTTGGCTTGCCATAGTCTTACTGCATATCTTATTGGCAAACCCCGTGTTGTCATCAACCCACCAAAAAGGGGGAGATTGTAAGAGCATAATTTTCCCTAAGTAGTTTTGGTGGTTGATGACAGTGTGTTTGTGGACTAACTATGTGCATTAAGTTTTCAGAGGTTATCAGGTGGCACGAGACGGTTATCTTCCCCTCAAGTAGTATATCAGAAGACGGAGTCTTTTCCTTTCGAGGTTAGGTTGGTGGACCTGAGTCGTAGGAAAATCCGTACTATTAAGAGGGGATCCGCATCCGGAAAGGTTGGGAGGAATCATCACGTACACTTTGCACCCCCGTCCTTTCCCGGCACGATGGAGCTTTCTCTGCCCCCAAAGGCTCCATAGTTTCTCTTAAGCGGAAGTACCGCTCTTCAGAGCGGTAGTACCGCTCCAGCGGTACTACTGCCCTGAAGAATCGCTCGAACGACCGCTTACTTCTTAAGCGGAAGTTTCGAGCGGTACTACCGCCTTGAACTACCGCTTATATTTTTTAAGCGGAAGTTCCGAGCGGTACTACCGCCCCGAACTACCGCTTATGTTTTTTTAAGCGGAAGTTCCGAGCGGTACTACCGCCCTGAACTACCGCATATATTTTTTAAGCGGAAGTTCCTAGCGGTACTACCGCCCTGAGGAACTTTGGAGCCTCTTTCGCATCCTTTTTCTTCCGGACTTCTGGGACTTCTGAGCGGAAATACCGCTCTCTCCAGAGCGGTACTACCGCCCCAAGCGGAAGTACCGCTCCCTCCAGAGCGGTACTACCGCTTAGTTGTTCCAGTACGTGTATAAGCGGAAGTACTGCTCCCTAGGACGGTACTACCGCTTATGCTCGTATCTAGGCAGAAAAACGGCCACTTTTCTTCCCACCTATATAAGTGAGTCTTCTTCCCCATTGAGAGTCACCTCTTCCCACATAAAGCTCCATTGTTGCTCCTAAGCTTATTCTGGCTCCTTCTCCCTCCCTAGCCATCAAATCTTGTTGATGCTCTAGGGTTTGGAGGAGAGGGCCTTGATCTACACTTCCACCGAGAGATATTTGATTCCCCCCATCAATCCCTTGCGGATCTTGTTACTCTTGGGTGTTTGAGCACCCTAGACGGAAGAGGTCACATCGAAGCCATAGTCCATTGTGGTGAAGCTTCGTGGTGTCGTTGGGAGGCTCCAATTAAGTTGTGGAGATTGCCCCAACCTTGTTTGTAAAGGTCCGGTTGCCGCCTTCAAGGGCACCACTAGTGGAATCACGGCACCTCGCATTGTGTGAGGGAGTGAGGAGAATACGGTGGCCCTAGTGGCTTCTTGGGGAGCATTGTGCCTCCACACCGCTCCAACGGAGACATACTTCCCCTTACCGGGAAGGAACTTCGGTAACACATCCTCGTCTCCATCGGTTCCTCTTGTGGTTACTTCTTACCTTTACTTTGTGCAAGCTACTTATATTGTCATATCTTGCTTGCTTAGCTTGTTGTTGTGATTAGCATCATATAGGTTGCTCACCTAGTTGCATATCTAGCCAACCTATTTGTTGCTAAGCCTAAATTGTTAAAAAAAAAGTTAATAATTGTTAGTTGCCTATTCACCCCCCCCCCCCTCTAGTCAACCATATCGATCCTTTCAGAATCTACACCATTGAGACCGCCTTGATGAGGAGACTCAAGGAGATCTTATCACCAGATTAGCACCGTTGCCACCACCAATAATACGATCCTAACCCTAACCTATCTATGGGCACTAGGGTTCCCTACCCATCACATGGCTACATAGGTAGTCTGGGGAGGGGAAACCGCGGGCCTTGATGCTGGTTACAAGTGTGGCGAACATAGACTCTCCCTTTTCTCCTTGAGGGGCGGGGGGGGGGGGGGGGGGGGATGTAGTACAATAGGTTTTCCTTCATTAATTTTTCTTTTGCGGGAATCATTAATAGTATATTTACTTGAGTGGAAGTTCAAATGGTGGTGCAAAAGACAACTCGGAGTTTGTTTGCTCCAGATGTAGAATGTTCTTTTCAATCCAAGTTTGCATAAATTTAATTTAGCTATGTTGCAAAATATTTTTTTTATTAGAATTAGTATAATTAAATTCGTATTTTTCTTAGAAGAGATGTGTTTCCCATAAGTAGTACCATGAGACTCTCAGTTTTCTTAGAGAAGACTTAGTTCTCCGAAATCCCAGTATAATGAAATCTCACATATCTGGCAATGTAGGATTCTAGGGTTTCAAGTCCAATATAAATTTGAAAAAAAATCATGAAATTAAAAATAAAGTAGTAGACTAGCACTAGTTTTTCTTTTCTTTTCCTTTCAAGGAAGTTAATAGCACTAGATTTTGTGGAAAAGGTAAATGCATGTGTGACTTGAGGGTGGAAAAAGGTTACACAAGCATGCATGTGTGAATGGCTGAATGCACACCATCACCGGGTCGTAACTTGGTGTTTGTAGAAAAGCCAGCAGCACGCCGGAATTGAATTGAAGGTATTAAAAAAACAATCAAGCTTTGAAACAGAAGCGGCTACTTTTATCTCCACACGAGGCAATTTATATATAGTACTACAATTAATTCTATTTTTCTCTTTTTGGAAACAGTTATAATTTCCATTCTCGAAAATAAGTATTAATTATAATGTTTGTCTTGCCGAATGCACGCAAGCTGGGGTCCGGCCGGTGACTTCCTGCGCGAGCTAATTCCATGCAGTTTCGTACCTATGTGCATGACCGGCCTCTTACGACCGAATGTTTGTGTGTTACCAGTGCATTTTTCTTCCTTTCCCCTAACTTTTGGTGATTTTTCTTCATATATGTAGGTAGAGACTAGAGAGACATCATGCCGTGAATGACTCGGACTTCGTCCACGAAAGACTTTTGGCCATCGTGCGACTTGCACATGCGGAAGACCCTAATGATCCTGTTGGTTTCCTATGTACAGTACGTAGTACGTATACACGCGTGCGAGTCATGGATGTGTGGACTGTGCAGTTGTATAGTACGTAGTACGTACACGTGTATGCGAGTCACGGCTCTGTGGACCGTGGAGTAGTGATGGTCGAGTCTCCGTGACGGATTAACGAGCTGCTTGGCTCTGTAAGCTCGTGCTTGTGCTCATTAAGGCTTGGCTTATTAAGCTTAACGAGCATAATACTATGCTCAGCTATGTTGTTTTAAGCTCGTTAAGCTCTTGAGCGCTCGCGGGTGTTTGTTAATAGACAACGATGTGCGCTGAGAGTGTAGGTGTGATTTTTACAAAACAAGATGGTGACTGCAGGAGTAGAAGCACTAGTTTTTACTGCCTTCTATGGTTTAGATTGGGTCGATTAGATTGATTAGATGAGCTCAGATGCTACGAAATGTTGTAATGAAGAAGAACATATGTGTTGTGATGTACTAACAAGCCTAACGAGCTACTCATCAAACTCGTTAGCTCATTAAGCTTAACGAGCTGAAAACGATGATTAACGCTGTTCATTAAAAATCGAGCTTCGAGCTTAACAAGCCAAGCTATCACGTCCTCATTAAGAGCACGAGCTGCGAGCTTTCGGTCTAGCCCAATCTCTGACAACATGAGTGCATGCACCCACGTTCTCCTGCCCGTGCCCTTCCATACAACAGACTAGGGAGAAAAACGGGAGCGAAAAAGAAAATCTTATTTTCGACCGCTCCCTTCGCTCCCCTCCCGCGAGCGATGGGATGGGGGGCTAGCTACCTTACTTTCCCCATCCTCCCCCCTCGCCTCCGCAAGCGGGCAGCGATGCCCGACCAGAGTTGGTGGGTGCGGGGAAGCCCCTCTTCCCCCGTTTTGTCTCGATTAATGCGGCGAGTGGCGGTGCGGAGATTTCACGTGGCACAGCGACGCGAAGGTAGGGCCTGGGAGCGGCGACGCGGGCTCCTGGTGGTGGTGTCTTGGGCCGTGTGTGGGGGGGTGGTGGTATGTGGGGGTTCGCTCCAGATCTGGCGTCATGTGAGTACGCCGGCTTGGGTTGTGGTATTGGTGGCGTCGGGTCGCACTGCAGGCTACAGTTGGGCTCGAAAGACGACGGGTGCTACGCCCCCTTGGAGGTGGCATGTCTGCTTGGGTCCAGCCTTCTTCGCCCAGATTTGGCGGATGGTCTACCGCAGACGATACGGGGTGGGGGCGGAGACCGCGTGGGTCGAGGTGTTGGGCATGGTGCTTAGCGGTGGTGCGGACCTGCAAGGGCCTCAACAATGCATATTTGGTGTCCGGGTTCCGATAGGCGACTATGAGTGTAATACACCGGGGATGGCTTCTCAACAGGAAGTTTAGACACATGTCTTCCAAGGGGGCCGGAATGCCCACCATGGAGCAAGCAACATGAAGAAACCCCGAGAAATGGATAGACGACTAAGGATCATCTTGCCACCCAAGCCAGCATAATGGCGGTCTATATTGGATCTTCCTTTTGAAAACCTTAGCCCTCACCGTGCATATAAGGGGAGAGCTACGCGGGCCCCATCCGTCTACTTTCATAGACCTAGACTTTTCGTAGCAACTCATCTCTCCATTTTAATCCCTCACGGGAGATATTCGCACCATGAATAACAACACAAAGGAGGCCCGTACCTGGGTAACTTCCTCAAGCTTGTACTTCCGGCCAAGTTTGCCACCCTTCCGAGGGTACTTATGAGTTTATGCGCCATCACACATGATAAAGATTTTCCAAGGCTGGACCTCGGAGGTCGCATGCTTGGCGGATCCCGGCACACCTGGAGCCAGGCCCAAAGAGACATACCATGGTTATCGTCAATACAATAGGAGCCCGCATGGGTTCTCATCACCAAAAGCCCAAGGAATCCAACTCCAGACACACTCGGGGGCCACTGTTGGTGCAATACACCAGGGGTGGCCTCTTGGTGGGAGCCCAATAGTTGGCCTTCCTTAGGGCACAAGAGGCCTAGCAGGGGCCTGGCAACATGAGGGAGCTCGGAGGCCCGGGAGAAGCTCAACAAATCATCTTGGCGTGCAAGCCAAGATGGCAGCGACATGAGGTTGATTGGATCCCCTATAAATCCTAGCCCTCGTCACCTATGTAAGGTGGGGCTAGGGGTAGCGATTCCTATCTACTCCCATAGAACCATACTAATCTTGGTACATACATACATAAACTCTATTGTAACCCTCGCACGAGGTACTTCAACATTAAAACAAATCAGAAGCATGACGTGGGGTATTACCTCAACTTGAGGGCCCGAACCTAGTCAAACCACTCGTGTGATCCCCGATTTGGTACTTCCGGCTGCGTTCACCACCCTACCGAGCAGTGGCGGAACTAGGCAGAATCTTCAAGGGGGGGGGGGGGGGGGGGGGGGGGGCAACCACAAATAATGGATGTTCTGGGGCCAAATGGTATATTTTCTCTAACTAAGGACCTCTTAAAATTTTCTTCCTATTTTTTTATCAAGGCTGTTGGGCCATGGCCCCTGCAGCTCGTAACATAGCTCCGCCTCTGCTACCGAGGGTACTAACGGTTTTCTGTACCGTTAGAGCCCAAGCTTCCCCTTCAACAACCCTTAGACAACCGCCATCAAGGACTCCACAAATAACGTGTCCAAGGAGATAATGATGTCCAGGACACCGCCACCATCCGATCCTGCAGAGCCCGAGACAAGATTTTCACACAGAGACACAAGACATGTCATAGTTAGATGTGACAATTCTGCGGTGGCACCTCTGGGAGACGTCCACGAGCATCGTTGCCACTGGCACCGACAGGGGTTTTTCACACATATATATGCAACCATACCAACTACATCCAAATCTATGAGCTTGCCAAGAGTAGCCGGAGCAGGCTGGTCCCGTGCCGCCAGGCATAGAGTTGGGTGCGCAGAGCAGCAACATCTCGCATTTAGGAATGAAGGAGGCCCACTTGCACAGACCGAGACACAAATGACGCGACGAAGCTCACTGAAGGGAGAAACAACAATAACATCCGACACCCGAACCGCAGATTGGTAGGAAGCTCCGCCCCTGCATCTAACCCATTGGTCGAAATGCGACGCAATGTGCGAGGGATGCGGCCCCACTGACACGCTCTCTCCAGCCTACCATCTTCTCAGAGCTACGACCAGCTCCAATCCTGCAACTATTCCCATGTCAGGACGAAGTCACTGCCCCTCCTGAACCCAGATACAAGAGGAAGAATGCCCGAGACCGAGTCATTGCCACCACATGGACCTCTGCTGGTACCACGCCTCCCTCCGGGGTCGCCCCTAGCTCGCGCCCAACACTGGCGTGCAAACCACGCCACTACGCGAGCCTCCACCAGATGTAGCGTCCCGTGGTGCCTCATACGAAGTAGGAGGACGTGAGAAAACTGGCCCCACAACTGCTGCCGCACGGGCTTTGTCCGACGACTCCCTCCGGCGGTAGCAGGGAAGGAGGGAGGGTTGAGAAAGATTTGTGGCAGCTGTCTCGGATTTCCTCCTTGGTTGCCCACTGGAGCGGCACGGAAAGGAGGGACCCCCCCCCCCCCCCCCCCCCCCCCCCTCCCCCAACAAATTTATTTGCATGGGTACATTCACATGATAAATCTTGTCCGATAGTTTCGAACTTGACAATACTTATATGTAAGTTGACTGAATTTGTAATTTGTAGAAGTTGATTTTGTGGGAGGAGGAACAGAGCCGGCAATCTTGTACTATAATGACGTCTATGTACACGCAGAGCCGGCAATTCCAATACTAACGCCAGTGGACGTACATTAAGCTTACTAGTAGCTTTTGTGGAAAAGGTAAATCAATGCCGAACTTGACATGAGGGTGGAAAAGGGTTACACAAGCATGTGTGAATGCACGTCAAGTAACACCTATGGACGTACATCATGTACGTACGTAGTACTATTAGCTCGTGTGGAAAAGGTAAATCCATGGCAAACTTGAAGGTGAAAAAATGTTCGTACTAGACAAGCATGCTGCATGCAGGTGTGAATGCCGAACAAAATGTGTGTAGAAAAAACCGGCAGCATGCCGGAATTGAACCAAGCTTTGAAACATGGGCGACTACTTTTATCTCCGCACCAGGGAATATTGAGTAGTATAATTTTTGTTTTGGCGCTTGCAAGCAAGCCGGGGTCCGCCGGTGACTTGACTGACTTCCTGCGCCAGCTAATTCCATGCTGCTTCGTACGTGCGAATGTTTGTGTCTGCATGCATTTTTCTCCTTCTTTCCCCAACTATATCGGTCCTTTTACTTCATATAAGTTACTATACTAAAGCGGGCAACATTTGGTTTTTCTCCTTTTTTTTGAGTTATCTTCACACTTCCACTGTTCATTTTACATGGCAACACTAACAAAAAAAGTGAACATTGCCCGTGATGAACATTGTGTCAAAAAAAAACGTCCGTGGTTCAGAAATAGCGAACGGTGTTAAAAAAAAAGGCGTGGTTCGGAAAGAAACTGAGATATTTTTTTTACACATCATTTCTCTCCCCCTCTTTCACCCTCACCTCCTTATATAAAAGGTTAAGATTTATCATTTTTCTGCACATCATTTTTTTTTCACCGGCGTGCCGATGCAGAGCCACCTCCGGAATAGCATTTTTTTTATGAACAGTACTTCATGAGGAAATAAGTTCTTACCGATCACTGTCCATTTTTACACCACGACATGAGCGAACAATACACCTACAATTACCTGAACAAAAAGAACAGTAAACAGTAGCTGTGAACAGTATCATGTAAACAGAGCCCGGTGTGAACAATATGCCCTAATATGTACTCCCTCCGTCCCAAAATAAGTAGTACAAAGTTGGGTCACTTTTGAGTCACTTATTTTGGGACGGAGGGAGTACATATTAGGGCATATTGTTCACACCGGGCTCTGTTTACATGATACTGTTCACAGCTACTGTTTACTGTTTTTTTTGTTCAGGTAATTGTAGGTGTATTGTTCGCTCATGTCGTGGAGTACTAAATACGGTAGAGTTGACCTAGAGGACTGGATCCACCGGAGATTTTTCGTCATCGTGCACACTTGTACAAGAGGAATATCCTATTCCTTGACCACTGATCATCGAGAGCATAGCAGAGGTGAGTGACGTACGCACAAAGCGGTGCATGCAGAAGCAGTGGGATAACGTATATCCAACATAACTACTCGGTCGTGCAGATGCATGCTGGTGTGTATTGTGTTTTTTCTGGTTACTAGATGACCAGTTGCGCCAATGCCGCAAAGGCCAAGAGTAAGCCATGTATTGAAAGAGTGTACATTAATATTATTCGGGCACATATTGAAACATATGAGAAAAATTTCCACTTACTATAAGTACAAGCGATGCAATACCCATATAATGTTCAAGGACATCTCAGTATTAACAGAACCGTTAATTAGTCAGACACAAATCCACACCCGAGAAGCACATTGCACAGGGTTGAAACTTTTAAGCCTCACATTCCCAAGCAATCTTAAGGAGGGCCAACAGAATTGAAATCACTGATGCAAAGTATCAGCAGTTAATAATATTTATACACAGCTTCTTTATTGTAGTCATATGATGATGAAATCAGTACGTAAATCAGCACCAAGGATAGCCGATCAGACAAACAAAAATTATGCATCCCACTGAACAACACTATTATGCAGGACTCATTTTAAAAGGCCGTCAGTTCTAATTTCTATAAGAGCTTGAAGCTTTGGAGCCAAGGCTACGAACCTTCAAATCCAACCGAACATCTTACCATGCAAACACGGTAAAATGGGAAAGAAAGACTCTAAATGTGACGCACCAAAAGCGGAAGAAAATGTTGAACGACCTGGGCGTGATGAGTTGTGCCGGTGACCTGGTGACGCCGAGCAGCGCGTGGATGTGGACCAGCCTGATGACGGTGGTGGCGGCACCCTCCTCGTCGACCTTCAGCAGCTTGCCAGAGTCTACAATGCTCATACTTTGCATCGAGTAAACCCATCTCACTAAGAACGGGAATGAGCATCGCCTTTGGCATGATCTTGATAGCATCCGCTTCCTACAATAGAACATGCAAAGAGAACATAATGAGGATAATATTATGCATGCACCACTCTGCAGAAAAAACTCTCCAAGGAAGCAGCTTTTATTACTCTACCTCCAGTTCTCTAGCTTTCAATATTAAAGGAAAAAAGCAATTCCCATTAATTGTATACCACATAGCTAAACCCCAGATTACAATACACAAAACAAAGCAAAACTTCTTCATAATTCAATTAAAATGAGGCCATATGCATCATGATTAAAGTTGCTCCCTGTATTGTATATACAACCATGATTCAAAGTGCTCCTTGTACTGTATATACAACCATGTATATACAACTATATCATTTATAGGCCATGCATATACAACTTAAGAAAACATAAATACGGAACTGCATATGCATCTGCATATAACAAAGCAGGTGATCAAATCTACAAATATTACAATAGCAATTGTGGCAGCACAAAAAGTGTAATTGGACATCACCATTTAACAACTAAGGCTATAAAATAAAAGATGATTGTGCAGATAGCAAAGAAAGATTCAACATTATTTCGTCATTGACAAATGTTTCAGGTAGCAGCAAATCAACATATCTGCTGCTAATAGAAACAGAATCCGGATCTCCTTTAGGGAGGAGCACATACAGAGAAGAGAAGGAGGAGGTGTTCGTCACCAGATGATCATTTTGCTCGGAGACAAAGATGAGGAACTGGACCCAGACGATAGGTCGTTCTTGGTTTCCATGTCTAGTTGGGTTAATTCAGAATCTGTTTAGATCTTTTCTACACTACCGCCATGCTGTGCTATAAGCCAAAACCAGATAACCAGGTCAAAATCCTAGCTGGTGACTTTAACGGTTCTGCAAATTCGGTCCAAATAGCATGAATAAGAAAATGCCTAACCAGGTCAAAAAGGCAAAACCAGATAACCAGGTCAAAATCCTAGCTGTGACTTTAACGGTTCTGCAAATTCGGTCCAAATAGCTTGAATAAGAAAATGCACAACTCTTATTCCAAATACCTGGAAAGAACTAACACTTCCATACAATTGAGAAAATAAAAATCATGTAATACTCCTTAACAACCGGTATGTGGATTGAAATTTACCTCGAAATAATATATGCATTCAGATTTAACTATGTATAGTGGGCAGGAATGTAACAACAATTGTTGCTTGCATAGTAAATACTGGTCGTGCCAATGGCAAGAAATTCCTTGCGGAACTGAACAGTGCAGACCAAGGCATACATTACAGTCACTTTGAACATAGATGAGTAACAAAATTAAAAACCAGAGAGATGTGGAGGCACTGACCTCAGTGCGGTGCTGCCCTTGTGCTCCTGGCTCCGGCACCTAACGACCACGGGTCTATCTTCCCTGCAAGTACAGGTAAAATCATGCATGTTAGAATATTTAGATACCAATTGGAGCATAAGGAAATAGATATTTAGGAATAAATTCAATATAGATAGCTTTGATCAAGAGAGATGCATCATATAGATAGCTTTGATCAAGGAAATAGATATTTAGGTATAAATTCAATATAGATATTTACATTTGCCTTTATCAAGCAAGCTACATAGGTAGAGATGCATCATGTAGATAGCGTTGATCATTTAGCTCGTGGTGAGTAGTGATGATTATCAGGTAGAGTCATCTCTCTAGGTGCCATCGATATCGAAAATGACTTCATCGTCTAAGCAACTCTTCATGATGGGTGTTTCTGGTGGGCTTGCCAAAAGAAAAATTGCCTTCCATATCATCATCCAACCCCCAATAATACTTGTTTGTTTCCTGTAGATGTTTCCTGTAGAATGTCCTCTGATTGTAAAGTTGCATCGTTAAGGTGATCTGCAACATATCTTATCAGTGATAGAGTAATAAGAAGAAAGATTAATTTTTGATGTCTATACTAAGCAACGCAACTACACATGGCAGGCAGAATAGTCTAAATGATCCAAAACTTTGTTGCACCAAAAGGAATATTATAGAATATATGGCTACATATTAAGCCAAGCGGCGTACGTTGATGGAAAATCAAAAACCAGATGATGCAAGATTAACTTCCATGCAACAACTTATACAACAAGCACGTTACATATATTATGGGTTTGGGGGTGCACAAAACAAACAAATAAATACTCGCCGTTGTCTAATTTAACAAATTAGAGTGCACACACCAAAAGATCCATGAAATGATGCTCACCTGTTCTTGTGGGAGCTGCGAGAGTTGAACCCGTTTCGAACCATCTGCTAGACGCTTGCATGGAAGATGTGGTTCAGCTATAGCGAACTCATTCAGGACGTGGCAAAATTTGTGGCAATAAACTGGAAAGTTAAGACAGGTGATGCTCTTTCACCTTTGTTAACTAAGTGATAGCTCAGATGCAAAATTGTAAAGGTAAGTTGCCTTAATTTATTGGGTGCTACTATTTTTTTTTAAGTATTGTGCTTGAATTAACAACTTAATGCAACTCAGTTTAGCTCATTGGGTTTGTTTCAGTTTCGAAGTGTCAAACTAAATTGTACTCTGGGTCATGTTTGTGTTAATTAGACAGTAACATATATCATGCTTGAGCCAATTGCCAACTACCGGTAAATTATGATATAGTAGAAACTATAACTATGACTTGTGAGGTTAACAGAGGACAAAGATCAGTGTAAAGCAACATATGCAGGACTTGCTCATCATGCATCATCACTGCTGGACCGATTTTTAGAAAAGGTATCACATAAATAGAAGGAAAATCCAAAGAAATCCATACCAAATGGATCACCTATAGCAGGTAGGTGATGTAGCAGTTGTGCTACACAATAAAATCATATAGACTACCATGCAGTCGAAATTGCAGTCCCTGACCACACACTCATACAACCCCTGTAAGAACCTCATTGCTTCTAAAGCAGCATGCTCATACACGAACCATTAGCCCAAAAGAACCTCTTATCTGGTAGCAAGAAAACACCATCCCTAGGAAGTTCTAGCTCCACCCCAGTGGGCACAACCCCATCCTCAGCAACCACACACGGGTAGCAAAGAGCTGGCAGAGCAAACTATGACGCCATAGTCTCCAAAATAGGGATCACAAAAGGCATAGTAGAGCACATCCTGTGCACACACAAAAATGGCACAAATATAAGAACCAGCATAAAAAAACAGAACACATGAATGTGACACGCAATACCCTGTCAGCAACAGACTAAAGTGATAAATTATGCACATAAACAAAAGGAAACAAACTAAGGCAGACAAGACAGACCTCAACAGCGAACGAGCAGTGAAAACCTAGTAGAGCACCGGACGACAAGGCAAGGCAAGCCAACAACAAAAGGACCTGCACGAATTTGTGCGACAAGGAATACATGTATTCAGTGAGATATTTCATAGAAGGTAAAACAGATACAAGTATTTGAATGAGCGAAATATGTGAAACATGTGACCGCTAAAATATTTCCACAATGTGAAACTGAATTAGGTACTGAAATGAGTGAGATATTTGAAATATATCAAACAAATAAAATCAAAATAGGCATCAGAATGAGTGAGATCGGTGTTGAAATGTGTGAAAGATATGTCATATGTGATATATGTGACCAGATCACACATATTTAAATATGAAACGGAAGTAGGCATGACAATGAGTGAGATACCTGAAAAACATGTGTTCAGTGAAGTAGCTAATTAAAGAAGGTGAAATCATTGTGATATAGGCACTATATATGCAATCAGTGAAATAGTTCAAAAAGTGAAATTGATATAGGCACCCAATACGAAAGGCCGGGAGTAATAGTGAATTCTAAAGAGCAAACACAAACCTTTGTAAGCAGAGCATCAAACGAAGAGCAATCAGGTGAAATGGCGAGGATATCCAGCCAAACGAAAAACCTAGCTCATGCTGTAGACGGAATAAGCAGGGTACAACGAAACATAAATGAATCACGAGAGGTGCGTTAAAATAACAAGCAGATGAGCCATTGAATTATGCGAACAATACATTATTATGCCTGCAGTTCCCATGAATGCAGTCAGGAAGCACAAACCATTGCTGGATGCATATGTAAACAATAACAAGACGGTCCGCCCAATTTTCTGCCTAACTAACCTCCATTCGTCAGCAAACATGGAGCATTCTACCAGACAGAAGGCTACTGGACTATGTAACCCATAGAGCAAGCATGCATGTGCCTACCATTCCTATAGATACATACGCGCAACCATTGTTTGGTTCATATATAAACAACGAGAAGCAGGGACATAGCTCTAGTGTAGCCACTGGTGTCAAATGACACCAATGATTTTTTTAAATCCTTCACTAAATTTAATCTAATCGCTACAATTTTTAGAAAATGATACCATCACTATAGAGCTGACCCCATAGGATCTCTTTTCCAGCTTTGTCCCTGACGAGAAGATGGTTTATTGTAGTATGGAACACCCAGATTAATTATTTGTGTAGCTACATGTCCTTTGTTATGAAGCAGCAAGTACCACTCGCTGCGCACATCCTTCACAAGGCACTAACCTGAACAGGGGTCCGCAGTCACTACTCCAACAATTAGTAAGCAGCCACCTTTGCTTGGAGCATATATAAAGACAAATACCCATCGTGGATAGATTTCCCTAGTTAGGAAGCAGTAAGCACCACACGTGCACACACTTCACCCAAAGCACTAACCTAATCAGGTATTGCAGTACACTGAAAACTGGCCATGCCGCACACATATGCATATGAACCAAAAGGCAGACATATCTTCTCCAAACAGCAAGGAGGGCAACCATTAGCAACGAGGGGCAATTTTTTTGCAATGGGACTGGAAGCAAAGGGTTCCAAATAGCACCACACTAAACACATGCAAGATGAATATGTAGCAAGAACTAATAAAGCAAGCCAATTAGAGCACATCCAACCTTACAGGTCGATGGAACCGATGCCGAGCGAACAAGCAAATCACCTGGACAGTTTTAAAATACATTAACATGGGAGATACAAAACTATTTAGTACTAATATCCACTGGGACTATCGAACTATAGGATTGAATCAATGAAACACAACAACAATTGTAGAAACCAGTTTACACCTTTTTCACGAACTAAAGGTAGCAGTATAGGCACCAACTAACCATGGGGCATATAAGGACATTTAGTCAAATAACTGAATCAAGGAAAAATTGATACTATTACGAAAGGAATGGGGGTGTTTTAGTAACCATGGCCACACGTACATGATAAAGGATAGTTGCTTGGGCAGAAATAAAGAAGCCACCTGGAACATGAGCATAGGAACCAAGAATCATACGAAATCGGGAGCAACAGATGAGCTTGGTGCGGAATTAGACGTGGCCCTCGCCGGGGTTCTCGTACAGCTCCGCCTGCCCCGGCCAGCAGCTGCTCCGGAGCGTGTTGTAGTGCGCGCGCTGCCACGGGCTCAGTCCGTCCTGCCCGGACACGGTGACCAGCACTCAGGACAGGAGCAGCCGAGGTGCTACCACGAGGAGGACGGCAGCATAAGCGGCTTCGCATACAGGTGGTCGATGGGGTACTTCCCCGTGCAGATGAAGCTCCAGGTGCGCGCCGCCGACTGGAGGTACGTCGGATCCGTCGAGTAGGCGCGCACCGCACTCCGGCCCTGGAAGAAGGGTCGAGGAGGGCCACGCCCTTGATCTTCGCGTCGCCGTCGAGGCCACGCCCTTGATCTTCGCGTCGCCGTCGAGGCTCTCCTCCCCGGCGCGCAAAGCCAGGTTGTGCGCGATGTTGCTCGTTGTTCCTCTCGCTCACTGCTCGGCGGCGGAGGCGACGGCGGCAAGAGGGACGAGGGTCCCGGCGGCGGCGGCGGCGGGACGAGGGTCGCGGGGGCCAGGTCGCGGGGGGAGATGCGGGCTAGGTCTTTCTCTCGCTGCCCGCTACGGCGGCGAGCCGCGCTCGTCCCGCTGAGCACCGAGAGGGCAGGGAGGAGGAGAGGACGCGGCGACGCGAGGGCGAGCGGAAGCGATCTGGATGGCGGCGGGGCAGGGAGGCGGACGCGGGTCGAGGGGGAGAGAGAGGTGAGGCAGGAGGAAGAGGAGAAGGCGGCGCGAGTGCGGGAGGAGCAGCGGCTAGGTCTTCTCCCCAGGAGCGGCTCCCTTTTATAATCCGATGCGTGAAATGACGAAAATGCCCCCGGCGGGGCACTGAATTAACAGGCGGTGGCACGAGCGAGGAGTAACTATTCATAGCGCGATTTAAAGGCGACGTGGAGGCAACGGTTGTGACTACGAGTTCTTGAGGGTTTATATGTTCAATGTGAAGTGGAATGTAGAAGCATGCCGACGTCATGGTTTGTATTTTTTTTTTTTTTTGCGGAAAAATATGTATTCCTTCCTTAAAGAAATATAAGAGTATTAATGATCTAAATGCTTTTATATTTCTTTGCAGAGGGAGTACAATGCTATTCTCAGAGTCAAATAATCGGTCGTCGCATTATCGGCTGCCTCTCTGATCGATAAAGGAGCTGTCGGCTGGTTGGCGAACATCCGACTATGTTCAATCTCCAGTGAGTCTTCGATCGATCAGTCTATTTGTATATAGGTGGCTGCTGGTTTTCTATGTCGAAATGGATATGCTAGCCAATTAAATATGTAATTGCCCACGATCTCCGCTCTTCCATGGAGAAAATCAGCAGCTTGCAAGCAGCGATCAACGCACCCCTGACCCATCCATGTAGTGCATTTGCACTCCAGGATTGAATCAGACTCGGAAGCAGGCAGGACTACTTTGAAAGGGAGTCTCTGAAAGGGGGGAGGATTTGCGGCACACAGGTGCGCGGGCACCGAGTCCCTTGCGTGTGTTTTTTCTTTGGACTTTTGGTTTTCAAACTTTCATATTTTTTGAATAAAAAGCTCAAATTAAATTATGTTTTCAAATTCATGTTTCTCGTGACGCGGGCTTTCAAGTAAGATCCATTTTTAATATGTTTAGACGAATTATAAAAAAAAGAAATTAAGTTTCAACTCTTAAAAATTAGTACAAAATTTTAAGTTTCAACGACTAAGACTTAAATCCTATTGTAGCCTCCTAGGGAATTCAACTACTTCACAGATCGCGAGGCAATCGAGCAGCCGGGCAAGGTTTGACGGTTGCGTGCCCCTGCGAATTTCCGGTCTTTGAAGTACATAATATTGACCATGATTTTCTTTTGTATCCATTTAAATCTTAATTGTACACTGCCTTGTACGTGCATGACCTGCTTGTCTGCAAATGCATTCTTCTCTACCCTTTCCTTCCTTTTGATCCTTTTTCTTGCACGTGAGCAACGTACAATGGCAGAGAGAGACATCATGCTGTGAATGTCTCGGACCTGATGACCAGAGACTTTTGGTCACTGCACTTTTACATGAGTACATGAAACAGTTATTGATAACAAAAAAGAGTACATGAGGCAAATCCTCAATCAAACTAATATGGACTGTTAAATCATGTATTACCGTATTAGAATATTTATATCCCATTGCAATTCCCGGACAATTGTCTAGTTAATTGAGAAAATAAGCAGAACTAAGTCTTAAAGTGCGCGGTCGGCGGTAACCTTGGTTTTGAGTAATAAGGGAATATCATGCCATGGTCACGCACGAAAAATGAATTTGTGAATTCTCCCTTGTCTTGAAACTTTGAAAACCACAGTTCTAAAGTTGCAACCACATTAGGACATCCATTTTATTGATACACCTTTGGTGATTGTTCTTGCAATTTTCTGCTCTATGGAGTTACTTGAGACAAGAATAAAGTCTAAGAAATGTAACATATATTTAGGTGTATTTGTGAAAAACAAAAGTATAACCACTAAATTTACAGGCTCAACCGTTCCTTCCGGCAATTATATCACTATCATGGCAATGTAATTGCTCAAGGATATCCTCATAATCTGCAACAATGTGCAGTATGTTCACAAACACGAAAAAAGAATGAAGAAAAACCATAGAGAACTCTATACAAGTACTCCTAATCAACATAAGCTAGCCGTGCGTGCATGCACCATCTCCTGCACCAACCGTCTAACACTCTGTTCTTCCGTGCCCGTGTGCCACCGGATACTCTCCGACAACGCTGCTCGTCCTAGAGTTGGAGGCAGAGTCATCACAGGATGTCCTCTGCTTGGAATTACTAAAACTTGGGATGGAGAGAACGAGCTCCTTTTCATCAGAGCTGGATGACCGGAAGTGCGCTAGTATCTTGCTAAACTTGGGCCTTCGTCGTGTGATAGCGATGGACACATCGTTGGGGAAGAGGTCCTTTCGCACGAAGGCGTGGTACATGGTGGTGGCTAGCACGTTGGTGACCGTGACAACGGCAATTACTGACAACCCGACCGCCAGTGCCCGTGTCAACACGTTGTTTACCTCTGATGCATACAACACCGTCGCCAAGGCCACACTCGTCATCGGGAATGTATATGCCCACCATGCCAGCGAGAACTTGAATCCCCTAAAGAGGTTGATGCGCACCACCAGCGACACGTAGAGGAATAGCGAGACAAAGTAAAGGAGCTTAGCACCATCGCTGAACTCACCGGAGATCCTCGACCATGCCATGGAGGCAACACTCGGGGCAGCAACGAATAAGAAGAAGACCGGGTGGAGCTCCTTGGGCAGCTGCACATTGGTAGGGAGCCGTTGATAGAGAGTGACGAAAAGCACGGTGTAGTGGGCCAACCCGACAGCGAAGAAGAAGATGGGCAGCTCCCGGAGGCCCATCCTAGCACCGAGCAACGCGCCGACAAAGTTGCCGACAACCGCGAGGTGGTTGGAAGGGTTGGCCACCTTAGAGAGGCGCCGCTCGCCGCTAGACATCCACTGGCCATAGATCTTGAGGTCGAGGCACAGGATGGGTGCCATGAGCACGTACCAGACGGCGTGGTGGATCTCCCACACCGGATGCGGCACGCCCTTGACAAGGAAGAGGCAGGCAATCCATGGCGCAAAGAAGAAGTTGACGCGCACGGGGTGGTGGAACTCGCGGCGGACGGCCTCGAAGTAGAAGACGACCTTTAGAAGGTAGGTGACGGAGACGACAACCATGAGTGCGATGGAGATCCACCAGAGGACATGGTTGGCAGCAGGGTGCACGTGAAGGAACTTGGTGGAGGGCTCGGACTGGAGGGTTTTCCACAGCATAGCCTGGCTGCTCACGCCAAGGCACATCCCAAAGGCACTGATGGGGAACCGGAGCAGGAACGGCCATGTCTCGTCCTTAGGCAACACGGCCACCTCCGTCGACTGCACGTTCACAAGGTTATTAGACACATACTAGATGGTTTCAGTATGAAAACTTTATGCTGGAATGCTAGCTGCACGGTGACGTGGTACGTACCCGAAGTGTCTCGAGCTCGGGCCCTTCGAGCGCGGCGAAGTAGCGGTCGGCGGTGGGCACTTCATCGTCCTCGTCGGTGTCCACCTCTGAGATCTTTGACGCCGCACCTTTCTCGACCTCGGTGTCCTGTGGCACCCCGCGGAGGCTCGAGAGCTGGCGCTCAAGGCGGCCAGAGAACGTCTTGAACTGGTCGAACCGCCGGTCTCGCTCCCGCATGCTGTCGCTCCGCAGCACCGCCGGCACCTCGCCGCCGACTCTGACCACCAAGGACGGCTGCGAGTGGTGCCGGGCCTGCTTCAGCAGCTGCGGCACGGCCGGGTGATGAACCCGCTCGACATTCGGCTCGCTCGGCGGCACGGCAGGGGAGCCCAGGTCGGCCTTGCTGGCGCGGATGAGCGGCGGCATGCCAAGCTGCGCGAGGTGGAGCTCCGACGGCGAGCCCGGCACGCTGATCAAGGCAGAGCTCGGCGTCTCAGCGTAAGCAGCCGCCGCCGCTTCCTTAGTGGCCCTTCCGCCGGAAACGACGGAATCCGCAGCCTCCATGGAAGAAGCGCCGGCGGCCCGCGACGGGACACGAAGGAGAAGCGGCTCCGGGGGCGGAGTACACCTTGGCTGGCCGTGCAGTTCTCCCTCCATCTGGATTCTGACCTCACTGGACGCCATGGCAACAACTCTCTCTCTCTCTCTCTTTCTTTGTCTCCACCGCTGAACCCACCAAAGCTCCTGAAGACGCGTGCGAGTTTGTGGTGACTGGCGAGTGAATGTATGTGCGTCGCCAGCTTATTTATAGACACATGGCCCGAGTGGAGGACGCAGGTGATGGTGGATCGACGGACCGGTGCTAGTGGCGCGGCGGGGGAGCGAGGTGGTCAGGTCAGCGGCGCCGGTACGGGGTGGGATGAGGCACGCACGTGGAGGAGAACACACGAAGGTTCCACGTACGCATCACCGCACAGGCCGCACCGCACCTCCAAAAAGGTATTGCTACAGATGTACTAGCGCGCTCTGCAGCCAGCGGTCGCGCCGGATTCCTCCACACCTCTTGCCCGTGTGGCCGTGTCCATGTCAAAGAGACTACGCCCGTCATCGGAGAAATACATTTTGGTTTCTGGTTGTCCTATATAAGGATTTTTTTAATAATTAATTAAAATGTCAAAATAGTTCCGAAGTATTTTTAGATTAAACTTGACTTTGTTTTGCACTACTATATAAATTTTCACGAAAAAAATAAAAACATTGACTTCTGGACAAAAAAGACAAAATTTATTTGCTACTATAGGTCATTATTCAGACTATTTTAACTGAAAATTTGTCTTTTTTGAAAAGAAGTCAAACTGTAATTTTCTTTTTGTGGAATCTTTTTCAAGAGTACAATGGAAGGTCAAGTTTATTTAAAAAATATTTTCAGAATTTTTTGACTTTTTATTGAATTGCTATTTTTTTTTTGCATATAGGATGTATATACAACCAGGTTCCAAACGTCCGCGTCCCCGTCATCGTCGTCTTTATCATGTCCCCGGCGATCGATCGATGGATCGAAGGAGACGAAATTCATGTGCGTGCATGCACGCGACCTAGACTTGGACAGATGGTGTGAATTGTGATGGAGAGCTCGATGGATCGAGCATATCTCATACTACATGGGTTGGTGAAATGCTGGGTAGTAATAATAGTATACCTGTATTAATTCTACGTACAAATAATAGTAATACTAGGGCTATGACAGATTAAACTGGTGTAAAGAATAAAATGGTGCATCGGGGCCGTGCTTGTGCAGTTGTGCTCAAACGAGTAACACGTTTGAAAAAGGAAACTATGATAACACTCATTTATTTATTTGATAGAATTGTAGTCATATAGTAGTAGCGTGATAGTGGAAGCGATGCAGGAGCGCTCGAGCTAGCGATATTTGTCTACAGCGGGTCCAACCATCGAACAAAAAACGCGCGACGCAAGTGCTGGCCCAGAAAATATGGACCATGCCGAAAAACTGGCTAGGCTCAATTAGCTTATTTTTTATTGGAAACACAAATCGCTATCAACAAAAGATAAATAAAAAACTCTAAAATAAATTTTACAGGCTATGAAAATAAGTTGCCAACGGAATTATTACTGTAGAGCTTAGCAATTTTTAAATTAATTGTAGTCATCACATAGCAGATTTTCAGTAAATATATTCGCAAAAGAAATAATGGAAAAATAGAAGAATAATTGTGAAAATATTCACATATATAACAATTGTTGCCATGATAAACCACAAACTACCAACATGACATTGCATGATAAACTACCAAAAAAAATACCTCAGTAAGACATTAAATCGGGAAACAAAGAAAAATAGTTGTAAGACAATAAGACTTGCCATTGTCTAATTAACGAAATACAATGGCCTAAATAATATATGCCATGCTACGTACAATATATTTGCTAGGGTAAGTCTAATATATTTTCCATGGCGAGTCTACTAAATTTTCCATGGAAAGTCTAGTATATTTGCCATGGTAAATCATATTAATTTTTCCATGATCCTTTAAAAAACGCAATTTGTGCAGAATTGCCATATTCCATACATTCTACTTGCCATGACGCTCTAAGAACAAAATATGACTTGCCATGCATGAGAAGCTAAGTTTGCAAGTGTTACAAAATTTGCCATGTTTTGAAACAGCTATGTAACCATGATATAACAATTTTCAGAATTGCCATGTGTGAAGAATTTTTTTTCGTACAGTTAGCGTGTGAGCATTAAAATATGTACAAACAATTTCCATGTGACTCTTAGCAACAATTCCAAAAATTGCCATTTCTAGAAAGCAAAAGATAGCTTAGCTGCCATGTGAGTAATACACAAGTTGGCAATATAGAAAGAAACATGGAACAAGTGACATGGCACATTTATATAATTGAATGTCCCCAAATCATGGAAAATTAGAGAGAATTTCTAATTGTGACCTGGGAACTGCCAAAACTCAGACATTCCTCACTAATATCTCCCTTGATATGTCCCACAATTGCTTGTCAAGAAGGCATATGTAATTATTGCTTTTGCGGAATCCATATGCTCTCTCATATATTATCGATTGTACTAGACTATATCACCCAACATCTCTGTTGAAAAAGGCGATGGCTTGGTGTCACTTAAGCACGTTTCGGCGCCAGTCAAGGGGCAAACGCTTCGCCTAGGGCATAAGTTGTAGTCTAGGAAATGCAAGTAAAGAATTTTCCATTCCAACAACAAATAATACCATATTGCATTGATGGGCCAAGTGGGTCTTATTGCAATTGAAGTAGCATATAGTTTACTCATTACATATTATAAATTTCTTCTCTACGCGCATATAATACCCAAAATAATCCCCTAATAGTGAAAATGCCTAGGCCATGCTTAGGGTGCTTAAGCATCGCCTAGGTGCTAGGCGATGGCCAACCGCCTCACCTATGCCTAGCACATTTTCCAAACCATGCCTAGCATTACAAAAAGTACAATGAAATGACGTAGGCGGACTATAAGAGATGCCACATCAGATTTGTACCTAGTTGGAGGAGAGAAGAGACGAGAAGAGAAGCCGGCTATAAGCTCTCTTTGTTGGGCAGCATGGGGTCGAGGGCCATCGACATGGCGTCATGCGAGGGTGCTCGCCGAGGACCATCGGGAGTCACGGAGTTGTCTCCCTCCCGGTTCACCGAGACTGACTTGAGACACAGGTGTGGGGCCCCTACGATGGTGACGTTATCCCAGACTCTGTGCCTGATGTCGGGCTAGGAGTGAAAGGAGCGGCCTTTCACTCTTCCTACCGTGGTTGGTACATCATGATGTGGGCCAGGGGGGGGGGGGGTGATGTTTCGGACATGGAAGCCGGTGCGGCGGCTCCGGATTGCGGTCTGCATAGATAGCTCTCCAGCGGGCATCATGGCGGCGGTGGGGGCTTCCCAATCGGTCGTGTGGGCGACAAGAGGGGTAGCGATTGGTAGCTTGGGCGTGTCCTCTTTAACGTCACCCAGATCTAGATCTGGGGGTCTGAGCACATCGGGTTTGCTCTGGGAGCCTCGTTGTGACATGGTTGTGATGCCGAGTGAAAGCTCCGCGCTTTTCCGCCGGCGCCACTATCTTTTTGAAGACGGCGTCGTGGATCTCCTCTCCGGGTGAAAGTTCAGGGTGAAGACCCTAGTCTAGTGTGTCTAGGCAGCGACGATACTTTACGCCGTTCTCCCTCTTGAGGGCGTTGTCAAAGAGCTTAGGTGTTCGAGACTGTAGACTTGTGTTCTTCTCAGATCTTCCCGTGTTCTCCCCTAGCATAATCAATTATGGTTTACGTGTTCCGGATATCCTAGGATCTGCTTTGTAAGAGGATTACCTCATCATCTTATATCACTCGGCCTTGTATTTTGTTCGGTGTTTTATCTATAAAGCGCGGTGAGAGCCTGTTTCGAGGATAAGCTTATAGCCTGTTGTAGCACGAAACTCAACAAGCTTTGTGCAAGAAAGGGATAGGGCATACATTAATTGTATGACATACTAGTATGGCTAACTATTGTATAGATGGGCTATTAGGTTGTCTATAAATGACATCACAACTCTATATAGCCGGCTCTTGGCTACATTACTGTCGCCTACATGATGTTGCCATGTCACATATAATCATCACTTAACCTACATGATGTTGTCATGTCATATATAGTCACCACTTATAGCCACACACAATAAGGTTAGCTATAAAAATAGTACTTTTGTTCACCTTCACTCTATTTCTTTCTTCGTATTTATTATATTTGTCTAGAAGTATGCATATAGCTAGGTTCTTGCATGAGAGCCCACTCTTCTAACCTTTTCATCTCTCTAATTCATTTAAGCAAAAATGCCATGTAAGCAGGCTATAAGCTTACTATTGTACTTTCTCTAACCATGCTCTTATAATATGTCCCCACCTTATTCCGCAACTTTACTTACCACATTCAATCGAGCGGGTCGGTATCCCCTTTCTTTGCTTTCTTTGCTTGGTGGACACATATCTTTGCCGGCCGGAGTGCATAATGAACACTTTGCGAGAGGTAAGCATCACAAGAGATGAACCTTAGACTAAACCCGAATGTGACTACCTTTTGCCGTACGTACCGAACATGGTTACCCTCACTACTTGATTCCTTTTTCAAAAGGAATCGAAGGTACGAATGAACTTTTGCATGCTTTGTAAACTAATAACCGAGAAAAGCACATCGATCGAGCTCCCTAGGAAGCTGCATGCATGCGGTTCATTCCTTCGTGGAGGAGGAATCTATCTATGCGCACCGTGGTGCGTGATACGCGGCTTCTACGCGGAGAGTGCACCAGACGGCAGTGCAGTGCAGTCAAAAAAGTTGAGCCTGCCTCTGCTGTCGTGCCAGCCGAAAGATCGGTCTCGGTCGATGGATAGCGTGGTCGCCTTCTTCGTTCTCCGGCTCGTGACCTTGACCGACGCTAGCAGCCCGGCCACTACATATTCCACCATGCATGCACAGTGCCGTGGTGCACGCCAGGAGCCCACACTGCGCACTATGCCAAGAAAAGCAGTAGAAATTGCAAGTCATTGGTGGACGCTGGTGTGGACCGAGACTTGTCTCTGCAATGGTTCGATTGTTCGGTCGGGTTCATAGATTATTTCGCTCATGCATCATGTAGAGGTTGCTTCTTTGTCTTCAATTTTTTTTTTGTTGAGGTTGCTTCCACGAATCCCCCTGCGTGGCTACATGCATACGTGCATGCATGCAAGACCAGTCAAACTACGCGGAGGTATCAGCCAAGAACAAAGAGCTACACAAAGTGCTGGATTGTTTTAGAATATACTAGCACATATGCCCCGTGCGTTGCAACGGGAAAAAAATTCAATATGTTCCTACTATAATAAGCATGGCTCAAGATGCTCTACTAATCCATGTCGTCTATTTCAACACAGCGTCTCACCCATATCACTACTTATACTCTTTCTCACCACTGCTCATAATGGGCCATGTTCACCTGATTATAATACATTCAAACATTGTCAAAACCCTAAGGTGATGATCTCGGACATGGCACAACACACCTCGTCGGCGTCAGCATTTGATGCTGCAATTATCTTAACCTGCTGCAAGCACTGGCTGCTGCCATCATGATAATCCTCATGGTTTTTCCGACCATGTTATGTACCAGCCCCCATGCAAGCATAATGTCTTGTCCTCCTTTTCCGAGCATGTAGTACCAGCCAACCAAACCCATGCAAGCCATGACGTCATATCTCCTCCTTTAATTTTGGGTCTCTCTACTTCTTCTTGCCACATGCAGGGCCGTAGACACAATTTATCAAGCTTAATTATTTAGGAGGCCGTTGATTCTCCTACAACTCACGGGGTATATAAATTGGTCTGACTGGGTTCAAAGGAGCGAGATGGTACTATTTGTTAGACGAACATATTTGTATCACACGCACATGCTAGCTTAGCTGGCTACAACCCAAGGGATAGAAGTGAAAGTTGTGTGTCCGCCCCTGATTTCGAAGCCCAGCAGCAGGCCCATGATGGTACGTGAAGATGTCATACTATTTTTCAAACGAATCCTACATATAATCAACACACAAGCTAGTTGAACTGGCTATAGCCAAACGGATAGAAGGGATGGGTTATGAGTTCGAATCCTAGTAGTGGCACACTTTTTTCCCTAATCTTAATTGGAGGCAACTATACGACTTTTTTATTTTATATCTCCCGCTAGAGCAGCCCAGCTTGGCCCAATACGCATGAAAAAAAGGAGGTACGGCCCATGCAAAATACAGACGAAATTTTAGTACCACCTCGGATATAAAAAAAAAACCAAACCGCTAAGCGGGACGAAACCAAGAATATCACCTTGCTTTATTAGTAGGTATAGGTATATAGATATAGATATAGATATTAACTACTAAAATAATATATGATCGAGAGCTTGGCGAAAATCATCAAGGAATAATAGGGGTATAAACTTTAGCATTGTTTTCTTAGAAAACTATGCCCGCCGGCTAAGTATTTCGGAGATGCTTACATAGGTAGTGAGTGTGTGCATGCGTTCATAACGGCGAGTGTATATACGGTCATATAAGCGTTTGCATATGTACAGTGTTAAAAAAAACAATTATTACTATGGTCAGTCATGCATTTTCCGTACTTATCATGCGGAGCTGCGCATCCAAGCCAGTCGTACTCCTATATGTGTATTGCATCTAGTAGCATCGCGGATCTTCTTAGTAGATCACGGCGAAGTAGTTTAGGTGATCAACTGAACGCAATCTATTCTTTTATCAACTCGATCGGTTTGTGTATTCGCGATCAAGTATAGTAATACCTAGGTGCAGGCACATATGCCCGGATTGATGCATATGCATCATGCTCGTACAGTACCTCCGCTTATAAACAGTGAACTACCGCTATTGTTTATTCTTATTACTAGAATAAATACTGTCTACGGCGATTTTTTGGTCTTCGTTCGAATCCAATTGCTTGGAGATTCGACTGATGGGCTTGGCTATGGGGAGGAAGACACACCAACAAGGACATGGCTTGAAGAGATTCTTTGGGTCGCTTCAAGATGAAGACGACGACGAATGTCCGATGACAGGCTTCGCGATAGGGAGGAGTGAAAGGAGAGATAGCCGTGTAGACAAGGAGAATAATGGGTGGTGACAATGAAAAAGTGAGCTAGGCTTTTGGGGAGGAGAGGTCCTCAATCATGTGTGGTTAAATCGGTAAAAAGACCGTGGAAAACTAAGCTACATATGCGAGAAACAACAACCGTGCCAATCTATCGTGAGCCCACCGATCAAGCCACCATCATCCATAATTCGTTGGTAGGAGATGAGCAGTAAATCTAATAGCCACAATGAAACGCACGGTATTTTCCTGGTGAAATCGCTCGACTAGGAGTATAAATGCCTACACGAATAGGCTAATCTTTTAAGCTGTTTTGACGTGCAAAAGTCGGCCACAACCATTTTTCATTTTAAAAGCAAAAACAAGATAGAACGCAATAACTACAAGACATAACACATGACAAACCCATAAGAAAGTACTCCCCCCGTCCCAAATTAAGTGACTCAAAAATGACTCAAGTTTGTACTAACTTTAGTACAAAGTTAAGTCATTTTTGAGTCACTTATTTTAGGATGGAGGGAGTACATGGGAACAAAGAAGAGAACCGGAAACCACAAACTTAGCACCCTTCACACAGTGACACATGAACAAAACTGAGGATAAATGGACGAGTGCGGATGGCCACTCGAAAGGATACCCAAAGTCAGGATAGCAAATAGGTAGAGGCCACCCGCTTGCTCGGTGATCACCCTTCACCATGAAGAGCTTGGAGAGTCGCAACCCTAGTCAAAGGGCATCCCACCACTGAGGCCTTGTGGCGACAAGCAGAACTGCCGACGCAACTGAAGGGGGATTTTCGCCGAGATAATGACGCACCTCCTCTTGGCCTTGCAACCGAGGCCATCCCCAAATGTGTGCCCCTAAGCACTATGCAAAGCAACTAGAACCGTGAATGCCATCAAAGGGCCTCGTTCGCTAAGACTTCATTGCTCGCACGAACCTCTGAGAAGAGTCAACCAGTGAAGCAGGGTGACCAAAAAAATCTTACACACGTACATCAAGTACGTAGGTAGTACTAGTAGCTTTTGTGGAAAAGGTAAATCAGGCCGAACGTGACCTGAGGGTGGAAAAAGGTTGCACAAGCATGTGTGAATGCACGCCAAGTAACACTTGCGGACTTATATCATGTACTCCTGCCTAGTACTATTGTTATGGAAAAGGTAAATCCTGCCTAGTACTATTAGCTTGTACTCCCTCTGTCCCAAATTAAGTGACTCAACTTTGTACTAACTTTTCACTTATTTCGGGACGGATGGAGTATCACGCAAGCATGCAGGTGTGAATGCCGAACAAAATGTGTGTAGAAAAAGCCAGCAGCACGCCGGAATTGATTCTAAGCTTTGAAAGAGCGACTACTTTTATTACTAGACGGGGAAATATATGTAGAGTACATTAATTATAATTTCTGTTTTGGGGCATGCAAGCAAGCCAGGGTCCGAACGAGTGACTTCCTGGGCTAACTAATTCGATGCTGCTTCGTACGTGCATGACCAGCCCAGTACGTGCCAATGTTTGTGTGTATGCATGCATTTCCTCCTTGTTTCCATAACTATCGGTCATGTCTCTTCATATATGTACTGTATATGGTAGAGACTAGAGCGATGCATCATGCCGAGAATGACCCGGAGGACTCCCTCCAACGGAGAATTTTGGTCATCGTGCACGCTTATACAAGAGGAACATGCTATTTCTAGGTGAGTGATGTACAAAGTGCTCTATGCATGTGAGAGACCGGTGGAATAATGTATATACTACTCGGTCGTACATATGCATGCTAGTTTTTCTTCTTCTTTTGATTATGTGAAGTGAAATGCAGATGCATCTGGTGTCAGGCATGGGGTGTATAATGTTTGTCATCCAAAAAAATGTCGTGCAATGCTCTAGTAGTCAAAAGATCAGTCGATGCATTGTCGGCTGTCCCCAGTGGCGGAGCTGCTCGAGGGGGCGGCGGGGGGGGGGGGGGGGGGGGGGGGGGGGGGGGGGGAATGCAAAAAAACATGAGCATTTGGGGGTGTAAATTGCTAAAGAAATCTCATCTAAGCCCTCCCTTAAAAATTTCCTTCAAAGTTTGGTCCAAGACTGGGGCAGCGGCCCCCTTTGGCCTCAACATAGCTCCGCCAGTGGCGGTCCCTTTGATTGATAAAGGCCTTGTCGGCTGTTAGCGAAGATCGGACTGTATCCTGTACGATCGATCGCCTTCAATTTGTGTACACTCGTGCTAGACACTATCCACAAAAATATATGAATGCTGAAAAGAAATAAAGCGAAGCAGAACTAAGAGCAATTTAAGTTTCAAAGAAGATACATCAGTCGTTTTTCTTTTCAACTGACTCCTTTTCTTGTTCTTTTAAAGCTACGCTTGTGGACGGCGGCGCTGCGGTCATGGGGGAGCTAGACCGCAGCGTATTCTAATCTCCAATTCATCGCCACAACGTGTCCTGATTCGAGGATGTGAGACGTGGGCTCGATGCGGGCGCTGCGGGATAAACCCACATATGCCACATATCTTGTTTTTGTTGGTTTGTTTCGTATATCCCACGTATCTATTCGCTCTATCAGTTGGTGTCCACGAACATAGATTATTTGGTCTTTCAGGTGGGCACCGTGGGCCAGCCCACATCCACATGCAGCCTGACCTCTGGCCAGATATGATCGAAATTATAGCTAGAGTAGCATGCTTCGTCTCAGGAAGTCAGGACCAATCGATATACTCCCCAATCTAATCTACTACCTCTGTTCGGGTTTATTAGCCCCCCTTGTATTTAGGTCCAACTTTGACTTTCTATTTGATTAAAAAAACACAAAGTGTATGTTATAAAAAATATATTGTTAGATTTCTATTTGAAAGATATTTTTTATGGTATAATTTATGTGATATACAATTTACATTTTATTAGTTAAAATCCGTGGTCAAACTTTCATCCGAAATAAAAGGGGGCCTCATAAACCCAGATGGAAGGAGTATAGGCTGTCCAACGGACATGGAGTTTTTGCTCCCGAGCTCATATGCTTCCTCATGAACGGTAAAAACGAAAAAAAAAAAAATCAAAAAATTCTGAATTTTTTTGTGGTAAACTTTGACAAATGTTTTGTATGCTTGCAAGTTTTCAGCTCGAAATGATATTTGTGGAAGTCGTGGCAAAAACAAATCGATGCTCTAAAAATGCTAGTTTTGAATACATTTTGAACTGTTCATTTTGTTTTTTTCGCCATGACTTCCACGAATGTTATTTCGTGCTGAATTTGGGTACGCATGTAAAACATTTGTCAAATTTTACTACAAAAAAATTCAGAATTTTACTAAAAAAACATATGTTCACAAGGGAGCATATGAGCTCGGGAGTAGAATATGACTTTTCCTGTCAAAAGTATTAAAGAGATCAACGGTGGAGTAATCAAGTGGTAGTCAGATGGAGGAGTGGCAGAGCAGTCGACGTAGAAGAGCACATACTTTTCTAAGTTTTCTTCCAGGTTGGCTGATAACGCCTAGAAGAAGAAGTCGAGCGAGCGTTTCTCAGTTTATGGAAAAAAGAGGTTTGAACCTCTTTCCTAAATACCACAAAAAAAATACAATATCAGATATACCACGGTTTATAAAATTAGAGTATTAATTGACGCCAAACACGTCAAATTATTTAAAACTGTGTTTTTTAAAACCACAGTATTATTGCAATGAAACTTCAAAAATACTGAGCTGACTGTCCATGCACACGAGCAAACTACAATTCATGCACGCCTATCAGTGGAGGTACATTTTGCAGGTACTACACAGAGCTTCGGCGTTGATCCGTACATGGTCCTTACTCACTCCTACGGAAACCAGGGAGTCTTTGGTTACTGGGTCTACCCGGTGGGAGACGGTAGCTCGGTATATCTACAACCGGCTTGGATGGCGGTCCAGTAATAGAATAGATGGTTAGGCATCTAGGCCTATTTTAGCCGGTTGTGGCATATTTTTTGTTCATTTACTTTGCGGCTCGTCCAGAGCTTGTTCGGAACCTCGGATTATTTGTTCGGACTATTTGTTTGCTTTCATTAATAAAGTGGCCGCATGCATCACACTGATGCAGAGGCCGGTGGTAATCCTCCTTTTCTAAAAAAAATCAGTGGAGGTACATTATGCACGTACTTTTAGCTTGTGTGGAAAAGGCAGATCCATGCCGAATTTGAGTGTAGAAAAGGTTACACAAGCTTGCATATGTGAATGCTCACTATTGCATTGAAGCTACAACCAGTTAATTCAAAAGTCCGAACTGATGAAGAAAGGCGGATAATATATTTCAACACTCCTCCTCACGCCTATGCTAATTTATTACTTGAACGTGGGATCAATGAAGGCCGCATAATCTTTTTTTACTATTGCGTTGACCGTGTCTTGAACTCAAGATCTCTTCGCTCGGATACCACATTGAATTCATGCTCCACACAATTAGTCCAAAAGTCCGAATTAATAAAAGAGAGGCAGGCATATATTTCAACACTCGCTACCTCTTTCCAGCTAAAGAAAAAGAAAAGGAATGCCACTAACTATCTCCGGGTCCTAACAAAATGTGTGTGGTAAAGCAAGCAGCACGCCGGAATAGAATCAAGCTTTGAAACAAGAGCGACTACTTTTATGTGTGTGTATATTTTTGCTTTGGCGCATGCAAACAAGACTGTGACTTCCTGCGCCAGCTAATTCGAAGCTATTTCTTCACAAATGTATTGTAGAGTGAGAGAGACATCAGGCACGACTCGGACTCCAGCTCGATCGACCAGAGACTTATGATCATGGTACATCCTTATACGTGAGAAAGATCCTACTGGTCGAGCAGGTCAGTGACGTACAAACTCGTGCAGGCATGTGTGAGACCAATGGTATTAACTTGTACACTACTGGTGGTGGACTCGTGCTGGTGTTAATTTTAACAATGGACAAAAATGGTCCTTCTTCGAAACTTCAACGCAAAATGGCTCCAATCTCAAAATATTTAAAAAAATGGCCCTTTTGCATGACGCCCGGGGTTAGGGCGTCATGTAAAAGAGGGACATTTTATGAAATATTTTTAGATTGGGTTCATTTTATGTTAAAGTTTTAGAAAGAGGTCAATTTTGTCCATTTTCACTGCTGGTGCATGCTTGTGTGTATTGTTTTTTGTTTGTTTGGTGTATTATGTTTTTTTCTGGTTATCTGAAGTTGAATGCAGCTGCATGCTGGTGTGTATAATATTTTTCAAAAAAATAAACGTGCAGAGTGCTTTAGTCCGAGTCAAAAGATCGGTCGATGCTTGCATTGTCAGCTGCCTTCGATCGATAAAGGCGCAATCGGCTGTTTGTTGAAGATCCAACTGTGCCCCGTGAGCCTGTGATCTACTGACCTTTAATTTGTGTGCACTCCACTATCCACAACATAACATAGAAATGCTGAACAGACGAGAGGGAAGCGCAACTATAAAGAAATTTACCTTCAAAACAACAACAAAATTCCATTGCGTCATTTTCTTTGCTTTTTCTAGAGCTACTCTTGTGACCAGTTACTCTCAAAATGGATTCCAATGCACTAGACAATCCATAAAGCAATGAGTTGTCAACCACAAGGACAGTTAAGATATCTCCGTGATCCGCGTGAACAAAACATTTCTGTCCGGGGTGTGGCCGCTGGTTATAGACAAGAACGGTTACTAGATGGCCGCCGGTTTTCTATGTAGAAAAGGTCATAGCATCTACAACCGATCCCCTCGTATCCGTCTCAAACGTCCGAACAGGTTGACATGTCACTGACCGGTCACAAAAATTTGATCCAGTCGAACGTCTCAAACGGGCCTCAAACGCCCGGGCTGAGCGGCACCCCTTATATTCAGCCCAAATATGGGGCGTATATGGGGCGACCGGGCACGCCCGATTGGCCCGCGCTGGCCCGCATCGACCCCACATATATTCATCTCCATCTGCTCGCCGGACCAAACCCTAGCCATTTCACTTCACTCCCCTCCACTCCCATCCGCCACCCAAGCCCCCATCCGGCGATCTCCGGCCTTCTCCGGCATGGCGGGCAGCGGATCCGAGTCCTTCACCTCCAGATCCGTCGACCACGAGCTCATCCCATGCAGCCCCGATGAGGAGATGTCCGTCCGGCTTGTGCTCTGCCACTCCCAGGAGGCGGCCGCCCTTCGGCACCGCTCGGACTCGCAACGTCGGGAATCCGTTGCATCGGCGCAACCGGTGCTTGGATCTGGCGTAGCTGCCTCACCGGAGGCGGTGCAGTCCGTCAGGCGTCCAAACGGCGTGGCGGACGCACAATCCTTCCGTTGGCGCGCCGAGGCGCGCCATGGGCGTCCGCGGACGCTAACATGGTGTGACGTGCCCGCCGTGCGAGGCAACGGACGGGGGGAGGGGGGCGGCGGAGGCCCTCGCGGCGGTGGACGTCGGAGAGGCGGAGTCACACTCTCCACCGCCCCGAAGGGTACACTAGTGCGGGTGCCGCAACCGCGTCGTGATGGCCGTCGGCTCCTCCCAGCAAGGATCTGTCATTGACCTCATGTCCACCGGCACCGTCCGGGTTAAGAGCTCCGACGTGGAAGAGTAAGGCATGGGAGACGGCGGGAGCTCGAGTCCCGTGAGCCGACTAGTGTCCCATGTCCTACTCTACCTCGCCGGCGACCGAACCAACGCTACGAGGGATGCAACCAGCCGCTGGACATGGGCACGGCGCAGCCGGACAAGTTCCGCTTACTATTAGGTTTACGTTGCATGTAATAATATCGATTTGAGGTTTCTAATTTGAGGTATCCAGTGTTAGAATGCATTATTTGAGACATGACCGGTCAGCGACCGGGCACGTCCGTGGTCCTTTGAGGGGCCGGATTTACCAAGTCCGGCTATAGATGCTCTTATGCAGGACAGCATGTGTGACCGGCCCTGTCTCCACTCTTCATGGAGAAAATCAGCAGCTTGCACGTAGTGACCCATGACCCATCCTGCCATCTATGTACACTAGTAGAACGCCCGTGCGTTGCTACGGACCTTCATTGTATAAAATTCAATGAATTTTTGTTCCCTTCTAACGACATCGCTTCAACATCTTCGTCGATGGATTCTCTTTGAAGGTCGATATAACCCATCTCCATCTCTCTCATACTCTGCAAAATAAAAAAAAAATATAAAGACACCTTTTGTAATATCGTGCACAAAAATATATAAAGAATAATTATTTGTATGCATCTCTTCCGATTGTGTAAAACTTGATGATTTTCAATCTAATCCATCATAAAGCTTTTTGAGTCGACATTTTCAAAGCATCATCGAAAGCCGTCAGCTTGTATCTCTCATCTACAAAAGTGAACATATAAACAATATTAAATTAAAAAAATAAGCTCATATACAATATATTAAACTACCATGCCAAGCAACTTATTTATGTTGTCATTAGACCGACTTCTTTAAGTTGTTGTGTGAGAAACCAAGGGCTGAAAGAAAAAAGGAAGAAGATAAACCAAAAAAACCAGAAAGGCAAAACATAATAAGAGAGACTCAGTCATTATTTTAACTCACCAAGCTTTAGCTCTCTACTTGATTTAGCTTCAGTATAATAGTACATGACTAATTACATGCTATCATAAAAAAAGAATGTCAAATACCAAATATATTTTTTGCTAACATAATACCGGCTTCTTGTTTGCTGCCATTTCATTGCGTATTGGAGTTTTTCTTTAGTACATGACTACAGGGAGACACCAAAGTATGTTGCTTGAAACAACTCCATCCATTATACAAAGAAATTCACCCGAAATGTTTCTATTATACTAATATAATTTTTTCCTCTTAACACAACCAAATATCACTAATCGCCTTGATGTTGAGTTGTCTCTGGCATCCGTGGATGCATCGGCCCGCGGCCTCAGATTTGACCGGCTCATTGCTGCCCCCCCCCCCCCCCCCCCCTCCCCCCACCGGCACGACCACCTCTACAGGCAGGTTTCGTTTGTCAAATCTCGTGCAATGTTTGGCTCTTCCTATGTTTGTTTGTTTTCTTGCAAAATGAAATATAGATAAATAATTGATAGACCAAAAACTTCAAGAAAATAAGGTGACAAACAATAGAAAAGTAATATATACTTTGGTAGAGAAACCTTGTATGTGTGTCAATACATAATGTAATGTGACTTTCAAGCATTTTAATACATAATCATATGTGTCAATACATATCTGCTTTATAATGTTTTACATATGTTTATTCAAACTGCATATCCAAAAACCTATACTACTTCACATCATTGATTAAATCTAGCCTGCACAATATAAGTCGACATGGGTTTTTAAAGCAAAAGAGCCATTACTCACATGACAATAATTTTCTAGATTATAGGAGCACCACTCGAAGATGATTGGTCTCATTCAGTTCACAATGCCCAGAAGTCCCCACAAGAACATGAACTATCCTTAAAATGGTTGAATCTACATATCTGGCAATGACCAGATGTTAAGTAAGATGGGTTTGAGTCTTCATGAACTCAAGGAGAAATGGAACTTATATATCCTAAGGTTTGGTATATTGTAATAATTGGTAATGCTACTAACTCAAGCTGATTAAACCAAAGAAAGTAACAACTCCTCACTTAGGTGTTTAAGCAGCTCGAGCCTCCCCCTTCTAGTCATGCACATACATTAAGGTCACATTGTGTATTAGCTGGCCCTGCGAAGAGATCTTCTCATCTCACGGTAATTTACCTAACCTATTATAGAGGGTGTTGTGTCTCTGTCGTGAAGATACAAATCAGTAGTGCTTAACCCAACAAGAAACTTTCAGTTAATGATAGAGATACTAAAGAAAAATGTAACATTAGCTGAACATTAATTTCTGAAACCCGTGGCATATCAGGGATAAAACAAAGGGATCATAAATATAACTCCGCTGACAAGCATGGTAAACAGAAAATCACCTTTTCATGAGTTGGAGGTCCTAAGCAAGGATTGGACTGCTTCTGTTGTACTTTTGCCCTGGGTATCAAGTGCGAAAACAGTACTTTTGCTCCGGGCATCTTGCACGGATTGGTTCACTACAAGGATATTTTCTTCAAGCTGGCATGCAAGTCAACCATTTCATAAATCACCTCGTCTTTCAGGTTCCTGTGCAGTTAGGAGATCCAACATAGTAAGAAGACGGCCACCCATTATATCCATTTGTTCATATTGTGTAACCCTGAAAGTTACCATGCTTAGGTCATAAAATATCACTACAAAATGGTAATGAACTAATGGTCAAACATAGCATTGAGTATACCTACACTTTTCATCACAACAAAATTTGCGAGACCAGTCAATGAACAAATCAGTAAATTGGTAACCCATATGTATAAAAGATAGTGAGAGCATTAAGCCAGAGACTTGAGTCCACAAGAAACTTTGTCAAGAAAAGGGGGGCATACCTATGCTTCTCTATGTGAGCCTGAGCTTCTGCATCCAATTTAATAGGTGCTCCAGCATTCCTTTCATTTATCTCTTGACTGCTTGTACCAGCTTCCACCAAAGCCCTATTTATTTGCATCCATTAATACAATAGTTGTAACTATAAGAAAATGAAAGAAATAAAAAGGGACTAGATTTTAATTACATTGACCTCCTTCGCAATCCTACTGATAGGGATATTGGACTCTCAGCCGTTTCTTTTTCATAAGAGCTTTCTTCTTTGATCACATCAACCGGATCTTCATTTTCTGTGTGCATCCAAAAGATAGTAATGGAAGTTTATCTAGAAGCTAGATTGTATGAGTAATGGAGGCATGAACTGATATTGTAAGTGATATTTTTAGTGCCAATCTGAGCAAGCCTTTGACATACCATCTTCTTGATAAAATTGATCCCGAACATAATTTTCTATAACGCCGGCACGACATGTAAAACATGGCAGAAATCAAGGTTATGTAGACTTGAACATCCATCCTTAGCACACATCAAAATAATCGAATTAAAAACATCATTCACTCAACAATGAAGGGCTGGAAGATACAACCTTTGATTTAGAACTCGTGGCAGCATGTATGCTTGTTGTTCAAGAGAGATGGACCTAGAAGGCTAGCCGCAAGATCTTGGGGAGCACTGCTTACTTGTTCTACGGGTTGTGGCTACAAGCATGGATCTATGGCGCCTCGAATAAAATCAACAGTCAGTAGCAATATTGATGCATGTATCAATCCATCATTAACCGGGAAAAAGTACTACATGGATCAAGAAAGAGAGTAGAATACCTTAGCCTTATCCAGATGGGACAGCAAGCGGGCAGAGATAGCGATGTGGCAGGCCGTTGTTCGCCAGGGCAACAATGTGTGTACAAAGGCATCAAGGATGTTACGCCCCCATGAGAAGTGGCATCCTAGGTCAAGGCCAACGCAACAGCATCAAGACCAGTGCGTCCATGGAGCCGAGCACAACACCCTTGGCCAGTTGGCCGGAACACTCAGGCCCCAGCCGCGTCCGTCCTCCCTCCACGCAGGCAGATCCAGGGCGATTGCGAGGACCTTGACCAGTTGGCTGGCAAGCCCGTTGAGCTTGGGGGATGTGAGGCTTCCTCCGGCGACGGCTAGCGAGATCTATGGCGGTCAGGGGAGGAAGAGGAGCGGCTCTAGCAACACAAGATCCACAACGGATCGGGGAAGGAGAGGAGGGGCTCCAGCAGTGCGAGATCCATGGCGGTTTGGGGAGGGGTAGGAGCAACGTACGGGGAAGAAGGAGCACACCGTGACGCTCGTGAAGGAGGAGGAGTTAGGGAGCGAGGGATGGTTAGGGATCCCCATACTGCCACGCGATCCAGCGTGGCGGCAGGGGCTGGCCCTGAGGAGCGACGACCCGACGCGTCCATCGCTTGAGAGCCTTCCTAGCGCAGGCGGTCCATCCATCATCGCCGTTGTCCGGACAGGGACGCGGCCACAACCTATGCGTTCACCGGCCACGGCGCGGCGGATGAGCCCAGTAGTGGGAGTCGATTGGGCCGACGGGTGCATCATAGGGAAGGAGACGAGGGCGGGCTAGGGATAGGGCGTACGGGGTGATTCGGGTTTTTTTCATTCGCGTGCGTGGGAACGGAGGTGGTAGAAAAACCCAAGGTGGAAGGGTGACGAAAAAAAACCAGACGATGGTGGGAGGAGTGACGAAAATAAACCGGTGAACGCCGGCTACCAACTCCTCCTTTAGGAGTAGAGACATTCCGTTTGAACATTAGAGATTTGGCAAGGTCAGAAAAGACATGTAATTTCTTTTATTAGGAAAATTATGATTGTGATTCAATAGTATAGATAATGATAGAAAATAAATGGCATAGTGCGCGGGATTAACGATCTGTTATTGTTGACTACTTGATTTTATTTTGGAAGGTTATAAATAAAAATATTCGCTCTGCTTTTTAGGAAGGTAATCTTACATATATGGACGATTTTTCATTTCTTAGTTACTTAATTGACTCGGCACCTGCCAAAGCAAGAACGAAAAAAATGAAAGGACAATCGGACGAATCGATTCGGTTTTTAGTGGGAGGGGAAATCGGAAGAGGATATGGGAGGTGAGGAAAAAAATTCTTAAAATCCGTTATTTGTTTCCTGAAAATATGTTATTTGTTTCCTAAAACAAATTACATTAATGAAACAGATCGATTCATTTAGATAAGTTAGGAAAGTTAGTTTAAAATCTGTTATTTATTTCCCAAAAATCTGTTATTTGTTTCCTAAAACAAAGTGCACTAATTAGATGTATCGATTGATTTGAATAACTTAATAAGGAAGTTAGATCCGTGATTTGTTATAAGTTAGGAAAGTGCTGGTTTGTAATAAAAGAGTGAAAAGAAAAATAAACCGGTAGACCAAGATGGGAGGGGTGAGGTGGGGGACGAAATTAAACCGGACGAAAAAAAAAACATGAATACTATTCTACCAACTGAGCAATTAGGAGTAGAGATTTGCAGACCGGGATTGAATCGAACTCCATTGCAGGGGGCACGACTACTTTGAAAGGGAGACCCGCCCGGTATGTTCGGGAACCATCGGTCCGTACATGTCTGCAAATGCGTTTTTCTCCCTCCTTCCCTACCTTTTGGTCCTTTTTCTTTGCATATGCACTTACATAGTGATGGTGGCGAGATACATCATACTAACGTGTTTGTGAGTTTGTTGCGCATGCATGTGTAATACACTTACTGTCCATTCACGCGGGCCAACTGCAATTCATGCGCGCCCACGCCAAGTACCACTAGAGTATGTACTATTAGCTTGTGTGGAAAAGGTACATCCATGCCGAACTTGAGGGTGGAAAAGGTTACACAAGTATGCATGTGTGAATGCTCACTATCTCTTCCCCGCAAAAAAAAAAAATGAAAAGAAAAAGAATGGCCACTAACTGTCTCTGGGTCCTAACAAAATGTGCGTAGAAAAGCCAGCAGCACGCCGGAATAGAATCAAGCTTTCAAACCAAACAGGAGCGACTACTTTTATCTCCACGGGAGGAAATTTATATATAGTACTACACTAATTATAATTTTTGTTTTGGAACATACAAGCAAGCCGGGGTCAGGCCGGTGACTTCCTGCGCCAGCTAATTCAAAGCTCCTTCGTACGCGCGAATGTTAGTGTTTGTGCATGCATTATTCTCCTTACCTTTGGTCTTTTTTCTTCACAAATGTAGTGTCGATTGAGAGAGACATCAGGTCGTGAACGACTCACTCGATCGACCAGAGACTTATGGTAACTGGTCGAACAGGTCAGCGACGGACAAAGCCGTGCATGCATGTGTGAGACCAGTGGGACTAGGGTATACATTCAGAAAAACAAATGTGCACAGTTCTTTAGTTCGAGTCAAAAGATTGGTGGATGCTTGCATTGTCAGCTACCATGCATCGATCGATAAAGGCGCCGTCGGCTGCTTGGTGAAGATCCAACTGTGATAAAGGCGCCGTCATGGGGTTATCTGATCTATCGACCTTTTAATTTGTGCTCACTCGTGCAAGCCACCATCCAGACTAACATATAAAAGCTGAAAAGACGAACGTAAAGCAGAGATATAAACAAATTCACCTTTGGGAAGATAACATTTTTGTTTCCATTGTGTCATTTTATAGGTGTTTTCTAGAGCTACTCTTGTGACCAGTTACTCTCAAAAATGAATTCCAAAGCACTACCCAACCAATAAAGCAACGAGTTATCAACGACAAGGGCGGATACCAGATAACCCCGTGATCCACATGAACATAACTTTTCTGTCCTTTGTGTGACTGCCGGTTACTAGACAAGGACGGTTACTAGATGGCCGCCGGTTTTCTATGTAGAAAATGTTATGCAAGACAGCATGTGTGACCGCCCATGGTCTCCAGTCTCCATGGAGAAACTCAGCAGCTTGCACGCAGTGACCCATGACCCATCCTGCCATCTATGTACATTTGCACGCCGGAATTGAATCAGACTCCAATGCAGGCGAGCGACTACTTTGAAAAGGAGAGTCTGTGAATAGGTCTTCATTGGACTCGCCCCGTACGTGCATGACCCGCCGGTCCGTACATGTGTCTGCAAATGACATTTTTTCTCCCTGCTTCCCTACCTTTTGGTCCTTTTTCTATGCATATGCACTTTACATTGTGATGGTGGCGAGATACATCATGTCGTGAATGACTCGGACCCGATCAACCAAAAACTTCTACTTGGGCACATGACGCACTTGCTAACAGAAAAGAGCACATGAGGCAGATCCTACTGGTCGAGAGGGTTAGGCGCGCGCAGGCATGTAACCAGTGGGGCTAAGGTATATAGTACTCGATTGTGCTCTTGAACTTTTGGTCATTAATTGCACTTGTACATGACGCAGATCCTACTGGTCGAGTGTAATGTGCATAGCATGTGGGTGATGTGCAAATGGGTAGTGCATGACATGGGAGTTACCAGTGGGATTAATGTATATTATGCTATACTTGATACGTGCGCAAACCTTAAAGTTTCCGATGACTATAATACGTGTGTGGATGGTGCCATAGTCCTAGTCAAAAGGTCGATCGATGCATCAGCATGTTGCCAGTAAAGGCCTTGTCCGCTGGTTGGCGAAGTTCGTTCGACGGTACAGTGATGTGACTATACGATGAGACTAGAATGTTTATCCTTCATGATGATACTCATATAATACACTCCGAAGCATGCATGACTAGTTTAATTATGAAACATCTTGACATCAACACCAACACTTTTCATAAAACAGCCTTCACATCCTTTTTATCTACCTTTTGTGAATTAATCACGTACTTTCGCATTAATTAGAAAAGCTCCAAAGCAGCAGTAGCCGATGGGTAAAGACCGTCGACGAATGGATTAGCAAACACGAGGTTGGATGGACAAAAGACACACGTGCTCCGACCGAAATCATCGGAGGTCAGACCATTGCAAGACCAGCAGCCATTGTACCAGGAAAATAAATCACCTTCGAGGAGGACCTATGGGCAGGTGGAGACGGTGATTGATGGGTGCATCCCGCGTGAGAGCATCTAGAGCCGTAACCTGCAAATCCGGCCACTCAAACGCCCACGGACGTGACCAGATGAGTTCGCGGACACTGACCGATCACCTTTTAAATTTTCAATTTCACAGCCATGTCTTTCATTTTTTTTTCTATATGTTCGGTCACATGCATGTGATTGCTAGAATTAAAGTGAGAGAAAGAAAAGAAGATTAAACAAAGAGAAAAGATTGACCAAATCTTATGTGGTGGATGCAGGACCACTGACAGACACGTCCGGGTGCATCTCATACTCTTTGCATATATGAGGGCAATATGAGGAGTGTCGGAAAGACCGGGCATTTAAAAAATGATATGAGGGGTCCGGTTGGATCAACTTTTTTCTTCTCTCTCCTGTCCGGTCAATGGTCACTGCATCCGCCCGGTCAATATGAGAAGTCCGGCTGTAGATGCTCTGAGCACGCGGAATGTAGATTGCGCATGCACATAATTTCGCTTCCCGCCTGGGCCCCGGTGCAACGTATACTAGTTCCAATCAATCCAGGGTCGGTATCAAATAAGTAAAAAATGACGGCTTGTCTGATTACTTATCTGAAATTTATCTACACACGGATGAATCTAGATACGTTTTAATGTTAGATACATCCGTATCTATACAATTAATTTGGGATGGAGATAACATAGTAGATGGTTCTTTTGGTTTCCTATGGACGGAGCATAGTCGTACCCTCCCGCGTCTGTGGGCGCGCGAGTCGCGCACAACTATGTGTAGCAACGGTCGAGTCGGTTGGCACCGCTGCATATGCCGATTTCACTCACAAAATAATTTCATTTTTTTATTAAACTTATTTCACTCATTTTAGAAAATATTTTACATATTAAACGATCGTTCAAATATATTTGAAATAATCTTTCACACACTGAAACATCCATGCATTTCAAAGAACTGATTTCACTCAGTTTAAAAAGGAGTTCACTCGTTTCAATTAATTGTTCACTTATTTTAAACCTCTGATTTCACTGAGTCCAAAATATATTTCACACACTAAAAAATTTAATTTCACTCATAAAAAAAATTGATTTCACATAAAAAAAAAACAATGCAATCTATTGGAAATAGTCAGTTTAACTTATTTCAAATAATCAGTTTCACTCATTTAAAAAAAAACTGCTTTGACTAATTTGAAGAACATGTTTCCACTCATTTCAAAAACTCACTAAAATATATTGAGTGAAATAAGTTGATTGAAATGCTTAAATATAAACATGTTTAAAATGTGTCGAAGTTCGGTATTGTTCTCATGGTCTTCGCACCAGGATTTCAAATACATAAAAAGATTCAAAATTAGAATTATGATTTATAAGACATAAATGATTTAAATTATAACGAAAAATCTTCCCCCGTGGGGAGGGGCCTGTTCACTAGTTGCTCAGGCAAGATGAACTCAGAATGCTTAAGCACAGAGTGCAGTCGGTTTGGGCGTCTCTGAACCGCGAGAACTATATCTCAGTTATTGCGAGATGTAGACTCCTGTCGCCTCTGGCTCTCCCACTATTGGGCTGGCCCAATAACTTATATTGGTGTAGTTTTCGAAAGCTTTAGTGAGCAGATTTGGAACCCTTTGCCGGGTTAGAAAGGTTACAATTGGTAGTTTGTTTTTGACATTTTCTGTGCCTTCAATTAGTTTTATCCATTTTCTTTGATTTTTACAATCCAGTTTTTTTTGTTATTCGGCTTTTTAGCTTTTATCCCTGTTTCCTCCCTATTTTTGAAATAAGTTTTATTTTTTTAATATAGGTTGAACATTTTCCATGTACAGATTAAAAAAATTCAGATACATGATGAATATTATTTAAATAGATGTTGGACATTTTATCCAAATACATGTTGAATATTTATCTAATGAACATTAAGAATTTACAAAATAAACGGTGATTTTTTTCAAAACAAAAAGTATAAAAAATATGCCATGCACATTATTTATACTGTGTGATAACTTTTTAAGTGTTACAAATATATGTTAAGTTTAATTAACAGTTTTTGAATCATATAAAACATTTTTCCAAAATGACACGAGCAATTTTTTTACATTGTACGGCTTTTCGAAAAAATATCGTGATTTAGATGCATGAGAATTGTTTTTAATCTCATGAAAATAAATATTGAATGGTACTGACATTTTTCAAAATTAGGAGAATCCATTTAATATTTCATGAATATTATTGTATATATATCACGAACTTATTCTTAAATGTGTGAACATTTTTAAGTGTCGCAACTTTTTTTGTGGTATGAAAAATACTCAATTTGCATTAACTAATTTTGACATGTCATGGAAAATTAAAAACAATTTTAAATGATGTAATATATTTCTTAGAACATTCCAGGGGAAAAATAAAAAATATCACACAAGGAAAAAAATACCATTTTTTGTAGAAGAAATAAAAGGTACTAAGTTACTTATATGTGTAGAAAAATGCATGAGAGCTATAGACATTAATCACGGGCCAGGCTTGTCAATGAAGTATAGCTTTCACCCCCAAATCCCCTCAATGTCTCCATAACCCCTCAAACTCAATTTTGGTCAAATTTACACCCTAAAACTGTCAAACCCGGTTTAATAAAGCCCTGACTTGTTTCATGTCACATCTGAAGCGGTTTTGCTTGTGTTTCCATTTAGTCGTGGCTGACTTGGCGCATATGTGTTGGTGACGTGGCATGTGTCTGAAATAACTATACGTGTGTTCTGGTTTCCCTTCATTTGCTTCGATTCCCCTGTTCGTCCGAGGAGGAAGCGCCTCAGTCAGCCATCATTGTCGCTGCCATCGTCCCAGTCGTTGCCGCAACCACCATCGTCAATCGTTGGCCTCCGGGGGTCGACTTCGCATGGGATAAAGTGCGGCATGTGGTCGTCCGCGGTTAGGGCTACGCCGCCTTCGACCGTCGCGGCTCCATCTCCATCGGATTCAAGCCATGGCTGAAGGTATGTTCGTCCGTCTTGGATCTCATCATGTTTCTGTTTCGTGGCCAGTGGTTCAGTGGCATGATGTAGGGCGGTTCCTGTTGTTGTTCTTCTTCCATGAAAACAACAACAACAACAACAACAACAACAACAACAACAACAACAACAACAACAACAACAACAACAACAATAACAACAACAAAGCCTTTAGTCCCAAACAAGTTGGGGTAGGCTAGAGGTGAAACCCATAAGATCTCGCGACCAACTCATAGTTCTGGCACATGGATAGCAAGCTTCCACGCACCCCTGTCCATGGCTAGTTCTTTGGTGATGCTCCAATCCTTCAGATCTCTCTTTACGGACTCTTCCCATGTCAAGTTCGGTCTACCCCTGCCTCTTTTGACATTATCAGCATGTTTTAGCCGTCCGCTATGCACTGGACAAGCTTCTCTTCAATTGGCGCTACCCCAACTCTATCTCGTATATCATCATTCCGGATTCGGTACTTCCTTGTGTGGTCACACATCCATCTCAACATGCGCGTCTCCGCCACACCAAACTGTTGCACATGTCGCCTTTTAGTCGGCCAACACCCAGCGCCATATAACATTGCGGGTCGAACCGCCGTCCTATAGAACTTGCCTTTTAGCTTTTGTGACACCCTCTTGTCACAGAGAATGCCAGAAGCTTGGCGCCACTTCATCCATCCGGCTTTAATTCGATGGTTCACATCTTCATCGATAACCCCATCCTTCTGCAACATGGACACCAAATATCGAAAGGTGTCCTTCTGCGGCACCACCTGCCCATCAAGGATAACAAGATGTTTTTGATTTTTTTGACGATCGTGCTTATTTTCAGAACAAATAGGTTCCTTTATATTGTTTCATTAATGATTGCGTTGATAGGACCTGAGCATAGCAATCTTCACTGCATTATTGGTAACTCTGATTTTGACTGAATTTTGGTTGAATATGTGCAATGCGTTAACTCTGCATTTGATGGAAGAATGTTAACTCTGCACTTCGTTAGTTATTTGCACTCCAAATTTGACTGAACAATCATTTTAACTGTGCATTAGAGAGGAAGGATGGACTGATTATTTGGACTCTGTCATTTATTATTTGCACTATAATTTTGACTCAATATTCAGTACTGTAAAAACGAATATTTTGGCTGAATAGTTGGACTCTGTCAGTCATTGGTACTATAATTTTGACTGAATATTCACTACTGTACAACTGACTAGAAATTTTGTCTCAATTTGCAAACTCGGGGCCCATTATGTTTTCCATGGTTTACACTCTCTCTACTCAACTTATCCCACGAACATTGGCTCCCACCCACAATGTGTTGCCAAATACTGGTGTCACATGCAATTTTTTGGTCAGAATTTATCTTTTGTTTCTTGCTTGGAGCACCATAGTCAGTTAGTCACTGAAATTTGCAGTGTCGTTAGAACATATGAATATGTTTGTAGTAATAAAAAGTCAGTTTTTTTAAATTCTGGTTGCTATGCTTTTTTATGTTACTGTTCCTCTGAGTGCATATGAGCTCGACAACATAATTGAATTCTCAATGCACGATAGTCCTACGTAGGCCGTCTGTAAGAGATATCATGTCGATTTTTGTTATGATGTGAAGGAAAGATAAATATACCCATTACATTGTGTTAGTGAAAAAAATTGATTAGTTATGTGCATGCTAAAGCAATTGTAATTTGTACTCTATAATTTTAGGCAATCCATGCTCTTCGGTTTGGATACTTTGCCTCTTAAAAAATGAGAACATGATATTCTTTGCCTTTTCATTTTTCAGGAGCGAGAGCTTTGTCAACTTTTGGAATATAATTGTGCCTAGAGTTTTGCTTTCTTAACTGGCTTGTTCAAAACTTCAAAAGCAAATGGTTGCTTTTTTCGAAAAGGAGGACAAACCATGTCCTCTGCATCCAGCTATGCACACAACCATATAATATTTATTATTTAGAATCCAACAACTGAACAAACATCAACAAGGAAAAGAACAAAAAGAAAACCCGCGACTACATGCATCGCGACAGTAACTCCACCAGACATGCCCTAACCCTATGATAAAAGACAAACTCAAAATCAAAAATACACAACTCCCAGACTAAGTCTTCAAGAAGAAATCGCCGCATATGCGCTGATGATGATGATTCCAACCCAATGTTTATCTCGGGATTCTCATTCCCAAAGCAAAGCTTCGATCCACCACCTCAAGCAAAAACACGACGCAAACGCGCGTCGACATAGCCTGGTCAGAGATCTTGTGTTTCCACTAGAGTGCGCAAACTCGTCGTTCAAGTCGTCTCTACCATCATCTGCTCCCAATAATAGACAAGTATCTAACTAGACAAAAAATTATGCTGGTATCTCAAGCGGGAATACGTAGAAGATGTTCATATGTTTGATCGACCGGCTCGATACATTATGTTTCCTCCTTTAGGATACAACAGTCATACACTGCCCTCCATGTTCGATATCCCGACTCGGTACATTTTCCCCCTCCTTTTGTTTAGCTTCTAAATTCAACTAACTGAACTTACCATTGATTTATGGTATAAGCATGGATGAGTTCATTAGCTCAGTTCACTTTATTTCGCCTACTGATAGGAGCATCAGTGGTTTTAAGCATGCTATTAGTTTTTCTTTTGCGAAGAAACATAGAGTTTTATTCCAAGATAACAGATTTACAATCCTCGATGACTAAATCACTGACACACGGAGGGGGATGCCTCAGCCAACATGTTGTGCAATCCCCTCTTCTACCATAATTCGCCAAGAAATCTGCAACTCTATTTTGTTCACGGGAAATCTTAACTAGAATAGAAACCCTATCATTCATGTAACTCTTAATATCCCTAACCAAATGGCCGTACGCCAAGCTATCAAGAGAGTCACCAGACAACGCTCTCAGAGCCACTGCACAATCAGACTGAAGAAGAATTGTAGAGGATGAATGCTCAATTGCCAGCTTGAGCCCTTCCTCCATTGCTTGTACTTCGGCCTCAAGAGCTTCATGGCAGTGAATCTTTTTACGATATGCAGCAAAGATCACACCCCCGTTATCATCACTGAGGATCGGAACTCGCCGAACAATCTGAAATATCAAAGGAGCCATCCACCGATAGGGCTAAAGAGCCCATGGGAGGCCTTGGCCACTGTTCAGGGCCTTGGTTAGGCTTCGAATGCACACCAACTCTCTTACTGTCAACTAACACTGGAGATTTACCCTTGATTATTTCTTCCACACTCAAGGAAATCTGATTGAAAGTATTGTAGTAGCTGGTCAAAAAGGAGCATGACACTTCAAGAGGCGGTATGGTTTTATCGTTCTCTAGTTCATTCTGAAGGAACCAAGTTCGCCACAGCACCATGATAATTATGCTTCTAACATGTTCCTGAGATTCAGAAAGAAGATGAAAGATCCATTCGTCACCTGTGCATGTAATATCTGTACGATTTCTTAGCGGCCAGTGACTACTCATAGTATCCCATAACATTGTTGCATTAGCCCATACCAACAGCGCATGGAATGAAGATTCCATTTCATGATCACATAGTCTGCAATGTCCCGTCATCCCCATATGTCTTCTATTTTTCAGTTCATTTGTGGGCAACGATCCCGAAGCTAACTGCCATGTAAATTGTTTCATCCTGGGGGGAACTGCTGCTCCCCACACTAATTAATTTCCATGAGGACCTAGCACCAGACGATGCCAAACTTGATGCTCCAGGGCTGAATTGATCATAATGGTCTGACATGGCAAATTATATGCACTCTTCACTGTGAGCTAACCGGACCTATCCCAAGGCCAAGAAACAAAATCCTCTCGTTGCCGAGCTGATGTCCTGATCCTCAAGATTGAATCCACATCCGCCTGATAGAAGTACTGGTGCAGAAGGTCAGACCGCCAATTACGATGATCATGAAGGAATTCAACTACCCTGGTCAAACTACAATTTCTTCTCTGTAGGATGGGCTTGTATGGCAGACCTCGAGGAATCCAGGGGTCTCTCCAAACCCGTATGTGTTCACCACTTCCCACACCCGCCAAAGCATACACATTTTCACTTGTGCAAAACCATGCTCAATTCCTTTTCATACGGTCAAACCATTGCTAGGGAAGACCATGTCTACTATATACTCCAATTTGTATAGTACTTTGCATGTAGGAGACGTTCACAAAGAGACTCAGGGGTTGTTATAAGCCTCCAGGCTTGCTTGGCTAGCAAAGTCTGATTATACGCCCTCCTATTGCCAAAGCCAATACCCCCTTTAGATTTTGGCAACAATAATTTATCCCAGGACGTCCATGCCATCTATCTTCATCCGTTCTGCACTCCCCACCAATATTGTCTCATCATTTTCGAAAGATGATCACAAACAGAGAAGGGAGCTTGAAGATACTCATGACATACACTTGAATGGCTTGCGCGACAGACTTAATTAAAACCTCCTTACTTGCATAAGAGGCATACCTTTCACTCCATTCAACAAGTCTTTTGCACATCCTTGATTGTAATGATTCAAACCGCCCTTTATGCATTCTTCCTTCCGGAACCGTAAAACCCAAATACTTCTGTTCAAAATCTTGTTGTGTCACCCCCAAGACTTGTTTAACTCCTTCGGCAACTGGATCCGAACAACTGTCCGAGATCGGGATGGAACACTTCGAGGGGTTTATAAGTTGCCCGTAGATGAAGCGTAGGTGTTCAACACATCCTTGGTAATCAAAGCCTGAACCGTAGTAGCCCGAAAGAAGAGTAGGGAATCATCCGCAAATAATAAGTGTGAGATAGCCGGCGCCCTTCTAGAAATCTTGATAGCCTCCAAACCTCTTACTTGAACAACATTATGTACTAGGGCGGATAATGCATCACCCACAAAGAGGAACAAAAAAGGGGATAGTGAGTCACCTTGTCGCAAGCCTCGAGAAGGAGAGAATTTCTCCATAAGATGCCCATTAAACTTTACTGAAAGTTTGACCGGTCGCACACATTGCATAACCAGAGACACCCACCGGGGATCAAAGCCCCTCTTCAAGAGTGCACTTTCCAGGAAATCTCAATCAACATGGTCGTAAGCCTTCGAAAGATCCAACTTATAAGCACAAAAATAACCCCTGGAAGAAGTTTGGATATGATGGATACATTCGTAAGCAATGATGGAATTATCAGATATTAAATGTGTTGGAAATATGCCCTAGAGGCAATAATAAATTGGTTATTATTATATTTCCTTGTTCATGATAATCGTTTATTATCCATGCTATAATTGTATTGATTGGAAACTCAAATACATGTGTGGGTACATAGACAACACTGTGTCCCTAGTATGCCTCTAGTTGACTAGCTCGTTGATCAAAGATGGTTAAGGTTTCCTAGCCATTGACATGAGATGTCATTTGATAACGGGATCACATCATTAGGAGAATGATGTGATGGACAAGACCCAAACTGTAAACGTAGCATTTGATCGTGTCAGTTTATTGCTATTGTTTTCTGCATGTCAAGTATCTGTTCCTTTGACCATGAGATCATGCAACTCACTGACACCGGAGGAATACCTTGTGTGTATCAAACGTCGCAACGTAACTGGGTGACTATAAAGGTGCTCTACAGGTATCTCCGAGGGTGTCTGTTGGGTTGGCATGGATCAAGACTGGGATTTGTTACTCCGTGTGACGGAGAGGTATCTCAGGGCCCACTCGGTAATACAACATCACATTGAGCCTTGCAAGCAAAGTGACTAAAGAGTTAGCCACAGGATCTTGCATTACGGAACGAGTAAAGAGACTTGCCGGTAACGAGATTGAACTAGGTATACAGCTACCGACGATCGAATCTCGGGCAAGTAACATACCGAAGAACAAAGGAAACAGCATACGGGATTAACTGAATCCTTGACATAGAGGTTCGACCGATAAAAGATCTTCGTAGAATATGTAGGAGCCAATATGGGCATCCAGGTCCCGCTATTGGTTATTGGCCGTAGAGGTGTCTCGGTCATGTCTACATAGTTCTCGAACCCACAGGGTCTACACACTTAATGTTTGGTGACGATTAGTATAGTTGAGTTATTTTGTTGGTGACCGAAGGTTGTTCGGAGTCCCGGATAAGATCCCGGACATGACGAGGATCTCCGGAATAGTCCGGAGGTAAAGATTGATATATGTGATAATAGTGTTTTGATCTCCGGAAGGGTTCCGGAATTCACCGGAAGGGGTTCCGGATGTTTACCAAAGTGTTCGGGTGCAGCAACACTTTATATGGGCCAAAGGGATAAAGCCCACGAGGTATTGGAGAGTGCAAAAGTAGTTTTGCTACCGCCCAAGCGGTACTACCGCTTGTGTGAAGCGGTACTACCGCTTGTGTGCGGCTGTGCACGGTTCGGCAGGGATCCGAGTTGGACTCTTTCCCTGCGGGCCAAACCGACCTTGTGCGGGCAAAACCGACCTGGAGGAGGCTTTTACTCCAAGTTTAGACCCCAAGGCTCAACATATAAATAGAGGGGCAGGGCTAGCACACGGGACACATCAAGATTTCCCCAAGCCGTGTGCGGCAACCCTAACCCTCTAGTTCCTCCGTCATAATCTCCGTAGTGCTTGGCGAAGCCCTGCAGAGATTGTTCCTCACCACCATCACCACGCCGTCGTGCTGCTGGAACTCAACCACTACTTCACCATCGCTCGCTGGATCGAGGAGGTGAAGGCGTCATCAAGCCGTACGTGTGTTGAACGCGGAGGTGCCGTCCGTTCGGCGCTAGTTCGTGATCGGATCGAGGGACGACTTGCGATTTGGATCGCGGAGACGTTCGACTACATCAACCGCGTTTCTTAAACGCTTCCGCTTAGCGATCTACAAGGGTATGTAGATTCACTCTCCCTCTCGTAGATGCTCATCTCCATGGATAGATCTTATGTGTGCGTAGGAAAAATTTTGTTTCCCATGCAACGTTCCCCAACAGTGGCATCATGAGCCAGGTCTATGCGTAGATGAGATCTCGAGTAGAACACAAACGAGTTGTGGGCGTGGGTGTATACATATTGCTTGCCGTTACTAGTTGATATTTGATTCGGCGGTACTGTGAGATGAAGCGGCCCGGACCGACATTACGCGTACACTTACGCGAGACAGGTTCCTTCAACTGACATGTAACTTCGTTGAATAAAGATGGCTAGCGGGTGTCTGTCTCTCTCACTTTAGTTGAATCGATTTCAATGAAGAGGGTTCTTTTAGAAGATCAAAAAGCAATCACTACACCACGTTGTGGTTTTGCGTAGGTAAGAACGGTTCTTGCAAACCCGTAGCAGCCACGTAAAATTTGCAACAACAATTAGAGGACGTCTAACTTGTTTTTGCAGGGTATGTTGTGATGTGATATGGCCAATTACATGATGAGATATATGTGATGTATGAGATGATCATGTGTTGTATAGAATATCACGACTTGCATGTCGATGAGTACGGCAACTGGCAGGAGCCATAGAGTTGTCTTTAATTATTGTATGACCTGCGTGTCAATCATTAAGCGCTATGTAATGCTTTACTTTATCGCTAAACGTTAGCAATAGTCGTGGAAGCAACAGTCGGCGCGACAACCTTATGGCGACACGTTGATGGAGATCAAGATGATGGAGATCATGGTGTCATGCCGGTGACGATGGAGATCATGCCGGTGCTTTGGAGATGGAGATCAAAAGCACAAGTTCATGGCCATATCATGTCACTTATGATTTGCATGTGATGTTAATCCTTTTATGCATCTTATTTTGCTTAGGACGACGGTAGCATTATAAGGTGATCCCTCACTTAAATTTCAAGATAAATTGTGTTCTCCCCGAGTGTGCACCGTTGCGAAAGTTCGTCGTTTCGAGACACGATGTGATGATCGGGTGTGATAGACTCCACGTTCACATACAACGGGTGCAAGCCATGTTGCACACGCGGAACACTCGGGTTAAACTTGACGAGCCTAGCATGTACAGACATGGCCTCGGAACACAAGAGACCGAAAGGTCGAACATGAGTCATATAGTAGATATGATCAACATGAAGATGTTCACCATTGAAACCACCTCGACTCACGTGATGATCGGACTTGAGTTGGTGGATTTGGATCATGTTACACTCGAATTACCGGAGGGATGTCAATTTGAGTGGGAGTTTTTAAGTAATATGATTAATTAAACTCATTATCTTGAACAATAGTCTAAGTTGTCTTTGCTATATTTATGTTGTAGATCATGGCTCGCGCAGTAGCACCCCTGAATTTTAATGCGTTCCTAGAGAAAGCTAAGTTGAAAGATGATGGAAGTAACTTTGTGGACTGGGCCCGTAATCTAAGGATTATCCTTACGGCTTCCCACAAGGCTTATGTCCTTAATGCACCGCTTGGTGATCCACCCGCTCCAGTTGAGTCTCTAGACGTTGTGAACGCCTGGCAGGCTCGTTCTGATGATTACTCAATAGTTCAATGTGCAATGTTGTATGGCTTAGAACCGGGACTTCAAAGACGTTTTGAACGTCATGGAGCATATGAGATGTTCCAGGAGTTGAAGTTTATCTTTCAGAAGAATGCCCGGATCGAGAGATATGAGATCTCCGATAAGTTCTATGCTTGCAAGATGGAGGAGAACGGGTCTATCAGTGATCACGTGCTCAGAATGTCTGGGTACTCCACCCGTCTGGCTGAATTGGGGTTGCCCCTTCCGCCAGAGGCTATCACTGACAGAGTTCTTCAATCATTGCCACCTAGCTACAAGAGCTTCGTGTTGAACTATAACATGCACGGGATGAACAAGTCAGTCGCCGAGCTGTTTGCGATGCTAAAAGCCGCTGAGTCTGAAATTCAGAAGGAGCATCAAGTGTTGATGGTCAATAAAACCACTAGTTTCAAGAAAAATGGCAAGGGTAAGAAGGGTAACTCCAAGAAGAGTGGCAAAACAGTTGCTCCTCTCGTGAAGAAACCCAAGGCTGGACCCAAACCAGAAACTGTGTGTTTTCATTGCAAGGGAACTGGACACTGGAAGCGGAACTGCCCCAAGTATTTGGCTGACAAGAAGGCGGCCAACAACAAACAAGGTATATATGATATACATGTTATTGATGTGTACCTTACCAACCCTCGTTGTAGTGCCTGGGTATTTGATACCGGTGCGGTTGCTCATATTTGCAACTCTAAACAGGAACTGCGGAATAGACGGAGGCTGGCAAAGGACGAAGTGACGATGCGCGTGGGAAATGGTTCCAAGGTTGATGTGATCGCCGTCGGCACGCTCGCTCTTCGATTACCGTCGGGATTAGTGATGAACCTAAATAAGTGTTATTTGGTGCCTGCGTTAAGCATGAACATTATATCTGGATCTTGTTTATTGCGAGACGGTTACTCATTTAAATCAGAGAATAATGGTTGTTCTATTTATATGAGTAATATCTTTTATGGTCATGCACCCAATGTGAGGGGTTTATTCTTATTGAATCTCGATAGTAATGATACACATGTTCATAACATTGATGCCAAAAGATGTAGAATTGATAATGATAATACCACTTTCTTGTGGCACTGCCGTTTAGGTCATATTGGCGTAAAACGCATGAGGAAGCTCCATGCTGATGGACTTTTGGAGTCACTTGATTTTGAATCACTTGACACATGTGAGCCATGCCTCATGGGCAAGATGACTAAAACGCCGTTCTCTGGAACAATGGAACGGGCAAGTGACTTATTGGAAATCATACATACTGATGTGTGCGGTCCGATGAGTATTGAGGCGCACGGTGGTTATCTTTACTTTCTCACCTTCACTGATGACTTAAGTAGATATGGGTATATTTACTTAATGAAACATAAGTCTGAAACATTTGAAAAGTTCAAACAATTTCAGAGTGAAGTTGAGAATCATCGTAACAAGAAGATTAAATTCCTACGATCTGATCGAGGAGGAGAATATCTGAGTTATGAGTTTGGCAGTCACTTAAGACAGTGTGGAATTGTTTCACAATTGACACCGCCTGGAACACCACAGCGTAATGGTGTGTCCGAACGTCGTAATCGAACCTTATTGGATATGGTGCGATCTATGATGTCTCTTGCCGATTTGCCACTATCATTTTGGGGTTATGCATTAGAGACAGCTGCATTCACTTTAAATAGGGCACCATCGAAATCCGTTGAGACGACGCCATATGAACTTTGGTTTGGCAAGAAGCCAAAGCTGTCGTTTCTTAAAGTTTGGGGATGTGATGCTTATGTCAAAAAGCTTCAGCCTGAAAAGCTGGAACCCAAAGCGGAGAAATGCGTCTTCATAGGATACCCAAAAGAGACAGTTGGGTATACCTTCTACCTCAGATCCGAAGGCAAAGTGTTTGTCTCTAAAAACGGAACATTTCTTGAGAAAGAGTTTCTCTCGAAAGAATTGAGTGGGAGGAAGATAGAACTTGATGAGGTTGTTGAACCTTTACTTCAACCTGAGAGTAGCGCAACGCAGAAAGTTGTTTCTGTGGAGCCTACATTAGCTGAAGAGGAAGTTAATGATGATGATCATGAAGCTTTGGATCAAGTTGCTATCGAACCTCGTAGGTCGACAAGGACGCGTACTGCTCCTGAGTGGTACGGCAACCCTGTCTTAGAGGTCATGTTGTTAGACAACGATGAACCTACGAGCTATGGAGAAGCGATGATGGGCCCGGATTCCGAGAAGTGGTTAGAGGCCATGAAATCCGAGATGGGATCCATGTATGAAAACAAAGTATGGACTTTGGAAGTATTACCTGAAGGGCGTAAGGCCATTCAGAACAAATGGATCTTTAAGAGGAAGACGGACGCAGACGGTAATGTCACCGTCTATAAAGCTCGACTTGTGGCAAAGGGTTTTTCACAAGTTCAAGGAGTTGACTACGATGAGACCTTCTCACCCGTAGCGATGCTTAAGTCCGCCCGAATCATGTTAGCAATAGCTGCCTTTTTCGATTATGAAATTTGGCAGATGGATGTTAAAACAGCGTTCCTTAACGGTTACCTTAAGGAAGAGTTGTATATGATGCAACCAGAAGGTTTTGTCGATCCATAGAATGCTGACAAAGTTTGCAAACTCCAGCGATCCATTTATGGACTGGTGCAAGCATCTCGGAGTTGGAATCTTCGTTTTGATGAGGTGATCAAAGCGTTCGAGTTTATACAAGTTTACGGAGAAGCTTGTATTTACAAGAAAGTGAGTGGGAGCTCTATAGCGTTTCTAATATTATATGTGGATGACATATTACTGATTGGAAACAATATAGAAATGCTGGAAAGCGTGAAGGAATATTTGAACAAGAGTTTTTCAATGAAGGACCTAGGAGAAGCTGCTTTCATATTAGGCATCAAGATCTATAGAGATAGATCGAGACACTTAATAGGACTTTCACAAAGCACATACCTTGACAAAGTTTTGAAGAAGTTCAAAATGGATCAGTCCAAGAAGGGGTTCTTGCCTGTATTGCAAGGTGTGAAGTTGAGTAAGACTCAATGCCCAGTGACTGCAGAAGATAGAGAAAAGATGAGTGTCATCCCCTATGCTTCGGCCATAGGCTCTATCATGTATGCAATGCTGTGCACAAGACCCGATGTCAGCCTTGCCATAAGTATGGTCGGAAGGTTTCAAAGTGATCCAGGAATGGAACACTGGACGGCGGTCAAGAATATCCTGAAGTACCTGAAAAGGACTAAGGATATGTTTCTCGTTTATGGAGGTGATCAAGAGCTCGTCGTAAAGGGTTACGTCGATGCAAGCTTTGACACTGATCCGGATGACTCTAAGTCTCAAACCGGATACGTGTTTATTCTTAATGGGGGTGCGGTTAGCTGGTGCAGTTCCAAGCAAAGCGTGGTAGCAGATTCTACATGCGAAGCGGAGTACATCGCTGCCTCAGAGGCGGCGAAGGAAGGTGTCTGGATGAAGGAGTTCATGACAGATCTTGGAGTAGTGCCTAGTGCGCTTAACCCAATGACTCTGTTTTGTGATAATACTGGTGCCATTGCTCTAGCCAAGGAACCAAGATTTCACAAGAGGACCAGACACATAAAGCGACGTTTCAATTCCATCCGCGATTACATCAAGGAGGACGACATAAATATTTGCAAGGTACACACGGATCTGAATGTTGCAGATCCGATGACTAAACCTCTTCCAAGGGCTAAACATGAACAACACCAGAACTGCATGGGTGTTCGATTCATTACAATGTAAATCACATAGTGATGTGAACTAGATTGTTGGCTCTAGTGCAAGTGGGAGACTGTTGGAAATATGCCCTAGAGGCAATAATAAATTGGTTATTATTATATTTCCTTGTTCATGATAATCGTTTATTATCCATGCTATAATTGTATTGATTGGAAACTCAAATACATGTGTGGGTACATAGACAACACTGTGTCCCTAGTATGCCTCTAGTTGACTAGCTCGTTGATCAAAGATGGTTAAGGTTTCCTAGCCATTGACATGAGATGTCATTTGATAACAGGATCACATCATTAGGAGAATGATGTGATGGACAAGACCCAAACTGTAAACGTAGCATTTGATCGTGTCAGTTTATTGCTATTGTTTTCTGCATGTCAAGTATCTGTTCCTTTGACCATGAGATCATGCAACTCACTGACACCGGAGGAATACCTTGTGTGTATCAAACGTCGCAACGTAACTGGGTGACTATAAAGGTGCTCTACAGGTATCTCCGAGGGTGTCTGTTGGGTTGGCATGGATCAAGACTGGGATTTGTTACTCCGTGTGACGGAGAGGTATCTCAGGGCCCACTCGGTAATACAACATCACATTGAGCCTTGCAAGCAAAGTGACTAAAGAGTTAGCCACAGGATCTTGTATTACGGAACGAGTAAAGAGACTTGCCGGTAACGAGATTGAACTAGGTATACAGCTACCGACGATCGAATCTCGGGCAAGTAACATACCGAAGAACAAAGGAAACAGCATACGGGATTAACTGAATCCTTGACATAGAGGTTCGACCGATAAAAGATCTTCGTAGAATATGTAGGAGCCAATATGGGCATCCAGGTCCCGCTATTGGTTATTGGCCGTAGAGGTGTCTCGGTCATGTCTACATAGTTCTCGAACCCACAGGGTCTACACACTTAACGTTTGGTGACGATTAGTATAGTTGAGTTATTTTGTTGGTGACCGAAGGTTGTTCGGAGTCCCGGATAAGATCCCGGACATGACGAGGATCTCCGGAATAGTCCGGAGGTAAAGATTGATATATGTGATAATAGTGTTTTGATCTCCGGAAGGGTTCCGGAATTCACCGGAAGGGGTTCCGGATGTTTACCAAAGTGTTCGGGTGCAGCAACACTTTATATGGGCCAAAGGGATAAAGCCCACGAGGTATTGGAGAGTGCAAAAGTAGTTTTGCTGCCGCGTAAGCGGTACTACCGCTTGGTGAAGCGGTACTACCGCCCGAGCGGTACTACCGCTTGTGTGAAGCAGTACTACCGCCCAAGCGGTACTACCGCTTGTGTGAAGCGGTACTACCGCTTGTGTGCGGCTGTGCACGGTTCGGCAGGGATCCGAGTTGGACTCTTTCCCTGCGGGCCAAACCGACCTTGTGCGGGCAAAACCGACCTGGAGGAGGCTTTTACTCCAAGTTTAGACCCCAAGGCTCAACATATAAATAGAGGGGCAGGGCTAGCACACGGGACACATCAAGATTTCCCCAAGCCGTGTGCGGCAACCCTAACCCTCTAGTTCCTCCGTCATAATCTCCGTAGTGCTTGGCGAAGCCCTGCAGAGATTGTTCCTCACCACCATCACCACGCCGTCGTGCTGCTGGAACTCAACCACTACTTCACCATCGCTCGCTGGATCGAGGAGGTGAAGGCGTCATCAAGCCGTACGTGTGTTGAACGCGGAGGTGCCGTCCGTTCGGCGCTAGTTCGTGATCGGATCGAGGGACGACTTGCGATTTGGATCGCGGAGACGTTCGACTACATCAACCGCGTTTCTTAAACGCTTCCGCTTAGCGATCTACAAGGGTATGTAGATTCACTCTCCCTCTCGTAGATGCTCATCTCCATGGATAGATCTTATGTGTGCGTAGGAAAAATTTTGTTTCCCATGCAACGTTCCCCAACAAAATGACCCAGGATGAACGCACTTTGATTTTCAGAGATAAGATCAGTAAGCATTGGTCGAAGCCGATTAACCAAACACTTTGAAACAATCTTGTATACCACGTTGCATGACGAGATAGGACAAAAATCCTTAAGAGACACAGGATGTTGGATTTTTGGGATGAGAACAATAGATGTCTCATTCACACCGGGTGGCATGTGCCCTGTGTCAAAAAAATTCCGAACCGCTGCAAAAATCTCCTCTTTTAAACATCCCCAGTTTCTTTGATAGAACCGAGAGGGCAGACCATCAGGACCCGGTGCCTTTAATGGGCCGATCTGAAACAAAGCAGCGGAGATCTCCTTCTGCGAGAAAGGAGCCAACAAGTTTTCATTCATAACATTGGTTACCTTGGGTACGGTCTGATCCAAGACAGCCTCAGGAGTCAAAGTCGGATCCTTCGTGTACACTTCCTTAAAATAAGACGCAGCCATACGTTCCATCTCTGTTGGCGTATTGCACCACGACCCATCCTCTTTCTGCAATCTTCAAATGTTATTCCTTCTGGCCCACCACACCGCCTGGCGATGAAAATACTGCGTATTATGGTCCCCTTCCTTTGACCAAACAATGTGGCTTCGCCGGAGCCACAACCTTTCCTCTCTGTAAAGAAGTTCGTCCAACTCTTCCATTTTCTGCCTAATCAACAAGCGGTCCGTAGAAGAAGCTTGTAAATTTCCAAGCTCCCGACGTAGTGATGCAATTTGTTTCTCCACACGGCCAAACTTTTTCTTTCTCCATTTACGCATGTCGTTTAAAATAGATTTTAGGGCTGTGGCGACATCCCCGAGGTTACCCCTCGGTCGAACTTTATACCAAGCCTTTGCAATCACCTCCGGGTTTCTTCTATCCCTCTCCTACATTATTTCATATTTCAGGTTGCCTCTGCGTCGTTGGTCCTACACCTCCTCAACATGTAGGACCATGGGACAATGATCTGACCGAGGTGAAACTTGGTGCTGCACCCATGAATAAATAAGGAAAAAAGTCCCTCCATTCATTTGTACCACATGCTCGATCCAGGTGTGCCCGGACATTGCCACTCACAATTTGGCCATTATCATATGTATAGGGTGCGCCTGAAAACCCTAGATCACCAAGTTCACACACCAATAGTGCATCTCTAAACGCGTTCATTTGGCTCTCGCTCATGCTCGTTCTCGAGAAGTGTTCGTTTTGCCACAGAGCTTCATTAAAATCCCCACAGACTAGCCATGGAAGGTTAGAGCTCAGCTTAAGCCTGCCCAGATGTTCCCAGATACGATATTAATGCTCCACACGTGTTTTACCGTAGACAAAGGTAGACCGCCATGCCTTCCCAGCCCCTTGATCCACAATGCTAACATCAATATACCTTTTGCATGAATCCAAAACCGATACTTGAAGGGAGTCATCCCAGAATAACGCTAAACCCCCTCCAAAACCATCAGAATCAACACCATAAAAACCTTTCAAACCAATCTTCCACTTTAGATGTTCCATCTTTGCACAAGTTTGTCTTGCTTCAGCCAAGAAGACAAACCTGGGGGAATGGGCTTTTACAAGAGCCCCAACTTCATGAACTGTCCGGCGGTTCCCCGCCCCCCCCCCCCGGCAGTTCCAGAATAGGTGACTGATTGGGACCGGCGGCGCTTCGAACGGGAGCCCGTTAATAAACCAGAGTTTGTATTTTCTCCATCCTTCCTTGATCATTTACTTCCATTACTATTAGTTGGTGACGCATCAACATCTCCCTCTTTTCCATCAGTTGACATCAGCAAGTTACCTTCCTGTGTCTTGAGTACTGCTGCATTAGACGCTGCCAAGTACCATTCCATGTTCAACCTCTTACGAGATGATTAGTTGCCTAGCAGTTGGTAAGAGACCTATGCGATATTATTCTTTCATGTAACCTCTTTTGAAGTACCTCTATTTAGACTGCCACTACTGCCACAACCTCTATAATACACAATACATAAGTCAAATCATAATGAAAGCTAGTGGTTTTGTTCTTTTGGGAAGAGTCGCCATATTTAGACAATGTCCATGTATAATAATTTATTTTACTGGGTTTTTGGCATACATTTTTTGCAATTTCATGTGCTATGGTTGATTGGTTATACATTGCCCTTTAATTTTGTCAAAAGTGAAGGACGCTAAATAAAAAGGTTATCCATATCCTTTCGAGTGCGTTTTACTTGCAATTGGATTTCCCTTTGCACATAAACTATTTACCTGCAATTGGATTTCATGTGTTTTACTTGATTGCTTCATTTTGTCAAAGCACTATTAATCCCCATGTTATTTTTGTTATGTTGCACATGTGTATGCAGCAATAGTAATTGAGTCTTATAAAGTGTTCCGCAGCAACGCGCGTGGTACCATCTAGTTGACATCAATGCGAGATAACATGATGCCCCAATTGAACATAATTTGTTTATGGTCTTGCTTAGAACATCTGCTAGACCAAAGTTAGGTGTCATCTCGAGTGCGATGGAGAACCATACTGAGGGATTCATCTTCATTCCTGAACACTTTTGCATTTATTTGCCTGCAGAGACTCCAAAAAAGGGCAATGATGACAGTATTTTGAATCTTGCATACAAGACAATTATCTTGTAGATCTCAAATGAAGATAGCCACGCTCGGATTAATGTGCAAAGTCAATTGTAGACCATACCGTGTGTGCTACCTCACATGAAGAAGCATGTGCTACATGCATTCAACTTCGGGGCAGAACGGGCAAGTGTCGGAAGTGGTCGGACCCCTCTGATATCCGCTCTCATTAGCAAATAATTTGTCTGGCCACTCGACCTGTGTGTAAGCTAGACCTTGCTAACCAGGCCATGAGCCTAGTGAGTGGTCTTGTATAAGTGCCATCTCTACAAGTTGTAATATCAAATCATTCGCGATCAAGGGAAATATGGCACTATTTTTAGTGAGATTATTTAGAGAGCTACCATGTTTAATTGTAATTTTACTTTGGAAAGTAGAGAGTCGAATCGAGATGCTCATAGTCTACCAAGTTTGCACACTCTTTAGGTCAAGGGCATCATATGTGGCTAGGTCAGTCCCATGATCCGAGATGCATTCCAGCATCTGTGATTTCTTATCAATAAACTTTTTTTACCCCTAAAAAAAATACAAGTTGCAATATCGAAGGTGCTAACAGTGGATGCCATGGGATTTATCAAAAGGAAAAAACAGTGGATGCCACGGCAGCATGCGAGTATAACCAATAAATTTACTCCCGAAGAAATCATTTATAACAAATAATAAATTTACAAACTCAAGGAGACATATTTTCTAAAAGATATTGCATTTCTAATAAAGTGATATATAGTGGTAAATACTCCAAATTTTCGTGAGCCCCAAAGAGACAATGTCCTCTCCGTTGGAAAGTTGCGCATCTTCACCCTTTGCCAACCTTGTGCTTATCATTGACTTGCTTGAGCTGCATTTTTGGTTATCTGACATTCAGCTTAGCATTGGACCTGTTTACAGTTTACATATTCTAGTGTCCTGCTCACATGCTTTCTGTGTTGTATGTGGTGCAGTGGGGTTGTTTGCATTGGACTCGTCTGGTCACGCTGCAATATGGTTATCACGCCGGTAAGCGATAAATACTACCATCCCTTTTCATATCGTGTGCACTGAAACTTATAAAAGGTGATGTGGATTATATATATCTTGATTGAAGTATATACGTTTTAAACCTTAGAACTTGTTGCTGCTAAGTTAACTGGTTTTGCATATCTTGTCATATTATACTCTTTTTAACTTGATGGATCCCTTGACTAGGCTGCTGATGCTTGTCAAATATATGATTCATTCATGATCCCGAGCCATCTCCTTCCACCTGCTAGTACAACCGTCGAATAACGATAAGCCGATATATCTGCCTGTCAAATATATGAAACAAATGCCAGTCATCTCCTCATAACTTCTGTATATATACTTTTTTATGAAGGTGTTCCTAAACTAAATACATTAAGCTGATGTATCAGATGTGAAGTACCTTGTGATGTTAATTCCACTATTCCTGCATTGTTTCAAAGTTGAACTGTTGCTCATCTCATTGCTCTGCAACATTGCATCTTTTTTGCAGAAAAACTGGAACCTTTTCAGTTTTCAGGCTCGGTACATGCATGTAGCAGCTCTCCTGTAAAGTAAGGTTTGTTCTTTGATACGAAGCTGGCTACTCCCTGTCATTTTGTTGCTTGATGATGTCTCGTAAGGCTAAAGAAGATGGTATGGCCTGTGTTGGTTGAATCTCATTCTTTTGCATTGCAGGAAAGACTATTTCTCCGATGATGAAAAGAAGGTGGTTGCTGCAACACTAGACGAATAGCGCGGACCGGCCAACAGGACTAATAACTGGTTGAGAAACATTGAGTCAGGTTTCTGATGTGCTCCCTTAGATGTTTTCTTTGCTCTGCAAGTGTTACGATGGTGACCGGCCTTTATAGAAATGTTTTTTAACCGGTGTCATGTTTTTTTAATTCCTAGCATTTGTTTGGCCATCCAGCCAAAAGCTTGAAAAATATACGAGGAATGATTTCTTTGACATGGTGTCTAGAAAGTAGTTTGAGTTGGTTTGAGTTGTTGATTGGTTGTCCACTCCATAGAAGATAAAAGTGCATGGGAAATTTTCTATCTAGTGTCTTTTTAGGGTCAGCCGCTCATTCACTGTAGAGCACTTGGATTGTGAAGTTTCTTTGGTTTCTTGATCTATGCATTGCCTTTTTTACTGTGTTGTGCAGAAGGACCAGAGAGAATAGGTTGTAAATATCAGGGAAGGGCCCCTGTTTATTTTCTGTTTGATATCGGTCAAACGGTCTTGTTGGTCTTGTCCCCGAGACACTGTGTTGTTGTATAAGCTTCAATTGTATTTGTGTGGCACTGAGATGGGTCGGTCAATATTGAGATATTTTAGTATGGCGCCACCAAATAAGTGAACAAAGAGACTGGCCTGTTTGGGTTTCCATGACATAGTCGTTAATGCGTAGTAGGATTTCTGTTGTGCTACAGGTTTCAAACTAGCCTCTCAGATCCACTGATATGCTCCATTCTATGCTTATTTTTTTGCTGCAAGTGTTGGGGTGGTGATTGGCCTTTCTAGAATTTTTTTAAACCGGTGTCATACTTTGGCCAATCGTGTCTAAAATCCTAGCATTCGTATGGCCATCTTTGCCAAAAGCTTGAAAATTTCACATGGGGAACTTAGACAAATGATTTCTTTGATATATGGGAAAGCAGTTTGATTTTCTTTGAGTTGTTGATTGATAATCCACTCAATAGGAAATTAAAATGCATTTGAGATTTCAATGTAGTGTATTTTTTGTATCACTCACTCTAAAGCATTTAGTTTTTGAAGTTGCTTTGGTTTTTGAATCTGTATATGCATTGCCTTTTTGTTGTGCTGTGCAGAAGGACTGGAGAGACAAGCTCCCAAATATCAGGGAAAGGCCAGGTGTTCATGAACTACATACAATAAGCTAATGTATCTTTTGTGAAGTACCTTTTCATGTGTTTTCCATTGTTCGTGCATTGTTTCAAAATTGAACCATTGCTCATCTCATTGCTCGGCAATGCTGCATCTTTTTTTAGAAAAACTGGAACCTTTTCAGTGTTTAACATGGCGAGCCGGCACAGGCCTGTACTAGCCCTCCCATAAAAAAGGTTCGTTCGTTCGATACGAAGCTAGCTACTCCTTGTCAGTTTGTAGCTTGATTATGCCATGATGGCATCGTTTGTGTTGGTTGATCTCCTATTGTTCACATTGTAGGGAAGATTACTTCGCTAATGATGAAAAGGAGGCGGATTCTGCTGTATCATTGGGCGGATAGAGATGGCTGGCCGACATGACTAATAGCCGACTGAGAAACGGCAAGTTAGGAACCCCCTTCTCTTTTTTGTTCTGCAAGTGTTACGGTGATGACTGGCATATATAGAATTTTGTTTTAACTGGTGTCATACTTTTGGCAAGTTGTTAAAAATCGTAGCATCCGTTTGGTCATCTAGCCTAAATGTTTCCGAGAAAGGCCCACTGTTTATTTTCTGTTCGAATGGTAATGTTGGTCTGCTGTTGTAAAATTACTTTCCATTGTATTTGTGTGGCATAGGAGACGGGATGTCGAGAAGGTGGCAAAATATCAGGAAATGCTTTGAAAAAGGTTCCTTGTTTATTTTAGTTTTAGTGTCGGTCGAATGGTGAAGTTGGTCTTGTCTTGGAGACACTGGACTCCCTTGTCAACTTTCAGTTGTATTTTGTGGTACGGAGACGCGGTCTTTCAATGTCGAGAAGGTTTTTGGTATGCTGCCACATATTTAGTGAGCAAAGAGGTTGTTTGTCTGTTTGCGTATATGAGCTCGTTGAGTATATATCGTGCAAGAAATATGTTACATGTCCGTACAATGCCTCCTCTAGTATGTATGTATATTGATTGGTAAACTCAGCTGAGCTTTTTGCAAAGCAAATTGCTGCTCCAATCCAATCCTGAGGTGGTTGATTTTTAAAATTCAAATTTGACAAAATTCCAAACAACCATATGTATGCTGCAATTGCAAGCTAACCATCTTTCTGATAAAACTGGGTCATGTTCTGGCATCGAATGATTTCAAACTCCTGTAATTCAAACTTGAATTGCACGACTTATTCGAACGTTAGCTCGTGCTTCTGTATTGATGCTAGAAGTATACCATAATGCCATGATGTGCATAGACAATTTTGAAAATACTGTGATTTAGACAGGTCGGACTCCAGTAAATAAATTCTTATAAAATATTGTTAAAATGCACAAAACCCCTCTGTTCCACCATGCATTGGAATGCATATTCATCCTATATACTCTGGTGAAAATGCGTGCCCATAAGAAAGAAAGGTGGGATAGATACATGTTTTACATTATGGGAAGTCAGAACAAGCACTTGCATCCAATTCACGTGCTTTTCTCACCTACTCCAACAATAAACAAACAGCACATGAAATGGCGTTTACCTTTTTGGACCTTTGTATGGGATCGATAGGGGATGTTGACTTGATCTCTTGTCATAGTGGCAAAATGGGCCGCATGGCCACACAGTACAATCAATAGCCATGTGGGTATGGAAGGCATGTGGGACTTTAGTCCGACTTTAGTCCCACCTCGCCGGTGGGTGAAGATTTACACCAACTTATAAGGAGTCATCTCATGGTTCACTTGGATGGGTTGATGGGAGAAGACTATGCTACATGTACACAACACATCACATGTATATAGCGCGTGTGCTCGCGTGTATATTCGCGACTAGACTTAGGACCCTGGACGCGCTCGGGATACAACAGTCATACACCGCCCTCCATGTTCGATATCCCGGCTCGGTTCATTTTGTTTCCTCCTTTGTTTAGCTTCTAAATTCAACTAACTGAACTTACCATTGTTTTACGGTATAAGCATGGACGAGTTCATTGGCTCAGTTCACTTTATTTCGCCTACACTTAGGAGCATTAGTGGTTTTAAGCATGCTATCAGTTGCCTAGCACTTGTTGAGGGACCTGTGTGATATTATTCTTTCATCTAACCTCTTCTGAAGTACCTCTATTCAGACTACTACTCATGCCAAAACGTCTATAATACACAATACACAAGTCAAATCACAATGAAAGCTAGTGGTTTTGTTCTTTTGGCAAGAGTCGACATATTTGGACAATGTCCATGTATAATAATTTTACTTTACTGGGTTTCTGGCATACATTTATTTGGACATTTTGATTGGCTGTCTAGCATTATCTCATCTAGCTACTACTGCATATTTCAACTATGGACACATTTTTTGCAGTTTCATGTGATATGGTTGATTGCTTATACATTGCCCTTTACTTTTGTCAAAAGTGAAGGATGCTATATAGAAAAGTTACTCCATCATGTCTATTTTCCTTTGCACATAAACTATTTACCTGCAATTGGATTACGGACGTTTACTTGATTGCTTCATTTTAGTCAAAGCACTATTAATGTCAATGTTATTTTTGTTATGTTGCACATGTGTACGCAGCAATAGCAATTGATTCTTATAAAGTGTTCTGCATCAACCCATGGGGTACCATCTAGTTTACATCAATGCGGGATCACACAATTCCCCAATCGAACATAATCTATTTATGGTCTTGCTTAGAACATCACCTAGACCAAAGTTAGTTGTCATTTAGAGCGCGATGGAGAACCGTACTGATGGATTCATCTTCATTCCTGAATACTTTTGCATTTATTTGCTTGGAGAGACTCCAAAAAAGGGCAATGATGACAGTATTTTGAATCTTGCATACAAGACAATTATCTTGTAGATCTTGAATGAAGATAGCCACATCCGGATTAATGTGCAGATTGTCGATCGTAGACCATACCGTGTGTGCTACCTCACAATAAGGAAGCATGTGTGACACAGATTCAACTTTGGGACAGAAAAGGCAAGTGTCGGAAGTGCTCACCCCCTCCGAAATCTGCACTCATTAGGGCGTCTCCAACGGCGACCTTAAACCATCTGTATACGTCTGGACCGTGTTGTCCGGACTGCGGAAGCCATCCAATGTGGATCTGTATCGGTCCGCCGAGCGGTATAGATGTGTTTTCTCCCGCAAACTGAAGGCAACATGGGGAGGGGGCTTTGCGGGAGTCCGGACACGCGAAACGTGCCCGCGTCTTAGGGCATCTCCAAGGGAGACCCTGAGAACTATGGTATATGTCCGACCAGACACTTTTGCTTACTTTTGCAATCCAACGTGATCCTGCATCGGTCCGCGAAATGGTCTGGACGTCCGTTTGCCGGCAAAGCCGAGACAAACGTGGGGGAGCTATACCAGAGTCCGGACATCCAATTGACAAACCAAAAGCCTCCACGTGGTCCTCCTGTCTTTCTCCATCTTCACATGCATGATCCCCCTCTCCTCTCTCTCTCTCTCCTCCCGACCGGACACCACTCCACAAATAGCCCACCACATGCATGGTTTCCACCTACCTTTTCTCTTTCCATCCAGATACTTTGTGATTAGCATTGGATGACTCACTCTGGCATCATGTCCGTGGACCACATCCGAACATAAAAACGGATATACACCGAAGACTTTTACGGGTCAACATTGGAGATGCCCTTAGGGAACAATTTTTCTGGCCACTCTGGCCAGTGTGTAAGCTAGCCGAATGTGTGGTCTGATATAAATTCCACCTCTACAAGTTGCAATATTGAATCAGACAAAATCAAGGGAAAGATGGCATTATTAGAGAGATTATTCAAAGAGATACCATGTTTCATTGTAATTTTACTTTTGAAAGTAGAGGGTTGAATAGAGATGCCCATAGTCTAGCCAATTTTGCAAACTCTTTACGTCATGGGTGTCATAAGTGGCTTGGTGCCCCATGATCCGATATGCATTTCACTATTTGTGATTTTTTATCAATAAATTTGGTTTTACCCTACAGAAAAACTAGTTGCAATATCGAAGGTGGTAACAGTGGATGCCACGGAATCTATTCTTCTATCTATCTATCTATTATTAATTATCTACAAAAAGTAAAATACGGATGAAAAATAGAGGAATTAGTTAGAAATTCCCACGTTAATCAGAAACATCTAGCCATTAATTATGTGGGCCTTTTCCAATCAATGTGTTATATGCGTTAGATCTTTGTAGGGCACGGCTAGGCGTCCACCGGTGGATTTGTAGTAATCATCCGCCACCTGATTAGCCGTCCGATGTACGCGAGTGCACCGTTCGATCACCAGCTCGGCCGCCTCCCCCCACCACATAAAATCCTGAAACAACGTTTGCAGAAACAAGCACGCTGTCCTATCCCCGACACACCTACGCGTCCACCGGTTGATCTAAGGTCGTGCCGCAATTTTTTTTGCAACAAAGGACATGTTGCAATTTTTTTTTGCAACATAGGTTAGGTCGCATAATTTTTTTTCTTCGTCTTTCTGCAACAAAGGTCATGTTGCGGAAGAAACTTTTGCAACAAAAGGTCATGTTGGATAAAACTTTTGCAACATATGTCAGGTTGCAGAATTTTTTTCTTTGTCTTTTTGCAACATAGGTACTGTTGCGGAAGAAACTTTTGCAACAAAGGTCATGTTGGGGAAGAAAATTTTGCAATAAAGGTCATGTTGCAGAAAACTTTTGCAACATAGGTCAGGTTGCATAATTTTTTTCATTCGCCTTTTTGCAACATAGGTACTGTTGCGGAAGAAACTTTTACAACAAAGCTAATGTTGCAGAAAACTTTTGCAACATTTTTTTTTCGCCAGTGCTGGTCCCAATCTGTAACGGAGAAGGAAATTTGGGAGAGAGAGAGAGAAAAGTACGCTGGAGTTGTTTCAATAGTGGAGACGTGAGAGGGCCCATGGGCACGTGACCACGTGTCAATCATGGGAGGCGGAGAAGAAAACTGTGTGATCCATCGGGTGATGGCCATCATTTTCCTTCCCGAGCTGCAGGACTGTTTTCCCGAAACAACGGAAATGTTTCAGGAAAAACAGTCGCGACTAGGTCGCTGCTCCAACGGCACGGGCAAAACCTCGTCCGTTAGATCTAGCCAAGATCAACGGGCGAGCTGGTGGCGGGACGAGTGCGCCGATCGGCCGGTAGGAGGTGAGCTTTTTCCATCTTTGTAAACAAAAGTGGACCCATACCCTGTACGATACATGTTTCAAACAAAAAAACTCACACGACCAATGGAAAGTCCCTCCCGATCTAGCACCCAAAGGGAAAAAAACAAGCTTAAACCCTCACGGTAAAAAAAATGCACACGCAAGTACGTACAAAAGGCTCAAACGAAGAAAGGGAAATTCCTCCCGATCTAGCTCCCAAAAAAAGGCCCTCACAATAGAAAACACATACGCATGCACGTACAGGGCTATTCCAGCTTGCCCAAAAATAAAATAAAACCTCACAATAGAAAAAAAACACACATGGATGCACGTACAAGGCTTGACATCTAGCCTTTCATCTAGGAGATTTGAAAACCAGAACCACAAGATATCGAAACTGCTTATTAAAAATAAAAGATGCAAGAAATTACGCATCTATGCCATAACTAATTTTCCCCTAACATCTTTATTAAACAAACAACGTTGCAGGACCGGTCTAATAACAAGGTCTACCAGAGAAGGTTCCCCACAGTCCATCCTAACTCCGTCATCATGTTCACCTCTATGTGCCCTCAGCATGACCATTAAGCCTATCGATTTTCCTTCAGCACGATCTGCTCCTCTCAGGTTTGATAAATAAACTCTTGTGTAAAGATCGCGAAGGTTTTCGCCAGATACTTGGACGAGGCGCGTGGAGATGGAGGTGTTGTCACTGGTGCACCCAACATGAGCGGCCGATCCTCGGCCGACTAATTCAATCTCTCTTCTGAGTTATATATGCGACCTCTTTATGTAACCTGCACAGACCCGTAGCATGTTGTTCGCAAAAAAAGACCCATATCATGTTGGGAAGATGGTGCTAACTTCTGCCCATCACCGTGACTTCAAGCGATAGCAAAGTAGCCACGATACGTGGCTCCCATCATGTGAGTTTTCCCGTCGGCATGCATTCACTCATTCAACCAACATATAAATCGATCGATTTTATACGTCTTCTGGCATCCTCAAGCAATCGCTACTTTTTGTTGATATTTAAGTGGATTTTGTAATAGCCTAGACCAGTTCGACTAGGTCGCTTTGTGCTGTCCAAGGATGTAATTCCTTTTAGAGTCCAGCATGGAAATTTGGCTGGTAAATCTGGTGCGTCTGTCTATAATGTTTCGCAGGTTTTTGTTTACTGAAATATGTTTCTAATAACTACATCTTCATCCTTTTTATTTGGATAATTTAACATAAATGTAAAACTTATTTGCATATTATTGTAGTCCATGCATAGTGCGTGTTGTACGAGAGTTAGAGCTCATGTTGTATTTACAATTTTAGATAGAGATCTGCAATATTTTCGGAATTGCATATATTATTGGAAAGTGGAGTGTGGCAACCACTGGAAGCAGCGGGATAGTAGTTTCCTTACATTAAGGTAGATTTAACCCTTCATCTTGACCAATAGAAGGATATGTTTCATGATATCAGATGTTTTCGGGTTTAACAAAGTTGGGCCATGACGTGTCGAGGTACGGATGATTTCCACTCGGTACATTTGATGGGTTTAGAGATTTAGTTGTTGTTGGATGACAAATTATTTCCAGTTACAGACTTTTTATTTGTTTGAACCCTCAAGTATGCAATTAATTTAGCAGTAGACATTAATTCATGAATGGAGGTTTTATTTTTTTACCCAATACAATACAAAGGTGAAATTGACTAGATTATTGGGCGGGCAATTCCATAGTTTATAGAGGCTTAAATACACAATACACAATTTGCAAAGAATAGTGGATTACTTGTAATATGTTTGTTAGGTCCTTTCAAATTATTTAGTGGTACAATCTCTGCTGAGATCTAAATTTACTTTAAGATACTTCGAAATGCAAATTCATTTATATGCCCTTCAATTTAAAGGATACCGGTCAAGATCTTCTGACGGGGTTATCTTCGGCTGTCGTTGCTTTTATATATATGTTAAGCTTTTTGATACAAGGATAATCTCACCGGTACTGCTCCTATGAGCTACCACTTTTCCGTAAAATCAAAATTTTGCTGCCAATTAAACATCACCATGTTTGATAAGTCAGAATATATATCATATGACCCTCTCTCTCTCTAAAAACTATACATAATTTAGTTGGTATGTTAGTTATTTATCACCCCCCACCCCCCATTTGAAATGGTGGCGCAAGTTAACAAAACGACAACTCTTCGGTTCAGTCCATTTGCTTCTTGAAAAATAAACATGTGTTGTTTTCAAGTAATCGGGGAAAGCCAATTGTAGGAATCCTCTTGCCATGGTGTGCTTTGGAATATACGAAGGCAAAATTCTTTAAAATTGGTTCGTGAATGCATATGGTTACATTGATAACAAGTGTGTGTCTCTTCGATACTTTTGGTAAAAAAAACATGTGTACATTGATATAATCATTTCTGTATTGTAGAGTACATTTTGTATCTGACCAAAAAAATTCATAGTCTAGCATGGGAAGTCCCTCAAGCCAAGTGGTACCGCACACTACTGTTTGTAACCTAATTAGTGTGATCTCCATTTATGCATATATTGTAGTGACCAAACGTCTTACAGTGGTTATGTATGTTGAATTATATGCGACTTTCCTGATTTTACCCTGTGCTTACCTAGATCTTTATACAACACTTTATCAGACATACGATTTTACACGCTTTAGAAATATACTATAGTATTTCGTTCAGCAATGTTTCCATATTTAGGTTTAATATTACCTCATTTTCATCCGTCAAGTGAATATCCCATGCACATGATTACTAGAAGGTAAAATTACACACCTCGATCTGAATATTAGTTATTAGTATCCAAAAAGCATATTTATGTCGACCATCAATATGTTGATTTGAGGAATTATTTGCTCTTCTATACAAGCCACCGAGATTGGGTGAGCAGAATAATAATAGTAATAATAATAATAATAATAATAATAATAATAATAATAATAATAATAATAATAATAATAATAATAATAATAATAATAATAATGCTTTAATGATCATCTATCCACACAAAAATCAAACCATCTAGCCATTGATCAATACACCCTCTTCTACTAGCGAATCCTAACTATGAGGTCTTTCGGCTATGTTGGACCCTTATTAGGTGGACCGTTACTCACCATACATGTATATCCAAATCACAATGCACGGTTTTCCAATACATACATATAACTCATGTTTCGAGGCCCATGTGAAAAATATACAACACATTGCAAAGCTAAATCAAAATTAGCTAGATGGATTTCTTATGCGCAGGCACTTCGATATAAATTTACATATGTGTATTAATTCCTGAAGTACGCATGATTATCCTTCTTTAATGCTTAGCATCCAAACTTTTGATGTACTATAAAAGCTATCGACTAGAACTTCAATTCAGCACACATATTTGTCTGTATCATGCATTAACTAATAGTAAACTCTAGATACTTATAGTGATACCTACATATCATAAATGCCAATTTAGTTTGCAATCCAATACTGAATTTCACATACTTATCTAATAGCATGCACGCACAACATACCAGACGGCCGATCTGGCGGTCTACGTATCGAATAATAAAAGATGCTTCCACATGTTTGTGTTTGAGTCCACTATCTACTAGAAATATAAAAGTGAAACTGGTCCAGTTTTTACAATAATCTTTAAGATTCTTTGGTCATAAAAACTTGCTTTCTTAGAGCAATAAATTGTTGTTCAAAAACACACAAAGTTTATTGTTCATTATAAAAGATTTATTTTAAAGAAAAAAGTTTTAAAATTCTCATTGATTTTAATTCTAATATTTAATGTTCTTTGATTTGTACTTTTGATCACGGGTTCAGGTGCACTATATAGAATTGTTTTAGGGAAATTGCATAGGAGCACTCGGAGACGACACACATTGAAATCCACCCCATCCAGTTGCATTGGGATCCGCACTCACTATATTAGGTGTTTTGTATTCACATTTTAGTCATCGCAAACTCTCCTTCCACTGCTGAGTATATGAGATCTACAATTCACGCGGTTTTGTCCTTGCAATTGAAAGTTCCTGTCCAAATGTGCTGGCTCTGACCTCGTCTACCAACTCCCAACTACCTAGTTGTGTTCAATGCACATGCTCCTCCCAATGGCAGTCCCAGTGTTCAATGCACTCTACTCGACAGTCAACCCGAATGAGCCCGTGTTAGCAGAACTAGTCCTAAAATAAAGCTCTGCCAATCTCCTTGGGATCATTATGATTTTATATTCAGCTTTTATGTCTTTAATCATCTGTCCGTGACTAGTCACTCCAGATACTATGTAATCTAGTTTTAGTTATAAGCACAGGAGTCTGTTCCTCCATGTTACCGAACAGCCGGACTAGTCACTCCAGATACTATCTCTACTCCTAATTGGGCAGTTGGTAGCCGGCGTTCACCGTTTTTTTTCCGCCTCTCTTCCCACCATCGACTGTTTTTTTATCGTCTCACCTCTCATCATTCCGTCTCACTGGTTTATTTTCGTCTCACCTCCCACCACCACCCCCACTCGATTTTTTCCCTCCCACTAAAAACCAAATCAATTTGTATGATCCTCCTTCCATTTTTGTGTGTTTGCTTTGGCAGGTGCCCATTCAATTAAATCATGTAAGGTAATTGAGAATTTAACAACCGCCCATATATGTGAGATCACCTTCCTAAAATGTAAACCGAAGATTTTTCTTAATAACCTTTCAAAATAAATCAAATAGTCAACAATAACAAATATTTAATTCCACGCATTACGGCATTTATTTTCTATCATTATCTACACTATGGAATCACAATCATAATTTTCCTAATATTATTTTTTACATGTCTTTTTTTATCTTGCCAAATCTTTTTTTACTTCTAAAGTCTCGGTGCCTAAGTGGTGACTCGTTTCGTTCGTACGTCGTCGTTGGTACTCCCTCATCGATCCCTCCTCCCACCACTGATTTTTGTTTGATTGTAAGCCCCCACCCCAGTGTTTTTTTAGTCGTAAGCCACACCGGTTTTTTGCCAGTCGCCCGCGTGAATCGTGCCCGAGAGCGAAGAATCATCCCCGACAACAAGGAAGGCACAAGACCCCTGCCCGCACGGTCTCCGTGATCTCTCCTGCCGAACCCATCTCTAGCGTTCGGGCGCCGCCAACCCCGCCCACGCCGCCGCGCTGACAACGAGATGGAGAAGGACGCCGAGGTGATGGCGACGGTCCCCTCGTTCCTCTCTCTCTCTCTCTCTCTCTCTCTCTCTCTCTCTCTCTCTCTCTCTCTCTCTCAGAACATCGACGGCCGGCGAAGGCATTGTTTGGTGGCGATGACGAATCAGGTAGGAGCCCCTCTCTCCCCAAGCCTGTCCCACTCGTCCTCTCTCTGAAGCACACGGCCATAGGGAGCGGAGGCCTGAGGGCGTGGGCGTTGGTGCGCTGTGAATTTTTGAGGGCCAAGACCAGGCCGTCGTGCAGCTCCCCTACGTCCACTTTGGACTGGACCCCTTCTCTCTCCCAACGCACGCATCACATACTCATTGATTTTTCAGCGGTGGCGGTGGCCTCAGGGCTACAACCCAACGAGATGGGGAGGGCATGCTACCTCCCTCTGTCGATGCGAGCTCGGAGCCTCGGACGCGACCGGATGTGAACTGCAACGGCGGGGCGATGGCGGGATCTCGGAGGCGACCGGATGTGAACTGCAGCGCCGACGATGGGAGCTCGGAGGCGACCCAGAGGTGAACTCCCGTGCGTTGTGGATGCTCTATCGTAATGTGATGATATATTTACATGTGACTTAGAGAAAGAGGTACTTTTTTTTAGCGTGAGAAAGAATTACTTTGCAGGTACACACTTGCTGCAAACTGATGTATTGTACTTTGAAGGACTTTGATTGGTCGCCCAAATAACACATTCTCCTTTTGTTGATATTTATGAAGGAGATCATTATTTCCCTTTTTGTTTCAGGTTTCCAACATCAAGAATTTCATACTTATGGAGTGAAGCTACCAAAATATCTATGAGGTAAAAGCACTATATACATATTATTTTCCCACTGTTGCGTCAAGCGACACACATCCGTTGCAAAGAAATCGGCATCACCTGCGTGTTTGCTTGTGTTCGTTTCTAGCCGGCAAGAATCCATCGAGTCTTCCTCTATGTGTGTAACCTTGCCACAGTGTGTAAATCAATCAAGGCAGGGGCAACCAACATTATGTATGTGCGAGTCTTGTCGGGATCTGATCTATCAGCTCCTTCAACCAGCTTTGCACTATGTGCATGTCATCCATGCTAAAAAAACAATTGGCAAGTGGACGGCTCCACCTCCCTGCATCAACAATTCAAATCCTTATCTATACTAGCTAGAAAAACACATACTTTTTGATGCAATTATAAATTTATGGAAGCAGAAGAACTGATTATGTGAATTAAATATATAATCCCATATGTATGTGCTATCCAAGTGTTGTGAGTATTTATGCGCACATAACTTGCAGGTAGATAACTCTATAGTATTAAGACTTAAAATACGAGTGCATGTCGTTGGTGTTTTTGAAACCATCTTCCATCACTTCTAATACTTTTGTATTACATAATAGTAATTTTTCAGCATTTACTAACATATCGATGGTATTCGTAATATATTTCTTTCTTCCATATTACAAGGAAATATGTCGAAGGAGCTAATATGTATTCCATTTCCAGTGGACTAACAAAACAACACATAAACATAAACAGAGGAATGTATGTGCAAACCTTTCTTTCTCTTTAAATTCTTGAGGACAGTAACATTTTTTTACAACTGTTAAAGATTCAGTTCTAACATTTTGGAGTTGCTAATCCATTGCAAGTAATCATTGCTTATCTGCAACGTCAGCCAAAGTTCATGTGACTTGAGTGGTATCTCATTTAGTTTTATGGCACCCACATTTTCTATATAATTTGGAAAACTATTAAATACGTTATCAGTATGGCCTCTGAAAAATGATGTCGTCAGATATACAGTCACCTTCAATTCATCCATAAGCATTTTAAGCAATTTATTTTGAAAGGGCTATATAAATAGCTTTGAAAGAGACATCTACTAGCAGTAGAATGAATTCTCCTTACAGTAACTGTGTGTGAAAGAATTGCTATAAAAAAACCAGAAATATAGAAGTAATATGTAGAAGGTAGAACCATAGAGAGTGTATGTTTAATTGAGATATTTTCAGTAGTACCTTTGTGAAGCTGATATATATTTCTGTTACATGACATGGTTGCTCTAGCTTCATCTAAATAGGCCGTCTGGAATGGCATGACACCAGGATTGGTGTAGGAAATCTTCAAAGCTATTATATTGGTCTCAAGAAACTTGCAATACATCACTGCACTATTCTATCTAATTTTTTACCGAAACCACAACCACCACATCTTCACTAAACGAAAGAGGTTGCTAATAACTGCACGTGGAAAGATTGAATGTGATATTATGTCTATAAATCAACAGTGTATTACTAAAACTACATATTTATGCTTTTTAGTTATGCAGCAGATAGTATTGTCCCCAGTTCTGCTTGATTGGATTTTTATTTCACATCTGTTTTCTGAGAGAATGGTTTTTCTTTACATATGGTTGCTCTTGTACTCATGTAAATCCTTCTGCATCATTTCACTATTGGTTATGTTGTAATTGTATTAGATTGGGATAACATTGTAGTTAAGCAATGATTACTTGAAATGGATTAGCAACCCCAAAATGTTAGAACTGAATCTTGAACACTTTTAACAAAATGTTACCGTCCTCGAGAATTTAAAGAGAAAGAAAGGTTTGCACTTACATTCCTCTGTTTATGTGTTGTGTTGTTCTGTTAGTCCACTGCCAATTCATATATTGTTAGGATTCGCGGGATCCTAATTTTTGACTATTTAGCTTATCCCAGGTTAGGCCTTTAAGTTTTCTCCCATTACATCAGATCTTTTTGGTTGGACGTATTAATTTACTGATTGTTTACTGGAAGCAATTTACTGACTTGAGTAGTATTTAGCTGATCCCAGGTTAGTATTTTAAGTTTTCCCTTATTACACCATTGCATTTTTGAATTTTGTGGCTAAAAGTTTCCATTAAATTGGTGCCCGTATTAGAAGGAGGCATCCGTTAACTATGCATACCGTCGTACGTATAAAGACCTCCAGTCCAGCATGTCAAGGCTGTTCTGCGCGGGCTCGATTAGAGGGGGCATGGACTTCATTGAGAACGAGTGACTGCCGAGGTATTCTTGTACCATGTGCATGCCATGGGTTTCATAAAATACCTAAAAGAATCAATTTGTACTACATTATTTGATGGAGGTAGCATCACGATGACACAGAATAAAGGACTCGTATTATTTGGGAGTGTCTAAAATTTTGTCAACTATTCTGATGTTCCATAAATCGTTAGTTTACTGAGAAACGAAGGAGCTACCATCGCGGTTTGATTGCGTTCATCCTGGACTAATCATAATCAATTTGATGAGGCCTCCTTTGGTCTAATGAGTAAGTTGTCTAGCTAATTCTTTGTTTTGAGTGTATTTGTTAAATGTCAAGTTTAAGCTATACAACAGTTTCATGTCTTTATTTCTCTAAAAGGTTATGAATTATTTCTTCCATACTCTTATGATCTTGTGTTCAAGTAAGTACTCTTTATCATTGTATAATATATTCTGATTTAACTGTATCTAAACGAAGATGCTTTTTGGTTTTCAAGGGAGCAGCAACTACATGTTATGTCGGGCTCCACCATATCAGCTGAAGGGAGTGACAGGCAAGTACTTTGTTGAAAATGAGGAGAAGACGAGCAATATGGTAAAGAGTGACTCCTTGGTGAAGAAGCTTTATGAATTCATTTAAGTAGTTGATGTCGTAATTTTCACGTCCTATTTTTCTTTGCTGTAGAAATGATAATCATGTACACACAAAAGAGAGAAAATGCTTATCCTTCTTTGCATCCTACCTATTGGTGATGAGAGAATATACCACTATTTATTTGAGTGGTGTGATCTATCAACTTCCCTTTATTTTGCATTGCAGTATTCAGGTTTTGATGCCCTAGGGGTAAACAAGGTTTTCCATTTAGTTATGTTCAACACTGAAAAATGATATCATTTGTTTCCTTCATATACTAAATCCTCAATGTGTACAACTTTATTTGAGTTCTGTTTTTTATCCTTCCATAAACTAGAAGGCCACAATAGAGACCCTGAATTTTATTTTATTTCTGTAAAAAAATCGAGGTTTTTTTTTAATTTTGTATTCAGAGAGAGAGAGATAGCGAGAGAGATGGAGAGAGAGAGAGAGGGAGGGAGGGAGAGAGGGAGAGAGATGTGCTATTGGCAGGATAGTTATGACTCTCTATTTAGGTATTCAGGTATGATTCTATTGTCGTGTTTCTCCCGTTCACATGGAAATTTATTGATGGGAGGGAAGCCACTTGTGCTTTGATGATTTGTTGGAAGTTTAGGTTAAAACACTTTTTCTCTTAAAGTCCCGATTCTTGTTTATCAATTCTTTGGATAACCTATGTAATGATTGGTTGGGATTTTTGTACAGCAATGCAAGTCATAGGCTTACTTGTATTTATTTTTGTTGTTGCCTACAAGGTACTTGAACAAAATAAGCATTACATAGGCTTACGGTGTATACTTGTATTATGAACCCTATATACAAGTCAGGTTGTTTGAGAGAGAATTTAATTCCCTAGAAGCAATTTCATTCTTGTTGCCTACAAGGTACTTCAACAAAATGCCAGAGACATATTTCAAGGAGTACTTATAATTTAGCTCTGAGGCTATTATTACAAAAATCCATCGAATCCTTTGTTGTGGTACTTATCTCTCCAAGTCGTCGATCCCTATCAGCTTACTGAAGTAAAGTTATTTATTTTTCTGTGTGGACTTCCATAGGCTTACTGAAGTACAACTTATCTATTCTTTTAGGAAATTAGTTCCTTGATCTTTGCAACCACCCATCTCCATATCACAAAGAAGGTGCTCAGTGCAATGCATTGTGTAGTGATTCCATGCTAGGAATTGGGAACACATATCAAAAACTGGAAGAAATCGGTCTTCCTCTGTATTAGTACTTTGTTTGATCCTATAGGAGGAAGTAGCTGAGTGGTCGTCGCTTTTTCACCACTAATCATAATTAAAATATTGTCCTGTAGAATTGATGGTGGGGAGGTAGTGGAGGGTTATTCTTCTATAGAATTGGCCGAATGAAGGCGATGATACGAGAGGTAAATACTACATAATTCAGCTAATTACTTGCAGCAACGCGCTTCTTTATTATTCCATTTTGCTGACCCAAAAGGTTATTTCTACAACATAACTTAGTGAGAATATAAACACAACTGGATGTGCTCACATTTCTTTGTAGTGTCATACTATAGCAGGAGAAACCATCTGTCATACTCTTCAGTTTTGTATAAGTCGTGCTAAGGATTCAACAAATTATGACAAACGTGACATCCAAAGATAGAGTGATAGACCATCTGATGAAGTTTACTATATGTTCTTGTCTTTACCATCATTCCACTACATGTTTTTTCTTATACCATGTTGATATTCAAATAATGTGCAAGTTATGAATGAAAAACTAGACATTTTTTATATATGTCAAATTTGGCAACAAAACTTGTAGCCTTACCAATCATGTCATGTGGGTGCTCACCGGTGCCGTAGAAGGGGGAGGGGGTTTAGAGGTATGGTCGGGGGAAACGTTGGCATCGAATAAGGCTCCTCGGCCAGGGTGGCACACTGCATCGGCACCAACCACAACCAGTGTCAAAAGGTGGGTCATGGTGACGGAAGGAGGAAGAAGACGACAACGAGCATGAAATTTTAGAAGACGGGGAGGTGATAGAGGGGTGGTCAGGGGCAATGATGAATCTACGGAGAAAGCGGCTCGGGCAAGGTGGCGCACGACATCGGCGCTGGCCACGACCTGTGTCGGAGGATCGGTCGTGGGGGCGGAAGGAGGAAGAGAAAGAGGAAGAAGACGACAATCACTTTATTTTACCACCAAAAAAAAAGTAAACAAGCGATTTGTGCATAGTTTCTCTCATGTATCCACTAAATAAATAGATAAAAGATGATATATATTCGAAGACTTCACTCATGTTACTTAGTCATTAGTTTGATTTGTTTTTGTATTTTGCCCGTAGCAACGCACGGGCATTCTACTAGTCTAATCTAGTTTTAGTTATAAGCACAGGAGTCTGTTCCTGCATGTTACCGAACTTGTGCCGACTACAATCATTAGGAATGTTTATCCCTGTTTCAGTACACTTCATCCTCTACTCCTCTGTTGTTGTTATGCATAATACTTTGTCTAAGTGACCTCCATCAATTTTTCCACTTCTCAATTAACACGCTGCTCACACATCAAAATTACAGACGTAACAAAATTCTGACACATCAAAGTTTACCCCGACTGCACTATTTTTACACCATGCAATCAAGGCTGCGTACACAAGTTGTCCAGCCAATCAATGCATGCCGAATTGCAGTCCTAATGAATTTTAGGTCCCACCAAGCTGCCCATGATGCTTGACGCGCAGATATAATAAATATCGCAGCACAGGTACATACTGTTACGTCGTACCCTTGGGTCGTGTATTCACACATAACGAATCATTTCCTATAAAGTGACACGGATCCCGAGAGAGCAAGGGTGCGGGCGTGACTTGGGAGGGCTGCGTCGCCGAGTGCTCTTAGTTCGCTTCCATTGTTTTATCCTCTCCTTAGGGGAGGAGTGTTTTGGCTTTGGGGTCCAAATGCTCCCTATATCATGTACGTCCACTTGCGCAGCGGGATCTTTGCCACAGGATTTTTATTTACATATACGGTTGGGTTGGAAATCTGCAATACACAGCGCCTGACATATGTGTGCAGCGTACAGTGGGGACGCGTCTAATGAATACACAGCAACGGCAGGTACAGACCACGGTCATGTGACGGATGGTTTGGAGTCAGGTGTTGTACCGACATAACAGAAACACCTAGAACTTGTGGACCGTGGTACATGAACGTTTGGGCAGCCCACTTGTCAGGCAAACCGAGTTAATGCAGTCGACCTACCACGTCGGCGGCCGGCGCAGTACTAGGGGGTTGGACATTGAAACGTTGTGGCAAGGAAAAAGGAAAGATCTGTCGATTTCTCGAGTTCTTGCGTGGGTGATTTCTCGAGCTCGGGCTGACGAGGATACGTACCTAGGGTAGGGTAATAGGCCTGTCCTACATGCCTCACCTAAGGACACCTCATTGAAGACCAATAAGATGGCAAGAAGATTCCGACTGAACTGACCAAAGGCATATAAGTCACTCGACGGATGTTCACTCGGAAGACCCTCCTACACTCGGCAGCCAGCTCCCACTCGGAGGGGTCACCAATCACTCGACACCAGAAGACCAGGAGACTCCTCAAGGATGCCAACGGTCCGGCGTTACGCTCGCCTTAACTAGCATTTACTGTATACGTTACCAGTAACGTTCCCCTTTATTACCTACAATTAAACCCCTTAATGCCAGACGTTATGAGGGGCAGCGCACTCTATATAAGCCACCCCTCCCCGCTGGTAGAAGGGTTCGCAACCCTTTGTAACACAACACACATACTTCACTCGACAGAGTAGAGAGCTCTCCGGAGCACTGAGACGTAGGGCTGTTATCACTTCCGAGTGAGGCCTGAACTCATACATCTGTGTGTACATCCTCGCCGTAGCTAGGACTCTGCCCTCTCCATTCGTACCCCTACCATCTACTGTCAGACACGTTCCCACGACAGTTGGCGCCCACCGTGGGGCAGGCGTCTAAGCGACTTCCGGCGAGGTTGCGTTTTTCATCTTCACCATGTTTTCCGGCGGCGATTTGTCCCTGGGCCGGGAGATCCGTCTCGGTGCGTTCGTCTTCAACGCCGACGACTCCGCATGGCTCCAGAAAGCCCCACTCGACGTTGAGGCTCTCCTCATCCACTTCAGCGCGAGTTCGTGCAGCATTCTTCTCCGACAGCCGTCGACCCCGTACATATCCTCGTGAAAGCTGCGATCTGGCAGAGGAAGTTTTCATGGCGGATTCTCTTCAGAGTGCACTCGACAGCGTCAGATGTTCCCTCCGGTCGACGACAACCTTCAGCGGATCAACGGCCATCGCCGGAGAAATTGGCCGCTGGAGTTTTGACCATTGCGCCATTCATACAAACAAAAGGATCAGGGAAGTATCCATTCGATCCAGTCTTTTTACAATAAATTGTCTAACGATAGGTTGATCTTTTCCTCCCGTAGGTTGATCGGTGGTTCTGCTCCCAGACGATGAAGCGACGGCTGTCCGCACGTCGTCGTCTCAAGCCTCGTCTGCGACGCCATCGCCGCGCCCCCGTGCGCGAACATCGGCACCATCAGCCCGTCGTCTCGACTCCATCTACGACGCCGACGCCGCACTTTCACGCACCGGCACCGACGCCGTTTGCTCGTCGTCGTCTCCAGCCTCGTTGCCATCATCGTACCCCACACACACGACCTGGAATGCCATGGTCGGGTCCATCGTGCCCGTCGGCGTCGTTGTGTCCGTCGATGTGCTGCTCCTCGCCTAAACACGCCCTCGACGACCGTGGCGTCGGCACTCGGCAGGGTCCACATCACGTTCTCCGAGCTGTTCTCCGGTGCCGCCGATGGTCCCGTCCCCGGCGAGTTCGGTGCCTTCCGGGGCCTCAAGATCGAGTCCGGGAAACCCCGCAGCGCTGCAATAAACTGCATGCAGTAAACGGCCGTGGGAAAAGGAAACTTCCATGCGGTTCATTCTTCCTTAATTAGCACTAATGCCCCTTGCATGCACGTATAGGTTTCACGTTTCAAACGCGGGCACACTCCTCAATTATTACCTGCATGGGTCACCTCCTCGTCAATTAAGTGCATGCAGGTACTAAATGCATTAAGCACAGGAAACGGAAGGAAGGACGTGTTGGCCTTCAACGCGGGTTAATTGGCCGCCTAATTAATCGGTTAATGGTGAGGAATGTCATGCAAAATACGCCAGATAACTAACATGCAGGCACCCAACAGCCCCGCGCGCCGTCACTTGGGACGCATCGTCATCACACGGCAGTCCCGCGCGCCGTCACTCGGTTGAACGCGTCTACGTCCGAGTGACGCCCCGCACGTCGCCATCGGTCGGACACGTCCTCACCACTCGGCCGCCCTGCGCGTCGCCACTCGGTCGGACATGTCCTCACCACTCGTCCGCCCTGCGCGTCACCATCGGTCGGACACGTCCTCAACACTCGGCCGCCCCGCGCGCCGTTGCTCAGTTGGACACGTCCTCATCCTTCGGCTGCCCTGCGCGTCGCCGTCAGTAGGACAAGCTAAGTACTTTTTCATATTTCATCCACATACATTTTACATACGGACAACTAAACGTCCAGAATCATTCGGATGAATACTGTACACGGACAAGCAATGTGCAGGTTTCCTTGGACAACTAAACGTCCGGGCATTCGACACTCGGCAGCTCCGCGCATCGCCATTCAGTCGGAAGCTCCTTCGACACTCGACAGCTCCGCGCATCGCCATTCAGTCGGAAGCTCCTTCGACACTCGGCAGCTCCCTGCATCGCCATTCAGTCGGACGCTCCCTCGACACTCGGCAGCTCCGCGCATCGCCATTCAGTCGGACGCTCCTTCGACACTCGGCAGCTCCGCGCATCGCCATTCAGTCGGACGCTCCTTCGACACTCGGCAGCTCCGCGCATCGCCATTCAGTCGGACGCTCCTTCGACGCTCGGCAGCTCCGCGCATCGCCATTCAGTCGGACGCTCCTTCGACCCTCGGCAGCTCCGCGCATCGCCATTCAGTCGGACGCTCCTTCGACACTCGGCAGCTCCGCGCATCGCCATTCAGTCGGACGCTCCGTCGACACTCGGCAGCTCCGCGCATCGCCATTCAGTCGGACGCTCCTTCGACACTCGGCAGCTCCGCGCATCACCATTCAGTCGGACGCTCCGTCGACACTCGGCAGCTCCGCGCATCACCATTCAGTCGGACGCTCCTTCGTCACTCGGCAGCTCCGCGCCTCGCCATTCAGTCGGACGCTCCTTCATCACTCGGTCGCTCCGCGCACCGTCGCTCAAGTGGACGCTCCTTCATCACTTGATCGCTCCGCGCGCCATCATTCGACAGGACGCTCCTTCCTCACTCGGTCGCTCCGCGCGCCATCGCTCAACTGGACGCTCCTTCGTCACTCGATCGCTCCGCGCGCCATCATTCGACAGGACGCTCCTTCCTCACTCGGTCGCTCCGCGCACCATCGCTCAACTGGACGCTCCTTCGTCACTCGATCGCTCCGCGCGTCATCATTCGACAGGACGCTCTTTTCTCACTCGGCCGCTCCTGCGCCGTCAGACAGCTAAGTCATTCTTCACACACTGCATTCAACTAAATAGTTATTTTCGCATTACCGAGTGTTAAGTAAGTCGCACATGACGTTCGCTCGGAGGCCGCGCCACCGAGTGTACCTCTGCGCTCGGTTGCTTACTTTCATGTCGGAACACTACACTTCTGCTTCATTTGGGTCTGTACTCAAGCAAGTTCAGTCAGATCCTTCATTCTTTTATACTTTCGCTGGTTCTGGACCAGCAAACACCTGGCGCACCCAGTGGGTGTATATGGGTGTTATTTATGCAAATCATTTCAGCAAATTCAAATTACTCCGAGAGATTTTTATATTGGCCTGTGCTATTTTTCATACACAGGTTACAAGATCACTCGACTCGGCTGCTCTGTGCGCCGTCATTTGGTAGACTCCTCTTCGACGACAAGCTCGACTCAGCCGCCCAAATCATTACCTGGAGTCATCTTCAGGACTGCAAAAGGGTGAAAATGACGCTCCTCTACGGATACACTTGGACTTGGAGATGGCCTGTGCTGGTGTTCCCCCGGGATAATGAGTAGCCTCTCTCCGGAGAGTCAGTCCACGCGCTAGCCTTGCCACTCGGGTTTTCATGGCACGTCCACCACGGACCACTAGTCTATCTCCTCCGAGAGACATACGAGTGCCACCAAGTTTTTCCTCGGAGTCAACATTCCCCGATCAGTCGGGAAGCACGTCCACTCGGACAAATACCCCTTTCATGCAAAAGGGTGAGTCCGGCGCTCCTCTACGGATACACTTGGACTTGGAGATGGCCTGTGCTGGTGTTCCCCCGGGATAATGAGTGGCCTCTCTCCGGAGAGTCAGTCCACGCGCTAGCCTTGCCACTCGGGTTTTCATGGCACGTCCACCTCGGACCACAAGTCTATCTCCTCCGGGAGACACACGAGTGCCACCAAGTTTTTCCTCGCAGTGTCCAACATTTCTCTCCAGTCGGCAGTTTCAAGACCGAAGTTTTTTACCGTGCCGAGTGCACGAAGATTCACCAGCTTGATCCAGTTCCAGGCTGAACTTATTTACGGTGCCAAGCGCAAGAAGATCCATCAGATTGGCTCAGCTCAAGATTACAGTTATTTACCGTGCCAAGCCCACGAAGATCCATTCCGAGTGGAGTCATGATCCACACTCGAGGGGCTTAGCTGCGACTCCGCGTCGCCTAAGTCAAAAACTCCTCCGAGTGACGAGCGTCCCTCCACTCGGGGGCTTGACCGCGAATCCGCTTCGCCCAAGTAAAAAACCTCCTCCGAGTGACGAGCGTCCCTCCACTCGGGGGCTTGGCCGCGAATCCGCTTCGCCCAAGTAAAAAACCTCCTCCGAGTGACGAGCGTCCCTCCACTCGGGGGCTTGACCGCGAATCCGCTTCGCCCAAGTAAAAAACCTCCTCCGAGTGACGAGCATCCCTCCACTCGGGGGCTTGGCCGCGAATCCGCTTCGCCCAAGTAAAAACCCTCCTCCGAGTGACGAGCGTCCCTCCACTCGGGGGCTTGACCGCGAGTCCGCTTCGCCCAAGTAAAAAACCTCCTCCGAGTGACGAGCGTCCCTCCACTCGGGGGCTTGGCCGCGAATCCGCTTCGCCCAAGTAAAAAAACTCCTCCGAGTGACGAACGTCCCTCCACTCGGGGGCTTGGCCGCGAATCCGCTTCGCCCAAGTAAAAAAACTCCTCCGAGTGACGAGCGTCCCTCCACTCGGGGGCTTGGCCGCGAATCCGCTTCGCCCAAGTAAAAAAACTTCTCCGAGTGACGAGCGTCCCTCCACTCGGGGGCTTGGCCGCGAATCCGCTTCGCCCAAGTAAAAAACCTCCTCCGAGTGACGAGCGTCCCTCCACTCGGGGGCTTGGCCGCGAATCCACTTCGCCCAAGTAAAAAAACTCCTCCGAGTGACGAGCGTCCCTCCACTCGGGGGCTTGGCCGCGAATCCGCTTCGCCCAAGTAAAAAAACTTCTCCGAGTGATGAGCGTCCCTCCACTCGGGGGCTTGGCCGCGAATCCGCTTCGCCCAAGTAAAAAACCTCCTCCGAGTGACGAGCGTCCCTCCACTCGGGGGCTTGGCAGCGAATCCGCTTCGCCCAAGTAAAAAACCTCCTCCGAGTGACGAGCGTCCCTCCACTCGGGGGCTTGGCCGCGAATCCGCTTCGCCCGAGTTAAAAACCACTCCGAGTAAAGACATCATCCACACTCGGGGACTTAGCCGCGGACCAGTCTTCGTCTAAATTGAAAACTCTTCGAGAGTAATAAGCATTCATCTCACTCAGAAACCAAACAAACATAGCCCAGTGAAGGATTGAAGGCAAACATGCAAACATTTGTCTCTATCAGACCCCCGCCGACGCAAGCACTCGACGGCGGTCTCGGGGACTACACCCAGTGGGTGCACTCAGCGTGCCCCCACTGGACCTACAATCAAAACAAATCTAAGGCCCTTGCCGATGACTCGGTGCATCGCCATTCAGTCGGACGCTCCCTCGACACCCGGCAGTTCCGCGCATCGCCATTCAGTCGGACCCTCCTTCGACACTCGGCAGGTCCGCGCATCGCCATTCAGTCGGACCCTCCTTCGACACGCGGCAGCTCCACGCATCACCATTCAGTCGGACGCTCCTTCGACACTCGGCAGCTCCGCGCATCGCCATTCAGTCGGACGCTCCTTCGACACTCGGCAGCTCCGCGCATCGCCATTCAGTCGGACGCTCCCTCGACACTCGGCAGCTCCGCGCATCGCCATTCAGTCGGACGCTCCCTCGACACTCGGCAGCTCCGCGCATCGCCATTCAGTCGGACGCTCCTTCGACACTCGGCAGGTCCGCGCATCGCCATTCAGTCGGACCCTCCTTCGACACGCGGCAGCTCCACGCATCGCCATTCAGTCGGACGCTCCTTCGACACTCGGCAGCTCCGCGCATCGCCATTCAGTCGGACGCTCCTTCGATACTCGGCAGCTCCGCGCATCGCTATTCAGTCGGACGCTCCCTCGACACACGGCAGTTCCGCGCATCGCCATTCAGTCGGACCCTCCTTCGACACTCGGCAGGTCCGCGCATCGCCATTCGGCGAGACACGTCTTCGTCACTCGGCAACTCCGTTCATCGCCACTCGGCGAGACACGTCTTCGTCACTTGGACGCCCCGTGCGTTGCCACTCAGCCGGACGTGTCTACTTCGCTCGACCGCCCCGCGTGTTATCAGACAGTTACCTGGACGCCTCTGTGCGCCATTCTCGACGACATGGTCGACTCGGTCGCCCCGCGCATCGCTATTCAGTCGGACGCTCCTTCGACACTCGGCAGCTCCGCGCATCGCCATTCAGTCGGACGCTCCTTCGACACCCGGCAGCCCCGCACGCCGTCACTCGGCGAGACACGTTTTCGTCACTCGGCAGCTCCGCGCCTCGCCACTCGGCGAGACACGTCTTCGACACTCGGCAGCTCCGCGCATCGCCATTCAGTCGGACGCTCCTTCGACACCCAGCAGCCCCGTACGCCGTCACTCGGCGAGACACGTCTTCATCACTCGGCAGCTCCGCGCCTCGCCACTCGGCGAGACACGTCTTCGACACTCGGCAGCTCCGTGCATCGCCATTCAGTCGGACGCTCCATCGTCACTCGGCGGCTCCGCGGGACGATCCATCATCACTCGGTGGCTTCGCGCATCGCCACTCAACGGGACGCTCCATCGTCACTCGGCGGCTCCGCGCATCGACACTCGGTGAGACACGTCGTCATCACTCGGCGGCTCTGCGCATCGCCACTCAGCCGGACGTTCCATCATCACTCGGTGGCTCCGCACATCGTCATTCAGCGCGACACGTCTTCGTCATTCGGCAGCTCCGCGCATCGCTACTCGGCGAGACACGTCTTCGACACCTGGTGGCTTCGCGCATCGCCACTCAACGGGACGCTCCATCGTCACTCGGCGGCTCCACGTATCGCCACTCAACGGGACGCTTCATCGTCACTCAGCGGCTTCGCGCGTCACCACTCAACGGGACGCTCCTTCGTCACTCGGCGGCTCCGCGCATCGCCGCTCTACTGGGCGCGTCGTCACCACTCGGCGGCTCCGCGCATCGCCGCTCAACGGGACGCTCCCTCGTCACTCGGCAGTCCCACGCGTCGCCGCTCGGCGAGACACGTCTTCGTCGCTTCACCGCTCCGCGCATCGCCACTCATTCGGACGCCCCGTCAGCACTCGGTAACTCCGCACATATTCAATCGAAAGACCTGCTCTACTCGAAGGAAATTCAAGCAAAACCTACATCCAAATTCACTCGGAAGAACTGATGGGCTGAATAGATCAAGGCGGATGCTAGAAGGTCCAGTCGTCACTGGCATCAGCAAAATCTCGAAGCTTATTCGGTACGATGAGTTCGGCAGAACCTGCACTGCCCCTTCTCCACTCGAACCCTGATCCATTCGGGGGCTAATGACGAGGATACGTACCTAGGGTAGGGTAATAGGCCTGTCCTACATGCCCCACCTAAGGACACCTCATTGAAGACCAATAAGATGGCAAGAAGATTCCGACTGAACTGGCCAAAGGCATATAAGTCACTCGACGGATGTTCACTCGGAAGACCCCCCCTACACTCGGCAGCCAGCTCCCACTCGGACGGGTCACCAATCACTCGACACCAGAAGACCAGGAGACTCCTCAAGGATGCCAACGGTCCGGCGTTACGCTCGCCTTAACTAGCATTTACTGTATACGTTACCAGTAACGTTCCCCCTTTATTACCTACAATTAAACCCCTTAATGCCAGACGTTATGAGGGGCAGCGCACTCTATATAAGCCACCCCTCCCCGCTGGTAGAAGGGTTCGCAACCCTTTGTAACACAACACACATACTTCACTCGACAGAGTAGAGAGCTCTCCGGAGCACTGAGACGTAGGGCTGTTATCACTTCCGAGTGAGGCCTGAACTCATACATCTGTGTGTACATCCTCGCAGTAGCTAGGACTCTGCCCTCTCCATTCGTACCCCTACCATCTACTGTCAGACACGTTCCCACGACACGGGCTACCGTACTTTTATTGGTATGTGTGTGGTGATGCATCTGAATCGTGAAACTCTGATTGTTTAAACTGAGAGTTGAGGCTACAGATCTTCACAGACGAGGAAACTGGTGCAGTGGCGGCGAGGCTGTTGCCTGATGAGGCCTATGGCACCGCTTGGCCGCTGGCCAATGGACCGCCTGTTGGAGACCCAGCTAGCGTGGCCGCAGAGACCTACGTGCCCGCGGCGGGCAGTGAAAGCGAAGAGGACAATGTAGCTTGTTGGACAGTTGGAGCAGTTGAGTAGCGGCGTGCAGACTAAGGGCGTGTTCGGCAACTCGCTGGCTTCCCAAAAATCCTCGTAACCAGCTTCTCGATCGATTGCCAGCTTCCCAGGCGGAGCGCGGAACGTTCGGCACGATCGATCGCTCCACTTCTAGCCGGCTGGGCTGGCCTGCTGGGCCTCCTGCGCGGGCGGACGACAGCGGAGGCGGCAGATCCTGCGCGGGCGGACGCGGGCGATCCTGCGCGGGCCGAGGAGATCTTTGGGGGAGTGGGGGCGCGCCGCCGGGTGGTCGCCGGAGGTGAGGGAGGTCGCCGGAGGTGAGGGAGGTCGGGGCTGTGGCGGCGGCTAGGTCGGGTGGGGTTGGGGGTCGTGGGTGAGGGGCGCTGGGTCGGATGGGGTTGGGGACCTGGGGTCGCCTGTGAGGACGAGGGGCACTGGGAACGGGTGGGGTTGGACAGACGCGGCCGAAGCGGTCAATTTTGACTAGGCGGTGGCATTCCATCCGTAATTTTCCACTGCTCCGGGAATCGCCGATCCGTGAAACTGGCGATGAGGTACTCCGCGATTTGTGAAGGAAATCGGGCCAGCTTCTCGGATCTGGCTCCGTGGAGTTAGCGTGTTCAGCGCTGCTCCGCCGAGGATTTCCGGGAAGCTGGAAGCCAGCGAGTTGCCGAACACGCCCTAACTCGCCGTGATGAGTGTGCAGAAAGTGATGAGGCAGCTGCGGCACTATCCAGGGTACACTAACAATTTCTGTGCATGCATGCGTGATGGCAGATTAAAATTCTGGTTTAAATTATTAGTGGGGTACGAGTGGGATTTCACTTCATTGATTTTGTGAATTGCTTGATGGAGAGTGTGTGTGTGTATAATGATCATCCAGATTCCAGAGGTAATGCCAGGACTGAATTCTTGCAAGAATATTAAGGTTCAGGTGTGACAACTGTGTTTGAGGAACGAGACATCTCAGTGCTTGCGGAAGCACTTCGAGGATGAACAAGAAGATGCCATGACAAGATTGCTGTACGTTGCTTGCTCTGAGATTTTGTTTGGGCTGATGGCTTGCTCCGGCTGGTAACTTGGCAGTTAGTTTGGGATGGCAGATGGCGTTGAAACAGCACAGGATCGTCTGACTCCGTCTGGACCAACATCCCCTAACGTTCACACGAAAATTAAATGTAGTCAGGGGTGGGCCAGACCACTATTCCAAAATGGGGAGACGACCATGAATACGTAGCTAAAGGTTGGCCATGGCTGGGTTACCTCGCACGAAGGAAAAATGAAGGCGACAGAAGACCATTTCAAGAAGATCTTTCACAAAGCGCAAAGGCGGACAAAGGATTTCAACTGGGATGCACTAGACCTCGAGGGTGGGGATCTTTCCAGCCTCGGCGATTCTCTGAACGAGGACGAGGTTCTTGCTGCCATCTCGCAGTTACCTGGGGACAAGGCCCTCGGTCGCGACGGATTCACCGGTGCCTTTTTCAAGTCGTGCTGGAATATTATCAAAGTGGACATGATGAAGGCGATCCAATCCTTCTCAGATCTGCAGGCGTCCAACATGCACTGGCTCAACTCGGCAAATATCGTGTTGCTTCCTAAGAAGGACGGTGCAGAGGACATAGCGGACTTTCGCCCTATCAGCTTGATCCACTCCTTTGCAAAAATAATCGCAATTTTTTGGCAAATCGACTGTCACCATTCATGAATCAGCTGGTATCTAGAGCCCAGAGCGCTTTTATCAAGACTAGAAGCATACATGACAACTTCATGTTCGTCAGAGGATTCACCAGACGCTTGCATCGTAATAAAACTCCAGCCCTACTCCTCAAGCTAGATATCAAGAAAGCCTTTGATTCAGTTCGTTGGGACTACCTGCTAGACCTTCTCCAACGTCGTGGCTTTCCTGCCAAATTCCGGAATTGGATTGCCGCTTTGTTGGCCACATCCTCCTCCAGGGTTGTTGGGGATATAACCCCGTAGTAAGACCCGCCCAGGCGGGGCCGGGTCACACCAGGCGGCTCGTAAGCCCAAAACCTGTAAGGTGGGCCGAAGGATCAAGGCCAGGCTGCGTGGCGGCTTGCCAGACAGGCCAAGACGGAGGCCCAGAGACGGAAGATAGCATGATGACCCGGGTGGCCAAGCCGCCCGGTGGCGGCTTACCCAAGATGGTATGGCGGCTTAGAGACAGAGTAGGACACGTTGTGTGGGTCGGTTTGAGACTCGTGTAACCCGGGGCCTTGACCTCCTATATAAAGGCTAGACCCCGGGGCGGCTTAGACAAGAAACCAAGTTATCGAGAACTAGGTCAAGCAATCCGCTCCCATGTAATCGATACTCCAGTTAATACAACACAAGCCGGACGTAGGTTTTTACCTCGACTAGAGGGGCCGAACCTGGGTAAACTCGTGTCCTTCGTCCCGATCAACCCCTTTGAGTCCACTGCTATGGCGATGGCCTCGAACCTAAGTCTTCGGACATCTGCCGTGTTAAAACCACGACAAGGGTGTTGCTCAATGGCATGCCTAGCAAGCCGATTAAGCTGGGGCAAGGACTACGACAAGGCGACCTGGTATCTCCTTTACTCTTTGTTCTCGCGATCGACCCTCTTCAACAATTGCTTGCCAAAGCCACGGACCAAGGTCTTCTTCACCGGTTAAGGGGCCGCTCTACAACCATTCGTACCACCTTGTACGCTGATGACGCAGCCATTTTTGTCGCTCCAATCAAGGAGGATATTGACCATCTGGCGGCCATTTTGACTTCTTTTGGCGAGGTCACAGGATTGGTTGCAAACCCCCTCAAAAGCATGGTCGCCCCCATCCGCTGTCGCGACCTTGATCTAGACAACATCCTCCAGAGCTTCCCGGCGAAACGAGTTGGATTCCCAATCCGATATCTCGGGCTTCCCCTGTCCACAAAACGCCTTAAGAAGTCGGACTGCCAATTCCTGGTGGATAAGGTGGCGGCCAAGCTCCCGCCCTGGCAAGGAAAAAACGTCAACATGGCTGGCCGTTCTGCGCTTGTCAAATCTGTCTTGACAGCCTTGGTCATCTACCATATCACTGCCTTGGATATCCCCAAGAGCACCAAGCAAAGTATTACCAAGATTCAAAGGGCTTTCCTGTGGGAGCGGACTGAGGAGGTCTCAGGCGCTAAATGTAAAGTCAACTGGAAGACGGTCTGTCGCCCCACCAACCTTGGCGGTCTAGGCATTCTGGATCTTGACAAGTTCGCTACAGCCCTCAGGCTTCGCTGGCTTTGGTTTGCCTGGGTGGATCCGCTGAGAGCTTGGGTTGGCCTTGAAACCCCTTGTAATGACGATGACAAGGAACTCATCTTCGCAGCTGTGATGCCCGGGTAATCAAGCTACAGTAAATCCCCGCTAATGATGCCACGTCACCACGATCACTGTCGTTAACCTCGCGTTGATTCAAGCCGATTCAAATTCAAATTAAAAATCAAGTCAAATAATTAAAGCCTTCAAACGTTCAAACTAAAATGTTCAAAGTGTGACAAATAATCTCTAGATAAATGTCATGCCAAGATCCAATTTAATTAAAGTATTTAAAGTGCCCAAATAATTGAAAGCAGCAGCAAAACAAATTAGTTAATGCTTTTCGTAATTATTAAAAATGTCAGACCATTTTATTTTGTTATGAAACTTCACGTGGCAGTGGGTTAAATGTTGTTGGTAATTTAGATGAGGTCATCGTATTTTTACGGCGTCGAAGTGTTCGGTAATTAAAACAGTAGAGAAAAAGGAAAACAAAAAAAAGAAACAAACAAAAAAAAGGAAAAAGAAAAACAGAACCCCCCGGCCTCCTGGGCCACGGCCCAGCCAGGCCGGCCCATCTAATGGCCTATATGGCCTCCCCAGAAACCCTAGCCGCCCGACGCACGCCACTCCCCCTCCCCCGATCTGGATCGAGCCACCGCTCGATCCTGCGACCGCGTCGTCGCCGTCCCTCGTCGGTGCCCCCTTCCCCCCCCCCCATCGGCGCTGCACCGCCGCCTCCGCCCTGTCGGCCTCCTCCTCGCCGTCTCGTCCCGCGCTGTCGTCGCCGCCCGGCGCCACCACGTCGCCACCCGCGGACACCCCGTTGCCCGACGCCGGGCCCCGCCGTCGCCCGTCGCCATTGCCTCCTCACCTCCTCCCCGCGGTCGCCTCCTCACCTCTTCCTCCGCCGCCGAGCCGAGCCCCGCCACCCGTCGCCCCCGGCGCTCTGTCACCGCCAACCGGGCCACCGCATCGCCCCGACCACCATCGCCTCGTCCCCGTCTCCGCCTCGCCGTGGCCTCCCCACCCCGTCCTCGCCGGCCTTCTCTGCTCCCCTCGTGAGCACCTTCCCCCCCTGCACGCCTCCCCCCTTGGCGCCCCCCACGGTCACCGCCCCGTCGCCATCGCTCGCCGCGGCCATGGCGACCCCGCGGCCACCACCACAACGCCCCGCCCCACTAGCCACCACCGCGCCACGACCACGGTCCTGGCCGCGCGCTGGCCCCGTGCCCTGCCCCAGCCCCCTTCGGCCCCCTCCTCTGGCCACGGCCGCCGCCGGCCCCTTGGCCGTGCGTGCGTGCCCGCCCTTGCGCACTGCCGGACATTGTCCGGCCCGATGTGGGCACCCCCCTGGACATGTCCGGCGCCAACGGGTGCGGCCTGGACATTGTCCAGTGGACAAGTGTCCGTTTAAAAATATGTATGTAAATAGATAATTAAATGAATAGATAGTTATTTTTAATAATTAAGTTAATAATTAATTAATTAATAAATTACTTAGTTAAGTTAATTAATACTACTTTAGTTAACCTAATTATTTCAGTTAAGTTAATTTCTAATTAACCTGTTAATTAGATTAGTATGTCAATGACATGTGGACCCCCTGTCCAGTTGACCAGTCAACCCTGTTGACTGGGATATTATTAATTCAAAGAAATCATTTAAGAACTTTGGAAAATCATAGAAATTAACCGTAGCCCGGATCAAAAAACTTTGTACATGAAAGTTGCTCAGAACGACGAGACGAACCCGGATACGCGCTCCGTTCGTTTACCGGATACCTCTAACTACCCAAACCTGCAACCGCCCCCCTCCGGTCATGTGTCTGGCTGATGTCCGGAACCGGGAAAACTTTCCCGGAAGGGTTCCCCCTTCAACTGTATCGTGTAACGCTACGTTAGGACACACCCGGCACTGCCTATTGTATGGTCATGTATTGTGTTACAATTGTCTGCTTTATATTTATTGTTTCTTCCCCCCTCTTCTCTCCGGTAGACCCCGAGGCTGACGTTGCTGCCGGATACGACTACACCGTCGACGATCAGTCCTTTGCCGCAGAGCAGCAAGGCAAGCAAAACCCCCTTGAGCATTCCGATATCACCTATCTCTCTCCCTCTTATGCTTGCATTAGATTTTGCTACTGTATTAGATAGCTCCTATTCTGATGCATAGCCTGATTTTGATGAACTGTTACTATCACTGTAATCATACCAACTGCTTAGTATAGGTGGATCCGTAAATCCCCAGTGACCCCTGAGTCCCAGTTGCCCCTGCTTGTTCATCGACGACTCGACGACTCGAAGACCCGAAGACTCGGTTAACTGACAGACGAGCCAGACCCCTCACATCACCGCACACCCCTTTAGTATGGCTCTGCAGAGCTACCATCGAGTGCCGAGGGTGATACCTCACTTAGCACTCCGAATGTTAATTCTGTAGTGTAGCTAATCGATCGTGGGTATCGAGGGTGATTCCTCCTTCCCATTTATTGATAGCGACTCTTGTCATACACATACCTCGAGTGGGATCCATCGAGGGTGATTCCTCGGATATCCACTTGGTGTATAACCACACCGTTACTTTGACTTGACATTTATTACATGTGAAAGACGGGACTGGAGGGACAAGCGGTACCACCCTGGTTGAGGTGGACCTGAGTTCCCGACAGTTCTGAGACGGGTCGGCCCCAAGGGTACCCGTGTGAGAAAGATTTGGTGGGATGCGCGGCAAGGCATCCGAGGATTTGGTGGGATGCGCCGCAAGGCATCCGAAGACTTGGTGGGGTGTGCCGTAAGGCACCCGAGTGTTAATAATCACTAATAAATTGCTAATGGGTTGGGTACTTGATCTGAGTTAGGTCGTTGGCCTAATACGCACTAACCACCATGCGGGGTAATCAGTATGGGCTGCTCGGCGGCGTACATTCTCCCGAAAGCTCTTCAGATGCCACGAGATTCGACTCGCGCCCGGGTGGTCTGGAACGCATGGCGCTTGTTACTAAGGCATGCCAGGACTGGTCCCGGCCGAGGGCGTAACGTGCAGGATGGCGAGGGCGATGGCCCAAGACCCCGAGCCATTAGGATGTAGACCGGCGTGCTGGCCTCTCTGTTGAGCCTAGGTAGGACTACGTCGTGTCGATCTGCCGAGGCCGGGTATGACCAGAAAATCGTATCCGGCCGGAGCTTATTGAGCGTGTTGGGTAATGTGGTGCACCCCTGCAGGGAAGTAAACTATTCGAATAGCCGTGTCCACGGTAACAGGACGACTTGGAGTTGTGCTTTGACCTACTACAACTATAATCATAATTTACTTAAAATGAATTGTGGCTCCGGGATTGCTTCCTCGCGGGGAATCGAGGAAGGATCTCTGGGCGAGTTTACTTAATTAAAATTGTTACAACAATATGACTATATGTATGAGATACCAATCTGCACTCTTCTAATGCTGCAAGATGTTGAAGATGCTAGTCTTCGATAGGACTAGGCCTTCTCCCTATTCTTGCTTTCTACAGTCAGTCCAGATATAACCCTTCATTGAGAATGATCTATACTAGTATAGTTCTGATGTAAGTCTTGCGAGTACTTTGGATGAGTACTCACCGCTGCTTTGCTCCCCTTTTCCCCTTCGATACGTTGCTGCGTTCAGACGATGGAGCCCAGGATGTGGACTACGCTGGAGACGTCGACTACTACTACCCCGACGGTGGCCCCTACCCGCAGGATGGAGCGTACTACGACGTAGACTTCTCCGACGTCCAGGAGTAGTTAGGAGGTTCCCAGGCAAGAGGCCTCGCCTCTTTCGATCCGTTGTTTATGTTTGTGCTAGCCTTCTTAAGGCAAACTTGTCTAACTTATGTCTGTACTCAGATATATTTGCTTTCGCTGACTTGTGCTTGTCGGAGCTTTATATTCGAGCCCTCGAGGCCCCTGGCTTGTAATATTAAGCTGTAAGACTCTTTATTTATGCCGTTTGTCGTGTTGTGGTACTAATCAGTGAGTCCCTAATCCTGGCCGTACGCATTGCGTGATTGATTAGCGTACGGACGAGAATGGGGGCGTCACAAGTTGGTATCAGAGCCGACTGCCTGTAGGTAGCCCCCTTTCCAACTCCTTGGCCGAAGTTGAGTCTAGTCATTGAAAAACTTTTACTAACACTGATGCTGTGGCTTACGGGCCCACATCTCAATCGGGTGGTATTAGGATCTTTTATTCCTCTTCTATACTCTGGGATTCTGATCTCTCTTCTCTTTCGGGTTAAAGATTTTATTAACTCTGACCCTAGGTTCTCGTAACTACTTTCTCCCGGAGAGCCCTCATTCTGGAAGATCGTCTACGTCATCAGAAGATTTTGAAGATAACTTTTGATGTTTTCCGAGACTTTGTGATCACCAGCGTTGCAATCCCCTATCGCCGATAAGTTCCTATGGATGACTAATTACACTTGTCATTCATACAATCCTTTCTCGTTTCTCTTGTTGTTACAGGAGGCCCCGAAATACTCTCCTTTGCCCCAATAACCCTTTGAGTTTACTGCCTTGAAGTTCTTTCCACATGAAAAACCTTACGGTTAATTCCTCACATTTATCGAGGATCCGTTCAATCCAGTTGTTCATGTGTTTCACAAAATTCTTTGAAATACTTTTCGATCTTCCGAAAATCCTTTGCAGCTTGTTGCTCTTGAAATTCTTGCCTGCTTGCATTATGGTTAATTCCATATGTCTAGTAGTCTTCGTTGACAGCCCTTGTCTTTGCCATTTTGAGCCTATTGATTCAATGTGTGCGTAAGCACGCAGTCATCAAGTAATCCTTTTAAATTATCTTTCCGGCTCATACGTCCTTCCGGACATGAGTTGGTTCTCGGCAATTCAGACCTTTATTGATTGTCCAACTAAGTCTTTTCAACTTATCCATCCTTGATCAGAGCGACTGCTTCTGATCCTTCAAATTGGAGATCATAATTCCTTTGTATTTAAGCAGCAGACTAATTCAGTTGTTTCTTGAATCCGATGCCTCCGCATTCTTTATTCCTCTGATTGAGTACCGATACTCACATCAACTTCTTTGTGGATCGCCCAATCCATTGTTGGGTTATTATCCGACAGTGTCGTTCATGTTCAATCACCTTGTGAGTTCTTCCCCTGATACATAATGCCTTTGGTAAATTGTATCCTTTGTTCTGCCAACCATGCTCTACCTTCAAGCTTGTGTTAATTACTCTTGAAGCTTGTGGTATATGTTCCTTAGATGCCCCGATGGGTTGGACCTATGCCTTCCTTGATCCGTATGAACCCGAAAGTTTTCACGGGTCATCCTCTTATGGAGTCTTGCCAGATAAATTTTCAACACTACAACATCGTCCAAAGCGAGAAATGAATGAAATGTTATGCATTGGAGAAGTGGGAGTCGACCTTGAACTTGTGTTCATGCCCATGGAAATGATGTAGACCGTCTCGGAAGCTTCTTACAAAATGAATTTTCATCTGAATGATTCTTTCAATATCCGTAATTTGATCGATTGCAGCTATGGTTCCGACCATGCTGTCCTTATTAATTTATCCGAAAGGAATTCATTCCGATGCCTCGTCAAATTTTGACAAGGTTAAAGTATCTGCTGTCGCAGGTCAATGACCCAGTTCTACTTCTATCATATTATACCTTCGAGTCTCACCCTCTGGTATCTCGAGGATATCACGCCTTGGCAATACATCTTAGCAACTTTGATAAGATAATAATTTTCCTTGTCTTAATCACTCCACGGGTTCTGGGAATGTCGTCAATCGAGAACACGATTGGGAAATTTATTCCGCATGGCAATTCAATAACCTTTGTAATTGCTACGGGGAATATCAAAGTCAATCTGTTCGTTCCTAGACTATTGGCTACATCCTTGTCTTGCTATCCTTGACTGTGCTACCTCGTCCTTCTCTGGTGCGCAAATTCTTCAAAGTGTGAGCATTGCTTACGTCGAGCTTTCAACATCATGTTGTTTGTCTTGAAAAGCAACCCCGATATGGAGCTTGCATCTTATCTGTTGTTCCTATAACCATCTACGTTGTCATTCCCCTACTTGACGCCACCGCTGTTCGGTTGCATTCTCCTGAAACTCACGACAAAAGGTGTCGTGATCATCATCCACAATTTGACTTCTTCTGAGACGTCAACTGAGTTCTTGATGAGAAATACCTTCCTTGCCCTCGATGATTGTTATTATCATCGACAACCTCCTCGACTTCCTTCCATCGCAAATTTGTCCATGATATGGATGCAACTTGCTATCCAGCTTGTGTTATGTTCTACCCTGAAGTATTACTGTCTTTTGTGTCGAGAATGTTGTGAGGATTGCTCCACCTCTTAGAAATTCTTGGCATAGTGGTACTTCTCACCATCAAACGATGCTGCTTTGACTCTAACTTCTAGCAACCCTATTGGTTTGAAGTTAACGATCGATAGTTCGTTCTTAGGCTGCTGGTTATTGAATCGTCACTAACATTGATCTTGTATCTTTGATCTTGTCCTTTGCAATCGTGGTTCTGACCATGTTGTTCTACTTCGATTTCATTCTCAGACAAGTTAAAGTGCTTGTCTTCCACAGATCATTACGCCAGTCTAACCTCTATTATGATCTACCCCCGGGTATTATCCCTGGTATCTTGATGAATATCATGGAGCTTTATAACTTATTAAGAGCTCCTCATCAACTATGATATCTCACTGATTCCAATTTCCCTGTGTTCTGAGTTGTTGGACAATCAGAGACACTGATATCCGAAATCGAGTGCGCTTTGTGATTCAATAACTCTTGGAATCCTCTTTGCTTATGAATTTATACTCAATCATGTCTTCCTAAGCTGTTAAATGTTGAAGCCTGACTATATGCCCTGAATGCATTAAATGAGTCGCCTCTTGAAGGGATTGGAAACATTCCAGCTGTTTGGGATTTCCAAGATGTTTTTCCGGAAGAACTTCCAGGGATTCCCCCTGCTAGAGCTGTCGAGTTTGTCATCAAATTGGTACCTGGTACCACTCCTATTGCCAAGCGCCCGTATAAAATGCCACCACATAAACTCCTTGAACTGAAACAAGAAATTGACAATTCGCTTCGTCAAGGGTTCATTCGTCCAAGTTCCTCTGCTTGGGGAGCACCTTCTCTCTTTGTCAAGAAGAAGGATGGTACGAACCGGTTGATCCAAGGTTACCGACCCATCAACCAAGCAACGATTCAAAACAAATATCCGCTTCCTCGGATCAACGATCTGTATGATCAACTTGCTGGTTCATCAGTATTTTCTAAACTCGACTTGACGTTGGGTTACCATCAGATCCGGGTTCGTGAAGAGGATATACCCAAGACTGCATTTGTTACTCGCTATGGTTCATACGAGTACACCATCATGTCCTTCGGCTTAACCAATGCTCCAGCAACATCCTCTCGCCAGATGAACTATATATTCATGGGTTACCTCGATAAATTCGTCGTGGTTTATATAGATGATATCCTGGTTTACTCCATGAATAAAGAAGAACATGCTGGACATCTTCGTCTTATACTGGAGGCGGCAAACAGATGCATCCCGTATATTCCTGCTGGAGTTGATACTGCAGCCGACGCTGAGATCTTGACCCCTTTCGCGCGTAGTAGTGTTCCGTCTTGAAGAGACCTCCATCCATGGCCACGTGCCATATGTCCTAGTCGATCGGTGGTCAATCCCAGGTCTATCGCCCACGGTGACCTCTCAGCTGTTCATATCCAAAGTGGGGAGGCACCACTGTTAAACACATCCTGGTCAGTCTGTCCATGCATGCGTCGGTACGGTACGTGTCGCGCGTGTCCCTCCAAGGGAGAAGCCAGCCACGCATGGACCCTTCATGCCATGCATGCGACAATGGCGCGCATAGTGAAACTCTTTGCCTAGCTCGTGGGTCGGTGGATGGGTGGAGTTTACCGTCTCGTCTTCACGCAGATAAGGATCGAGTATCTCCACACCCCACCTCCTCGCAATAAAGAGTAACCGCGTCCACATCCACACCTCCGTGGATCTCGCATCCCCATTGTTGTAGTACCAGGCATCTGAAGTACCTGTTTATTCAGCCAGATCTGAATCTCAGTCAGATATGATGGTTGGAACATATTTCCAGGAGATATAATATTCGTCCTTTGATTACTCGGTAAGGTGATGTTGTAGCTAGCACACCTGGTCGGATGACCTATTGTTATAATGCTTTATTCGGCAAGGATTGCCACTCTTCCATGGGGAAATTGAATGACTTATTTTATAAGTTGTCCCTAATGGATCCTTTGTGTTTCCAAGGTCCGACCTTTACCTGGTGGCCAAGTCATTGCTATCTCAAAGCATGTCTGTGGCACACCGATCCTCAAACAAGAACATTGGAGGCATAATGCTATATGTTGCTTGATCAATTATCCAAACATCGTTGTATGGATAAACATCATAAATTCCTTGCCCCTTGACTAGATGGTTACATACTTGTAGCCCTGTCATGATTAATCCGCTCTGCTTGCTCTTGGAAAGGATATACACCTAATGCTCGTGTATACACATTTTCCTTTCCATTGGTCTGTTTAATGTGATAATCACATTTTCCTTTCCATTGGCCTGTTTAACCTTTCTTGAGATTATATGATCCAAGCAGTAATAATTCCCTGCTTAGGTAAACCCCTCGGTGAACAAGTCTGTCAGTAAGATCCTGTTACTATTGTTGTTGACATTTCGGTAACCGTCGGTGGACGAGAACTTTGCCTATTGGTCCGCCTCATTTCGACGAGCAGGAAGATGGTTCTCTTCGTCCCCCGCCCTTGGTACCGATATTGTTGCCGACATAACTGACAAGCGATCCTCTGACATGTCTTGCTATCATGACCGTGCAAGATGTCACCGCTCTTCCTACTCTTAATCCACATGATGGGCCCATAACCCATAGTTCCACAGGATCGAAACATGACTCTCCTGTGCCACTTTGATTCCAAGGTATCTTTTGCACTTGGCTTCGTATGTAATTCCCGAGCCACCGCCTAAGGGATGATCTATTCTTGTGTCAGACGCAATATGTATTTCGTTGCTCTGAACCCCTTTTCACCTTCTGATCGGGCATCGAATGATTGCCTACCCGCTTGAAACTTTTGAACCATCGTATATTACTCCCGATGAATTCCTTGAGTTACAACTCGAGAAATAATTCATGTCCTCTTCCTTGAGCTTACCCTCAGATGCCCAACTTTATGGAGATACGTTCTTCCAGAACTTTCCCTCTAATCGCATTCGTAGGACGATGAAGATCCCGAAGGATGGATGACGACTTCATCATGAGGACCTGAATCAGAGAATTGAAGACTTCAACATAAGGGGATCGACCTCTTCGACGAGGGCAACAAGAACAAGAAGACTCGTTAGGATTTCATGACCAAAATTCCTCCCCCTTACTCTACCTCTTAATTCTCGGGACGAGAATTCTTGTTAGACGAGGAGAATTGTGACGCCCGGGTAATCAAGCTACAGTAAATCCCCGCTAATGATGCCACGTCACCACGATCACTGTCGTTAACCTCGCGTTGATTCAAGCCGATTCAAATTCAAATTAAAAATCAAGTCAAATAATTGAAGCCTTCAAACGTTCAAACTAAAATGTTCAAAGTGTGACAAATAATCTCTAGATAAATGTCATGCCAAGATCCAATTTAATTAAAGTATTTAAAGTGCCCAAATAATTGAAAGCAGCAGCAAAACAAATTAGTTAATGCTTTTCGTAATTATTAAAAATGTCAGACCATTTTATTTTGTTATGAAACTTCACGTGGCAGTGGGTTAAATGTTGTTGGTAATTTAGATGAGGTCATCGTATTTTTACGGCGTCGAAGTGTTCGGTAATTAAAACAGTAGAGGAAAAGGAAAACAAATAAAAAGAAACAAACAAACAAAAAAGGAAAAAGAAAAACAGAACCCCCCCGGCCTCCTGGGCCACGGCCCAGCCAGGCCGGCCCATCTACTGGCCTATATGGCCTCCCCAGAAACCCTAGCCGCCCGACGCACGCCACTCCCCCTCCCCCGATTTGGATCGAGCCACCGCTCGATCCCGCAACCGCGTCGTCGCCGTCCCTCGCCGGCGCCCCCTTCTCCCCCATCGGCGCTGCACCGCCGCCTCCGCCCCGTCGGCCTCCTCCTCGCCGTCTCGTCCCGAGCTGTCGTTGCCGCCCGGCGCCACCGCGTCGCCACCCGCGGCCACCCCGTTGCCCGACACCGTCGCCCGTCGCCGTTGCCTCCTCGCCTCCTCCCCGCGGTCGCCTCCTCACCTCTTCCTCCGCCGCCGAGCCGAGCCCCGCCGCCCGTCGCCCCCGGCGCTCTGTCGCCGCCAACCGGGCCACCGCATCGCCCCGACCACCATCGCCTCGTCCCCGTCTCCGCCTCGCCGTGGCCTCCCCAGCCCGTCCTCGCCGGCCTTCTCTGCTCCCCTCGTGAGCACCTTCCCCCCCTGCACGCCTCCCCTCGGCGCCCCCCACGGTCACCACCCCGTCGCCCTCGCTCGCCGCGGCCATGGCGAGCCCGCGGCCACCACCACAGCGCCCCACCCCACTAGCCACCACCGCGCAACGACCACGGTCCTGGCCGCGCGCTGGCCCCGTGTGTCACGCCCAAGATGCGATCCTATCCTTATGTTGGCACGAGGGCCTCGACAGGGATACAAGCGCATCTCGTCGTGTTGCAAGAATGGATATCATTACAAGTACATGTAAAGAAGAGATGAGTATATGGAATTGGCTTACACTCGCCACAAGCTACATCAATATCACATCAATACAATAACAGGACAATCATCATACAGAAGAGCAGGGTCCGGCTACGGACGAAATCAAACGATAAAATGACATCCATCCTTGCTATCCTAGGCTGCCGCCGGGAACCCATCCTAGATCGATGAAGAAGAAGAAGAAGAACTCCAAATCAAACAAAGCATCGCGCTCACGTCATATCATCGCATTACCTGTACCTGCAACTGTTGTTGTCTTAATCTGTGAGCCACGGGGACTCAGCAATCTCATTTCCAAGGGTATCAAGACTATTAAAGCTTAATGGGTGAGGTATGGTCAAGCGGTGAGGCTGCAGCAAATACTAAGCATTTATTTGAGTGGCTAACTTACGAGTACAAGAATAAAGGGGGATGATTGTCGAATAAACGGACGTGAACTAACAATGATCTCTAAGAGATCCTGAACACCTACTTACGTCAAACATAACCCCACCGTGTTCTCTCTCGGATAAGGACTCATGAGAAGAGACAGTCACGGTTACGCACACGGTTGGTGTATTTTATTTGAGTTTACTTCAGTTTGCTATGACCGGGTGTTAAACAAAGTTTCCAAGTTGCCATGTAACCGCGGGCACGGCTTTCCGAAAGATTTAACCCTGCAGGGGTGCTCCCACTCATCCATCACAAACTAACCACATGCAGCGGGAATAACCTCAACCACGAATCTCATGATCTTCCTAGGCAATTCCACTGGAAAACCGCAACCTCGAGATAGCCCGAAGTATTTTTGGAATTCCTCGCACAAGACGTTCGAGAAAGGTAAAAACAAGTCCAGCAAGGCCTCTCGGTGAGCCAGATCCGCATCTAGAGCCGCGCGCTCTCTATCTACGGGCATCATCCGTCTATGCGAAGTGGACGGTAGCCTGAAAATGCCTCGAGTTGCCCCGAGGTGGCACCGCCGACTGCTAGGTAGGTGGACCAACACTCATGAGGAGCACTGGCCCGGGTTGTTGATTAAAGATCCGCGGGTGCCGGCGGGTCCCTATGCAATTTTAGTTGTTATTAGGCAAATGTAGTACCAATGTTGGGCCTTGCCAGACAAGTTTTATCCTAAAACGAAAATCGAGGGGGTCCCCATAACAACCCCGAGCATGTTAGGAGCGCTCAATTATGGAACATAACACCGGTACACAAGTAACTAAGGGCGGCAAGAGTGGAACAAAACACCGAGCAAAAGGCCAAGCCTTCCACCCTTTACCAAGTATATATGTGCATTAAATTAAATAGCAATAATATTGTGATATAACAAAAAGGATATCCATGCTGCACATGGAAACAATTGCACCTGCAACTAGCAACGCTATAAGAAGGGTTGAGCAAGCGGTAACATAGCCAAACAATGTTTTGCTAGGATGTGGAGGGGTTAGAGGCTTTTCATGGCAATTTGGGAGGCTTGACACACAAGTGGTAGGTAGCGAGACAGCGATAGAAACGAGACATCTAGCATGGCAATGATAGTAATGGTATCCAGGGAAATGATCATCTTGCCTGAGATCCCGCTTGGAAGAAGAACGAATTCGTGAAGCAGACGAACCAACGTAGTCGAATGAATTCTCACACTCCGAACGCTTTCGGAACTCTATCGAGAAGAAGCAAACCGGAAACAACAATCAACACATGATAACACCACAACATATGCATGACATGATGCACAATCAAATATGATGCATGCCCGGTTTAATTATGCAAGGCATGGCAATCACAACAACAATACTACACATTAAAGTGGAGCTCAATATGCAACGAGTTGCATATTGACAAAACCCCACATTTGAATTATTTAGTTCACTCTCGTTAGGTACACAACAATATTAAATGTTATTACACATGGCAAGAGGTGAAGCATAATGAAACTACACTATCTAGGCATCTTAAATGAGGCCGGAGACAACTTATGGTGTTTCCAAAAGAACCTCATATACAAATCATGAATTCTGTCCAGATCTGTCCTAACACAAATTTATGTTTGTTAAACAGCAAAATAAAGTGGGCCATGTGATTCTACACATTTTTCTAGTCAAGTTACATATATAAAACATTTGAATCGGAGTTACGGTTAAGTAGTTATGATAAAAACCGTTTTAGCATGGCATTTACGCAAATTAATACAAACAGCAGGTTTAAACATTTTTAACACATGTGAGAGTGAATATTATGAATCTACACAAAATTCTAACCATTTTACATATATAAAACATTTTCATTTGATGCACTATTGATTTTATATGAATTTATTAAAAAAAGCAAAAGAATCTGTCCAAAAACAAATGAACAAAACTAGCAAAGGGAAAAATACAGAGGTTGTGCTGGGCCGGATCCAGCACAAGGCAATGGCCAAGTCGAGCATTATGGCCCAGATGAATGTGTGTGGAATATATATAAAAAAAACAACAGAGGGCAAAATGGAGGGCACTGGGATTGAACCCAGGACCTCGTGCGTGGAAGCCTCCAGCGCTAGCCAACTCTGCTAGTATCTAGTAGTGATACAGGAGAGGAACAATAGTTGAAGACTGAATCTTTGGCGGGGTGCAGATATGTGAGTGCGAGCGTAAACTAAAAGAAAACAACGCAACAAAAATGGGGCTCCCCTGGACTCGAACCAGGGACCTCCCGCTAGTGCGGGCGGACGGCCGACCACCACGCTAGCTCTGTGCTTGTGATACAGAGAGCTCCCCGGTTCTTTTGTTCTATCAAGCATCAGGTCGAGCTTTGACCATGGCCTCACGAAGAAACTCGGGGACGACGCCGGCGGCTAAAGCAGCGAGCGTAGCGTCCCAAAACTGGCGGCGGGGGTGCGGAAACAAAGGCTGGGGCCTACTGCGCATTGCAAGATGCGTGCGTGCATGTGGGTGTGCGAGTGCGGGTTGTGCCCGAGGACGAGCTCATGCTCGCCTCGGTTGCTTCCGCGGCAAGAGCTGGGCGGCATGGCGAGGCTTGCGGGCGGCTACGGTGCTGCGACGCGTGGGTGTGATGCGGGTGTGGGCGAGTGCAAGCTGAAGCAAGGCACGAGCTTTAGCTCGCTGCCATGGTCGTTCATGGCGGACATGGCTTCGGGCGCGACGGAATCGGCAGCTATGGCGACGAAATCAAACCAGGATGGGGCTGGGAGGAGCGGCTGCTCACCGAGGGGGGGCTGCTGGAGTCGTACAAGGTCGAAGGTGGTCGGAGAGGGCGGGAGGATGCGCTGAGTGTCGGAGAAGGTGCTCTGTCCAGGAAGCAGAGACGCAGGGGAAGTAGAGGCCGACGGGGAAGAAGCCTTCGGGTCCTTGTGGTCAGGTGCGAGGGGTTGAGGACGACGACGCCTCCGTCCTTGACGCCCTCGAGGAAGGAGACGGCGTGGATGACGAAGATCACGCCGGAGAAAGGCTCGGACTGCTCTTGGCCATGGCGTTTGCAGGGGCGAGGGAGAACTTTCTTGGCGGCGGGACAGGGAGGAGAAGGGGAAAATGGAGCGAGGAGGGAACCTAGGGTTCGAGAGATAGGTCTTATAGGGCGCCTAGGGTCGCCTCCGGCGGTCAAATCGGCGGAGGTGCCGACGTGTGTGTGCTGGATGAGCTGCCGTACAGATGAAGAAGAAGAACAGAGGCTGGTCGTTCATAGTGGGCTTGGTGGGCTGATCTCAACAGGTAAATGGCTTAGGTGGGCTTCTCTCTGCGTTTATTTCCTTTCCATTTCTCAGAAACAGAAAATATTGAGGAAAAAGTACGGGGGGGGGGGGGGGGGGGGGTTAGGAGTGGAATTGAACATGGGAGATATTTTCCTGCACTCAGAAAAGACAAGGGATTTGATAAAATTGGTTTGGAGATTTTTACAGACTGTAAATTCGGACAAGTTTGAATTTATTTCAAAGTTGCCTGAATTTAAAATCTAACCAAACCAAACCCAAAATGGCTGACATTTTAGAGGGTGTCCCTACATAATAAGTATGATTTATGGGCACAATAGAAACATTTATTTGATCAATTACATTAGCTCTCAAATAAACAAAATGAACAGGGAAAGAAACAAAATTGCACTTTGAGATATTGGATCTTGGGTGAAACCAAGTTGGAGTTGGACCATCGGGAAAATAAAAGTGGTGTAGAGCTATATATGAAAAAAACATCAGGTTTATGGAAGGATCATAGAGAAGGAGTAGGAGTTGCAATCACAATATCAAGAGCAGAAAAACATCACAACAGTATGAACATGATGCATGATGCAAAAATAAACTAAAACAAACATCACATGGCATGCAAGTTTTGAAAAATGATGGCAACGGAGTGTCGATGCTATGTTGATGATGCCAATGATGCGATGATGAATGCGACAACCAAACGAAACACATGAGGAGAATGGAAAAAAACGGGAATCTTCTGGAGCGTCGGTCCCGGGCTGTTACAACTCTCCTCCACTTACAAGAGATCTCGACCCGAGATCTTAGAATGAGAAGGGGAAGAGGAAGACGAAAGGAAAAGTTAAAGCTTAGTTGCTTCTTTGACAAACGAGTGAAACCATAGAAACATGAAGGTTGGAAGAGATGAAGAATGAAATGAGCAACAAGCAAGAATTAAAAAGAAATTTCGGCAGCACTTCGGTAGGATAGAGAGGAAAAATTTGATAAGATGGAGAGAACTTGAAGAGACAAAACAACACTCCGATTGAATGATAAGTAAGGAATGAACATGATCTTGACAAAACAATATGATGGATTGAAGGGAGCAACATCACAACGCCTCCGGAACAAAAGAATAGAAACTAGATCCTTGGAAAGAAAAGAACGGAGAAGAAAATGACAACTTTTAACACAATTGAATTTGAAAAGCACCCTTACCAAGAAGGATTGAACGGAGTTGTTGGAACATCAACAACGAAAAGAATAGCTTGTTGTGGGCTTATGGAGAACATCTCAAAATTATGAGGTGACAACCGACCACAATGGAAAGCAATTGATAGATTGGGATCAATGAAGACTTCTTTCACCAAGAGGATACATTGACAACTTGGATCATTGATAAGCACCATGATAGCCACAACCCATAGGAAAAGCTTTAGGTGAAATCCAATCCAAGATAACTCAAAGAAAGGAAGATGATGGGTTTACATATCTCATTCTTGTCAACTACTCTTCGAGACTCCTCATGAATCAAGAATGCTATAACACCACCTCAAAGATAAGGCAGAACGAATTGCACTTTGAAATGAAAGATAAGGAATACTTGAGGTCCTCCAACAAGAATCTTGAAGAACACCTTGAGAATGAAAGAAATTGTTGATGAACCACCATGTAGAGCCTCCATGAAGAACTCCGGATAGAAAATGATAATAGAAAAACAAATGCAGGATGAAAAGAACAAGAGTTGCAGCCTGGCAAAGATTAAGATGGAACTTCGCGAAGAGATACTTGACAAAACTTGGAACTCCGGAAAAGAAAAGATAAACAACTTAGAATTGAGAATTTGATAAGATGAACAACTCTGGAAGAAGGATTGAAATCATCTCAAGGAAACAAGAATAAGAATTATGTTATGTTTATCCTTCATCAAAAGCTAAATTGATGACAAGCACGGATTTAGCATACCACTTATTCTTCTTGATGAGATAGAAGAGAGAGAGATATAGAGCACACACTTGAAGAATTTCTGAACGAACCACCGGTGAGAATTTGAAATTAATGAGGATTCTACAATTGAATGGAGATACATGAGAACGAAGAGATCATGATCTGCCTAGAGAAATCTTGAGCGAAGCACCGGAATAATTGAGATACGAACTAAGAGACAACAATTGAGAAGAATTTGAGAACGAAAGCTGAAAGCTGAGAACGAAGAAATCTTCTGAAACGATGGCCTTCGGAGGATCGAGAAATGAAAACAATTCTGAAATGCTCCGGATAGATATGGAAGGAATTACTCATGATCGAAACAATTAGAGAGGATAACAACAAGCTGAAACCATGAATCTTCAAAAGACTAGACAAAGATTAAGAGAAACACTCCTTCGGTCTTCAACGCTGAGGATGATGACGAGAAACACCACCAAGAATTACTGAGATACTCCGGAATAATGAATAAGAAAAGGTTGAGCCAATGATGAGAATGATTTAGCAGCGATCTTGGAGAAGGAATATGACTGATGAAATTCATTCTTACGTCATATTGAAAAGAACTTGTGGACATCTCCGGAAGATTAGAAGAGCCAGGTAAGATCCTGGGGAACACCTGTGGGTTATGACCCCACTCAAAGAGAACACCGTTGAAACGATTGCTTAGGAATAGAGATTGCACCGGTACAATGAAAACTTGATGAGGTGAGAACCTCGAAATAATTGAAAGGATTTGAATGGGAACACGAATCTTCTGAGATATGCTGAAACTCCGGAGAAGAATAGAGAGAGGATGACTAACAAGAGAGCATTGAACAAGAATTTCCAACACGGGAAATCATTTAAAGGATGAAAAGGATATGATGAACACCGAGAGCTTGAATTGAATCCACCGGAAAAGAAAAACCAAGATGGCGACTAAGAAGTGATGAACTTGAGCACTGAGCATCTTCACAACGAATGACCGGATACATCACGGAAGAGAAGATAGCAGAAGCATCACATGAATAGAAAGGCACTTGAATGAGAATTTAATCTTTTGAAGAAAAAGGGCGGGAGGGCGGGGAAAAACAAAGACAACTTGAGACAGATGAGACAATCTCCGGAAAGAAATATGAGGATTGATCTTGCAAATATTGTGGAGGAATGAATTATCTCGATGCGAACACACCGGTTAGGAAAGATATGAAATCACCACTTGACATCGAAGCAACTCGAATTACCATATTCCAACAAAACAAAAGATGGGGCTTGAAAATTAAGCCAGAAACAAATACAAACCCATTTGCATTTGTTGGAAGGATAATCCTAGGTAACTACTTGAATTCCCACCTAAGAACTCCCGAAATCTCGGTTATGCAATCGGGTACACGGATACACGGAGTTTTTACATGATCACTCAACTCCTAGCAATAATACTACTCTCAAGTGTATCACATCCCTCAACACACAACCAAAGGTCTCGGAAACTCATCTACCTCAGATCCTCGTAATCGCAACGATACTAAGTATGGCAGTACATCCGAACTCTCTCCACCAGTACTGGGGATGCCGGACTCCTCTCGCGACTACCAATATTGAAGCAATTTCGAATATCCTCCGTCCTGAGATACTAAGGAAACTGAATGATAACGATGTGCACAAGAATCCCCTGGAGCTCAACTCCCCGGAAGACATCAAGTCAGACAGGAGGCACCAAGACAGAACTCCGTCACATCGGTATCATATAGATTCCAAAATATCCGCGTGATCCTAAAATTTTTTTTTGAGCGAGAAGAGCAGTAGAATGAAAATTCCTAAGTCGAATACCTCACCAGAGTATAGAAGAGGAGTAAAAAGAATCCTACTCTCCGATATAACTAGACTCAAAATAGTTTTTCACTAGACTCGACTCGGCCAAGTTCGATCAATAAAGGGGGCTCCTAGGTCGGAACAGGCTCTGATACCAACTTGTCACGCCCAAGATGCGATCCTATCGTTATGTTGGCACGAGGGCCTCGACAGGGATAGAAGCGCATCTCGTCGTGTTGCAAGAATGGATATCATTACAAGTACATGTAAAGAAGAGATGAGTATATGGAATTGGCTTACACTCGCCACAAGCTACATCAATATCACATCAATACAATAACAGGACAATCATCATACAGAAGAGCAGGATCCGGCTACGGACGAAATCAAACGATAAAATGACATCCATCCTTGCTATCCCAGGCTGCCGCCTAGAACCCATCCTAGATCGATGAAGAAGAAGAAGAACTCCAAATCAAACAAAGCATCGCGCTCACGTCATATCATCGCATTACCTGTACCTGCAACTGTTGTTGTAGTAATCTGTGAGCCACGGGGACTCAGCAATCTCATTTCCAAGGGTATCAAGACTATTAAAGCTTAATGGGTGAGGTATGGTCAAGTGGTGAGGCTGCAGCAAATACTAAGCATTTATTTGAGTGGCTAACTTACGAGTACAAGAATAAAGGGGGATGATTGTCGAATAAACGGACGTGAACTAACAATGATCTCTAAGAGATCCTGAACACCTACTTACGTCAAACATAACCCTACCGTGTTCTCTCTCGGATAAGGACTCACGAGAAGAGACAGTCACGGTTACGCACACGGTTGGTGTATTTTATTTGAGTTTACTTCAGTTTGCTATGACCGGGTGTTAAACAAAGTTTCTAAGTTGCCACGTAACCGCGGGCATGGCTTTCCGAAAGATTTAACCCTGCAGGGGTGCTCCCACTCATCCATCACAAACTAACCACACGCAGCGGGAATAACCTCAACCACGAATCTCATGATCTTCCTAGGCAATTCCACTGGAAAACCACAACCTCGAGATAGCCCGAACTATTTTCGGAATTCCTCGCACAAGATGTTCGAGAAAGGTAAAAACAAGTCCAGCAAGGCCTCCCGGTGAGCCAGATCCGCATCTAGAGCCGCACGCTCTCTATCTACGGGCATCATCCGTCTATGCGAAGTGGACGGTAGCCTGAAAATTCCTCGAGTTGCCCCGAGGTGGCACCGCCGACTGCTAGGTAGGTGGACCAACACTCATGAGGAGCACTGGCCCGGGTTGTTGATTAAAGATCCGCGGGTGCCGGCGGGTCCCTATGCAATTTTAGTTGTTATTAGGCAAATGTAGTACCAATGTTGGGCCTTGCCAGACAAGTTTTATCCTAAAACGAAAACCGAGGGGGTCCCCATAACAACCCCGAGCATGTTAGGAGCGCTCAATTATGGAACATAACAGCGGTACACAAGTAACTAAGGGCGGCAAGAGTGGAACAAAACACCGAGCAAAAGGCCAAGCCTTCCACCCTTTACCAAGTATATATGTGCATTAAATTAAATAGCAATAATATTGTGATATAACAAAAAGGATATCCATGCTGCACATGGAAACAATTGCACCTGCAACTAGCAACGCTATAAGAAGGGTTGAGCAAGCGGTAACATAGCCAAACAATGTTTTGCTAGGATGTGGAGGGGTTAGAGGCTTTTCATGGCAATTTGGGAGGCTTGACATACAAGTGGTAGGTAGCGAGACAGCGATAGAAACGAGACATCTAGCATGGCAATGATAGTAATGGTATGCAGGGAAATGATCATCTTGCCTGAGATCCCGCTTGGAAGAAGAACGAATTCGTGAAGCAGACGAACCAACGTAGTCGAACGAATCCTCACACTCCGAACGCTTTCGGAACTCTATCGAGAAGAAGCAAACCGGAAACAACAATCAACACATGATAACACCACAACATATGCATGACATGATGCACAATCAAATATGATGCATGTCCGGTTTAATTATGCAAGGCATGGCAATCACAACAACAATACTACACATTAAAGTGGAGCTCAATATGCAACGAGTTGCATATTGACAAAACTCCACATTTGAATTATTTAATTCACTCTCGTTAGGTACACAACAATATTAAATGTTATTACACATGGCAAGAGGTGAAGCATAATGAAAATACACTATCTAGGCATCTTAAATGTGGCCGGAGACAACTTATGGTGTTTCCAAAAGAACCTCATATACAAATCATGAATTCTGTCCAGATCTGTCCTAACAAAAATTTATGTTTGTTAAACAGCAAAATAAAGTGGGCCATGTGATTCTACACATTTTTCTAGTCAAGTTACATATATAAAACATTTGAATCGGAGTTACGGTTAAGTAGTTATGATAAAAACCGTTTTAGCATGGCATTTACGCAAATTAATACAAACAGCAGGTTTAAACATTTTTAACACATGTGAGAGTGAATATTATGAATCTACACAAAATTCTAACCATTTTACATATATAAAACATTTTCATTTGATGCACTGTTGATTTTATATGAATTTATTAAAAAAAGCAAAAGAATCTGTCCAAAAACAAATAAACAAAACTAGCAAAGGGAAAAATACAGAGGTTGTGCTGGGCCGGATCCAGCACAAGGCAATGGCCAAGTCGAGCATTATGGCCCAGATGAATGTGTGTGGAATATATATATAAAAAAAAACATAGGGCAAAATGGAGGGCACTGGGATTGAACCCAGGACCTCGTGCGTGGAAGCCTCCAGCGCTAGCCAACTCTGCTAGTATCTAGTAGTGATACAGGAGAGGAACAATAGTTGAAGACTGAATCTTTGGCGGGGTGCAGATATGTGAGTGCGAGCGTAAACTAAAAGAAAATAACGCAACAAAAATGGGGCTCCCCTGGAGTCGAACCAGGGACCTCCCGCTAGTGCGGGCGGACGGCCGACCACCACGCTAGCTCTGTGCTTGTGATACAGAGAGCTCCCCGGTTCTTTTGTTCTATCAAGCATCAGGTCGAGCTTTGACCATGGCCTCACGAAGAAACTCGGGGACGACGCCGGCGGCTAAAGCAGCGAGCGTAGCGTCCCAAAACTGGTGGCGGGGGTGCGGAAACAAAGGCTGGGGCCTACTGCGCATTGCAAGATGCGTGCGTGCATGTGGGTGTGCGAGTGCGGGTTGTGCCCGAGGACGAGCTCATGCTCGCCTCGGTTGCTTCCGCGGCAAGAGCTGGGCAGCATGGCGAGGCTTGCGGGCGGCTACGGTGCTGCGACGCGTGGGTGTGATGCGGGTGTGGGCGAGTGCAAGCTGACGCAAGGCACGAGCTTTAGCTCGCTGCCATGGTCGTTCATGGCGGACGTGGCTTCGGGTGCGACGGAATCGGCAGCTATGGCGACGAAATCGAACCAGGATGGGGCTGGGAGGAGCGGCTGCTCACCGAGGGGGGGCTGCTGGAGTCGTACAAGGTCGAAGGTGGTCGGAGAGGGCGGGAGGACGCGCTGAGTGTCGGAGAAGGTGCTCTGTCCAGGAAGCAGAGACGCAGGGGAAGTAGAGGCCGACGGGGAAGAAGCCTTCGGGTCCTTGTGGTCGGGTGTGAGGGGTTGAGGACGACGACGCCTCCGTCCTTGACGCCCCCGAGCAAGGAGACGGCGTGGATGACGAAGATCACGCCGGAGAAAGGCTCGGACTGCTCTTGGCCATGGCGTTTGCAGGGGCGAGGGAGAACTTTCTTGGCGGCGGGAGAGGGAGGAGAAGGGGAAAATGGAGCGAGGAGGGAACCTAGGGTTCGAGAGACAGGTCTTATAGGGCGCCTAGGGTCGCCTCCGGCGGTCAAATCGGAGGAGGTGCCGACGTGTGTGTGCTGGATGAGCTGCCGTACAGATGAAGAAGAAGAACAGAGGCTGGTCGTTCATAGTGGGCTTGGTGGGCTGATCTCAACAGGTAAATGGCTTAGGTGGGCTTCTCTCTGCGTTTATTTCCTTTCCATTTCTCAGAAACAGAAAATATTGAGGAAAAAGTACGGGGGGGGGGGGGGTGTTAGGAGTGGAATTGAACATGGGAGATATTTTCCTGCACTCAGAAAATACAAGGGATTTGATAAAATTGGTTTGGGGATTTTTACAGACTGTAAATTCGGACAAGTTTGAATTTATTTCAAAGTTGCCTGAATTTAAAATCTAACCAAACCAAACCCAAAATGGCTGACATTTTAGAGGGTGTCCCTACATAATAAGTATGATTTATGGGCACAATAGAAACATTTATTTGATCAATTACATTAGCTCTCAAATAAACAAAATGAACAGGGAAAGAAACAAAATTGCACTTTGAGATATTGGATCTTGGGTGAAACCAAGTTGGAGTTGGACCATCGGGAAAATAAAAGTGGTGTAGAGCTATATATGAAAAAAACATCAGGTTTATGGAAGGATCAAAGAGAAGGAGTAGGAGTTGCAATCACAATATCAAGAGGAGAAAAACATCACAACAGTATGAACATGATGCATGATGCAAAAATAAACTAAAACAAACATCACATGGCATGCAAGTTTTGAAAAATGATGGCAACGGAGTGTCGATGCTATGTTGATGATGCCAATGATGCGATGATGAATGCGACAACCAAACTAAACACATGAGGAGAATGGAAAAAAACGGGAATCTTCTGGAGCGTCGGTCCCGGGCTGTTACACCGTGCCCTGCCCCAGCCCCCTTCGGCCCCCTCCTCTGGCCACGGCCACCGCCGACCCCTTGGCCGTGCGTGCGTGCCCGCCCTTGCGCACTGCCGGACATTGTCCGGCCCGGTGTGGGCACCCCCCTGGACATGTCCGGCGCCAACGGGTGCGGCCTGGACATTGTCCAATGGACTAGTGTCCGGTTAAAAAAAAGTATGTAAATAGATAATTAAATGAATAGATAGTTATTTTTAATAATTAAGTTAATAATTAATTAATTAATAAATTACTTAGTTAAGTTAGTTAATACTACTTTAGTTAACCTAATTATTTCAGTTAAGTTAATTTCTAATTAACCTGTTAATTAGATTAGTATGTCAATGACATGTGGACCCCCCTGTCCAGTTGACCAGTCAACCCTGTTGACTGGGATATTATTAATTCAAAGAAATCATTTAAGAACTTTGGAAAATCATAGAAAATTAACCGTAGCCCGGATCAAAAAACTTTGTACATGAAAGTTGCTCAGAACGACGAGACGAACCCGGATACGCGCTCCGTTCGTTTACCGGATACCTCTAACTATCCGAACCTACAACCGCCCCCCCTCCGGTCATCTGTGTGGCTGATGTCCGGAACCGGGAAAACTTTCCCGGAAGGGTTCCCCCTTCAACTGTATCGTGTAACGCTACGTTAGGACACACCCGGCACTGCCTATTGTATGGTCATGTATTGTGTTACAATTGTCTGCTTTATATTTATTGTTTCTTCCCCCCTCTTCTCTCCGGTAGACCCCGAGGCTGACGTTGCTGCCGGATACGACTACACCGTCGACGATCAGTCCTTTGCCGCAGAGCAGCAAGGCAAGCAAAACCCCCTTGAGCATTCCGATATCACCTATCTCTCTCCCTCTTATGCTTGCATTAGATTTTGCTACTGTATTAGATAGCTCCTATTCTGATGCATAGCCTGATTTTGATGAACTGTTACTATCACTGTAATCATACCAACTGCTTAGTATAGGTGGATCAGTAAATCCCCAGTGACCCCTGAGTCCCAGTTGCCCCTGCTTGTTCATCGACGACTCGACGACTCGAAGACCCGAAGACTCGGTTAACTGACCGACGAGCCAGGCCCCTCACATCACCGCACACCCCTTTAGTATGGCACTGCAGAGCTACCATCGAGTGCCGAGGGTGATACCTCACTTAGCACTCCGGATGTTAATTCTGTAGCGTAGCTAATCGATCGTGGGTATCGAGGGTGATTCCTCCTTCCCATTTATCGATAGCGACTCTTGTCATACACATACCTCGAGTGGGATCCATCGAGGGTGATTCCTCGGATATCCACTTGGTGTATAACCACACAGTTACTTTGACTTGACATTTATTACATGCGAAAGACGGGACTGGAGGGACAGGCGGTACCACCCTGGTTGAGGTGGACCTGAGTTCCCGACAGTTCTGAGATGGGTCGACCCCAAGGGTACCCGTGTGAGAAAGATTTGGTGGGATGCGCCGCAAGACATCCGAGGATTTGGTGGGATGCGCCGCAAGGCATCCGAAGACTTGGTGGGGTGCGCCGTAAGGCACCCGAGTGTTAATAATCACTAATAAATTGCTAATGGGTTGGGTACTTGATCTGAGTTAGGTCGTTGGCCTAATACGCACTAACCACCACGTGGGGTAATCAGTATGGGCTACTCGGCGGCGTACATTCTCCCGAAAGCTCTTCAGATGCCACGAGATTCGACTCGCGCCCGGGTGGTCTGGAACGCATGCTTGTTACTAAGGCATGCCAGGACTGGTCCCGGCCGAGGGCGTAACGTGCAGGATGGCGAGGGCGATGACCCAAGACCCCGAGCCATTAGGATGTAGACCGGCGTGCTGGCCTCTCTGTTGAGCCTAGGTAGGACTACGTCGTGTCGATCTGCCGAGGCCGGGTATGACCAGAAAATCGTATCCGGCCGGAGCTTATCGAGCGTGTTGGGTAATGTGGTGCACCCCTGCAGGGAAGTAAACTATTCGAATAGCCGTGTCCACGGTAACAGGACGACTTGGAGTTGTGCTTTGACCTACTACAACTATAATCATAATTTACTTAAAATGAATTGTGGCTCCGGGATTGCTTCCTCGCGGGGAGTCGAGGAAGGCTCTCTGGGCGAGTTTACTTAATTAAAATTGTTACAACAATATGACTATATGTATGAGATACCAATCTGCACTCTTCTAATGCTGCAAGATGTTGAAGATGCTAGTCTTCGATAGGACTAGGCCTTCTCCCTATTCTTGCTTTCTGCAGTCAGTCCAGATATAACCCTTCATTAAGAATGATGCATACTAGTATAGTTCTGATGTAAGTCTTGCGAGTACTTTGGATGAGTACTCACCGCTGCTTTGCTCCCCTTTTCCCCTTCGATACGTTGCTGCGTTCAGACGATGGAGCCCAGGATGTGGACTACGCTGGAGACGTCGACTACTACTACCCCGACGGTGGCCCCTACCCGCAGGATGGAGCGTACTACGACGTAGACTTCTCCGACGTCCAGGAGTAGTTAGGAGGTTCCCAGGCAGGAGGCCTCGCCTCTTTCGATCCGTTGTTTATGTTTGTGCTAGCCTTCTTAAGGCAAACTTGTCTAACTTATGTCTGTACTCAGATATATTTGCTTTCGCTGACTTGTGCTTGTCGGAGCTTTATATTCGAGCCCTCGAGGCCCCTGGCTTGTAATATTAAGCTGTATGACTCTTTATTTATGTCGTTTGTCGTGTTGTGGTACTAATCCGTGAGTCCCTAATCCTGGCCGTACGCATTGCGTGATTGATTAGCGTACGGACGAGAATGGGGGCGTCACAGCAGCAACGACAATTACCATTGGCGATGGCTTGACGGCTCCTTTCTGGCACTCTCCATGGCTCAATGGTCAAATACCAAAGGACATTGCGCCGGGCATCTTCGCCCGTTCTCGGCTCAACATTTGCTCGGTGGCCAAGGCGATGAACAACAATGCATGGATACAACACATCAACCTTGAAGGTGGCATGGCGGTCAACATCATACAAGAATTCTATACTCTATGGACTCTATGCCTCGAGGTACAGCTCACCCCAGGAATAAACGATGGCATTCGATGGAAATTCACGGCGGACGGTTGTTACTCCGCAACCACCGCTTACAAGATGCAATTTGCTGGTCTGATCAAATCTGAGATGCCCTCGATGGTGTGGAAGATCTGGGCACCTCCCAATATCAAACTCTTCTCTTGGTTGATTCTTCAAGACAGAGTCTGGACGGCAGACAGATTGCTTCGCAGAGGGTGGCCAAACTATGGCATCTGCCAGCTCTGCAAGAGGGAGCCAGAAACTGCGGCCCACCTGATGTTCAAATGTCGCTACACTGTAAGGGTTTGGAACCTGGTTTATGTTTGGTTGGGTCGGCAATCTGTGACACCGTCTTGGCACGACTTACACACGGTGAAGCAATGGTGGAATTCTGGCGAAGGACAACCGGGATACTCCAGAAAGGCGATCAACTCACTACAAATGCTCATATGCTGGGAGATTTGGAACGAAAGGAATGCCCGTGTTTTCCGCAACAAGGCCTCGCTGCCCACCAGGGTGGTGGCGAAGATCAGGGAAGAAGCTAAAACTTGGGTAGTGGCCGGGGCTAGATTTATGGGTAACATTTTACCGGGAGAGTGATCCCACTGTCCGGACCTTTTGGTCCTGTAACACCTTTAAAAACCTTGTTCTTCTCCTTCTTATTTAATGAGATGAGGCAAAGCTTTTGCCTCCGTTTCATAAAAAAAAAGACCATGAATACGCAGCAGAATTACATGAAAGAGCTCAGATGACGAGAACAAGGGACAATAAAGATTTCAGGTGCATTTGCACCCTAGAGGCAAAACGAATTTCCCTCTCCTTAGTACTTTCTTAGCACTAATTCTTACCTTACCACGGTAGACTGCATTTCCGTATATTAATATATAGAGGATATAGAGTGTAATTGTTTCAACACTAATTAAAATTTTTAACCATATGTAATATCAATTTAGATTGCTAATTTGTTACAATATAATACTAACATTTCGGAAGTATTCATGACAAATATGTTGATGATTCTCTCTGCAATGCTAGCAAAAAAAGACAAACACAACTTCTAAAAGAAAAAAGTATTTGAAAAGCGGGTGTGTTAATATTTGATTTTATTCGTATTTAGTTCTTTTATAGTCGGGCATCGATGGGCTAAGATGAGGTATAGTAAACACACAACTCATGATAATTGCATATGCAATTCAAAAGCTCTCTCACAGACACAAAAATAGGTACATGTGTTAGTTATTAGTTAACAATATGAAAAAACAGACTTTACTCTGATTTAACATGTTCGGTGTCACCACATTCATCAATGTTAATCTACAATAAATAGATACAGGAGCTCTGGAAATTTATAGTAAATTATATTAAGAAGAAAACAGAACTGATACATCATTATAGTAGTATTAAAAAGAATAAAAGATAGATCTCACACATACAAAAAGGTTACAAATAATAACAAATAGTTTAACTATAAATCACAAGTACATGTCATGTCCTTCTCAAAAAAGTACATGCTATGTCTTATTTTAACAAATAATATAACATGTTCTCATGATAAAATGCAAAGATATTTCCTATGTAATAACTTAACTTTGTTAAATCTAGCCCACGCATTTGCGAGGGCCACCTTGCTAGTTTCTCAAAAAAGAAAACAGTGGATGCCACGGCAGCATGCAAGTATAACCAATAAATATACTCCTAAAGAAATCATTAAGAACTAAGAATAAATTGACAAGCTCAACGATCCCGCAATTACATAAACTATCATGGCAATACAAATTGCTCAAGATATTGCTGTCAATCCGCCACTGGTCAGCAAATTCACAAAGATGGAAAAGAACAAAGAGAACACAAAGAGACGGAACTCTTGTACGAGTAAGTTTTGTATCAATCATTATAAGCTAGATGTGCGTCTGCAAGCTGTTGCAGACCGACCATGGAACGCGCTGCCGTGCATGCGCGCCATTACTGGACACTCACTCGTGTTGTTGCTCGTCCTCGAGCTGGAGCTGGAGTGCCTAGAATTGGAATTGAAATTGGGGATGGAGAGGACGAGATCCTTGACGTCTGAGGTGGACGACCGAATGTGCGTGAGGATCTTGCTGAACTTGGGCTTCCGTCTCGTGATGGCGATGGACACGTCATTGGGGAAGAGATCCCCACGCACGAAGGCATGATGCACGGTGGTGGCCAACACCGCGGTGACTGTTACAACAGCGATCGTCGACAGCCCCACCGCTAGCGCTCGCGTCAACAGGTTGTCTACCTCTGACGCATACAACGTTGTCGCTAGGGCAACACTTGTCATCGGGAATGTATACGCCCACCATGCCAGTGAGAACTTAAACCCTGTAAAGAGGTTGATGCGCACCACTAGCGACACGTAGAGGAAGAGCGAGACGAAGTAAAGGAGCTTGGCGGCATCATTGAACTCTCCAGAGATCCTAGCCCATGCCATGGATGCGACACTCGGCGCGGCGACAAAGAGGAAGAAGACTGGGTGGAGCTCCTTGGGGAGTTCCACGTTGGTGGGGAGCCTCTGGTAAAGGGTGACAAAGAGTACTGCGTAGTGCGCGAGCCCGACACCGAAGAAGAAGATGGGCAACTCTGTGAGGCCCATCTTGGCACCGAGCAGCGCACCCACAAAGTTACCGACGACGGCAAGGTGGTTGGATGGGTTGGCCACTTTGGAGAGGCGCCGCTCGCCACTGGACATCCACTGGCCGTAGATCTTGAGGTCGAGACAGAGGATGGGCAACATAAGGAGGTTATAGATGACGTGGTGGATCTCCCACACCGGGTGTGGCTCTCCCTTCACGAGGAAGAGACAAGCGATCCAGGGTGCGAAGAAGAAGTTGACTCGCACAGGGTGGTGGAATTCACGGCGGACGGCCTCGTAGTAGAAGACGACCTTAAGGAGGTAGGTGATGGAGACGACAACGGTGAGGGCGACGGAGACCCACCAGAGGACGTAGTTGGCGGTGGGGTGCACGTGCAGGAACGCCATGGAGGGCTCCGACTCGAGAGTCTTCCACAACATCGCCTGGCTGTTCACGCCGAGGCACATCCCGAACGAGCTGATGGGGAACCGGAGAAGGAACGGCCATTGCTCGTCCTTGGGCAGCACCGCCACCTCGGTCGGCTGTGCACATCCACCAATGATCAACGCCGTTGTTAGAGACGATGGCCGATGGTTTTGACATATAGAAAAATAAAACATGTTAGCCGGTACATACGCGTAGGGTGTCGAGCTCGGGGCCTTCGAGTGCGGCGAAGTAGCGGTCGGCCGTGGGCACGTCGTCGTCGGAGTTATTGGACGCGGCGTCAGCCACCGACGGATCCTCCGGCAGTCCTCGAAGGCTGGAGAGCTGCCGCTCAAGGCCACCATTGAAGGTCTTGAATTGGTCGAACCGACGGTCCCGCTCGCGTGTGCTGTCGCTCCGCGGCACCGCTGGCACCTCGACGGCACCTCTGACCAACAGGGACGGCTGCTTGCGGAGCCGCGGCTGCTGAACCTCCGGAATAATGTGCAGGCTGTTATCTGGCACGGCGCCGGCGACGCTGGTGCGAGCCATTATGCCGGAGTGGAACCCCGACCGCGAGGCGGGCACGTTGATGGAGACCGAGAACGGCATGTCCCCGTGCGTCGACTCACCGTGAACCGCCGCTGTGTCCGGGACGCTGCTCACGGCCGCCTCCTTCATCCTGCCGCTGCCAGCATCAGCAAGCCCCGTCAAAACGTCACGGTGGTCACCGGCGCCCGCCCCGGCCAGCCCTGCCATCGGTATCCTGCTGATGCTGAGATGACGCTAAGAAGCTGCTGGAGAAGTACACAACGCAGTTGGTCGTGAATTGCATCCCCGTGGCCACTGACCTTATATACGTACACACATGGCGAGAGTGGGACAAACGACCAACAACAGAGGGACCGCCCGGGCACGCGGATTGATCATAAGTAGCGCACTGGCGGGCCGGCAGTGAAAGATTGATTTTGCCGAGGCGGCTGGTTTCCTTATATATAATATTTATCAACAAACTTGAGTACAAGTTAGATTTACAAAGTGTTACTTTTTCTTCACGCCAGGAGTATTTGCTGTCTAGCCGATGTACCTTGCCTAGAAGTTGAGCCATGTGAGTTGGTTTCATAAAAATATGTGGCTTGTTTGACCCTCTTTGAAGGTTGAAGTGTTCATCTGGTTAACCGCTCGTACTAGTATCTTAAATCAAGACAACCTGTTAAGAAGAGAATGGAATATGGTAACGAAGATGGATGTATGTACTGTCATCGTCGATCACCTTTCCTTTAAATGTTCTTTGCTAGATTCATGTACGCTAAATTTTATATTTATATTTATTATCAAATGTATATGTTACAGTTTCCCTTCCTTATTTTTTTGTTGTTGTAAAAACTGATGTATTGTTGATATGGATTTCTAAATGCCGCATTTCACGGACACTTGTCATAACTTGATCAATTTTTTTTACAATGAAACCTATTTTTTGTTAGTGCTGAATACATGCATGTTGCTGCATCTAAATGATCCACACATGTATTAATAGGTCTATGCAATTTCATTGCCACTTTTAGCAGTCGTGAACTTCACTAGTGACTGCTAATTCAAACATACCTCTACTTCTCTTTGTCCGACTAATCTTCAAAGCAAAAATGTACCAGATATATACATGGTGATGCATCTAACTAATCCATGCATGTTGATTATCCAATGCATTTGACGCTGACATCGGGCATTCTTGACTATATATTCTCGATACAAAATGAAATTAAGATGTACGTCCAATCTTAGCTTTAATTCATACATAAATCAGAACATGTTCTCATATAAATATTATTCCAAAAATATGCTATTAATAGCCTTTGTGAAATAGTGCGTGCTAAGGTTGGGCCATATTTTGTTTTGATTAAGGCTGGCCATAGTGGGGGTATCTTAGCTAGTATCATGCACTTGAGACTAGCAAACATGCTGATGTGGCAGACAATTAAAAAAAAGGGTTAGAATAACATAGGTAGATACCGTATCATGTTAAATGCTATGCTACTATGTGTCATGCATTATGAAGGTAGTATCATACAATCGTATCATATGCATGATACTACTATATGATACTTCCCACTATGAGTAGCCTAAAACAGAATTATAATCAGGGGCGGAGCTACAGTGATGGGCCGGGGTCAATTGACCCCGATGACCTTGGCTCAAACCCTGTTATATACATACAGTCCACAAAGAAAAATGATGCATTGAAAAACAAACTGACCCCAGTGCAAATATGACCCAAAAGGTATGAGCCCAAACAGCTAGGCCGTAGGCCGCCAGGCCCACTGGCCACTTCACGCACGCTCGATCTCAACAGCGCAGGTTTGCTAAACAAGAGCTACCACGCAGGCCCAATCAGCTTTAGTCGCCACACTTCCGATCGATCTAGAAAAGAATAGATCGATCTCAGGATCCCTCCTTCTGTTGCTCATGCATGCACTCGATCACGCCCGTGTCGCCCCCGACTCCTGTGTTCGCGTGATCTGCCGCCGCCGCGCTGGCCGCTCAATCTCCACTCCTCTCCTACATAGAAGTTTAAGATTCATATGGCAGATTCGATCTGTAAGTGACAGTAAGACTGATTTCTTTATCTAATTCTTCTTCTTCTATTATCTTAGGGTTTGTTTGAGCGTGTTGATTTTTTCCTTATAATTGCTTGAAGGTCTGGCTGAGTTATCTCATCACGTGATTAAGCAATCTAGATTAGGCTTCAAGTCACATCCAATCATAATGTCAGGTAAGCTACAAAGAAGGATTTATTGTCTTTTTATACTATAATTTCTAGATGTTATCTCTTGTTATTTGCTAATTTTACATTGCAGTTAGTAAGAATATAATGGAGCTTTTTTAAATTTGAAAAGAAAATCAGAACCACCCACAACCAATAATCCTGATCATCATGAAGGTCTACGAAACGTTCGACGTACTACACGCCCATGTCCTTTGTTGATGACTTCATAGATATCAAGAAAAATAGAGAGGTAAGCTTTTCTAATGGAAGCTTATGTTGTTATGCACATTGGCAACTATTATTTCTTTTTTATGTAAGGATACTAAAATTACTTTATAAACATGTTACTTAATATGAGCTACGCATTTTGTAGCCATATATTATTGCTACTTTATTTTTCACGGGATACATCAATGCTACTTGTTCGTGTTGACCCCGGCGACCTAGTATCCTGGCTTCGCCCCTGATTAATATATATATATATATATATATATATATATATATATATATATAAGTAGACTTTACCTACTATTGCAGAGTTGCTATGTTATGTATAATCCATCAAATGCTAACATAAGGTGCAACCAGGATTAAGCGAACGCAAAGGGAACAAAGAAGAGAAATCAATTACGTATTGCTGACAGAACTCGTAGGAATCGGATAAGTTTGTTTAACGGCAGTGGAACAAGACTGCTTAGTGTCTTATTTTAACTTTTGGCGGGCAATCTTAGTGTCATGTGTACGGTTAAGAAACCGAACTGCATCGTGGGGATTGGTTTGTTAAACTCTGTGATGTGATGGCTTGTTTCCCTGTTATTTTAACAATATAATAAAAGATCCACGGCACCGGCTCCTTAATTTAATAAACAAAGAAGTTTTTCTTTTGGAAATGAACTCTTTTATTGGTTTATATCACCATCATCTAGATGATAGTATGATGCGGTTTCAAGGGAAAAAATGATATTATAATACAGTTTAAAGAAAAATGATAGGGGAAAACAGTATAGTACGATGCAACTCTAAATTCGACTTTCGGCCTCATCGTCATAGATTCACAGAATAGTTTAAGATATCTGCAAGATCTAAACTAATACAGATTATGTCGCTACGTACTGGTTGCGCAGCATGCCGGATACGCTAGAGTGTACTAGTACCATCTTCAACAGCTGTTGACAAGCTTTAAAAAAAAACAGTTGTTACCAGGTCAGTCAGCTGCGTCGGCATGGAATGAAACAAGAAGATTCCACGCACGAGCGCACAGGCGGCATCACACGTAGTCCCAAAAGCTAGATATACCTGTAGCGCACGTCACCGTTAGCGCATCGAGCGGTAGCGGACAGAGATTCAGTGACATGCCCATATCATGCCATTTTTTATCAAAGAGGATTTCCCCCGATTTCATTAACGAAATGAAAACAGTAACATAGAAGTTTCAACTACGCAGCCCACTACGATTGAACTACCTTAACATCTAAACATCTAAACATCTTGTTCGCAAAAGAACAGATCATCTGCATCCGGTTACAGAAAACAAGTCTAAAACCAGACATAACAAAGTCTCAGGACATAAAGGAAACATCTTCACAGCAGGAGCAGGAAACCGGCAGCCGTAAAGCAACAAGCACGCTAGCATGGAGTGCCCATTAGCTCCCCAGTCGTTGCACGCCCGGCCGCCACCCTTGCGATGCCCGATACACCTCACTTGCTATGCGCTCGACCAACTTTGCTCCCAGCTTCCGAAGTTGTTGCTCTGGGTTTCTTTTCTGCCAAATAGACCAGTCGGAAATCCAACCACATATCAGTCTAACAAGAATCATTGGATCATGAATTTTCTTCTGACGAAAAATAATGTCATTTCTACATTTCCAAATTGCCCAGAGTGCTGCAGAAACCCCCACTAAAATCAGGTTTATGTCAGTTTTTTGAAAAGTTTTCAGCCAAACATTCAGGCAATCACTCAAGTTGCGTGGAGTCAATCTGAGACCCCAGGTGCATTTGATCAAACTCCAAATCAACTTGTCTGTCGAACAAGAGAAGAAGAGGTGGTCAATGCTCTCATGCTGACCACACAATATACACAACCCCCCCCCCCCCCCCACTCCCCTTTTTTGAGCAAATTATCTTTCGTTAAAATGCTTCTTCTAACAACACTAGTAGAAAACAGGGCACTAGTCCCGGTTTCAGAGGGCCTTTAGTCCCGGTTCTGGAACCGGGACAAAACGATCGGGACTAATGCCCAAAACTTTTAGTCCCGGTTTGCTTACGAACCGGGACCAAAGGGGCTCCACGTGGCCGCTGCGGGGCGCCCAGGCAGGAGGACCTTTAGTCCCGGTTGGTAACACTAACCGGGACCAAAAGACGGCCACGCGTCAACAGCTCGCAGGCGCTGGGGTCTTTTTTTTGGAAGGGGGGTTTAGGGGTTTTGGAGGGTTAATTTAGGGGTTTCATATTGTGTTAGCTAACTAATAGAGAGAAGTGACCTCTCTTTCTCCGTGCTTGGTCGACGCTAGCTACTATACATATAGAGAGAACTCGACGCTAGCTAGTAAGCAAATGAAGGAAACCATTAATTACACAAGATCGTCATGAACATATATAGAGAGAAGTGACATCTCTCTCTCCGTGCTTGGTCGAGCAACAAGTTTTCGTATATCTATCCGACGCTACTACATATGTACAATATAACATCCCTTACAACCATTGCAATTTCACATGGTATTCTCCGTGTTCAGGTATGACGTGGTCAAGAAAGAATCCCGCCAATTCCTCTTGAATTGCTCGTATGCGATCATGTGGTAGGAGTTCATCCCGCATCTGCCAGATCTAATTTAAAGAAGCGGGTCAATACATATATATGAATGAAACTCAACACAATTGATGGTAATATATAAAATAAAATTGTGAATATTGTTTACGTACTTCAAATTGTTTCTCAAAGAAACCCCGCTCAGAGGTATAGTGGCGAATGAACTCGCATACGTAGTATCCACATAAATGAGTCCCGGGTGCCTCGTACAAGCACTTTACGAGAATAGAGTTCAATCAAACCGATAAGCAAACATGATAATGGTATTGATGAAACTAGAATCAATGAGAGATGCGCGGAACTAGCTAGTACTACTTACTCTGGGGTGTGTAAATCGCAGCTCGTTGTTTAGACCGGGAACCATTCGGGTGAACTTTTTCCAAACCCTGGCAGGCAAAGAAAATGATTACTTGATATCAGGAAATGAACGAAAGTTGCCGATATGGTCCCGGTATTGATTGAACTTACTTCTGGAGCATTGCAGTCTTGTCCGCATAATACTTGGGATCTTTACGGAGCGAGTCTAAGACAGTTACTAATGCCCCGTCAAGGTTAATGGATAGCAGAATATAGTGGAAGCTGCGCATGCATAACTCATCAATTACATTACTTAACCTCGAAACTGTTGGGGATATAACCCCGTAGTAAGACCCGCCCAGGATGGGCCGGGTCGTACTTGGCGGCTCATAGCCCAAGACCTGTGAGGTTGGCCGGAAGATGAAGACCAGGCCGCGTGGCGGCTTACCCAATGGGCTAAGGCGGAGGCCCAAGAGACGGAAGATGGTAAGAAGACCCAGGCAGTTAAGCCGCCCGGAGACGGCTTGCCCAAGGCGGCAAGGCGACTTAGAGGAAGAATAGACTACTTTGTGTAAGACGGTTTACGACGTGTAACCCAGGGCCTTGACCTCCTATATAAGGGCGAGTCCCTGGGGTGGATTAGAGAAGAAACGAAGTTATCGAGAACTAGGTCAAGAAATCCGCTCCCTTGTAATCGATACTCCAATTAATACAGCGCAAGCAGGACGTAGGCTTTTACCTCGACTTGAGGGGCCGAACCTGGGTAAACTCGTGTCCTTCGTCCCGATCAACCCCTTTGGGTCCACTACCATGGCGTTGGCCTCGAACCTAAGTCTTCGGACATCTGCCGTGTTAAAACCACGACAGTTGGCGCCCACCGTGGGGCTAGCGCTCGGTGGTGTTGAGTTCTCAAAGGGTTCTCTACCAGGGATCGAGGGGTATGCTGTCGGCAGGATGACCAAGAGTCGCCGCGGCCGGCTTTACATCGACGACGCCGGCTGGGGCCCCGAAGCTGACTCCATTGAGTACGGTTTCCGGGTCCCCTTCGGTGAGATTCACGTCTTCATCGGCAAGATCGGCGGATATGAACCCGGGCCGGACACCTGCACCGACATCGTCGAGCCGGCCCGACGCAAGCAACCCGCCCGACGCGTGCAACCCGCCCGTGATAAACCGGGCAGGAAGCATGTCTTCGTCGGCTTCACTCAGGGCATGGATCTCGAGGGATATATGTCGCAGGAGAAAACTCTCATCTGCTCCGAGGATGGATCTTCGAGCGGAGAGACGGAATCAATCTACCAGCTCCACGATGGCGGGCTCGGGGGCTACGTCGAGCCTTACCCCGAGTCGGAGTTCCATGAGCCGGAGGAGTATGAGCCGCCGAACCGCGCTGCCGTCTTCATGGCAGGTACAGCGGCGGCTCATGGCAGCTCAGCTGCCGAGGCAACCGGATCTGGGGCTGGCAGGCCACCGGCTCAGGTTCTTCTAGATCTGATGGATGAGCTTACAAACCTGATGGCGACTGAGGTCACGGCTGAAAACCAAGCGGCCCGTAATACGGAGATTGCGAGGTTGAAGAATCAGATGACTGAGGTCCAGCAGGAGATTAATGAATTGAAGGCTCAGATGGATGCTGAGGCGGAGCGCCTTAGGGCGGACGCTTTCCGTCTTGAGCTGGAACAGCAATCAGCAGCGGCGGTTCAGCGGATGAGGCATCAATCCCGCTTGCCGGATCAGTATGAAGCAAGAAACCTTTTTAACACGCCAGGAACGGGACAGAACGTACCTTTGGCCGTAACCCGGACGGCGGAAGTGCCTGGAAGCCGGGCGGCGGTTCAGCATCAGCAGATTAACCCGCCCCGGTGGAACCAGGTTACGCCAACTTCTTTTCCTACACCGCCGGGTCATTATTCTAACCCGGCGGAGAACATGGTGGTGGCGGCAACCCGGCTTGCTGCTATCCCAATCCCCGACGAGTCGCCTTTCGTGGAAGAGGTGCGGAACGCTGTTGGATACCTGCGGACGGCGGTGGCCCAGCAGGAGAAGTATACTTACAGCCGGAGTCGTGTGCACTCAACCCCCATCCCCAGTCGCAGTTATAGTCGGCGTTATGAGTCGCCGGCGGTGTCTAGCAGTGAACGACATCGGAACCCGCCGCGAGCTGATCGGGCGGCTCTGGATGCTCAAGCACTGGTGGATCAGGCGAGAGCACAGCGAGAGGCGGCGGCTCTGGCAGCAGCGGTGGCTTATCAGGAACCCACAGTAGCACCCTCCGTCTCAGTCGGAGCAGGGTTAACTTCCAGGGCTGTGGGGGTACCGTGTTTAACGCCGGCTTTGCGGAATGAGCGCCTGCCGAAGGATTTCAAGGGCCCTCGCAAGGTGCCCAATTACATGGCTGATTTGCCTCCAGAGGCTTGGATCGAAAGCTATGAGCTGGCCATGGAGATGTTGGATGTTAGTGATGCAGTATGTGCCAAGTACTTCATCATGATGCTGGAAGGGCCGGCTCGCACGTGGTTGAAGGGGTTGCCACCCAACACCATTACTTCCTGGGCCGAGTTGAAGGCGAAATTTATCAAAAATTTCAAAGGGACGTGCAAGCAGCCCATGACGATCGTGGATTTGGATCATTGTGTGCAACAGGCGGATGAGTCAGCCCATCGTTGGGTCCGGCGGGTCTCAACCATCATCCACTCTTCAGAACAGATCACGGCGGCTCAAGCGGTTTTGATTCTGGAGAAAAATTGTCACTTTACACCTTTGAAGCAGAAGTTTGGCCGGCTCAAGCGCTCGTGTCAAGACATGGGGGAGCTCATGGCGGCTCTTACCAAGTATGCAGACTCTGACAACACGAAAGACCCGGGCTCTGATGACGAAAAATTAGGTCAGGGGAAGAAGAGTAACAATGGAAAGGGTCAGCAGCAGAACGCGGCTGGAAACGGCAATTCTGGCAAGTGGAAACACCCGGACGGCGGGTCAGAGCTGGTGGCGAACACCAGCGCCGGAAACAACCGTGCTAAGGGCAATGGGAACTTCAGGCAGCACTTTAACAAGGGTAAAGCTCCTTTCAACCTGGAAGCGATGCTCAGTAAACCTTGTCCAGAGCATAGTCAGCCTGACAAGCCGGCAGGCCATACATGGAGGAATTGCAGCATTATGCGGCAGTTTCGAGACTACAGCCTTCAACAACATCATAACAAAGGCAATGGTCCGTCTGGCGGCTCAGGGCCAGGCGGGTCAGGAGCCGGCTTTGGTCCCGACGGTTCAGGGTCCGGTTACCAGGGTCAAGGCAATCAAGGACGTCATCATCAACAGTCTAGCGGTAGCGGCCAGCAGCAGCATAATCAGTCGGGTTTCCAAAGCAACCCGAAGCAGCTTAGCGGGGGTCAGTATCATGTTTTCACAACCAGCCTTGACAAGCGAGACCAGAAGGTGCGCAAGCGGGCGGTTAATGCGGTCATGCCAGATCTCCCGCAGTATTTGAAGTGGTCTGAGTATGACATCACTTGGAGCAGGGCGGATACGTGTTCACGAAGGTGCTTATGGATGGTGGCAGCAGCATCAACATTCTGTATTACGACACTTTCAGCTGGATGGGTTTGCTTGACAAGGATCTTAAGCCGTCTTCCACAGTGTTTCATGGTGTGGTGCCTGGCAAGTCGGCTTATCCGGTGGGCAAGATTTCTTTGGAGGTAGCTTTTGGTGATGAATACAACTACAGGGTGGAGTCCTTGTGGTTTGAGGTGGTCAAAATTAAAAGTCCATATCATGCTTTATTCGGACGGCCGGCTTATGCCAAGTTCATGGCTAGGCCTTGTTATGTCTACTTATAGCTCAAGATGCCCGGGTTAAGAGGAACTATTACCGTGCATGGTGATCGGAAGACGGCTCTCGAGCGTGAGGAACGTGATGCAGCTTATGCAGAGTCAGGTTGTGCAGAGGCAGAGCTCAAGTTTTACAAAGAGAATGTCGACCTGGAGGATATGTCTCCGTTGAAGAAGCCTACTACAGAATCAGAGCCGCCCCTCAAGTTTGCGGCGGATGATACCAAGCAGGTGTATTTCACCGAGGGCGACTCATCTCAGCAGTTCACTATCGGGGCTAACATGGACCCCGCATAGGAAAGCGCGCTCATCAAATTCATCCGTGAGAATCGGTACATCTTTGCATGGAAGCCGTCTGACATGCCGGGTGTACCGAGAGAATTTGCTGAGCACCATCTTAATGTGGATCCTAAGTTCAAGCCGATCAAGCAATTCCTTCGTCGTTTCAATGAAGAGCGGCGCAAGGCTATTGGAGAAGAGGTGGCCCGGCTCTTAGCGGCAGGGTTCATCGTGGAGGTCTTTCACCCGGAGTGGTTAGCTAACCCGGTGCTAGTGCTTAAGAAGAACGGCACTTGGCGTATGTGCGTGGATTACACGGATCTTAACAAAGCCTGTCCAGTTGACCCGTTTGCTCTCCCCCGGATTGATCAGATCATTGATGCAACGGCGGGTTGCGAGAGTTTATGCTTCCTGGACGCCTATTCAGGTTATCACCAGATCAAGATGGCAGTCAAGGACCAAGAGAAGACGGCTTTCATCACGCCTTTTGGTGCCTTCTGCTACGTGTCTATGCCTTTTGGGCTCAAGAGTGCCCAGGCGACTTATCAGCGTTGTGTGCAGAACTGTCTCCACAGTCAAATTGGGCGCAATGTTCATGCTTATGTGGATGATATTGTGGTCAAGTCAAGGAAGAAGGAAACTTTGCTGGACGACCTAAAGGAAACTTTCGATAACTTACGGGTTTACAAGATGATGCTTAACCCGGCCAAGTGTTTTTGGAGTTCCTGCAGGCAAGCTTTTGGGATTTCTGGTCTTTGAGCGTGGAATTGAAGCTAACCCGGACAAGATAAAGGCGATTACTTCTTTGTCTGAGCCGGCGTGCATAAACGACGTCCAGTGCCTGGCGGGTCAGATCGCTGCGTTAAGCCGATTCATACGCCGCCTGGGCGAGAAGGCAATCCCTTTATATCAGATGATGAAGAAAACAGACGATTTCGTCTGGAGCAAGGCGGCGGGTGAGGCGTTTGAGGCGCTCAAAAAGCAACTGACTGAGCCGCCAGTCTTGGCTGCTCCGGCTAAGAGGGAACCCTTACTCCTCTATGTGGCGGCTAACAACAGGGCAGTCAGCGCTGCGGTTGTTGTGGAGCGCAAGGAGGCAGGGAAGGAATATCCGGTTCAAAGGCCGATTTACTACGTCAGCGAAGTTTTGATTGAGTCCAAGCAGCGGTACCCGCATTGGCAGAAACTGATCTATGGGGTGTTCATGGCGAATCGAAAGCTGAAGCACTATTTCCCGGGACACCCGATCACAGTGGTTAGCTCTGCCCCGCTGGTAGACATAATTCAGAACAGAGAAGCCACTGGCCGGATTGCTAAGTGGGCATTGGAGCTTGGACCTCTTAATCTGAGGTATGTGCCTCGCACGGCTGTCAAGTCTCAAGCCTTTGTGGACTTTATAAATGACTGGACGGAGTGTCAGTCGCCATAGGAGAAGCCGGACAACACTTACTGGACGATTCACTTCGACGGGTCTAGACAGTTGGAAGGCTCGGGGGCTGGAGTTGTCTTAACTTCACCTAAAGGTGATAAGTTCTGTCATGTGCTAAGGCTGATGTTTCCTTGTACTAACAATGCAGCTGAGTACGAGGCTTTGCTTCATGGCCTCCGGGTGGCTAAGGAGATGAACCTAAGCCGGGTCAGATGCCTCGGCGACTCAGACCTCGTGGCTCAGCAAGTTTCAGGCACATGGGACTCCAAAGACCCACGGATGGCGGCTTATCGTCAGGCGGTTGATATCATTGCAGGCCACTTCAAGGGTTATCAGGTGGATCATATTGATCGTCGCAAGAACGAGGCGGCTGATGCATTGTCAAGACTCGGCTCTCAGCGTAAGCCGGTGCCGCCTAACGTATTCTTGGACGTGTTATATCACCCGTCGGTTAAGCTACATTCGGAGGAGGATCTGGCTATACCTGACCCGGAGGGGCAGTTGGTGGCGGCTCCGCATGCTATTCCTGACTGGACGTTACCTTACATGGCGTATCTAACTCGCGGCGAGTTGCCAGAGGACGAGACCTTGGCAAGGCAAATTATCAGACGATCTAAGTCCATGACGATAATCAACGGCGAGCTGCACAAGCGCAGCGTTACCGGCGTTTTCCAACGTTGTGTTTCACCTGAGGAAGGCAAGGAGATCCTGAATGAAATCCACGCCGGAGATTGTGGTCATCATGCCGGCTCAAAATCTCTGGTGGCCAAGGCTTTTCGACATGGTTTATTCTGGCTGACGGCTCATAAGGACGCAGAAAACTTGGTTCTCAGGTGTGATGGCTGTCAGAAGTTCGGGCGACGTGCTCACGTGCCGGCTCTGGAATTGCGCATGATCCCAATTACCTGGCCGTTCGCGGTTTGGGGGCTTGATATGGTCGGACCCTTCAAGAGATCCAAAGATAAGAAGACCCACCTTTTGGTAGCGGTGGATAAGTTTACCAAGTGGGTAGAGGCTGAGCCGGTCAGCAAGTGTGACGCGGCTACGGCGGTTCAGTTTGTCAAAAAATTGATCTACCGCTTTGGTTACCCCCACAGTATCATCACAGATAATGGCACAAACCTGTCCAAGGGGGCTATGCAGGCCTTCTGTGAAAGTGAACACATCCGGCTTGATGTTTCTGCTGTGGCTCATCCACAGTCCAATGGTCAGGCGGAGCGGGCTAACCTGGAGATCCTGAGAGGTATCAAGCCCCGGCTTATGGTTCCTCTGCAGAGAATGCCGGGTTGTTGGGTTGAGGAGTTACCATCAGTTCTATGGAGCATCAATACAACTCCCAACAGGTCAACAGGCTATACGCCTTTCTTCATGGTTTACGGCGCAGAAGCTGTGTTACCAAGTGACATACGTCATGATTCGCCAAGAGTGGCGGCTTACGTTGAGGAAGACAATGAGACGGCGCGTCAGGACGTGTTGGATGCTTTGGATGAAGAGCGTGATCTGGCGGCGGCTCGATCGGCGATTTATCAACAAGACTTGCGTCGCTATCACAGCCGCAGGGTTAAGACCCGGACGTTTCAAGAAGGCGACTTAGTGTTGCGCCTGATTCAAGATCAGACGGACGCGCACAAGTTGTCTCCTCCATGGGAAGGGCCTTTTGTGGTTAGCAGAAACCTCAACAATGGGTCATACTATCTCATCGACGTACGGGACGAGTCACGCACTTCTGGACAGGAGACCTACCGGCCGTGGAACATTGCTCATCTGCGGCCTTACTATACTTAGAGTCATTGACTCCCCCCATTGTATATCATCATTGTATATATCACATATATATAATAAAGTTGGCATCCCTGCAAGGCGGGGCCTCTGCCGTTTTACGTATCTCACATTGCTCAAAGATGGATACGACCATACGATCATTTGGGGGCTTTCAACCTGCCGGCTTAAGCTTCAACCCTCTTGGTCAGGCTCTTCAGTCGAAATTACAAGGTCACTTGGGGGCTTCTAACCCGCCGGGTTAAGCTTCACCCTCTTGGTCAGGCTCTTCAGCCAAGATAGCACCATCAACCGGCGGCTTACAAGACGGCGGCTTACAAGTTGTTGGGTCAGTTAGTATCATTGACAAGGTCGATCGGGGGCTTTCAACCCACCGGGTTAAGCTTCAACCCTTTCGATCAGGCTTTTCAGCCACGGTAAGGCGGGTCGTGGACCCAACCGTTGACTCCGTCAACAAAAGATCACTAGGGGTGTAGCGAGTTGTGAACTTACCCCCTTTTCCGATCTGTAAGGCCGGGTTATACCTGCCTGTAAGTAGCTGCCGCTTTGCCAGGGGTGCAGCAAGTTCTAAAACTTACCCCCTGCAAGGGCCTCTTACAGCGGCGAGGCAAACTCTTTTATCTGCAAGGCCGGGTTATACCTGCCTGTAAGTAGCTGCCGTTTTGCCAGGGGTGCTGCGAGTTCTAAAACTTACCCCCTGCAAGGGCCTCTTACAGCGGCGAGGCAAACCCTCCCAACTGCTGCGTACTCTCCGCCAAGTGGCCCATCGTACCCTTGAGGTTCAAACGATGAATTTACGTCACGTGAGAAGTAGCTTATGGGAACTACGGGTGCTCACACCCTGCTGCGTCTCTTTCTAGTTCGCTGCGTTCTAATCAGTTAATCTCGTCCAGAGACCCTGAGCCGTCTAAAGAGTTAACGGTCAATCTCGTTCGAGACCCTGTACTGTTATGAGTTCAAGCAGTGAGTCCACCGAGAAGAACCGGCTTATGATTTTTTTAAAGGTTATGCAAGATCCAAAGTCTCCGGGTTATGCTTTTTCAAGCCGCCCTTACGACAAAACAGAGTTGTTTTGTTTATCTTTTTACAGGGTTTATCGTTTCAGATGAGCCGCCGTGCAAGCCGGTATCATAAGCCGGACAAAGACAAACAAGGCATATATCAAGTAAGGCAAAAGATTTACACGTGCACGATGGCACGGCTCAGACAGAGAATTTTTTGCTATGCCTATTTCAAAGCTCTCCACGAGAGCCCAAAAGGCAACAGGCTTAAGTTTTGTACAACTCAGTTCGGCGGCTCAGGCGGCCGAGTTATCAAATTTCTAGTGATTAGCTTGATGGCGGGTCATCCTGCGCCGGGTCTTCGACCTCCTCTATCTGAAGATTGTCCACATCCCAGTTACAGTTTGTTAGAGCTACAAACTGAGCCTCTTCAAAGAGGGGAGACGGGTCAATCTCAGGGGCGAAGAGGTGCTTACGGCGAGCGGGAATCAATCTCTGGTTTCAAAAGTCGGACCGCGCACTCTCTTGCTGGGCTCGCTGTAAGCCGCCTGGTATGTTGACAGATCAAGTTCATCCACCAATGTTGATGCAAGCACCCTGGAGGCTTTTCTACACTTGGCATAGTCAGCTTCTGTGAACTCTGAGCCGTCATCTTTTCTTGATGGAAACCCGTCCATCATTTCAACAGCAGACAGCTCCGGAGCAAAGGCTAGGCACTGGCTCAGCGCGGCCATGGCTCCCTGACGGGCGGCTGATTTTTTGAGCTCTCCAATTTGCTTTGGCAGAGTTGAAAGTAGTTCTATGACTCCCTTCATATGCTTGGGGATGCTCTGCTCAGTTAACATCACCTTGATAGTGCAAAGGGTACCGCAATACAGTTGCTCCGCCAAAGAGTACACTGCCTTCAATCGCAACAAGCTGTCGGATGAAAATTGGCGGCTCCTTTCTCGCCTGCAAGGAAGGGTTTGGTGGTGCCAGCAAGGTTATTTAGTATGGAAAGGAAAATCACTATGTATTACGTGCTTACCAAAGATAGCAGAAGTCATGCTGGATATGTGGTGTTTCAGAGTTTGCAATTCTTCTGACACAAGCTTTAGCCGCCCTTCCGCATCGTCTGCGCGTTTGGTCAGGGCGGCTTGTTCCTTTTCGGCAGTCTTCCTAAAAAGAGCAAACTCAACTTGCATCTTCTCAAGTTCTTCTATGGCAATCCGCCACTTATTTTCCGCCTCGGACCGAGCGGTTTGTTGTGAAGCAAGATTTCCTCTTAGGCTGGTCAGTTCAGACTCAGCCGCTTCTAAGTTGTCCTATATCATGCAAGTGCAAAACAGGGTTAAGTCGCCAGGCTGAGCTATTGGAGGATAATTGATGACACAGCTATGCTACAAGTCTCAAGCAGATTGCAAGCAATATGCTTGACACTTGGGGGCTAATGTCTGTTTGCTCTTCAAGTCTACTTCCGGCTCATCTCTGCGACGATAAGCCGGCACTTGGGGGCTACAGGCGACGCTCTCAAGTCTTTCATTAAGTTCCGGCTCATCTCTGCAACGATAAGCCGACACTTGGCGGGGCTACACGCGACGCTCTCAATTCTTTCCTTAAGTTCCGGCTCATCTCTGCAACGATAAGTCGGTACTTGGGGGCTACAATTGGCGCTTTACAGATCTGCAACACAGTCCCGGCTCATCTTCATGAAGATCAGCCGACCCTTGGGGGCTACAATCAGTGTTTTCAAAGTTTCCAGTGAAATTCCGGTTCATCATTTTATGTTAACCCGGACTTGGGGGCTACCATTGATCACACTCTACAACTTGAGTATCGGCTTACCATCTACACTAACCCGATACTTGGGGGCTACACGTCAAGCTACTCGGAATATGATGTAGATTGGAAGATCCGGTCTACTATCTGCAATACTAAACCAGCCCTTGGCGGCTATATAAGGGTGTAAGGAAAGGCAGGCAAAGGGCTTACCTCGTATTTTTTCTTCATCATATTAACAAGCTTGAGCTCCAAGTTCTGACTTGTCGTCAGGCGGTTCAGGTAACCAGCATGGAGTTCATCAGCAGTCAGCTTCTCCAATGATGGGAATTCAAATTCAAACTTCTCAGGCAAAGAAGTTTCAGCCTGGCTAGTATGCCTTGTCAGCACATGAGGTTCAGGGGTCTGATGACCCATCCCAGTAATGACAACTTCTGGAGGGCTGGGCGGTTTAGGGTCATCCCTTGCAGGGTTTTCAGCGGCCGTGTCATAACCCGCCGGCTCTGATGGCTGGTGAGTATCGTCAGGTGCGTCCTTCATAATATCACTAGGCTCAGCATGAGTCAAAGGGGAGGCCGGCTTAGCAAATGCAGGCTCCTGGGCAGAAGGGGCGGCAGCAGACCCGCCAGTTTTCCTTCGTTTCGCTTGTGCCCTGGAAGGCGCAGACAAAGGTTACATAGAGGTCAAGAGTGTTAAAACATTTGGTGCAAAAGTAAAAAATACGCACTCCGGGTTGATCTTCATTGGAGGCAACTTGGAGGCAGTCGAGTCGCCAGAAGAAGGAGGAGAGTCCTAAAGGCAGTTAAGGTAATACAAAGCAGAGTAAGGTTACAATGCAAGGTTGATTACAGTTATGTTTCAGTTAAAGAATACCTCAGCTGGCCGTTTCCGTTGAGCCGGAGCATGTGATAACCCGGACACGAGATCGTCAGAGCCGGCGCTCCAGGTCTGACGTCGGGAGGTGTGCTGTTACTTTTTCAAAAGAAAATTGGGGTCTAAATGAGCAAGAGGATGAGAGAAGGGGACTTTCCGGACGACCCGCCGTACTCTGTCTTGTGGAAAGATCTCTGAGTCAGAAATGTCAATTACCTCAGGGGCGTTTGCGTGGCTCACCTCCGTTTCGTCCTGTGAGTAATTATTGTCAATAAGTTGCATAAAGAGACGGCCAAGGGAGTCAAGTTCTACCTCCGAGTCATCAGATTCAAGCGGCTCTGGAGTGGCGGCTTTCTTCTTTTTCTGAGCAGGGGTTTTCACCTTTGGCTTCCTCGTTGGCAGGTTATACTTCTTTTTCTAGAAGGGGAGTCGGCCTGTACGTAAGCCGCCAACAAAGGTTAAAAGGTGCAAGACAAATATGACCAATTAAGGGAAAAAGGGTCTTACATCTGGAGCTGGGTTCTTGGCATAAAAGGGTTTAAGCCCGGTTTTGTTGCAAACCGATTGCTTTTCACCTAGAAGACCTTTGACGGTGGAATTGATATCTTCATCGGTCAGAGGGGTGGTGTTGAAGCAGAGGGGGTCATTGGGCTCACCCGTATATTCGTGCATAGGCCGGTCACGCCGACTCAGTGGCAGGATCTTCCAGCTGACCCAGCAGCGGGTTAGATCGACGCCTGTCAAGCCATTGGCCATTAAGGCTCTGATCTTTGCGAAAGTTGGAGCATATTTTGCTCGTTCTGTGGCTGACATCCGGCTTGGAAGGTCTCCGGAATTGGGAAGCCGGGTATAGGGCGATAACCCGGCAATGGATTTTCTCCTTCTGGAGAAGTGTCTTTACAATAAAACCAAGTCTTGTTCCAGTCTTTTGGATGACTTGGCAAGGTAGCTATTGGGTATGGCAAATCTCTCCGTCTCTGGATTGTAATGCCCCCAAGCTCTAAACTTGGCCCAGCCGCCATTTCAGTTTGGCGGTTAGCATAATGGTAGTCATGGAAGAGGTCAACAGACGGCTCTTCTTGCAGATAGACTTCACTCAAGACCTGGAACTGGCAAATGTTGGTGACTGAATTTGGGCCTATGTCTTGAGGATGAAGCTTGAAGAAGTGAAGAACATCTCGAAAGAATTTTGACCCGGGAGGGCTGAACCCGCGGAGGATATGATCAGTAAATATGATAACCTACCCCTCCTTGGGTTCAGGCCTTTTTTCTGACCCTGGTACCCGCCAATGTATAACATCTTTAGCCGGCAACATACCCGACTCAACAAAATTAAGCAGAAGTTCTTCAGTAACGCCGGAGCAGACCCAATCACAGGATGATGGTGCCCTTGACATAATGGCGGGTTAGGCTGCAAAGGCACGAAATGCGGCGGGTTAGAAAAATATCAAATGGATAAGACAGTTGTGATCAGTATAATGGTGAAGAGTTAAACCGCCAAAGCATATTGATCAAGAGCCGCCAAACATAATGGCGGGTTAGATGGACAAGGTGACGCTGGAAAATATGACTAAGTACAGAAAAACAGGTTTTGCATATTGTTGTATCAGTCGCAAGATCTACGGGCAAGGGAAATGAAATATATTCAAGACCTAAAAAGCAGATGAAGAACAGGCGAACGGTACGCGGTGGAAACTGTAATACAGATTCAAGGCAAATAGGGCATTGGTATTAGGAGCATAACCGCAGTGGATGGACAGCACTACGGGGTGTGAGGCGATGCTTGGTGGTCTCTCTACGTTATGAACACCGATGAACACCGAAGAGCTCGGGAACCCTAATGAGGATAGATGCGGATTCGACAAGGGCCGGAATGAATACCTTGTGGATGCGGATGCGCCGGCGAGGCTTTGGGCCATTTCAGGTTGATGCAGTGGCCAGGCGATGGGGGCAACGGCGAGGTCCAGTTGCGGGCGGCGGAGCTCTGGAGATGCGGTTGCTCAAAGGAAGAACACGATAGCGACAGTAGAGGAGGCGGAGAAAGGGAAAAGGGGCACACGTGTCCCTATTTATAAGTTGGAAGGGCAACAGTGCGCACGAAAATTGGGGAGGCACAGTGATGACTGACCGAGCGCGGCGCCTCGATTTTCGGGATGACCTTTCAATAAAAAGATCCGTTATACATGTCATGGAATCTTTTCAGGATATTCGATATGACGTCATGGCGGGTTACAAGTTGTTTTTTCAGATGACAGAATATGAAGACTCGCCGCCTAGTGAATTGAAGATTGACATGAGCTGGCTCAAATCAACCTGGGGCCTAATGTTGGGGATATAACCCCGTAGTAAGACCCGCCCAGGAGGGTCCGGGTCATACCTGGCAGCTCATAGCCCAAGACCTGTGAGGTGGGCCGGAAGATGAAGACCAGGCCGCGTGGCGGCTTACCCAATGGGCTAAGGCGGAGGCCCAAGAGACGGAAGATGGTAAGAAGACCCGGGCGGTTAAGCCGCCCGGAGACGGCTTGCCCAAGGCGGCAAGGCGACTTGGAGGAAGAATAGACTACGTTGTGTAAGACGGTTTACGACGTGTAACCCAGGGCCTTGACCTCCTACATAAGGGCAAGTCCCTGGGGCGGATTAGAGAAGAAACGAAGTTATCGAGAAGTACGTCAAGAAATCCGCTCCCTTGTAATCGATACTCCAGTTAATACAGCGCAAGCAGGACGTAGGCTTTTACCTCGACTTGAGGGGCCGAACCTGGGTAAACTCGTGTCCTTCGTCCCGATCAACCCCTTTGGGTCCACTACCATGGCGTTGGCCTCGAACCTAAGTCTTCGGACATCTGCCGTGTTAAAACCACGACAGAAACCGAATATGCACAAGACAGTAACACTCACTTGAAGTTGTAAGGAAAGAGTATTTCCCCTTTGTTTTGATGTCTAAGGAACGCTTCTAGCAAGTTGTCCTCGGAATCTTTGGCCTCGTTTTGTACCGACCATTCATTTACGGTATTTGGGCTAATGAACCCAATGTCATAGATTTGTTCGTTTTTGCATTCGACCATCTTCAATCTGCATAATATAGTGAGGATAATTATATATACATGCAATGAACGAGGTGAGCTAGAGACTTAATTATAGAAGTAATACTTACAGACAGTAGCAAGTCATGAGTTGTTTGTCGAGGGCCTCTTGATTGTATAACTGAAATAACCCCACAAATTCAACAGGCAGCAGGTCGACTCCAGGGAAGTCATGCTCTTTTTTAATTCCGATCATGAAACTGTGGTTAGATGAGGATGATCAGGTTTGACGACAGGCTTCCTGTGCTCGTATCTAAAGACGTCTACTACCTCAGCCGTTTCAAACTGTACATCATCGGGCAGGTAATCATCAAGAGTGGTACCGGGCAGTAGCACCGGATGATTAGCGTTGTCGCTAGACGTCGACACCTTGAGCGGGGGGGGGGGGGGCATGATTGCTTCTCTTGTTCACCGAGCTCGGGAATTGTTTTCCTACTTCTTCGTTTTTTGTCTCTTGCAGCACTGGAAGTACTTCCCGACCGCTGTGCTTCAGCATGTGTCTTAGTAATTATGCGGTCATAGTTGGATAGCCGAGTCCGTGGTGGTCGCTTCAGGGCATGCAGAGTGCGCTTCGCTTTCACCGGATCTACCGTTTCCTTCAGAGGTGGATCTTTCCGTGCAAAATGGGCCTTCACTTCGGCTGCACTGATTTCAGCGTTTTCCTCTTCGGTCCTGTCATATGGTAACTTCGGAAGAGGCTTGAGGCTTGGACCAAATTTGTATTTCTTCCCACCTATTGTACTGCTAGCCGCAGGAGCAGCGGCAGTGACTCTCTTCCACCGTTGCTGACGCGCCGGAGGAGGCATAGTGCCCTGACGCGCCGGAGGAGGAGGAGGAGGAGGAGGCGGAGTGCCCTGACGCGCCGGAGGAGGCGAAGGAGGAGGCGGAGTGCCCTGACGCGCCGGAGGAGGCAGAGTGCCCTGACGCGCCGGAGGAGGCAGAGTGCCCTGACGCGCCGGAGGAGGAGGAGGAGGCGGAGTGCCCTGACGCGCCTGAGGAGGCTGAGTCTGCTGAGGCGTCCAGTTTGGAAGCTTGATGTACTCTTTTCTCCATAGACAGGTACTCCTCAAAGCATTTTCCAGAAGAATAATATCCTCTTCACTTGTAGGGTTGTCAAGCTCCAGCCCCTCAAATCCATCCATTATTTCATCCACCGTCATAACAGCATAGCCATGTGGAATCGGACGGCAATGGAAAGTTCCCTCAACTCGAGGAGGTACAACAGAGCCGACCGCCGCCTTGAAGGTCAGGTTCTGGCATTTTGTCATTAGCTCGCAATGTTCAGCCGCTGTGATACTATCCACGGGGTAGCGAGGAGCTGTGAAATCAGGCTGAACGAGCTCCGTGGAAGCCACGCTGCTTCTCCCCTGAGATGGTGGGCTAGCGTCGAAGGAAGGATCTTCGCGCCGCTCAGATGGTTGGCCGGTAGCTCGCTGGCTCTCAAGTTCCTCTAGTTTTGCTAATCTTGCACTGAGCTTCTGCATTTCGCTTGCTTCATGTTTCCTTTTTCTCTCTCGGCTTCTATAATCACCGCTGTCGGGAAACCCAAGCTTCCACGGAACGGAGCCTGGTGTGCCTCATGTTCGTCTAGGGTGTTCAGGATTCCCGAGGGCCTCTGTCAGCTCGTCCTTCTCTCTATCGGGAATGAATGTCCCTTCCTGCGCTGCCTTGATTGCTGCCTGAAGCTTCCGAAAGGGTATTGCAAGTTGCTCGTCAGTCCAAACACACTCCCCTGTTTCTGGGTCCAAAGTTTCCCCAACCCCGAAGAACCAAGTCCTTGAACGATCTGGCCAGTGCAATGTCGCTGGTTGGACATTCTTAGCAGGCAGGTCTTGTTCAGCTTTGTCCCACAACTGCCGGGCTTTGTAGTAGCCACCTGACCCCGTGTGATGGTGATACTTCTTCTTTGCAGCATTTTTCTTGTTTGTCAGTGGCCATTTCTTAACCTTCTCCGATTTCTTGTAGGCCACAAATTTGGGCCATTGATCTTTTATCTTCTCATATCGACCGATGAATTTTGGAGTCTCCTCTTTCTCGACAAACTTTGTGTTCAACTCTTTCTTCCAGTTCCTGAATAGTTCTGCCATCTTCTTAAGAGAAAACGCCTTGACCTTTCGCTCTATAACTGGGTTATTCGGATCCTCCTCTCGCGGTAAGCTGAAATTTGCCATCAGCTCGGTCCAAAGATCATCTTTCAGTCTATCATGGACATAAGAAACTTCAGGGTCCTTATTATTCTTATTCCATTGCTGGGTGTTGATCGAGACATAGTCCCTAACAACAACTCCACACTGATGTACAAATGCGTCCTTGGTCCGCTTGGGAGCAATCGGTTGGCCATCTTTCGCGACTTCTGTGATCGTGAACCTTTCATCCAGGCGCAACCTTTTCTTTGGGTCTCGTCTCCTTACCTCGTCGGACTTTGAAACAGTTGAGGCTCCCTCCTCCGTTCCGTCACCGGAGCCGTGATCATGATCTCCTTCCTCCGCCATTCGGTCACCGGAGCCGTCATGATCTCCTTCCTCCTCCATTGTTGGATCACCGGAGCCGTCATCCTCTCCTTCCTGATAATCGATGTCGTTGAGATACGACAAGGGATCACCTCCGGCAAGGATTATATCCCCCAACAACTGTTCTTTTTCTAAGTCTCTTTGATCTATAGTTTCTGCAAGTATTATACAACATGGCAATATACAAACATGAGATATGCAAATCAATACAAGGCAACAATACGATCATATAATATCACTAATACATCATCGAATAGTATCGCTAATACATCATCGAATATTATCATTAATACATCTCGAAAATTATTATATAATATCACTAATACAGATATAGTTGACGTCTCGCGGCGCAGACGGTGGACACCCAAAGAGAAGGAACTATGACAAGATCATAGTTCGGGTGAGATCCCTGAAGAACCTGCCAGGTATTGGAGAACCTGGCGTCCAACGCAGCCATGTAGCGTCGGACGTGCTCGTCCTCCTCCCTGACACGGCGACGTACCACCTCCGCGGGGGCCGGCTCCCTCTGCACTGACAGTGGTCCACCCGACCGCCACCAAAGAACCTCCGGGTCGATGACGGGACCCTCATTCCTCACCAAGCTGGGCGCCCCGGAAGGCAGCACCTCCCAGTGCCAGCCCGGCAGAGCCCAGTCCTGGACATGGCACCTCTCAAGCAGGTGGTCACCGGCGCCGAGTCGACGACGAGGATGCGGGCCGGGCATCGTCGATGTCGAGAACAAATTCTACAACTATTTAAATTCCTACTATTTAATAAACTTTAATAAAGATGATTGCATTTGACAACTATGAAAATAATAACATATGTAACAACAATGACACATTTTCTACTTAAGCGATCGTCGGGGACTCCTCCCCGGCGATCGTCGGGGAGTCCTCACTGACGATCGCCGGCGAACTCCTCACCGGCGATCGTCGGTGAACTCCTCACCGGCGATCGTTGGGGACTCCTCATCGGCGATCGTCGGGGACTCGGGGTTCGTCGACTCGGGACTCGTGGTTCGACGACTCGGGACTCGAGACTAAAAAAACAACTAAACTAAAAAACTAAAACAACTAAACTAAAAAAACTAAAACAACTAAACTAAACTAAACTAAAAAAACTAAAACAACTAAACTAAACTAAACTAAAACAACTAAACTAAAAAAACTAAAACAACTAGGTGGCCGTCGCACGTGGCCGTGGTGGCCGCGGTGGAGGGGGATCGGAGCAGGTGGCAGGAGATCACCGGCGCGACGGGGCTCGGGGGAGGAGGTGCGGGCGGCGACGACGGGGCTCGGGGAGGAGGCGCGGGAGGCGTCCGGCGTCGGGGGGGCGACGACGTTGACGAGGACGAGGAGGCGCGCGGGGACGGGCTCGGGGCGGCGGCGACGAGGCGCGCGGGGACGGGCTCGGGGCGGCGGCGAGGTCGGGCTCGGGGGCGGTGGCGACGACGGGCTCGGGGGCAGCGGTTAGGACAGGCTCGGGGGCGGCGGCGACGACGAGGACGGGCTCGGGGGCGGTGGCGACGACGAGGATGGGCTCGGGGGCGGCGGCGAGCTCCAGCAGCCTGGCGGCGTCGGGGCAGGGCGTCGGCGTCGGGGCGAATGGGAGAGATTGGGGGAAATTTCGACAAGTCCCACCTTATATGCGAACACCTTTGGTCCCGTTTGGTGTCTCCAACCAGGACTAATACCCCGCTTTCGTCCCGGTTGGTGCCACCAACCGGGACCAAAGGTCAATTTCAGCAGCCCAAAGGGCGGGAAGCAGAGACCGTTGGTCCCGGTTGGTGGCTCCAACCGGGACTAAAGGTGGGCATTAGTCCCGGTTGGTGCCACCAACCGGGACGAAAGGGCTGCATTGGTCCCGGTTGGAGCCACCAACCGGGACTAAAGGGTTGGTCCTGGCTGTGATGGGAGTTTAGTCCCACCTCGCCAAGCGAGGGGCGCTCGCACCGGTTTATAAGCCTGCCCCTCTCTGCCTTGTTGAGTTACTCTCAAAGTGAAAATCGATGCCCTTATACGGGAAATTTGACCTGAAATCAAAGTGAATTTCACTCTGATTTCAGGTTGAATTTTCCCTATAAGCGCATCTATGTTCATTTTTGCTATTTTTTATGTTATTTTTTTGCATATTAAAAGTTCTTAATAAAAATTACTTTATGAATATTCTTTTTGCTATTAAAGTTTTTAACAAAAATAACTTTTGGAAGATGTCTATCTCGGACTGCATCGTCTATTACAAATAACCTTGGGAAAAAATGTCTATTACAAAGGGATTTCAATTTTTTAAACTTATTTTAACTCAAGACTTTTTCTGCATTCAATATGCACCATTCAAAGCCACATCATCATTTTTCAACCCTTTTCTGACTTCATTTACTATTTTTCATGCATTTCATGATTTATTTTCAGCTAAAATGACCCTGAATTGAAAAGCACTGCAAATGAACTCTGAAATGGTTGCAAGTTGTCATGGTATCATCATTTCACCCACATAGCATGTGCTAAAAAGTTGAGAGGGTTACGGCAAAAACTGGATGCACTTCATGTACAAAATGAACAATCTCTTTCGAAGTGTCAGGGTTTTGGACGAAAACTCATCAGTTACAAAAGGATTTCAAATTTTTAAACATATTTGAACTCAAGACTTTTTATGCATTCAGTATGCACCATTCAAAGCCACATCATCACTTTTCAAACCTTTTCTGACTTCATTTCCTATTTTTCATGCATTTCATGATTTATTTTGAGCTAAGATGACCCTGAATTGAAAAGCACTGCAAATGAACTCTGAAATGGTTGCAAGTTGGCATGGTATCATCATTTCACCCACATAGCATGTGCTAAAAAGTTGAGAGGGTTATGGCAAAAACTGGATGCACTTCGTGTACAAAATGAAAATCACTTTCGAAGTGTCAGGGTTTTGGATGAAAACTCATCAGTTACAAAAGGATTTCAAAATTTTAAACATATTTGAACTCAAGACTTTTTCTGCATTCAATAGGCACCATTCAAAGCCACATCATCACTTTTCAAACCTTTTCTGACTTCATTTGCTTATTTTCATGCATTTCATGATTTATTTTGAGCTAACATGACCCTGAATTGAAAAGCGCTGCAAATGACCTCTGAAATGGTTGCAAGTTGGCATGGTATCATCATTTCACCCACATAGCATGTGCTCAAAAGTTGAGACGGTTACGGCAAAAACTGGATGCACTTCATGTACAAAATGAACAATCTCTTTCGAAGTATCAGGGTTTCAGACGAAAACTCATCAGTTACAAAAGGCATTTCATTTCTTGACATGTAACTGCAGTGATATTCTAGATCAAAGTCATCATCAGAATAGTTGTGGAGAGAAAGTCTTCACTTTTTCTTCGCGTGTGTCCCTTGCTTATTGCGCCATAACCATGGATAATCTTCATCGTTTAACAGGGTGCTTGGGTCAGCCTTCACTTTGAAGGGAGGAATTTCATGAAACTTTTCATAATCTTCAGACATGTCTGTCTTGCCCTCCACTCCCACGATGTCTCTTTTCCCTGAAAGAACTATGTCGCGCTTTGGGTCATCGTATGATGTATTCGCTTCCTTATCTTTTCTTTTTATCGGTTTGGTGGACATGTCCTTCACATAGAAAACCTGCGCCACATCATTGGCTAGGACGAATGGTTCGTTTTTGTACCCAAGATTGTTCAGATCTACTGTTGTCATTCCGTACTGTTGGTCTACCTGTACCCCGCCTCCTGACAGATTGACCCATTTGCACCGAAACAAAGGGACCTTAAAATCATGTCCATAGTCAAGTTCCCATATGTCCACTATGTAACCATAATATGTGTCATTTCCCTTGTTGGTTGCTGCATCAAAGCGGGCACCACTGTTTTGGTTGGTGCTCTTTTGAACTTGGGCGATCGTGTAAAATGTATTCCCATTTATCTCGTACCCTTTGTAAGTCAATATAGTTGAAGATGGTCCCCTGGCCAACGAGTACAGCTCATCTGCAACAGTGGTGTTACCCATGAGATGTGTGTGCAACCAACTGCCGAAAGTCCTGATGTGTTCACATGTAATCCAGTCGTCACACTGCTCCGGGTGTTTGGAGCGCAGAATATTCTTGTGTTCATTGACATACGGGGTCACCAAGGTAGAATTATGTAGAACAGTGTAGTGTGCTTGAGACCAAGAATGCCCGTCCCTACATATTATTGAATTCGCTCCTAGCATGCCTTTTCCAGTCAGTTGATAACCCACAAGTATAGGGGATCGCAACAGTTTTCGAGGGTAGAGTATTCAACCCAAATTTATCGATTCGACACAAGGGGAGCCAAAGAATATTCTCGAGTATTAGCAGCTGAGTTGTCAATTCAACCACACATGAAAGACTTAATATCTGCAGCAAAGTATTCCGTAACAAAGTAGTATGGAAGTAACGCAAACGATGGCAAAGTGACAGTAGAAGTGTTGTAGTGATTGTAACAGTAGCAACGGGAAAGTAACTTAGCAAAGATCAATATGGAAAAACTCGTAGGCAATAGATCAGTGATGGATAATTATGTCGGATGGCATTCATCATGCAACAGTTATAACATAGGGTGACACAGAACTAGCTCCAATTCATCAATATAATGTAGGCATGTATTCCATATATAGTCATACGTGCTTATGGAAAAGAACTTGCATGGCATCTTTTGTCCTACCCTCCCGTGGCAGCAGGGTCCTAATGGAAACTAAGGGATATTAAGGCCTCCTTTTAAAAAAGAACCGGACCAAAGCATTAGCACTTAGTGAATAAATGAACTCCTCAAACTACGGTAATCACCGGAAAGAATCCCAGTTATTGTCACCCTGGGGGATGCGGATCATAACTCGTAATAGGTGTCTACAACTTGCAAGATAGGATCAAGAACACATATATATTCATGAAAACATAATAGGTTCAGATCTCAAATCATGGCACTCGGGCCCTAGTGACAAGCATTAAGCATAGCAAAGTCATAGCAACATCAATCTCAGAACATAGTGGATACTAGGGATCAAACCCTAACAAAACTAACTCGATTACATGGTAAATCTCATCCAACCCATCACCGTCCAGCAAACCCACGATGGAATTACTCACGAACGGTGGAGAGCATCATGAAATTCGTGATGAAGGATGGTTGGTGATGACGACGGCATCGATTTCCCCTCTCCGGAGCCCAAATCAGGCCCCAAATCTGCCCTCCCAAGGAAGAACAGGAGGTGGCGGCAGCTCCGTATCGTAAAACGCGATGAACTCTTCTTCTCTGATTTTTTTCTCCCCGAATAGGAATATATAGGAGTGGAAACGAGGTCGGAGGAGCAACAGGGGGCCCACAAGCCACAGGGGCGCGCCCCCCTGGCTTTTCGCCAGGTGGTGGGCCCCCTGCAGTTGATTCTTTCGCCAATATTGTTTATTGATTCCAAAAATATTCTCCGTAAATTTTCAGGTCAATCTGAGAACTTTTATTTCTGCACAAAAATAACACCAAGGCAATTCTGCTGAAAACAGCGTCAGTCCGGGTTAGTTCCATTCAAATCATGCAAATTAGAGTCCAAAACAAGGGCAAAAGAGTTTGGAAAAGTAGATACGTTGGAGACGTATCAACTCCCCCAAGCTTAAACCTTTGCTTGTCCTCAAGCAATTCAGTTGATAAACTGAAAGTGATAAAGAAAAACTTTTACAAACACTGTTTGATCTTGCTGTTGTAAATATGTCTAACTTATGTTCAGATTTTCAGCAAAGATTATAGACTAACCACATTCACAGTCACATTTAGGTCTCACATTTACTCATATCAATGGCATAACCAACTAGCGAGCAATAATAATAAGTCTCGGATGACAACAATTTTATCAAAACAATCATGATACAATATGACATAATGGTATCTCGCTAGCCCTTTCTGAGACCGCAAAACATAAATGCATAGCACCTCCGAAGAACAAGGACTGACTAGACATTGTAATTCATGGTAAAAGAGATCCAGTCATACTCATACTCAATATCAATTAATAGCAAAGCATACAAATGACGGTGGTGCTCTCTAACTGGTGCCTTTTGTGAGAGGGTGATGACTCATTAGTAAGATAAAATAGATAGGCCCTTCACAGAGGGAAGCATTGATTTGCAGAGGTGCCAGAGCTCGATCTTTTAAAACAAGGATGAATAATAGTTTTGAGAGGTATGCTTGTTGGGCAACGCGACAGAAAATAAAAATTTCCGGTATAGCGAGCACGCCCAGGACCACTATGGAGACTGCATACAAGGTTTGATCTGATCCGTACCGACTCGAAGCGCAGCGGAAGAAGAGTCGGTGGAGATCGTTGGTGCAGATCCCCACAGCTAGGATTTTACAACCTCCCAACCGCGAGGATGTACTCCCTCGTCGGACAGCCCTTTGGGAGGCGGTCGGACAGTCCCCCGGACGATGTCGCGGACAGCCCTTCGGGAGGACCCTCGAAACTCGAACGGAGACTCGGACAGCCCTTCGGGAGGACACACGAACAGCCCCTCGGGCAAAAGATCGAAACTATGACCTCTCTACGGGGTTGCACACATACGGTGTCATCTATCTGGCAGGGCTTCGCCGTCCAGAACTAGTTCCTGCCGGAACCCAGACAGCCTTTCGGCTATACGAAAAACTCTTTTCGTGGGAGGGATAGAGAGAGAGCTTGCAAAGAAAAGCATGTGTATGAGCACCAAGAATGAGGAAGTGGGCAGCCCACTCACCTCCTATTTATAGGAAAACCAAGGGGTAGGATGGTCACTTCAAGTACCAAAATATCCCACTTTATGTCACACATAAAAATCATAAGAAGGAAAATGGGTGCCATGTGGAGCTCCATGGAGGAGCTCCACCCTTGGCCGGCCAACCCTTGGGGGCCCCCCCATGAGGGGCTTCCTTGGTCCCCAAGGCCTTCTAGAAGCCTTTTGGGAAATATCCCAAAAGGTGATTTTCCATAAATATCCAAAAAGCACTTTCACTATTCACAACGACATATTTCAGCGTCTGATCGAACTGAAAATATTTATGTGGTCTTAGAACATTTCCAGTACCCACTAAAAAAGTTTCAATGCGATCCGGAACAATTCCGGATTAGCGATTTTCATCTGCGAAAAGCATCTGAAGCGGTTCCGGCAGCTCCAGAACATTTCCAGTTTTCATCCCGAAAAATTCCAAAAAGTTTCCAGAACGATTCTGGCACCCTCCAAGAATTATCATGCACGTGCCAAAACTAATTTGACTTTTTGGTATCCCCTGAAACAACTTTTCCAGTTTCACCGGAACTCATCCGGTGACCTCTTTCTTCGGAACTTTTCCGCTGTCTCCGAAAACTTTTTCCGGAAAACTTTCTCTCCGACTCCCTGTATAGTATTCAGCAGATAGATGACCCTTAAGCGTGTGACCCTATAGGTTTGGTGAAGTATAGACATGACCCGGAACCCCTTCCGATCAATGATCAACATCGGAGCCGTGGACACCCATATTGATCCCTATACCCACACGAATAAATATTCGAGTGAACCTCCAGTTGCCGTGTGCTATTCCTGTTGCTTCGCGATATGTTACAAATACCCGAGGTGAGACATGTTGGCATCCTCGTGGATCAAAAACTTGTCCACTATGCTAGTTACCTCGTTGCCGGTATTGTTCTCTTTTCTCGTTCCCGTGTTCCGGCATCCCCATGATCAAATCACAAAATTTCTGGCCAGACGATGATGGATACCGTAACACCGAGAGGGCCCAGAGATATCTCTCCATCGTCGGAGGAGCAAATCCCAATCTTGAGCTATCAAGTTACTTGACATACTTTTCCATGAACCCGTAAGCTGCCGTAATAGCCACCCATTTACGGATGACGTTTAACAAACCCCAAAGTTCATGAAGCAAGCATGAAGAAACTCGATACTCTCATGGTCTAAGGAATCATGCAAACGTTAACCATCTCTGTGTTATTAACCATTAAATTGTGACGAATATATCTCATAGCATAACATCAATTTGGGTCGATTCAACACAAGTGTTCTACCAACATCGTGCCCTCAAAATTGCCGGCATAGCCATGCCCATGATCAGGAAAACAGGATCATCATGCAATACTTGAGCCAGTCTTAGAGGCAAGACTAGGAATACATATTTCCGTTTATTATACCACACGTGCAAATGAGTTTCCCTCCGGGCCTCGTGGATATTGCAGACTCGAGAATCATTGCAGTTATAGCATGGATCATAAACATTCATTACAAACTTGGAGATACAAAAGTAACTGATATTACTGCCTCTAGGGCATATCTCCTACAGACTCCCACTTGCACTAGAGTCATAATCAAGTTACATGGCTTCCCTAACACCAATGGCTTTCCGGTGTTGCTCATGCTTTGCTCGTGGTAGAAGCTTAGTCATCGGGTCTGACACATTTAGATCCGTGTGAACTTTGCGTACTTTCACTAAACCTTCTTCGACATGATGTCGAATGAGTTTATATTTTCGTTGAATATGCATTGTCTTATGGTGCGAACATGGCTCCCTTGCCTGAGCCACGGCGCCACTATTATCACAATAGATCTCCACCGGGTCCAGAGCACTTGGAACCACACCAAGGTCTTCAGGAATTGCTTGATTCCGACAGCCTGCTTGGAGGCTTCTGAAGCAGCAACATATTCCGCCTCCGTTGTAGAATCTGCCACAGTCTTTTGTTTGGAACTTTTCCAATCAACTGCGCCGCCGTTCAATATGAAAACATAGCCAGATTGAGATTTGAAGTCATCTGGGTCAGTCATGAAGCCTGCATCAGTGTAACAACTTACAATGAGCTCTTCATCACCTCCGTACACAAGGAGTAAATCATTGGTCCTTCTGAGGTACTTAAGAATACCCTTGACTGCGGCCCAGTGTTCCAATCCTGGATCACCTTGGTACCGGCTGCTAACACTTAGCGCATAGGAAACATTCGGTCTTGTACATAGCATGGCATACATAATAGAACCAACTGCCGAAGCATATGGAATTTCATTCATTTGTACTCGCTCATCGAGGGTCCGAGGACACTGATTCTTGCAAAGCATTGTACCAGGTGACATGGGGAGTAGGCCTTTCTTGGAGTTCTCCATGTTGAACCTTTTCAACACCTTGTCAATGTACGTGCTTTGGCTAAGCGCTATTAGGTGTCTTGATCTATCTCTATAGATCCCGATGCTCAATACATATGCCGCTTCGCCTAAGTCTTTCATTGAAAAACTCTTCTTCAATGAGTCTTTTATTTCGCTAAGAAATTTCACATCATTTCCAATCAACAATATGTCATCCACATACAAGATTAGAAATGCTTTTGCTCTCCCACTAAACTTCTTGTAAACACAAGATTCTTCATCGTTCCTGATGAAGCCAAACTCTTTGACCACTTCATCAAAATTAATGTTCCAGCTCCTTGATGCTTGCTTCAGACCATAAATGGCTTTCTGAAGCTTACATACCTTTCCAGCATTCTTAGGATCGACAAAACCTTCTGGCTGTATCATGTATACGTCCCTTTCAAGGTTTCCATTTAGGAAAGCCGTTTTGACATCCATCTTCCATAATCGAAATAAGCAGCAATTGCTAGTAATATCCGAACAGACCTAAGCATAGCTACGGGCGAGAAAGTCTCGTCGTAGTCCACTCCTGGAACTTGCGTGAACCCTTTCGCGACAAGTCTAGCTTTGTGGATAGTAATGTTACCATCCGCGTCCGTCTTTCTTTTGAAAATCCATTTACAACCAATGGGTTTTATGCCATCTGGAAGTTCTTCCAAGTTCCAAACTTGGTTTTCGTACATGGATTCCATCTCGGATTTCATGGCCTTGTGCCATTCCCTCGAGCTAGGCCCCGCCATCGCTTCCCTGTAGTGCGCAGATTCATCGTCTTCAAGAATGAAGATTTCGTTATGAAACCACTCAGGTGGCTGGATAGCCCTACCTGATCTGCGCGGTTCAGTTACAACATTGTTTGAAGTTTCCGCATCACATGCGACAACTTCCGGCTCGGTTGTAGGGATAATTAGCGGAATTTCTTCCGGTTCCTTAGCCATAAGAACGGTTGCCGAAGATTCACTAATCTCATTTAGTTGTGCTGTCCTCCCACTTAATTCTTTGGCGAGAAACTCTTTCTCGAGAAAATGTCCAACTTTTGCTACAAACACTTTGCCCTCGGACTTGTGGTAGAAGGAATACCCAATGGTGTTAATTGGATAACCTACAAAGTAACATTTGTCTGCTCTGGGGTCGAGTTTGCTTGGTTGTAAACATTTCACATACGCTTCACAACCCCAAACCTTGAGATGCGACACATTGGGTTTCTTCCCATACCATAATTCAAATGGCGTCGTCTCAACAGACTTAGACGGTGCTCTGTTTAATGTATAAGCGGCAGTTTCTAGTGCGTGACCCCAAAAAGATATTGGAAGATCCGTAAGGGACATCATCGACCTTACCATGTCCAACAGGGTTCGGTTACGTCTTTCCGATACTCCGTTTCTCTGTGGAGTTTCGGGAGGCGTAAGCTGTGAAACGATTCCACCCTCACTCAGATGTTGGCCAAACTCGTGACTAAGATATTCGCCTCCGCAATCAGACTGCAGAAACTTAATCCTTTTGTTCCGATGATTTTCTACCTCATTCTGAAATTCTTTGAACTTTTCAAAGGTTTCCGACTTATGCTTCATCAAGTAGATATAGCCATACCTACTTAAATCATCAGTAAAAGTCATGAAGTAGAAATACCCACCCCGTGCGATTGTGCTCATTGGACCACATACATCACTATGTATTATTTCCAATAATTCACTTGCCCGTTCAGGATGACCCGTGAATGGCGTCTTGGTCATTTTTCCCATCAAGCAAGCCTCACATGTGTCAAATGATTCAAAATCAAGGGACGGTAAAACTCCATCTTTATTGAGTCTTTGCATGAGTTTCTTTCCGATGTGGTCAAGCCGACAGTGCCACATGAAAGTGGTGGTGGTATCAGCCTTCTTAAGGCGTTTAGCATTCACGTTAAAGACATCATTTTCACATTCAAGATTCAGTATGAAAAGGCCCCCAACAATGGGTGCAAATCCATAAAACATATCCTTACAATAAAGTGAACAACCATTGTTCTCAGACTTGTAGGAGTACCCATCGTGTACTAAACATGATCCAGAGATAATGTTTCTACACAACAACGGAACAAAATAACAGTTACTAAGTTCCAAAATAAATCCTGAAGGGAGACGTAGAGGCATAATGCCGACAGCTTGAGCGGCGATCCCAGCGCCGTTCCCAACACGCATCATGACTTCATTCTTTGCCAGCTTGCGCACCTTCTGAAGCCCCTGTATCGAATTGCAAATGTGAGCAACCGATCCGGTATCAAATACCCAAGACTTAGAATTTTCGCTAGCAAGCAAAACGTCAATGACATTAACTTGTATAACAATTATACCTTTTCCGGTTTTCCCCGTGATCAAATCACAAAGTTTCTCTTCCAGTGTCCTGTGCCCTTGCAGTAGATGCACTCAGTTTCATTCTTGGCTCCGCCCTTAGATTTGCGTTGGAAGCCGGTCTTACCGGCGCCGTTGCCCTTCTTTGGCTTGCCTTTCTTATTGAAACTGGCAGTTTTATTCACAAGCAACACTTGCTTGCGATTTTTCCGCAGTCCTCCTTCAACAGTTTTCAGCATGGCAAGCACCTCATTAGGTGTTTTGTTCATCCCATTCATGTTGTAGTTCATGATAAAACCGCTATAAGACGGGGGGAGTGAACCTATCAACAAGTCCATAACATGCTCTTCTGGAAGTGGAAATTCCAGGGTTTTAATCCTTTCAGCGTACCCAATCATATTGACTACATGCTCGCCAACTGAACTGCCCTCAGCCATCTTGGTCTCCGCCATCATTTTCATGATATCAAAACGTTCAGACCGTGCATTAAACTTGTACAGAGCATCCAGATCCTTGATCATATCAAAGGAGTTATGGAATTCAAAACGTTTTTGAAGCTCTGAACTCATGCAAGACAGCATGAGGCACTGCACTAAGTTGAAATCATCATCCTTAGTGGTCCAGACATTTTGTATGTCTGCCGCGGCTGTTGCCGCCGGCTTAGGTGGAAGAGGTCCGTCAAGCACGTACACTTTCTTAGCACTCCTGAGGACAATCCTCAGGGTACGGACCCAGTCCGCATAGTTGTTTCCATTCGCAGCTAACTTCTCTTTCTCTAACATCGGGCCTAAGTTGAACGCGCTGTTGCGAGCCATTTGATCTACAACGGAAAACACAATTTCACTTAGACTTTGTTCATAATGATTTTTGCACTAGTGAATAAACAGTTTTATTCTAAAGTGCGCTCCCACTCAAATCAATATCTCTCATAATTGATTGTGAGTGATTCAAGATCCGCATATCCATTCAACGCCATTGAACGAGATGAACACTGATGGCACGAACTTCAATCGGTAGGCAAACATGCCGATCACATCTCTATGTGACTCTTGTTCATCTTTCGATGGGCGAGTTCCGAGCTCAGGGAGATCCTTCCAGAACGTCAAGACAACCAAGTGATCTCGCTGCGAGGTCTCAACTCACCCGCCTCACACATCTCTATTCGTTCGTACCCAAGGAGATCCTGTGATACCCCGAAAAGTTAGGTGCCGTGACAGTGCTACACTTGGGAGAACACAAACTACTTGATATTTTAGTGAGAGATCACCCTAATAAAAACAGACTACCGCGCAATCAAGAAGGGTGCATCAAGAGGGATAAACATCTCAGGCAATTCATAATAGCATGATATGGTATAGCCCCTTCTGACGGAGAAGTCAAGTATTTCTTCGTCTTCGGCATTCGCGTCGGTTTACACCTTCGCGAAGATTGCCACCACCTTGTCAATGCACCAAATAATATTGCTATCTCTATAGCTAATAAAATAAGTGCATTACATAAGGTTGACACGCAGGTCATTAAAGTGCAATCATATGGCTCCAGCCATCATGCCGAATCATGACACGCAGGTCATGTTAAATTATATCACATAGTCATCTCATACATAATCAAATTAATGTGAGACCTGCTATACCACATCACATGCAAACCATCCTGCAAAACCAAGTTAGACGCCTCTAATCGGTTTATACAAAATTTTATTTTACGTGGCTTCTAAGGTTTTACTTAAACCGCAGCTACCAACGCTCATCATCAAGTATGATAATTCAAGTTGCTAGATTAACTTTCCAGGGTGTATGAAACACGAGATAATAAAATCTCGAGCCCCATACTAAACTTCGTCATACGCGTGACCCCCGTGCAGATCATATCTGCATTGCCCTTTCGTCTGCGAAACATCCATCTTTCTTTAACTATGGTGGAACCCAAAGAACTGTTAGCACTTCGTTGATCTGTCAATCAGCATACTCAGGAGCAGCATGAAAGGATCGCGGATTGCCAGAACTTTGTGAAATTCTACCATGCCGTCAAGATCAGGACTACGCAAATTCACGGGAAGCAACAGGAACATCGGGTAACAGATTTCATCTGCTACCCGCACAAATAATTTTCAGTAATAGATCTTATCTACTACAAAATTATACTATGCAATACCCATACATCTCATGTATTCTAGATCATAACATGCATCTACGCATAGCCTGGCTCTTGATGCCACTGTTGGGGAACGCGACAGAAAATAAAAATTTCCGGTATAGCGAGCACGCCCAGGACTACTATGGAGACTGCATACAAGGTTTGATCTGATCCGTACCGACTCGAAGCGCAGCGGAAGAAGAGTCGGTGGAGATCGTTGGTGCAGATCCCCGCAGATAGGATTTTACAACCTCCCAACCGCGAGGATGTACTCCCTCGTCGGACAGCGCTTCGGGAGGCGGTCGGACAGTCCCCCGGATGATGTCGCGGACAGCCCTTCGGGAGGACCCTCAAAACTCGAACGGAGACTCGGACAGCCCTTCGGGAGGACACACGAACAGCCCCTCGGGCAAAAGATCGAAACTATGACCTCTCTACGGGGTTGCACACATACGGTGTCATCTATCCGGCAGGGCTTCGCCGTCCAGAACTAGTTCCTGCCGGAACCCAGACAGCCTTTCGGCTCTACGAAAAACTCTTTTCGTGGGAGGGAGAGAGAGAGCTTGCAAAGCAAAGCATGTGTATGAGCACCAAGGATGAGGAAGTGGGCAGCCCACTCACCTCCTATTTATAGGAAAACCAAGGGGTAGGATGGTCACTTCAAGTACCAAAATATCCCACTTTATGTCACACATAAAAATCATAAGAAGGAAAATGGGTGCCATGTGGAGCTCCATGGAGGAGCTCCACCCTTGGCCGGCCAACCCTTGGGGGCCCCTGTTGGGGAACGCGACAGAAAACAAAATTTTCCGACCTACGCACCAGCCCAGGACCACTATGGAGACTGCATACAAGGTTTGATCATTTTCGTTACCGACTCGTAGCGCAGCGGAAGTAGAGTCGATGACGATCGGCGGTGATCCCCGCAGCTAGGATTTTACAACCTCCCAACCGCGCGGATGTATACCCTCATCTGCCCCGCGGACAGCCCTCCGGGAGGCGGTCGCACAGTCCCCCGGACGGTGTCGCGAACAGCCCTTCGGGAGGACCTCCGAAACTCGGACTGTCACTCGGACAGCCCTTCGGGAGGACCTCCAAAACTCGGACGGTCACACGGACAGCCCTTCGGGAGGCACTCTCGAACTAAGACCGAAACTACGATCTCTTTACAGAGTTGCACACATACGGTGTCATCTATACGGCAGGGCTTCGCCGTCCAGAACTAGTTCCTGCCGGAACCCAGACAGCCTTTCGGCTCTACGAAACTATTTCGCTGGGAGGGAGAGAAGAAGCCAGATCATTGCAATGGCACTTGTATGTGAGAAAGAGTGAGGTTTGTGGGCAGCCCACTCACCTCTATTTATAGGAAAGCCAAGGGGTAGGATGGGTATTCAAAATACCAAAACATGCTCATGAAGGAAACACTTTCCAAGGGCAAAATGGGAAAGCAAGTGGGCAAGTGGGGCTCCATGGTGGAGCCCACTTCTTGGCCGGCCACAACCCTTGTGGGGGCCCCCCAAGGTGGTCCTCGTCCATTCATCCCATCTAGAAACCTTTTGGGAAAATATCCCAAAAGGTACTTTTCCAAAAATATCCCAAAAAGCACTTTCACTATTCACGACGACATTTTTCAGCGTCTGATCGAACTGAAAATATTTATGTGGGCTTAGAACATTTCCAGTACCGACCAAAATAATTTTCAACGCGAGCCGGAACAATTCCGGTTTAGTGATTTTCATCTATGAAAAGCATCTGAAGCGGTTTCGGCAGCTCCGGAACATTTCCGGTTTTCATTCCGGAAAATTCCAGAAAGTTTCCAGAATGATTCTGGCACCCTCCAAGAATTATCAGGCATGTGCCAAAACCAATTTGACTTTATGGTATCCTCTGAAACAACTTTTCATTTTCACCGGAACTCATCCGGTGACCTGTCTCTTCGGAACTTTTTCCGCTGTCTCCGAAAACTTTTTCCGGAAACTTTCTCTCAGACTCCCTGTCTAGTATTCAGCAGATAGATGACTCTTAAGCGTGTGACCCTATAGGTTCGGTGAAGCATAGACATGACCCGGAACCCCTTCCGATCAATGATCAACATCGGAGCCGTGGACACCCATATTGATCCCTATACCCACATGAATGAATATTCGAGTGAACCTCCAGTTGCCATGTGCTATTCCTGTTGCTTCGCGATATGTTACAAATACCCGAGGTGAGATATGTTGGCATCCCCGTGGATCAACAACTTGTCCACTATGCCAGTTACCTCGTTACCGGTATTGTTCTCTTTTCTCGTTCCGTGTTCCGGCATCCCCGTGATCAAATCACAAAGTGTCTGGCCAGACGATGATGGATATCGTAACACCGAGAGGGCCCAGAGATATCTCTCCATCGTCGGAGGAGCAAATCCCAATCTTGAGCTATCAAGTTACTTGACATACTTTTCCATGAACCCGTAAGCCGCCGTAATAGCCACCCATTTACGGATGACGTTTAACAAACCCCAAAGTTCATGACGCAAGCATGAAGAAACTCGATACTCTCATGGTCTAAGGAATTATGCAAAGGTTAACCATCTCTGTGTTATTAACCATTAACTAGTGATGAATGTATCTCATAGCATAACATCAATTTGGGTCGATTCAACACAAATGTTCTACTAACATTGTGCCCTCAAAATTGCCGGCATAGCCATGCCCATGATCAGGAAAACAGGATCATCATGCAATACTTGAGCCAGTCTTAGAGGCCAGACTAGGAATACATTTTACCGTTTATTATTCCACACGTGCATATGAGTCTTCCTTCAAGCCTCGTGGTTATTGTAGACTCAAGAACCATAGCAGTTATAGCATGGAACATAAACCTAATTATGAACAGGGAGATAATCAATAACATATATTATTGCCTCTAGGGCATATCTCCTACAGACTCCCACTTGCACTAGAGTCAATAATCTAGTCAATGCTAATGCACTTTACACCTATGGCATACTGGTGTAAAATATGCTTCGCTTGTGGTATAGCCTGATGTCCAACGGATCTGACGACTTCAGCTCCGTGTGTAACTTTGCATATCCTCGCGTTTTCACGCTTTCACAAAATTCATATTTTGTGTGGACTTGGCTTTGCATATGTGTGAATCATTGGTCGAAACCTGATTCCTCAGACTGAGCTATGGAGCAACTATCTGCTATAGTGTCCCAGAGACCAAAGCCATCTTGGAACCATACTAAGTTCATGAATGAATTATATGATTCAACAACTTCTTTGACGCTTCTTAAGCATCAACATACTTAGCCTTTGTTATAGAATTCGCCACAGTATCTTGTTTGGAACAATTTCCAACTACCGTGCCACCACATTGTGTATTACACAAAACCCTTAACTTAAATCGAAAATTGCATGGAGCATTGATGAAGACTGTATCGATGTAATTACTTACAACGAGCACTTCATAATCTCTACTTGCGAGAAAACATGTCATCACTACTACTCTAGTACTCAATGACATCTTTCACTGTTGTCCTATGATCAGTACTTTGATCACTTTGGTATCTATACTCGCAACAACTTTGGAGTATTGGACATATCTGGTTGTTTTTACATACCATGGAATACATGATTAATCCAAACACAAGAGTGTGTGGAATCACCACCATGTATTTTGCTCATCAGTGTTTTGGGACACCGAGTCTTGCAAAAACTCTTTCCATGTGACTTCGGCAAGAATCACTCCTTGACGGTTTTCAATGCTAAAAAGTTTTAGCATCTTGTCAATATGTATTCATAGCTTAGCCCCATTAGGTAAATCTATCTCCATAGATCATCATGCCTAATATTGAGGCTTATTTAGCCTAAGCACTTCATCGAAAAACTATTTTCAAATGAAGTCCTAATTCGTGTCAAGAAATTTATTTCTAATTAACAATGTGTTATGTACACATGGTTTTTAGAAATATTATTATGCTCCCACTTACTTTCTTGAATCATAAGCATCTTCGATACCCATTTGATGAAGTCAAACCCCTTTGACCGGACCATCAAAAACGAAGATTCCAACTCCACTTTGCTCTCTTCTGTCCATCGCTGGAACTCTGAAGTTTGCATACTTACTAGCATCCTCTGGATCGACAAATTACTTTGGACTGTATCACATACAAGTCCTAGGTTTCATTTCCATCAGATGGAAATCTTTTTGTCATCCATGTTTCATATCTCATGATTGAAATATGTATTAATTGCTAGTTCAACCCGAACCGACTTTAAGCATCGCTACGGTGAGACAATCTCATCGTAGTCAACTCCTTGAACTTGTTATTGCAACAAGTCGAGCTTTATGGATAAAACATTTTTATCCATATCAGTTTTTAGTTCCATAAATATTCGTTAGACTCTAAGTCTTCCGAAAGGTGTATCAAGATTTTAATCTCGAATCACTTATATGGAAACTATCGTATTGTCATTTAGCCAATTCCGGAGTCAGGGCCCATCATCGCTACCTTATGTATCGTAGGTATACTGTTGTCCAACAACAATATCTCATTTGCGCACCTGAGAGGTTTGCACGAGCCTTGCCTACGTGGTTCAGCTGCAAGTTCGACTGAAGTCCATACATTTTAATGTAGAGACTTCCGTATCAGTCGCAGTAGGAAACTCCGGAATCACTTCCAAGGTTTCTTTCCTTTGATCTGATGACGAAGATACTGGTTATCTCGTCGAGTTGCACTGTCCTCCCACTCGCCTTTTGTGAGAACTATTCTCTTTAAAAGCATACCATTTTGCGGCAAAATCCTTTGCCTTGGTATAGTGGTGGGGAATACCCAATGACTTGGGATAACCTTAGAAAGTAGCACTTGTCTGATTTGGAATAGGTTTGTAACCTTTTACACAAGCCCCATATTCCAAATGTTAAGAAAAGATATAACATGGTTGGGCGTACCATACCATGGCATCATTTCAACAGACCTAATGGATCTCTTTTCAGTGTAAAAGCCGCAGTCCCTAAAGCATCACTTTAAAAGGGGTAATGGAAAATCTATTTATGTCATCTTTTATCTTACCATGTCATAAATGGTTCGATTACATCAACACGGACTCTCCACTTGCAGTGGTGTTCCGGGAGGTGCAAGTTATGAAACCCCTTTCACAACTCATCAGACATTCGCTAAACTTGTAACTCAAATATTCCTTTCTGCAATCGAATTGTAGAAACACAATTTTCTTGTTACAACAACTTCTACTTCATTTTTGAAAACCTTATGAATGAATTCAAAAGATCCAGACTTACGTCTCATCAAGTAAATATCAATATATCTACTTGAGTCATTTCTGAAGATAGATAAATCCACTACTTGCAACAACATTTATTAGACTACACACATCATAATGTATGATTACCAATACGTTCTTTGCTCGTTCCTTATGGCCTGTGAACGGTATTTCAGTCACTTCACCTTTCAGAGGAAAGTTGCAAGTGTCAGATGATTCAAAATCAAATGACTTCAAAATCCATCATAATGGAATTTTCCATGCGGGTTTCTCCAATGTGACCAAATGCAGTGCCACACTTGTGTGGTGTTCTTTTAGTCTTGCGACATTTAGCGTCAGTGTTATGGATGTATCATATTACCATCAATATTCATAGCATACATCCCATCCTGTATGGAAGCATGGCCCTTCATGTTATTCATAACACCGAACATCAAAAGTTCTCTTATGAATAACCTTCTTGCAAAATACCTTATGCAAAGGGCTAGAGTGTATGAAGCTCTAAATGAATTATGAAAGTAAATACAGAGGCAATGTATTAATATCAATATTCATAACATACATCTCATTCATAATGAAAGTATGGCCCTTATGTTATTCATAACATCGAACATCAAAAGTTCTCTTACGAATAACCTTCTTGCAAGATACTTTATGCAATGGGCTAGAGTGTAAGAAACTCTAAATGAATTATGAAAGTAAATACAGAGGGAATACACCTATGGAAGGTATAGTAACATTTACTATGTTCCCTGTGTGTATCTAAACCTCATTCCTGGCTAGTCTTTTAGGCCGTAGTAGTTCTTGCATCGAGTTGCAACAGAATGCAATCGAGCGGGTATCTTTGTGATTAACTCACAATACCCAAGAATTAGTGATTAACATGTTTAACCATAATTCCTAAGAACTATATCTTTGACCAGCCTTCTATACATCAAAAACTTGTATGACATTCATACAATAGCTGGATATTCCAGTCTTATTTCCTGTTGCCATTATACTTCTAACAGTTTCACTTTCAGTATTTCTCCTACTCTCAGAAGAAGCACCCAACTTAAGAGTGGCGTTAGCCCCGGACTTCCTAGGCGTGAAAGTTTCACTAACACCCTTCGGACACTTCCTTTCTCTTTAAGTTGTTGTTTTATTCACCATCATCATATGACAGGCGTTCTTTTGGATCCCTCTCTTATCAGTCTAATGCACAGTAAACTCCTTTACTAATAGTTTGCAAACAAACATTGCTTTGGATAACTCATATCTTTTAGCCTTTGTCTGTCTCTGAAAATGATTTTCAGATTCCATGAATATCACATAACTATCCAAACTTTCGAAGTTCGGGTCTCATGGAAGCAAACGTATTGCACTTGACTGTAACAGAATTCTAGCTTTTGGATCGATGGACGAGAGTCACATGATCCATAGCATTAGCGGGAGAATACCGAAAGCATGCGATAGGACAAGTCCTTCTCGGCACTCTAGAGGACAATCCTCTCATTACGTTACCAACCGTAAAGTTTTAACCAGATATTTTACAGCTATTCAATTTTAACAGGGAAGGTGGAAACGCGAGCCATTATTCTACAACTATTATGCAAATCATACTTAGACAGTGTTCAAAATTAATTGCACTAAGAATTAAAAGAATTAATTCTAAAGTGCGCTCCCACTCAAATCAATATCTCTCATAATTGATTGTGAGTGATTCAAGACCCACATTTCCATTCAACGCCATTGTTCGAGATGAACACCGATGGCGCGAACTTCAATTGGTAGGCAAACTTGCCGATCACATCTCTATGTGACTCTTGTTCATCTTTCGATGCGTGTGTTCCGAGCTCAGGATGATCCTGCCATGAACGTCAAGACAACCAAGTGATCTTGCTGCGAGGTCTGACCTCACCCGCCTTACACCCGTACAATCGTTCGTACCCATATAGATCATGGCGCACCTCAAAAGGAAGGATGCTGTGACGGTGCTACACTTGGGAGAACACTAACTACTTGATATTTTTGTGAGAGATCACCCTAATAAAAGCGACTACCGCGCAATTAAGAAGGGTGCATCATAAGGGATAAACATCTCAGGCAATTCATAATTAGCATGATATGGTATAGCCCTTTCTGACGGAGAAGTCAAGTATTTCTTCGTCTTCGGCATTCACGTCGGTGTTCACCTTCGCGAAGATTGCCACCACCTTGTCGACGCACCAAATAATATTGCTATCTCTATAGCTAATAAAATAAGTGCATTACATAAGGTTGACACGCAGGTCATTAAAGTGCAATCATATGGCTCCAGCCATCATGCCGAATCATGACACGCAGGTCATGTTAATTACATCATATAGCCATCTCATACATAATCAAATTTAATATGAGCATTGCTATACCACATCACATGCATAACCATCCTGCAAAACCAAGTTAGATGCCTCTAATCGGTTTATGCAAAATTTTATTTTACGTGGCTTCTAAGGTTTTGACTCAAACCGCAGCTACCAACGTTTATCATCAAGTATGATACTTCAAGTTGCTAGATTAACTTTCCAGGGTGTATGAAACACGAGACAACAAAATCTCGAGCCCCATACTAAAACTTCGTCATACGCGTGACCCCCGTGCAGATCATATCTGCATTGCCCTTCGTCTGCGAAACATCCATCTTTCTTTAACTATGGTGGAACCCAAAGAACTATTAGCACTTCGTTGATCTGTCAATCAGCATACTCAGGAGCAGCATGAAAGGATCGCGGATTGCCAGAATTTTGTGAGATTCCACCATGCCATCAAGATCAGGACTACGCAAATTCACGAGAAGCAACAGGAACATCGGGTAACAGATTTCATCTGCTACCCGCACAAATAATTTTCAGCAATAGATCTCATCTACTACAAAATTATACTATGCAATACCCATACATCTCATGTATTCTAGATCATAACATGCATCTACTCATAGCCTGGCTCTTGATGCCACTGTTGGGGAACGCGACATAAAACAAAATTTTCCGACCTACGCACCAGCCCAGGACCACTAAGGGGACTGCATACAAGGTTTGATCATTTTCGTTACCGACTCGTAGCGCAGCGGAAGTAGAGTCGACGACGATCGGCGGTGCAGATCCCCGCAGCTAGGATTTTACAACCTCCCAACCGCGAGGATGTATACCCTCATCTGCCCCGCGGACAGCCCTCCGGGAGGCGGTCGCACAGTCCCCCGGACGGTGTCGCGGACAGCCCTTCGGGAGGACCTCCGAAACTCGGACTGTCACTCGGACAGCCCTTCGGGAGGACCTCCAAAACTCGGACGGTCACACGGACAGCCCTTCGGGAGGCACTCTTGAACTAAGACCGAAACTATGATCTCTCTACAGAGTTGCACACATACGGTGTCATCTATCCGGTAGGGCTTCGCCGTCCAGAACTAGTTCCTGCCGGAACCCAGACAGCCTTTCGGCTCTACGAAACTATTTCGCTGGGAGGGAGAGAAGAAGCCAGATCATTGCAATGGCACTTGTATGTGAGAAAGAGTGAGGTTTGTGGGCAGCCCACTCACCTCTATTTATAGGAAAGCCAAGGGGTAGGATGGGTATTCAAAATACCAAAACTTGCTCATGAAGGAAACACTTTCCAAGGGCAAAATGGGAAAGCAAGTGGGCAAGTGGGGCTCCATGGTGGAGCCCACTTCTTGGCCGGCCACAACCCTTGTGGGGGCCCCCCAAGGTGGTCCTCATCCATCCATCCCTTCTAGAAACCTTTTGGGAAAATATCCCAAAAGGTACTTTTCCAAAAATATCCCAAAAAGCACTTTCACTATTCACGACGACATTTTTCAGCGTCTGATCGAACTGAAAATATTCATGTGGGCTTACAACATTTCCAGTACCCACCAAAATAATTTTCAACGCGAGCCGGAACAATTCTGGTTTAGTGATTTTCATCTGCGAAAAGCATCTGAAGCGGTTTCGGCAGCTCCGGAACATTTCCGGTTTTCATTCCGGAAAATTCCAGAAAGTTTCCAGAATGATTCTGGCACCCTCCAAGAATTATCAGGCATGTGCCAAAACCAATTTGACTTTATGGTATCCTCTGAAACAACTTTTCAGTTTCACCGGAACTCATCCGGTGACCTCTCTCTTCGGAACTTTTTCCGCTGTCTCCGAAAACTTTTTCCGGAAACTTTCTCTCAGACTCCCTGTCTAGTATTCAGCAGATAGATGACCCTTAAGCGTGTGACCCTATAGGTTCGGTGAAGCATAGACATGACCCGGAACCCCTTCCGATCAATGATCAACATCGGAGCCGTGGACACCCATATTGATCCCTATACCCACACGAATGAATATTCGAGTGAACCTCCAGTTGCCGTGTGCTATTCCTGTTGCTTCGCGATATGTTACAAATACCCGAGGTGAGATATGTTGACATCCCCGTGGATCAACAACTTGTCCACTATGCCAGTTACCTCATTACCGGTATTGTTCTCTTTTCTCGTTCCGTGTTCCGGCATCCCCGTGATCAAATCACAAAGTGTCTGGCCAGACGATGATGGATACCGTAACACCGAGAGGGCCCAGAGATATCTCTCCATCGTCGGAGGAGCAAATCCCAATCTTGAGCTATCAAGTTACTTGGCATACTTTTCCATGAACCCGTAAGCTGCCGTAATAGCCACCCATTTACGGATGACGTTTAACAAACCCCAAAGTTCATGAAGCAAGCATGAAGAAACTCGATACTCTCATGGTCTAAGGAATCATGCAAATGTTAGCCATCTCTGTGTTATTAACCATTAACTTGTGACGAATATATCTCATAGCATAACATCAATTTGGGTCGATTCAACACAAGTGTTCTACCAACATCGTGCCCTCAAAATTGCCGGCATAGCCATGCCCATGATCAGGAAAACAGGATCATCATGCAATACTTGAGCCAGTCTTAGAGGCGAGACTAGGAATACATATTTCCGTTTATTATACCACACGTGCAAATGAGTTTCCCTCCGGGCCTCGTGGATATTGCAGACTCGGGAATCATTGCAGTTATAGCATGGATCATAAACATTCATTACAAACTTGGAGATACAAAAGTAACTGATATTACTGCCTCTAGGGCATATCTCCTACAATGCTTTCATTGCCAACATAACAACTAAGAGATCTCGATATCTTCCATGCTAGATACATTATAGGCGGTTCCCAAACAAAATAGTAAAGTTTTTACTCCCCCTCCACCAAATCAATCACACTCCACGGCGGGCCAAATCCACGGGTACCGTCCATACAAACACAATCCTGGGGGAGTTTTGTTTATTAAATATTGATTTGAATTTTGAGCGTGGGACTGGGCATCCCGAATACCAGCCACTTTCTCGTGAATGATAGTGAATCAACACGTATTGTGAGAATAACCCACCTAGCATGGAAGATACTGACAGCCCCAGTCACTACATGAGCGATTTGGGCATACAAAAAGGAATATTTATTTGAAGGTTTGGAGAGTGGCACATGCAAATTTACTTGGAACGGCAGGTAAATACCGCATATAGGTATGTATGGTGGACTCATATGGAACAACTTTCGGTTTATGGAGATGGATGCACAAGCAGTATTCCCGCTTAGTACAAGTGAAGGCTAGCAAAAGACTGGGAAGCGACCAACTAGAGAGTGACAACAGTCATCAACATGCTTTAGGATTAACCAATATTAAATGCAAGCATGAGGAGGATATAAATCACCATGAACATAAACATCGTGGAGGCTATGTTGGTTTTGTTTCAACTACATGCGTGAACATGTGCCAAGTCAAGCCACTCGAATCGTTCAGAGGAGGATACCATTCTATCATACTACATCACAACCATTTTAACATGCATGTTGGCACTCCAAACAAACCATTATTAACTCTTAGCTAATTAAGCATGGCATGAATAACTATAATCTCTAATTGTCATTGCAAACATGTTCAACCCATAATGAGGTGAATCCTGAACGATGAGCTAATCATATTTTCAAAAAACAAAATAGGTCGAGTTCATACCAGCTTTTCTCCATCTCAGTCATTTCATCATATATCGTCATTATTGCCTTTCACTTGCACGACCGAATGATGTGGATAATCATAAGAGTGCACGTGCATTGGACTAAGCTGGAATCTGCAAGTAATAACTCAAAGGAGAAGGCAAAGTAATATGGGCTCTCTGATGATAAACAATAATGCATATGAGAGCCACTCAACATTTTCATCGTGGTCTTCTACTTATGACCCAAAGAAGAAAAGAAAACTATTTACACGGGAAAGCTCCCAACAAGCAAAAGAAGAACGAGAAATGTTTTTGGGTTTTCTTTTAATACTACAACTAAACAAACTAGAAGGTAAAGCTAGAACTAATTTTTTTTATTTTCTCAAGATTAATTAAACACAAATAAGAAGAAAAGATAAAGAAGAAATCAACTACCATGGATAGTACAATGAAAAAGTATGAACACCGACAACTGGAATGAGTGTGTGAACATGAATGTAATGTCGGTGAGAAATACGTACTCCCCCAAGCTTAGGCTTTTGGCCTAAGTTGGTCTAGGGCCATGGCTGGAAATAACCCTCTCCTGGATACTCCGGAGGATACTGAGGGTTCCACTGATTAGCGACCTCCTGTGGTTCCCACTGAAAAACTGGAGCCTGATATGGATCAAGGGCTGGTGCCGGCTCAGGTGCTGGGGGTTGCGACAAACGCCAATATCTGTAGATGTCATCGGGCATAATAGTGTACCTGCCTGAATAAATATCGAACAAAGAAGGAGCGGGCAGGGTAATAATCTCACAAGTACCCTGACTAAATACTAAGTTATAAAGCAGCCTTTTATCATTATCTTTCTTAATAAAATCATGTGCTACCATACTATTGTAATCTAAATGTTTTGTAGGAAGCAGCATTTCATCTTCCTCGTCAAGCCTAATAGGTATCTCAAAGTGTTTGGCTAAACGAGACGCATAGATACCTCCGAATATAGGGCCCTTCGAACGGTTTATATTCAACCGTTGGGCCACTATAGCGCCCAGACTAAAAGTTCTATCAGCAAGTAAAGCGTGGCGCGGAATAGTGAGGTCGGGGGCACTAAGGCTTCCACTCTCACCGCGATCAACTAAACATCTCCCTGCAAATAATGAATAATAGCGTAAAACAAGAAAATGTACACTAGCCTCTCTTGCCTTTGACACCCCTCTCTCTTCCCCTACAGTGATTGCGGCAATAAAATCCTCCATGTCTCTAGGACGTGGTTCACTAATGCTGCCCTCATGAGGTATTTTGCAAGCATTGCAAAAATCGTAAAGTGACATTTCCTTAGGCACATCATATAAATGAAATTCTACCATGGGAGGATTCTTCCTAGGATAAAAATTAAAATTTTGCACGAAAGTATTAGTAAGTAGGAGATACTGTTCACACTTATCGTTGAGGAAGTCGGTGATGCCTGCATTTTCTGCTAGATGATAAAAATCTTCATAAATTCTGGCCGCCCTCAAGAATACTTCACTTGGCCATTCACATGGACGAACCTCCGCGGTACGAGGGATATTGTATTTAGGCTTCTCACTTTCTTTTTCTTTAAAACCCCGGCTTGAAGAGCCTCTTAATAATCTCCTCATCATCTTTTCGCGGAAAATTAATTCTGAAATTTTTAGTGACTCTAATTAAAAGTAAGCAAAACTCAACAAAATTCATAGCAACTACTCCCACAAGTGCCTAGAGGCTATATCATGCATCAAAACTACTTGGGACCATATAAATTTGACATGCAAGCTCAAGAACAAGGTCACCACAGCAGCAAAAATTTGCAATATATAAAGCACTAGAACAAAATCTAATTGGACCATTCGAGGAGTCACATACCGATGAGCAATCCCCTAAAACAGTTTTGCAAATGGAGCTTTGAGCAAGGAGATCGAAAATGGCAGCAAAGTGAGCTAGAACACGGGTTTGAGCAATGGTGGGATTTTTTCTAGAGGAAGACGAGGTGGATGGTGGCTGGAATAAGTGAGGGGGGCCCACGTGGGACCCACAAGCCAGGGTGCGCGCCCAGGGGGGTGGGCGCGCCCTGCAGCCTTGTGGCCCACTGGTGCAGCCCCCTGATTCATACTCAGTGCCAAAAATTCTAAAATAATCCAGAAAAAAATCATACTAAATTTTCAGGGCATTCTGAGGACTTTTATTTTTAGGTCATTTTTCTATTGCACGGATAAAACAAAAAAACAGGAGAATAATAGCATTTTTACTCTATTTAATCTAAATAAGAGAAAGTGAAAGTTGGGCACAAGAAGTTGTTCTTTCTAAATTCATCCATCTCATGCTCCTCAAAAGAATCCATCAATAAGGTTGATCAAGTCTTATTGACAAGCTTTTTCCGAAGGACATGGAACCGGAGAACTTTCGAATAACACTAAGTTAACTCAATGGGGATATGCATGTCCCCAACAATAAGTATATCATATTTCTTCTTGGAAGTAGGTAGAGGGAATTCAAAGCCTCCAATAATAATCGTTGAAACCTTTTCAATTGAGTTGATACTACGAACTTGAGGTTGTTTCTTCGGAAAATGTATCGTATGCTCATTACCATTAACATGAAAAGTGATATTGCCCTTGTTGCAATCAATAACAGCCCCTGTGGTATTCAAAAAGGGTCTACCAAGGATGATTGACATACTGTCGTCCTCGGGAATATCAAGAATAACAAAGTCTGTAAAGATAGTAACGTTTGCAACTACAACAGGCACATCCTCGCAAATACCGATAGGTAAAGTAGTTGATTTATCAGCCATTTGCAAAGAGATTTCAGTAGGTGTCAACTTATTCAAATCAAGTCTACGATATAGAGAGAAGGGCATGACACTAACACCAGCTCCAAGATCACATAAAGCAGTTTTAACATAATTTCCTTTAAAAGAGCATGGTATATTAGGTACTTCGGGATCTCCTAGTTTCTTTGGTATTCCACCCTTAAAAGTATAGTTAGCAATCATGATGGAAATCTCAACTTCCGGTATCTTTCTTTTATTTGTCACAATATCTTTCATATACTTAGCATAAGCGGACATTTTCAAAATATCAGTCAAACGCATACGCAAAAAGACAGGTCTAAGCATTTTAACAAAGCGCTCAAAATCTTCATCATCCTTTTTCTTGGATGGCTTAGGAGGAAATGGCATGGGTTTTTGGACCCATGGTTCTCTTTCTCTACCATGCTTCCCAGCAATAAAGTCTCTTTTATCATATCTCTTATTCTTAGGTTGTGGGTTATCAAGATCAACAGCAGGTTCAATCTCCACATCATTATCATTACTAGGTTGAGCATCAACATGAACATCATCATTAATATTATCACTAGGCTCATGTTCATCACCAGATTGTGTCTCAGCATCAGAAATAGAAATATCATTTGGATTCTCAGGTGTATCTATAACAGGTTCACTAGTAGCATGCAAAGTCTTATCGTCATTCTTTTTACTGCTCTTATTGGAACGACTAGGTGCATCAGTATTAACTCTCTGAGAATCTTGCTCAATTCTCTTAGGATGGCCCTCGGGATACAAAGGTTCCTGAGTCATTCTACCACCTCTAGTCACAACTTTAACAGAATGATCATTGTTCTTACTATTCATTTCATTAAGCAAATCGTTTTGAGCCTTGAGTACTTGTTCTACTTGGGTAGTTACCATGGAAGCATGTTTACTAATAAGTTTAAGATCATTGACAGTTCTACTCAAATAATCACCCAAGCGATCAAGCATGTATGCATTATGTTTCAATTGTCTACTAACATAAGCATTGAAATTTTCTTGCTTCACCACAAAATTATCAAACTCATCCAAGCATTGGCTAGCAGGCTTATTATAAGGAATATTTCCTTCATCAAATCTATGGAGAGAATTTACCTCTACTACCTGTGTCAGGTTATCAAGACCATGTATTTCTTCAATAGGTGGTAGATTCTTAACATCTTCAGCTTTAATACCTTTTTCTTTCATAGATTTCTTTGCCTCATGCATATCTTCAGGACTGAGAAATAGAATACCTCTTTTCTTTGGAGTTATCTTTAGAGGTGGTTCAGGAATAGTCCAATCATTATCATTGCTCAATATATTATTCAATAGTAGTTCAGCTTGTTCAACAGTTCGTTCCCTGAAAATACAACCAGCACAACTATCTAGGTGGTCCCTAGAAGCATCGGTTATTCCATTATAAAGATATCAAGTATTTCATTTTTCTTGAGAGGGTGATCAGGCAAAGCATTAAGTAATTGGAGAAGCCTCCCCCAAGCTTGTGGGAGACTCTCTTCTTCAATTTGCACAAAGTTAAATATTTCCTGCAAGGCAGCTTGTTTCTTATGGGCAGGAAAATATTTTTCAGAGAAGTAATATATCATATCATGGGGACTACGCACACAACAAAGAGCAAGGGAATTAAACCATGTCTTAGCATCACCCTTTAATGAGAAAGGAAACAACTTAAGAATATAATAATAGCGAATTTTTTCCTCATGAGTAAATAGTGTGGCTATATCATTCAATTTAGTAAGATGTGCCACAACAGTTTCAGATTCATAACCATGGAAAGGATCAGATTCAACCAAAGTAATTAACTCAAGATCGACAGAGAATTCATAATCCTTATCAGTAACAAAGATAGGTGAAGTAGCAAACTTAGGATCATATTGCATTCTAGCATTCAAAGATTTTTCTTTCCACTTGCGAAGCAATTTCTTAAGATCATCTCTATCCTTACAAGCAAGAAAGTCCCTAGCTACCTCTCCTTCCATAACATAACCTTCCAGGATATCCGGCAATTCATATCTAGGAGAGCTAGGTCTAGCAGGTGTATCATATTGTTCAGTTTCAATAATTTCATCAATTCAGAGATATCAGCAGTTTCAGCATTCACTCTAGCAATTTGTTCATCAAGAAATTCACCCAGCGACACAGTAGTATCAAGCAAAGTATCATCATAAGCATCATGCATAGCAGAAGTAGCATCATCTATTACTTGCGACATATCAGAATTACTAGCAGGTGGTGGTGTCGCAAATTTACTCATAACAGAAGGTGAATCGAGAGCGGAGCTAGATGGCAGTTCCTTACCTGTCCTCGTAGTTGAGGGGTAGATCTTAGTTTTAGCATCTTTCAGATTCTTCATAGTGATCAACAGATATATATCCCAAGTGACTCAGAGAATAGAGCTATGCTCCCCAGCAATGGCGCCAGAAAAAGGTCTTGATAACCCACAAGTATAGGGGATCGCAACAGTTTTCGAGGGTAGAGTATTCAACCCAAATTTATTGATTCGACACAAGGGGAGCCAAAGAATATTCTCGAGTATTAGCAGCTGAGTTGTCAATTCAACCACACCTGAAAGACTTAATATCTACAGCAAAGTATTCAGTAGCAAAGTAGTATGGAAGTAACGGTAACGATGGCAAAGTGACAGTAGCAGTGTTGTAGTGACTGTAACAGTAGCAACGGAAAAGTAACTTAGCAAAGATCAATATGGAAAAGCTCGTAGGCATGGATCAGTGATGGATAATTATGTCAGATGGCATTCATCATGCAACAGTTATAACATAGGGTGACACAGAACTAGCTCCAATTCATCAATATAGTAGGCATGTATTCCATATATAGTCATACGTGCTTATGTAAAAGAACTTGCATGACATCTTTTGTCCTACCCTCCCGTGGCAGCGGGGTCCTAATGGAAACTAAGGGATATTAAGGTCTCCTTTTAATAGAGAACCGGACCAAAGCATTAGCACTTAGTGAATACATGAACTCCTCAAACTACGGTAATCACCGGAAAGAATCCCAGTTATTGTCACCCTGGGGGATGCGGATCATAACTCGTAATAGGTGTCTACAACTTGCAATATAGGATCAAGAACACATATATATTCATGAAAACATAATAGGTTCAGATCTAAAATCATGGCACTCGGGCCCTAGTGACAAGCATTAAGCATAGCAAAGTCATAGCAACATCAATCTCAGAACATAGTGGATACTAGGGATCAAACCCTAACAAAACTAACTCGATTACATGGTAAATCTCATCCAACCCATCACCGTCCAGCAAGCCCACGATGGAATTACTCAGGAACGGCGGAGAGCTTCATGAAATTGGTGATGAAGGATGGTTGGTGATGACGACGGCGTCGATTTCCCCTCTCTGGAGCCCAAATCAGGCCCCAGATCTGCCCTCCCGAGGAAGAACAGGAGGTGGCGGTGGCTCCGTATCGTAAAACGCGATGAACTCTTCTTCTCTGATTTTTTTCTCCCCGAATAGGAATATATAGGAGTGGAAACGAGGTCGGAGGAGCAACAGGGGGCCCACAAGCCACAGGGGCACGCCCCCCTGGCATGTGTCCAGGTGGTGGGCCCCCTGCAGTTGATTCTTTCGCCAATATTTTTTATTAATTCCAAAAATATTCTCCGTAAATTTTCAGGTCAATCCGAGAACTTTTATTTCTACACAAAAATAACACCAAGGCAATTATGCTGAAAACAGCGTCAGTCTAGGTTAGTTCCATTCAAATCATGCAAATTAGAGTCCAAAACAAGGGCAAAAGAGTTTGGAAAAGTAGATACGTTGGAGACGTATCATCAGTCTCCCCTCATACCGCGATTGAGGGAGACCAATCGGCTTAAGGTCAGGAATAAAGTCAACACAAAACCCAATGCTTCCTCTGTTTGATGGCCCATGGAGATGCTTCCTTCTGGCCTAGCACGGTTACGAACATTTTTCTTTAAGACTCCCATGAGCCTCTCAAAGGGGAACATGTTGTGTAGAAATACAGGGCCCAGAATGCCAATCTTGTCGACTAGATGAACTAGGACGTGCGTCATGATATTGAAGAAGGATGGTGGGAACACCAGCTTGAAACTAACAAGACATTGCACCAAATCACTCTTTAACCTTGGTAGTATTTCTAGATCGATTACCTTCTGAGAGACTGCATTGAGGAATGCACATAGCTTCACAATGGCTAATCGAACGTTTTCCAGTAGAAGCCCCCTCAATGCAACCGGAAGCAGTTGCGTCATAATCACGTGGCAGTCATGGGACTTTAGGTTCTGGAACTTTTTCTCTGCCATATTTATTATTCCCTTTATATTCGATGAGAAGCCAAACGGGACCTTCATACTGAGCAGGCATTCAAAGAAGATTTCCTTCTCTTCTTTGGTAAGAGCGTAGCTGGCAGGACCTTCATACTGCTTTGGATGCATGCCGTCTTTTTCGTGCGCACGTTGCTGGTCCTCCCGTGCCTCCGGTGTATCTTTTGTCTTCCCATACACTCCCAAGAAGCCTAGCAGGTTCACGCAAAGATTCTTCGTCACGTGCATCACGTCGATTGCAGAGCGGACCTCTAGGTCTTTCCAATAGGGTAGGTCCCAAAATATAGATTTCTTCTTCCACATGGGTGCGCGTCCCTCAGCGTCATTCGGAACAGATAGTCCGCCAGGACCCTTTCCAAAGATTACTTGTAAATCATTGACCATATCAAGTATGTGATCACCAGTACGGAGGGCGGGCTTCTTCCGGTGATCCGCCTCACCTTTGAAATGCTTTCCTTTCTTTCAACATTGATGGTTGGTCGGAAGAAATCGATGATGCCCCAGGTACATATTCTTCCTGCATTTGTCCAAATATATACTATCGGTGTCATCTAAACAGTGCGTACATGCGTGGTATCCCTTGTTTGTCTGTCCTGAAAGGTTACTGAGAGCAGGCCAATCATTGATGGTTACAAACAGCAACGCATATAGGTCAAATTCCTCCTGTTCGTTCTCATCCCACACACGTACACCTTTTCCATTCCACAGTTGTAAAAGTTCATCAACTAATGGCCTTAGGTACACATCAATGTCATTGCCGGGTTGCTTAGGGCCTTGGATGAGCACTGGCATCATAATGAACTTCCGCTTCATGCACAACCAAGGAGGAAGGTTATACATACATAGAGTCACAGGCCATGTGCTATGCTTGCTGCTCTGATCCCCAAAAGGATTAACGCCATCTGCACTTAAACCAAACCATACGTTCCTTGGGTCACCTGTAAAGTCCCCCCACTTTCTCTCGATCTTTCTCCACTTCGACCCATCATCGGGTGCTCTCAACTTCCCGTCTTTCTTACGGTCTTCCTTGTGCCATCGCATCAACTTGGCATGCTCTTTGTTTCTGAACAAACGTTTCAACCGTGGTATTATAGGAGCATACCACATCACCTTGGCAGGAACCCTCTTCCCGGTGCGCTGGCCCTCAACATCACCAGGGTCATCTCGTCTGATCTTATACCGCAATGCACAGCATACCGGGCATGCGTTCAAATCCTCGTACGCACCGTAGTAGAGGATGCAGTCATTAGGGCATGCAGTTGTCTTCTTCACCTCCAATCCTAGAGGGCAGACAACCTTCTTTGCTTCGTATGTACTGTCGGGCAATTCGTTGTCCTTTGTAAGCTTATTCTTCATTATTTTCAGCACCTTTTCAAATGCCTTGTCAGATACACCATTCTCTGCCTTCCATTGCAGCAATTCCAGTGTGGTACCGAGCTTTGTGTTGTCATCTTCGCAATTTGGGATCAACCCTTTTTTGTGATCCTCTAACATGCGATCGAACTTCAACTTCTCCCTTTCACTTTGGCATTGTCTCTTTGCATCAACAATGACCCGGCGAAGATCATCATCGGGCACATCGTCTGGTTCTTCCTCTTGATCTTCAGCTTCCCCCATTGCAGCATCACGGTATTCAGGGGGCTGATAGTTGTCATCATCCCCTTCTTCTTCGTTGTCTTCCATCATAACCCCTCTTTCTCCGTGCTTGGTCCAAACATTATAGTGTGGCATGAAACCCTTCTCAAGGAGGTGGACGTGAAGGGTTTTCGAGTTAGAGTAATCCTTCGTATTCCCACAGATAGTACATGAACAATACATAAAACCATTATGCTTGGTTGCCTCAGCTACTTCGAGAAAATTATGCAGGCCCTTAATGTACTCGAAGGTGCGTCGGTCACCGTACATCCATTGCCGGTTCATCTGTGTGCATTATATAATTAAGTGTATCAAAAACCATTACAAAACATCATGAATAGAAAAGTGACCAAATTAATAGAAGTTCATCATCACATTAAAACCAAAGTACAGTAGTGACCAAAATAAATACATAAAGTTCATACATAGTTTTTAGGGCATTCTGATGCATACTCAGTGGTGCAGCCCCCTGATGCATACTCAGTGCCAAACATTCTAAGATAATCCAGAAAAAATCATACTAAATTTTCAGGGCATTCTGAGGACTTTTATTTTCAGTTCATTTTTCTATTGCACGGATAAAACAAAAAAACAGGAGAATAATAGCATTTTTACTCTATTTAATCTAAATAACAGAAAGTGAAAGTTGGGCACAAGAAGTTGTGCTTTCTAAATTCATCCATCTCATGCTCCTCAAAAGAATCCATCAATAAGGTTGATCAAGTCTTATTGACAAGCTTTTTCCGAAGGACATGGAACCGGAGAACTTTCAAATAACACTAAGTTAACTCAATGGGGATATGCAAGTCCCCTACAATAAGTATATCATATTTCTTCTTGGCAGTAGGTAGAGGGAATTCAAAGCCTCCAATAATAATCGTTGAAACCTTTTCAATTGAGTTGATACTATCAACTTGAGGTTGTTTCTTCGGAAAATGTACCGTATGCGCATTACCATTAACATGAAAAGTGATATTGCCCTTGTTGAAATCAATAACAGCCCCTGTGGTATTCAAAAAGGGTCTACCAAGGATGATTGACATACTGTCGTCCTCGGGAATATCAAGAATAACAAAGTCTGTTAAGATAGTAACGTTTGCAACTACAACAGGCACATCCTCGCAAATACCGATAGGTAAAGCAGTTGATTTATCAGCCATTTGCAAAGAGATTTCAGTAGGTGTCAACTTATTCAAATCAAGTCTACGATATAGAGAGAAGGGCATGACACTAACACCAGCTCCAAGATCACATAAAGCAGTTTTAACATAATTTCCTTTAATAGAGCATGGTATAGTAGGTACTCCAGGATCTCCTAGTTTCTTTGGTATTCCACCCTTAAAAGTATAGTTAGCAAGCATGATGGAAATCTCAGCTTCCGGTATCTTTCTTTTATTTGTCACAATATCTTTCATATACTTAGCATAAGGAGAGATTTTCAAAATATCAGTCAAACGCATACGCAAAAAGACAGGTCTAAGCATTTTAACAAAGCGCTCAAAATCTTCATCATTCTTTTTCTTGGATGGCTTAGGAGGAAATGGCATGGGTTTTTGGACCCATGGTTCTCTTTCTCTACCATGCTTCCCAGCAATAAAGTCTCTTTTATCATATCTCTTATTCTTAGGTTGTGGGTTATCAAGATCAATAGCAGGTTCAATCTCCACATCATTATCATTACTAGGTTGAGCATCAACATGAACATCAGCATTAATCTTATCACTAGGCTCATGTTCATCACCAGATTGTGTCTCAGCATCAGAAATAGAAATATCATTTGGATTCTCAGGTGTATCTATAACAGGTTCACTAGTAGCATGCAAAGTCTTATCGTCATTCTTTTTACTGCTCTTATTGGAATGACTAGGTGCATCAGTATTAACTCTTTGAGAATCTTGCTCAATTCTCTTAGGATGGCCCTCAGGATACAAAGGTTCCTGAGTCATTCTACCACCTCTAGTCACAACTTTAGCAGAATGATCATTGTTCTTACTATTCATTTCATTAAGCAAATCGTTTTGAGCCTTGAGTACTTGTTCTACTTGGGTAGTTACCATGGAAGCATGTTTACTAATAAGTTTAAGATCATTGACAGTTCTACTCAAATAATCACCCAAGCGATCAAGCATGTATGCATTATGTTTCAATTGTCTACTAACATAAGCATTGAAATTTTCTTGCTTCACCACAAAATTATCAAACTCATCCAAGCATTGGCTAGGAGGCTTATTATAAGGAATATCTCCTTCATCAAATCTACGGAGAGAATTTACCTCTACTACCTGTGTCGGGTTATCAAGACCATGTGTTTCTTCAATAGGTGGTAGATTCTTAACATCTTCAGCTTTAATACCTTTTTCTTTCATAGATTTCTTTGCCTCATGCATATCTTCAGGACTGAGAAATAGAATACCTCTTTTCTTCGGAGTTGGCTTTGGAGGTGGTTCAGGAATAGTCCAATCATTATCATTGCTCAATATATTATTCAATAGTAGTTCATCTTGTTCAACAGTTCGTTCCCTGAAAACACAACCAGCACAACTATCTAGGTGGTCCCAAGAAGCATCGGTTAGTCCATTATAAAGATATCAAGTATTTCATTTTTCTTGAGAGGGTGATCAGGCAAAGCATTAAGTAATTGGAGAAGCCTCCCCCAAGCTTGTGGGAGACTCTCTTCTTCAATTTGCACAAAGTTAAATATTTCCTGCAAGGCAGCTTGTTTCTTATGGGCAGGAAAATATTTTTCAGAGAAGTAATATATCATATCCTGGGGACTACGCACACAACCAGGAGCAAGGGAATTAAACCATGTCTTAGCATCACCCTTTAATGAGAAAGGAAACAACTTAAGAATATAATAATAGCGAATTTTTTCCTCATGAGTAAATAGTGTGGCTATATCATTCAATTTAGTAAGATGTGCCACAACAGTTTCAGATTCATAACCATGGAAAGGATCAGATTCAACCACAGTAATTAACTAAGGATCGACAGAGAAATCATAATCCTTATCAGTAACAAAGATAGGTGAAGTACCAAACTTAGGATCATATTGCATTCTAGCATTCAAAGATTTTTCTTTCCACTTGCGAAGCAATTTCTTAAGATCATCTCTATCCTTACAAGAAAGAAAGTCCCTAGCTACCTCTCCTTCCATAACATAACCTTCCGGGATATCCGGCAATTCATATCTAGGAGAGCTAGGTCTAGCAGGTGTATCATATTGTTCAGTTTCTATAATTTCATCAGATTCAAAGATATCATCAGTTTCAGCATTCACTCTAGCAATTTGTTCATCAAGAAATTCACCCAGCGGCACAGTAGTATCAAGCAAAGTATCATCATAAGCATCATGCATAGCAGAAGTAGCATCATCTATTACTTGCGACATATCAGAATTACTAGCAGGTGGTGGTGTCGCAAATTTACTCATAACAGAAGGTGAATCAAGAGCAGAGCTAGATGGCAGTTCCTTACCTGTCCTCGTAGTTGAGGGGTAGATCTTAGTTTTAGCATCTTTCAGATTCTTCATAGTGATCAACAGATATATATCCCAAGTGACTCAGAGAATAGAGCTATGCTCCCCGGCAATGGCGCCAGAAAAAGGTCTTGATAACCCACAAGTATAGGGGATCGCAACAGTTTTCGAGGGTAGAGTATTCAACTCAAATTTATTGATTCGACACAAGGGGAGCCAAAGAATATTCTCGAGTATTAGCAGCTGAGTTGTCAATTCAACCACACCTGAAAGACTTAATATCTGCAGCAAAGTATTCAGTAGCAAAGTAGTATGGAAGTAACGGTAACGATGGCAAAGTGACAGTAGCAGTGTTGTAGTGATTGTAACAGTAGCAACGGAAAAGTAACTTAGTAAAGATCAATATGGAAAAGCTCGTAGGCAATGGATCAGTGATGGATAATTATGTCAGATGGCATTCATCATGCAACAGTTATAACATAGGGTGACACAGAAGTAGCTCCAATTCATCAATATAATGTAGGCATTTATTCCATATATAGTCATACGTGCTTATGGAAAAGAACTTGCATGACATCTTTTGTCCTACCCTCCCGTGGCAGCGGGGTCCTAATGGAAACTAAGGGATATTAAGGCCTCCTTTTAATAGAGAATCGGACCAAAGCATTAGCACTTAGTGAATACATGAACTCCTCAAACTACGGTAATCACCGGAAAGAATCCCAGTTATTGTCACCCTGGGGGATGCGGATCATAACTCGTAATAGGTGTCTACAACTTGCAATATAGGATCAAGAACACATATATAATCATGAAAACGTAATAGGTTCAGATCTAAAATCATGGCACTCGGGCCCTAGTGACAAGCATTAAGCATAGCAAAATCATAGCAACATCAATCTCAGAACATAGTGGATACTAGGGATCAAACCCTAACAAAACTAACTCGATTACATGGTAAATCTCATCCAACCCATCACCGTCCAGCAAGCACATGATGGAATTACTCACGAACGGCGGAGAGCATCATGAAATTGGTGATGAAGGATGGTTGGTGATGACGACGGCGTCGATTTCCCCTCTCCAGAGCCCAAATCAGGCCCCAGATCTGCCCTCCCGAGCAAGAACAGGAGGTGTGGTGGTGGCTCCGTATCGTAAAACGTGATGAACTCTTCTTCTCTGATTTTTTTTCTCCCCGAATAGGAATATATAGGAGTGGAAACGAGGTCGGAGGAGCAACAGGGGGCCCACAAGCCACAGGGGCGCGCCCCCCTGGCTTGTTGCCAGGTGGTGGGCCCCCTGCAGTTGATTCTTTCGCCAATATTTTTTATTAATTCCAAAAATATTATCCATAAATTTTCAGGTCAATCCGAGAACTTTTATTTCTGCACAAAAATAACACCAAGGCAATTATGCTGAAAACAGTGTCAGTCCGGGTTAGTTCCATTCAAATCATGCAAATTAGAGTCCAAAACAAGGGCAAAAGAGTTTGGAAAAGTAGATACGTTGGAGACGTATCATCAGTCTCCCCTCATACCGCGATTGAGGGAGACCAATCGGCTTAATGTCAGGAATAAAGTCAACACAAAACCCAATGCTTTCCTCTGTTTGATGGCCCATGGAGATGCTTCCTTCTGGCCTAGCACGGTTACGAACATTTTTCTTTAAGACTCCCATGAGCCTCTCAAAGGGGAACATGTTGTGTAGAAATACAGGGCCCAGAATGCCAATCTCGTCGACTAGATGAACTAGGACGTGCGTCATGATATTGAAGAAGGATGGTGGGAACACCAGCTCGAAACTAACAAGACATTGCACCAAATCACTCTTTAACCTTGGTAGGATTTCTAGATCGATTACCTTCTGAGAGACTGCATTGAGGAATGCACATAGCTTCACAATGGCTAATCGAACGTTTTCCAGTAGAAGCCCCCTCAATGCAACCGGAAGCAGTTGCGTCATAATCACGTGGCAGTCATGAGACTTTAGGTTCTGGAACTTTTTCTCTGCCATATTTATTATTCCCTTTATATTCGATGAGAAGCCAGACGGGACCTTCATACTGAGCAGGCATTCAAAGAAGATTTCCTTCTCTTCTTTGGTAAGAGCGTAGCTGGCAGGACCTTCATACTACGTTGCTGGTCCTCCCGTGCCTCCGGTGTATCTTTTGTCTTCCCATACACTCCCAAGAAGCCTAGTAGGTTCACGCAAAGATTCTTCGTCACGTGCATCACGTCGATTGCAGAGCGGACCTCTAGGTCTTTCCAATAGGGTAGGTCCCAAAATATAGATTTCTTCTTCCACATGGGTGCGCGTCCCTCAGCGTCATTCGGAACAGATAGTCCGCCAGGACCCTTTCCAAAGATTACTTGTATATCATTGACCATATCAAGTATGTGATCACCAGTACGGAGGGCGGGCTTCTTCCGGTGATCTGCCTCACCTTTGAAATGCTTTCCTTTCTTTCGACATTGATGGTTGGTCGGAAGAAATCGACGATGCCCCAGGTACATATTCTTCCTGCATTTGTCCAAATATATACTATCGGTGTCATCTAAATAGTGCGTACATGCGTGGTATCCCTTGTTTGTCTGTCCTGAAAGGTTACTGAGAGCAGGCCAATCATTGATGGTTACAAACAGCAACGCATATAGGTCAAATTCCTCCTGTTCGTTCTCATCCCACACACGTACACCTTTTCCATTCCACAGTTGTAAAAGTTCATCAACTAATGGCCTTAGGTACACATCAATGTCATTGCCGGTTTGCTTAGGGCCTTGGATGAGCACTGGCATCATAATGAACTTCCGCTTCATGCACAACCAAGGAGGAAGGTTATACATACATAGAGTCACAGGCCATGTGCTATGCTTGCTGCTCTGATCCCCAAAAGGATTAACGCCATCTGCACTTAAACCAAACCATACGTTCCTTGGGTCACCTGTAAAGTCCCCCCACTTTCTCTCGATCTTTCTCCACTTCGACCCATCATCGGGTGCTCTCAACTTCCCGTCTTTCTTACGGTCTTCCTTGTGCCATCGCATCAACTTGGCATGCTCTTTGTTTCTGAACAAACGTTTCAACCGTGGTATTATAGGAGCATACCACATCACCTTGGCAGGAACCCTCTTCCCGGTGCGCTGGCCCTCAACATCACCAGGGTCATCTCGTCTGATCTTATACCGCAATGCACAGCATACCGGGCATGCGTTCAAATCCTCGTACGCACCGCAGTAGAGGATGCAGTCATTAGGGCATGCAGTTATCTTCTTCACCTCCAATCCTAGAGGACAGACAACCTTCTTTGCTTCGTATGTACTGTCGGGCAATTCGTTGTCCTTTGGAACCTTATTCTTCATTATTTTCAGCACCTTTTCAAATGCCTTGTCAGATACACCATTCTCTGCCTTCCATTGCAGCAATTCCAGTGTGGTACCGAGCTTTGTGTTGTCATCTTCGCAATTTGGGATCAACCCTTTTTTGTGATCCTCTAACATGCGATCGAACTTCAACTTCTCCCTTTCACTTTGGCATTGTCTCTTTGCATCAACAATGACCCGGCGAAGATCATCATCGGGCACATCGTCTGGTTCTTCCTCTTGATCTTCAGCTTCCCCCATTGCAGCATCACGGTATTCAGGGGGCTGATAGTTGTCATCATCCCCTTCTTCTTCGTTGTCTTCCATCATAACCCCTCTTTCTCCGTGCTTGGTCCAAGAATTATAGTGTGGCATGAAACCCTTCTCAAGCAGGTGGACATGAAGGGTTTTCGAGTTAGAGTAATCCTTCGTATTCCCACAGATAGTACATGAACAATACATAAAACCATTATGCTTGGTTGCCTCAGCTACTTCGAGAAAATTATGCAGGCCCTTAATGTACTCGGAGATGCGTCTGTCACCGTACATCCATTGCCGGTTCATCTGCGTGCATTATATAATTAAGTGTATCAAAAACCATTACAAAACATCATGAATAGAGAAGTGACCAAATTAATAGAAGTTCATCATCACATTAAAACCAAAGTACATTAGTGACCAAAATAAATACATAAAGTTCATACATAGTTCTCATTGAACAACATATAGCTCTCTAGAGCATCTAATTAAAACATACATTGAAACTATGCAAAACATTTAAATGCAACAACAAATGCGATCATAACCGCAACTAAGGTACCAATTGATCCAACGGCATAATGATACCAAGCCTCAATATGAATGGCATATTTTCTAATCTTTCTAATCTTCAAGCGCATTGCATCCATCTTGATCTTGTGATCTTCGACGACATCGGCAACATGCAACTCCAATTCCATCTTCTCCTCCTCAATTTTTTCAATTTTTTCTTTAAGTAATTGTTTTCTTTTTCAACTAAATTTAACCTCTTGACAAGAGGGTCGGTTCGAATTTCCGGTTCACATACCTCCTAGATAAAAACATCTATGTCACGTTGGTCGGCATAATTGTCATAAACACTAAATGAAACAAATAGTTATAAAAGATAATATGCCACATCCGAATCATAGACAGGACGAGGGCCGACGGGGGCGGATACCAAAACCATGGCACTATATAATAACAAACAATAATAAAAGTAAGAAAATTATACAAGTATCTATCTAAATCATACAAGTAAGAATTTTTTTCTTTTAGAAAGAAGATAAGAACAAGAGGCTCACCACGGTGGTGCCGGCGACGAGATCGGCACGAGCGATCGACGGCGGTGAGGACGGGGATGGGGACGGGGACAGCACCCTACACATGTGCAGACTCTAAGAATTTAATTTCAGCTATAATTGTGTGTCTAAATCAAAAGAACTCCCACATACACTCCTCCACTAAAACCCACAAACCACACTCTACTTCTAGAGCATTTTAAATGAGCTAAACTAGCAGTGAGAGATAAAACGATGAAGTCGTTAACCTTTTAGAACACTTGTGTAGTTGGTGCACCGCCAAACCTAAACAAATCTTAGGGAAAATGTAGCTTGGAGGTCGAGCTTGGAGAGGAGAAAACTTAAGTGTGGCTGCGGCATTTCATCAAACACCTTGTGGCACCCCGGCTCAGAGAAGACCGGAACGCCCCGTATTCTAGCCCAAGGATGAGTCTTCTGGAATACGGCACTGTTGGTATAGAACAAACCAGCTCTATACTAACAGCGGAACAGCCTGAGGAAGCGGAGTACTCCAGGCAGCGGAACAGCGTCTGCGATGATGGACTCCACTCCGCAGGGACTCTGGCTGGAACGCGCTTCCTAGCTCACGAACTTGACATCCACGACAAGCAAGCAATCATGGCATGACCTGCAAACTGGCATGATACGCCAGGTGAGTACTTTGAATGTACTCGCAAGCTCAAAACAACCAAACAATGCAGCAAACAATAGCATGGCAAATATCAGGTTAAATACTTAATTGCTTCAATTACTGTTACTAGCCATCAACTTACTCTCGGGGTTGTCTCACAATCCTCAACATGCTCATGATCCAACCTGGATTGACTCAAGTCCAAATTCAATCATGTGGTCCTTCGACCACTCATCATATAGCCATCCCTTGGCTACCATATCATATTCCTGACATCCTCTGATGTCTACTCAAGATGAGTTCTTCCATCATTAATAACATTAACCTGGTTGACCATCTACTGAGGTCTGTACGGGTCGTCCATTACCGTGGACACGGCTATTCGAATAGATTTGACACTCTGCAGAGGTTGTACACTTTACCCACACCACGGAACTCATGGCCTCGTGCTCCCATTCGGGTGGACCAACGATGTTCCGACAAAACCTGCCTGACCCGTGACTCTTTCATCGTACCACCGGCACTTTTCCTCCCCTGGAGGTCAGCCTTGGGTGGCCCCTGTGTCCTCATGACACCTGCCACCATCGTGGCCACGACCCAAACGGGGTCAAACTGTCCCAAATGGGGATGCTGGCACAAACTCAACTGGGCCCACAAGGTTATCGCCGCTTACCGGGCCAGGGTAGCACGCCGCGCCTAACCTTCCCTCTTTGGAGGTACCGATGAAAGATCACGCAGTCAGACACGGTCAGGGCCGTCCCATACCGGCAAATGTGGTTGCACGAATATGCCCAGACAGGTAACTCAAGATCAACCACTAAGTTCATTTAGCCAATATAGTGGTTCATCACAATACTTAAGGTGGCAGCAACTAGCCATTTAATGTAATTACTACGAATTACCATATAGCAAAATAATGAAAGTAATTCATTAGTGAATGCAGGTAATTCAATTAAATGTGTAATGCTATTGAAATACTTCACGGAATGGGTGTCCTGGCTTGCCTGGGATGAGGGATCCACCGGGAAGGAGTGCGGAGAGGCCGCGGAAGGACTGCCGGAAACAGTTCTCTCTCGGAGAGGGACTGTTTGCGGACAAGGGCAGAAGGGTCACTTTCACTGTGCCAAGACAGCTTGAAAGTGATACCAACATGCCGGGCTCGACGAGACGAAGACGATGGCTTTGGAATCACCTCGATTGGAGTCCCGAGCAAAAAGATACAAGGATTTTTCTGCCAGGGGCCAATCTGCAAAAGGAAACAGCAAAAGGGATAATTGCATCCGGGTCCCTGATGGCTAAAACAGAAAGCACCCTTGCCGGATTACGTTTTCCAGAAGGGAAAAACGTAAAGCGCCGAATGCACTTCCACTTAATCCAGCTGGACCCGGGTGGGTCAACACCGAGACGCTGCCAGGTGGGCCCCGCGTCTCTCTCTCTCTCTTCCCCCTGCCCCCTTCTACCTCGCGCCCGCGACGGAGGAGAGCAGAGCCGAGCAGGACCGGCGCTCGTGCCGGCGACTCGGGTCGTCTCCGGCGAGGCTCCGACCACCGGCGAGATCGGCTCGATGAGCCGCACCCAGACGGCTAGGAGGCGAAGCTCGGGGAGAGCGGAGGCGCAGGCGCCCTTGGCCATGGTGGACGGCCGGTTCCGGTGCCGATGGTGGCGATAGCAGCAGGCCACCGAAGGGCTCGGAGATGGGTGGAAGAGGTCCGGCAGCGGCGGGAGTCTTTCTGGTGATGAGAAGGGAGGGATAGGGTCCCGGACTTGGGCGAATTTGAGAGGGGAAGAGCGGCGGCCATGGCGGCCGTCCGAGATGTAGAGAGCTCCTCAAGCTCGATTGAGACATCGGGGAGGAAGCTAGGGGAAAGGAGAGGAGCTAGAGAGGCTCAGAGATCCCGGGGAAAGCTCGGGGCTACGGCTATTTATAGCCAGCCATGGCTTGCGGATGAGGTCGGTCGCCGTGGCAACTTTATCTCCATCCTGGAGCTCCGGCGAGGTGGCGCACGACGAGAGGTGCCGACCTGACTTGCTCAGAGGGAGAGGACGGCTCGGGAAGGAAGGAGACAACGTCGGAGGCGACAGCTCGAGGTCACGGATGACACAGAGCCGCGACGGCGACGGCCACGGCGAGGAGAGGAAGAATCTGGAGGGGGAGAGGGGTCCAGGAGGAAGGAGACGACGAGGGCTCGCTGTTCGACAAGGCCAGACGTCGGGGAGGCGCGAAAACGGACGACCCCGAGGGCTCCATTGCACAGAGCGCGCACATGGCATGCCAAACGCGTGATCACCGCGGGAGCTGGCACCCATGCTGCACTCTGGCATGCAACATCATGTCTAGCAACAAGTCCTTACAACCAGGGGTCCCTCTGAAAAGATAGATCAACGGAGGAGACCAAGAAGAGATGGGAGAGATCATCTGAAGTTTGCTGTTGCAAACTTGACCACTCCACAGAATTGAACAGAGAAGAGATAAGGATCTCAAATGATGTCTAGGAGATTCAGGATAGGAAGGACTACAACTCTGGAGAAATTGAGGGGAAGAGGACCAAGATTTCACAGGGTTGCTTGTAGAAAACGGACCTGTTGTCCGCAGCTTTAGTCCCGGTCGGGTTTTGAACCGGCACTAATGTGACCATTAGTCCCGGTTCAGGACGGGCATCATTAGTCGCGGTTCGTTCTGGACCTTTAGTCCCGGTTCGTAACACGAACCGGGACTAATGTGGTGGTGGCAAGCTGGTGTCAGCTGGGGCCCCCACGAGCCCCTTTAGTCCCGGTTGGTATCACCAACCGGGACTACAGGGCCCCCCTTTAGTCCCGGTTCGTAACACGAACCGGGACTAAAGGGTGGTGGCAGGCTGGTGTCAGCTGGGGCCCACACGAGCCCCTTTAGTCCCGGTTGGTATCACCAACCGGGACTAAAGGCCCCCCCTTTAGTCCCGGTTGGAGATACCAACCGGGACTAAAGATCCCCTATATGAATTCGGCCAGCCCGATCACAGTACTCCTCCCTTTTTTTTCCCTTCTTCCCCTCCTTTGTTCTTCCCTCTTCCTCAAGCTCATCCTCCATTTTTGCCAAAATTTGTTAAGATTTGGAGGCACCCCATCCATCCAAGTGTTCACAAAGGTTAGCAACTTTGTCCTTTCATCTCTCATTGCTAGATTAGCTCTTGCAATGCTCTATAAGTATAGTGATTTGTGGGTTTTAGTTTGGGAGTATTTATATGTGGTAGTAGTTCATTTGATTTATATGCAATTTGAGCTCAAATTAACTTCTTACTTTGCATGTCTAGGTGTGGTTTACTTAGTGCCTTCCCGTCCCCGTCCTAACCACCGTCGATCGCCCGCACCGTCCCGTCGCCGTCACCACACCTTGGTGAGCCTCTTGTTCGTTCTTATCCTTTCTATAAAAAAAAATCTTATTTGTATGATTTAGATAGTTAATTGTATAATTTTCTTACATGTATGATTGTTTGTTATACATAGTGCCATGACTTTGATATCCGTCCCCGTCGGCCCTCGTCCGGTTTATGATTCGGATGTGGTATATATATTCTCTTTTATAACTATTTGTTGCATTTCGCGTTTATGACAATTATGCCCATCAAGTTGACATAGATTTTTTTATCTAGGAGGTATGTGAACCGGAAATTGCAACCGACATAGATATTCTTGTCAAGAAGTTAAATTTAGTTGAAAAAGAAAACGAGTATTTGAAAGAAAAATTGAAAAGAGTTGAAGAAGAGAAGATGAAACTGGAGTTGTATGTTGCCGATGTCGTCGATGATCACAAGATCAAGATGGATGCAATGCGCTAGAAGATTAGAAAATTTAAAAAATATGCCATTGATAGTGAGGCTTGGTATCACTATGCTGTTGGATCAATTGCTACCTTAGTTGCGATCTTGATCGTATTTGTTGTTGCATTTAAATGCTTTAGCTAGAGAGTTTGTATGTTGCTTTATGAGAACAAGTGTGTATGAACTTTATGTATGAACTTGTATTAATTTGGTCTTTTCGGTGTTGTGTAATGAAGATGAGCCGGCAATGGATGTACGATGACCGATGCTCTCCCCAGTTCATTAATGGCGTGCATACTTTTCTGGTTGCGGCTGAGGCAAACAAGCGGGCGGATGGTTTTATGTATTGTCCATGTGCTGGCTGTAAGAATGATCGAAATTACTCTAACTCAAGAACCATTCACGTCCACCTGTTTGAGTCCGGTTTCATGTCCGGCTATAACTGTTGGACCAAGCACGGAGAAAGAGGGGTCCTAATGGAAGAGAATGAAGAAGAAGAGGATGACGACAGCTATCTTGGCCATGGGTTCCATGAATACGATGGTACAACAATGGGGGAAGAAGCTGAGCCGGCAATGCAGGAAGGAGCTGAAGAAGAGGCATCAGATGAGCCAGCTGATGATCTTGGTCGGGCCATTGCCGATGCAAATAGAAACTGTGCAAGTGAAAAGGAGAAGCTGAAGTTGCAGCGCATGTTAGAGGATCACAAGAAATTGTTGTACCCAAATTGCGAAGATGACAAGAAAAAGCTGGGTACCACACTGGAATTGCTGCAATGGAAGGCAGAGAATGGTGTACCTGACAAGGCATTTGAAAAGTTGCTGAAAATAATGAAGAATAAGCTACCAAAGGACAACGAATTGCCCGACAGTACGTACGAAGCAAAGAAGGCCGTCTACCCTCTAGGATTAGAGGTGCAGAAGATACATGCATGCCCTAATGACTGCATCCTCTACCGCGGTGAGTACGAGGATTTGAATGCATGCCCGGTATGCTGTGCATTGCGCTATAAGATCGGCCACGATGACCCTGGTGATGTTGCGGGCGAGTGCCCCAGGAAGAAGATTCCTGCCAAGGTGATGTGGTATGCTCCTATAATACCACGGTTGAAACGTTTGTTCCAAAACAAAGAGCATGCCAAGTTGATGCGATGGCACAAAGATGACCGTAAGAAAGACGGGAAGTTGAGAGTACCCGCTGATGGATCACAGTGGAGAAAAATCGAGAGAAAGTGGAAGGACTTTGCAGATGACGGAAGGAACGTATGGTTTGGTTTAAGTGCAGATGGCATCAATCCTTTTGGGGAGCAGAGCAGCAATCATAGCACCTGGCCTGTGACTCTATGTATCTATAACCTTCCTCCTTGGTTGTGCATGAAGCGGAAGTTCATTATGATGCTAGTGCTCATCCAAGGCCCCAAGCAACCCGGCAACGACATTGATGTGTACCTAAGGCCATTAGTCGAAGAACTTTTAGAGCTGTGGAATGGAAAAGGTGTACGTGCGTGGGATGAGCACAAACAACAGGAATTTGACCTGCGAGCATTGCTGTTTGTAACCATCAATGATTGGCCTGCTCTCAGTAACCTTTCAGGACAGACAAACAAGGGATACCATGCATGCACGCACTGTTTAGATGATACCGACAGTATATATTTGGATAAATGTAAGAAGAATGTGTACCTGGGGCATCGTCGATTTCTTCAGAGCAGGCATCCCGTAAGAAAGAAAGGCAAGCATTTCAAAGGTGAGGCAGATCACCGGAAGAAGCCTCGCCACCGTACTGGTGATGATATACTTGATATGGTCAAGGATTTAAAAGTAATCTTTGGAAAGGGTCCTGGCGGACAATCTGTTTCGAATGACGCTGACGGACGCGCACCCATGTGGAAGAAGAAATCTATATTTTGGGACCTACACTATTGGAAAGACCTAAAGGTCCGCTCTGCAATCGATGTGATGCACGTGACGAAGAATCTTTGCGTGAACCTGCTAAGCTTCTTGGGCGTGTATAGGAAGACAAAAGATACACCGGAGGCACGGGAGGACCAGCAACGTATGCACGGAGAAGACGGCATGGATCCAAAGCAGTTTCAGGGTCATGCCAGCTACGCTCTTACCAAAGAAGCGAACGAAATCTTCTTCGAATGCCTGCTCAGTATGAAGGTCCCGTCTGGCTTCTCGTCGAATATAAAGGGAATAATAAATATGGCAGAGAAAAAGTTCCAGAACCTAAAGTCTCATGACTGCCACGTGATTATGACGCAACTGCTTCCGGTTGCATTGAGGGGACTTCTACCGGAAAATGTTCGATTAGCCATTGTGAAGCTATGTGCATTCCGCAATGCAATCTCTCAGAAGGTAATCGATCCAGAAATCTTACCAAGGTTAGAGAATGATTTGGTGCAATGTCTTGTCAGTTTCGAGTTGGTGTTCCCACCATCCTTCTTCAATATCATGACGCACGTCCTAGTTCACTTAGTCGAGGAGATTGCCATTCTGGGTCCTGTATTTGTACACAATATGTTCCCCTTTGAGAGGTTCATGGGAGTCTTAAAGAAATATGTTCGTAATCGTGCTAGGCCAGAAGGAAGCATCTCCAAGGGCCATGAAACAGAGGAGGTCATTGAGTTTTGTGTTGACTTTATTCCTGACATTAAGCCGATTGGTGTTCCTGAATCGCGGCTTGAGGGCAGACTGGGTGGAAAAGGCACGCTAGGAAAGAATTCAGTAATATGCCGGGACGGGCATTCTTTGGCGCAAGCACACTACACAGTTCTACAAAGTTCCGCCTTGGTGGCTCCGTATATCGAGCAACACAAGAATATTCTACGCTCCAAACACCCGGAGCAGTCTGACGACTGGGTTACACATGAACAAACTGTGACTTTCGCCGGTTGGTTGCAGACACGTCTCATGCATGACGACACTGTTGCAGATGACCTGTACTTGCTGTCCAAGTTACCATCTTCGACTATATTGACTTTCAAAGGGTACGAGATAAATGGGAATACATTTTACACGATCGCCCAAGATAAAAAGAGCGCCAACCAAAATAGTGGTGTCCGCTTTGATGCAGCAAACACCAATAGGCCAAAGGACACATATTATGGTTACATAGAGGAGATATGGGAACTTGACTATGGACTTGGTTTGAAGGTCCCTTTGTTTCGGTGCAAATGGGTCAATCTGAGAGGAGGCGGGGTAAAGGAAGACCCGCAGTATGGAATGACAACAGTGGATCTCAACAATCTTGGGTACGCAGACGAACCATTCGTCCTAGCCAATGATGTGGCGCAGGTTTTCTATGTGAAGGACATGTCTACCAAGCCGAGAAAAAGAAAAGATAAGGAAGCGAATACATCATACGATGAGCCAAAGCGCCACATAGTTCTTTCAGGGAAAAGAAACATCGTGGGAGTGGAGGACAAGACAGACATGTCAGAAGATTATGAAAAGTTTCATGAAATTGCTCCCTTCACAGTGAATGTTGACCCGAGCATCAAGTTAAACGATGAAGATTGTCCATGGTTACGGCACAAAGGGACACACGCGAAGAAAAAGTTTTATATCCAAAGATCCCACTCTGGGATGTGACCGGCTTCTCTAGTTAGTTTCCGGACTTATATATCTGGAAAGTCCCACTTCGGACAAACCGGAGGGAATCTTTGTAATAGAACTCCGACTTATGTGTTCTGGCATTTGAAACGCGAAGAAATATTATGTCCAAAGCCACATCATCAATTTTCAACCCTTTCTGACTTCATTTGCTATTTTTCATGCATTTATTGATTTTTTTGAGCTAAATGACCCTGAAATTGAAAAGCACTACAAATCACAATCAGAAAAGGTTGAAAGTAGGCATGGTACCATCATTTCACCCACATAGCATGTGCTAAAAAGTTGAGAGGGTTACGGCAAAAACTGGATGCACTTCGTGTACAAAATGGACAATCTCTTTCGAAGTATCACGCTTTCGGACGAAAACTCATCTGTTACAAAGGCATTTCTTTTTTTTTAAATAACCTAAGAATTACCAAATTGAATATAATGATAAAACACACTAATATTAAACAGCAGAAAAAAGAATCACTAAAAAATCTTTTTATAAAACAAAGTTATTCACAAACTAGTGATTCACACAAATTTCAAATAATTCAGATTTGAAAACTACTGGCACTAACAGAAAGTTTATAATTTTTTTGACCTAAAGCAAAAAGATTCACTCAGAAACTCTAAATAAAGCAAAAAAACAACCAAGAAACAAAAGAAAATAAATATAGAAGAAAACCAAAAAAAAACTGAAAAGTAAAAAAAAAGCCCGCCTACTGGGCCGCCACGGCCTGCATACGACTAGACACCCACTAGTTCGGCCAGGATGCAGGCCCGCAAGGCCCAGTATGGCCCAAAGGGCAGGAAAGAACGGTAGGCCTTGTAGGCCTGCTTTAGAGAGGAGCTCGAATGAACTACCGCGCCGGGGTTTATAAACCAGTGTGAGCGCCCTTCGCTGGGCGAGGTGGGACTAAACATCCACCACACTGCGCCGTGCCAGGAACAGGCCTTTAGTCGCGGTTGGAGCCACCAACCGCAACTAAAGGGGGGCCTTTAGTCGCGGTTGGAGCCACCAACCGCGACTAAAGGTGAATTTCATCCAGTCCAAGCGGCGGGAAGCGAGACCTTTAGTCGCGGTTGGTGGCTCCAACCGCGACAAAAGGTGGTCTTTAGTCGCGGTTGGAGCCACCAACCGCGACTAAAGGCTCTCATATATATAACTCCACTTACGATCCTCTCCATTCTCTCGACGCCAAACACAGACGACGCCGCCAGGCTGCTGCGCGCCGCCGCCTGCCCCGATCGACGCCGTCGCCGCCCCCGACGCCGGCCGCCCGTCCCTCCTCGTCGACCCCTACTCCGGACGCGCCCTTCCTCGCCGATCCCCGACGGCGCCGCCGGCCCGCGCGCGCGCGCCCGCTCCTCGCTGCGCCGCCTGCCCCGACGCCGTCGCTGCCCCCGATTCGCCTCGCCTCGCCGTCGCCCCGCTGTGAACTCAGTTCCTCCCTCTCCCCCCCCCTCCCTCGCCCCCTGCCGCGCGCCATGGCCGCCCGTCCGGCCCCGAGCCCCCCCACACACACACATGCATGAACACACACACACACACACACACATTTTCTATTTAGATGTTTTAGTTGTTTTTCACTAGTATATATGTATGTATGAATGCATGTTAGATGGATATAATTAGTGTTTAATTAGTATAGATTTTTTTTATATAATGTTTCTTTTTCTGTTTTTTAATGGATGTATAGAAGTATGCTTAATTAGTGTTTCTTTTTCTGTTTTTTAATTTTTTATACTTTTAGTTATAGAAATGTTAGATGAATGTTTTTTAGTTTTTTATACTTTTAGTTATAGCTAGATAAATGTTAGATATAAAAACGTTGAGGAATTTTGACATTTGATCCAATGTATAGCAATTAGTATTTGCAAAAGTTGCATATTTTAATGTTGTATTTGCAATAGATTTTCTTAGTCCTTTAAGGGATTAATTATCAGGAATGCCCCCATTATGGATGTGCACAAGTTGATCCAATTTCTTTCTGATCTCATGCATCTACCTTTTGGATCTCTGAATACTAAATTGTTTTATCTTTCTTCTGGATTAGTTAAATAAAAGCTATGGACAATACCGGCAGAGAAGGAGAAGAGGCTGTGTTCGACATCATACGCTCCACGAGCCCAGATGATCATGATGACGGCTCGTAATATCTGAACCCTTCGGGTGAGGGTATGATGTTTGATGAAGACGAACGAATAGATGAAGGTGGCGACAACGATGTTGACGAAGAAAATGTTCTTCAAATAACAATGACCGGCGAGGTATATTTAATATATAAGCCATCCGGTGATCATTACATGTCTTAATTGATTTGTATGTATTAACGAATCGATCTTTCTTCTTTTAGGCCTCCGGATCGAGCAAATCTTGTACAAGCGACAGGGTAGTTCGAGGCCCGGCCAAAAAGTTGGACAAAGGCGTAAAGTTCAACATCGATTCCATCAAAACATCAACTGGCGAACCGCTTGAACCTAAGAAAAATGCGACCACGTTCAAGAATCAATGCGGAGTTATTGTCAGGGACCAAATCCCGATCTCCGTTCAAGAATGGAGAAAGCCAGCAAAGGGAGATCGAGCAGGAGTTACTTTTGTCGATGAAAGAGCAAAAGATGTGCTTTGGACTACGCTCATGGAACATTTCACCCTACCAGATAATTTGACAGATGCAGATCTGAAGAAAGTCAGAAACTATGCTCTTAAAAAGATGGCGATCGCATTCAACACCTTCAAGAAAAATGCATGGGCTAAGTACGTCAAATCAAAAAAGAAGACTCCAGAATTCACGGGAGCACTGGTGAAGGCAAAAGATCACTGGGACGCTTTCGTGAAGTTCAAGGAATCGGAAGAAGCTAAGGAACTATCGAGGAAAAACAAGATTAATGCTGCGAAAAAGAAGTGGCACCATCGTCTGGGGACAGGTGGCTACCAGGTGGCCCTGCCTAAGTGGCATCAATCTGAGCAAGAGATGATTAGTAAACGGGTCAGTCCAGTTACATTGACATGGCCCCCCAGGTGCAGGACATGGTTTTATGCGCATGGGGGGGAGTTGGACCCAGAGACAGGGCTGGTTATGGTGAAGGCAAGTCTTAAAGAAGCGACAGACGAAATACTTATTGCAATAGAAGAAGCTCGATCGGGGGTGTTCACGCCCAACAGAGATAACGACGAGCTTACGCGCGCCCTGAAGAATCCTGAACACCCGGGAAGAACACGAGGCAAAGGCGTTGTTCCGTGGTATGAGGGGTTTGCGGATTGGAACGACGACTATAGAAGCCGTGCGAGAAAGAAGAAGCATGAGGAGCAGAAGAAGAAGGAGGAAGCACTCCGCCTTGAAGGCCTAATATCCTCGCACCTGGAGTTGGAACGATTTGTCAGGCGGCAGCAGGAGCAGATCGACTCACTCAGCCAGGAAAGGGCGTCTCAGCGGCAGCATGAGCAGATCGATCCAGCATTGGATAGCACCGTCCCATCTATGCCGAGAAGCAGCGTGGGTTCCGCCCCGGCCGATATCGATAATGCACTGCTAGCTAGCTACCCTGTGGATGATATCAAAGACAGGACTAACTGTGAGCTACACATGAAAGTGAAGAACTTATCCATGAAGGTGGCGGACGGCTATGCTTTAGCAAATCCCCCTGAAGCAACCTTCCATTGCAATCCCATTCCAGCTGGCTATGCTCGTGTCGGGGTTGATGAAGTGATGTCAGCATATCACGAGCTACAACTTGACATTCTTGGAGGTGACGAGGAGAGAACACTGGGAGAGGCCATACATCGTATCATTCTATGGAAAAAGGATTGCATCGTCTTTCCAAGGCCACCGACTCCTCCTCCTCCAAGTCCGCCGCCGCGTCAGTCGACTCCTCCTCCTCCAAGTCCGGCACGGCGTCAGCCGACTCCTCCTCCAAGTCCGCCGCCGCGTCAGCCGACTCCTCCTCCTCCAAGTCCGGCACCGCGTCAGCCGACTCCTCCTCCAAGTCCGGCACGGCGTCAGCCAACTCCTCCTCCTCCAAGTCCTCCGCCGCTTCAGTCGACTCCTCCTCCTCCAAGTCCGGCACCGCGTCAGCCGACTCCTCCTCCAAGTCTGGCACGGCGTCAGCCAACTCCTCCTCCTCCAAGTCAGCCGACTCAGCGTGCTCCGCCTAAGCAACAGCGGAAGAGAGAGGCCGTAGCTACGACGGCTAGCGGTACAACAAGCAAGAAATTCAAATATGGTCCAGACCTCAAGCCTCTTCCGAAGTTGTCTTACCACCTGACTCAGGAGGAACTCGACGACGCATGTGATGCCCAATTGAAGGCCCATTTTGCACCGAAACCGCCCGCGCCGCCAAAGGAGAAAGTACCTGAGCATGTATGACAACACTTTATTGATATGGCTCGACCGGCTGACAATCAGAAGGACTCCGACTATGTGCGGTCTATCAAGAGGTCATATTCTGCAGGGCAAAAGGAGTCGAGCTCGAGCTCGAGCCAAGCAGTTGGCAAAAAAAGCGGGAAAACTGTTCCCCAGCTGGGAGAACAAGCAGTGCAATCGATCCCCCCGCTCATTGTACAAACACATGTGAGTACCGCCGATCGGCCGGCAATAACCGACGATCTTAGAAGGCAGGCTAAAGAGGCCGGTGTCACTGTTGAACAACTCCTAGGCCTTGAGGAAATCCCCGGGATTACGGAGGAGGAAGTAAAATACCAATATGTCCGTGGCAAACCTCTGGTCAAGCCTGACGAAGTTAAGCTTCTACCAACGAGAATGTACGAGTTGCATACGTGGTACATGCAAAAAACAGCAAATACCAATGAAGAGTCCCTCATGGTGAAAGTCAGGAAAAGGCATTACTTCCATAAAAAAGACGTGTGGATTCATTATTCAGAGTTGCTTCAGTTATTCAATCAAGACGCACTCGACAAATCTATCGTCAGTTGCTATTGTCTGTAAGTGATTTCTTTCTGTAATTTAAGTCTCTAGCTAGCTAGCTAGATGTGCTCTCGTTCATTAACTGTAATTATCCTCACTATATTCTTTTCTGTGGTATTATGCAGAATGAAGATGTATGAAATGAAAAAAACTAGACGCTATGGAGTTGGGTTCATTGACCCAAATACGATTAATCAGGCGATATGGGAAGATCAATATTCGAGAGAAGACACGGAGAGATTCCTGCTAGAGTTTTTGAAGCAACTAAACACCCAACCAAAAATACTACTTCCTTACAACTTCGGGTGAGTGTTACTATATCTTGTACTACAAATTCTATTTTTTGCTTACTAGATGTTAATAAGTGTAGTTGATGAGTTATGCACATGCCCGCTTATTTATAAAAAACGTGTGCGCATGCAGTTTCCACTGGATCTTGTTAATCATTGAAGTGGACAAGGGAAAAGTTGAAGTACTGGACTCACTATATAAGGATCCATCCGAATACGCAACCATGAAGGGGATGTTCGACAGGTAATTTCAATCATTATCGCACTATGTCTGCCTCTTTACTTCATTTCCTGATATCAACTAGTTAATAACTCCTTTATTCATTTTCTTTGCCGGCGGGCAGGGCTTGGAAAAAGTTCATCGAAGAGGTCCCCGGCCAATGGAAACAACAGATGAAATGGGTGCGACCCAAGGTAATTAAGTAGTACTAGCTAGCTACGTCCGTGTATCTCTTTAATTCTAGTTTCAATACCATTATCATGCTTGATTAATTATTACCTGATTGAATTTTATTCTCGTAAAGTGCATGAGGCAGGAGAAGGGGAATAGTTTATGCGCATACTACGTTTGCGAGAATATTCGCATGATCACGTCTGAAAGGAGCATAGATGAAAAAACTCTTTGGGTACGTTTGCCAGAACACTATCCATAATTTTTTTATCATGATCTAGCTAATATATATACACACAACTAATATATTCATCTTGATCTCCTGATTATAGATGATAGAGATGCGGGGCCAGCTCCTACCAACGGCTCGCGTACGAGCAATTCAAGAGGAAATAGCTGGATTTCTGGTCGACCAGGTCATAGATCCCAAAGGAGAATACCATTACAAGATCAAGCAGTAATGCCCTGCATATGTAATGATCCGCAAATTGTAGGAGAAATTGTATATACCAAATTGTATATATATATGTATGTGAATGGTCGTCGTACGAGAAATTCGATTTATATATATATGCACAACATGTACAGTATGTAGTAGCGTAATATATGTTTGAAATGAAAAATAATTAAATGGAAAACACAAAATTAAAAGGAAAAATAAACCAAAATTAAAAGAATTAAATACTTTTAGTCCCGGTTGGTGTTACCAACCGGGACTAAAGGCTCCACCTTTAGTCCCGGTTGGTAACACCAACCGGGACTAAAGGTCCCCCAGCGAACGGCCCCGGCAGGCGCCACGTGGTGGGCCTTTAGTGCCGGGCCGTGACGAACCGGGACTAAAGGGGGGGGTCTTTAGTCCCCCCCCCCTTAGTGCCGGTTGTAGAACCGGCACTAAAGGGCCTTACAAACCGGGATTAAAGGCCCGTTTTCTACTAGTGTTTGCAACTGATCAATCTGGTCCAGAAAGGAAAACAGGATGTGGCACTCACATACTGTGTTTCCTTTAGCTGAAAATGGGCACAAGATGATGATTTGGTCATATGAGAGTCCCATAAAAATTTCATGCCATTTGTATAAGCACAAATGGTACTTCCTTCATAATGGTCCTCTCTGACCAGAATCTTACGAAAATTCCTAAGGCAAAATGGCTGGATGAAATGAGTCCAAAATTGTAGGAGATGGATTAAATGCATAGGAGAATGTCCTGGTAAATTTTCAGCAATTATGAAGCAACATAGAATATAGTTGCTTCACAACAGGAAAATATGACCAGAACCAAGGATTTGATGCTGAGGTCACAAGAAAGATGGGATGATGCTCAAATCTTGAGGAAAGCCATGATTTGGGCATATCAAGGCTCGTGCAAAATTTCAACTCATTGGCATACTCTTAGATAGCACTTGCTTCACAAAGCTTCCATTGGATCAGAAACTTTGGAAATTTGCCCAGAAATATTTAATAGCCAACTTGAGTTGAATTTTGGCATGCTACAATGATATGGATAGGAAAATGTCCCCAAAAAGTTTGAGAGCAAGAAAGCCAAGATAAATGGCACTTGCTTCACAAACTGCCATCAGGGACAGAATAGGAAAAGGAATATTGGAGGAATATTTTTGAACATGACAAGACAGAATTTTGACATATTTGAGGAATATAAGATCCAAAGGATTTATGAGGATTATTTGGGAATTTTTGGAATGATGGAAATATGGGTTGCTTCACAACCCAAGGCAGACAGGGTTATTCCTTTAATAGAAAAAGGAATATTCCCATGAAAAAGAATATTGGGATTGGCTCAAGATAGAAATGAAAAGGTCTTGGGATGGGCTAGAGGTTCGAAAGCCACTAGGGAAGAGAAATCAAGGGTGATCCTTCCAGGTTCCATGACTACCAAGCCACGGAAAAGCAAAACCAGACCAAAATCGAAAGAAAAAGAAATGGGCAAAAATCCAGGGTGTCACAAATCCAGGGTGTCACCAAATCCAGAGGTTCGAAAGCCACTGGGTTAAACATAAATATCCCCACTTGAGGAAACCGTTTCCAACTCGGGTTTCCTTTTTGCTTTTGTACCATGCTCCCACTGGATTTTATCTGACCCACTGCCTGGCTTTGGTGTGGTTTGTTTTACAAGATCCTTATTCTGACAGGTCTTACCTCATATATTACTCTGTCTTCAATCCCTTTTATGCCTGCTGACCTTTCTGGGGTGCAAGGGATTATCTTGTCTGAAATCCCTGTCCTTCTTGCAAGTCCGACAACTGTCCCTCATGGACGTGTGTAATGCGGTCCCATACAGTCAACCGTCCATTGAGTTGTGACAGGTTCTCTCGGTGGACACAAAATCTTTTATTCTTTGCATCGGATGGCTTCAAATGGCTGTGTGCCCTCTAGGTTCAACTGATGCTATGATTCATACCGTTCTCCTGGCGGAATTGGACTCCTTGCAGGGGTTACGGAAACATCTTGGCTAGGTTCACTGCCCTTAGCATCACATCTGTACCAACGACTTGGTTGTGGCCTGTCACAACTAGCGAAAAGGGTACCACCTTATAATGGCATTATCTGCAGGCTTGACTGGCGGGGTCCTAACAGGAAAATCTTGTCCCCAGCAGGTTATCTTTTGACTGGTTTCCCTATATGAGGACACATGCTTTGAGGCAGCTATCATCCTTCTGATTGTTCCATCTGACAGGCTTGAATATCCACTTCTGACGATTCTGTGAATATATAGCTGGCTGAGTGGATTGACTCGATATAGGGTCCTTGGAAATGGAATAGACCCCCGTGGGTATGTACTCACGGTGATTGGTACCTAACCAGACTGTTTTGAGTATCTGTACCTTGTTGATCTTGCAACCATTATCATACCTGTATGACCAATCTTGCTCCTTTATTATGGTTCTCTTTGCCTGGATCCTTAGCTGAAAGAGCTTGGCCTGATGTGTTCTTGATTCTTCGGATAACCATGGTGCTGCCAGCTACAATGTTCCGATAGGCATATTACTTAACAAGTTGTAGCTATAGGGAAACGACCGTCTGAACCCTTGGGTGAAACCGGCAAATAAACCAGTAGCCACCAGAACGGTCTTTACAACTCGGTTCTGGGACGTTTACTGGAGTAATTCAACCCCGACTCAAGACGGCTGAAAAGCAGCTCAGAGCATGAGACGGTGTCGATAAGAAGAAAGTAGCAGTTCCCTAAGACGGCCGAAAAACAGCTCAGAACATAGGGTCGCTGCTACGGAAAGAAATTCAACAGCTGCCCGAGACGGCCGAAAAACAGCTCAGAACACGGGTCAGTTGCTGACAAGAGAAAGAAAAAGTCGGCATCCACCCCGGACGGCCGAAAACAGCTCAGAACACAGGCGTGGTGCCGCTACCAAAGAAAGACGGGCAAGGGTTCATCCGTGTCCCGTACAGCTTATCCATATGTTGTTGGTCATCTCACTGAAGAGTATGACTGGCGTTCTTCTCCTTCTTACGTAGCTTATGCTATAATCGGATTCTCACCGGCTGGCATCACTGTATGATTGACTCATATGGTCTTGGTAGCATGTCCACCATATGTATTGAGTATATGCAACTGAGCGCCTGGTTCCTGAAGCAGGCTTGTGTCCTGACTGACCTTTTGGCCTTCTGACCAATTGTTGCGGATCTGATTCCTTGGAATGCATGGTCATATGCTGCCAACTATCGGTGGAATAGCTGGTACTAACACCGATGCGATACTTTGCTGACGAAGATGGCATAGCTTGTGCTGAGAGCCATCGAAATCTTCTTGCTGAGGGAGATGGAATTGCTCGTGCTCGAAGTATTTATCAAAATAACTTCCTAACGAAGACTGGGTACCATACCTTAGAAGCTTTCTCTCTTAAGAACTTGGTAGGTAAGACTCGGTACCTTAGAGGCTGTAGCGGTATCTTATTGAGAAATCCTGAGTTCTTTGCATCAAAAGATGTCCGTGTGTCATATCGAGGAAGACACAGGAATCCTTGCATAGTACGCTTCTCTGGTAGCTTGCGGAGAAGGACTGGGTTGCTTACACCTGAAACATTCCTTTTTGCGGGCTGAGTGCTTATATATACATCCCTTAATGTTTCTGCTGTCGGTTACTTGTTGTATGCAACAGGGTATTCAGCTATCCCTCTTGCTGAACACTAGGTTCTTAGCACCTTCTCACTTGCTTCCATAATATAGCAGGTTTCAAATTGCACTAATAGCGAACTCAACCGCGTATGTGAATCATACCTTTGACTCAAAATGTGCTGTGGATGGGGCACACAATATGTCATCTTGCTGATTCGATGATTTCTGCGGTGAAGGTTGCACTGATGTATACTTGATGCTGATAGCCAATCCAGCCAGGATATCCTTTATATTCAGGCCCGATATTCCTGATATAATGCAGTCTGCTGAAAATTCTATATTGCTGAACTGAGCTTCCATATGACTGTCTCTTCATGGGTTTCTTTGAGTCCAGTGTCGGTGAGCAACTTCCACAAGGGGAATAATGTAACACCAAGGGCCCAAAGAAAGAAGCAAAAGAAACGACTAAAGCAGAAGCACACAAGATCACACACAAGCAATGTCATACTCTACAGCTATTCACAGCAATAATATGCATTCCTACCTAAGCACACAAATCTCGCAAAAACTCCGGTTCTGCGGTCTAACATGCTGTGGCGATGTGCACGAAAGTGAATCAATGTGTGGAAGGAGATGGTGTAAACAAGGCTACACCAAACAGAGGCTTACATCGACTCCGTCTGAACGGGCACGGTGGCGAGGACGAACTTGATGATCATGGGTCGGAACACGGGGGTCACGACCACATCATCATCAAGCATACGGGGAAAATCCGTACTCGTCCAGAGAATGGATGGTAGAGAAAGATGGCGGTGGAAAGAAGGGCTTGCGGGCATTGCCCTATTCTGATAACTAAGATAAGTAAGGGTTGCCCAAAGCGATGAATGGGATGGACAAGATCCGGGATAGAAACATTTCTATCACCGAAACTATAGGGGGGAAAAAACTGAAGAGAAAACATTGGTGTGGTACCGGTGCACCAATCCAACAAGGGATCAACACCACCAAGCACCTTGGCATCACTCCGCTGGAACGGAGATAACACCTCACCAAGGAACAAGAATGCAAACTAGAGAGCGCAGGTGGTGAATCGAAACCGATACCACCTATACTCACCAGATCCAGCGTTAGTAATAAAATATCTAATCTATATGCATGCTATGCACAAACAAATGCAACAAACAAGTGCAGCAAACCAACTGGGTCCTATACTACCGGTTACTAACGCTCGCGTCTAGACTGCGCGTCCTACAACCAACCTGGCTCTGATACCAACTCTTGTGGCACCCCGGCTCAAAGAAGACCGGAACGCCCCGCATTCCAGCCCAAGGATGAGTCTTCTGGAATACGGCACTATTGGTATAGAACAAACCAGCTCTATACTAACAGCGGAACAGCCTGAGGAAGTGGAGTACTCCAGGCAGCGGAACAGCGTCTGCGATGATGGACTCCACTCCGCAGGGACTCTGGCTGGAACGCGCTTCCTAGCAAGCGAACTTGACATCCACGACAAGCAAGCAATCATGGCATGACCTGCAAACTGGCATGATACGCCAGGTGAGTACTTTGAATGTACTCGCAAGCTCAAAACAACCAAACAATGCAGCAAACAATAGTATGGCAAATATCAGGTTAAATACTTAAGTGCTTCAATTACTGTTACTAGCCATCAACTTACTCTCGGGGTTGTCTCACAATCCTCAACATGCTCATGATCCAACCTGGATTGACTCAAGTCCAAATTCAATCATGTGGTCCTTCGACCACTCATCATATAGCCATCCCTTGGCTACCATATCATATTCCTGACATCCTCTGATGTCTACTCAAGATGAGTTCTTCCATCATTAATAACATTAACCTGGTTGACCATCTACTGAGGTCTGTATGGGTCGTCCATTACCGTGGACATGGCTATTCGAATAGATTTGACACTCTGCAGAGGTTGTACACTTTACCCACACCACGGAACTCATGGCCTCGTGCTCCCATTCGGGTGGACCAACGATGTTCCGACAAAACCTGCCTGACCCGTGACTCTTTCATCGTACCACCGGCACTTTTCCTCCCCTGGAGGTCAGCCTTGGGTGGCCCCTGTGTCCTCATGACACCTGCCACCGTCGTGGCCACGACCCAAACGGGGTCAAACTGTCCCAAACGGGGACGCCGGCACAAACTCAACTGGGCCCACAAGGTTATCGCCGCTTACCGGGCCAGGGTAGCACGCCGCGCCTAACCTTCCCTCTTTGGAGGTACCGATGAAAGATCACGCAGTCAGACACGGTCAGGGCCGTCCCATACCGGCAAATGTGGTTGCACGAATATGCCCGGACAGGTAACTCAAGATCAACCACTAAGTTGATTTAGCCAATATAGTGGTTCATCACAATACTTAAGGTGGCAGCAACTAGGCATTTAATGTAATTACTACGAATTACCATATAGCAAAATAATGAAAGTAATTCATTAGTGAATGCAGGTAATTCAATTAAATGTGTAATGCTATTGAAATACTTCACGGAATGGGTGTCCTAGCTTGCCTGGGATGAGGGATCCACCGGGAAGGAGTGCGGAGAGGCCGCGGAAGGACTGCCGGAAACAGTTCTCTCTCGGAGAGGGACTGTTTGCGGACAAGGGCAGAAGGGTCACTTTCACTGTGCCAAGACAGCTTTAAAGTGGTACCAACATGCCGGGCTCGACGAGACGAAGACGATGGCTTTGGAATCACCTCGATTGGAGTCCCGAGCAAAAAGATACAAGGATTTTTCTGCCAGGGGCCAATCTGCAAAAGGAAACAGCAAAAGGGATAATTGCATCCGGGTCCCTGATGGCTAAAACAGAAAGCACCCTTGCCGGATTACGTTTTCCAGAAGGGAAAAACGTAAAGCGCCGAATGCGCTTCCACTTAATCCAGCAGGACCCGGGTGGGTCAACGCCGAGACGCTGCCAGGCGGGCCCCGCGTCTCTCTCTCTCTCTCTTCCCTGCCTCCTTCTACCTCGCGCCCGCGACGGAGGAGAGCAGAGCCGAGCAGGACCGGCGCTCGTGCCGGCGACTCGGGCCGTCTCCGGCGAGGCTCCGACCACCGGCGAGATCGGCTCGATGAGCCGCACCCAGACGGCTAGGAGGCGAAGCTCGGGGAGAGCGGAGGCGCAGGCGCCCTTGGCCATGGCGGACGGACGGTTCCGGTGCCGATGGTGGCGATAGCAGCAGGCCACCGAAGGGCTCGGAGATGGGTGGAAGAGGTCCGGCAGCGGCGGGAGTCTTTCTGGTGATGAGAAGGGAGGGATAGGGGCCAGGACTTGGGCGAATTTGAGAGGGGAAGAGCGGCGGCCATGGCGGCCGTCCGAGAGCTAGCGAGCTCCTCAAGCTCGATTGAGACATTGGGGAGGAAGCTAGGGGAAAGGAGAGGAGCTGGAGAGGCTCAGAGATCCCGGGGAAAGCTCGGGGCTGCGGCTATTTATAGCCAGCCATGGCTTGCGGATGAGGTCGGTCGCCGTGGCAACCTTATCTCCATCCTGGAGCTCCGGCGAGGTGGCGCACGACGAGAGGTGCCGACCTGACTTGCTCAGAGGGAGAGGACGGCTCGGGAAGGAAGGAGACAACGACGGAGGCGACAGCTCGAGGTCACGGATGACACAGAGCCGCGACGGCGATGGCCGCGGCAAGGAGAGGAAGAATCTGGAGGCGGGGAGGGGTCCAGGAGGAAGGAGACGACGAGGGCTCGCTGTTGGACAAGGCCAGACGTCGGGGAGGCGCGAAAACGGACGACCCCGAGGGCTCCATTGCACAGAGCGCGCACATGGCATGCCAAACGCGTGATCACCGCGGGAGCTGGCACCCATGCTGCACTCTGGCATGCAACATCATGTCTAGCAACAAGTCCTTACAACCAGGGGCCCTCTGAAAAGATAGATCAACGGAAGAGACCAAGAAGAGATGGGAGAGATCATCTGAAGTTTGCTGTTGCAAACTTGACCACTCCACAGAATTGAACAGAGAAGAGATAAGGATCTCAAATGATGTCTAGGAGATTCAGGATAGGAAGGACTACAACTCTGGAGAAATTGAGGGGAAGAGGACCAAGATTTCACAGGGTTGCTTTGCAACTGATCAATCTGGTCCAGAAAGGAAAACAGGATGTGGCACTCACATATTGTGTTTCCTTTAGCTGAAAATGGGCACAAGATGATGATTTGGTCATATGAGAGTCCCATAAAAATTTCATGCCATTTGCATAAGCACAAATGGTACTTCCTTCATAATGGTCCTCTCTGACCAGAATCTTAGGAGGAGATGGGACATGAGTCCAACAGGATTAAATTCCTAAGGCAAAATGGCTAGATGACATGAGTCCAAAATTGGAGGAGATGGATTAAATGCATAGGAGAATGTCCTGGTAAATTTTCAGCAATTATGAAGCAACATAGAATATAGTTGCTTCCCAACAGGAAAATATGACCAGAACCAAGGATTTGATGCTGAGGTCACAAGGAAGATAGGATGATGCTCAAATCTTGAGTAAAGCCATGATTTGGGCATATCAAGGTTCCTGCAAAATTTCAACTCATTGGCATACTCTTAGCTAGCACTTGCTTCACAAAGCTTCCATTGGATCAGAAACTTTGGAAATTTGCCAAGAAATATTTAATAGCCAACTTGAGTTGAATTTTGGCATTCTACAATGATATGGATAGGAAAATGTCCCAAAAAAGTTTGAGAGCAAGAAAGCCAAGATAAATGGCACTTGCTTCACAAACTGCCATCAGGGACAGAATAGGAAAAGGAATATTGGAGGAATATTTTTGAACATGACAAGACAGAATTTTGACATATTTGAGGAATATAAGATCCAAAGGATTTATGAGGATTATTTGGGAATTTTTGGAATGATGGAAATATGGGTTGCTTCACAACCCAAGGCAGACAGGGTTATTCCTTTAATAGAAAAAGGAATATTCCCATGAAAAAGAATATTGGGATTGGCTCAAGATAGAAATGAAAAGGTCTTGGGATGGGCTAGAGGTTCGAAAGCCACTAGGGAAGAGAAATCAAGGGTGATCCTTCCAGGTTCCAAGACTACCAAGCCACGGAAAAGCAAAACCAGACCAAAATCGAAAGAAAAAGAAATGGGCAAAAATCCAGGGTGTCACACACCTCATGTGCATAGGAGGTGTGAACAGAGAGCAACACACCTCCCAAACGCCGCCCGGCCAAAAAACAGAGGAGTGAGCGGGCAGGGGCGAGCATATATATAGGCGTTGTATAAGTCCCGGTTGGTGGCTAGCACCGGGACTAAAGGTGCCTCTTTAGTCCCGGTTCCAGCCACCAACTGGGACTAAAGGGGCTCGGCCAGGAGCGAGGCCCTTTAGTCCCGGTTCGTGTCTGGAACCGGGACTAAAGGGGCCAGATGAACCGGGACTGGTTCCCGCCGAGGCCCGGCCGGCGCCCTGGCCTCACGAACCGGCACTGATGCACCCATTAGTCCCGGTTCGTAACACGACCGGGACTAATGCTCTGATCGGGCCTGGACCAAAGCCCTGCTTTCTACTAGTGCAACCAGCCAAAAGAACATTTTAATTTTGGCAGGTATTTTAATTTTCCACAGAAATTTATGTGCGAATCCCACATCAGTAGTAATTAGAAATGGATATAAGGATTTAATAGTAAAAACTCTATCCTTAGTCAACATCCACTATGGCTTATCTTTCCCCCCATATATTCTCACTTCCTCACATCTCATTTTCAAAGTAGACCATAGCTCAGCAGTCTCTCCATATAAATCTCTTCTAAAAGAAAAATTGCCCCATCCTTTATCCATTGCTTCTGCAACAGAAATCTCATGGTCAAAACTAATGTTGTATAGTCTTGGGTAAGCTTCTTTTAAGGGTTTCAATCCCACCCACCAGTCTTCCCAAAATCTTGTTTCTTTTCCAGCACCCAGTTTCTTCTTAATGTTCTTATAGTACATGTCTTTGATTTTCATAAGATTCCCCCAGAATTGGGAGTCACCATTTTTTCTAACCACTTAAGTAGCAGGGCCTTGTTCATAAGATCCAGATTTAGGATCCCTAAACCACCTTGAACTTTTGGAAGACAAGTTTTCCAATTAACCAAATGATATTTCTTTTTATCTTTATTTTCCTGCGACACAAGCCTTGCCCTAAAGAAATCCACCTTAGTTGTTACCCCTGCACGCGGAGGTTAGAAAGACATCATAAACATAGGTATGTTGGTCAAGTAAGATTGTACAAGAGTGACTCTGCCAACCATATTCAACAGCCTCCCTTGCCAAAAAGCACATTTTTTCTACTTTTCAGTAACTACCTTCCAAAATTTATTACTTAGTCTAACATCCGACACAGGCAAACCTAGGTATTTCAGAGGGGTCTTACCTAGCTCAGATGTAAAGATTTCCTGGTAGATGTGAGCTTTTTTTATTGCCTCTCCAAAAAGAAAGATTTCACTTTTGTGGAAATGGATAGTCAACCCTGACATTTGTTCAAAAGCACTGAGTATAAATTTGAGATTCCTACCACTTTCTTCATCATCTTTTATGAAGAAAATAGTGTCATCTGCATATTGGAGCATGTTAACTTCATTATTTCCAGATTCTGATAACACCCCTTTAACAAATCCATTCTGTTTAGCATTATCCATAATAATTGCTAAAGCATCAACATCTAGATCAAAGAGAAATGGAGACATAGCATGTGCCTGTCTTAGACCTTTATAAGTTTTGAAATAAGGCCCAATTGTGTCATTCACCTTAATTCCTACATGCCTCCAAATCATGGTGTGCATCACCCAATCACACCACTTTTCAGGGAAGTTCTTAAGTTTTAACATTTTATAAACAAAAGGCAATTTTATCATATCATAGGCTTTCTCAAAGTCTACTTTGAACATGAGAGCATTCTGCTTCTTATGATGAATGGTATTGAGAGCCTCATGTAGTACCACCACTCCCTCCACTATATGTCTACCTTTTATAAAAGCAGTTTGTGTAGGGGAAATAATGAGTCTTATCACCCCACGCAACCTATTCATCAACACCTTGGTGATGATTTTAAAGCTCACATTAAGTAGGCATATAGGCCTGAACTTCTGAATTTTTTCAGCATCTTCGATTTTTTGGGGTCTGAGTAATAATAACAGAGTTCAGTCTGGATATATCTAAATGTCCTAAGTGAAAATCGTATAATAATTTCTTAAGATCCCACTTGACTAGGTCCCAAAAGTGCTGATAGAAGTCAGCTGGGAGGCCATTAGGGCCAGGGCCCTTATTTTTTTTCCATATTAAAGACCACATCATGTATTTCTTCCATTGTAAAAGGCTCGTTTAATCTGAATGCTTCCTCCCTGGTGTCAAATGAGACGTGGTAAATTTGTTATCCATGCAAGCTTTAGTTGTTTCCGGGTGTCAAAGGTCAAAAAATACTCCCTCCGTTCGCAAATAAAAAATTTCCCCAAAAAAGAAATACTCCCTCCGTTCCCAAATAAAGATTAATCAGATGTATATACACACATTTTAGTATTTTTGTTCACATATTTCAGTCTGTATATAGTTTATATTAAAATATTCAGAACATTATGTATTGTTATGAATAAAAGAGTACTCAGGAAAGAGTAAAACGCCGTCTACCATAGTCCGACAAAATAAAAATTCCACGTGAATTGGCGGAAGACACTGGAAACCATGAGTATACCGAGTGTCGCTTTTAAAACACGAAGTATACCTAAACCATAAGCGGATTTGACCGGGTGCTTTTTCTGGAGTGGTACACTCAGAAAAGTATCCCCATATGATTTGTGTATTTTGCCTGTGTTTTCAAAACTCAGCAATATCCGATTCTGGTAGGAGCTGAGAAGCTCAACATATATAGGGGTTAACCGTTTAGACCATTAGCCACAGATTTAGGGGGGGAGGGTTATCTGGCGGCAGCATCTACAGTCGCATATCTCTAATTTGACCCTTCAAACGTCCGGGGACGTGTCCGATAAGTGACCGGACGTGTCCGTTTTAAGCCCCTATTTAATCGTCCGCGCAGGCACCTCATTTTTTCCCTCATATATCCGGTCATTTGCACGCGATTGGTAGAGATGAAGAGAGTGAAAGAAAATAATGAATAAAAAAAAAAAGATGGTCCTCAATATGAGGGTTCACGGACAGCTCAAACGTATAGGGATCCGATTGAGTCAGTTTTTTCCTTCTCTCTTATGTCGGATTACTCACCGGTCAGCTGATATTTGAGGAGGATTTAGGGACTCCGGTTGTAGGTGCTCTAAGAGCAACTCCAACCGGGCGACCCATTTCGTCCGCGCGTGTCCATTTGGGTCGCCGCAGACAGAAAACACAGCCCAACGCGCCGACCCAAACGGACGCGCGTCCATTTTTCGTCCGTCCGCGACCTATTCCATGCCTAATTTTGGGCCGCTTTTGCGTCGGCGCGGACACGAAGCAGACACGTGCCTCGCCCGCGTGCTCCTTCCCCGGGCGCGCTAGTCGGCGGCACAGTCTCCTCTTTTTATCCCCTTTCCCACCCGTCGCCGGCAAAGCGCGCAAACCCTAGGCCGACCCCATTTTTCCAGGCCACCTTGATCTCCAGATCCCTCCCTCCTCCACCCATCAGCACATCCACCGGCGGGGTGCCTCCCTTGACCCGGTGCGGGAGGCCTAGTGGTAGAGCTGCGGCGGCGACGACGAGATTTGGCGCATCGTGCTGGCGGGATTTGGCACATCCTGCTGGCGGCGGACTGCTCTTGCCATGGATTGGCCGGGAGCCGGTCCACCTAGTCTAGGAAAAGCCTCGGTGTCGCATGCAGGCGCTCAATCCACCTCAAGCCGCTCGGATCCGTATCGTCATCAGTCCGCCGGCAAAGCCACGCCCGGCTGGCGTCCTGGGTCGGCGCTGGCCCAGAGGCTGACCGGCTCACCATTGCCGCTCATAAAGTGCGACGACTGCGAGCTGCATGTCGTCCGACGCGTTTCTTGGACGCCAGAATATCCCGGTTGGGTGTTCATCAAGTGCATAAACGATGGGGTATGCTTTTCGTGCTGCCTTTTTGCTCTTTGATTCAATGAAATTTCGGTAGCTTATTTCCTCAAATTTTTGTGTAGGTCGGATGCAACTTTTGGTTTTGGAAAGAAGAATACATCGATCTATTGATCTAATGGAATTTGCTAGATGTCCGTGCACTTCTAGCAAGACTTGAAGCTATAGACGAAAGTAAAAAAGAGACCAACGGGAAAGCAACGTCTACTTCTTTACAAAAGAAGAAAGATGGGACGCAGCTCTTCTGCTCGCGAGCACACATGCTCCCGTTGCTACAGTAAAATCGAAAAAAAATCAAAAACATTTCAAAAAATTCTGAATTTTTTTGTGGCAAACACTGACAAATGTTCTCAGTGCTTGCAAAGTTTCATCGTGAAATGACATCGATGTGAGTCGTGGCAAAAAAAACAAAATCGATGCTTAAAAAATGCTATTTTTTGGAATGCTGATTTTGTTTTTTTTGCCACGGCTCACATCGATGTCATTTCGCGATGAAACTTTGCAAGCACTGAGAACATTTGTCAATGTTTGCCACAAAAAAAATTCAGAATTTTTTGAAATGTTTTTGATTTTTTTTCGATTTTACTGTAGCAACGGGAGCATGTGTGCTAGTGAGCAGAAGAGCATTTTCGAGAAAGATGTTGTTAAACTTAAGAATCCGCAGATCAACAACGAGGATATAGAAGATCTTAGTCCAACTAGTGGGAGTTGTTAGGGAAGTTGGACATCTTTTAAAATGTCTAATTATGGTTCTTGTTTTCTTCGATTTTGTATTCGTAACGAAGAATTGGTGAAAAAATGTATGTATTGAAATGCATGATGAACTAAAAAATGGACACCGGCCGGCCACGTGGACGAAAAATGGGTCGGCGCGTTGGACGCACGGCCGACCCATTCGTAAAAAGGGGCGGACGAGCCGACCCAAACGGACAAAACGCGGACAGGTCGCGTGTCTAAACTGTTTAGGGCACGCGGCTGTAGATGCTCTAACACGGGCTGCTCTCATAAAAATACGACTTAGTCAATTGTCAGAATGCAAAATCTCCAAAATGTCTATACATATATATGGAGTTGTGGACCAAGGGACGACGACTTTGATCAGTGGAGTCGTTGTAGCTAGGCCCATCAAAGATGAAATTTTCAGCTAAAAGCGACTGTACCTGGCAGCGTACTGATTCAAACCTCTGTCTGATTGGCACGTGCATATACATGCTTAATTTGCTTCCTCCTCAAGGTACCCCGATCGTTCAGGTAGCTACCAGGAAACATCATTTTGACGACTTGAAGTCTTGAACCACCACAACTTACTTATCCGAAGTAGATCTCGAAACTGGACTATATAATATCCGCGTATATATCTACTATCTTTGAGTCCTGAGGTTCCATGTCCCAACTGCTTCTCTCCAAAGGAAGAACGACACCGGCAACTATTTCCACCCACCAGCAACATATTAGCGAAACATTGCAGTCCACCCACCTTCCATAGGTTCGAGATGAAGCAGACGGTGGTGATGTACCCCGGCGGCGGCGTCGGCCACGTTGGCCCCATGACGGAGCTCGCCAACGTCTTCCTCAAGCATGGCTACGACGTCACCGTGGTGCTCGTCGAGCCGCCCTTTAAGTCGACAGACTCCGCCGCCACCGCCATCGAGCGCATCGCCGCCTCCAACCCGTCCATCTCCTTCCATGTCCTCCCGCCCCTCCCCGCACCAGACTTTGCCGCCTCCGGCAAGCACCCGTTCTTACTCATGCTCCAGCTCTTGCACGAATATAACGAGCGGTTGGAAGCGTTCCTCCGCGGCATCCCCCGGAAGAGCTTGCACTCTGTTCTTCTCGACATGTTTTGCGTCGACGCCGCCGACGTCTGTGCGAAGCTCGGCGTCCCGGTCTACACGTTCTTCGCCGGGGGCGCCTCGTGCCTGTCAGTCCTAACCCAGCTCCCGGCGCTGATTGCCGACAGGCAGACGGGCTTGAAGGAGCTCGGGGACACGCCGCTGGATTTCCTCGGCGTCCCGCCGATGCCGGCGTCTCATCTCATCAAGGAAGTGCTGGAGCACCCCGAGGATGAGATGTGCAAGGCCGTGGTAGACGTGTGGAAGCGCAACACGGAGACCATGGGCGTTCTGGTGAACACGTTCGAGTCGTTGGAGAGCCGGGCGGTGCAGGCTCTCAAGGGCCTCCCCGGCATGAAGCTGCCTCCGATCTACTGCGTCGGGCCGTTGGTCGGCAAGGGTGCCAACAAGGACGACGACGAAGCAGAAAGGAACGGGTGCCTGGAGTGGCTCGATGCGCAGCCCGACCGCAGCGTGGTGTTCCTCTGTTTCGGGAGCATGGGCACGCTGTCGGCGGAGCAGCTCAAGGAGATGGCCGTTGGGTTGGAGAGGTCCGGGCAGCGGTTCCTGTGGTCCGTGCGCAGGCCCGCGGGAAGCAGCAGCCCGAAGAAATACTTGGAAGTCCGCTCCGAGCCAGACCTTGACGCGCTGCTGCCTCAAGGGTTCCTGGAGCGGACCAAGGGCAGGGGCCTCGTCGTCAAGTCATGGGCGCCGCAGGTGGACGTGCTCCGCCACCGGGCAACCGGCGCGTTCGTGACGCACTGCGGATGGAACTCGGTGCTGGAGGCCGTTGGGGCCGGGGTGCCGATGTTGTGCCTGCCGCTGGAGGCGGAGCAGAAGATGAACAAGGTGTGCATGACGGAGGACATGGGCGTCGCCGTGGAGCTGGAGGGATACATGGCAGGTGTTGTCAAGGCAGAGGAGGTGGAGGCCAAGGTGAGGCTGGTGATCGAGGGCGTGGACGGGAGGCTGCTCAGGGCCCAGGTGGCTGCTCGCAGGGAAGAGGCCGAGGCGGCGCTGGATGAAGGGGGCTCCTCGCGTGCGTCGTTTGCCCGATTTCTATTGGACGTGGACAATCTCGGAAAGCAGCTCGTTGAGTGACGCACTAATTGCAAGTTGCTAGTACTGCTCTTTGCCTTTGACACCGAATGTCTGCTCGCGGGTGTGTTGCTGGCTGGGTCACCGAGCACACCCAACCATCAACCATAGTTCCGGTTTACAAGGCTTGGGTGTATCTTTAAATTTATAATTTGATCAACATATAATAAGTTGTATTGTTTAAAAATTATACCATTAAAAAGTAGATGATTTAAAGTTTCTAATGATATATCTTTTATGATATATAATTTGTATTATGTTAGTCTATTTATCAATCTAAGGATATGCACGAGCCTTATAAACCGAAAAGAAGGTAGTGCGTATATGTTGCATGGTCAATCACTTGACACTAGTGCGTATGTAGCACCATCTTAATAAATCGGCTGTGTGAGTGCCAAGTAACAACTATGTAAAGTGATACCTTCCCAAGTGTTCAACTGCAAGGCCGGTAACCACTAAGTCGTCCTCGTTTAGTTCACTATAGCGCTGACTGATTTGCGACGTCGGATCAGGAATACGACTTGCCCCCGCGTCGCTCCGTAGGGGTGACTCGGGCGGCGACCGAGCCCTGTGGCCGGCGGTCCTACCTCCCCACTCAGTCCTCCTCACCGTCTCTGGAGAGCACCGGCGGTGAAGCCTGCCCGGCCCCCAAGGACAGCGGCGATGGGGCGCGCCTGCTCGGCTTCCTCCTCTCCCTCTCTCCCCTCGACGCAAGCTCCGTCGTCGGCCGCGTCTTCCGCCGCCGGCCACCACCGCTACGTCGCCGGCCACCACTGTTTTGGCCCTCCGACGCGGATCTGGCGGGCCACGTGCCGGATCCGGTCCCCTCTGTTGCTGGCGGCTGCTGCTGCTGCGTCAGATGCGATCAAGGGCTCCTCCCCGGCCGGCTGTGGCGCGCTTACCCCCCCCCCCCTTCCTAGTTTGAGCTTTGGGCTGGTCTCCTCGGGAGGCGGACATGAAGGCGCTTGGTTGTGCCCGGCGGCGACTGCTTTTGGCAGCACGTCGACCGAGAGATTTGGCTGCGTGAGTTCCTCATCACCACCACCACCCCACCGCCACTCTCCACGGCAGGGGCGGTTCTAGCCCGACGGCCACGGACCTACGCCTCCTCTTGTGTCCATGGCCGGCCGGCGCGGCTACGGTTCCAGTGCGCCCCAGAAGCTGCACTCTTTCCAGCTCCTTTGGCTCGCTGGCACCTCTTTGTCTCCGCACCCCCATCACCCTGCTAGTGCCATTTGTTGGCCGTCCATCCCGGCACATCCTCGATTCCGGCACATTCGGGAGTTACATCTTCTGCCAGCTCTTTGGGCTCGCTGGTGTCCCTGTTGCTCCGGTCCCCGTGGCTTATATCTGCGCTTGGGTCTTCGGCCACCGTCACATCCCCATTGCTTCTCATTCCGCTTATCCACCCAACCTTGCCTCCTTCAGAGCTCACACGTCCGGCGGCACCCGTTGCCTTCTTTGGCGGTGGGCGTGGCTCCCCTTCCTGCAGTCGCGGTCGGCCTATACGCGACTTCCTCTTCTCCGATTAATGCTACGACGGCTTGGGACTACTGGGATTCTGGCCAGGGCGAAATCCCTGCATCCTATGCTAGCAGCGGCGACACATGTGGGTGTCGTTCCCTTCTTGGAGGCGTTGCCATGGCCGTTATCCGTGCCCCTCTTGGAGCATCAGGGGAAACCCTAGGTTCCGGTTATCCAGATTGGACGGCGACGGCGTCTCGGCGTCGTTCTCCTTCATGAAGGCGTCGTCTTGTTTGCTCGCGGCGTCCTCGGTTCTAATTTTGGAGATGTTGGTCGTCTATTTGTTGGTTTGAGCTGCTTCTTATGGTGGCGAGTGTAGCTGTGTTTTTCTTTCTTTGGGTCGTGTTTTTATATATCTCTACTTCGGGCACCATATTCACGCCCTTGCGTTCGCGTCATGTGTTGGCTGGAAAACACTGGAAACCATGAGTATACCGAATGTCGCTTTTAAAACGCGATGTGAAGTGAAATTCACATAAGCGGATTTGACCGGGTGCTTTCTCTGGAGTGGTACACTCAGAAAAGTATCCCCGTCTATTTTGTGTATTTTGCGAGTGTTTTCGAAACTCGGTAATATCCGATTCTGGTAGGAGCCGAGAAGCTTGACATAGTGGTTAACCGGTTTAAACCATTAGCCACAGATTAGGGGTTCATAAATCAGTCGGACAAAATAGTTTGGGGAACAAACGGAGCACACTCACTTTCCTCTTGAAAACTATTGGTGGGGGTGGGGGTTTTTATCTGGCCACAGTTATCTGAGAGCATCTACAGTCGCATACCTCTAATTTGCCCCTCAAACATCTGGGACGCGCCCGGTCAGTGACTGGACGAGTCCGTTTTAGGCCCTTATTTATCCATCCGCGCAGCCACCTTATTTTCTTCCTCATATGCTCGATAACTTGCACGTAATTGATGAAGATGAAGAGAAAAAAAAAAGAAAAAAAAAAGGTGATCATCAATATGAGAGCGATATGGTGACCATGGTTCCTCTTCCCATGCCCATTGTCATCCATCTTTCTCGGCGATGCTGGTGGGCACCGGGGAAGCCCTTCCCCCACCCGCTTCCCTGCGGCGTGACCACAACAACACTGGACTTTCTATAACATCAGTCGTGTTTCTCACCTACTAGCAAACGAGTGTTGCATCCATGGAATATGACCCCTTCATCCTTGTTCTCTTTCTCCTGGCTTTCCGCCGACGTGGGGGCAGGGATAGGTTCCGCCTTGTGTTCGCGAGGTGTTCCGTTGTCATGATCGCGGTATAGGGCTCACCTCGTCAACATGGACCGCCGCACTGAGCTAGGCCAAAAATCCAGAATTCACTCCGTGACGTATTCATTACTCGCCGCGCTTAGGGATCACGGATAGTATCCTTCCGGTGCGAGCAAGGATCCTCTTCGGATTGTCATATTTCCTTGCAGGTTTGAGCTAATGCACGCGGCTCTTTTGTCCTGTCAGACTTTCACCCAAAGTTCTTTCCACGTCGTTTTCTAGTTCCCGTAATAATATCACCATCATCGCAACTAGCTAAATGACCCGCTTAAATGACCCGGCAGCGTCTTTTAATCACCCATTATACTTTATTATTGAACTTCTCTTGCATGAAGTGAGATTACATAAATCTTTAAACCCATTCAGATTTCCTTTTGCATATGTTTCATTACTTTTATCCAATGTTGAGGATATCGCTTATTGTTAGCGTCTCGGTCGGCTGGACTAGAGATTAATTGAAAATCAGACGATTAATTGAATTTTACGGTTGACTATTAATTGGTCATTTTTTGATAAATCCCTGGTTTTCAACATTAAAATATGTTATATTCAACCAAAAAAATATTGGACAGAACTATTACCTTGATTTCTTGCCTTTGAATCCTTGTACAATAACAAACAAAATAAGACAGTTGTACATATTACATAACAAAACCGCGAAACACAAATAAACATAGTTCTTGCATACGTAGTACTAGAAATAGGCCCGATTTATCGGTATATACCCGACCAGGGCCAGGCCCACAGTGGTTCCACATGTGTGGTCCGCACAGGACCCAAAATTCCAGGGGGGGGGGGGGGGGGGGGGGGCAAACTTTTTATGTATGCCTAGTATTGAAAAAACCCTAAGTGCTACTGAGCCTGCTTGCACTTTTGTTGGGCTGGAGTCGAGGCAACGTCGCGACGAGGCCATCCGCCATCGAGCGCACTCCTCGTGAGTCGTGACCTCGTCCGATCCGATCGCCATAGGGATCGGCCAATCAGGGTTCCCCTTTAAAAAAACTACAGCCTGCAGAGATCGGGATCAGGCGACGGCAAATCTCGATCGTGGCTGCAAAAAATAAATCGTTGCCTCGTGGCTCGTGCCCTCGTCGGTCTCGCCTGCTCGTCGCCAGGGCCTGGTCGCCTGGAGCTGGAGTCGCCTCGGCCTCATTATTGAAGTTTTCGCCTCATTTCTTCGCCAGGGCCTGCTGCTGGCCACCTCATCTCGTCGCCACTCACCAGGGCCGGCTGCTCGTCGCCTCGTCTCGCCCGGTCGCCTCTGGTCATTACTCATTAGATCGACCGGAAGTCGGATTCAGGTCGACAGGGTGACAGGCTGCTGCCACCGTTGCCTTCTTCACGTCCTCTCTCAAATTTCATACTCGTTGACATCGTCTCGTCGAATTGATCGGTGACCGAGTCCAGCCTCCAGGTGCTTAGCGAGTCTTTTTATTATTATTATAATAGCTCCGTTAGTTTCTTTTGTGAGATAGAGTCCCATTTTTTAGTTTTGCACTGGGCCACAGATTTTGTCGGCCCGGCCCTGTTCCCGATAAATCACTTGTCAGAGCGACAGATCGCTCCAAACGATAAATGGTGATGATATGGCATAATCTTATCTGTCACCCACCGATTAGCAATAAATCGGACGAGAAATCGTTGAATCGGCTGATTTTTTGAATGGTGCTTTTATCACATAATTGTTGATAAACGAGTCAAACCCCGAGCAATGACTTTAATGCAAATTTAGCTTTTCAAGTCCACTTCTACTAATATATCATTCAAATTTAAATATATTATATCCTACAATATTCGAAAGGAAAATAGTGTAGATGACTAGATAACTTAAAATTATAATTGGCACAAGAGATGCACATGCTAACAATATATGATTAGACCAAAAGAGAATACCCTCCGCGTTATATCCACACTAATGAAGGAATATATTTAACAGAAATTGCAATATGTAAAAGGGTAATGCTTGGATTATTATTCCCAGGGTTTTGAATACCAATGGAAAAGTACAAACCCAGACCTGTGCCTCATTTTGAAATGAGCGTTCCTTTATTCATTTGGCATGCAACATGGAGCGAATTTGTGCTACTACTACATCCGAGTCAGCGGCAAACTTACAACACACAAATAATAGATGCACCATTTTTAGGGAGAAACAGATGCAGCATCTCTCGGTTACATGCATTTTGTCAAGTTGCAAGGCACAAAAAAGTGCTTGCCGTAGATAAATATGTAGGTAGATAACTTGCTTCATTTTTTTGTTACCGTATTTCAAGTAGTGAATGTGTATATCATAAATCCTTTCCATGCTAATACAAATTATCAATTATGATTTATTGAATGGCAGGTCCGAAAAGAAGAAAGTAAACTAATTAAATCCCTCGTTCAATATACATCCATTATTGGACTGAAAATGCATGCAATTATTTCTCACATCCAACGAGCATCTAGCAACTGAGGCAAAACTGAGGAGTCAATGACACGAGTTGTGAAGAAAGTTGTGCTTTCGAAGTGCTTCTAGATAGATTATTTAAGATGTGGTATGAGCATATTAATTGCTTTTCTAATTCATTGTTGCTTCATAGCAACTGCGTAACACGATAACAACCTTCTTAAGTATACTACCTACTAATGTCACATGTGCAACTTCTTCAAAAAAAAAACATATGTGCAAGAATAATCTATACATTCGTTCTCATATACAAATTGAAAGCATGCATATATTTCCTAATACTCCCTCCGTTTCTAAATATAAGGTTTTTAGAGATTTCAATACAGACTACATACAGATGTATATAGACATATTTTAGAGTGTAGATTCACGGAAGCGGCTGTTATGATCCCGAGCTCATGTGAGCTAGGGTGAACAGTAAAATCGAAAAAATATCAAAACAAATTAAAAAAAATCTGAATTTTTTTTGTATGAAACTTTGACAAATGTTTTGATAGCTTGCAAAATTTCATCACCAGATGACATCTGTGTAAAATGTGGCAAAAAAACAAAACAGAAGCTCCAAAAATGTTATTTTCAAACACATTTTGGAGCATCGATTTTGTTTTTTTTTTCACATTTTACACGAATGTCATCTGGCACTGAAATTTTGCGAGCTATCAAAACATTTGTTAAAGTTTCACACAAAAAAAATCAGATTTTTTTTGAAACTTTTTTCATTTTATTTTGATTTTACTGTTCACCCGAGCTCACATGAGCTCGGGACTAGAACAGCACTTTCGGTAGATTCACTCCTTTTGCTCCGTATGTAGTCCATATTGGAATCTCCAAAAAGAATTATATTTAGGAACGGAGGGAGTATAAATTAAGTCAAAAATATGATTAGGGAACAGTGTTAAAACCCAATTGTTGACATGACCGCAAAATATCAAGGTTGTGTATTACCGGAAAAGCTCTTTCACGGGCGAGTGTAGCAACGAACGATCCTAATCCCCCCCCCCCCCCCCCCCCCCCTCCTGATTTTAATGCTGGCCTAACAAGATCACGGGAGATCTCCTATAAATTTCTTTGCCCCCCCCCCCCCCCTATTTAAGCGTGGGGCTGGTGAGATATTCTCTCTAAGGGCATGTACAATGGTGCTATCTTAGAGTGCGACGTAGGATAAATGATGAGGTGAAGGAGAGAGAACTCATAAAAAAAGGTTTGTCTTCTCTTAAATGAGGTGGAGGAGAGAGAACTTAGAGATGATCTCTTAGCACAACATGTCTCACCACGTTTTTAGGAATAGCTAGTTATTGAAGATAAGGCTAAGAGATGACCTTTTGTAGACATTTTTTTGTCATCTCTAAATTACATGCAAGACTTAAGATAAGACTATCTTATTAACCATTGTACATGCCCTAATCCTCTCCCTATGGTTAAATCTCTCCTCTTATCTTTCTCTCCTTCCTGTTTATACGGAAAATGTGGCTGGATGTTGTTTCCTAATTGAGCCTACAAACCTGGTCGGAAATCACTCGTTGCGATGTGCGTGCGTGTATTACCAGTTAATGGCAATAAAAGCAACCAATATAATCGTCCATACCCGTGTAAATAGGAGTATCAAGATTTTTCTTTTAATTCTATCCAAAAGTTTCAAGAAAAATCATTGCGTAGGCTCACAAAGTCAGTATTCATCATCAATAGTGTGACGATCTAATGTATGGCAACAAATGAAAGAAGCTGAAGTGCATGATACGAGATTAGGTCTACAAGAGAGGGACTTTCAAGTAGGCATACGTTGTCGGATGGCCTTGGGCGCCTGTAAAGGCATGGTGGCACAAAGATATGGTGACGACGATCGTGGAAATTATGAACGCCACCATACTAACTACTTGGCCATCTCAAGATCCAGTAAGACTGTCTTGTTGTGGAACATAACCGCGAAGACCATCTTCTAGCCGTGATAAAGGGGGGATCATTCATTTGAATGGACATCTTATCGGATGGTGATTGATTGAACAGTCCATCCCTTGGGATGAAGGAAATGTTGTAACCATATATTATTCATGATTGTGAGCTATGACTCTCAATACGTGCTATAGTTTTTGGTGAGTGCAATGCTGGTTTAAGCGTCCTATTCAGGAGAACAAAAATCAAAATCCGTTACAAAATAAATGATCTGGCTATCCAAATCAAGAAATTTGAGAGAATCAATAATCTTGAAACATATATTACAGAATATGCACTTTTAGAGATAAACCATGCAACACCTCAACCTCATCAATACTCTTGTTGGAAGTGCACATGATTTCTTTTTCTTATTTGTTTGTACACACAATATCTACATGAATTATCTGACAAACTGTATATATGGTGAATAACCATAAGTTGAGACTTGAGTTGTACTAAGAAGAGCAGAAGCAATTTCTTTGTCATATAAATATGTCGTACTGCCTGTTCGCTGTAGCTAAAATCACATAAACAAAAATATGAAGATGCTGACTCCAATTTGAAACCGAGATAAATAATTAGGTCAGTGCTTAAATCTCTTATGTGCACGATGGAAGGCACAAATAATTTGATGAAAACTTATTTTAATAAGATTATGTTATCATAAGATCTAGACAATTTACTGTTGTAGCTTATGCAAACATTTCTGAATGTTCATCTGTGCACAGTAGAAGGCATAAAATTAACAATTTTGTGAAAACTGATTTAACTAACATTGACTTTAAATTATATTCGCTCTGAGAATAGGGAATTTTTGCCTTCATGGATGTCAATAATGGTGACCTTCTAGAGAGGCGGCATGATTATATGATTATATATAGGTTGTGATGCTTATGGGGTGTAGGAGATGTATGTTGTGACAAAGATAGACCACATACAGAGATTATCAGGCAACTTACACTGGTGATACAAATATTGCATGCGACAAGCTCACACTGGCATAGACCTTATGTTTCTTATCTTATCTCATGTGCACCAAAAAATCAGAGTTAATTCTCAGTTTTATTAACCTAGGTAGCTCTTATACCAGAAAGAAAACCTCAATCTAGCTGGAAAATTCATGCGGTGGCATGGACGTGTGATACGTCTCTTGAGCCGTCTCTCTATCCAGCTACGCGCAAATCAATCTAGAGGATTGTCTGATCAAATGGCCAGCCACGTGTCATACAAGAAGGTCCTTGATGCGCTACTGATTTTCCAGAAAATACAATTTTAATAGCGGGAATGTTCGCACCGTGGCGTGAGCGTGCCACACGTCCTAGCCGCCATTCTCTCCCGCCATTTTATTTCCTGCCCTACTTTCCCGCCATTTTCTTTCCCGCCCTACTTTCCCGCCATTTTCTTTCCCGCCTTTCTCTCCCGCCATTCTTTCCCGCCATCTTCTCTTTTGAACCTATAAAACCCCCTCGGCAGTAAGGTGGGTGAGCAGGCAAGTGTAGTTTCGTGGAGATGTCCCATTATCCTTTTGATCGTAGTTTTCACACTGGTATGTCCGATCGTCTTCTCCGTCTAGCCGCCAATTTCAAGATCGACGATAGAGTAGTTCCATGGGAGGAACTCATCAGTAGTGACACCATAATGAATGAGTTGGCTCACTCATTAGCTAGGAGTGGGTGGCCTCCCAGGACATTTGAGGAGATACGGAAAGAACTTCTCAGGTTGCATGGAAGATGGCAGAAGCAATTGCATAAAGGTGAATCTTACCTCAGGCTTGCTGTAAATAATTCAGATTTATGGTCAACAGACAGTGAGGACGAAGACGACCTCTTCATGCCGAGGAGTGTTGCATCAACGGAGGATGACGACGATGACTTCATGCCGAGCACCAAGGCCAAGAGACCCACATCGTTGAAGTCCAAGACTACCGCACCGTTGAAGGAGATGGCTCTTGCCATGCCGAGCTCCCTGGCTGTGAAGGAGATGGCTCTTGCCATGCCGAGCTCCCTGGCTGTGAAGGAGATGGCTCTTGCCATGCCGAGCTCCCTGGTTGTGAAGGAGGTGGCTGATGCCATGACAACCTTCCTGGTTGTGAAGGACGTGGCGCTGGTGAAGCCATGTGTCGTGACTCTGAACGATGCACAGATGGACGTGGCGGACGAAGTGCTGGACGAGGTACCGCAACGTATGAAGATCTTCTACATGTCACTGCTGCGTAAATCCCTCGTAGCTTCTCATCAAAACGCTTCAACCATGTCCGAAGATCTGGCAGTGGGATAGTATCCCCCCTGTCAACCCGCCACATTAAAGCGGAAACCTCCTCTCGCGCCTCGACTGTCAAGTCACTCTGTACATTGAAGAGTTAGCCAATTGTAAATGTTCAGGTTATGACATGAGTACACATATTAGAACCATAATAGAGGAAGTTGGGTACGTACCGCGTGGTGTCTGGTTCCCATAATAGAGGAAGTTGGGTACATATCGCTGGTCAGAGGTGCTTCAATCTGATCAGGAGCAGCACATGGAACCAAGTAGATCCTTGTTGAATGCCTGTAACGCTGCAGATACAACACGAACTTGTCCCAGTCAAAGGGTCAAACCTCATCCCAGATATGTGTTGGCGCGGTCGTCCATTCTAGAACATATGGGTCAATGTTCCGAAGCCAGAAATCCATGGACTTGTTCCCTCCTACGCGGCTCAACCTGACATTAAAATCCGGGTAACGTGGTAAGCAAAATTCTGAAAGCAGTGCTGACAACTAAAATAGAATTACTTACTTGTGCACGTGGTCCGGTATGTGTGGAATAACAGGAATGTCAGGCTCTTGGCACAGACCGAACTGTCTCATCACCCTATGAAGAGCCATCTCCTCCACCGTCACGTCGAACACCAATCTCGCCTTGGTCATCCAGTAGTGCCGATCTCTAGTGCACAAGGCAAATATCCCAACTGGATACCTAGATGTTATAGCATGATGCGAGTAGGGCTCCCAGATAACAACATCCTCGTGCAAAGCATCAAACTGCGACGTGAAGGACGGGTAGCAGCTCTTCACCTGCATACCCGCATACTGTCTCTGTGCATGACAACAAATAAACATTAGTAATAGTATTGCATGGCAAGAAATAATCTAATGAAATGTTACGTAATACAAAATTACCTCTCTGCGCGCCCAAACAGATCCCACAGTAGGCAAGTCGCCGATATGTGGCACATAAGCCCCTGCTATGTCTACCAACCCAAACGGTTTATCAACGCAGACATAGGGTCGTCCTATAGGAAACCTCTCATATGACCAGAGCTGCAACAATAGTGGACATCCAACCAGACCTGATCTATGGGAGCTCAACATGCAACCTTTGCACAGGCCTCTGTACGTAGCTGCCAACACAGGAGAACCAAAACTCCTCTGCATAATGTCCCCTGGGCAACGAGCATCAGCTATCTCTCGTGCAATGCTGATGAGGCGCGCATCGACAGTGGTCACGTGGTTCTCTGTGAACATCGTCTTCCCGAACAACCAAAGAATATATGCCTCTAGGGACCGATCAACCTGTGCCTCGGACAACTGAACTCCGGGGTATCCTAATGCGACAATCTACATATAACCCAAACGACTTGTATTATTCTATGTAGTGAGGACAACTATAAAAACAACATTAATTTAGCTGACCGAGAAGGTTACCTGAAACTGGCTCAACCACTTAAAACGAGGCCCGTGAGTATCGTTCTCTAAGGCCACAGCAGTTGGCACCGCAGCTAGAAAACGGGCCTGCATCGTAGCTAGCCAGCCAGGTTCTGCCTCTAAAGGACCTATGGCAGCACCGGCCAACGGTAATTCCAACAAGTAATTCACATCCTGTAGAGTAGGCGCCATCTCTCCCCAGGGAAAGTGAAACGTATGTGTCTCCGGTCTCCATCTATCTACTAAGCAGGTAAGGAGTGACCTGTCATAAGAGAAGCGTTTGTTTTGCCTCTTGCGTAGCTGCATTGGTTCACCAGCTTCATCCAACTCCGGATGATCAACCCACTCATCCAATGTACCCTCAACCAGCCATGCCAAGGGTAGCAGTCCAGCCCACATTAACCTACAAAATAAAAAAGAATGTACAGCAAACAGTTAGCGGGCATCAAATATTACCTATTACGAATTAAAACATGATATGCAAACATACCTATCAACCCATTCAGGGTGTATCATCCAGTTAGACTTTGAGGTGCGAGGGATCAACACATCTAAATTCTTGCCCGCTTACATAAGTGCGGCCCGGTGTTTTTTATCGATCGTATCTTTAAGCAACGCATACGAAGACATATCTGAAATTAAAACATAGTTCGACATATTAGAAAATAAAACATAGTCCGACATATTACAAATTAAAACATAGTCCGACATATTACAAATTAAAACATAGTCCGACATATCACAAATTAAAACATAGTCCGACATATGACAAATTAAAACATAGTCCGACATATCACAAATTAAAACATAGTCTGACTCATTATATAGCTTCTGAGTTATTTCTTCCTCGTCGTCCCCTTCGGCCTCGACTGCCTCGACCACGTCCGCCTCTTGCTCCTGTTGTCGCACTCGTCGATGTGGACGCACCGTCTTTGTTAAGGTCGGGACAATATTTCATCCTATGCCCATAATTCGCGCATAGCAAACACTGTCTGGTTGCTCCACCAGCTTCAGATTGGTCCATATCATTACGGATTCGACGCACCTTACGTCTACCCCTACTGGTTCGCCGAAGATCAGGATCCGGGATGTATACTCTCTCATCATCATTTACCTTGTTGAAATTGCCGACGACTCTAAACCCTGTCATCTCACCGGTCCATGTGTTGCGTACTGACTCTTTCAAATAGTATGGGGACACGAAGGAGATGGCATCCAACTGAATCTGGCCGCACGCAGCCAACACATGTGACCAAGGAAGGTGCAACAACTTCGGTTTGTTGCATGTACATTCACACGTTGGATAAAATTCCGTTCCAATTTTTACCTCATGCGTCTTCACCTCATTTGACGTACCAAAACCATCGGTAGGTAGCTGAACCTCATACCTCCTTTCCTGATTACCTATGAGTCTGAAGTGTGCTTCTTTGCTTTCTCTATCTTCTTTGCCATGTACTCCATGACACGGCAACAATAAGGTGTCTTCGGATGATCTACAATATGCTTCTTTGCTAACTCGACCCTTTCTCTGAAATATCTCAAAGTGCCAGAATACAGCCTCCACAATAGTTGTGAGTGGCAATGCTCTATTCCCTCTAAGTACAAAGTTATACACCTCAGCAAGGTTGGTTGTCATGTGGCCATACCTAGCTCCATTGTGTGACGCCCCCAGCCTCGACCGTATGCTAAACAATCACGCAATGTGTACGACCAAGATTAGGGACTCACTAATCAATATCACAACACAACTCTAGACACAAATTAAAGTCATACAGCTTCATATTACAAGCCAGGGCCTCGAGGGCTCGAATACAAAGCTCGACGAGCATAAGTCAGCGGAAGCAAACGATATCTGAGTACAGACATAAAGGTACACAAGTCTTTGCCTTAAGAAGGCTAGCACAAACACAACATCGGATCGAAAGAGGCGAGGCCTCCTGCCTGGGAACCTCCTAACTACTCCTGGACGTCAGAGAAGTCTACGTCGTAGTAGGCTCCATCCTGGTAGTAGTGGCCTCCGTCGGGGTAGTAGTAGTCGTCGACGGGGTAAGCTGGATCCTGGGTCTCCTGGGCTCCAACATCTGATCGCGGCATCGTATCAAGGGGGAAAGGGGGAGCAAAGAAACGGTGAGTACTCATCCAAAGTACTCGCAAGTCTTATATCAGAACTATGCTAATTATGCATCAGTATCAAGAAGGGGTTGTATCTGGACTGACTGCAGAAAGCAAGAATGAGGGGGAAAAGGCCTAGTCCTATCGAAGACTAGCATCTTCAGCATCTTGCAGCATGAGAAGAGAGTTGAGAGCAACATATTTTATTAACAGGGGTAAGTTAGCAAGGCCCAGAGATCCTTCCTCGACCCCATGCGAGAAAGCAATCCCGGAGCCAAATGTAATTCAAGTAACAATAATAAGTATCCAATTCTAGTTATCATAGATCAGGATACAACTCTGAGCGTCCATAACCGCGGACACGGCTAATCGATTAGTTTAACTTCCCTGCAGGGGTGCACAAACTTACCCAACACGCTCGATAAACTCTGGCCGGATACAATTTTCTGGTCATACCCGGCCTCGGTCGATCGACACGACGTAATCCTACCTAGGCTCAACAGAGAGGCCAGCACGCCGGTCTACATCCTAATGGCTCGGGGTCTTGGGCCATCGCCCTCGCCATCCTGCACGTTACGCCATCGGCCGGGATCAGTCCTAGCACGCCTTCCGTCAAGGTCCCTGCGTTCCAGACCACCCGGGCGCGAGTCGAATCTTGTGGCATCTGAAGAGCTTTCGGGAGAATGTACGCCGTAGAGTTCCCACTTTTATTCCCGCGTGGTAGTTAGTGCGAAAGAGACCAGAGCTTTCGCCGAAGGCCTTCTCAGATCACATATCCAAACCCGTTAGTGACTTGCTCTATTGTAGTGACGATCGGTCCCACCATCCCGTCGCCCCGTCTCGAGAACTTGTGGCAAGGACAAAGTAGGTCCGGCCACGTCCCGTCTATAACCCTTCGGGTGCCTTACCGGCGCACCCCACCACATCTCACACTCGCGGGTACCCTTGGGGCCGATCCGTCTTTCTCATATATCTCAGTGTTAAGTTAAAGTGGCTGTGAGTCAGTGCCCCAAGCGTTTCCACACTCAGGGTGTGTGAGGTGATGTGTCGGTAACGGCTTGTCAGTCAGGGTGACTGAGTCTTCTGTCTTCAAGTCCTCGATGGCGACGGTGATGATAGCAGGGGCATCGACAATAGTAAAATGGGAGTCACAGGGGGATACTATCCATACCTATACTACAACATGGTATGAAAGCAGATATGAAAGCAGTACTCAAAATCAGGCTATGCATCAGAATATGTACTTGTTTAAATACAGTAGCAAAATCTAATGCAAGCATGAGGGAGAAGAATAGGTGATATCGGAATGCTCAAGGGGGTTTTGCTTGCCTTGTTGCTCTGCTGAAAAAGGCTGGTCGTCAGGGGCGTAGTCGTACTCGGCGGCAGCGTCAGTCTCGGAAACTACCGGAGAGAAGAGGGGGAAGAAACAATAAATACAAGCAACAGATGCAATACGATGCATGACATGGCAATACGCAGTGCTAGGGGTAGTCTAACGCGGTACTACACGTATCAGACGAAGCGGGAGAATATCTGACGATATTTCCCGGGTTTTTGGATTTTTCGGACAGTCGATCCGGAGGGCAAAAGTTCCATGTTTGCTATGCTAGGGGCATGTGACAGACTAACGGACTGCGCAATTGGAACCGTAGAATTATTTTGAACAACTTTCATGTTCAAAACTTTTTAAACCGGGCTACGGTTTATTTTATATTAATTTCTAAAGTTTTAATAATATTCTGAAATTAATTTAATTATTTAATTCGAATTAATTCCGAATTATCCAAAACATTAATAATATTGTTTAATTATCCTAAAACGTAATTAATTAACTAATTAATTAATCTAATTGTCTAATTAATTAACTATTAATATTAATAATTATATTTATTTATTTTATCTATTTATTTTATTTTATTTTATATACCTATACGTAGAAATACATGTGTATGTATATACATACATACGTATGTATATTCATACACAACACATACACACACACATCTGCACATACACACATACACGCACGCACACACACGGGCGCACGCACACAACCGGGCCGGGCGGCCGGTGCGGCGGCCGTCGGGGGGGGGGGGGGGGGGGGGGTGGGGGGCGAACGGCGGCGGCGGTTCTCACCGCGGGGCGACGACCGGCTGGCGGGGAGGCGGCGGTCGGCGGCGGCGGGGCGGAGGCGAGCGAGGCGGCGGTGCGGATCTGGCGGGGCGGCGGCGGCGGCGCGGCGGCCGGGCCCGAGCCCGTCGTCCGGGGGGGGGCGGCGCTGGCTGGGGCTGGCGCCGTCGGGGGGGGGGGACGGGCGCGCGGGTGGGAGCGGGGCGCAGCGCGCGGCGGGGGGGGGGGGGAACGGGTGCGGGTTAGGGTTGCCCTGCGCTGGCTTAAATAGGGCCCGACTGGGCCATCTAATTTCGGTCCTGTTTCGGGTCTAAATTTCCCTACGTTTCAAAAAATCGTTTTTAATACTTTTGGGGTTCCAAACAAATTCTAAAAATTCCCGTTTTAATTTTATAAAACATTACGGAATATTTGCGATCCATCCAACATTTTTAATTCCAGTTTCGTCAAACTTGTTGAACCACATTTCCGACAAATATTTAAGTTGCAACGGAATTAAATTTCGGACCGATTCCAACGGTGATTAACTTAGATTTAGCAAAAGCCTTAGCGTTTTCTAGGCCACCATCATAGCTTAATTACAATCATCACTGTGGCACTGATCCCGGGGCGTTACAACTCTCCCCTACTACCAAGAATTCTCGTCCCGAGAATTAAGAAGTAGAAGGGAAAAGCTCGGGGTATTCTGCGCGAAGCTGATCCTCGCGTTCCCAAGTGGCTTCATCTTCTGAATGATTTGACCACTGAACCTTGAGGATCTTGATAGTCTTCTGACGAGTCTTGCGTTCAGTTTCATCAAGAATGCGGATCGGATGCTCCTTATAGGAGAGATCATCTTGTAGATCAAGCATCTCATAATCCACTGCTCGTTGTGGATCTCTGAAACATCGTCGCAATTGAGAAACATGGAAGACATCATGCAGGTGAGAGAATTTTGGTGGCAGCTCCAATTGGTAAGCCACTTGTCCACGTTTTGCGACAACACGAAATGGACCAATGTAGCGAGGAGCTAACTTGCCTTTGACACCAAATCGATGAGTGCCTCTCATAGGAGTGACACGTAGATAAACCATATCACCGGGGAGGTAATTAAGTCCCCAATGTTTGCGGTCATAACTGCTCTTCTGACGTGACTGGGCCGTCTTGAGATTCTCTCGCACAATTCGAACTTGTTCTTCTGCTTGTTGAATGATGTCCGGACCAATGAGTGCACGTTCCCCAGTTTCTGACCAATTCAGAGGGGTTTGGCACTTACGTCCATATAACACTTCAAAGGGGGCCATCTTTAAGCTAGCTTGATAACTGTTGTTGTAGGAGAACTCAGCATACGGAAGAGATTCTTCCCACTTCTTACCAAAAGAGATAACACAAGCACGTAGCATATCTTCGAGCACGTGGTTCACTCGTTCAACTTGACCCTGGGACTGCGGGTGATAAGCAGTGCTCCAGGTTATATGAGTGCCCAAAGCTTGTTGGAAACTTTCCCAGAATTTCGAGGTGTAAATGCTGCCTCGATCTGTACCGATCTTCTTTGGAATGCCATGCAGTGAAACAATTCTGGAAATGTACAAGTCCGCTAACTGACTAGCAGTGATTTTCTCCTTAACTGGCAGAAAGTGTGCAACCTTGGAGAGTCGGTCAATGACGACAAAGATAGCATCATGACCCTTCTGTGAGCGTGGGAGACCTAGTATGAAATCCATCTGTATCTCATCCCATTTCCATTTAGGAATAGGCAATGGTAGTAGAAGTCCGGCAGGTTTCTGATGTTCTGCTTTAACTTGACGGCAAGTATGACATTGTTCAATGTACCGAGCAATATCTTGCTTCATTTTAGACCACCAATATCGCTGACGAATGTCGCGATATATCTTGGTGCTTCCGGGGTGAATAGACAACAGGGTGTCGTGAGCTTCTTTCATAACTTTCTCATACATAAGATCAACTCGGGGGACCACAAGGCGACCCCTGAAATATAAAGCTCCATCTTTACCTAAAGAGAAGTCCTTGGCTTTCTCAGTTCCAAGTTCTGCTTTAATTGCATCTATTTCCAGGTCCTTCCCTTGTGCAATTACAATATCTTTGTGAAGGTCCGGTTCTACAAAAAGGTTATTGAGAAAACCCTTCGGAACAATGTGGAGGTTCAACTTGCGAAGCTCTTCATAGAGGCGGGGATTAGCTTTCTCAACCATGTAGTTGCTACAATATGATTTTCTGCTTAAAGCATCAGCCATTACATTAGCCTTGCCAGGGGTATATGAAATACCGAAATCATAGTTGGTGAGAGACTCCATCCATCTACGCTGACGGAGATTCAAGTCTGGTTGAGTAAACAAATATTTCAGACTTTGGTGGTCAGTATAGATCTCGCAACGATTACCGAGAAGATAATGTCGCCAACTCAATAGAGCATAGACCACTACAGCTAACTCGAGATCATGAACTGGATAGTTCTCTTCATGAGGACGCAATTGTCTTGAGGCATAAGCAATTACTCTGCGCTCTTGCATTAGGACACAACCTAATCCTTGACGAGAAGCGTCGCAATAAATGACAAAGTCCTTGCAAGAATCTGGAGGCCGTTGGGGCCGGGGTGCCGATGTTGTGCCTGCCGCTGGAGGCGGAGCAGAAGATGAACAAGGTGTGCATGACGGAGGACATGGGCGTCGCCGTGGAGCTGGAGGGATACATGGCAGGTGTTGTCAAGGCAGAGGAGGTGGAGGCCAAGGTGAGGCTGGTGATCGAGGGCGTGGACGGGAGGCTGCTCAGGGCCCAGGTGGCTGCTCGCAGGGAAGAGGCCGAGGCGGCGCTGGATGAAGGGGGCTCCTCGCGTGCGTCGTTTGCCCGATTTCTATTGGACGTGGACAATCTCGGAAAGCAGCTCGTTGAGTGACGCACTAATTGCAAGTTGCTAGTACTGCTCTTTGCCTTTGACACCGAATGTCTGCTCGCGGGTGTGTTGCTGGCTGGGTCACCGAGCACACCCAACCATCAACCATAGTTCCGGTTTACAAGGCTTGGGTGTATCTTTAAATTTATAATTTGATCAACATATAATAAGTTGTATTGTTTAAAAATTATACCATTAAAAAGTAGATGATTTAAAGTTTCTAATGATATATCTTTTATGATATATAATTTGTATTATGTTAGTCTATTTATCAATCTAAGGATATGCACGAGCCTTATAAACCGAAAAGAAGGTAGTGCGTATATGTTGCATGGTCAATCACTTGACACTAGTGCGTATGTAGCACCATCTTAATAAATCGGCTGTGTGAGTGCCAAGTAACAACTATGTAAAGTGATACCTTCCCAAGTGTTCAACTGCAAGGCCGGTAACCACTAAGTCGTCCTCGTTTAGTTCACTATAGCGCTGACTGATTTGCGACGTCGGATCAGGAATACGACTTGCCCCCGCGTCGCTCCGTAGGGGTGACTCGGGCGGCGACCGAGCCCTGTGGCCGGCGGTCCTACCTCCCCACTCAGTCCTCCTCACCGTCTCTGGAGAGCACCGGCGGTGAAGCCTGCCCGGCCCCCAAGGACAGCGGCGATGGGGCGCGCCTGCTCGGCTTCCTCCTCTCCCTCTCTCCCCTCGACGCAAGCTCCGTCGTCGGCCGCGTCTTCCGCCGCCGGCCACCACCGCTACGTCGCCGGCCACCTCTGTTTTGGCCCTCCGACGCGGATCTGGCGGGCCACGTGCCGGATCCGGTCCCCTCTGTTGCTGGCGGCTGCTGCTGCTGCGTCAGATGCGATCAAGGGCTCCTCCCCGGCCGGCTGTGGCGCGCTTACCCCCCCCCCCCCCTTCCTAGTTTGAGCTTTGGGCTGGTCTCCTCGGGAGGCGGACATGAAGGCGCTTGGTTGTGCCCGGCGGCGACTGCTTTTGGCAGCACGTCGACCGAGAGATTTGGCTGCGTGAGTTCCTCATCACCACCACCACCCCGCCGCCACTCTTCACGGCAGGGGCGGTTCTAGCCCGACGGCCACGGACCTACGCCTCCTCTTGTGTCCATGGCCGGCCGGCGCGGCTACGGTTCCAGTGCGCCCCAGAAGCTGCACTCTTTCCAGCTCCTTTGGCTCGCTGGCACCTCTTTGTCTCCGCACCCCCATCACCCTGCTAGTGCCATTTGTTGGCCGTCCATCCCGGCACATCCTCGATTCCGGCACATTCGGGAGTTACATCTTCTGCCAGCTCTTTGGGCTCGCTGGTGTCCCTGTTGCTCCGGTCCCCGTGGCTTATATCTGCGCTTGGGTCTTCGGCCACCGTCACATCCCCATTGCTTCTCATTCCGCTTATCCACCCAACCTTGCCTCCTTCAGAGCTCACACGTCCGGCGGCACCCGTTGCCTTCTTTGGCGGTGGGCGTGGCTCCCCTTCCTGCAGTCGCGGTCGGCCTATACGCGACTTCCTCTTCTCCGATTAATGCTACGACGGCTTGGGACTACTGGGATTCTGGCCAGGGCGAAATCCCTGCATCCTATGCTAGCAGCGGCGACACATGTGGGTGTCGTTCCCTTCTTGGAGGCATTGCCATGGCCGTTATCCGTGCCCCTCTTGGAGCATCAGGGGAAACCCTAGGTTCCGGTTATCCAGATTGGACGGCGACGGCGTCTCGGCGTCGTTCTCCTTCATGAAGGCGTCGTCTTGTTTGCTCGCGGCGTCCTCGGTTCTAATTTTGGAGATGTTGGTCGTCTATTTGTTGGTTTGAGCTGCTTCTTATGGTGGCGAGTGTAGCTGTGTTTTTCTTTCTTTGGGTCGTGTTTTTATATATCTCTACTTCGGGCACCATATTCACGCCCTTGCGTTCGCGTCATGTGTTGGCTGGAAAACACTGGAAACCATGAGTATACCGAATGTCGCTTTTAAAACGCGATGTGAAGTGAAATTCACATAAGCGGATTTGACCGGGTGCTTTCTCTGGAGTGGTACACTCAGAAAAGTATCCCCGTCTATTTTGTGTATTTTGCGAGTGTTTTCGAAACTCGGTAATATCCGATTCTGGTAGGAGCCGAGAAGCTTGACATAGTGGTTAACCGGTTTAAACCATTAGCCACAGATTAGGGGTTCATAAATCAGTCGGACAAAATAGTTTGGGGAACAAACGGAGCACACTCACTTTCCTCTTGAAAACTATTGGTGGGGGTGGGGGTTTTTATCTGGCCACAGTTATCTGAGAGCATCTACAGTCGCATACCTCTAATTTGCCCCTCAAACATCTGGGACGCGCCCGGTCAGTGACTGGACGAGTCCGTTTTAGGCCCTTATTTATCCATCCGCGCAGCCACCTTATTTTCTTCCTCATATGCTCGATAACTTGCACGTAATTGATGAAGATGAAGAGAAAAAAAAAAGAAAAAAAAAAGGTGATCATCAATATGAGAGCGATATGGTGACCATGGTTCCTCTTCCCATGCCCATTGTCATCCATCTTTCTCGGCGATGCTGGTGGGCACCGGGGAAGCCCTTCCCCCACCCGCTTCCCTGCGGCGTGACCACAACAACACTGGACTTTCTATAACATCAGTCGTGTTTCTCACCTACTAGCAAACGAGTGTTGCATCCATGGAATATGACCCCTTCATCCTTGTTCTCTTTCTCCTGGCTTTCCGCCGACGTGGGGGCAGGGATAGGTTCCACCTTGTGTTCGCGAGGTGTTCCGTTGTCATGATCGCGGTATAGGGCTCACCTCGTCAACATGGACCGCCGCACTGAGCTAGGCCAAAAATCCAGAATTCACTCCGTGACGTATTCATTACTCGCCGCGCTTAGGGATCACGGATAGTATCCTTCCGGTGCGAGCAAGGATCCTCTTCGGATTGTCATATTTCCTTGCAGGTTTGAGCTAATGCACGCGGCTCTTTTGTCCTGTCAGACTTTCACCCAAAGTTCTTTCCACGTCGTTTTCTAGTTCCCGTAATAATATCACCATCATCGCAACTAGCTAAATGACCCGCTTAAATGACCCGGCAGCGTCTTTTAATCACCCATTATACTTTATTATTGAACTTCTCTTGCATGAAGTGAGATTACATAAATCTTTAAACCCATTCAGATTTCCTTTTGCATATGTTTCATTACTTTTATCCAATGTTGAGGATATCGCTTATTGTTAGCGTCTCGGTCGGCTGGACTAGAGATTAATTGAAAATCAGACGATTAATTGAATTTTACGGTTGACTATTAATCGGTCATTTTTTGATAAATCCCTGGTTTTCAACATTAAAATATGTTATATTCAACCAAAAAAATATTGGACAGAACTATTACCTTGATTTCTTGCCTTTGAATCCTTGTACAATAACAAACAAAATAAGACAGTTGTACATATTACATAACAAAACCGCGAAACACAAATAAACATAGTTCTTGCATACGTAGTACTAGAAATAGGCCCGATTTATCGGTATATACCCGACCAGGGCCAGGCCCACAGTGGTTCCACATGTGTGGTCCGCACAGGACCCAAAATTCCACACGGGGGGGGGGGGGGGGGGCAAACTTGCCTAGTATTGAAAAAACCCTAAGTGCTACTGAGCCTGCTTGCACTTTTGTTGGGCTGGAGTCGAGGCAACGTCGCGACGAGGCCATCCGCCATCGAGCGCACTCCTCGTGAGTCGTGACCTCGTCCGATCCGATCGCCATAGGGATCGGCCAATCAGGGTTCCCCTTTAAAAAAACTACAGCCTGCAGAGATCGGGATCAGGCGACGGCAAATCTCGATCGTGGCTGCAAAAAATAAATCGTTGCCTCGTGGCTCGTGCCCTCGTCGGTCTCGCCTGCTCGTCGCCAGGGCCTGGTCGCCTGGAGCTGGAGTCGCCTCGGCCTCATTATTGAAGTTTTCGCCTCATTTCTTCGCCAGGGCCTGCTGCTGGCCACCTCATCTCGTCGCCACTCACCAGGGCCGGCTGCTCGTCGCCTCGTCTCGCCCGGTCGCCTCTGGTCATTACTCATTAGATCGACCGGAAGTCGGATTCAGGTCGACAGGGTGACAGGCTGCTGCCACCGTTGCCTTCTTCACGTCCTCTCTCAAATTTCATACTCGTTGACATCGTCTCGTCGAATTGATCGGTGACCGAGTCCAGCCTCCAGGTGCTTAGCGAGTCTTTTTATTATTATTATAATAGCTCGTTAGTTTCTTTTGTGAGATAGAGTCCCATTTTTTAGTTTTGCACTGGGCCACAGATTTTGTCGGCCCGGCCCTGTTCCCGATAAATCACTTGTCAGAGCGACAGATCGCTCCAAACGATAAATGGTGATGATATGGCATAATCTTATCTGTCACCCACCGATATCGGACGAGAAATCGTTGAATCGGCTGATTTTTTGAATGGTGCTTTTATCACATAATTGTTGATAAAACGAGTCAAACCCCGAGCAATGACTTTAATGCAAATTTAGCTTTTCAAGTCCACTTCTACTAATATATCATTCAAATTTAAATATATTATATCCTACAATATTCGAAAGGAAAATAGTGTAGATGACTAGATAACTTAAAATTATAATTGGCACAAGAGATGCACATGCTAACAATATATGATTAGACCAAAAGAGAATACCCTCCGCGTTATATCCACACTAATGAAGGAATATATTTAACAGAAATTGCAATATGTAAAAGGGTAATGCTTGGATTATTATTCCCAGGGTTTTGAATACCAATGGAAAAGTACAAACCCAGACCTGTGCCTCATTTTGAAATGAGCGTTCCTTTATTCATTTGGGCATGCAACATGGAGCGAATTTGTGCTACTACTACATCCGAGTCAGCGGCAAACTTACAACACACAAATAATAGATGCACCATTTTTAGGGAGAAACAGATGCAGCATCTCTCGGTTACATGCATTTTGTCAAGTTGCAAGGCACAAAAAAGTGCTTGCCGTAGATAAATATGTAGGTAGATAACTTGCTTCATTTTTTTGTTACCGTATTTCAAGTAGTGAATGTGTATATCATAAATCCTTTCCATGCTAATACAAATTATCAATTATGATTTATTGAATGGCAGGTCCGAAAAGAAGAAAGTAAACTAATTAAATCCCTCGTTCAATATACATCCATTATTGGACTGAAAATGCATGCAATTATTTCTCACATCCAACGAGCATCTAGCAACTGAGGCAAAACTGAGGAGTCAATGACACGAGTTGTGAAGAAAGTTGTGCTTTCGAAGTGCTTCTAGATAGATTATTTAAGATGTGGTATGAGCATATTAATTGCTTTTCTAATTCATTGTTGCTTCATAGCAACTGCGTAACACGATAACAACCTTCTTAAGTATACTACCTACTAATGTCACATGTGCAACTTCTTCAAAAAAAAAAAACATATGTGCAAGAATAATCTATACATTCGTTCTCATATACAATTGAAAGCATGCATATATTTCCTAATACTCCCTCCGTTTCTAAATATAAGGGTTTTTAGAGATTTCAATACAGACTACATACAGATGTATATAGACATATTTTAGAGTGTAGATTCACGGAAGCGGCTGTTATGATCCCGAGCTCATGTGAGCTAGGGTGAACAGTAAAATCGAAAAAATATCAAAACAAATTAAAAAAAATCTGAATTTTTTTTGTATGAAACTTTGACAAATGTTTTGATAGCTTGCAAAATTTCATCACCAGATGACATCTGTGTAAAATTGTGGCCAAAAAAACAAAACAGAAGCTCCAAAAATGTTATTTTCAAACACATTTTGGAGCATCGATTTTGTTTTTTTTTTCACATTTTACACGAATGTCATCTGGCACTGAAATTTTGCGAGCTATCAAAACATTTGTTAAAGTTTCACACAAAAAAAATCAGATTTTTTTTGAAACTTTTTTCATTTTATTTTGATTTTACTGTTCACCCGAGCTCACATGAGCTCGGGACTAGAACAGCACTTTCGGTAGATTCACTCCTTTTGCTCCGTATGTAGTCCATATTGGAATCTCCAAAAAGAATTATATTTAGGAACGGAGGGAGTATAAATTAAGTCAAAAATATGATTAGGGAACAGTGTTAAAACCCAATTGTTGACATGACCGCAAAATATCAAGGTTGTGTATTACCGGAAAAGCTCTTTCACGGGCGAGTGTAGCAACGAACGATCCTAATCCCTCCCCCCCCCCCCCCCCCCCCTCCTGATTTTAATGCTGGCCTAACAAGATCACGGGAGATCTCCTATAAATTTCTTTGCCCCCCCCCCCCCCCTATTTAAGCGTGGGGCTGGTGAGATATTCTCTCTAAGGGCATGTACAATGGTGCTATCTTAGAGTGCGACGTAGGATAAATGATGAGGTGAAGGAGAGAGAACTCATAAAAAAAGGTTTGTCTTCTCTTAAATGAGGTGGAGGAGAGAGAACTTAGAGATGATCTCTTAGCACAACATGTCTCACCACGTTTTTAGGAATAGCTAGTTATTGAAGATAAGGCTAAGAGATGACCTTTTGTAGACATTTTTTTGTCATCTCTAAATTACATGCAAGACTTAAGATAAGACTATCTTATTAACCATTGTACATGCCCTAATCCTCTCCCTATGGTTAAATCTCTCCTCTTATCTTTCTCTCCTTCCTGTTTATACGGAAAATGTGGCTGGATGTTGTTTCCTAATTGAGCCTACAAACCTGGTCGGAAATCACTCGTTGCGATGTGCGTGCGTGTATTACCAGTTAATGGCAATAAAAGCAACCAATATAATCGTCCATACCCGTGTAAATAGGAGTATCAAGATTTTTCTTTTAATTCTATCCAAAAGTTTCAAGAAAAATCATTGCGTAGGCTCACAAAGTCAGTATTCATCATCAATAGTGTGACGATCTAATGTATGGGAACAAATGAAAGAAGCTGAAGTGCATGATACGAGATTAGGTCTACAAGAGAGGGACTTTCAAGTAGGCATACGTTGTCGGATGGCCTTGGGCGCCTGTAAAGGCATGGTGGCACAAAGATATGGTGACGACGATCGTGGAAATTATGAACGCCACCATACTAACTACTTGGCCATCTCAAGATCCAGTAAGACTGTCTTGTTGTGGAACATAACCGCGAAGACCATCTTCTAGCCGTGATAAAGGGGGGATCATTCATTTGAATGGACATCTTATCGGATGGTGATTGATTGAACAGTCCATCCCTTGGGATGAAGGAAATGTTGTAACCATATATTATTCATGATTGTGAGCTATGACTCTCAATACGTGCTATAGTTTTTGGTGAGTGCAATGCTGGTTTAAGCGTCCTATTCAGGAGAACAAAAATCAAAATCCGTTACAAAATAAATGATCTGGCTATCCAAATCAAGAAATTTGAGAGAATCAATAATCTTGAAACATATATTACAGAATATGCACTTTTAGAGATAAACCATGCAACACCTCAACCTCATCAATACTCTTGTTGGAAGTGCACATGATTTCTTTTTCTTATTTGTTTGTACACACAATATCTACATGAATTATCTGACAAACTGTATATATGGTGAATAACCATAAGTTGAGACTTGAGTTGTACTAAGAAGAGCAGAAGCAATTTCTTTGTCATATAAATATGTCGTACTGCCTGTTCGCTGTAGCTAAAATCACATAAACAAAAATATGAAGATGCTGACTCCAATTTGAAACCGAGATAAATAATTAGGTCAGTGCTTAAATCTCTTATGTGCACGATGGAAGGCACAAATAATTTGATGAAAACTTATTTTAATAAGATTATGTTATCATAAGATCTAGACAATTTACTGTTGTAGCTTATGCAAACATTTCTGAATGTTCATCTGTGCACAGTAGAAGGCATAAAATTAACAATTTTGTGAAAACTGATTTAACTAACATTGACTTTAAATTATATTCGCTCTGAGAATAGGGAATTTTTGCCTTCATGGATGTCAATAATGGTGACCTTCTAGAGAGGCGGCATGATTATATGATTATATATAGGTTGTGATGCTTATGGGGTGTAGGAGATGTATGTTGTGACAAAGATAGACCACATACAGAGATTATCAGGCAACTTACACTGGTGATACAAATATTGCATGCGACAAGCTCACACTGGCATAGACCTTATGTTTCTTATCTTATCTCATGTGCACCAAAAAATCAGAGTTAATTCTCAGTTTTATTAACCTAGGTAGCTCTTATACCAGAAAGAAAACCTCAATCTAGCTGGAAAATTCATGCGGTGGCATGGACGTGTGATACGTCTCTTGAGCCGTCTCTCTATCCAGCTACGCGCAAATCAATCTAGAGGATTGTCTGATCAAATGGCCAGCCACGTGTCATACAAGAAGGTCCTTGATGCGCTACTGATTTTCCAGAAAATACAATTTTAATAGCGGGAATGTTCGCACCGTGGCGTGAGCGTGCCACACGTCCTAGCCGCCATTCTCTCCCGCCATTTTATTTCCTGCCCTACTTTCCCGCCATTTTCTTTCCCGCCCTACTTTCCCGCCATTTTCTTTCCCGCCTTTCTCTCCCGCCATTCTTTCCCGCCATCTTCTCTTTTGAACCTATAAAACCCCCTCGGCAGTAAGGTGGGTGAGCAGGCAAGTGTAGTTTCGTGGAGATGTCCCATTATCCTTTTGATCGTAGTTTTCACACTGGTATGTCCGATCGTCTTCTCCGTCTAGCCGCCAATTTCAAGATCGACGATAGAGTAGTTCCATGGGAGGAACTCATCAGTAGTGACACCATAATGAATGAGTTGGCTCACTCATTAGCTAGGAGTGGGTGGCCTCCCAGGACATTTGAGGAGATACGGAAAGAACTTCTCAGGTTGCATGGAAGATGGCAGAAGCAATTGCATAAAGGTGAATCTTACCTCAGGCTTGCTGTAAATAATTCAGATTTATGGTCAACAGACAGTGAGGACGAAGACGACCTCTTCATGCCGAGGAGTGTTGCATCAACGGAGGATGACGACGATGACTTCATGCCGAGCACCAAGGCCAAGAGACCCACATCGTTGAAGTCCAAGACTACCGCACCGTTGAAGGAGATGGCTCTTGCCATGCCGAGCTCCCTGGCTGTGAAGGAGATGGCTCTTGCCATGCCGAGCTCCCTGGCTGTGAAGGAGATGGCTCTTGCCATGCCGAGCTCCCTGGTTGTGAAGGAGGTGGCTGATGCCATGACAACCTTCCTGGTTGTGAAGGACGTGGCGCTGGTGAAGCCATGTGTCGTGACTCTGAACGATGCACAGATGGACGTGGCGGACGAAGTGCTGGACGAGGTACCGCAACGTATGAAGATCTTCTACATGTCACTGCTGCGTAAATCCCTCGTAGCTTCTCATCAAAACGCTTCAACCATGTCCGAAGATCTGGCAGTGGGATAGTATCCCCCCTGTCAACCCGCCACATTAAAGCGGAAACCTCCTCTCGCGCCTCGACTGTCAAGTCACTCTGTACATTGAAGAGTTAGCCAATTGTAAATGTTCAGGTTATGACATGAGTACACATATTAGAACCATAATAGAGGAAGTTGGGTACGTACCGCGTGGTGTCTGGTTCCCATAATAGAGGAAGTTGGGTACATATCGCTGGTCAGAGGTGCTTCAATCTGATCAGGAGCAGCACATGGAACCAAGTAGATCCTTGTTGAATGCCTGTAACGCTGCAGATACAACACGAACTTGTCCCAGTCAAAGGGTCAAACCTCATCCCAGATATGTGTTGGCGCGGTCGTCCATTCTAGAACATATGGGTCAATGTTCCGAAGCCAGAAATCCATGGACTTGTTCCCTCCTACGCGGCTCAACCTGACATTAAAATCCGGGTAACGTGGTAAGCAAAATTCTGAAAGCAGTGCTGACAACTAAAATAGAATTACTTACTTGTGCACGTGGTCCGGTATGTGTGGAATAACAGGAATGTCAGGCTCTTGGCACAGACCGAACTGTCTCATCACCCTATGAAGAGCCATCTCCTCCACCGTCACGTCGAACACCAATCTCGCCTTGGTCATCCAGTAGTGCCGATCTCTAGTGCACAAGGCAAATATCCCAACTGGATACCTAGATGTTATAGCATGATGCGAGTAGGGCTCCCAGATAACAACATCCTCGTGCAAAGCATCAAACTGCGACGTGAAGGACGGGTAGCAGCTCTTCACCTGCATACCCGCATACTGTCTCTGTGCATGACAACAAATAAACATTAGTAATAGTATTGCATGGCAAGAAATAATCTAATGAAATGTTACGTAATACAAAATTACCTCTCTGCGCGCCCAAACAGATCCCACAGTAGGCAAGTCGCCGATATGTGGCACATAAGCCCCTGCTATGTCTACCAACCCAAACGGTTTATCAACGCAGACATAGGGTCGTCCTATAGGAAACCTCTCATATGACCAGAGCTGCAACAATAGTGGACATCCAACCAGACCTGATCTATGGGAGCTCAACATGCAACCTTTGCACAGGCCTCTGTACGTAGCTGCCAACACAGGAGAACCAAAACTCCTCTGCATAATGTCCCCTGGGCAACGAGCATCAGCTATCTCTCGTGCAATGCTGATGAGGCGCGCATCGACAGTGGTCACGTGGTTCTCTGTGAACATCGTCTTCCCGAACAACCAAAGAATATATGCCTCTAGGGACCGATCAACCTGTGCCTCGGACAACTGAACTCCGGGGTATCCTAATGCGACAATCTACATATAACCCAAACGACTTGTATTATTCTATGTAGTGAGGACAACTATAAAAACAACATTAATTTAGCTGACCGAGAAGGTTACCTGAAACTGGCTCAACCACTTAAAACGAGGCCCGTGAGGATCGTTCTCTAAGGCCACAGCAGTTGGCACCGCAGCTAGAAAACGGGCCTGCATCGTAGCTAGCCAGCCAGGTTCTGCCTCTAAAGGACCTATGGCAGCACCGGCCAACGGTAATTCCAACAAGTAATTCACATCCTGTAGAGTAGGCGCCATCTCTCCCCAGGGAAAGTGAAACGTATGTGTCTCCGGTCTCCATCTATCTACTAAGCAGGTAAGGAGTGACCTGTCATAAGAGAAGCGTTTGTTTTGCCTCTTGCGTAGCTGCATTGGTTCACCAGCTTCATCCAACTCCGGATGATCAACCCACTCATCCAATGTACCCTCAACCAGCCATGCCAAGGGTAGCAGTCCAGCCCACATTAACCTACAAAATAAAAAAGAATGTACAGCAAACAGTTAGCGGGCATCAAATATTACCTATTACGAATTAAAACATGATATGCAAACATACCTATCAACCCATTCAGGGTGTATCATCCAGTTAGACTTTGAGGTGCGAGGGATCAACACATCTAAATTCTTGCCCGCTTACATAAGTGCGGCCCGGTGTTTTTTATCGATCGTATCTTTAAGCAACGCATACGAAGACATATCTGAAATTAAAACATAGTTCGACATATTAGAAAATAAAACATAGTCCGACATATTACAAATTAAAACATAGTCCGACATATTACAAATTAAAACATAGTCCGACATATCACAAATTAAAACATAGTCCGACATATGACAAATTAAAACATAGTCCGACATATCACAAATTAAAACATAGTCTGACTCATTATATAGCTTCTGAGTTATTTCTTCCTCGTCGTCCCCTTCGGCCTCGACTGCCTCGACCACGTCCGCCTCTTGCTCCTGTTGTCGCACTCGTCGATGTGGACGCACCGTCTTTGTTAAGGTCGGGACAATATTTCATCCTATGCCCATAATTCGCGCATAGCAAACACTGTCTGGTTGCTCCACCAGCTTCAGATTGGTCCATATCATTACGGATTCGACGCACCTTACGTCTACCCCTACTGGTTCGCCGAAGATCAGGATCCGGGATGTATACTCTCTCATCATCATTTACCTTGTTGAAATTGCCGACGACTCTAAACCCTGTCATCTCACCGGTCCATGTGTTGCGTACTGACTCTTTCAAATAGTATGGGGACACGAAGGAGATGGCATCCAACTGAATCTGGCCGCACGCAGCCAACACATGTGACCAAGGAAGGTGCAACAACTTCGGTTTGTTGCATGTACATTCACACGTTGGATAAAATTCCGTTCCAATTTTTACCTCATGCGTCTTCACCTCATTTGACGTACCAAAACCATCGGTAGGTAGCTGAACCTCATACCTCCTTTCCTGATTACCTATGAGTCTGAAGTGTGCTTCTTTGCTTTCTCTATCTTCTTTGCCATGTACTCCATGACACGGCTACAATAAGGTGTCTTCGGATGATCTGCAATATGCTTCTTTGCTAACTCGACCCTTTCTCTGAAATATCTCAAAGTGCCAGAATACAGCCTCCACAATAGTTGTGAGTGGCAATGCTCTATTCCCTCTAAGTACAAAGTTATACACCTCAGCAAGGTTGGTTGTCATGTGGCCATACCTAGCTCCATTGTGTGACGCCCCCAGCCTCGACCGTATGCTAAACAATCACGCAATGTGTACGACCAAGATTAGGGACTCACTAATCAATATCACAACACAACTCTAGACACAAATTAAAGTCATACAGCTTCATATTACAAGCCAGGGCCTCGAGGCCTCGAATACAAAGCTCGACAAGCATAAGTCAGCGGAAGCAAACGATATCTGAGTACAGACATAAAGGTACACAAGTCTTTGCCTTAAGAAGGCTAGCACAAACACAACATCGGATCGAAAGAGGCGAGGCCTCCTGCCTGGGAACCTCCTAACTACTCCTGGACGTCAGAGAAGTCTACGTCGTAGTAGGCTCCATCCTGGTAGTAGTGGCCTCCGTCGGGGTAGTAGTAGTCGTCGACGGGGTAAGCTGGATCCTGGGTCTCCTGGGCTCCAACATCTGATCGCGGCATCGTATCAAGGGGGAAAGGGGGAGCAAAGAAACGGTGAGTACTCATCCAAAGTACTCGCAAGTCTTATATCAGAACTATGCTAATTATGCATCAGTATCAAGAAGGGGTTGTATCTGGACTGACTGCAGAAAGCAAGAATGAGGGGGAAAAGGCCTAGTCCTATCGAAGACTAGCATCTTCAGCATCTTGCAGCATGAGAAGAGAGTTGAGAGCAACATATTTTATTAACAGGGGTAAGTTAGCAAGGCCCAGAGATCCTTCCTCGACCCCATGCGAGAAAGCAATCCCGGAGCCAAATGTAATTCAAGTAACAATAATAAGTATCCAATTCTAGTTATCATAGATCAGGATACAACTCTGAGCGTCCATAACCGCGGACACGGCTAATCGATTAGTTTAACTTCCCTGCAGGGGTGCACAAACTTACCCAACACGCTCGATAAACTCTGGCCGGATACAATTTTCTGGTCATACCCGGCCTCGGTCGATCGACACGACGTAGTCCTACCTAGGCTCAACAGAGAGGCCAGCACGCCGGTCTACATCCTAATGGCTCGGGGTCTTGGGCCATCGCCCTCGCCATCCTGCACGTTACGCCATCGGCCGGGATCAGTCCTAGCACGCCTTCCGTCAAGGTCCCTGCGTTCCAGACCACCCGGGCGCGAGTCGAATCTTGTGGCATCTGAAGAGCTTTCGGGAGAATGTACGCCGTAGAGTTCCCACTTTTATTCCCGCGTGGTAGTTAGTGCGAAAGAGACCAGAGCTTTCGCCGAAGGCCTTCTCAGATCACATATCCAAACCCGTTAGTGACTTGCTCTATTGTAGTGACGATCGGTCCCACCATCCCGTCGCCCCGTCTCGAGAACTTGTGGCAAGGACAAAGTAGGTCCGGCCACGTCCCGTCTATAACCCTTCGGGTGCCTTACCGGCGCACCCCACCACATCTCACACTCGCGGGTACCCTTGGGGCCGATCCGTCTTTCTCATATATCTCAGTGTTAAGTTAAAGTGGCTGTGAGTCAGTGCCCCAAGCGTTTCCACACTCAGGGTGTGTGAGGTGATGTGTCGGTAACGGCTTGTCAGTCAGGGTGACTGAGTCTTCTGTCTTCAAGTCCTCGATGGCGACGGTGATGATAGCAGGGGCATCGACAATAGTAAAATGGGAGTCACACGGGGATACTATCCATACCTATACTACAACATGGTATGAAAGCAGATATGAAAGCAGTACTCAAAATCAGGCTATGCATCAGAATATGTACTTGTTTAAATACAGTAGCAAAATCTAATGCAAGCATGAGGGAGAAGAATAGGTGATATCGGAATGCTCAAGGGGGTTTTGCTTGCCTTGTTGCTCTGCTGAAAAAGGCTGGTCGTCAGGGGCGTAGTCGTACTCGGCGGCAGCGTCAGTCTCGGAAACTACCGGAGAGAAGAGGGGGAAGAAACAATAAATACAAGCAACAGATGCAATACGATGCATGACATGGCAATACGCAGTGCTAGGGGTAGTCTAACGCGGTACTACACGTATCAGACGAAGCGGGAGAATATCTGACGATATTTCCCGGGTTTTTGGATTTTTCGGACAGTCGATCCGGAGGGCAAAAGTTCCATGTTTGCTATGCTAGGGGCATGTGACAGACTAACGGACTGCGCAATTGGAACCGTAGAATTATTTTGAACAACTTTCATATTCAAAACTTTTTAAACCGGGCTACGGTTTATTTTATATTAATTTCTAAAGTTTTAATAATATTCTGAAATTAATTTAATTATTTAATTCGAATTAATTCCGAATTATCCAAAACATTAATAATATTGTTTAATTATCCTAAACAGTAATTAATTAACTAATTAATTAATCTAATTGTCTAATTAATTAACTATTAATATTAATAATTATATTTATTTATTTTATCTATTTATTTTATTTTATTTTATATACCTATACGTAGAAATACATGTGTATGTATATACATACATACGTATGTATATTCATACACAACACATACACACACACATCTGCACATACACACATACACGCACGCACACACACGGGCGCATGCACACAACCGGGCCGGGCGGCCGGTGCGGCGGCCGTCGGGGGGGGGGGGGGGGGGGGGGCGAACGGCGGCGGCGGTTCTCACCGCGGGGCGACGACATGCGGGCGGGGAGGCGGCGGTCGGCGGCGGCGGGGCGGAGGCGAGCGAGGCGGCGGTGCGGATCTGGCGGGGCGGCGGCGGCGGCGCGGCGGCCGGGCCCGAGCCCGTCGTCCGGGGGGGGCGGCGCTGGCTGGGGCTGGCGCCGTCGGGGGGGGGGGGTACGGGCGCGCGGGTGGGAGCGGGGCGCAGCGCGCGGCGGGGGGGGAACGGGTGCGGGTTAGGGTTGCCCTGCGCTGGCTTAAATAGGGCCCGACTGGGCCATCTAATTTCGGTCCTGTTTCGGGTCTAAATTTCCCTACGTTTCAAAAAATCGTTTTTAATACTTTTGGGGTACCAAACAAATTCTAAAAATTCCCATTTTAATTTTATAAAACATTACGGAATATTTGCGATCCATCCAACATTTTTAATTCCAGTTTCGTCAAACTTGTTGAACCACATTTCCGACAAATATTTAAGTTGCAACGGAATTAAATTTCGGACCGATTCCAACGGTGATTAACTTAGATTTAGCAAAAGCCTTAGCGTTTTCTAGGCCACCATCATAGCTTAATTACAATCATCACTGTGGCACTGATCCCGGGGCGTTACAACTCTCCCCTACTACCAAGAATTCTCGTCCCGAGAATTAAGAAGTAGAAGGGAAAAGCTCGGGGTATTCTGCGCGAAGCTGATCCTCGCGTTCCCAAGTGGCTTCATCTTCTGAATGATTTGACCACTGAACCTTGAGGATCTTGATAGTCTTCTGACGAGTCTTGCGTTCAGTTTCATCAAGAATGCGGATCGGATGCTCCTTATAGGAGAGATCATCTTGTAGATCAAGCATCTCATAATCCACTGCTCGTTGTGGATCTTTGAAACATCGTCGCAATTGAGAAACATGGAAGACATCATGCAGGTGAGAGAATTTTGGTGGCAGCTCCAATTGGTAAGCCACTTGTCCACGTTTTGCGACAACACGAAATGGACCAATGTAGCGAGGAGCTAACTTGCCTTTGACACCAAATCGATGAGTGCCTCTCATAGGAGTGACACGTAGATAAACCATATCACCGGGGAGGTAATTAAGTCCCCAATGTTTGCGGTCATAACTGCTCTTCTGACGTGACTGGGCCGTCTTGAGATTCTCTCGCACAATTCGAACTTGTTCTTCTGCTTGTTGAATGATGTCCGGACCAATGAGTGCACGTTCCCCAGTTTCTGACCAATTCAGAGGGGTTTGGCACTTACGTCCATATAACACTTCAAAGGGGGCCATCTTTAAGCTAGCTTGATAACTGTTGTTGTAGGAGAACTCAGCATACGGAAGAGATTCTTCCCACTTCTTACCAAAAGAGATAACACAAGCACGTAGCATATCTTCGAGCACGTGGTTCACTCGTTCAACTTGACCCTGGGACTGCGGGTGATAAGCAGTGCTCCAGGTTATATGAGTGCCCAAAGCTTGTTGGAAACTTTCCCAGAATTTCGAGGTGTAAATGCTGCCTCGATCTGTACCGATCTTCTTTGGAATGCCATGCAGTGAAACAATTCTGGAAATGTACAAGTCCGCTAACTGACTAGCAGTGATTTTCTCCTTAACTGGCAGAAAGTGTGCAACCTTGGAGAGTCGGTCAATGACGACAAAGATAGCATCATGACCCTTCTGTGAGCGTGGGAGACCTAATATGAAATCCATCTGTATCTCATCCCATTTCCATTTAGGAATAGGCAATGGTAGTAGAAGTCCGGCAGGTTTCTGATGTTCTGCTTTAACTTGACGGCAAGTATGACATTGTTCAATGTACCGAGCAATATCTTGCTTCATTTTAGACCACCAATATCGCTGACGAATGTCGCGATATATCTTGGTGCTTCCGGGGTGAATAGACAACAGGGTGTCGTGAGCTTCTTTCATAACTTTCTCATACATAAGATCAACTCGGGGGACCACAAGGCGACCCCTGAAATATAAAGCTCCATCTTTACCTAAAGAGAAGTCCTTGGCTTTCTCAGTTCCAAGTTCTGCTTTAATTGCATCTATTTCCAGGTCCTTCCCTTGTGCAATTACAATATCTTTGTGAAGGTCCGGTTCTACAAAAAGGTTATTGAGAAAACCCTTCGGAACAATGTGGAGGTTCAACTTGCGAAGCTCTTCATAGAGGCGGGGATTAGCTTTCTCAACCATGTAGTTGCTACAATATGATTTTCTGCTTAAAGCATCAGCCATTACATTAGCCTTGCCAGGGGTATATGAAATACCGAAATCATAGTTGGTGAGAGACTCCATCCATCTACGCTGACGGAGATTCAAGTCTGGTTGAGTAAACAAATATTTCAGACTTTGGTGGTCAGTATAGATCTCGCAACGATTACCGAGAAGATAATGTCGCCAACTCAATAGAGCATAGACCACTACAGCTAACTCGAGATCATGAACTGGATAGTTCTCTTCATGAGGACGCAATTGTCTTGAGGCATAAGCAATTACTCTGCGCTCTTGCATTAGGACACAACCTAATCCTTGACGAGAAGCGTCGCAATAAATGACAAAGTCCTTGCGAGAATCTGGAGGAGCAAGCACTGGTGCTGATGTAAGCTTGTCCTTGAGAGTCTGGAAACTTTCCTGACATTTATCTGTCCATTCAAACTTAACACCCTTGTGAAGCAAATTAGTCAGGGGCTTGGCAATCTTGGAGAAGTTCTCGACGAAGCGACGGCAATAGCTGGCAAGTCCAAGAAAACTTCTGACTTGCTTAACATTCTTCAGGGGAGTCCAATCAAAAATAGCCTGAACTCGTTCAGGGTTGACGGCAATACCATCCTTAGAAATCACATGACCAAGGTAAGTAACTTCATTTAGCCAGAACTCACACTTAGAGAACTTTGCATATAGTTGATGTTCTCGAAGCCTCTCGAGTACAAGACGAAGATGTTCGGCATGTTCTTCTTCATTCTTGGAGTATATCAGAATGTCATCCAGATATACCACGACAAACTTGTCGAGATAATCCATGAAGATGTAATTTATCAACCGAGAGAAGGTTGCTGGAGCATTTGTTAAACCGAAAGACATGACGGTATACTCGTATGAACCATATCGAGTAACAAATGTTGTCTTTGGAATATCTTCTTCACGAACACGGATCTGATGATAACCCAACCTCAAGTCGAGTTTAGAGAACACTGACGATCCAGCAAGCTGATCATACAGGTCATTGATCCGGGGAAGGGGATATTTATTCTGAATTGTTGCTTGGTTGATAGGCCGGTAATCTTGAACTAACCGATTAGTACCATCTTTCTTCTTGACAAATAAAGAAGGTGCTCCCCAAGCTGAGGAACTAGGACGAATAAAACCCTTGCGAAGTGATTTGTCAATTTCTTCCTTAAGCTCAAGAAGTTCGTGAGGAGGCATTTTATAAGGGCGCTTAGCAATAGGGGTGGTGTCTGGTTTCAAGTCGATGACGAACTCGACTGCTCTAGCAGGGGGAATGCCTGGAAGCTCTTCTGGAAATACATCTGGGAAGTCTCGAACCACTGGGATGCTTTCAATCCCCTCAAGAGGTGAAGCATTCAATGCGTTCATGTAATGTATCTGGGTCTCGGCATTACGAACGAGACGAGCGGTATGAACCACTAGCTCGTTGGATGGGTGCAGAAGATGCATGGTCTTAGTCGCACAAATGACTGAAGCACTATGTGTTATCATCCACTCCATGCCCAGAAGTAAATCAATGTTGGAAGATGCCAACACGATGGGCGAGACGAGGAATTTCAGTCCTTCAATCTCAACGGTGACATTGGGACATATTATAGAGGTCCGACAATTACCCGCGGGAGTGGAAACCATTATTTGACCGTCCATGTTCTCGCACTTAAGGTTATGCTTAGATGCAAATTCTTCCGACATGAATGAATGCGATGACCCAGTATCAAATAAAACGGATGCGGGTATTGAGTTAACACGAAGTGTACCCATCACAGTAGAAGGCTGGCCTTCAGTTTCAGCCATATCAGTATGGTTGGCTTGAGCACGAGTGTAAGGAACTCTAGCATTGCTGTTGCGGGGCTGATAGTTCGGCAGTGCAAGCTGTTTCTGACTCTGCCTGCAATCTTTAGCAAGGTGACCTGGACGGCCACACCTGAAGCACAGTCCATCCTCAGGACGAGATGGTGGAGGCTGAGGTGCTCTTGGCGGCATGGGTCTTGGCTGTCTTGGCGGTGGAGGGGGCAGACGAGGCGCCACATAGGATGGCCTCGGTGCATATGCAGACGGACGGTAGCTGTTGGGGATCCAAATCCTTTGCTTCTGCGGACGTGGGCCCGAAGATGAACCCACGTCAGTTTTGCGCTTAGTGTGATCCTTGTACCTCTGCAGACCTGTCTCTATCTGGATGGCCTTATTCACCAAGGTGGCGAAATCACGGAAGTCGTGAGCTAGGAGAGCAAGGTGAACATCTGGGTGAAGTCCTTCACGGAATTTCTCCTGTCTGCGAGCATCAGTTGGTATTTCCTCTTCAGCATAACGGGACAAGTCAAGAAATTCCCGCTGATAAGCATCCATGGTCTTACTGCCTTGGGTAAGGTTGCGGAACTCTTGCTTCTTGCGGTCCATCATCCCTTGAGGAATGTGGCGAGCACGGAAAGCAGCTTCGAACTCTGGCCAGGTAACGATGGCGCCTACCGGCAAAGCATGCTTGTGGTTGGTCCACCATTGAGCAGCGGGACCTCTCAGAAAGTAGGCCGCATAGTTGACATGGTTAGCAGGGGGAACCATAGCAGACTCCAGTATGTGAATAATGTCACGAAGCCAGTCATCAGCATCTAGCGGCTTGGTTGAGTTGTGGAAGGTTGGCGGGTTGAGACGCACAAAGTCCTGCAGTGACGTTGCAGCTGGCTGCTGGTACATAGGGGGCCTCTGGAGTTGGTCTACTAGTCCTTGCATGAACTGACGTTGAACTTCCATCTGCTGAACCAGTCCAGCCATGTATTCAGGTGGCGGTGGTGGTTCAGGGGCACCACGACCACGACCAGCTGGCCTAACCATCCTGCTAAATTATAACAGCGGTGGTTCAGTATTTTGAGCATTTGTAATGCAGGGACTCATTCATGAAGTAATCATGCACAATAAAGGAAGTGCGATAGAATGCATCATAGTAGCCAAACACGACTTAATGATCCATACATATGTCTGTTACAAACCATAAGTCTATTACAAATAGACGATAGGTCCGGCATGAAAATACCCTAGACAACTAGGTGGCACGCAGGCATGCGATGGAGGGATACAACAACGCATCAGCGTCGGGGAGAACGAAAGAAGCCAGGGAACTGCAGGTGACCCTGAAATCTGGTGAAGGAAGACTGCATCCCATGCACACCCTGATGCAGTATCTGCATATCAACCGGGAGACTAGGTCCAAGTGCGGGAGCACGACCTCCAACAGCAGGCCACTCAAGACCTGGAGGAAACTCAGTCGGACGCGGGTGAAGAACAAACTCCGTATGCATTCCCGCAACAACTGCTGGCCTCAACTGCTCCAGAGCCCGATAAAGACGAGCACGGGTGGCGTACAGCTCAAAGTTAAGAGCCCTGACAGTGCGATCCAGTGTCTCAGTGTACTGAACCAGAACCCGTGGGTCGAAACGACGACTCACGTAGGGGGCGCAGACAGCAGTGTAGGATCGATCAGTACGCTGCCGAGCGAAAGGGATCAAGACCTCAGTGTCGGCTGGCGTATCAACTCCTGCAGGGACATACGGGATGTACCGGTATGCCGTATCCTCCAAGCTGGGGTTCGCTGCACGGAGACGAACAATAGCAGCATAGGCAGCATCCTGTACTGCCATCTCAATAGTCACTCCAATGCCTCGGAAGGTGTGCAGCTCAGCGATGGAGCGATCCCGCTTGTCCCAGATAACCATTTCAGCCTCATATTGTTCCTGGTTGAACTCGTGGTAGTCCTCGTAAACAGTGTACTCGGGGTACCAACGATAACCCAGTGTCTTCAAGAGGCCGTTCAGAATGGCCGGGAACCCAGTCGTCTCGTGCGCGTAGGTCAGACGGACGATCTGCCTAGCGGGACGCATCTGTAACAAGGAGATTCAAGATGTCAATTGACAGTGCGTGTATCATAACTTCAAAGAGAAAGCAGTTGTCGACGAAACTATTCTCCGGTGGATGTGATCACGAGAACCTAATGTTAGAGTTGGGAAATCTTTAACCCGAAAGAGAAGAGAGATCAGGACCCAGAGTAAGGATGAGGAATAAAAGATCCTAATACCACCCGATTGAGATGTGGGCCCGTAAGCCACAGCATCAATGTTAGTAAAAGTTTTTCAATGACTAGACTCAACTTCGGCCAAGGATGTGGAAAGGGGGCTACCTACAGGCAGTCCGCTCTGATACCAACTTGTGACGCCCCCAGCCTCGACCGTACGCTAAACAATCACGCAATGTGTACGACCAAGATTAGGGACTCACTAATCAATATCACAACACAACTCTAGACACAAATTAAAGTCATACAGCTTCATATTACAAGCCAGGGCCTCGAGGGCTCGAATACAAAGCTCAACGAGCATAAGTCAGCGGAAGCAAACGATATCTGAGTACAGACATAAAGGTACACAAGTCTTTGTCTTAAGAAGGCTAGCACAAACACAACATCGGATCGAAAGAGGCGAGGCCTCCTGCCTGGGAACCTCCTAACTACTCCTGGACGTCAGAGAAGTCTACGTCGTAGTAGGCTCCATCCTGGTAGTAGTGGCCTCCGTCGGGGTAGTAGTAGTAGTCGTCGACGGGGTAAGCTGGATCCTGGGTCTCCTGGGCTCCAACATCTGATCGTGGCATCGTATCAAGGGGGAAAGGGGGAGCAAAGCAACGGTGAGTACTCATCCAAAGTACTCGCAAGACTTATATCAGAACTATGCTAATTATGCATCAGTATCAAGAAGGGGTTGTATCTGGACTGACTGCAGAAAGCAAGAATGAGGGGGAAAAGGCCTAGTCCTATCGAAGACTAGCATCTTCAGCATCTTGCAGCATGAGAAGAGAGTTGAGAGCAACATATTTTATTAACAGGGGTAAGTTAGCAAGGCCCAGAGATCCTTCCTCGACCCCATGCGAGAAAGCAATCCCGGAGCCAAATGTAATTCAAGTAACAATAATAAGTATCCAATTCTAGTTATCATAGATCAGGATACAACTCTGAGCGTCCATAACCGCGGACATGGCTAATCGATTAGTTTAACTTCCCTGCAGGGGTGCACAAACTTACCCAACACGCTCGATAAACTCTGGCCGGATACAATTTTCTGGTCATACCCGGCCTCGGTCGATCGACACGACGTAGTCCTACCTAGGCTCAACAGAGAGGCCAGCACGCCGGTCTACATCCTAATGGCTCGGGGTCTTGGGCCATCGCCCTCGCCATCCTGCACGTTACGCCATCGGCCGGGATCAGTCCTAGCACGCCTTCCGTCAAGGTCCCTGCGTTCCAGACCACCCGGGCGCGAGTCGAATCTTCTGGCATCTGAAGAGCTTTCGGGAGAATGTACGCCGTAGAGTTCCCACTTTTATTCCCGCGTGGTGGTTAGTGCGAAAGAGACCAGAGCTTTCGCCGAAGGCCTTCTCAGATCACATATCCAAACCCGTTAGTGACTTGCTCTATTGCGGTGACGATCGGTCCCACCATCCCGTCGCCCCGTCTCGAGAACTTGTGGCAAGGACAAAGTAGGTCCGGCCACGTCCCATCTATAACCCTTCGGGTGCCTTACCGGCGCACCCCACCACATCTCACACTCGCGGGTACCCTTGGGGCCGACCCGTCTTTCTCATATATCTCAGTGTTAAGTTAAAGTGGCTGTGAGTCAGTGCCCCAAGCGTTTCCACACTCAGGGTGTGTGAGGTGATGTGTCGGTAACGGCTTGTCAGTCAGGGTGACTGAGTCTTCTGTCTTCAAGTCCTCGATGGCGACGGTGATGATAGCAGGGGCATCGACAATAGTAAAATGGGAGTCACAGGGGGATACTATCCATACCTATACTACAACATGGTATGAAAGCAGATATGAAAGCAGTACTCAAAATCAGGCTATGCATCAGAATAGGTACGTGTTTAAATACAGTAGCAAAATCTAATGCAAGCATGAGGGAGAAGAATAGGTGATATCGGAATGCTCAAGGGGGTTTTGCTTGCCTTGTTGCTCTGCTGAAAAAGGCTGGTCGTCAGGGGCGTAGTCGTACTCGGCGGCAGCGTCAGTCTCGGAAACTACCGGAGAGAAGAGGGGGAAGAAACAATAAACACAAGCAACAGATGCAATACGATGCATGACATGGCAATACGCAGTGCTAGGGGTAGTCTAACGCAGTACTACACGTATCATACGAAGCGGGAGAATATCTGACGATATTTCCCGGGTTTTTGGATTTTTCGGACAGTCGATCCGGAGGGCAAAAGTTCCATGTTTGCTATGCTAGGGGCATGTGACAGACTAACGGACTGCGCAGTTGGAACCGTAGAATTATTTTGAGCAACTTTCATGTTCAAAACTTTATAATCCGGGCTACGGTTTATTTTATATTAATTTCTAAAGTTTTAATAATATTCTGAAATTAATTTAATTATTTAATTCGAATTAATTCCGAATTATCCAAAACGGTAATAATACTGTTTAATTATCCTAAACAGTAATTAATTAACTAATTAATTTATCTAATTATCTAATTAATTAACTATTAATATTAATAATTATATTTATTTATTTTATCTATTTATTTTATTTTATTTTATATACGTATACGTAGAAATACATGTGTATGTATATACATACATACATATGTATATTCATACACAACACATACACACACACATCTGCACATACACACATACACGCACGCACACACACGGGTGCACGCACGCACGCATACAACCGGGCCGGGCGGCCGGTCCGGCGGCGGCCGTCCGGGCGGGGGGGGGGGGGGGGGGGGGGGCGGGTGCGAACGGCGGCGGCGATTCTCACCGCGGGGCGACGACCGGCGGGCGGGGAGGCGGCGGTCGGCGGCGGCAGGGCGGAGGCGAGCGCGGCGGCGGTGCGGATCTGGCGGGGCGGCGGCGACGCGGCGCGGCCACGGGGAGGCGGCGGCGCGGCGGCCGGGCCCGAGCCCGTCGTCGGGGGGGGGGGGGGCGGGCGTCGCTGGCTGGGGCGGGCGCCGTCGGGGGGGGTGGACGGGCGCGTGGGTGGGGGCGGGGCGCAGCGGGTGCGGGTTAGGGTTGCCCCGCGCTAGCTTAAATAGGGCCCGACTGGGCCATCTAATTTCGGTCCGGTTTCGGGTCTAAATTTCCCTACGTTTCAAAAAATTGTTTTTAATACTTTTGGGGTAACAAACAAATTCTACAAATTCCTGTTTTAATTTTATAAAACATTACGGAATATTTGCGATCCATCCAACATTTTTAATTCCAGTTTCGTCAAACTTTTTGAACCACATTTCCGACAAATATTTAAATTGCAACGGAATTAAATTTCGGACCGATTCCAACGGTGATTAACTTAGATTTAGCAAAAGCCTTAGCGTGTTCTAGGCCACCATCATAGCTTAATTACAATCATCACTGTGGCACTGATCCCGGGGCGTTACACATGGGTGTCATGCAGGAGAGACCAATTCACGAGAGGCTCTTTCTCTATCCACTGAGTAAAATTCTTTATTGCCCTGCCATTCGGCCTCTTAGTGCCAGGAGGGTCAATTGCTGGCAAGTCACAAAGAGCTATAGGCTGCTCTAGCTCCGCGATGATTATTGCTAATTTAACCTGATCTTGTTCCATTTTTCTGTCTGGCTTTAACCTGCTTCTTAGTAAACTCATCTAGTTTTGACCAAATAAAATTGTATTTCCGTGGCTGATTCTGCTTGCATAATTTTTTGAACAAGTTCATCAACCGCTTGTTCTTGAACTGTGAGAAAAAATTTGCCCCTAGATGGCGCATGCACCACCGGCTCTGCAGGTCCTTCCATGGTGTTGATTCGTTTTCAGTTGGATCCATCAGTGTCTTCACGGCCTTCAATATACCAGCATGTCTGTCATGAATGACACACACATTCGGTTGGTCCTTCACGATGGCAATTTTCACTTGCCTCAAGAACCATATCCAGCTTGGAAAGTTCTCACCCTCCACGAATGCCATGGCAAGTGGGATGATTTGATTGTTCCCGTCAACACCAATAGCAGTAAGGATTTGCCCTCCGTACTGACCAGTCAGGAATGTGCCATCCACAAACATCACAGGAGGACAATGCCGGAAAGCTTCGATGCAAATAGAAAAAGAAAAGAATACTCTCTTCAACACCTTCAAATCTGGTATACTCGCCAATCTTGTGTGTTGTACGTTAACATAAGTGCCGGGATTCCTCTCCTTCAATACTTGAAGGAGCCGCACAACATTATCATATGAGTCCAAGAACGTCCCAAACCTTTCCTCCATAGCCTTCTGCTTAGCCCTCCAAGCCTTCCCGTAAGGAATGACATAATTCCATCTGACCTTCACTGTTGTCTGGATGTGTTTTGCTTCCATGTCTTTCTTCTCCACTATCTCAGTATACATGAGTTGCGCAATGAGAGTTGAAGACAGGTTCGGATGATTCACCAGAAGGTTTTTCCTCACACAAGTATGTGGAACAACATCGGTGACAACCCAGTGGATGATATACTTTGGCACGTGCCCGTGCACCTTCCCAGGACAACCTGTTTCAACACATTTCATGGTATAGTCTGTTCGATTTGATATGTGTGTCCGGAAAACCCTCTGCGTGGACATAGCCCACTTTACCACCGCATATTTCAATTTCTTCTTTGTATCATACATAGAACCTATCTGGACTTGGTTCAGATGATACTGCCATGGAGTCTCATGGCCATCGTTGACCGTGAGACCGGTCGATAGGTCCTGATCCCATGCGGCAGGAATCGGTACCTCCACTTCATCCTCGGAATTTTCAGAATCCAGATCCTCAGCCAGTCCATCCTCGTCCTCTTCCTCCATCACCCTCTACATTTCCTCCCCTTCCTCATCGCCATCAGCAAAACCAGAACCATCTAATATTAGGGACCAACTACTCTGCCCAGTATCGTTACCACACAAATTGTGTGGCATGTAATCTAGCTCTTCCTCGGGTTGGCTAGCATCCACATCCATTGGCTATGACCCGGATAAATAAATATTGTTAGCCACTTGACTGCCCTGCCCGGGTTCATACCCCCCCTCTGGTTGTCCGGTATTCTCCTCCTTCGCCACAGGTTGAACTAGGGCATATGGGTGGATTTTCCGGTCTCTACAACGCCTTAACAGGGTCAACCACTTCTGGCTCCTATCTATCAGCATCAACTCCCACTTCACATTTTTACACGATTTGGTCCACAATGCTTGAATACTGACGGAACATACCCCAGGATCCAGCCCAAAACTAGTTGTCAACCAGTACTTCAACTATCTAATGTCCAGTCTGTCCGGGTCTGGAAGTGTCATGACACATTTTTTATACTCGCTAAGATCAACCTCCAACTCATTATATCGAACATTGCCAGGGCCATAGTAAACAGTCAAATTTACTTATTCAGACATTTTAACCTGTCAGACACTTCCAGCTCATTAATCACAACGAAAAAAATTATTACCCGCTACACTAACTAACCGCTAAAATGACAGCACAAACCAATTAACACTAAAAAAAATGTGACGCGGGATTATACCTTCGACGCGTGTGCCCACCTCACGGAGAACTTGCACCAACGGACAACACCAATGCCACCCCCTAAGCGGCAAGAAGCTGCACCTCCTCCTCACCAGCCAAACCGCCTCCTCCTCCTCCTTCTCACCCCACCATGACTCCCAAAATAGCTATCCCATAGGAAAAAAATGACCGTAGGCCGGTGGAGATGGCTACGATCTACCGTTTCTGTGGTTTGGATTCGAAAATGGGTGGAGAAACGGAGAGATCAGCGAGGGGGGCGAGGTTACAGAGAGAACGAGAGAGAGAACGAGAGAAGAACATACAGAGGAAGAAGAAGCTCGGTCGGGCGTAATCCACGACCTCTTTGGTCGTTGGTTGGCCGAAAAGGCCCGTCTTCGGCCGCTGGTTAGCCGAAAAACTTTTCGGCCTCTGGTTTAGCCGAAAAGGCCCGTCTTCGGCCCACCTCTCGCACTCTTCGGCCCACGCGTAACCGAAGAGGCCTCTTCGGTATTCTGCTGGCCGAAAAGGCCTTCTTCGGTCAACGAACGACCGACAGGGTGCTATTTTTGAAATAAACGTGTTAGCACTGCTAGTTTTCGAAATTGCTCTAAAAACGGTGCCAGTTTTGAAAAAAAATCGTTTATTCTTGTAGAGCTCTTTAAAATATGTAATATTAGTTGAATCTGATCATTGATGTTTTTGTTTTGGTATGTATTATTCTATTTGCTTCATTAGTTTGTAGTACCTATCTATTTGAAATATTAATTCGTTGTGCTATGAAATATTACGATCTTAATCTTACAACAGGAATAGAACTGCTAGGTGTATGGTTATCTATTTTAAAAAAAGTCTTCTTAAGTTAGAGAGAGCGAAACTTAATATTTGAGTCTTAAGTAGCCAGTTCGTATTAATGAAACTTATTGTATTGAAATTTTTATTTAATTTATTCGTTTGACTACATGACTAATAATATTACAGTTCTAATCGCCTATGTATTTTGTAGTACCTATATGTTGGGCATATTATTTCTCTATGATATAAAATATTACAATGTTGAATCTTACAACGGAAATAAGACTGCTAGGCATATCTCTTGCATCTTACAGACTTAGTCTTACATTGCAGATTGATGATATATAGATATGCACCTCCGGTGAATGAAAATACGTACTTATAAAAGTTAGTGAGATTTATCTGCAAATCCGTAATAATATAACCATCATGGCAATGCAAATTCCCCAAGGATATTGCTGCTAATCCACCACTATGTGCAGCAAATACATAAAGATGAAAAAGAACGAAGATTTTTTTTTTGGAAATATCTATGTGGTAGACATGCATGCGTGCAACCTGTTATGCACCAGACATCTAATTAACACTCTGCTCTTACATGCCCGTGTGACACCGGAGACTCTTCGGTGTTGCTGCATGTCTCCTGGAGTTGGAACATGAGTCACTGGAGTAGGTGTCGTTCTTGGAATTGGAATTTGAACTGGCAAGTGAGATGTCGAGCTCCTTGACGTCCAAGCTAGAAGAGCGGAGATGCGTGAGGATCTTGCTGAATTTGGGCCTGCGCCGCGTGATAGCGATGGAAACATCGTTAGGAAAGAGGTCTTTGCGCACAATGGCATGGTACACAGTAGTGGCCAACACACCGGTGATTGTAACAGCGGCAATCCCTGACAGCCCGACTGCTAGTGCCCGCATTAGCACATTGTCCACCTCCGATGCATACAACACTGTTGCCAAGGCCACGCTAGTGATCGGAAACGTGTAGGCCCACCATGACAATGAGAACCTGAACCCTCGAAAGAGGTTGACGCGCACCACCAGCGACATGTAGAGGAAGAGCGAGATGAAATAAAGAAGCTTGGCGCCGTCATTGAACTCACTGGAGATGCTCGCCCAGGCCATCGAGGCGACGCTAGGCGCGGCGACAAAGAAGAAAAACACCGGATGGAGCTCTTTGGGTAGTTGCACGTTGGTGGGGAGCCTTTGGTAGAGGGTGACGAAGAGTACGACATAGTGCGCTAGCCCGATAGCGAAGAAGAAAATGGGCAGCTCTCGGAGGCCCATCCCGGAGCCGAGAAGCGCACCGACAAAGTTGCCGACTATAGCGAGGTTGTTGGACGGGTTAGCCACCTTGGAGAGTCGGCGCTCGCCGCTGGACATCCACTGGCCATAGATCTTAATATCGAGGCAGAGGATGGGAGCCATGAGGAGGTACCAGACGATGTGGTGGATCTCCCACACAGGGTGTGGCACGCCCTTGACAAGAAAGAGGCCGGCGATCCAAGGCGCAAAGAAGAAGTTGACGCGCACTGGGTGGTGAAACTCCCGGCGGACGGCCTCGAAGTAGAAAATAACCTTGAGGAGGTAGGTGATGGAAACGATGGCAGTGAGGGCGGCAGAGGCCCACCAGAGGACGTGGTTGACGGCCGGGTGCACGTGGAGGAATGCCGTTGAGGGCTCCGATTCGAGCGTCTTCCACAGCATCGCTTGGGTGCTCATGCCAAGGCACATCCCGAACGCGCTGATGGGGAACCGGAGAAGGAACGGCCATTGCTCATCCTCAGGCAGCACTGCCACCTCCGTCGACTGCATGTCCACATGACTTTGGTTAGAGACTGACGGTGATGCTTGTTATAAGAAGGTGAAAGTTTTGGTTGGTTGGAGACTGACGGTCCACATGACAGGTACCTACCCGAAGGGTCTCGAGCTCGGGGCCTTCGAGGGCGGCGAAGTAGCGATCGGCTGAGGGGACTATGTTCTCCTCGTCTGTTGGGACAAACCCAGATAGCTCTCTTTCTCTCACTCACACATACGAATGTGGAAGATGGAGCACATGATTTTTCCGGCGCACAAACGCCTCCGCCGCACGAACGGCCTCACTTTACTAGGCACATACCCGGACGCGGCAACACACCGCAGCCTATCCAGAGGAGCTCTCTCTCACAGCCGACCGGGCACACACCACGGTCCCGACGGAGACTACGCTCATCTCTGGCACCTAGGCTCGGCCCATGCCGTCGCCACACACGCAAGACCACCGGATACTACATTGTTTCTCCTGGCTACTGCTTGCACACCTACACACAACGCAGGCTCTATAAATAGCCTTACGCGCACACACACAGCCACGGCCACACCGGCCACTAACACACGCACGCACGGATCACCCGGCCACTAACCCACTAGCTACATGCATGCAACAAGATAATGACCGCATCCATGCACTCCAGGACTCGGCAACTCCACCGCACACCACGGCCAGCTCTCCACACGAGCGCCGCAGGACTCGGCTGCCAAGTGAACCACGCACATGTCAAGATTAGTGCTAACATCGTCGGTGTCTTCATTGGAGATATTGGGCGCCGCACCACGCTCGAAGTCACCTGGCGGTGGCGGCAGGCCATGCTGCAGACCTCGGAGGCTGGAGAGCTGCCGCTCGAGACGGCCCGAGAAGGTCTTCAAGTGGTCAAACCGGCGGTCCAGCTCCCGCGTGCTGTGGCTCTGCAGCAACGCTGGTGCCTCGCCGCCGCCAACCAGGGATCCCCATGAGTGGTGCTGAGTCTGCTTCATCAGCCGCGGCTCGGCGGGGATGTGACCTTCCAGCTTTGAATCGCTCGGCAGCACCCTCGCCGCCCCCATTTCGGGGTTGCACGAGCTGATGGACGGCGGCATGCCAAACTGCGCCTGCGACGCGTCCTTGATGCTACCGACGACAACGGCGGCCTCCATGGAAGATGCGGCATGAGCTTGCTCACTAGCGCCAGCGGCCCGCGACGGGACACGAACGAGAACGGACGGAGCACACCCTGGTTCGCCGTCCAGTACCCCTGCCATCTGGATGCTGGTCTCCGTGGACGCCATGGAAACGACTCTTTCTGTCTCTCACTAGTGCAGAATCGGCCTATAGTGCCGGTTCGTAAGGGCCTTTAGTGCCGGTTCTCCAATCGGCATTAAAGGGTGGGGACTAAAGCCCCCCCTAGTGCCGGTTCAACACGGCCCGGCACTAAAGGCCCATCACGTGGCAGGTGCCGTGGGCTGGGGGACCTTTAGTCCCGGTTAGTAATACCAACCGGGACTAAAAGTATTTAATTTTTTTAATTTTGGTTTATTTTTCCTTTTAATCCTTCAGCGTTTTATGAATTAATTATGGTTTATTTTTCTTTTTAATTTTGTGTTTTTCATTTAATTATTTTTCATTTCAAACATATATTACGCTACTACATACTGTACATGTTGTGCATATATATATATAAATAGAATTTCTCGTAAAACCGATCATATATATATATATATATATATATATATCATCGAATTTCTCGTACGACGACCATTCACACATACATATATATATACAATTTGGTATATACAATTTCTCCTACAATTTGCGGATCATTACATATGCAGGCATTACTGCTTGATCTTGTAATGATATTCTCCTTTGGGATTTATGACCTGGTCGACCAGAAATGCAGCTATTTCCTCTTGTATTGCTCGTACGCGAGCCGTTGGTGGGAGCTGGCCCCGCATCTCGTTCAGCTATAATCAAGAGATCAAGATGAATATATTAGTTGTGTGTATATATATTAGCTAGATCATGATAAAAAAAATATGGATAGTGTTCTGGCAAACGTCGTACCCAAAGATTTCTTTCGTTTCTGCTCCTTTCAGACGTGATCACGCGAATGTTCTCGCAAACGTAGTATGCGCATAAAGCATTCCCCTGCTCCTGCTTCATGCACTTTACGAGAATAAAATTCAATCAGGTAATAATTAATCAAGCATGATAATGGTATTGAAACTAGAATTAAAGAGATGCACGGACGTAGCTAGCTAGTACTACTTAATTACCTTGGGTCGCACCCATGTCAGCTTTTTTTCCCAGTCGCCTAGGACCTCTTTGACGAACTTGGCCCAAGCCCTGCCCGCCGGCAAAGAAAATGAATAAAGAAGTTATTAACTAGTTGATATCAGGAAATGAAGTAAAGAGGCCGACATAGTGCGATAATGATTGAAATTACATGTCGACCATCCCCCTCACGATTGCGTATTCGGATGGATTCTTATATAGTGAGTCCAGTACTTCAACTTTTGCCTTGTCAACTTCAATGATTAACAAGATCCAGTGGTAACTGCATGCACACACGTTTTGTATAAATAAGCGGGCATGTGCATAACGCATCAACTACACTTATTAACATCTAGTAATTAAGCAAAAAATAGAATTTGTAGTACAAGATATAGTAACACTCACCCGAAGTTGTAAGGAAGTAGTATTTCTGGTTGGGTGTTTAGTTGCTTCAAAAACTGTAGCAGGGATTTATCTGTGTCTTTTCTCGAATATTGATCTTCCCATATCGCCTGATTAACCGTATTTGGGTCAATGAACCCAATGACATAGTGTCCAGCTTTTTTCATTTCATACATCTTCATTCTGCATAATACCACAGAAAAGAATATAGTGAGGATAATTACAGGTAATGAACGAGAGCACAGCTAGCTAGCTAGAGACTTAAATTACAGAAAGAAATCACTTACAGACAATAGCAACTGACGATAGATTTGTCGAATGCGTCTTGATTGAATAACTGTAACAACTCTGAATAATGAATCCACACATCTTTTTATGGAAGTAATGCCTTTTCTTGACTTTCACCATGAGGGACTCTTCATTGGTATTTGCTGTTTTTTTGCATGTACCACGTATGCAAATGGGTACATTCTCGTTGGTAGAAGCTTGACTTCGTCAGGCTTGACCAGAGGTTTGCCGCGGACATATTGCCATTTTACTTCCTCCTCTGTAATCCCGGGGATTCCCTCAAGGCCTAGGAGTTGTTCAACAGTGACACCGGCCTCTTTAGCCTGCCTTCTAAGATCGTCGGTTATTACCAGCCGATCGGCGGTACTCACAGTTGTTTGTACAATGAGCGGGGGGATCGATTGCACTGCCTGTTCTCCCAGCTGGGGAACAATTTTCCCGCTTTTTTTGCCAACTGCTTGGCTCGAGCTCGAGCTCGACTCCTTTTGCCCTGCCAAATATGACTTCTTGATAGACCGCACATAGTCGGAGTCCTTCTGATTGTCAGCCGGTGCAGCCATATCAATAAAGTGTTGTGAGACATGCTCAGGTACTTTCTCCTTTGGCGGCGCGGGCGGTTTCGGTGCAAAATGGGCCTTCAATTGGGCATCACATGCGTCGTCGAGTTCCTCCTGAGTCAGGTGGTAAGACAACTTCGGAAGAGGCTTGAGATCTGGACCATATTTGAATTTCTTGCCTGTTGTACCGCTAGCCATCGTAGCTGCGGCCTCTCTCTTCCGTTGTTGCTTAGGCTGACGCCGTGCCGGACTTGGAGGAGGAGTCGGCTGATGCGGTGCCGGCGGACTTGGAGGAGGAGGAGTTGGCTGACGCCGTGCCGGACTTGGAGGAGGAGTCGGCTGACGCGGTGCCGGACTTGGAGGAGGAGGAGTCGACTAACGCGGCGGCAGACTTGGAGGAGGAGGAGTCGGTGGCCTTGGGAAGACGATGCAATCCTTTTTCCATAGAATGATACGATGTATGGCCTCTCCCAGTGTTCTCTCCTCGTCACCTCCAAGAATGTCAAGTTGTAGCTTGTTATATCCTGACATCACTTCATCAACCCCGACATGAGCATAGCCTGCTGGAATGGGATTGCAATGGAAGGTTGCTTCAGGGGGATTTGCTAAAGCATAGCCGTCCGCCACCTTCATGGATAAGTTCTTCACTTTCATGTGTAGCTCACAGTTAGTCCTGTCTTTGATATCATCCACAGGGTAGCTAGCTAGCAGTGCATTATCGATATCGGCCGGGGCGGAACCCACGCTGCTTCTCGGCATAGATGGGACGGTGCTATCCAATGCTGGATCGATCTGCTCATGCTGCCGCTGAGACGCCCTTTCTTGGCTGAGTGAGTCGATTTGCTCCTGCTGCCGCCTGACAAATCGTTCCAACTCCAGGTGCTTTGATTCTAGGCCTTCAAAGCAGAGTGCTTCCTCCTTCTTCTTCTTCTCCTCGTACATCTTCTTTCTCGCACAGCTTCTATAGTCGTCGTTCCAATCCGCAAACCCCTCAAACCACGGAACAACGCCTTTGCCTCGTGTTCTTCCCGGGTGTTCACGATTCTTCAGGGCACGCGTAAGCTCGTCGTTCTCTCTATTGGGCGTGAACACCCCCGTTCGAGCTTCTTCTATTGCAATAAGTATTTCGTCTGTCGCTTCTTTAAGACTTGCCTTCACCATAACCAGCCCTGTCTCTGGGTCCAACTTCCCCCCATGCGCATAAAACCATGTCCTGCACCTGGGGGGCCATGTCAATGTAACTGGACTGACCCCTGCACTAATCATCTCTTGCTCGGATTTATCCCACTTAGGCAGGGCCACCTGGTAGCCACCTGGCCCCATATGATGGTGCCACTTCTTTTTCGCAACATTAATCTTGTTTTTTCTCGACCGTTCCTGAGCTTCTTCCGATTCCTTGAACTTCACGAAAACGTCCCAGTGATCTTTTGCCTTCACCAGTGCTCCCGTGAATTCTGGAGTCTTCTTTCCGGATTTGACGTACTTAGTCCATGTATTTTTCTTGAAGGTGTTGAAAGCGATCGCCATCTTTTTAAGAGCATAGTTTCTGACTTTCTTCAGATCTGCATCTGTCAAATTATCTGGTAGGGTGAAATGTTCCATGAGCATAGTCCAAAGCACATCTTTTGCTCTTTCGTCGACAAAAGTAACTCCTGCTCGATCTCCCTTTGCTAGCTTTTTCCATTCTTGAACGGAGATCGGGATTTGGTCCCTCACAATAACTCCGCATTGATTCTTGAACTTGGTCGCATTTTTCCTAGGTTCAAACGGTTCGCCAGTTGATGTTTTGATGGAATTGATGTTGAACTTTACGCCTTTGTCCAACTTTTTGGCCGGGCCTCGAACTACCCTGTCGCTTGTAGAAGATTTGCTCGATCCGGAGGCCTAAAAGAAGAAAGATCGATTCATTAATACATACAAATCAATTAAGACATGTAATGATCACCGGATGGCTTATACAAACCATCCGGTGATCATTACATACAAACCAACAGTTATAGCCGGACATGAAACCGGACTCAAACATGTGGACGTGAATGGTTCTTGAGTTAGAGTAATTTCGATCATTCTTACAGCCAGCACATGGATAATGCATAAAACCATCCGCCCGCTTGTTTGCCTCAGCCGCAACCAGAAAAGTATGCACGCCATTAATGAACTGGGGAGAGCATCGGTCATCGTACATCCATTGCCGGCGCATCTTCATTACACAACACCGAAAAGACCAAATTAATACAAGTTCATACATAAAGTTCATACACACTTGTTCTCATAAAACAACATACAAACTCTCTAGCTAAAGCATTTAAATGCAACAACAAATGCGATCAAGATCGCAACTAACGTAACAATTGATCCAACAGCATAGTGATACCAAGCCTCACTATCAATGGCATATTTTTTAAATTTTCTAATCTTCAAGCGCATTATATCCATCTTGATCTTGTGATCATCGACGACATCGGCAACATACAACTCCAGTTTCATCTTCTCTTCTTCAACTCTTTTCAATTTTTCTTTCAAATACTCGTTTTCTTTTTCAACTAAATTTAACTTCTTGACAAGAATATCTATGTCGGTTGCAATTTCCGGTTCACATACCTCCTAGATAAAAATATCTATGTCAACTTGATGGGCATAATTGTCATAAACACGAAATGCAACAAACAGTTATAAAAGAGAGTATATACCACATCCGAATTATAAACCGGACGAGGGCCGACGGGGACGGATATCAAAACCATGCCACTATGTATAACAAACAACCATATAGGTAAGAAAAATATACAAGTAACTATCTAAATCTTACAAACATGATTTTTTTTATAAAAAGGATAAGAACAAGAGGCTCACCAAGGTGGTGCCGGCGACGGGACGGTGCGGGCGATCGACGGTGGTTAGGACGGGGACGGGAAGACACTAAGTAAACCACACCTACACATGCAAAGTAAGAAGTTAATTTGAGCTCAAATTGCATATAAATCAAATAAACTACCAAATATAAATACTTCCAAACTAAAACCCACAAATCACTATACTTATAGAGCATTGCAAGAGCTAATCTAGCAATGAGAGATGAAAGGACAAAGTTGCTAACCTTTGTGAACACTTGAATGGATGGGGTGCCTCAAAATCTTGACAAATTTTGGCAAAAATGGAGGATGAGCTCGGGGAAGAGAGGAAGAACCAGAGGAGAGGAAAGGGGAAGAACAGAGAGCTCGGGCTGGCCGAAGGGTTCATATAGGGGACCTTTAGTCCCGATTCGAGACACAAACCGGGACTAAAGGTTAGCCTATAGTCCCGGTTCGTGGGACGAACCGGGACTAAAGATTATCGTGGGGCTCCAGACTGACGCCAGCCTGCCACCACCCCTTTAGTCCCGGTTCGTGGCACGAACCGGGACTAAAGGTCCGTAACGAACCGGCACTAATGATGCCCGTTACGAACCGCGACTAGTGGTCACATTAGTGCCGGTTCAAAACCAGACCGGGACTAATGATGTGGACAAAAGGTCTGTTTTCTACTAGTGTGTGGACCGTCGAACGCAAGCTCTCCTGAGAAAACCACAACGCTGGCAGCAGGGGGTGGTTCGCCGTGGATGTATGTGCATCCCGTTGTGGCTGCCTTATATATACACATGGCGAGTTAGTAGGACAGACACAGAGGATCTGCAAATCGATCAGTGCAAGTGGCGCGCCGGCAGGCACATGGACGGGAACACGTACGTACGAAGGTTCCACGCATCACTGCAGGTTGCAGGTACCCCAAAAGATAACTATATCGTTTCTTTTTCTGAACACATGCTCATACCACAGTGATGATCCGTCACACCTAGAATTTGAAGCAAATACGTTGGGGGGGGGGGGGGGGGGGGGGGGGACTGATGTAAACTCCATGGAACAAAAACACGAGTACATGCAGCATAAAGATCTAGTACTTAAATTTTGGATTTTAATTGTCTTGCATAATATAAATAATATATGTCTATTATTTTAGTGAATTTTGGACAGCTGCATTATACATGCTTTTCCCCTTCATAAGCTCCGCCACATCAGAAAATACTCATCCTTATGAAGGCACACACATCAGAAAATAATTCCAACAATTTTTTTTCCTGTAGCGCGCAATGAGCATCTCTGAGAGACCGAGCTGGCACAACAATTTGAGATTGACGACATCGCCACAGACGCCTTTGTAGTTGACGTGAACGTCTCCTTTCACTGAACGCGCACTGTTGAAAGGTCTGAAATAAATCCAGGAAAATGCTACCACTGATGTCAAGTCTAGAACTAGAACCTTGGTGGGCTGGTTCGACCACAAGGAACCTAACCATATGACTACGCTCAGTTTGCTATATTCGATTGTATGACACACAAATCAATCGTTTCTTTTTCCTTTTGACATTATCAACATGTAAATGTTCTGCGAATTTGCTAATTCCTAGTCAAGTGAGATTTAATTCTTATCGATACCTAAGATCATTGAGATCCATGCAAATATTTTTAGCTCAAAACAAATTATAGTTTTCAAACTTATTTTGTACTCCCTCTGTTTTAAGATATTTATAATTTTAAGTTTGTCTTAAGACACAGCTCTTTCAGTTTTCCTGAGCCTATAAAAAATATATCAATGTCTATACACCAAACTAGTTCTATTAAATTCATCGCAAAATCTATTAAATTCACCATAAAGTATATTGTTGTATTATATATTTTGGCAAAAAAGTTACAGCTACGTAACTTTTTACATAAAGCCACGTAACTTTTTTTCGTCAAACTAATCATCCCTCCTGAATTTAGGGTTTAGGGTTTAGGATCAGGGATGGGTCTGAGCCTTTTTTCTTCAAACCAAATCAAGCCACATCAGCCCATACTTAAGTTTCGTAATAGTTGCTACGTACTCCCTTCGTCCGCAAATAAGTGTATATCTATTTTTTGTCCTGAGTCAAAGTTTCAAAATTTTGATCAGCTCCACAGAAAAGGATAGTAGCATATATGACATCAAATTGGTACATCATAAAACTACATTTCAAGATGAATCTAGTGATATTAATTTAGTGTCATAAATGCGGCTTCTTTTTTCAATAAAGTTAGTCAAAATTTTAAAACTTTGACTTAAGACAAAAGTCAGATGTACACCTATTTACGAACGGTGTAGCAAAGCTCATATTTTGGTGATGTGCAACATGGTGCAGTGCATGAAGTCAAAATCTAAGCCTGCCTCTGTTGTCGTGAGCCTTGTCCAGTTGACGTAGCGTAGCCACGTAGCCTTGCATACATGACATGCATGCAAGGGGCGCCCTTTCGTGCATACGTGGAGCCAGCTTTGGGTGATCGCTTGACCAAGGAAAAGTGGGTGGAGCACTCACTCAACCACTGTCTCAATACGGAAAACACTTTGACTTGTCATGTCTTTAGATTTGATCGTTCATTTATTACTCCCTTCGGCCGAAAACCTATACTTGGCAATCATGGAGGCTGGCTAGGTTCAATCGAATGGCTCACGTTTGTTTGCTCGAACGTATATAGTATACGAGTAACTCACCGTATGGACCGTTGGATAGGAGACAGTAAGCTATATAGTGGAGGCCTCCATGATTACACTACATTGTGGAACGGAGGGAGTAGTAGTATCGCCGTGCACTATATAGTATACGAGTAACTCACCGTATGGACCGTTGGATAGGTTCAATCGAATGGCTCACGTTTGTTTGCTCGAATTCTGGTGCAATGTATACCGTTGGATAGGAAAATCCTACGGCTGCTATTGCAGGGATTCGCCATGGTGCAAACTAGCTCGTGCATGCGCACAAGGCAGCCTCCAGACTGGCGATGAGCATGTGACATATGGGCCCATATTGCATCTCCAGTAAGCTCTAGAGGATTCTTTTCATAGAACAATTGACAGCTGCTCTGCCCCGATTCTCTCCACAGCGTGCAAAGGGAAGGAAAGGGCAGCTCGGTAGAAACCTCCAGAAAAAAGGTCAACCTCAAAATGCTTCAAGTCTCCACGATTTGGCTGGATACAAAAAATAAACACCTATATGTGTTGATGGGTTCGCCGCAAAAAAGAAACAAAGAAAACGTCTTGTTGGTCCACCTGCCAATATAATTTCCCCTTTTTTTTGGATTACGTGCTGCTTTAAAGTAAATATAATTTTACATTTCTTATACTCCCTCCATTTAAATTTAAACTAAAGCCACGACATTATTTTTGGAGGCAAAAAGTATTACATTATTGCTTATCGATCTATATTTAAAGCAATATGTGCACATATATAAATATGCATTACTTCCATCAAAAAATATTTACGTTTCATACCTTCCAAATTACGTACTTCATATGTACATAATATGAATAGATGATTTTATGTATTATCAAAATCCACAGTTTAACAGATATATGTTGATGATACAAGCATTTCATAAAGGAACACACGTGTCTTAGATAAAATGTGAACACCGTATTTGAGAACGTCCCAAAATAATTTATCACCATTTTCGTGTTTAGATTCAAGGTGAGTGAATTGTGACTATTTTAATATTTAATAAAAAATCTTTTAAATATTATTAATATTTTTTATGTTGCACCTGTATACTTTTTCATCGTTCGCTATATGGGCCTGACATAATGATCGACTTTAGATGTTGGAAATCCTTCTGAAAGGAGAGTCAAAAGAATATAACACAAGTATAGGATAAAAAGATGAATGATTTTTTTCCGGGGTTTTATTGATACTGTGCACTAACTATGGTAGAGGGCATGTGGAAACATCTATGAAAAAATGGAAATCAAAATAAATTTGGCAGCTCCCTTAAATTTTGAATTAAAGGGCCACCTACATTCACGTGTCTAAAAATAATTTATTTTAGTAAGTTATGTCCGCAGTCCGATTTAGGTCCAGCGGCCACAACTTCATATTACTCCGCATTTTGTTGTTGTTCTTCTTTCTAAAACCATCACCCGACACTGGCCACAAAACACCGCCCCGCCCCTCTACCCTGCTCGACTCCACGACCTCTTCCCCCTCGGCCTCCCTCTAAAAATTGCAGATTCCATCATCACCGAGCTCCCCGCACCACCATTGCACGGACCCATCAACCTATGACTCAAATTCACCGACACTTATGTTGTCGTGTAGTCCCCGGCTCTGCGTCACTCCTTGGTCGGCCTCACCGGCACACCTATCTTGGCATCATACGATTGGTAAAATTGTTGGTCCGATTTGTAATTTCACGAACTGATAAATACCAAAAACTTTGAATAGTTTCACCTAAATAAAAATTAGTCTATTATATTGCCCCTCCTATGTTATGCTTTATTTGGAACTTTCATGGGTCCGAGTTATTCATTATTATTACGCATGATTATGTATTGACGTGCAAAGCACGTGCAACTAATTAGTACTTATCGAAGAAATAAATGTATCTGGACGTAATTTGGTTTTAGATGCATCTGTTTTTATTTATTTATTTGATAAGTATTTTCGGACTGATGGAGTATAGTAGATAGGTTTTATGATAACTTAGCCACTAGTTCAGCTACGTGGCATGAGCGGGCGCAGGCCAGCATAAAAATATAAAAAATAGTAAAGCGAAATTGGAGGACAAATGATGAAGATACAAAATGATCGAGAGCTCGGAGCACGATCATCCTCGGTAACGGGAGTAAATGTTTTACCTCTGTTATTTTACCTAGGAACTATGTTTTACTACTGCTCACTATGTTTTACTACTGCTCATGCCATAGTCAAAGTTGCGTGTCATTGCCCGTACTGATCACACAACTGATCACGCATCACTACGCATACTGACTGGTGTTGACATGGAGATACATGTGCAGATCATCGGAGTGCATGTACAGATGTAGTGCGTCTAGTACCGTCGCGGATCTTCTAAGTAGATCACCGCGAATTATTTTACTTAAGGTCCAACTGACGTGGACTAATGTACGCGAGCTCTTATTTTATCGATCGGCTCGATCAGTTCGTGTCTTCGTGATCAAGTATCTTTATAATACTTTTCTTTTGCACTACTCAGGTGCATGCACGCCGATGCATGCTTGCATGTACGGTCCGTACATTCGTTTATCAGCAGTCAACTAGAACTAGTGCGGAGTTTGTGTCCGGGACGGCCATTTTTGGCTCTTGAGTGCCGGAGAAGCCATTATACAGATGATAATGCCTGGAGATGATATGGCATAGTCCAGGGAAGGTCAGGTATGTTCCCTCGGTTTTACAATATAAGATGTTTTTGTAAGTTATAATACAAGAAAGGATGGCCGGTTTGGCTTTAGAGAGCATATGCTCTTGGATGAAAAGTAAATTTAAAATAAATACTCACTCCATCCTACAATATAAGATGTTATTACAAATAATGTACTTATACATTGGTTGTAATACCATCTTATATTGTGGAACGGAGTTAATAAATTTTATAAGTTCTGAAATTTTTAGTTGTTAATGTTAGTGTAGCAAGCATACTTGAAACTTTTCATGCAAAATGGGATAGAAGTGCTTTGTCGGTGAAAAAAACAAAATTAAGTGTAACATTCGGAGGTAACATTTGATGTTCGACTTTTTTTTGTTTTTTATACAGGTGAAAATGTTTAAGCTTTCTCCGTGAAAAGTTAAGATAGCATTTGCGTGTGACAATGAACACATCTTAATTTTTTCAAAAAGTTGACAATTTTAAAACACGGGGCAAAAAAATTGAATACATATAAAAAAATGCATGTTGAACATGTTTCGAATACATGTTGAACATTAATCGGATGCACATTGAACACTTTTTAAATACATGATGAACAATTTTAAAATACAATTGAAATTCTTTCATATACGTCATGAACATATTTTATAAATGTCATGATCATTTTCTTGAATGGTGCATACATTTTTTTAAGTTGTGCAAACAATTTAGTTCATTTCATGAACATTTTTTGAAAAAATTGATAAACATATTTTAAACATGTGAGAGATCTTGTACAAACATTTTTTGAGGAAGGGGGCAGGCTCATCCATTTCGCAAGAACACGAGCTAAGGACCCTGATACTACATACTAATGCTCATAATTTAGATAGTCATACCAGTGATTTGGAGGAGCTCGAACGCCCTTGAACAAAGGGTACATGTACCCAATCCTGACACAGGTGGGTAGGTACAGAATACCTAGGGACGCAAGACAACTCTCTCTAAAAAAACTCAGCAAAATAGTCTCTTAACTTTGGGAGAAGGGGCGCTCCCAGATGGATGGTAAGTGGCTGATATTATACCTCTCAGGCCATAACATCTTGTTATAGAAGGGGGATCCATCAAGCTTGATCAACCATTAACAAATTAATCCTAATGTGTGAGGTTCTCGCTTTTGGATTAACAGGTCTCACTTTGGGAGGCCCGCATGACAGGCTATTAGGTCAGTCCTAGAGCATGCTCCTGATAATTGCCCGCGAGTTCCCAAAAAATTGTGTTAATTGGAATTAGTAACCAATCCCAACATGGAAGTATTTCAAAAATTATATAAACATGAAGTAATTCCGGAGGTTCGTGCCAGAATGTCAGCTTTACATTTTAAAGAAAAAGGGTAAAAAAAGCATATTTATATAATTCAGACAACGAAATGCACGTGAAGTAGACCATCGCCCCTACCTTCCAACCAATTGGGAGAGAGTCAATGCAATCCAGTTTTGTGTTATGTTAAATATTACAAATATTATTTGAATGGTCTGAAGATTTTTTCTAAAACTGAATGAACAGATTTGGTGTGTAATAAATATTTTAATGGTGATTAACATTTAAATAATTGAGTTAGAATCATTTTTATAGACTGTTTTCATTTAATATTTTTGAAAGCTGAAATAAATTAAAAATGAAAACAAAAAGGAAAAAAAAGGAAAGGGACATGCATATAACGACCAACAAGAGAAGAATTCCTATTGGGTCAACCCACTCGAGTCGCCCTTGAGGCGATGCGACCGTCTCTCTCGCAAACCCTATGTGTCACACATTGTGAAAGAATATCATTGATTCAAAAACCCAAGCGAGTAAGTGAGCCAGTCCATTTAGCATTAGGAATAGGATTTCTCGTTTCATTTGGAACCTTCAATGTTCCAGGGTGGTATTTTTTTCACACTTTTTGTTTTTAATTTCTTCTTTTAAATGTAAAAAAAATCGGATTTTTTTGAAGTTTATATTATAAAAAAAACTGCATTTCAAAAAAGGTTCAAGAATTTTTCACAATTTCAAAACATGTTTGCAGATTTCAAAAAGTGTTCTCTTTTTCCAAAGAGAATGTTTGGAAATTAAAAACTTGTTTTCTTTTACAAAAATTGGTCTCATTAATACGAAAAATGTTGATATAGGGACGGGTGGATGCGACTTAGTCCGCTACGGTACCTCGGTCCAGAGCTAAATTGACTATTTGTCCTGCTCGCTTCACTGCACTGCTAATGGAGTGCCTAGTCGGGGCGTACTTTGTTATTCGGCCGGCCAGTTTTAGCCGCTCCTCCAGTGCTCATTTCTTCTTGTTTTTTGTACATTCTGTGCGCTGGGAGCAGACCCAACGAGCAACCTTCAGTCCCACAGCGCGTCCATTTGGGGAGAGTATCTGGTGCACCGGGGCAATTGGTGCTACCGGTGCACCGAAACCCCGTTACACATTAAAAAATGTTCAAAAAAATCTGATAAAAATTTAGTGCATTGACACAACATTAATGTGTGTTGTCACAAAAATTCAAATCAAAATTCGAAACCTTGCTTGAGATATAAAAATGACAAATTTGACATCAATATGCTAATGGGCCAAATCTGAAGCCCAACTTCTGTTTTGTACTATTCAGTATCAAATTTGTCATTTTTGTATCTCGAGTAATGTTTTGAATTTTGATCTGAATTTTTGTGACAACACACATTGATGTTGTGTCAATACACTGAATTATTTTCGAATTTTTCCAAACATTTTTAAATGTGTAATAAGGGCCCGGTGCACCGGTAGCACCAATTGCCCCGGTGCACCAGATACATTCCCCGTCCATTTGGACTGGCCCATGAGTGCGGCTCTCTGCTTTGTTGACACCCGATTTTGGCATGGTCGAAAACATAATTAAGAATGCCTCAAATGGAAAAGTGCTCAAAGTGAGAAAGTTCCGTATCGTCGAAAGGAGAAACTTTGATATTTGGGCCATAGCCATCCGATCTCATCTCTAAGGCCGAAGTTGTGTTCGAAGTACTGAGATTTTGTATGCAGAACACTATTCGGCTGATTACGCCTCCAAGACGGCCTCATATGAGAAACGTTTCTACAGGGATTGTCTTCGTCTCGTCGAAACCGTCGATTTTGATATAAAAATCGTCTCAATCCAAGTTCGTATGCAAAAGTTAGAGCCATCGGAATGCAGCTCTGCCAGGAGGGAAAATATGGCGCGCCCCCACCAGACACGTGTCTGATGGGTAGCGCCACCAATCAGCTATTTTGCGTAAGAGAGTCGTCCCTCAAGATGGCTGCGAATCGAAAAACGTTCAACACGAAAGTTGTTCGTCTCGTCGAAGCGGTCAAATTTTCTTTTGGGATCATCTCCATCTGAGGTCGTTTGTGGCCTGTGGGACCTAAAAACCAAACTAATGTCCCAGACATACCTAAATCCGAGTTCAGTTAATTTTGGAAAGATTTGGACGTGATTTGGAGTCCTTTTCTTGTACGGGAAGTTCAGCCGCTTCATAAATAGATGAGAGGTGACGGCCGATTGAACAACACACAATTGAACAAATCAATCTACTACTTTTTACCCTAGCTTTTACATCTCTCCCTTGTTCTTTCTGTCTCGTTCTTCGTTCGTTCTTCGCGTTGAAGGGCAACGATCCTCAAGGCTCTAGGGGCGGGCGAACCGACCTAGGGCAGCCCATAGCCGCCGTGCGTCCAGACGGGGTCCCTCCCGGGTGCGTTGGGTTTCGGGTCTTCAAAAGCGCCCGTCGACTGTCTTGCGTATCGCGTTGTCGGTCGGGTCTCCTTCGACGTGAGCTGCGGTGTATCACCCTCGGCATTGGAGGTACACGGTGACGTGTTCGTGTGCGAACACACTTTTTGGCGACTCCGCTGGGGAAGAAAGATCAAGAATCATCATCAACCATGTCTAATCTCCCCCAGCCCTCAGAAGTTAACGTCGATAACATCATTAAGCCCAGTCTTGATGAACTATCGGAGGAACATCTTCAAGCCTACGAAGCGCACAAGAAACAGCGCGAAGAGGCTTTTGAGGCGCTCAAGAAAAAGCGCGAGGAGGAGGTTTGCAGGCATTTCTTGCAAGTTTCAAGAAGGGCCGTCAAGGCAACATCACTCCGGTTGGAAAAGTTAATTTCCCTCCTCTTATTAACGAACAAGATGAAATCACTGTGAGTAAAGTTTTTTCTCCAGAGCAAGTGGCTGTGATTGAAAGTCTTGTTAGTAAGGGTAATGAGATGACGTACAATTCTTTTGTGGCAAATACTAATGCTAAGAAAAATATGCCCCCGTCATCTAATGGTACTGTTGGTATATCTGTTGGAAATATGCCCTAGAGGCAATAATAAATTGGTTATTATTATATTTCCTTGTTCATGATAATCGTTTATTATCCATGCTATAATTGTATTGATTGGAAACTCAAATACATGTGTGGGTACATAGACAACACTGTGTCCCTAGTAAGCCTCTAGTTGACTAGCTTGTTGATCAAAGATGGTTAAGGTTTCCTAGCCATGGACATGAGATGTCATTTGATAACGGGATCACATCATTAGGAGAATGATGTGATGGACAAGACCCAAACTGTAAACGTAGCATTTGATCGTGTCAGTTTATTGCTATTGTTTTCTGCATGTCAAATATCTGTTCCTTTGACCATGAGATCATGCAACTCACTGACACCGGAGGAATACCTTGTGTGTATCAAACGTCGCAACGTAACTGGGTGACTATAAAGGTGCTCTACAGGTATCTCCGAGGGTGTCTGTTGGGTTGGCATGGATCAAGACTGGGATTTGTTACTCCGTATGACGGAGAGGTATCTCAGGGCCCACTCGGTAATACAACATCACAATGAGCCTTGCAAGCAATGTGACTAAAGTGTTAGCCACGAGATCTTGTATTACGGAACGAGTAAAGAGACTTGCCGGTAACGAGATTGAACTAGGTATAGTGATACCAACGATCGAATCTCGGGCAAGTAACATACCGAAGAACAAAGGGAACAGCATACGGGATTAACTGAATCCTTGACATAGAGGTTCGACCGATAAAGATCTTCGTAGAATATGTAGGAGCCAATATGGGCATCCAGGTCCCGCTATTGGTTATTGATCGTGGAGGTGTCTCGGTCATGTCTACATAGTTCTCGAACCCGCAGGGTCTACACACTTAACGTTTGGTGACGATTAGTATAATTGAGTTATTATGTTGGTGACCGAAAGTTGTTCGGAGTCCCGGATAAGATCCCGGACATGACGAGGATCTCCGGAATAGTCCGGAGGTAAAGATTGATATATGTGATAATAGTGTTTTGATCTCCGGAAGAGTTCCGAAGTTCACCGGAAGAGGTTCCGGATGTTTACCGAAGTGTTCGGGTGCAGCAACACTTTATATGAGCCAAAGGGATAAAGCCCACAAGGTATTGGAAAGTGCAAAAGTAGTTTTGCTGCCGCGTAAGCGGTACTACCGCTTGGTGAAGCGGTACTACCGCCCGAGCGGTACTACCGCTTGTGTGAAGCGGTACTACCGCCCAAGCGGTACTACCGCTTGTGTGAAGCGGTACTACCGCTTGTGCGCGACTGTGCACGGTTCGGCAGGGATCCGAGTTGGACTCTTTCCCTGCGGGCCAAACCGACCTTGTGCGAGCAAAACCGACCCGGAGGAGGCTTTTACTCCAAGTTTAGACCCCAAGGCTCAACATATAAATAGAGGGGCAGGGCTAGCACACGGGACACATCAGGATTTCCCAAGCCGTGTGCCGGCAACCCTAGCCCTCTAGTTCCTCCGTCATAATCTCCGTAGTGCTTGGCGAAGCCCTGCAGAGATTGTTCCTCACCACCATCACCACGCCGTCGTGCTGCTGGAACTCAACCACTACTTCACCATCGCTCGCTGGATCGAGGAGGTGAAGGCGTCATCAAGCCGTACGTGTGTTGAACGCGGAGGTGCCGTCCGTTCGGCACTAGATCGGAAGGATCGTGATTGGATCGCGGGACGCTCGGCGATTTGGATCGCGAAGACGTTCGACTACATCAACCGCGTTTATTAACGCTTCCGCTTAGCGATCTACAAGGGTATGTAGATTCACTCTCCCTCTCGTAGATGCTCATCACCATGGATAGATCTTATGTGTGCGTAGGAAAATTTTTGTTTCCCATGCAACGTTCCCCAACAGTGGCATCTGAGCTAGGTCTATGCGTAGATGAGATCTCGAGTAGAACACAAACGAGTTGTGGGCGTGGATGTATACATATTGCTTGCCGTTACTAGTTGATACTTGATTCCGCGGTATTGTGAGATGAAGCGGCCCGGACCGACATTACGCGTACGCTTACGCGAGACTGGTTTCACCGCTGCGTGCACTTGTTGCATAAAGGTGACTGGCGGGTGTCTGTCTCTCTCACTTTAGTTGAATCGGTTCAATGAAGAGGGTTCTTTTAGAAGATCAAAAAGCAATCACTACACCACGTTGTGGTTTTGCGTAGGTAAGAATCGTTCTTGCTAGATACCCGTAGCAGCCACGTAAAATTTGCAACAACAATTAGAGGACGTCTAACTTGTTTTTGCAGGGTATGATGTGATATGATATGGCCAATTACATGATGAGATATATGTGATGTATGAGATGATCATGTTTTGTATAGAATATCACGACTTGCATGTCGATGAGTACGGCAACTGGCAGGAGCCATAGAGTTGTCTTTAATAATTGTATGACCTGCGTGTCAATCATTAAGCGCTATGTAATGCTTTACTTTATCGCTAAACGTTAGCTATAGTCGTGGAAGCAACAGTCAACGCGACAACCTTATGGCGACACGTTGATGGAGATCAAGATGATGGAGATCATGGTGTCATGCCGGTGACGATGGAGATCATGCCGGTGCTTTGGAGATGGAGATCAAAAGCACAAGTTCATGGCCATATCATGTCACTTATGATTTGCATGTGATGTTAATCCTTTTATGCATCTTATTTTGCTTAGGACGACGGTAGCATTATAAGGTGATCCCTCACTTAAATTTCAAGATAAATTGTGTTCTCCCCAAGTGTGCACCGTTGCGAAAGTTCGTCGTTTCGAGACACGCCGTGATGATCGGGTGTGATAGACTCTACGTTCGCATACAACGGGTGCAAGCCATGTTGCACGTGCGGAACACTCGGGTTAAACTTGACGAGCCTAGCATGTACAGACATGGCCTCGGAACACAAGAGACCGAAAGGTCGAACATGAGTCATATAGTAGATATGATCAACATGAAGATGTTCACCATTGAAACCACCTCAACTCACGTGATGATCGGACTTGAGTTGGTGGATTTGGATCATGTTACACTCGAATGATCGGAGGGATGTCAATTTGAGTGGGAGTTTTTAAGTAATATGATTAACTAAACTCATTATCTAAGAACAATAGTCTAAGTTGTCTTTGCTATATTTATGTTGTAGATCATGGCTCGCGCAGTAGCACCCCTGAATTTTAATGCGTTCCTAGAGAAAGCTAAGTTGAAAGATGATGGAAGTAACTTTGTGGACTGGGCCCGTAATCTAAGGATTATCCTTACGGCTTCCCAGAAGGCTTATGTCCTTGATGCACCGCTTGGTGATCCACCCACTCCAGTTGAGTCTCTAGACGTTGTGAACGCCTGGCAGGCTCGTTCTGATGATTACTCAATAGTTCAATGTGCAATGTTGTATGGCTTAGAACCGGGACTTCAAAGACGTTTTGAACGTCATGGAGCATATGAGATGTTCCAGGAGTTGAAGTTTATCTTTCAGAAGAATGCCCGGATCGAGAGATATGAGATCTCCGATAAGTTCTATGCTTGCAAGATGGAGGAGAACGGGTCTATCAGTGATCACGTGCTCAGAATGTCTGGGTACTCCACCCGTCTGGCTGAGTTAGGGATGCCCCTTCCGCCAGAGGCTATCACTGACAGAGTTCTTCAATCATTGCCACCTAGCTACAAGAGCTTCGTGTTGAACTATAACATGCACGGGATGAACAAGTCAGTCGCCGAGCTGTTTGCGATGCTGAAAGCCGCTGAGTCTGAAATTCAGAAGGAGCATCAAGTGTTGATGGTCAATAAAACCACTAGTTTCAAGAAAAATGGCAAGGGTAAGAAGGGTAACTCCAAGCAGAGTGGCAAAGCAGTTGCTCCTCTCGTGAAGAAACCCAAGGCTGGACCCAAACCAGAAACTGTGTGTTTTCATTGCAAGGGAACTGGACACTGGAAGCGGAATTGCCCCAAGTATTTGGCTGACAAGAAGGCGGCCAACAACAAACAAGGTATATATGATATACATGTTATTGATGTGTACCTTACCAACTCTCGTTGTAGTGCCTGGGTATTTGATACCGGTGCGGTTGCTCATATTTGCAACTCAAAACAGGAACTGCGGAATAGACGGAGGCTGGCAAAGGACGAAGTGACGATGCGCGTGGGAAATGGTTCCAAGGTTGATGTGATCGCCGTCGGCACGCTCGCTCTTCAATTACCGTCGGGATTAGTGATGAACCTAAATAAGTGTTATTTGGTGCCTGCGTTAAGCATGAACATTATATCTGGATCTTGTTTATTGCGAGACGGTTACTCATTTAAATCAGAGAATAATGGTTGTTCTATTTATATGAGTAATATCTTTTATGGTCATGCACCCGATGTGAGGGGTTTATTCTTATTGAATCTCGATAGTAATGATACACATGTTCATAACATTGATGCCAAAAGATGTAGAATTGATAATGATAATACCACTTTCTTGTGGCACTGCCGTTTAGGTCATATTGGCGTAAAACGCATGAAGAAGCTCCATGCTGATGGACTTTTGGAGTCACTTGATTTTGAATCACTTGACACATGTGAGCCATGCCTCATGGGCAAGATGACTAAAACGCCGTTCTCTGGAATAATGGAACGGGCAAGTGACTTATTGGAAATCATACATACTGATGTGTGCGGTCCGATGAGTATTGAGGCGCGCGGTGGTTATCGTTACTTTCTCACCTTCACTGATGACTTAAGTAGATATGGGTATATTTACTTAATGAAACACAAGTCTGAAACATTTGAAAAGTTCAAACAATTTCAGAGTGAAGTTGAGAATCATCGTAACAAGAAGATTAAATTCCTACGATCTGATCGAGGAGGAGAATATCTGAGTTATGAGTTTGGCAGTCACTTAAGACAGTGTGGAATTGTTTCACAATTGACACCGCCTGGAACACCACAGCGTAATGGTGTGTCCGAACGTCGTAATCGAACCTTATTGGATATGGTGCGATCTATGATGTCTCTTGCCGATTTGCCACTATCGTTTTGGGGTTATGCATTAGAGACAGCTGCATTCACTTTAAATAAGGCACCATCGAAATCCGTTGAGACAACGCCATATGAACTTTGGTTTGACAAGAAGCCAAAGCTGTCGTTTCTTAAAGTTTGGGGATGTGATGCTTATGTCAAAAAGCTTCAGCCTGAAAAGCTGGAACCCAAAGCGGAGAAATGCGTCTTCATAGGATACCCAAAAGAGACAGTTGGGTATACCTTCTATCTCAGATCCGAAGGCAAAGTGTTTGTCGCTAAAAACGGAACATTTCTTGAGAAAGAGTTTCTCTCGAAAGAATTGAGTGGGAGGAAGATAGAACTTGATGAGGTTGTTGAACCTTTACTTCAACCTGAGAGTAGCGCAGCGCAGAAAGTTGTTTCTGTGAAGCCTACATTAGCTGAAGAGGAAGTTAATGATGATGATCATGAAGCTTTGGATCAAGTTGCTATCGAACCTCGTAGGTCGACAAGGACGCGTACTACTCCTGAGTGGTACGGCAACCCTGTCTTAAAAAATCGTGTTGTTAGACAACGATGAACCTACGAGCTATGGAGAAGCGATGATGGACCCGGATTCCGAGAAGTGGTTAGAGGCCATGAAATCCGAGATGGGATCCATGTATGAAAACAAAGTATGGACTTTGGAAGTATTACCTGAAGGGCGTAAGGCCATTCAGAACAAATGGATCTTTAAGAGGAAGACGGACGCGGACGGTAATGTCACCGTCTATAAAGCTCGACTTGTGGCAAAGGGTTTTTCACAAGTTCAAGGAATTGACTACGATGAGACCTTCTCACCCGTAGCGATGCTTAAGTCCGTCAGAATCATGTTAGCAATAGCTGCCTTTTTCGATTATGAAATTTGGCAGATGGATGTCAAAACAGCGTTCCTTAACGGTTACCTTAAGGAAGAGTTGTATATGATGCAACCAGAAGGTTTTGTCGATCCAGAGAATGCTGACAAAGTTTGCAAACTCCAGCGATCCATTTATGGACTGGTGCAAGCATCTCGGAGTTGGAATCTTCGTTTTGATGAGGTGATCAAAGCGTTCGAGTTTATACAAGTTTACGGAGAAGCTTGTATTTACAAGAAAGTGAGTGGGAGCTCTATAGCGTTTCTAATATTATATGTGGATGACATATTGCTGATTGGAAACAATATAGAAATGCTGGAAAGCGTAAAGGAATATTTGAACAAGAGTTTTTCAATGAAGGACCTAGGAGAAGCTGCTTTCATATTAGGCATCAAGATCTATAGAGATAGATCGAGACGCTTAATAGGACTTTCACAAAGCACATACCTTGATAAGATTTTGAAGAAGTTCAAAATGGATCAGTCCAAGAAGGGGTTCTTGCCTGTTTTGCAAGGTGTGAAGTTGAGTAAGACTCAATGCCCAGTGACTGCAGAAGATAGAGAAAAGATGAGTGTCATCCCCTATGCTTCAGCCATAGGCTCTATCATGTATGCAATGCTGTGCACAAGACCCGATGTCAGCCTTGCCATAAGTATGGTCGGAAGGTTTTAAGGTGATCCAGGAATGGAACACTGGACGGCGGTCAAGAATATCCTGAAGTACCTGAAAAGGACTAAGGACATGTTTCTCGTTTATGGAGGTGATCAAGAGCTCGTCGTAAAGGGTTACGTCGATGCAAGCTTTGACACTGATCCGGATGACTCTAAGTCGCAAACCGGATACGTATTTATTCTTAATGGGGGTGCGGTTAGCTGGTGCAGTTCCAAGCAAAGCGTGGTAGCTGATTCTACATGCGAAGCGGAGTACATCGCTGCCTCGGAGGCGGCGAAGGAAGGTGTCTGGATGAAGGAGTTCATGACAGATCTTGGAGTAGTGCCTAGTGCACTTGACCCAATGACTCTGTTTTGTGATAATACTGGTGCCATTGCTCTAGCCAAGGAACCAAGATTTCACAAGAGGACCAGACACATAAAGCGACGTTTCAATTCCATCCGCGATTACATCAAGGAGGACGACATAAATATTTGCAAAGTACACACGGATCTAAATGTTGCAGATCCGTTGACTAAACCTCTTCCAAGGGCTAAACATGAACAACACCAGAACTGCATGGGTGTTCGATTCATTACAATGTAAATCACATAGTGATGTGAACTAGATTATTGACTCTAGTGCAAGTGGGAGACTGTTGGAAATATGCCCTAGAGGCAATAATAAATTGGTTATTATTATATTTCCTTGTTCATGATAATCGTTTATTATCCATGCTATAATTGTATTGATTGGAAACTCAAATACATGTGTGGGTACATAGACAACACTGTGTCCCTAGTAAGCCTCTAGTTGACTAGCTTGTTGATCAAAGATGGTTAAGGTTTCCTAGCCATGGACATGAGATGTCATTTGATAACGGGATCACATCATTAGGAGAATGATGTGATGGACAAGACCCAAACTGTAAACGTAGCATTTGATCGTGTCAGTTTATTGCTATTGTTTTCTGCATGTCAAATATCTGTTCCTTTGACCATGAGATCATGCAACTCACTGACACCGGAGGAATACCTTGTGTGTATCAAACGTCGCAACGTAACTGGGTGACTATAAAGGTGCTCTACAGGTATCTCCGAGGGTGTCTGTTGGGTTGGCATGGATCAAGACTGGGATTTGTTACTCCGTATGACGGAGAGGTATCTCAGGGCCCACTCGGTAATACAACATCACAATGAGCCTTGCAAGCAATGTGACTAAAGTGTTAGCCACGAGATCTTGTATTACGGAACGAGTAAAGAGACTTGCCGGTAACGAGATTGAACTAGGTATAGTGATACCAACAATCGAATCTCGGGCAAGTAACATACCGAAGAACAAAGGGAACAGCATACGGGATTAACTGAATCCTTGACATAGAGGTTCGACCGATAAAGATCTTCGTAGAATATGTAGGAGCCAATATGGGCATCCAGGTCCCGCTATTGGTTATTGATCGTGGAGGTGTCTCGGTCATGTCTACATAGTTCTCGAACCCGCAGGGTCTACACACTTAACGTTTGGTGACGATTAGTATAATTGAGTTATTATGTTGGTGACCGAAAGTTGTTCGGAGTCCCGGATAAGATCCCGGACATGACGAGGATCTCCGGAATAGTCCGGAGGTAAAGATTGATATATGTGATAATAGTGTTTTGATCTCCGGAAGAGTTCCGAAGTTCACCGGAAGAGGTTCCGGATGTTTACCGAAGTGTTCGGGTGCAGCAACACTTTATATGAGCCAAAGGGATAAAGCCCACAAGGTATTGGAAAGTGCAAAAGTAGTTTTGCTGCCGCGTAAGCGGTACTACCGCTTGGTGAAGCGGTACTACCGCCCGAGCGGTACTACCGCTTGTGTGAAGCGGTACTACCGCCCAAGCGGTACTACCGCTTGTGTGAAGCGGTACTACCGCTTGTGCGCGACTGTGCACGGTTCGGCAGGGATCCGAGTTGGACTCTTTCCCTGCGGGCCAAACCGACCTTGTGCGAGCAAAACCGACCCGGAGGAGGCTTTTACTCCAAGTTTAGACCCCAAGGCTCAACATATAAATAGAGGGGCAGGGCTAGCACACGGGACACATCAGGATTTCCCAAGCCGTGTGCCGGCAACCCTAGCCCTCTAGTTCCTCCGTCATAATCTCCGTAGTGCTTGGCGAAGCCCTGCAGAGATTGTTCCTCACCACCATCACCACGCCGTCGTGCTGCTGGAACTCAACCACTACTTCACCATCGCTCGCTGGATCGAGGAGGTGAAGGCGTCATCAAGCCGTACGTGTGTTGAACGCGGAGGTGCCGTCCGTTCGGCACTAGATCGGAAGGATCGTGATTGGATCGCGGGACGCTCGGCGATTTGGATCGCGAAGACGTTCGACTACATCAACCGCGTTTATTAACGCTTCCGCTTAGCGATCTACAAGGGTATGTAGATTCACTCTCCCTCTCGTAGATGCTCATCACCATGGATAGATCTTATGTGTGCGTAGGAAAATTTTTGTTTCCCATGCAACGTTCCCCAACAATATCTGGAAACCCTAGTCCGACTTTACCTATTTCATCGGCACCTCCTATGCAACAACAATATAATATGCCGTTGAGTTTTTACCCTAGTGAAACCAACCAGCTTGTGGCTGCACCTACATATCCTAATCCTATTATGAGTGTGCCCAATTCGGCATCAACGCCGAATCACTTTGTCACACCACCCATAGGCACAAGCATGTTTGGTCTTCCGCCGAATTATGGTTCGGCAACCATCCCACAAGTTGCACCACTAGCTAGTACCCAAGTTGCTCCTATGTCATTGCCATAGGCATCTTCATCCACCTCGGATCCAATTTTAGCCAAATTGAGGGAGGATTTGCATAAGATGTTTCAAGAAACTTTCGGAAACGAGCCGAAAGTAAAGAGTCGTGTGTACCAAAAACCTTATCCTGAACACTTCAATGCAGTTTTGTACCCTCAAGGTTACAAGGTTCCTGATTTTGTTAAATTTAGTGGAGAGGGCATGAAAACAAATTGGGAGCATGTCAGTCAATATGTAGCACAGTTGGGTGAAGTAGGTTCGATTGAGGAATTGAAAGTGCGTTTATTTCCCTTATCTTTAACCGGCACCGCATTTTCATGGTTTGCTGCTTTACCACATGGCTCAATTCTCTTATGGTCGCAATTAGAGCAAAAGTTTCATGATCACTTTTATAGCGGCGATAATGAGCTTAAGTTGTCACATCTTACATCGGTTAGGCAAAAACATGATGAATCGGTCACCGATTATGTCAAGAGATTTAGAGATATAAAAAACCGATGTTATAGCTTAGTGATAACCGAAAGAGACTTGGCGGGTCTTGTTCTTAATGGTTTGAAAATTCACATTAAAGAGAGGCTAGAAAGTTATGAGTTTTTAAGTATTAACCAAGTCCTGCAAAAGGCTTTGGCTCAAGAGAGTCGAAGCAAAGAGGTTCATAGGTCTACAGCCGATCGTCCTAGAATGCATATGGTTGAGTATGGTGATGATAACTCGGACGATGAGGTTGATGTCTATACTACTGAATTTGTTTGGTCCTCAAAGGCCAAACCCTATACCTGGAATGCTCTTAAGCCGATTCGCAAGAATCATGATGAGGAGATGAAGTTTACTTTTGATATACCTAAGTGTGATAAAATATTCGATACTCTATTGCAAGACAAGATGATCAGAATATCACACACCATTCCGCCGTTTGAGGAGATAAAACGGCATGCTTATTGCAAGTACCATAATTCATTTTCTCATGCTACTAACGATTGCAATGTTTTTCGACGACAGATACAATCGGCCATTAATGACGGACGATTGAATTTTTCCAAGATGCAAGTTGATAAACAACCCTTCCCGATAAACACCATGGATTTGGAAGGGAAGAAAATGTTAATTCGGCCTAACATAGCCCAATCTGCTAATAAAGATAATATTGTTATTGGTGAACCCAGGAAAGGCAAGGAGGGTGGCAAAGTCTTGGGAAGAGAGGTTGTGCTTGAGAAGCAACCCGATGACAAGGAAGTATTGAAGATCACCATGAAAAATCCTACACTCGGGGGGCAACCGCAAGTACAAGAGTATACTCATGCTAAAACTATCGAGCCCATGAATTCAGAAGTTGGCAAGTGGAAAAAGAATGAAGCTGAGGGCAAGCGAGTCAAGCCAACTTTTGATATGTTGCTATCCAAATATGCCAATCAAGCGGCCGGTTCTAGCTCTAATCGGCCATCACATTTAAAGCATTCAAGATCACCTCCGAAGCAAGAATTTCGACGCTATGCAAGGCCATATGGGTCATGGGCATCAACACCGTGGATGTCGCCACCCCCCTATGCGCCATATTACAAAGGAGACTTCAATGGAGGATGGGGGCAGCCCCCAATGCCTCCTTATGCTTTTCATATGGGGTGGGCAGCGCCTAGAAGGCCTACTCGCGAGAGACTTTATTATCCCACAAAAGGCCGTTTGAGCTATGGTGCTAATCGGCCAACAAAAATTTCTCCAAGCAAGGTCAATAAAAAAGTGTGGCGTATTAAGTCATCTAATGTGGAAATTTCAGAATACGACAAGCAAAAGGAGATAAAAGAGCCGATTGTTGGTAATCTGGCTAGTTCTAATGGTGATATTGTTATTGTCCGGCAGGGTTCCGCGGCTAATGATCATGAGGCTAGCACAAGCAAGGCCAAACATAGGGATCCCAAATATGCTCAACCTAAGTGGTGTCCTCCGGGATTAACTAAGACCATGAAAAGGAGATTACAACGCATGAGGAATCGCGAGAAGGTAGAGAGCAAAGAAGAGAAGCAAAGGGACGAATTGTTCAATAAAATTCGGCCCATGCCACTCACAAAACAAGTGTGGAGGCCTAAACAGAAACAAAATGCAGATGCTTCTACATTAGCTACAACCACACCTACACCACCAAAAGAGGATGATGCGACCCCTATTATATCGTCCGCACCACCAGAAGCATCCCCTTCAATTGAGGAAACTTCAAGTCCAATATTCACATTGGGAGATGAAGATGAGATGGTGGATTACGAATCTACGCTGGTTCGGGAAGGTATGGATATTAATATGGTGTATTACTTACCTGCCGAGTTTCGTGCTATAGGTGAAGGAGGGGAGGTGGCCCAGCTAGATTTTGGTCCTAAGAACGCTATCTTCGAGAAGCCAAAAGAACCGGTGAAACACTTGAAGCCATTGTACCTCAAGGGTCATATTAACAGATCACCGTTGCTAGGATGCTCGTAGATGGTGGTGCTGTGGTAAATCTTATGCCCTATTCGGTCTTCAAGAAGTTGGGGTTACATGATGATGCATTGATGAAGACCAATATGGTAATTAACGGATTTGAGGGTAAACAAAAGACAGAGGCCAAAGGTGTGATGTGCATGGAACTCACTGTGGGAAGCAAAACTTTGGCCACCACATTCTTCATCGCTGAGGTGCAAGGTAACTATAATGTTATATTAGGTCGTGATTGGGTTCATGCTAACCAGTGTGTGCCATCTACCATGCATCAACTCTTAATACAATGGGTCGATGATGAAGTAGAAGTCGTTCACACGGATATTTCGGCTTGTGTTGCTTTGGCCGATGCATCAGTGGATTGGAATCATCCCGATGTTACCTGCTTAATAGGGCGTGACCTCTCAGAGTTTGATTTCCTTAGTGCTACAAGGAACGGGTTCATTCCCATCTCTTTAAAGCCGATTGGTGGTAATCGGTTCCAAGGTATGATGTAAATAAAAATTTGAAGTCAATGGCCGATATAGAATTATCGCCCTAAGCATATAAATGGCCGATGGAGTGTTGACATCGTCCTTAGAACAAACTCTAAACAACTTATTTTTCGGCACGCAAGCTTCGCCGAAAAACAGGGGGGCATGTGTTGACACCCGATTTTGGCATGGTCGAAAACATAATTAAGAAGGCCTCAAATGGAAAAGTCCTCAATGTGAGAAAGTTCCATATCGTCGAAAGGAGAAACTTTGATATTTGGGCCATAGCCATCCGATCTCATCTCTAAGGCCGAAGTTGTGTTCGAAGTACTGAGATTTTGTATGCAGAACACTATTCGGCTGATTACGCCCCCAAGACGGCCTCATATGAGACAAATTTCTACAGGGATTGTCTTCGTCTCGTCGAAATGGTCGATTTTGATATAAAAATCGTCTCAATCCAAGTTCGTATGCAAAAGTTAGAGCCATCGGAATGCAGCCCTGCCAGGAGGCAAAATATGACGCGCCCCACCAGACACGTGTCTGATGGGTAGCGCCACCAATTAGCTGTTTTGCGTAAGCGATTCGGCCCTCAAGATGGCTTCGAATCGAAAAACGTTCAACACGAAAGTTGTTTGTCTCGTCGAAGCGGTCAAATTTGCTTTTGGGATCATCTTCATCTGAGGTCGTTTGTGGCCTGTGGGACCTAAAAACCGAACTAATGTCTGAGACATACCTAAATCCGAGTTCGGTTAATTTTGGAAAGATTTGGACGTGATTTGGAGTCCTTTCTTGTACGGGAAGTCCAGCTGCCACATAAATAGATGAGAGGTGATGGCCGATTGAACAACACACAATCGAACAAATCAATCTACTACTTTTTACCCTAGCTTTTACATCTCTCCCTTGTTCTTTCTCTCTCGTTCTTCGTTCGTTTTTCGCGTTGAAGGGCAGCGATCCTCGAGGCTCTAGGGGCGGGCGAACCGACCTAGGGCAGCCCATAGCCGCCGTGCGTCCAGACGGGGTCCCTCCCGGGTGCGTGGGGTTTCGGGTCTTCAAAAGCGCTCGTCGACTGTCTTGCGTATCGCGTTGTCGGTCGGGTCTCCTTCGACGTGAGCTGCGATGTATCACCCTCGGCGTTGGAGGTACACGGTGACGTGTTCGTGTGCGAACATGTTTAAAACTATGCTTTAAAAAAATTGTTTTTTGGTTTTTTAATCTATTTTAACGAATTTGGGATTTCAAATCATTCTGAAATTTACAAAATGCTGCATTTTCAAAACAATATTCTAAAAATCACAAAGATGTCTGCGGATTCAAAACATTCGTGATTTCAAAACAAGATTTTGAAGAAGTTTTCTCGGATCTAACAATATTTGCTATTTTGAAAAAATGGTCGCCTATTCGAAATTGTTCACAATTTAAAAAAATGTACGTATATTCAAAAACTGTTATGGAATTGAACGAATGTTCGAAATTAAGAAAGAGATAATAATTTTTTTATTGTTCACAAAATTCAAAATATGTTCATGAATTACAAAAAAAATCATGGATTCAAACAATGTTCGCTGATTCAAAAAATGTTCTTGTATACGAAACATGTTCATGCATCTAAAAAATGTTCTTAAAACAAACAAATGTTCATGAATTAAACAAATGCTTCCCCTATTTCCAAAAAATGTTCACCCACTCGAAAAATGCTGGCCGATTCAAAACTAATGATCATGGGTGTAAAAAATGCTTGCTAATTTCTCAACAATATTCACAGATTTTGAAAAATGTTCATCGTACCAAACAATGTTCATATTTTTCGAAACTGTCCACAAAGTTGTGACAAATGTTTGAGAAGTTGAAAAAATTCATGATTTCAACAATGTTCACAAGTTTGAGAAATGTTCATGATTTAAAAAAATCAAATTGAGAAACTATGTTCGCTAATTTGAAAGATGGCCGCAGAAAAAGGAATAAAAAATAATGAAACATAAGAAAGAAAAAGAAAAATCGAAGTACTGTATGGTAACAAGTGTAATTGCATTTTAAATTTTTGCATACTCTAAAAAAGAAGAGGCTAATGTCGATGTCCACTAGTTATTAATTATAATATTGTTACATTTCGTACAAAATATGTGTACCATTAAAAAAGTTCACATATGTAAACATTAGTGCGTCTGACAAGATGTTTGTACCATTGAAAAACTATTCACGGTTTTAAAAAATTGTTCTTGCAATATAAAAAAGTTCATGAAATCATAAAGCAAATCATGTAATTTTTTAAAAATGATCATAGCATTTAAAAATGTTTACCGTGCATTCGAATAATGTTTATGTAAATTCGAAATATTTTTAAAGTGTACCCAAAATGTTTAACATCAACTCAAAACATATTCAATGTTTGCTTGAATAAATTTCGTCATGTCTTTAAAACGGAAAAAATCAAAAATAAAAATGAAACAACCGAAAAATCTGATAAGCCGTTAGAGAAACACATCTCTACTACCTAAAAAAGTATCGTTCTTTATCTTGACAGGCATAGTGCTTAATCCAATTTTACATAAGTTTCTCCCTCCCTCTCATCTATTTTGATTTTGTCCCTCCTATCTCTGTTTTTTCACCGATTTTTCTTAGCAGTCGTCTTAATTTTTGCTCAAAAAAATAGCAATTGTCTTAATTGTCCCATCTTTTATTGACTTACCAAATAAAACTATATTTGTAAGTCAATAAGTTCTTACAAAATAAAGGGATTACCATATAAAATCCTCGTTTAGGTAGGTAATCACGGGCAGGATTTGATAATAAAAAATTCACAATCACATTAATATGGTCAGATAAATCACGTGCTAGTGTACTCAGTGTTTATATTTTGTTACAATGCACGAACAAATATATTTAAAAAATAAAAGGATGAAATCTTCCAAAACCACGTGAAAGGTTCCTAAAGTCGCACCAAATAGCTACACCACCTCATCAAGTAATGGGCGACGGCCCCGCATTGGATCGACAGAGACGAATATATCCGCCACACAGTGGGCGTACCATTTGTGCATTCGTATGCCCTTATTGGAAAGTGCTAGACTTGTTGTCCATTTTACACGAGTGCAATGGGTCTCGTCTTTTAGTAGCAGCTTCAAGCTTCAGATTGTGTAGCTCAATGGAAATAGTAAAGGGCTCCTTTGATCCAACCGAATTTTGTAGCATTTTTCGAGGATTAGAATCCTTAGAAAATTGTCATGCATGGATTTTTTATATTAATAGGGTTGGAACTTATAGGTTTTCCCTGATTTTATTTGGTTATGTGTAGGGTGATTTTATTCGGTTCTAGGTAGGGAAGGTAATGCATTTTTTATTTGTTGAGATTTCTATATGATTTGATTTGATTGAGTTAATGTAGGATGTGATTTTTGGAAAATACCGATTTTATTTAGATTATTCTAAATTAGTCTACTTACATTGGTTTTTATTTTGTGCAGCATCCGTTATGATTACCAAAAGAATTAATAGAAAACTAAAGGTGGAGAGAAGGCGTGGGGAGAAAGAATCTGGGGAGGATGTGAGGTGAACCTGATTTTAGTTGTCGTCTGAACCATTATTTATCTAGTTACAAAAGGAATATTATTTTATTTGGTAAATTGAAAAAAGCATTGGGAAATTGTGAATTGATTGAATAAAAATAGCAAAATCAAAATGAGGCTCACATTAGGGCCTCTCAAATCAGAGGAATTTCAAAATACGGGAACATAAGAAAAAATAGAATTGAAGCGGCATGTCTACGTCCTATGGGACGCCAGAGAGTGTTTGATGTCACAAAAAAAACAAAGAAATTGTACAAAGTTGTTGGAGTCGACATTATGTTTTCTATGAAATATAGTACAAATGATAGCTTGAATCAAATCTTACCAAAACCTCAACTAAATCAAAACTTTTCTTGTCTTCCCCTATCCATACTCAAATCAAATTAAAATCTGATTATAATATGGAATATGGTGGGTGTAAGGTATATGTAGGAGAATATTCATGGGAAAGGAAATTTATACTTTTCACAACCAACAAACGATGCATTTAAGCCCTAAAGAACTCGCTTCCTGGTGGACATACTCACTCGATCACCAGCTTTCAGAGGATTCCTCCACTTGAGGATAATAGGGATTGAACCACTAAATATATATGCCCTCGTTGTAAATAAATTACGATTGCTTAAACAAATATTATGTCGCTTGGACGATTATCTAGTAGAAGAAGAAAAAGGTGCATATCCGAGCATGTTAGCACAACGTTATCACTCACACAAATGTGCACCTGCCTGTACGCAATATGGAAAATAAGAAGAAGAAAATAATATAATGAGCACATGTGTTTGAGCCTTTGTGAGTAACATCAGAGTTTTGCTACATCTACGGGATGATTCCTACGGGAGGAAGCTAATGGGCTGACGTGGGCGAGTTAAAATCAAAGGAGGGAGGAGAGAGAGATTTTGTTGGTGGGGAGGAGGACACGCCCCTCCATAAATCAATCAATAAACCTTTTTCCATAAGTGTAGCATTTTTGCCCTCGTAGCCATAAGTGGTACAAAAGCAAACGACATAAGTATATTTTTTGGACTAAATAATTATCCATGTGTTGTAATGGGGTATAAATATCTTAGTACGTTTTCCGTGATCTACTTGGTCATATTAATGTGAATCTTGACATAAATGTTTACCAAATCCTGCATGTGATTTATCCACCTAAATAAATTTAAATATTTTAGTTCGCAAGAACTTATTGGCTAACCAATAAAAACATAAATTTACTTGCTATGCAAATAAAATTCAGGATAATTGAGGTATTTTGTCAAGTAAAATCTGTGAAAAAACCCAGAGATAGGAGGGAAACAAAATCAAACGGGAGAGAGGGAGGCGGGGCCTATGTAAGGTTGGACAAAGGACGAGGCGGGCGACAAAATATTAAGTTCTTTTTTATGTAGGAGAGAAGAGATATTTTGTAATCACTTATTTGATAAGAACTTATTGCCTTAAAAACATAATTTTACCTGGTAAGCCCATAAAATGTGTGAAAATTTGGGGGGTTGTCAAGGAAAAACTATGAAAAAGACCAGAGATAGCAGGGAGACAGATTCAAAATGAGGAAAGGACAGGGGGAGATACATAAGATTGGACTAATGACGACAACAGAAGAGAAGATGTATTCTTCTGCTAGAGGAGCTTCCTTTAGTATTGTTGAACAAATAGATGCTCTCTCGCTTATAGAGTAGGCAACTATAGTAAGACATGTTTTAATACTTGTGAACGTGCGATCGATTCTAATGACATAAAGATCTTCCTTCTGGAACAATCAATCCCAGACCAGGGAGGCCGAGACAACAAAATTTGGTGTCATTGTTGTGACTACGGTACATATGCAGAGTAAAATAAGCTTCAATTCGTGCGATGTCAAAATATTTACTTGGGTTGCTATAAAGCAAGGACACCAATATACATCAGACCGCTCCTCCAGGCAGGGAGGCATGAATGAACGTTTCCGTTCGTTAGAAAAACCATTCCTAGCGGATATTCTAGAATTACCATGCAAAAGCACAAAAACAGATAAAATTGACATGTTGTTGTAAAGGATTTGACATGCTTGAAAGTAAAAATTGTCATCTTGAAAATTGACATGATGGCTAAAGAGGATTATCATGCTACATCAATGGAAAAGGCTGAAAGTTGTCATGCTTTAAAAACTGAAATTGTCATCCCAAATGTGTTAGCTTAAAATGCCATCCTGGGCAAACCTTTCTTGTCACCTCGTTGTTCGGTCAAAGGGATATGAGAGACTGAAGGCTTTAGGATTCATCCAAACTGGCCAAGGGCGTTCCCACAAATTGCTTAAAACATTGGAAGCATTCTCATGAATTGCTTAAACATTTGGAAGCTGTCAGCTTGTAGTCCCCTCAGAAGAGGACATGGGAGTGAAAGCTTTGAGATTCGTGCATTGGATCCGACGTGCTTGAGAGGGTTCACACGAATTACTTAAAAATCTGATGTCAGTTCAAACATCACCCCACTATCAGCTTTACAACAATTTCAATCTGGTGATGGCTACTCATGTGTTCTAGACCTGGTTTATTCCTCCCCACAGAGGTACACAAAGTTTCTAAAGTTCTACTTAAGAATAAGATTTCTGAGAAATAAACATCTCTATTTTGTTTGGGAAAGAAACAATTCTAGCAAACATTCCCGCGTGTTGCAACGGGAGAAAAAAATCAACCCTCATACACACACTGGACGACACCAGCAAATCATTTGAAATCTTTCACGGTGCCATACGAGAAACAACACGATATGGTGTTGTGCACAAACATAAAAGTGGAAGGATTTTTTAAGTGTATTGCAGCTGTGTCTAGTTTATTACACAACAAAACTATCTACCTAGTTGCCGGTATCAATTCACGTCCTTGCTGCACTCCTCTTCAGTCGTACCCAACGCATAGTGCATTAGACTGAAAATAGCAAAGTACACATTAGTACTCAATGATAACATGTGCATAAGAGCATTATTTCTGTCTTGTTGATAATTTGGTTGCAAACTATTAGGTATCTCCATCGAAAACAATCAATATGTAAGGATATGCATAATGAACAGACATTTTCAAAATACCCCATATAAAAAAGTATTAATTAAGGGTGCAAAATAAACATAATTTTAGACATGATTAACATGAAAGATAATATCATATTTGGAATCTACACTTTTTTCTGAGCTATTTTCGTATATAACAATCTAAATTTAATGTTAGGGTTTGAAAGGAATATTTAAAAAATATTTGAATCTGCCAAAAAAAGATTAAAAAGAAAATAGTCGGGCCGAAATTAGAACAATGTGCAGTCCAAAATGCAGAAAACTGGGAGTCGAACTTAGGTCTCCAAGATGGAAGCACAAGGCTCAAGCCAATTTGGTGCTCATGCAATTGTGATAGCTAAAGGGATAACGTGGTACATGAACGAAACACGACGCCGTAAGAAAAAGGGTGAATCGTTTTACCCATTTATGGGTGGCGGGTAATTCTTACCAACTTCGAGGATAATTTAAATAGCGGTGAACGGTCAAAAACACTTCGTGCTTTATTATTAGATAGAGAGGCAGAGACTTCAGTCTGGTGATGGCTACTCATGTGTTCTAGACCTGGTTTATTCCTCCCCGCAGAGGTACACAAAGTTTGTAAAGTTCTACTTAAGAACAGGAGCATCTACACTCGGACCCTTTATATCCATCTCATACGCTCGGACAGGTCGTCCGGTCACTGTCCTGTCACGAAAAAGCGACCCAGACGGACTCCCCAAACGGGCTTCAAACGCCCGGGCTGACCGGCACCCCTCATATCCAGCCCAAATATGGGATGGATATGGGGGAGCCCGGGCACGCCCGCCTGACAGGCCCGGCCCACCGTCGACCCCACGGCTGTCCTACAAAAAGCCGCATCCGGCTCATCGCTCTGAAATCCTAGCTCACTCACTTTCCTCTCTCGCTTTGTCCTCTCCTCTCCCCGCACCGATTCCGATCGAATCCGGCGGAATGTCGAGCTCCGGCAGCCGCTCCGACGATGACCTGGATCCGGAGTATGAGCTTGCCTCCGCATCGCCTTGGAGCGGTCCAAGGTGGAGACCGGGGGCAGCTCCGGATCTGCAGCCTCGTCGCTTCCCCTCCGTCGCAGCTCGGACGCCGACGCTGGCTCCTCCCGGCCCGTGCGTAGCTCCGGCAGGCGGCCTGCGCAATCCGCGCCTCCCCTGCGCCGTCCCTTGGCCCCGCCGGCTGCTCCCCACGTGGGCAGCGGTGGGTGCTTGTGCCCGCCGAGCCCGCCCGTACGCCCACGCCGGAATCAGAGGTGCGCGCCGCCCGCCGCGCCTGCCCGGACGCGCATGCCGGAATCAGAGGTGCGCGCCGCCCGCCGCGCCTGTTCGGACGCGCACGCCGGAATCAGAGGTGCGCGCCGCCCGCCGCGAGCGGCAACGGCAAAGGAAGAGGTTGGAGGCGGATCAATCCGTACGCCGCCGCCATGGGATGGAGGTGGAGCCCAACGAGGACGCATGGCTCCTCGAATGGGTCTACCGCCGGTTGCTTACGACCGCGGAGACGGACGCTCGGCGGCTCCGGCGGAAGAACGCGAAGACGAATCTGTGTGTTGATCTACTTTTACGTAGCGTTGTAGGGGTTGTATGGTTTTGAGGGTTTGAATATGAGAAATGTGGATGTGGAAGGCAACAAATGGGACGTGCCCGGTCAGTGTCCGCGGACGTTTGAGGGGCCGGATTTGCAAGTTCCGGAGATGTTGTAAGATTTCTGAGAAAGAAATATCTCTGTTTTGTTTGGAAACGAAACGTCTCTGTTTTCCTCTGTCTTGTCCTCTGCTTCTCCACTAGTATTGTTATCTCGTTCGCATCACAAAAAGGTTGATGCGACAGCCGTTGAAAATAACATAGGATATATACCGTTGAAGATGCTCCTAGGTCCTAGCAACCGCGTACGAATCCATAGATGCTCTGTTTTGCCTGCATCAAAAATACGTGATCTAAAAGATATTTCCGGGACTCATTCTTCAGTTGAAGGAGTCGGCGTCGTTAATTTACTACCGAATGCTAGTCTGATGGCAACAAGCAGATCTTTGCAGATCACCGAGATCTGGCGCAGCTCAATTTGACGAAAGTTATCGAGACAAAGCGGAAAGAAAACCGAAAATATTTGCTCTCATTATTGCGGCGACCGTGGCGTAGAGTACAGGCATGCGGATGCAGATCAAGCTGCAAGCTAGATCGAGCTTAGGCGGTGGCCTCCGCGATCTTGGCGGAGCCGCCGAAGAAGTCGCTGAGGGTGGGCAGCTTGAACTCGCCGGCGGTTTCGAGCGGGATGGTGAAGTTGCCGATGATGGGGAGGTCGATGGTGAGCTTGACGAGGAGCTCGTAGTCGATGTCCCAGTCCCTGCCCAGGTCCTTCATGAGCGAGATGAGGAAGTCGTAGGGCACCTTGGCCGGCACCTCCAGCTTGGTCACCTCGCCGCTGTCCTCGATCCACCCCGGGTCCGGGATCGTGCCGCTCGCAACCTCCCTGTTAGTTAGACAGGACCGCGCCGTACGTCAGATCCATAGATGGATCGTCGATGTCGTCGTGCAGTGCAGACGAGAAGGAGGAGGAAGAAGAAGATGAAGACTTACTTGCCGCCGCACTTGAGGTTGAAGGTGATGTCGCAGATGGGGATGCGGTGGGAGTAGGGGTTGGTGACGTTGACGTGGCTGTGCATGGTGATGGCCTCGCGGGTCATGCCCTTGAAGGTCACCTTGTCCAGCGACGCCTCCGGCTTGGGCATGTGCGCGATCTTGTCCGCCACGAACCCCTTGGCCTTGTCCATCAGGCTCGCCATGGCCGGTCTTTCTTTGGTCGCTTCCTGCTTCTTCCCAGCTCGATCGCTCTGCTTCTGGTTTCGATCTGGATGCGACGGATGAAGAAGAACGCCAAGGAAATATCTCGGCCCGCTGCGTGTTTATAGGAGGAGCGGAGCGCGGTGCCGACCACGGACGGCGCGCGGCGTGGGCACCACGTGCAGAGGCGCGTAGAATCCGAGTGGGAATTTTTGAGTTTTGCTACGTGCAACTTGGCGATATTTCGCGACGACGACGCGTGGTTGAAGTTTCTGGGTTGGGTTGCGTTGCGTTGCGTACATGGGTTGGTGCGTGGATCTGAGCTGCGGCGAGGGGGATTTGATAACGGGAAAGGGGAAGGCGCGAAGCTTCTTCAGTCCCCACGCGGCGCGAATCCCCGGATGGACGGTGCTGAATCGGCATCTCCTTTCGTCCTCATCTCTCGGTTGCACTGCACCGATTGTCCGATCGCATCGCGCCGACGTACTGGCGCCAAGTCTAAGCCAGCCTCGGAATTGTACTTTGTTTAGACGAGCAAGCACTACTCCTTTGCATTTTGTTTTCTCCGTCCTTTTTATTTACTCCGCAGTTTTTACTGAACTCAAACTTTACAAAGTTTGATCAAGTTTATAGAAAACAATAAGAACATCCGAAGTACCAAATTTATATGATGTGAAAGTGCATGCAATGATGAATCCAATGATATTGATTTGATGGTGTATATGTTAATATATATTTTTTATAAAAATGTGCATAAAATTTGACTTTAGACAAACCTAATTTCCTTTTTGAGGGGTAAACAAACCTAATATGTGGAATAAATAAAATCGGGGGAGTACTAGATAATTGTCTATGCGTTACAACAAGAGTACAAACATTCTAGTAGATTGATCCGTTACTCGTGCATTTGTAACGTTAGAATGAATGCACGTCTATTATTACATTGGTGCGCTGAAATTTTAGCAAGTTTTCTACACGATCATCATGATATGTGAGTCTTTTTATTGCTAAGTACTTATTTGATAAGACTTGTCTAGTAAGTTTTGTACGCAATCACCATAATTTAACCGTCATCTTATTGATAATCACCTATTTGTTAAGAACTTAATGAGCAAAGAAACTATTGTTATATTTTGAAAAGTTAATAACACATAGGACAATTTAGTCGATTTTAAGAAAAACAATGAGAGAAAAAACAAATATAGATGGCAAAAAGAAGAAAGAAGACCAAGAGGAGAACGTGCATAGAGTGTTTGGACAAAGGAAAGATGAAACGAAAACCTTACATTCCTTTTAAGTAGTAGAGATAGAGATATCAAGAAAAGCATGCCAAATTAGTCGTTCCTTGCGTCGTCCCTGCTCATGGCGACTGACCAGCCCTATTTCACGCGTAGGCAACGACCTAAAGTGTACCCCCTCGTGCATGCCAGTCCTCTTTATGGGCAGGCCCATTTTGTTTTTCCCTGTACCATATTTTTTCTTTTTCTTATGTTTTATTCTTCATTTTTATTTTTATGTCTTTCCTTTTTCCCTTATGTTTTTTATTTTATTTTTCTAATTTCATGAACACTTTTCAAACCCGTGAACAATTTTTGAACTCATGAACAGTTTTCAAATTCATCAATATAATGTTCAAATTTAAGTTCTTTTCAATTCATGAACATTTTTTAATTTGTAAAAGTTTACTAAATTCATGAACAATTTTTGTTATTCTTTAGCAAATTTTAATTCATGAACATATTTGTTCAAATTCATGAACATTTTTTAATTTGCGAAAACGTCTTCAAATTCGTGAACATTTTTGGAATTCGCGAATTTTGTGTGTCTGCAAACAGCTTTTGAAATTCCAGAACAGTTTTAGAATTCATCAACATTTTTCTAATTGAAAAGTCTTTGAATTCATGATTTTTTTTTAAAATCATGAACCTTTTTTGAATTTGTGAACAGTTTTGATTATTCAAACATTTCTTGAAATTCATAACATTTTTTAACTCATCATTTTTCTTCAAATTTCTGCAGGTGTTGCCTTTTCAGAGAATAAAAAACAGCTCTAGTCTCTGTAGCAATAGACACATTAACAACAAGTGAATAAAATACTAACTAGTCCAGCGCACTATTGATGTGTTTGGTAGGATGCATCAGGGCAAAAATGCCCTAGTCAACCAAATTTGGTGTGTTTGATAGTCTGCACGAGGCCTTCTCAGCATGCACGAGCTCAGCCTAAATACTTTCATAGCACCCCAGCAGTTGTTCGCTAGTCAGCATGCACAAGCGAAACAAGCGACAACGTGTTTAAAAAACTTGTTCAAAAATTCAAATTTTGTTTACATTTTCAGAAAATATTAAGAATTCTATGTTTTGTTTGAATTTTCAAAAAACTTTTGATTTTCAAATTTGTTAAAATTTCAAAAAAATGTCAGAATTTCCAAAGTTATTCAGATTTTCAAATTGTATTCAAATTTTTAAAATGTTTAAAATTTCAATTTTCTCAAATTTATAAAAAGTGTACAAAATTTCATTTTTGCTTAAATTTTCAGAAAAAACAATATTTCAAATTTTCTTTGAAAAATAAAAAATTCTTGAGACTTTCAAATTTTGTTTACATTTTCAGAAAATGTTTATAATTCAAAAGTTTTAAAAAATGTTCAAAAAAAATCACGTTTTCAAATTTTGTTCAACAATGAAAAAACAAAGTCTCGGGTCAACTTGTTTGAGCACATGCACCGCTATCAAACAACAGCAAATGCATGTACTCAACATGCCTACACTCAGCATGTATCAGAGGAGAACAACCATGCTAAGTTGAAAATGCTACCCAAGCACGAGGGAGAGCTCACCTACACATTTCGTCGATGCATCGACCGATGACCTAAATAGGAGCTCCCATGGCGACTCTAAATTTCATATTTAGTGCTTATAGCGTCAAATAAAGTGCATACGGTATAGGGCGCACACCCTTCTCCAACGCACAGTTTAGTAGTGGGTCGGGCAGTAAAAGGAGCATATAGTTGAATTTTTTTTCATCCACTTTTGTAAAGTTATAGATTGCCTAAAAAGTGTTAACTTTCTAGAATGTTCCAGTCGTGGTTTTTTATTTCATTTTCTTTATTTTTCTTCTGGTTCTTCTTCGCATTTTTTCTATTTGTTTTCTCTTTTTATTTTTCATTTTAAAGTTGATGAACTTATTTGAAAATAATGAACAATTTTAAGTTCCTGAATTATTTTCAAATTTCCTAAACTTTGTTAAAAATGCATGTTTTTTCCAAATCCTCGGACACTTTTTTCAAATCCATGATTTTTCATGAACTATTTTGAGATTTGTTTTTGAATTCGTAGTTATTTTAATCTGTGAACTTATTTGATTTTGTAGAGATATCAGAAGGATTCGAGCTTTTAGGGTGTAGGAATGAAGAGCAAGCTCAAGGTCAATAGTTAGTCCCTACCCGCTATGTAGATCTAGTCATTTCCTCGCAGGGGACTCCGAGGACCCAAACGTGACCCCCGCTGGGGGGGCAAACGGCTGGAGATGCTCTAAGTAACTAGGGACCGAGACTACCCAGAGCACCATCACACCAGTCACTTCGGCTTGTCCAAAGGGTTGTAGCCAAGGCCGGAGCTAGCCCAACACCAATCCTTGGTGCGCCATCGTGTATTGTTCCTACAATACTCTACTATAGCCACTGTGTTGGGGATATAACCCCTCGGTATAACCCGCCCGGGAGGGGCCGGGTTAGGTGGTTGGCGACTTAGCAATAAAGCCTTAAACAGGCCTGAAGACCAAGACAAGCCTGGAGGTGATTTACCAGGCGGGCCGGACGGAGGCCCAGAGCCGGAAGACGGTGTGTGACCCGGAGGCGTAAGCCGTCCGGAGGTGGATTGCCGGAGAAGGCAAGGCGACTTAGAGGCAAGATCGGTTACGAAGTATAACCTGGTCCGGACTCTTGTAAGCCCAGAGCCTCGACCTGTGTATATAAAGGCGAGTCCCTGCGGCGGCTTAGGGTAATAAACAATTAATCGAGAGCTAGGTCAAGCGAATCCGCTCCCTTGTAATCGATACCCAATCAATACAACACAAAGCAGGACGTAGGCTTTACCTCCTTCGTGAGGGGCCGAACCTGGGTAAACTCGTGTCTTTCGTCCCGACCAACCCCTTCGAGCTAGTCACCGTAGTGATGGCCTCACCTCTAAGTCCTTTCACTAGGGCATTTGCCGTGACAAAACCACGACAGTTGGCGCCCACCGTGGGGCAGATGCGCGTTGGTTTCGAGTTCTCGAAGGGCTCTCTCCCAGGGATCGAGGGATACGCCGTCGGCAGGATGACTAAGAGTCGCCACGGCAAGCTCGACATCAACGACGCTGGTTGGGGCCCCGAGGCCGACTCAATTGAGTATGGGTACCGGGTCCCCTTCGACGGAATTCACGTCTTCATCGGAAAGATCAGCGGATCTAAGCCCGGGCCGGACATCTGCACCAACCTCGTCGAGTCGGCCCGGCGCACGCAACCCGGCCGGAAGCACGTTTTCGTTGGCTTCACTCAAGGTGCGGAACTCGTGGAAGATTCCGCGTCGGGAGGAGAAACCCTCGTCTGCTGGGAGGAGGGCACCTCGAGCGGAGAGACGGAGTCAATTTACCAGCTTCATGACGGCGGGCTTGGGGGCTATTCCGACGGTGATAGTATTCCAGAGCCCTATGAGCCGCCGAGCCAAGCCGCCATCTTCATTGCAGGCACGGCGCCGGCTTTCAACAGCATGGCGGCTGGAGCAGCAGTGCCTGCCGGCGCATCAGGGTCCGGGTCAGCCAGGCCGTCGGCTCAAGTTTTGCTGGATTTGATGAATGAGCTGACAGCTCTGATGGGAACCAAGGTCACAGCCGAAAATCAAGGAGATCGCAATGCAGAGATTGCAAGGCTGATAGAGCAGATGACCAAGGCCCAAGAGGATATCAATGCAGTGCAGATTCAGATGGATGTTGAGTCGGAGCGTCTGAAGGCGGAAGCTTTTCGTTTAAATCTGGATCAACATGCCTCAGAGGCAGTTCTTCGGATGAGGTATCAAACCCGCCTGCCTGCACAGTATGAGCCCAGGAATCTCTTCAACACCCCAGGGGCAGGACTGAATACGCCGCTGGCTGTAACCCGAGCCACGGAAGTGTCAGGGAATAGGGCGGTGACTCAGCCTCGGCAGCCAGACCCGCCCCGTAGGAATCAGACCCTGCCGCGGCGTTTTTTGACACCACCGGGTAATTATTCTAACCCGGTGGAGAACATGATAGCAGCGGCTGCCAGGCTCAATGCGCTCCCTCTCGCCGATGGCACGCCCTTCGCCGCGGAAGCACTGAATGCCATCGAGCTCTTGCAAACAGCGGTGGCTCAACAGGAGAAGTATACGGACAATCGAAGTTGAGTGCACTCAACCCCTCTTCCAAGCCACAGTTATAGCCGACGCATGGAGTCGCCGGCAGTCTCCAGCAGCGAGCGATGATGCAACCCGCCCTATAATGACCCGCCCGGTATCAACGCTCAGGCGATTGTGGATAAGGCCAGAGCCGAACGTGAAGCGGCGACTGCGGCGGCTTACCAGGAGCCGGTGATCCCTTCAACTTCGGTGGGAGCCGGAGCCACCTCCAGGGCTGTTGGGGTGCCGTGTTTAATACCGGCTCTACGGAATGAGCGCCCGCCAAAGGATTTTAAGGGTCCACGTAAAGTGCCTAATTACACAGCTGATCTACCCCCAGAAGCCTGGATTGAAAGTTATGAGTTAGCCATGGAGATGTTGGACGTCAGTGATGCAGTCTGTGCGAAGTACTTCATCATGATGTTGGAAGGGCCGGCTCGTACATGGTTAAAGGGTCTGCCCCTAATTCCATTAACTCTTGGGCCGAGTTGAAAGCACGATTTATCAAGAATTTTCAAGGGACATGCAAGCAGCCTATGACGATCGTTGATTTAGATCATTGTTTGCAGTGCGAGGATGAGTCGGCCCATCATTGGATCCGGCGGGTCTCGGCCATTATCCACTCATCTGATAATATCACGGCGGCTCAGGCGGTTTTGATTCTGGAGAAGAATTGTCACTTCGTGCCCCTCAAGCAGAAGCTTGGATGGCTCAAGCGCTCTTGCCAGGACATGGGTGAGCTCATGGCGGCTCTCACTAAATATGCAGATTCTGATAGCACAAAAGATCCTGGTTCTGATGATGAGAAGTCCGCTAAGGGTAAAAAGAATGGCAACGGTAAGGGTCAGCAATAGAATGTGGCAGGAAATAACAACCCGAGTAATGGCGGCAAACGGAAGCACCCAGACGGCGGGTCAGATCTGGTGGCCAACACCAACACTGGGAACAACCGCGCCGAGGGCAACGGTAAACCGCCTTTTGGCAAGGGCAAGCCTTTCAACATGGAGGCAATGCTTAACGACCCCTGCCCAAAGCACAGTCTTCCCAACAAGCTGTCCACTCATGCTTGGAAAGATTGTTATATCATGCGGGAGTTCCGAAATTACATCCTTAACCAACATCATGGTAACGGCAATGGACCGCCTGGCGGGTCAGGATCCAGCTCTCACGGGTCAGGTTTCGGTGCGGGTGGCTCAAACTCGGGTTATTAGGGTCAAGGTAACCATGGTGGCCACAATCAACAGTCCGGTAATGGCGGTCAACAGCAAAACAACCAGTCAGGGTATCAGAGTAACCCGAAGCAGCTTAATGGAGGTCAGTATCATGTCTTCACTACAAGTCTTGACAAACGTGATCAGAAGGTGCGCAAGAGGGTGGTTCACGGAGCAACACCGGCTGTTCCGCAGTATTTGAAGTGGTCTGAACACACGATATCGTGGAGCAGGGCTGAAGAACCCGGGGCACTTGGCCCTTGTGGTAGCCCCTCAGGTAGGAGGTTACAAATTCACCAAGGTGCTGATGGACGGTGGTAGCAGCATCAACATCTTGTACTACGACACTTTTCGCCGGATGAATCTGACTGACAAAGATCTCAAGCCGTCGTCCACGGTATTTCACGGCGTAGTACCTGGCAAGTCGGCTTATCCAGTAGGAAAATTTGCCCTCGAGGTGGCCTTTGGCGATGAGTACAATTACAGAGTAGAGACTTTGTGGTTCGAAGTAGTCAAAATCAAGAGCCCATATCATGCTCTGTTTGGACGACCTGCTTATGCTAAGTTCATGGCTCGACCCTGTTATGTTTACTTGCAGCTTAAGATGCCAGGACTAAAGGGGACGATTACAGTGCATGGTGATCGGAAAATTGCTCTTGAGTGTGAGGAAGGTGATGCTGCGTATGCGGAGACAAGCTGTGCTGACGCGGAGCTCAAGTTTTATAAAGATAATGTTGACCCGGCAGATATGACCCCATTGAAGAAGCCCAGCACGGAGTCTGACCTGCCCCTGAAATTTGTGGCAGAGGATACCAAGTTGGTGGACTTTGTCCCTGGTGACTCATCGCAACAGTTCACTATAGGGGCTAATATGGACCCCAAATAGGAAAGCGCGCTCATCGAATTCGATCATCCGTGAGAATCGGGACATCTTCACATGGAAACCCTCTGACATGCCGGGTGTACCGAGAGAATTCGCTAAGCACCATCTTAATGTAGATCCTAAATTTAAGTCGGTTAAACAGTTCCTTCGTCGTTTCAATGAGGAGCGACGTAAAGCTATTGGAGAAGAGGTAGCCCGGCTCTTAGCAGCTGGGTTTATCGTGGAGGTTTTTCACCCGGAGTGGTTGGCTAACCCTGTGCTCGTCCTTAAGAAGAACGGCATGTGACGTATGTGTGTGGACTACACAGACCTTAACAAGGCTTGTCCGGTCGATCCATTTGCTCTCCCCCGTATCGAGCAGATCATTGATGCAACGGCGGGTTGCGAGAGCTTATGTTTCCTGGATGCTTATTCGGGTTATCATCAGATCAAGATGGCAGTTGAGGACCAGGAGAAGACATCTTTCATAACACCTTTTGGAGCTTTCTGTTATGTGTCTATGCCTTTCGGACTCAAAAGTGCTCAGGCGACTTACCAGCGATGTGTACAGAATTGTCTTCATGGTCAGATCGGGCGCAACGTTCATGCTTATGTGGACGATATTGTGGTCAAGTCAAGGAAGAAGGAGACTCTGCTTGCTGATTTGAAGGAAACTTTTGATAATCTCCAGGTCTACAAGATGATCCTTAATCCGGCTAATTAGTGCGTTTTTGGTGTGCCTACAGGCAAACTTCTGGGATTTTTGGTCTCAGAGCGGGGCATTGAAGCTAACCCGGAGAAAATAAAGGCCATCACTTCGCTTTCTAAACCGGCGTGTATCAATGACATTCAGCGCTTGGCGGGTCGTATTGCCGCCTTAAGCCGATTCATAAGCCGACTGGGAGAGAAGGCTATCCCTTTATATTAGATGATGCGGAAGACAGATCATTTCGTCTGGAGTGATGCTGCCAATGATGCGTTGGAAGCACTCAAAAAATAGTTAGCTGAGCCGCCTATCCTGGCTGCTCCCATAGATAAAGAGCCATTGCTCCTGTACATAGCAGCTAATAACAAGGCTGTCAGCGTGGCAGTTGTTGTGGAGCGCAAGGAGACAGGCAAGGAATACCCAGTCCAGCGGCCGGTTTATTATGTCAGTGAAGTTTTGACCGAGTCCAAGCAAAGATACCCGCATTGGCAGAAGCTGGTATTTGGAGTGTTCATGGCAAATCGCAAGCTCAAACATTGTTTCCTTGGACATCCAATCACGGTGGTTAGCTCTGCTCCTTTGAGAGATATCATTCAAAATAGAGAGGCCACCAGCAGGATTGCTAAGTGGGCAATTGAGCTTGGACCTCTTAATTTGAGGTATGTGCCTCGAACAGCTGTCAAGTCTCAAGCCCTGGTGGATTTTATCAATGATTGGACAGAGTGTCAAACACCTGAGGAGAAGCCGGACAACACGTATTGGACAATCCACTTTGACGGATCCAGACAGTTGGAAGGTTCAGGGGCTGGAGTTGTTTTAACTTCCCCATGAGGTGATAAATTTTGCTATTTTTTAAGGTTAATGTTTCCTTGTACCAACAATGCAGATGAGTATGAAGCCTTGCTTCATGGGCTCCGTATGGCCAAGGAGATGAATTTGAGCCGGGTCAGATGTCTGGGCGACTCAGACCTGGTGGCTCAACAAGTTTCAGGCACGTGGGATTCTAAAGACCCTCGTATGGCGGCTTATCGCCAGGTGGTTGATATCATTGCTGGCCACTTTAAGGGTTATTAGGTGGATCACATTGATCGACGAAAGAATGAGGCGGCCGATGCACTGTCCCGGCTGGGGTCTCAGCGTAAGCCGGTACCGCCTAATGTGTTTCTTGATGTGTTGCATAATCCGTCGGTCAAATTACCCTCTGAGGAAGATCTTTCTATACCTGACCCGGAAGGACAGTTGATGGCGGCTCTTCGCGCTATTCCTGATTGGACGCTACCTTATCTGGCGTATATGACCCGTGGTGAGTTACCTGAGGATGAGACCTTGGCGCGACAAATCACGAGGCGGTCTAAGTCCATGACTATTGTCAATGGCGAGTTACATAAATGCAGTGTAACTGGTGTTTTTCAACGCTGTGTTTCTCCTGAGGAGGGTCGTGAAATCTTACAAGAGATACATGCAGGCGACTGCGGTCATCATGCCGGCTCAAAATCTTTGGTGGCTAAGGCTTTTCGGCATGGGTTTTACTGGTTGACGGCTCATGCAGATGCGGAGGACATAGTTAGTAAGTGCGATGGGTGTCAGAAATTCGGACGACGAGCCCATGTGCCGGCTCAGGAATTGCGGATGATTCTAATCACTTGGCCGTTTGCGGTCTGGGGGCTTGATATGGTTGGACCGTTTAAGAGGTCTAAGGATAAGAAGACCCACCTTTTGGTGGCAGCTGATAAGTTTACAAAGTGGATTGAGGCGGAGCCGGTCAGCAAATGCGACGCAGCAAGTGCAGTTCAGTTCGTCAAAAAGCTGATTTTCCGCTTTGGTTACCCCCACAGTATCATCATTGATAATGGTACAAATCTGTCTAAGGCAGCTATGAAAGAGTTTTGTCAAAGTGAACACATCCACCTTGATGTCTCCTCGGTGGCCCATCCACAGTCTAATGGTCAAGCAGAACGTGCTAACCAGGAAATTTTGAGAGGTATCAAACCCCGGCTTATGGTTCCATTGGAACGAACGCCGGGTTGTTGGGTTGAGGAGTTACCTTCAGTTCCTTGGAGCATCAGAACCACCCCCAACAGATCAACATGCTACATGCCTTTCTTCATGGTTTATGGCGCAGAAGCAGTTCTCCCCAGTGATATTCGTCATGACTCGCCCAGGGTGGCGGCTTACGTTGAAACTGAGAATGAGGTGGGGCGTCAGGAGGCGCTAGACGCTTTGGATGAAGAGCGGGATCTTGCAGCAGCACGATCGGCGATTTACCAACAAGATCTGCGTCGCTATCATAGCCGCAGAGTTAAAACCCGGACGTTCTAAGAAGGCGACTTAGTGCTCCGTTTGATTCAAGATCAGACAGATATGCATAAGTTATCACCCCCTTGGGAAGGACCTTTTGTGGTTAGCAAGAGTCTCAACAATGGGTCATATTATCTCATTGATATGCCGGAGAGCGACAAGTCACGCACTTCTGGGGAGGAAACTAGCAGGCCGTGGAATATTGCTCATCTTCGGCCTTACTACACTTGAGTCATTGGCTCTCATCAATGTACATACTTCTGTCATTGTATATACCTTTTTATAATTAATATAATAAAGCCGGCATCCCCATAATTAGGGGCCTCTGTCGCTTTCATCCAACAATTTTTGTGCAAGAGTTGGTTATTCATAAGGACACTTGGGGGCTTCCAACTCAATGAGTTCAGCTTTCATACCCTCTTGACCGGCTTACATGCCATATTTGAGTTAAACCTGCCTGTTTGCAACTTGCTACTCCGCCAGGTGACCCGCCGTACGCTTGACAGTCAATCTTTCAGTAAGACCCTGAACTTGTCAAAGTTAAAACGGCGGCTTATGTCACGAGAGAGCCGGCTTACAGAGAGCTAGGATAAACTCACCTGTTTGCTGTTGTTTCTCCGCTATGGGGCCCGTTCGTACTCTTAACAGTTAATCTTTTTAAGACCCTGAACTAGTTAAGGTTAAAACGACGGATTTATGTCACGTGAGAGCCGGCTTATGGGATTGTAGGCATTCATGCCTAGCTTCTTCGAAGCAAAAACCTTGAGTTTTATCAAAAAATACAAACAAGAGTTGATCTCTTCTGGTTGTGCCTTCAAAGCCGCCTAACAAAAATTGAAGATATACATGTATATATTTTCTGCTTGTTGTCTTACAGGGATTTTTCATGAGGAGGTTCTAAGTCTTTGGATGACAACTGATCCGGCTTAGTATTACTCATTGATCAAGTTTACAGCTGTCATGACCCGCCAGCGGGTTTGTTTCCATATTTTCAAGACTATGGGGTATTGAGTTATTAACTCGCCCTGGATTGTGGCTACAAGTCGCCAGTCAAGGATTTGGTGAATTATCACTGATCAAAATTTCATGGAGAATTAAGAGATATGATCACGTCAAACATACACATGTTTGATAAAGCTCACAGCGGTTAAGCCGCCAAGATATAAGTTAATAAACACATGCACGAAGGCATGGCAAAAGCACAGCTGTTTTAAAACTACGCTATTACAAGGCCATAGTCGGGCCCTTCAAATTTCTGGCCAAGTGTTTTTTAGAGTTACATCACTCTGAGCCGGCCTCAGTGCCATCCGGATTACGATTAGCAGGATTAATGTCACTCTGGCGCTTGGAGGTGGAAGGCTCCGGGTCATCCTGTGCCGGCTCTTCGTCGTCGATCATCTGGAGATCATCCGAAGTCCAGTCGACGCAGGTTAACGCCTCAGCTTCATCGTTAAGTATTATAGATGCATCAAGGTCAGGGGCAAACATATGCTTACGCCTTTGAGGAGTCAACTCGACAACTGCATGTGAGGGCGCGTTGATACGAGTGTTGTTGCTGTCGTAAGCCGGTTGATACTTGATCAAATTTGCTTCTTGGGCAAGTTGGCATGCCAGTGGCCTCATCTCTTTGACACATCTTGAAAAATCTGTCTCACTAAAGACGGTCCCATCATCGTTGTACTCAGGATACCCGCCAGCCATCTCAGCCGGGTCAAGATCTGATTGCCACACTTTTGCCCGGCTTAAGGCAGCAATGGCTCCTGCGCGGGCGGCTGACAGTTTCAATTCTCCAATCTAAGATGGCACAGTTGATAGATGATCCAACACTGTCTTGATGAGTGTTGGAGGTTTCTTTCCAGAGGATACAGCCACAAGCATCCGCAGGCTCCCAGCGTATAATTGCTCAGTCAATGAGTAGACAGCTTTCAATTTTAGCAAGATGTTTTGGCCAAGGTTGGCACTCCTGGCGCCTGTCAGACAATTAAGAGCATAAACTCAGTTTAGCATTTTTTGACTACCCTAATTGATGAAGTGCTTCAATGGAGAATAACTTTTTGCACTTACCGAAGATGGCGGCTGTCATCCGAGATATTTGTTGTTTTAAGCCGGCAAGCTCCTCAGTAACCGGCTTTAGCTGCTTTTCAGTGTCTTTGGCACGCTTCTGCAAGGCAGTCTTTTCCGACTCAAGAGTGACACGTTCAGCGGTAAAGTCAGATTTCAATTTTTCTAAATCTTCCAAGGCAGATTTCAGCTTTGCCTCGGCCTCGCTGCTCTTGGCCTCCAGAGCCGCCACACTCTTGCTTAAATCGACAAGATGTGACTCCTTCAAGCTGAATGCTTCCTACATAAAAATTGGGAGTACGTTTGGAAATCATTAATGCACAGGTTTGCTCTGATTTAATTATTCAAGTCCCAAGCACATTGCAAGCAATACACTTGGCACTTGGGGGCTAATGTAGGTCATTTGAAAGTATAGTATGACCCAGCTCATCCTTTCAGGATAAGCCAGCCCTTGGGGGCTACATGCGGATTCTTTCAAAGTTATTATTGGAAAACCCGGCTCATCCTTTCAGGATAAGCCGGCCCTTGGGGGCTACATGCGGATTTTTTCTAAGTAATTATTGGAAGACACGGCTTATCTTTTCAAGATAAGCCGGCCATTGGAGGCTGCATGAGTATATATCTGCGAAACGGAAATGGGTTAAAGTTCATACCTCATATTTCTGCTTCATCATGTTTACTAAACTGGCCTCCATATCACGACTTGTATGAAGGCGGTTTAGGTAACCGGCGTGCAGCTCGCTGGCACTGAAATCCGCATAATCCGTCAGATCCAATTTGGCCTTGCCTTTCTCCAGCAAAGGTGGCTCTTCTTTATGCTTAGCCAATGCGGTTGAGGCTCCTGGTGTTTTATAACCCGCCCCGGTGATGATGACATCAGCGTCATTTTTCTCAGAAGGGATTTCTTTAGTTGGTTGGAGAGAAATTGGACTTGGCGGGTCACAAATGTTGGCCGGGTCAGCGTCAGTGTCCATGGCCTCAGGAAAAACTTCATCAGCCTGCGGAGGAGGATTATCTTAATGAGAAATAGGGTCTTCAGAGCTTTGGATTGGGGCTTCAGGGGGTTTCGGCGCTTCTTTCTCTGGCTCAGAAACCTTGGAGGTCTTGGAAGAGTCGCCCACTTTCTGTTTCTTGCCCATCTTTGCCTTAGCCCTGTGACAGGAATGGACAAGTTTATGAGCATATGAAAGCAAAAAATTTAGATACCAACAAAGGCAAAATCCTTACCCAGGGTTGACAACGAAGGCGGGTAGCTGCGTGCCGGTTGAGTCGCCAGAGGACGGAGTTGTTTCCTGATAATCAGAGTTGGACAGTATAAGCAGGTCGCTGCATGAGGCTAACACGCAGAAGAAATAAAAACAGAGCTATGAAGTACCTCATTGCGGCGTTTCCGAGGAGCTGGTGTGTTGGATAAGCCAGCTACTAGATCTTCAGAGCCGCCGCTCCGGGTCTGACGCCCAGAGTCATGTTGCTGCTTCTTCAAAAGAAAGTTGGGATCCAAGTGAGCAAGTGGGTGTGAAAACTTTACTTTCCGGATGACCCGGCTCAGCGGCAAAATCCCCCAGGAAACCCAGCAGTGGGTCAAATCAACTCCGGTTAACCCATTGGCTATTAAAGCCCTGATTCTTGAAAATGTGTGAGCATATTGAACGCGCTCTGTGGCGGTTAACCGGTCTACAAGCTCAATAGTGGTCCAGAGCTGGTAGGGGCGATAACCCAGCAAGGGATTCTCTTCGGCCGGAGCGGTGTCTCTGCAGTAGAACCAAGTGCGGTTCCAATCTTTGGGATGGCTGGGCAGAACCGCTGAGGGAAAAGTTACATCTCTCCGTCTCTGGATGGAAACGCCTCCGAGTTCAAGACTTGGTCCATCTGCTATCTCAGTCTGGCAGTTGATATAAAAGAAATCTCTGAAAAGATCAACAGTGGGCTCTTCTTGCAGATACGCTTCACAGAATACTTGAAATTGGCACAGGTTGATGACGGAATTGGGGCCAATGTCTTGAGCGTGAAGTTTGTAGAAATGCAAGGCGTCCCGGAAAAATCTTGACCCGGGCGGTGAGAAGCCACGGAGAAGATGATCCGTAAAGATAACAACTTCCCCCTCCTTGGGTTCGGGAGTAGTTTCGGGACCAAAAACCCGCCAATGGATGACTTCTTTGTCCGGTAAAGCCCCCATGGTTACATACTCATTAAGCATGACCTCGGTAACCCCGGAGGCTACCCAATCGCAAGAGGAGGGAGCCTTAGTCATGACTGACCGAGTTAAAAGCTGTGGAAAGGTATAAAGTTATGGCGGGTTAGGAGTGCTACATGACAAGCCAGTTGTGACTGTAAGACGGCAGCGCTACTTGGCGGGTCATTGATAAATTATGAGCCGCCTTTGGTTACAGGAAGGAACTGTATTAAAGTATGGCGGTTTATATCTCGCCAGGATGAGCCGGAGTGTGGTGGCCGGTCAATGACGCCGAGGCTAGCAAAAATATTGTAAAGTGTGGGCAAACAGGTTTCACAAGTTACAGCTACATCTAAGGATCTACCGACGGAGGTAAAAAGGGAAATAATTACAACCTTAAAAAGCAGTCATGGAAGAACTAGCAGGCTGTATACTGATTCTAAGGAAGATCCAATCTTTTCAAGATACAAGGAGGGATGCTAAACTGAATACCGCGTGATTTGACTAAGCTTTTTCCAAATCAAAGGTGATTCCTTTCTAAAACGAAGATATGAACTCCGATGAACGGCGACGAACTCTAAGAACTCCGGTGACCTAATGCGGATCTGAGAAAGCCGAAGAACGGAAACTGAGAAGACGCAAGAGGCGCGGGCGCGTGCCGACGAGCTCTGGTCACAACAGGTTGATGCAGCAGCCTTGGCGAGGTGGACGGCGCGGTCCGGCTGGGGCGGCAGAGCTTCGGTCGCACGAAGCTTTGGAGGAAGAAGAAGAGGGAAAGGCAACGGGGGAAAATGAAAAGAATGGGCCCCCATGCCTATTTATAAGGAAGGGAAGAGGTGGAACAGCAACAGTCAAGTGCGGGAATTGAGGAGACGTGATAATGACTGACCAAGGAAGCACCTCGATTTTCGGAATGACTAGTTAATGCAAAGATCCGTTGTGATGTCATGAAGATTTTCTGGATTTACCAGAGATGACATCATCCATTTTATATGGCGGGTCGTGAAGATTTATTTTAGATTAAGTGATTAAAAGAAACACGAGACTCGCCAACCAGAAGACTTGAAGATTGACATGAACAAGTTCAAATCAATCTGGGGCCTAATGTTGGGGATATAACCCCTCGGTATAACCCGCCCGGGAGGGGACGGGTTAGGTGGTTGGTGACTTAGCAATAAAGCCTTAAACAGGCCTGAAGACCAAGACAAGCCTGGAGGTGATTTACCAGGCGGGCCGGACGGAGGCTGATAACCCACAAGTATAGGGGATCGCAACAGTTTTCGAGGGCAGAGTATTCAACCAAAATTTATTGATTCGACACAAGGGGAGCCAAAGAATATTCTCGAGTATTAGCAGCTGAGTTGTCAATTCAACCACACCTGAAATACTTAGTATCTGCAGCAAAGTATTCAGTAGCAAAATAGTATGGAAGTAACGGTAGCAATAACAAAGTGATAGTAGCAGTGTTGTAGTGATTGTAACAGCAGCAACGGAAAAGTAACTTAGCAAAGATCAATATGTGAAAAGCTCGTAGGCAATGCATCAGTGATGGATAATTATGTCGGATGGCATTCATCATGCAATGGTTATAACATAGGGTGACACAGAACTAGCTCCAATTCATCAATGTAATGTAGGCATGTATTCCATATATAGTCATACGTGCTTATGGAAAAGAACTTGCATGACATCTTTTGTCCTACCCTCCCGTGGCAGTGGGGTCCTAATGGAAACTAAGGGATATTAAGGCCTTCTTTTAACAAAGAACCGGACCAAAGCATTAGCACTTAGTGAATACATGAACTCCTCAAACTACGGTAATCACTGGAAAGAATCCCAGTTATTGTCACCCTGGGGGATGCGGATCATAACTCGTAATAGGTGTCTACAACTTGCAAGATAGGATCAAGAACACATATATATTCATGAAAACATAATAGGTTCAGATCTGAAATCATGGCACTCGGGCCCTAGTGACAAGCATTAAGCATAGCAAAGTCATAGCAACATCAATCTCAGAACATAGTGGATACTAGGGATCAAACCCTAACAAATCTAACTCGATTACATGGTAAATCTCATCCAACCCATCACCGTCCAGCAAGCCTACGACGGAATTACTCACGAACGGCGAAGAGCATCATGAAATTGGTGATGAAGGATGGTTGGTTATGACAACGGCGTCGATTTCCCCTCTCCGGAGCCCAAATCAGACTCCAGATCTGCCATCCCGAGGAAGAACATGAGGTGGCGGCGGCTCTGTATCGTAAAACGCGATGAACTCTTCTCTCTGATTTTCTTCTCCCTGAATAGGAATATATAGAAGTGGAAACGAGGTCGGAGGAGCTTCAGGGGGGCCACAAGACAGGGGGGCGCGCCCTAGGGGGGGCGCCCCCCTGGCTTGTGGCCAGGTGGTGGCCCCTCTACGGTTGATTCTTTCGCCAATAATTTTTATTAATTCCAAAAATATTCTCCGTAAATTTTCAGGTCAATCCGAGAACTTTTATTTCTGCACAAAAATAACACCAAGGCAATTCTGCTGAAAACAGCGTCAGTCCGGGTTAGTTCCATTCAAATCATGCAGATTTGAGTCCAAAACAAGGGCAAAAGAGTTTGCAAAAGTAGATATGTTGGAGACGTATCAACTCCCCCAAGCTTAAACCTTTGCTTGTCCTCAAGCAATTCAGTTGACAAACTGAACGTGATAAAGAAAAACTTTTACAAACTCTGTTTGATCTTGCTGTTGTAAATATGTCTAACTGATGTTCAGATTTTCAGCAAAGATTATAGACTAACCACATTCACAATAACATTTAGGTCTCACATTTACTCATATCAATGGCATAATCAACTAGCGAGCAATAATAATAAGTCTCGGATGACAACAATTTTATCAAAACAATCATGATACAATATGATATAATGGTATCTCGCTAGCCCTTTCTGAGACCGCAAAACATAAATGCAGAGCACCTCTGAAGAACAAGGACTGACTAGACATTGTAATTCATGGTAAAAGAGATCCAGTCACACTCATACTCAATATCAATTAATAACAAAGCATACAAATGGCGGAGGTGCTCTCTAACTGGTGCTTTTTATAAGAGGAGGATGACTCAACAGTAAATAAAATAGATAGGCCCTTCGCAGAGGGAAGCATTGATTTACAGAGGTGCCAGAGTTCGAGCTTTTTAAAACAGGGATGAATCAAAATTTTGGGAGGTATGCTTTCATTGTCAACATAACAACTAAGAGATCTCAATATCTTCCATGCTAGATACATTATATGCGGGTCCCAAACAGAATAGTAAAGTTTTTACTCCCCCTCCACCAATCGATCACACTCCACGGCGGGCCGAATCCACGGGTACCGTCCATACAAACACAATCTTGGGGGAGTTTTGTTTTATTATATTTTGATTTGATGTTTGAGCATGGAACTGTGCATCCCAAATACCAGCCACTTTCTCGTGAATGATAGTGAATCAACACATATCGTGAGAATAACCCACCTAGCATGGAAGATACTGACAGCCCCTAGTCACTACATGAGCGATTCGGGCATACAAAACGGAATATTTATTTGAAGGTTTAGAGTTTGGCACATGCAAATTTACTTGGAACGGTAGGTAAATACCGCATATAGGTAGGTATGGTGGACTCATATGGAACAACTTTGGGTTTATGGAGATGGATGCACAAGCAGTATTCCCGCTTAGTACAAGTGAAGGCTAGCAAAAGACTGGGAAGCGACCAACTAGAGAGCGACAACAGTCATAAACATGCTTTGAGATTAACCAACATTGAATGCAAGCATGAGTAGGATATAAATCACCATGAACATAAACATCGTGAAGGTTATGTTGGTTTTGTTTCAACTACATGCGTGAACATGTGCCAAGTCAAGCCACTTGAATCAGTCAGAGGAGGATACCATCCTATCATACTACATCACAACCATTTTAAAATGCATGTTGGCACACAAGACAAACCATTATACGCTCTTAGCTAATTAAGCATGGCATGAGTAACTATAATCTCTAATTGTCATTGCAAACATGTTCAATCCATAACGAGCTGAATCCAGAACGATGAGCTAATCATATTTACAAAAACAAAATAGGTCGAGTTCATACCAGCTTTTCTCCATCTCAGTCACTTCATCATATATCGTCATTATTGCCTTTCACTTGCATGACCGAACGGTGTGATAAATAATAAGAGTGCACGTGCATTGGACTAAGCTGGAATTTGCAAGCAATAACTCAAAGGAGAAGGCAAGGTAATATGGGCTCTCTGATAGATAAACAATAATGCATATGAGAGCCACTCAACATTTTCATCGTGGCCTTCTCCTTACAACCCAAAGAAAAGAAAAGAAAATTATTTACAAGGGAAAGCTCCCAACAAGCAAAAGAAGAACGAGAAATCTTTTTGGGTTTTCTTTTAATACTACAACTAAACAAAATAAACGGTAAAGCTAGAACTAATTTTTTTGGATTTTCTCAAGGTTAATTAAACACACAAGAAGAAAGCAAAAAGAAGTAATAAACTACCATGGATGGTACAATGAAAAAGTATGAACACCGACAACTGGAATGAATGTGTGAACATGAATGTAATGTTGGTGAGAAATACGTACTCCCCCAAGCTTAGGCTTTTGGCCTAAGTTGGTCTAGGGCCACGGCTGAAAATAACCCTCTCCTGGATACTCCGGAGGATACTGAGGGTTCCACTGGTTGACGAGCTCCTGTGGCTCCCACTGAAAAACCGAAGCTTGATACGGATCAAGGGCCGGTGCCGGCTCAGGTGCTGGGGGTTGCGACAGGCCCCAATATCTGTAAATGTCCTCGGGCATAATAGTGTACCTGCCCGAGTGAATATCGAACAAAGAAGAAGCAGGCAAAGAAATAATCTCGCAAGTACCCTGACTAAATACTAAATTGTAAAGCAGCCTCTTATCATTATCTTTCCTAATAAAATCATGTGCTACCATACTATCATAATCTAAATATCTTGTAGGAAGCAGCATTTTCTCTTCCTCGTCAAGCCTAATAGGTATCTCAAAGTGTTTAGCTAAATGAGATGCATAGATACCTCCGAATACGGGGCCCTTCGAACGGTTTAAGTTCAACCGTTGGGCCACTATTGCGCCCAGACTAAAAGTTCTATCAGCAAGTAAAGCGTGGCGCAGAATGGCGAGGTCGGGAGCACTAAGGCTTCCACTCTCGCCGCGACCAACTAAACATCTCCCCGCAAATAATGAATAATAGCGTAAAACAGGAAAATGTACACTAGCCGCTCTTGCCTTTGACACCCCTCTCTCTTCCCCTACAGTGATTGCGGCAATAAAGTCCTCCATGTCTCTAGGACGTGGTTCACTGACACTGCCCTCATAAGGTATTTTGCAAACATTGCAAAAATCGTAAAGTGACATTTCCTTAGGCACATCATATAAGTAAAACTCTACCATGGGAGGATTCTTCCTAGGATAAAAGTGAAAATTTTGCATGAAAGTATTAGTAAGTAGGAGGTACTGGTCACACTTATCGTCAAGGAAATCGGTGATGCCTGCATTTTCTGCCAGATAATAGAAATCTTCATAAATTCCGGCCGCCTTAAAAAATGCTTCACTTGGCCATTCACATGGTCGAACCTCCACGGTGCGAGGAATATTGTATCTAGGCTTCTCATTTTCATTTTCTTTAAAACCCCGGCTTGAAGAGCCTCTTAACAATCTCCTCATCATTTCTTTCTCTGAAAAATAATTCTGAAATTTTTAGTGACTCCAAACAAAAGTGAACAAAACTCAACAAAACTTATAGCAACTACTCCCACAAGTGCCTAGAGGCTATATCATGCATCAAAACTACTTAGGACCATATAAATTTGACATGCAAGCTCAAGAACAAGGTCACCACAGCAGCAAAAATTTGCAATATATAAAGCACTAGAACAAAAACTAATTGGACCATTGGAGGAGTCACATACCGATGAACAATCCCTTAAAACAGTTTTGCAAATGGAGCTTTGAGCAAGGAGATCGAAAATGGCAGCAAAATGAGCTAGAACACGGGTTTGAGCAATGGTGGAATTTTTTCTGGAGGAAGACGAAGTGGATGGGTGCTGGAATAAGTCAGGGGGCCCCACGTGGGGACCCACAAGCCAGGGGGCGCGCCCAGGGGGGTGGGCGCGCCCTGCAGGCTTGTGGCCCACTGGTGCAGCCCCCTGATGTGTTCTCAGTGCCAAAAATTCTTAGTATTCCAGAAAAAATCATACTACATTTTCAGGGCATTCGGAGAATTTTTATTTTCAGGTCATTTTTCTATTGCACGAATAAATCAGAAAACAGAGAAATAATAGGATTTTTATTAAATTGAAACTAAAGAACAGAAAATAAAAGTTGGGTACAGAAGGTTGTGCTTTCTCAATTCATCCATCTCATGCTCATCAAAAAGAATCCATCAATAAGGTTGATCAAGTCTTATTGACAAACTTTTTTCGAAGGACATGGAACCGGAGAATTTTTGAATAACACTAGGTTACCTCAATGGAGATATGCATGTCCCCAACAATAAGTATATCATATTTCTTTTTGATAGTAGGAAGAGGGAATTCAAAGTCTCCAATAATAATCGTTGAAATTTTTTCAATGGAGTTGATACTATGAACTTGAGGTTGTTTCTTCGGGAAGTGTACCGTATGCTCATTACCATTAACATAAAACGTGACATTGCCCTTGTTGCAATCAATAACAGCCCCTGCAGTATTTAAAAAGGGTCTACCAAGGATGATCGACATACTGTCGTCCTCGGGAATATCAAGAATAACAAAGTCCGTTAGGATAGTAACATTTGCAACTACGACGGGCACATCCTCACAAATACCGATGGGTAAAGCAGTTGATTTATCAGCCATTTGCAAAGAGATTTCAGTAGGTGTCAACTTATTCAAATCAAGTCTACGATATAAAGAGAAAGGCATAACACTAACACCAGCTCCAAGGTCACATAAAGCAGTTTTAACATAATTTCCTTTAATAGAGCATGGTATAGTAGGTACTCCAGGATCTCCTAGTTTCTTCGGTATTCCACCTTTAAAAGTATAATTAGCAAGCATGGTGGAAATCTCAGCTTCCGGTATCTTTCTTTTATTTGTCACAATATCTTTCATATACTTAGCATAAGGAGACATTTTCAGAATATCAGTCAAGCGCATACGCAAAAAGACAGGTCTAAGCATTTCAATAAAGCGCTCAAAATCCTCATCATCCTTTTTCTTGGACGGTTTAGGAGGAAAGGGCATGGGTTTCTGAACCCAAGGTTCTCTTTCTCTACCATGCTTCCTAGCAACAAAGTCTCTTTTATCATACCTTTTGTTCTTAGGATGTGGGTTATCAAGATCTACAGCAGGTTCAATCTCCACATCATTATCATTACTAGGTTGAGCATCAACATGAACATCATCATTAATATTATCACTAGGCTCATGTTCATTACCAGATTGTGTCTTAGCATCAGAAATAGAAATATCATTTGGGTTTTCATGAGTATCAATAACAGGCTCACTAGCAGCATGCAAAGTCCTATCGTCATTCTTTTTTCTTTTTATTAGAATGACCAGGTGCATCAGTATTAACTCTCTGAGAATCTTGCTCAATTCTCTTAGGATGGCCTTCAGGATACAAAGGTTCCTGAGTCATTCTACCACCTCTAGTCACAACTCTAACAGAATGATCATTGTTCTTACCAATCATCTCATTAAGCAAATCATTATGTGCCTTAAGTACTTGTTCTACTTGAGTAGTTACCATGGAAGCATGTTTACTAATAAGCTTAAGATCATTAATAGTTCTACTCATATAATCACCTAAGCGATCAAGCATGTAAGCATTATGTTTCAGTTGTCTACTAACATAAGCATTGAAATTTTCTTGCTTAACAATAAAGTTATCAAACTCATCCAAGCATTGGCTAGCAGACTTATTATAAGGAATATCACCTTAATCAAATCTACAGAGAGAATTTACCTCTACTACCTGTGTCGGGTCATCAAGACCATGTATTTCTTCGATAGGTGGTAGATTCTTAATATCTTCAGCTTTAATACCTTTTTCTTTCATAGATTTCTTTGCCTCTTGCATATCTTCAGGACTGAGAAATAGAATACCTCTTTTCTTCGGGGTTGGCTTTGGAGGCGGTTCGGGAATAGTCCAATCATTATCATTGCTCAATATATTATTCAATAGTAATTTAGCTTGTTCAACAGTTCGTTCCCTGAAAACACAACCAGCACAACTATCTAGGTGGTCCCTAGAAGCATCGGTTAGTCCATTATAAAAGATATCAAGTATTTCATTTTTCTTGAGAGGGTGATCAGGCAAAGCATTAAGTAATTGGAGAAGCCTCCCCCAAGCTTGTGGGAGACTCTCTTCTTCAATTTGCACAAAGTTAAATATTTCCTGCAAGGCAGCTTGTTTCTTATAGGCAGGAAAATATTTTTCAGAGAAGTAATATATCATATCATGGGGACTACGCACACAACCAGGAGCAAGAGAATTAAACCATATCTTAGCATCACCCTTTAATGAGAAAGGAAACAACTTAAGAATATAGTAATAACGAATTTTTTCCTCATGAGTAAATAGGGTAGCTATATCATTCAATTTAGTAAGATGTGCCACAACAGTTTCAGATTCATAACCATGGAAAGGATCAGATTCTACCAAAGTAATTAACTCAGGATCGACAGAGAATTCATAATCCTTATCAGTGACAAAGATAGGTGAAGTAGCAAACTTGGGATCGTATTGCATTCTAGCATTCAAAGATTTTTCTTTCCACTTGCATAGTAATTTCTTAAGATCATCTCTATCTTTACAAGCAAGAAAGTCCCTAGCTACCTCTCCTTCCATAACATAACCCTTAGGTATATTAGGCAATTCATATCTAGGAGAGCTAGGTCTAGCAGGTGTCTCATAGTGTTCAGTTTCAATAATTTCATCAGTTTCAGAAACATCATCAGTTGCAGCATTGACTCTAGCAATTTGTTCATCAAGAAATTCACCCAATGGCACAGTAGTATCAAGCAAAGTATCATCATAAGCATCATGCATAGCAGAAGTAGCATCATCAATTACTTGCGACATATCAGATTCAATAGCAGGCGGTGGTGTCGCAAATTTACTCATAACAGAAGGTGAATCAAGTGCAGAGCTAGATGGCAGTTCCTTACCGGTCCTCGTAGTTGAGGGGTAGATCTTAGTTTTAGCATCTTTCAAATTCTTCATAGTGATCAACAGATATAAATTCCAAGTGACTCGGAGAATAGAGCTATGCTCCCCGGCAACGGCGCCAGAAAAAGGTCTTGATAACCCACAAGTATAGGGGATCGCAACAGTTTTCGAGGGTAGAGTATTCAACCCAAATTTATTGATTCGACACAAGGGGAGCCAAAGAATATTCTTGAGTATTAGCAGCTGAGTTGTCAATTCAACCACACCTGAAAGACTTAGTATCTGTAGCAAAGTATTCAGTAGCAAAACAGTATGGAAGTAACGGTAGCAATAGCAAAGTGACAGTAGCAGTGTTGTAGTGATTGTAACAGCAGCAACGGAAAAGTAACTTAGCAAAGATCAATATGTGAAAAGCTCGTATGCAATGGATCAGTGATGGATAATTATGTCAGATGGCATTCATCATGCAACGGTTATAACATAGGGTGACACAGAATTAGCTCCAATTCATCAATGTAATGTAGGCATGTATTCCATATATAGTCATACGTGCTTATGGAAAAGAACTTGGATGACATCTTTTGTCCTACCCTCCCGTGGCAGCGGGGTCCTAATGGAAACTAAGGGATATTAAGGCCTCCTTTTAATAGAGAACCGGACCAAAGCATTAGCACTTAGTGAATACATGAACTCCTCAAAGTACGGTAATCACCGGAAAGAATCCCACTTATTGTCACCCTGGGGGATGCGGATCATAACTCGTAATAGGTGTCTACAACTTGCAAGATAGGATCAAGAACACATATATATTCATGAAAACATAATAGGTTCAGATCTGAAATCATGGCACTCGGGCCCTAGTGACAAGCATTAAGCATAGCAAAGTCATAGCAACATCAATCTCAGAACATAGTGGATACTAGGGATCAAACCCTATCAAATCTAACTTGATTACATGGTAAATCTCATCCAACTCATCACCGTCCAGCAAGCCTACGATGGAATTACTCACGAACGGCGAAGAGCATCATGAAATTGGTGATGAAGGATGGTTGGTGATGACGACGGCGTCGATTTCCCCTCTCCGGAGCCCAAATCAGACTCCAGATCTGCCCTCCCGAGGAAGAACAGGAGGTGGCGGCGGCTCCGTATCGTAAAACGTGATGAACTCTTCTCTCTGATTGTTTTCTCCCCGAATAGGAATATATAGAAGTGGAAACGAGGTCAGAGGAGCTTCAGGGGGCCCACAAGACAGGGGGGCGCACCCTAGGGGGGCGCCCCCCTGGCTTGTGGCCAGGTGGTGGCCCCTCTCTGGTTGATTCTTTCGCCAATATTTTTTATTAATTCCAAAAATATTCTCCGTAAATTTTCAGGTCAATCCGAGAACTTTTATTTCTGCACAAAAATAATACCAAGGCAATTCTGCTGAAAACAGCGTCAGTCCGGGTTAGTTCCATTCAAATCATGCAGATTAGAGTCCAAAACAAGGGCAAAAGAGTTTGGAAAAGTAGATACGTTGGAGACGTATCAGAGGCCCAGAGCCGGAAGACGGTGTGTGACCCGGAGGCGTAAGCCGTTCGGAGGTGGCTTGCCGGAGAAGGCAAGGCGACTTAGAGGCAAGATCGGTTACGAAGTATAACCTGGTCCGGACTCTTGTAAGCCCAGGGCCTCGACCTGTGTATATAAAGGCGAGTCCCTGCGGCGGCTTAGGGTAAGAAATAATTAATCGAGAGCTAGGTCAAGCGAATCCGCTCCCTTGTAATCGATACCCAATCAATACAACACAAAGCAGGACGTAGGCTTTACCTCCTTCGTGAGGGGCCGAACCTGGGTAAACTCGTGTCTTTCGTCCCGACCAACCCCTTCGAGCTAGTCATCGTAGCGATGGCCTCACCCCTAAGTCCTTTCACTAGGGCATCTGCCGTGACAAAACCACGACACACTGTAGTAGGAAGGATCCCTGTGCCACCACCCCGGCATGGGCCCTAGAGGCATGGGTCCTGTCTTCGCCATTGGTTGTAACCCTACCCTGAAAAATATTTGGTGTTGTGGGGAGGCTTAATGTGTATGGTAGGCATGATTCCCGGCTTTCACAAACATGACCCCTCTTTAATAGTGCGGTTGTCCTATGACTCGAATAAAATCTGAAAAACCTTCGAGTCTTCAAAAACCGACATCTCCTCCTTTGTGAAATAGGGAGTCAATAAAGTCCGTAGACAATCACCAATGACCAGTGTACCAATATAAACTAAATAACCGGTATTAGCCCTCACTAACCCTATAGTAATCAATACCAAAATATCATTAGGGATATAATGCACTTTCAGTTTTTTAGAGGACCAGTCGATGACGGCAGGTTCGCCTTGAGATCGATGCTTCCATGTCTTGTCAGTGCCCCATTTTGGGTAGTTGAGGCATCGAGGTGGAGCATTGTGGCAATCCTTCGTTGAGACATCGCATTACGAAGATGATGTGTGGCAATTTCCCGATGATAATCGCGACTTTCATGAGATGGTGACACCTTGTGGTGTATTGTCTGGGGTGCCCATATTTATCACTGAAATACACTGGTGGCAAAAGCATGGGATTGGCAGATCATCTCCAAGTTGGAATTTTGGTGGTGTCATCTTCTCTCTCCCTGCGATCAATGGCTCCGCTTTGGGTGTCTAGTTATTTGGTTGTTCTGTGTATGGTTTTCAGCTCACATGGATATCAATATGCTTATTAATCATTTTCGATGGTGGCAACTTCTCGAGGAGGATAAATGTTAATTTTTTCCATTTCTTTTCCTTCGTCTAGTCATAGTGTTGGTATTCTATGATTTTGCTTTTTGTTGGTTTGATCCTTTATGTGTGCGTTGGTGTTGGCTATCTTGCATTTTAGAGGAGTGGTGTATGCTTATTGTGTTTGTATCTCCTTGATGCTTCATTATGAGTTAAGAAAACACATGTTCAATGTTTCTCAGAAGATCCGTATTTTTGCTTGGCGGCTGCCACAAATAGTTTGGCTGCCCAAGTAAATATAGTGACGCATCACCAAGATATTCTCAGTACATCCTCTATATGTTGAGTGGAGGACGAGAGTACGTTTCATGTGCTTGTCACGTGCCCGAAGGCATTTGCGCTGCGTATGGCCATGAGAGACATCTGGGATTTACGTACAGAGGAGGTCTTCAGATATACTGGGACTGAGTGTTTTCCTCTTCTACTAAATCAATTGGGACCTTCTATGCGGGACAAAATTATATTCATTTTTTGGAGAGCCTGGCACTTGAAAAATGATTTGACATTTGGTAAGGGCAAGGAATCAGTCACAACCTCGGCTAGTTTTGTGGATAATTATTCGTCGTCCTTTGTCGCATGTCATTCGTTGCCAATGGAGGACCTGAAGAATAAAGAAAATAAATCTGATGAGTGGACCGAGAAATGTTCCTAATTCTTCAGAAGCTCACTTGATTTGGAAGCCCCCACCTTCAGGTTATATCAAGATTAATGTTGACGCAAGCTTTGTGGAGAGCATTAAAGTGGCAAGTGTCAGTGTGGTGGCTAGGGATTCTTCTAGAAAGTCATGATCTCCTCATGGGACTACATTGGGAGTTGTAATAGCGTTGAGGAGGCGAAAATCCCGGCCTACATTGCTGGTCTCTATATAGGTATAACGTCACACTCTACTATAATTTTAGAGAATGATTGTGCTTGTGTTGCTGCGACTCTTGCAAATGAAGTTGTTGATAGATCAGCGCTGCATGCTCTGAAGAAGGAAGTTTGAAGTATTTCTAAGCTAATTAAAAGGTTCATAATTTCTAAAATTAGGCGTTCGGCCAATGTGGTGGCCCTTTAAATAGCTAGGTTTAATTTTGATAATAGAGTGGATGGGATTCTTGTTAATGATGTACCGCCATGTGTGGTGAATTCTGTAACGAATGATTGTAACATCTCTTTTGGTTAATTAATATATGAGGCGGGGTTCAAAAAAAAGAAAATAAATACGCCTATCTACATGCTCACGACTAAGGTTAATTTCTCTGCGGGGGCTATGTCCTGCTTATTGCTAGACATAACTTTGCTCTCCTCTGGAGCTGAGGGTGTGCTCGTCTTCGTGCGCCACCCATTGAAGAAGTTTTGTGAAGGTTCTATATAGACTAGTACTAGATCATGATAGGCGCGCGTTGCCGTGCCCATCCATTTTGACAAAACATTGGTAGGAGTATTTGAAAAATATTGACATCCCAGGTAAGGTTTATTACAAACAAGCTTAAGGTAATCAACTTTGTCTAAGCTGCATAAACAGCAATCACGGACAGTAGAAGAACCACTACATGCATCTAAAGGCCTAGTTCTTGGAGCCAACATAAAGCAATAATTATAGTGAAGTAAAACCACTATGCTAAAAAACGTCGGTGTAAAAGCCCACAGGTACAAGTAGCAACACTTTCAGTTGGCTGGAAGAAAGACTCGTTCACTCAGTTGAGGTTTATCCAAGAAAAAGTGGATATATACACATTTAACCAAATCTGAAATTGCAATGCCTCAATAAAGGTGATATGGTATATATTCATATGAAGTTACAACTCAGCCAATGCCATATATACTATATTTCTTGACATATTCTAACACCATGAAACATATTTTGTACCATCTCTCTTCTCTCAAGCTGTGTAAATATGACATACAGGCATTCCAAAAGCGCTCTAAACACATTGGAGAAGCTATAACCCTCTATTGCTCCACTTTGAGAATGAAGCCCTTGGAAGGTGTCCTAGCAACTAAAAAGTCACAAGCTACAGGGTGCCAAATTACCTGAATACCGATTCACACAAATCTGCAAAAATACCATTACAAAGGTCATGTGCTTATCCTGCTTAATAAGCCATCAGCATCAGTAGCACTACTAATTAAATAGGATGAAGCTGAGTTACATGGTAACCTAGACACCATCAGGATGAAAACCATCTAAATTAGATGAGCAGTGCTATACACACGCCATTGTGTGGATGAAAGGCAACGTTGATCAGCTCGTCCATGCGTATGACCGAAGTCCAGCAAACGGCTGGATCGGCTATCGTCCGCATTTAGTGCATGCTGTGTCGTCTGCACAGCATTTTCGAAATTAGATTTGCGAGCACTAATGAAATTGAAATAGCTTCAATAGGAGTTTACTTACACAATTAGCGTCCAATGAGTGTACTGAAGCCATAGCTTCTAATTAACTTCCAAGCGTTAACGTGGATAAACAAGCCTTATGTGATCTTAAATCTAAGGAGTATGCGATAACTTTTCAGTTTGACTTACCTGGCACAGGGGTGGGCAGAGGAGCGGCCGTTGCGAGGTGCTGGACACCGTCGAGTTGGGTCAGAGGAAGGCCGCCGTTGCGGCGTGGTGGGGCCTGAGGTGGTTGCGAAGGAGCACATGGAGGACCACAGCGGAATCCAGAAGACAAATACTCCCTCTGTCCCATAATAGAAGATGTTATTACAACTAATATGTGAGCATATCAGTTGTAATATCACCTTATATAATGGAGCAGAGGGAGTAAATTATAAATAGAGAACAAAACTTAAATGTAATTAAACTGCAAGGAGTTAAAGAAATAAAGTAGCCAATATGTGCAAGAATCCATGCAATATTTTGAAGGTAAATCTAAACTTAAATGGAAATAGAGAAGCATTGCATGAACTCTCGTCAGATCAAAACCTATATTGTCTTCCTTACACTCCTGCTTGGTTTAGTAATTTTCAAAACCTACAGGGTTACAAGCTACACTACATTTGCAGATGATTCATAAGCATATGAAAATTAAAGGAAGAAAAACATGTATATGATGTGAGCATAAACATATAGTAGCTTCTGAAGAGCCTTCGTTTTTTTCACAAGAAAGCTTCTTAAGAGGCTAATGTTTTCTAAATCTCTAATAAAAGACATGAAATTTACTTTTTAAAACACAATTAAGAGACTAGTGTACTACCGTAATAAATATGTGGTTCAGTACAGCCTCAACAATTGATCTCTTATAGTAATCCAGATCAAGCAATGTCTACAGAAACTCAAAAGGGAATCAGTGTTTCCTTGCCATTCGAGCAAAAGTAGAATTACTGAATCACCATATTATAAGTAAATACCCACGATGCACGATCTGCAATACCCATACGTCATTTGCAGCAGCTGATGATTTGTCAATAGGTAAGTTTTAAATATGCATGAACTTACAGTAACTGGTCATCTACCAAATAGTACCTATAGAAAGACCACATGTTCTAATCCTCCTGAGCTGTTTTTAATTAATTAAGAAATATCAACTTAACTTCACGTTTTTGCATCCCAAGAAGATGAGTCCTTGTGAAGCTTTGTACGAAGTTGTAAACTTTCATTGACCTAACCTGTATAGAATCAAGAGAAAAAATAAGGGGAGATGCATGGGGATTGAGATGGACTTGAGAAGCGGAAAATACATACCTAGAATAAACTCAGTTCCACACCATGATTTTTTTTCCCAGCCTCCCTCGCCACTGATCTCCTTAGCATCAAGGCCATCGCGCGTGGCCTTCACATAATGCAATGAGCATGCGCTGGAGAGGAGGTGCCAGCTGCTGAACCATTTGATGTAAATTTAACACATCTCTTGGGTATACTTATATAGCTTCAATTCTCTGCTACATCATTACAACAAAATGAGAATTTGACTAGGTTACAAAGTAATAGTGATGGTTTTGACATTACTTGCCAATAGCGGGTCACAAGTGTCAGAAACAATTCCTACCACACATTTTTTAACTTGCATAAATTATACCCACAAAAGTTAAATAAAGGAGACGAAAATTCTAATAATTGATAGATGATATAAAAGTAAACATAGCATGTGGAAAGAACTGAAAATCTAAACTGATGTTGCACGAATAGAACAAAAGACATTTGTACCTCTAGAACTTTGAGCTCTGTTCCGTTATTCATTTGCTGCAGGCGTTAGGTAGTGACACAAGGCTAAAGTCAGAAAGTTCATAATTATGCCCACATCTAGAAACATGAATAAATCATAGCTAATCCTCACAAGTCATGGCTTCCTTGATTAGAAGAACCCCATTAGGTGATCAGCTCTCATGTTGTCACTGTCGATGGTCTATTTTCTAAAATCCAGCACAGTTTTTGCCTCGCCCAAATAAAAGGACATTACTACTGAGCTTAAATCTACAACTGGTATTGGCACGGTGGACTCAGCTCGAGCACGGAGAGATGTCGCGGCAGGAAGCCAAACCATGGTGAGAGAACAACTTACCATACTGCTCGCACCACCAGGGTAAGGCACAGACTGGAGTCGAGGTAGGTCGAAAACATGGCGGCCGTCTTGGACAACAGTGATCCGCTGCTTGGGATGCTGGTGCAAACAGCGCTTCCACCAGGCGAATCGACGAGTCACGGTAGGCGCCACCGCTCGGTCGCGGTCGAAGGAGAGGCGGCACCGCACACGGCGAGCTGATAGGCCGCGGAAGGCATTGCCACACGAGGTCGGGGTCGGAGGAGAGGCGACACCGCTTGTGAGCGAACAGAAGGGTCGCACCTGCTGCGTCGCACGAGGTCAGGGTCGGAGGAGAGGCGGCATCGCAGGTGTAGATGGCTGGGGGATTAGGCCGCCGCCGTGCCATGCGCCTCTGCTACTCCTCGGCTCCTCCTCTGTGTGTTAGGGTTCGCGAAGGACCATTGGATGGCTATACGTGGGCTTCACCCGGGTGACGGCCCAATTAACCAGAATGCAGCGATTTTTCCACCGGAGTAGCTGCCCTTTTAGGACAGCCGGCCCACTTAGCGCTAAAACATGAATAACAGTGCAATCCAACGACCAAAAATGACCTTGGGGTGAGATCGGACGGCCAGTATCGCTAATGACGTGAAAGGGCTGGGATTAGGCTCAGTTTTACTGTCCTAAATTGGTCGGTGTTAAAACGTTCCTTGTGTTTTCCTTTTCCTTTCTCTATTTTCTGTGTTCCTTCATCCGGTTTTTTGTCGTTTTATATTTTTCCTTATATTTTTCAGTTAACATTTAAAAAAAATACTTCTCTACTTTCCATGAAAATCGTTGAATATTTTTTAAATACACGACGAACATTTTTTAATATATGTTTGAACATTTTAAAATATTATATATATATATATATATATATATATATATATATATATATATATATATATATATATATATATATATATATATATATATATATATATATATATATATTTCAAACACACATCAGACCTTTTTAATGGTCTGAAACATTTTATTGAAATTACGCAAACACTTTTAACATCGTATAAACATTTTCTAAAAATGTAACGGATATATTTTTATAACTTGTGAATTTTTTTTAGATGTCACATTCATGTTTTCAAATGGTAAGGACATTCATTTTAAATTACACTGAGTTTTTACATTTGAAATAGATAAATGCATGTGACTAATATATTTTTGAAACATGTGAATATTCTGGTGAAGGTTTCTATTTTATTTTCGAAATTACGATGACATCTTTTTACATCGTGTAAACTCTGTTTTCTAGAAATATCAATAACATTTTATTGAAACACATGAACATTGTTCACGAGGATTTTTTTTTAATGAACATCAGTTGTTACAAGTTGTGCGAATACTATTTTACAATGCATGTACATTCTTTTAATTTACGATGAATGCTATTTAAATCTAGATTAAATTATTTTGTAAACGAAATGTATTTAGATATATCGATTATATAAATAAAAGTAAAAGACGAAACGAATGAAGGAAGCAACAACTCCCGACTAGGCCGAGTGGCCAACCCACTATAGGATCCCCCTTGAAGTCGTGCCCTAATTACTCTGTCTATCATAGCCGCACTACAAAATCTATTTACCGCTTACTACGAGCTATAGGCCCATTATTTTATTATGTCGGCTTTTGTTTTAGCACTGGTTTCTTCAACGGCTGTTTAATATTGGTTTTCTGGCTACATTGTAGGTTTATCTTTAGCATCCATCTCTCTTTCAAATTTGTTTCCTACTTTATTGTTTATTGTTTATCCTTTTTCTATTCCTTATATTCCTTTCCTTTTCTTATTTTCAATTCTATATGTTTGTATACTCTTTGGTTTCCTAGTTTTATTTTTATTTTTTTCTTATTTTTTTCATTTTAAGAAATTATAAACATCTACTCAGACAAACAGATGATCATTTCCTAAAATGCATAGAACACTTTTTTTATTTAGCTCAACATTTTTTGTAAAGGCATGTACACTTTCTAAAACTTCCATGAACACATTTTCCTTCCATGCACGTGAACACTTTTTGTTTTTGTTTTTATGCGTAGTTTACCTTCCTTTTTTTTGTTTTACAAATGCACGTTTAGCATTTTTAAATACATTATAAATATTTGCTAGAAACACAAATAAAATTACTTAAAATTCATGAACAGATTTCCAAAATTCACGAATAATTGTTTTAATGTGTTAACTTTACAGAAAAGTAGACGAGTAATTTTAAGAATGTGCATTTTTAATTACATGAACAAATGGAGACATGCTATTTTTCTACGGAATTATATAAAATGGATAAAATAAAATAGTATTCAAATTGATTTTAAAATAACTAGAAATATACATAAACTAAAAGGTAAAAAAATAAAATACAAAATACAAAATGCCGAAATCAAATATGACTATTGTGGACCTGTCCCACTTTTATGCGCATGGGCCATAAGATCAAACCATATACATTTCCACCATCATCAAGCCTAATTGTGTGTCACCCAGACTAAAATGGTCAAGCCCGTTGCTACATCCAGGTTGGGCTACTGATATTTACCGCCAGGTCTATATCTCGCTTGCTGCGATAGCTACCATAGACTAGCCTCTAGCTCGTGGGTTCATTGGCCGGCCAGTTGAAACATTTTACGAAGGTTCTACAAACCGGGTTGGGTTGGTTTTAGAGCCTTTTTGCGTCTATTTTGTTTTTTTACCGGTTGTCGGCTGCTTTTTTTTTACCTCTTTTGGTTTTTATCAGTTTTCAACCATATTCTGTGTTGGATTTCATTTGCATTTCGGTTTTCTGTGTTGTTTATTGTATTCAAGTTTTTTTAACAGAAGATACTTTTTCTCATGCACATTATACATTTTTCATATACATCTGGAATATTTTATTATACACATTTAGCTTTTGTAAATACATTATTAATGTTTTTTGACGGGAAACATAGGAGCTTTATTGCATGAATGAAATTGTGTTACACTCAACCTGGAGGCTGCTTACAATGAAAGATGGGCAAGCGTTCATCCAACACTCCGATACCGCTAAAGATGTAGCATGTTTGGCACAAACAACGGTGCCATTGGCATCCCTACTAACATGTTGAACCTAAAAAAGAAACAAATCTATAGCTCTCTCCTTAATTTCCTCAAAGATAGGAGTCACAATAGATCCTGTATTATGACTCGAAAGCCAGAGGCTTACCACCTCTAAACAATGGACCTCCATCACCACGTGCGAAAATACCACAGTTGGGCAAAAATGACTCCTCCGCGTAATGCAAGCACTTTGACAATGAAAGGGTCGGTGACACCAGGTAGGGGCTTGCTCCATGCACAGAAGACAGGGAGGTGAGACCGCGCTACACCACCTCCTCCTCCCACCTGCATCAATGCATCTATCGCTCCATCCGTCTTGATTTTAACCCAGCTAGGTTCCGTGCTCGTCAGCCATGACTTGCACAAGTGCTAGGACTGTCTCTCGGAAGATCTAGAAGAGCCAAGTCCTCCCTTGCCCTCTTGACTGCATGTATAGGGTTATAACCATCCCCATCATGAGTCCAATGATTCCTTGACGACCAAATTGCATGCATGATCGTGATGATCTTACATCGATCCTTCATGGAGAACCTTGTATCAAGCACTAGGTCTCGTGAGTCGTGACCATGTGTCCGCATGCAGTGGCGGCAGCTTCAAGTCCAAGACCTCCCTCACTGCCGACCAAAAGCTTCTAGCATAGGAATAGTGCACTAGGGCATGCATTAGATCTTCATTCATTGCTTTGCAAATATCACACAATTATGTAGTCCGAATGTGACGGTATTTCATGGTGGCTTAGTCTGGTAGAATACCACGAAGAACTCTCCACCAAAATACCCGAACCTTTGGGATAACTTTGAGTTTCCAACGAGCGCCCACAACTGTTTCTAATGATGAAGTCCCCGCTATCGCCCCTTCCTCTAGAGCACGCAGCTCGTCGCGAGTCACAAGAGCACAATAAGCCGTTTTTATAGTGTATTCACCCATTTTCTCACAGGCTCAAGCCAAGAAATCTTCACAATCTCTAGATCGGATTGGGATGTTCAATGTAGCTTCAGCGTCCGGTGCAAAGAAGTTCCTTTTAACTAACTCGACGTCCTAAGTGCCTGTTTGAGTATTTTGAGTATTAATCAAATTCGAGACGCAATCTAAGGGGACATTCCTTTGTCTCCCCATAGGCTTGAGAGTAGAAGTAGTTGGGATCCATCTATCATTCCATAAAGAAACTGATTCGCCACTGCCGATGCATTTGCTGAGTCCCAGTTCCATCGCCGGCGTCCTGCTATAATGACTTTCCATGTGGCCGGCGTTGAGGAGGGTGCATGGACTTACATGAAGTCAGTATCCAGGAAATACTTCCCTTTCAAGACCCGCGCACAGAGTGAATTTGGGTGAGTTATGAGAAACCAGCCGTGTTTACCAAATAAAGCGAGATTGAACTTCTCAAACTCCCTAAACCCCATTCCAACTTGAACTTTAGGTTTATTCAAATATATGTTTTGATGTGTATTTTTCATGCACATTGTACATCTATCGTATACATCAGAAACATTTTGTATAAACCTTGAACATTTCTCAAATACATGATTAACATTTTTGAAATATACATTTTTTTATTTTATTAGATATGTGCGAAACATTTTTTTGAATGACACGAAACATTTTGTTTCAGCTACGTGAACAATATTTTTATGTTGCATAAACATTTTTTGAATGTAACGAACAAATTTTTGAAAGGCATGTGTATTTTTTCTAAAATGTCATGTACACCGTTTGAGCCCTACTAAACATTCTGTTGAATTATGCAAACATTTTGAATACATTGTATGAACACTTTTTAAAATGTCACATTCCATTTTTTGAAATGCCGGAACATTTTTTAAACATCACGAACATATTTTTGAATGTTATCAACATTTCCTAAAAGCTGCGTGAACATTTTGTAACATTTTTAATGCGCTGTAAAATTTTGAAAATAATAAGAAGTAATGTAACTTTTGAAAATATATATAAACAAAAGCAGAACAAACTCAAAAAGAAAAAAAAAAACAGTACGTAACGTGGCTAGTACTGTCCCGCAGTTGGCTAGTAGTACTGTCCATTTCAACCCGTCGACTGGAGCGACCCGAGCGGTTAGCGGTGCCCACCGCACTTCATTGACCGAATTCAAGCTCGCCATACGACAATGGCGTCCCGAGTGCGACCTCCAACCACCAGATCAATTGCACCAGCGGCCTGCGACGGCTACCCGCCATAAACCCCAGCGCCCAACCGCCCCGCCGTTCGAGCCCGGCGGCTATTGCCACTTCGCCAGTGGCCCGGTGCCATGCCACGCCACACCCGGCACACACGCCGCGACTCATGGAGGATGCCACGCCCACGAAACCCAGCACAAAAGGTTCCTCCGAGCCCGTCGTCCACTATGACGGCGCCAAGGCCAAGGCCAAGTCCAAGGCCGTCGTCCACGCCGACGCCGAGGACGGGCATGCCGGCGATGCCACGAGTCCTGCTCCTGCCCACCGGCCCCGGCTGCTGCGGTGCGCGTGCTGCGGCCTGGCCGCGCTCGCCGCGTTGGCCGCCGTGGTGATCCTCGTCCTGTCGCTCACCGTGCTGAAGGTCCGGGACCCCGACCTGACCATGGACTCCGTCGCCGTGCAACGCTTCCACGTGGGGTTCGCCGACGTGCCCGACGGCCGGCCGCCGCTGCGGATCAACGCCACGCTGGCCGCGTGGATCCTGATCCGGAACCCAAACTACGCGTCCATGCGGTTCGGCGCCAGCACAACGGAGATCTTCCTGGACGGCGTGCCGGGCCGCGTGGGCCTCGGGAGCGCGCCGCCCGGCGAGGCGTCGGCGCGGGGCTCCAGCAGGGTGCGCGGCGGCATGGACGTGTTCGTCGACAGGGTCGCACCGGCCGTGGTCCGGGAGGTGCTGTTCGGCGGCGGCGAGGTGCGGCTCACCAGCCGCACGGCCATGGACGGCCGAGTCAGTGTGCTCGGCGGATTGTACGGGCGGCGCACGGTCCGCGTGGCCATGCGGTGCCGCGTCGTGCTGCACGTGTCCGCGGTCGTCGTCGTCGCTGGCTCTCCTTCATGCGTCGCGGAGTTCGGTCGCTGACGTAGTCCAGACTCGTGTGGATGCGACGATGTGCCGTTGCTCTGCTCATACTAGCAGTTTCTCTTCTGTTGTTCAATCCTCTGTGCCTCGCGAGAAGAATCTGACACCATCTTTGTTTTTGTTATCGGCTTTGCTAAAAATCAGTTGAGTGAGACTTCGCGAAGTCTAAGTCGATACTATAATCCGTTGATCTTGCATTAAGATTCATGCAAACATTTTTTTTCAGTTTTTTTTTCTTCTTGCATACTAGATTGCTTGACTGAGACTTCGTGCTGAGACCTAGACACTCCCGTTATTATTTGTATGTTGAACGTTTAATCTAACTTCAGCGGAGTAAATTTTATATGATCAAAATCGTACTCCCTCCTTCCTAAATTAAGTGACTCAAAAATGACTTGTACTAAAGTTAGTACAAAGTTAAGTCATTTTTAAGTCACTTATTTTGGGACGAAGGGAGTATTATTTATCCATCAATCTATTTTGTACACACAACTGAATGTTTTCTTGATCTGGTCGATTTAGTCGCCGGAGAATTGGCGAGTCCAATCAAGGATGGTAGTAGGTCCGACTGTGAGATAAATATAATATTTCATTTTTCTTTTCACTTGATGACACCGTTATTACAATAGATGAACAATTATTCAGATTTGTCTTTCAAAGTTGTCAAGTCAATTGATAATTAGCCAATTCTCCCTCAATTGAGATAGTATTACAATTGATAATTAGCTAATTTACTATAACACTAATCTTCCTATAATTGGAGAACCCACATTCAATTGAGGTCTTCAATTGATATTGTGACACCCGATTTTGACTTAGTCAACAATTTTTCAAAGCCCTTTCATTTAATTATTTTATTTATACATGTATAACACTATAACCTTACTAATCTCCCTAGAATTGGAGAGCCCACATTCAATTCGGGCCTCCAATGTCATGACACCCGATTTTGACCTGGTCAACAATCTCTTAAAGCTCTCTCATTTAATTATTTTATTTATACCTCTATAACACTATACTCCCTCCGTTTCTGTTTAGTCTGCATATAAAGTTTGGTCAAAGTCAAGCTTTGTGAAGTTTGACTAACTTTATATTAGAAAATATCAACATTCACAATATGAAATCAATATTATCAGATACACCATGAAATGTATTTTCATACTATATAGTCATAGTATTGTAGATGTTCATTTTTTTATATATAAATTTGGTCAAACTTTGTGTAGTTTGACTTTCATCAAATCTTATACGCGGAGTAAAAAGAAACGGAGGGAGTACTTCTTAGTTTAAAGAGTCCACATTCAATTGAGGTCTTCAAAACTCCAATTAAAATTGGATCACCCGATTTTGACCAGGTCAATAACTTCTCAAAACTCTCTCGTTCAATTCTTTAGACAAATACATTATGCTTGCTAATGGGTTTGGTTTACGATTTTGACCGAACCAACAGTTTTTCAAATCAATCAACAACAAACGGCCTATAAAAACATATCTATCACGCCCATGCAGCCGTCGACGTAGAAATTTTCCCACATATATAAGGTTGTTTAGCATATAATATAGAATCACACCGCGAAAGGCCCATCAAATTACCGAATTATAAATAAAAATAAAACACACTATGTTATCTCCCCCACACATCAAACGAAATATTTCATTAGTTTCAAAATATAAGGGGTATTAGTTTTTTCAAAAGTCAAATTCTTCAAATTTGACCAAGTTGAGAGCAAAAATATCGATATCCACAATATTAAATAAAACATATGAAAATTCATTTAACGATGAATCTAGTCACAACAATTTGATACTATGGATTTTGATATATTTATCTACAAATTTAATCAAATTTAAAAGGTTTAACATTTTTTTAAAGTAGTACACATTATATTTTGAAATAAAATGATTAGGTTTTTTAAACTAATGGCGCAGCAAAGAGCGCACAGTCCTTCTAGTTCTCCATCAATTGAGATGGTATTACAATTATAGTAGACTAGCACATTTCTATGGCACGATGAATAAGGATTTGGTGGACATAATAGGACATCTGGCAATGTAAACACGATGCATTTAGTATGATAAATAACGTCGTTCAAGAATTCACTCGATTAATCAGCTAACAGGCCAGTTAATCTATACTCGTAGTGTGTCTGAATCGAATAGCACCTATTCTATCATCTGAACTTATCAGGCCGATTAATTGACCTGTTAGACCGACTAATCAGTTGTCAGTCCAGTTAATCCATGTAGGACCATTAATGGATGGGCAAACAAAGCCCAAATTTTTAGCCCGTAACCCCTTCCATCCCCATCCCACTCCTCAATAGCTAGGACTGATAATTTTACCTTATGTCTATGCTTTTTATATGTTGGCAGGTTCCTATTCAATCTAGCGATTAATTGTTGACCGATTAATCCAGTTAATAGGTTGTTTCACCGGTTAATCACTACTCCCAAACCAACCGGGCAGCTACGAGTTAACGATTTCCTAAACATTGAAAAAACATGCATTTAGTGCAGTTGACATCACTTTGTCATTTGGTTTCGTTAGATCTGTACTGCTAATTACCAAATACAAATACAAAAATACACTTTACATGACATGAAAATAGTGCATATACAATGCTCTATATGAATGCGACTACAATTTATTTATTTTATTCCCAATTATTGATTTTGAGAATTACTTATATTTTCAAATTTTTGCAATGGGATCCCTAAATTCGGCACATAAATAAAGATCCTTACCATGCATAAAAACAAAAAAATGCATAAAATTAAGGTGATGACTAGTATCATCTAACATTTCAAATGACCACATTCTGTCGAGGCGACTAAATTTATTCAAAAAAAATCAACATGCCATTCTTGTCTTCGTCCCTAACTAAAATATTTGTTGTGCTCGTCTTAGAAGAACATCAGTGACAATCTTGGTTGTGACCACATTGCTAATGATACCCCTAATAAATGATTGTTTCACTACAACAAAACAAACTGAACCTCTTCGTGAAGATATTTATGAGTTATGTACCCTCTAGAGCTCTCTACTAAGGTATTTAATGATTATGAAAAACAAGTGAGCGCTTCTAAGTACTTCATTGTTCATAGTGTTGTAGGTGGAATAATTTAATCCGCTGAGTAAAACATATTTTTTGTCAGATCTAAACTTGAAATAACTCAAATTAAATCTGAGATGAAAGAGCGAAAAAAATTAGATGCAAAATTTATTTTTGTAAGCGTATTTAACATGGAACATAAAATAAATATATTTAGCAAATATTTTTTATGTAATGATTTTTTAAGAATATTAAATGTGCATGTATGATTTATGATCTGATATTAAGTAAAAGAAATTAGTATAAATAAACATTTATCGAATTAACTACGTGTGTGTGGTCATGTTGTGTCCCATGGCATAGCTAAGATTCACATAATGTGTGTAAAGAAAAACAAATTAAGGACATTGCATATAAATTTGCAATTTAATTCTAGTCATTTTTTACTTTATTTGTGCAAATTGTACTAAAACTAATAACAATTCAAGGATGATTCTGGCGTCTTGGCGCAAAGTTGTAGGAACTGTTGGTAGGATCGTGAGTCATAGAATCATGACTACTGGGATCATAAAAACTTAGATTCTATGAGCAAAAGCGTAGAATCGGAGGGGCTAGTTTGGATCGTAAAGTCGTCAGATTCTAAGACTTGAGTCGCGATTCTGAAAACATTGCGTCTCGCCCAAGGCTGTGAGGGAGAATGCTGTCAGCTCGCCCGAGGCCGTCAAAGAGGATGCTAGCAGCTCGAACAAGGTCGTCTCTGCAGTCACCATGGTGCTAGTTTTAGAGTTGTTTCACTGTGAATCTTGGGCCTTCTTCTCTCATTTTTCCTAGAGTGGCCGTGAATGTGATAATTTGTGCTGGATACAAATGGTGTTGAATGTTTGCATTCAACGTGACATTACATAGCGTTGAAATTATGTCTGGTTGTCTTTGATGTAGCATCTCATGCATTTTCTCCACATTCTAGAATGAAGAAAATCTGCTGCTTTTTCTCAACATTCTAGAATGACGAATAACAAAATGTTAATTCTAATCTGATGCTTGTCTAACTGAGCTTGCCGACAGCCTACTTCTGTCTTATGATATTTAATTCTAATGTGATGCTTCTCTAACTGAGCTTGCCGACAACCGAGTACTGTTTTTTGACAGGCTTCTCAACTATAGGAAGTTCCCCTATGCAATCACTACTCCCCTGAATGTTTACTCTGTTGGTCCATCTTTATCCGCTTGCCAGATGCATTTAATTTGGCTGCATCAATTTGTTCCATGTAATGGAATGTGAGGAGTACAACTTTAATTCTTTTAATCACAGTCCACCCAATAGCGCTAAAAAAGCTCTTACTATAGGAAGAACTTCTAGAACCACCATCTTTCCAGGTGCTAAATTTATGCACAACTTCTATATGCATTTGAGCTCAAATCTTGCTACATATTTTTTATACCTACTTACCAATAGCTACCTCAGAACTTTGGATGCTCCAGCGCAATTATTGTGCCAAACTTATAAACCCAACTATTTGACAACATCTCCCCCTTTGAACTACAACTACCGCCTGTGCTTCTCCCATTGGCCTGAAACTTTCCAGAGTAAGTCAACTGAGTGACCGAAAACCAAATTGCATTTTCCATTAACCCATTCCAACTCTCGCCAAACGGCACAAACACCTACATTGCGTTATGGATTTTTTCTCACTGTGTTGTACACATTGGTCCAATTGCTGTCAAATTCCACCATAGCCTAAAATGACTCTGTGTAATGCTCGCAACATGGTTTTCCTCAGAAATACGCGACACATAGGGAATTCACGCGGTGACCACCTTATTGACATGCAATATTGGTGCACTGTGCCTCATCTCGAGCATTCCGGCCACCCCAGGCCATTACATGCCAGTGGCCCAGTGGCATGTCGCGCCACACACGCCTCAACTCATGGAGGACGCCACGCCCACGAAGAAATTCTTTCAAAATTTTATATGTCACACGGTGATGTTATTAATCCATATATGCATATCCCTTAAAATAAAATATCATTATTGCAACCAATTCCTACATTTTTTGAAAAGTTAAAACAGCAGGAGAGCCTCCTACTATTGCTATATTATCAAGAAACAGTTACAGGGTATCTTTATAAGTCCATGTTACAGAAGCAAGTTGCTGGGACCAGAAAAACAACAAAAACTACAAGTGGATGGTTGGGAGTAATCTGTCTATAAAAGCAGATTTGTCAGGTTTCAGTCTGTATTGGAGGATTTCTAAATCTGACTTGAGCATTCTAATCTAGTCCTGTTGTGTTGCATGTACTCCATCAAATAGGGCCTTGTTACACTGTTTCCAAATATTCCAAGTTGCCAGCATACAAATTTCTTTGAATAGGGGTTTATCCCAGTTGGACCTTGCAAGATCAAATTTTGTCTGTGTGTCTGACCCTGTGTCCCATATAATGTTGAGTTTGCTCCAACAACCAGTTGCAAAGGTGCATCTGAAGAAGAGGTGGTCATTTGTTTCAAGTATGTCATCATCACACAGCAGACATGAATGATCCTCTCCTATTGCAAAGTGTTTTCTCATCAACAAATCTCTTGTATTTAATCTGTCCTATTCTCTGCCACCATGTAAAAAAATTATGCCTTAGTATGCATTTTGACTTCCATATGTTTGTGAGGTAGCTGGGGGCTTGCACATTTCTGAAGAGATATCTATAGAACTTCTTGGGTTTGTATTCTACATCTCCCCAACAGTAAATCCATTCATCAGTTGACAGAGGTTCTAGGGTGAGTAGGTCTATTGTGACCATCAAATCATCAAGCCCCAGACGTGCCTCAATTGATAGAGGTAAGTGAAAGTTGGACTCTGGATTCGGGTCATTTTTAAATTGAGCCAGTGATGTGTTTTCATTGGTTGCATAGGAGAATAAATGTGCCACTGGTCTTTCCATAAGAGAATAGTATCACCAGCATTTGGAGTGCAGGTGGTAATTCCTCTGTAAATGTGTGATAGGGATAACACATCTTTCCACCAAAATGAACCACAACTTTGGACAGCATGTGGTGGTGTTGTATCATAGTATGCATTCCAAACAAGCATTACCCAGGGGGGTATCCACCTTGTGATAGAATTTGTGTAGAAATTTCAGCAATAGAGCCTTGTTTTGGATTTTTAGATGAATGATACCAATGCCACCTTTATCTTTAGGTCTGCACACCAAATCCCATGCTGCCAAGGAGTGAGTTTTTGCATCTCTATCAATTATCTTTCTCCAAAGGCAGTGCCTGCGAGCTCTATAAAATATATCAATAATGGTAGTTTAAGCACACACATTGCAAATGATAGTAGCGATGATAGGGCTGAATTTATTAGCTGCAATCTCTCTCCATAAGATAGCCAAATTGTTGTACTTGTTAATCTATGCTCAATTCTGTCCACAAGTGGCATCAGATCTCTCACCGTTGGTCTAGTTGTGCCCATTGGAAGACCCAAATATGTGAAAGGCATGGAGCCCACCTGGCAACCAAGGAGTGAAGCAAGGCCAGTGGCTGTATCATGGCTAATATTAATGGGCATGAGCTGTGATTTTGAATAGTTTATCTTTAAACATGTAATGTTGGCATAGGCATCCAGCAGCTGTTTAATGACCTGTATCTCTGCAGTTTTGGCTGGAAGAATAAGCAGTGTATCATCAACATATTGAATTACTGGATAAAGTTCTGAGGTAGGTTGTTCAATGGGCAATGACAGGTGTCCTTCCAACCAAGCTCTATTAACCATTGATAGTAGCAAGTCAGCTGCTAAGAAAAATAACAAAGGTGAAAAAGGGTCACCCTGTCTGACTCCTCGTTTGCACTGAAATTCTCTTCTTGGTACTCCATTTAATAAGACAGAAGAAGATCTAGAGTCCAAGATCATTTTAACCCACATACACCATCTATCATCAAATCCTTTGCATTTCAGCATGTTTAGTATGAAAGTATGATCCATTGTGTCAAATGCCTTAGCAAAATCAAGTTTCAGAATGACAATTTTCCTCACCAGACTGTTTGCATTGATGGAGAAATTCAAAAGCCCAAGCAAGGCTATCCTGGATAGTTCTAGATCTTATGAATCCATACTGGTTTCGGTGTACAATTTTCAAAATCCATTGTTGAAGTCTCTCTGCCAGCAATTTTGTTAATACTTTAAGCACACAATTGAGCAGAGAGATTGGTCTAAAATCATTGACAGTCTCAGGAGAGCTCAATTTTGGAATGAGTGTAATAAAAGAGGTGTTTAGGCAGCTTAAATTTATTTTGCCCTCCCATAAATCCTGACATAGCTGGTAAAAATCCTCCTTGATGATATCCCAACAAACCTTGAGAAATTGGCCATTGAAACCATCTGGTCCTGGTGCCCTATCTGCAGGAATTAGTTTGATAATTCTGTCTATTTCCTCATGTGTGAAAGGGGCAGATAGTTGTTCAAGACCCTCAGTGCTTTGAACTATGTCTTGAAGGTTAAACTCAGCTGATGTTTCTGCAACAATGCCCATTCTATTTTTGAAACATTGGAAAAAAGCTGCAGCCTTTTCTTCATGATTTTCAATAGTTGTGCCATCTGACATGTGCAGTGATGGAATAGCATTATACCTATATCTCTCCGTAGCCCTAGCTTGGAAATATTTAGTATTCTCTTCCCCTTCCACTGCCCATCTGTATGTACACCTTTTCTTCCAGTAAGCACTTTGGTATTTAAGCAGCCTCATAAAATGGTTTTTTAGATTTTTCCTGAAGTTGGTTCCAGGCAAAGAGAGCGTCCGAAGATCTTCCAAACTATCTAAATGAAGCAATTGTGCATTGAAATTTTCAATTAATAGTTTGAGCTTGGACATGCTTTTACTCCATTGTTTAGGGGCATATCTCAATCTTTTTAGTTTAGCAGAGATCTGTGTGGCACTAGACATTGCTTTAATTGGTTTACTCCAAGAGTTTTTCACTGTGTCCAAGAAACCCGAGCATTGTGGCCAAAAGCTCTCAAATCTGAATAAACTGCAGTGTGGGATAGATGTCTGAATGGACATCACACAAGGTATATGATCAGAGATAGGTTTAGCAAGAGGTTTAACCATAGTATTAGGAAATTTTGAGGTCCATTACGGGGTTGTGAAGAACCAGTCCAGCTGCTCAAGAAGATGAGTGTCCTGCATATTACTCCAGGTATATCTTCGACCTTTGATTGGTATCTCCAGTAGGGCTAGTGAGCTAATAATTTCATTAAATTTAATAATATCGTCAATATTACCACCTGGAAGATTACGGTTTTCCAAAGATCGAATGAAATTGAAGTCCCCCATGAAAACCCATAAATCATCTATTTCAATATTGAGGCCCTCAAACCATTGTGTGAAAGTATCTCTCTCAGGGCTATTACAAGGTCCATAAATATTTGTTAACAACCAGTTTTGATTTGATTGAACTGAGGTCATTTTCAATGTGAGAGCAAAAGGGAGTTTATGAATCACAATACCAGTGAACTGACTACTGCACCATATGATAATGAGCCCACCTGAGGCTCCCACAGAGGGAACAAATTCAAATTTATCAAATCTGCTAGGACAGCATTTTCTGATAAAAGAATGATCAAAATCCTCTTTTTTGGTTTCCTGTAAGCAAATGACCGAGCAATTTGATTCATCCACTTTGTTACGTAAAGCCAAACATTTGAAATCATCATTCATACCACGCATGTTCCAACATAAAATGTTCCAAGCAATAGACGACATCTAGCAAAAGAGGCGTGAAACAAGTATTTCAAATAAAAGTAGAATGGGCCAACAAGGCCAACTAAGGAGACATAACCACATCTTCCTGGGCCTCTTCATGGGCCTGCTCCTTCTGGGACATCAGAATCTCCACTGTAAGCTCCTCCCTGGGAATTCCACATTTGAGAGTGCCAATGTGCTGAATGGTGGTGATAGGTGTAAGTGGTGGGATCACCATGTCCACTGGAACAATCTCCAAGCAGGATCATCATTGTCACTGAAAACAGGGGAGCATCGTGGCTTCACATGAGAAACTTTCTTTTTTGTGTCAGCCATGGAAGGTGCTTTAAAACCCAGAAATCTAGTTGATCTGACACCCCTACGCAGAGTAGACACATCCAGTGGTGCCCTAGGTCTTTTCTTACGTGAGGTAGCAGTGTCAGTCTCCATTGCCATATCTTGAGAGCCTGAGAAAGAGGAACTGCCCTGAGGAAACTGTTGCACACATCAGCAGAAGAGGAGGAAGACAGTGAATTTATTAGGATATGGAACTTAGATGCCATGAAATCAGTGCATATTTCCCAAACTGCCTGTGAGCAGAAAATGGTCGTTGTCCCAGCTTCAAAAGGGGAAAAAGGAAACACTGAGTGGCAGGCTGAATCCACCAGCTGAAACACCCAGTACTGAATTCCTTGGGCTACATCAGACCAGTCCAAGTGAGAAGATCCTCCAATTCTCCTGGTACGAATAGCATTATAAAAGGAACTGAAGAAATCTTGCAGGCAAATAGGCAACTGCATTTCCAACACCATCTGATGGGAGTTTAACTGAATGAACTCCATCTGCCCATTATATCTCCCATGGAGCAGGTCCTGAGCAGCCTCTTCCACCAGCTGAACATGTTCATTCCATAATCTAAGACCATCAACCTGTCCAGAGTCTTCAGTTTGCACAACATCCATCATAGAAGGCCCCTCATAGCATGTTATCTGTCTGTATCTAACACCCTGATAAGGAGCAAAAACAGGGGGAAGGATTGGCCAAGCACCCTAGCCCTATTAAGGGGAAGCTGGAGCTGGATTTGGAGCAGCCTCCCAAGCATTATTAACATTATCCATTTGCTAAACCTGAGCATCATGTTGGGCTTGCTGAATAGCTATCAGAAATGGAGGTTGATCAGGATGTGGAGATGCACCCATGGGTGGCAGATCATCTTCATTACTCATCAGCCCATGAGTGGCATCCCTACCATTGAGAACATATACTGGAACAGTCCAAGATTGTCCCATGCCACTGATATCAGTAAATCTCTTGATAATTAGACTGTAGGGCACCAGAGACAGCTCATTTATCAAAACCCTAACTAAAACCCGAGACTTCTTGTGTCCAGGCCTGTGCCAAAATAAGCAACGACCAAAATAGGAGACGGCCTTGATGATATAGTGTTCAGTCTGATAATTCAGTGGAGAACCTAGTAGCATAACCCAGGCTTCCCTTTCTATCACAGGGCGTCTCATATTCGGTCCTTCATCATGCCTCAGAAGATAAAAAGTAGACACCTCATCTAATGCTTGTTCCCCCAAATCAATCATAGCATCTCTAATCAGCCTGTCAGTGAAACGGACTAAACCAACACAGAAAGGGTAAATCTCCCCCTCGATAGTCTCCGCATTGTGGTCCTCTGCCAAAACCCTTGTAACTCCAGCAAGCACCGCTTCTCTTTGCAAATCAGGGGGAGAAGGAACAACAAATACCAGGGCGTGTTGAGCATGATCAAGCGGCGGCTCGTCGACAACCACCATGTTTCTCTGCAGCCGGCCATGAGGGCTTTGTTGGATGTTCCTCGCCCCCGGGACGAACTGGTATGACATCACCGGGATGGTTGCCATAGCAAGGGAAGAGATCCGAGCGGTGGAGGATGACGAAGGTGCCTTCACTGGGAAGATTAAACCTGGCCGGTCGCCGGTCGGAGCAATAGAGGTGAGGCATTCTTGGGCACGGTGGTGGAAAAGCTCTGACTGTTTGTTAGCGATTGGACTTGAAGGAGACGGAATGACCGGGGTGGTTTCAGGAACCTGAGCAAACGGTGGGATACCCTTCCGCATTAAAGATTTAACCATCCAAGTTTGTTTCCGGAACTGACCCTGAGCCTCCGCGATACTCTATTTTGGTCGACATATTTTTCGCCGCTCCATTTTCTTATCAGTAAATGAACTAGTTGAATAAGAATAGTTGACCTCTTTGCGTTTCCATATCGTGGACTTGGAAGAGGCCCAAGTCCGACATTGCCAGCCCATGTGACCTAACCGTTGACACGAACGACAGCGCAGCCCAATAGTGCATGCCTTTTGAAGGTGACCGTGTGAAAGGCACTTTGTACAAAAATCATGTTGCGCGGTCGAGCCATTTGCAGATATGAGGCCATCATGCCAATCACACGTGTAACCAAGTGAGATGCAACGAGGGCAAGAAGTACCTGGGCAATTAGCAGCAATATGTTCTTTCCAAAAGCATGTTTCACATCTATACAATTTGGTGTAGATAAAGTTCTTAAAAGGAACCGACCTGATGCTTGTACACCTTTTGACCTGATCATTTGAATATCCTGCTTGCCATAAGTCCAAAATTTCCTCCAACTTAGACGTTGGAATAGAATCCCAATAGTTACGCTGAAAATCCGAACCCTCAAAGACTTGCTTGTTCTTCGCGGCCAAAACGGATTCCGAAAACCCCGGAACGCTGCCAAACACCAATGCACCCAAGGAAGGAAAAACCGTAGCTTGATCACCCGCACATGAAACCGTGGATGAATTAGCAATGAAACCCTACATCAACGCGTGTGGTAGGTTTTAAAGATCCATACAAACAAATTTGTAAAACTGAACCAGAACTACAGTTAACTCTTGGTGCACGAAGGTAATATTAAACTTTATACTTGATGAACCTTTCATAGCAAGACGAATAATTTTTAGATTTCGATGTACAAATTTGTAAAAGTAGCTTAAAATAAGTTAAGTTGCAGTCGAGTAAGACACTTTTTCTTTGAGTAAGACACATATGACATATAATTCGTAGGCTCCTCGAAATATGTTTCTCCCTTTGTTCACTATTATAATATTTCTAACTTTAGTTTGAATCGGATGCATATAGACGCATTTTAGTGCGTTTGTTCACTCATTTTCAGTTTGTCTGTAGTCTATATTTAAATATGCAAAACATTTTGTAATAATGAGTGGAGGAAGTAGTTCATTGTTTACTAGTTTCTCTGACACCGAGACGGCGACAAACTTCATAGTTTCCTAAACTCTCACAACAAACACTACAATTGTTATGTTCATGTGATGAACTAGCATTTTCATCTTGTATTGAGGTTCTTGTTTTTTAGAAACCTTTCGAAAAGCAAAGGTTCACCAGAAATTTGTTAATTTGTCTGATCTTCAGTCCAGATAATTAAAATTTGTGCAAAGAATAAAAAACTATCAAAAACATAATACTTACACTACATGGTATATAATTAAACTTACTGACATTGATATGTGTCCAGTCGGCATGCAGCCCAAGAGTATTGCAGTCACGTTCTCCAGTCTGTGAATAACATATCGAGATAATCCAATACCTAGTACTGCAAAAATCAAAAGCCAAATTCAGGAGCCCTAGTGCCTAGTGCTCTACGGTTGAAGAATAATTTAAAAAGTTAGATGGTTATTCTTTCCTCCTCCCTAGAAAAACTTTCATGAAATTATGTTTCCTTCTTGAGCTGGCGCGTATCTGCCTCGTATCCGATGACCTTTTAACCGTGGAGGTGGGGAGGACCTCACCCACCATCCCCACCCCCAGCGCTAGGATCTCCATTTTTGATGGTGCATCTAGTGTCGTCAGAGGGAGTGTGTAGGTGTGTCTCCGTAAGATCAGGCAGGATTCAGTCGGTACTGGCCTTCGATGCATATGTTTAGATCCAGTTTTTGTTCTAGTTCGTTAGTGTGTTTACATGTTTGATCCTTCCAATCTATGACTCTATTCAATGGTGATGGTTGCTGCTCTGTTGCGTAAGTCCTGGGGGATCTTACTACGATGACTTTCCAAATATCTACTACAACAAGGTTTTCCCGGCAACAATGGGGGGTGATGACGCGGCGCGCCTTCGGCCCATTTCAATGTTTGTAGTTCTCGCTAGATGGTCAATGAACCTATTTGTAATTTTTATTACCCCTGGTGTATTCTATACAACCATCATTGATCGTGAATAGACCGAAAGTTTCTCAGAAAAGTAAAAAAAGAATGAGAGATTTGAATTTAGAATTTCTAACAGAGCCACATTGGGTTGGAGGTCTCCAACCACTTTGTAATAGAGGAGCATCGGGTATGAGCAGAGAAGAGGCGGACAATGCGTGAATGTTATGTGTCTCCAATTGCGAGTGTTAAAGCATCGATCACTCACCGGGGGCGAGTGTGGGCCGGCCTTAGAGGAGCGCTCAACTACCGTTGGGCGCCCGTTTCGAGTACTGTACCGTACCGCTGGTCTCCAGTTTTAGGTAGTTTCTAGAACCTTCCACCCGCTTCTGGGCAGGTACCAAAAATTTTTTCCCCCTTTTTTCTTTAGTTTTCAGCATTGGTTTTCCCTAACTTTTCTATCTTCTGCATATTTTTCCTGGTTATTTTTATTTTTATTTACTTCTTCAAATTTGGAAACATTATTCAAATACACTAACTTCTTAAAATTCGTGAACATTTTTTACATTCATGAATAAATTTTGAATCTTTACATTTGTGAATACACAATTTTTTGAAATTAATGGACGTTTCTCAAGTCTTAATTTTTTTTGAACTATTTGGAATTCATAGATATTTTTTGAACTTCGTGGATTATTATTTCAAACAATTTTTTAGGTATATGAATTTATTGAATTTATTAACATTTTTTATTTCAGCAAAAATAATAACAAAAATCGTGATCAGTTTTTGTATTAATTAGCATTTTTTGAGTTTATGACGTTTTTTATCATCATTTTCTGTATTTCTTATCTTATTTATATATAAAAATAAATCTAAGCAAAATAGAAAAGTTGAAACAAAAAGTGAAATAAAACAGGCGTTGCATTCTCCCGCTATCTCTGCTTGCGCTTTTTGGGCCATGGCCATGTCGAGTTGGCACGTGAGCGACGCACACATTAGCGCCCCAGATATAGCAGCTAAACATGTGAAATGATTAATTAAGGGGTACCTTTTGCAGAGGTCACTCTCACCTTTCTAGGTTGTGACAACTGGTGTACTACACGTGTGTTGCTTGTGGTAACCTGGAAGTTTTCTTTTTCTGTACATTCATTATTCCAAACGTTTTATCACTAAAACTGTGCGTACAAATCACGAACCATTTTGAACGTGCGTCGAGATTTTCGAAACTAGATCCAATGCTAATAGGTTTTGATGATTTTTTTCAAGAAAATACGAGAAAAAAAAATTCGAGCCGGAAGCACGATTTTTCCCCACCTTTTCCGACTTCCGGCACAACCGTGACTCTCGCGGAAGAAAATATATATCTCCACGAGAAGCAAATCTATGCCTCTCGCCCATTAAAAACGCTTGCCTCTAAACCACATTTTTTACTTTTCCGAGAGGTACAACGATGCCTCTCTCCGAAGCAAAATAATGCCTCCACGAGAAGCAAATATGTGCCTCTCGCAGAAGAAAAACAAATGAGTTTTTTTCTCTTTCCGAAAGATACAATTGTGACTTCCGCGAAAGCAAATCTGAGCGTGCATGAATCTCGTGGAAGAAAAAAAAATGGTTTTTTACTTTTTTCGAGAGGCACAACTATGCCTCTCGCGGAAGCAAATTTGTGTCTCCACGAGGAGAAAATTTATTCCTCGCGCATGATAAAAAAAAGACCTTTTTTCTCGCAATTTTTTCGATCTCTTTTGCCCACGACCTTGGGAAAACTGAGCCAAAAAAGAGAAGCAAAAGAAAAACCCAACTAAAACACATTAATGCGTACAAAAAATATATAAAGAAAATTCGGAGGGAGCACCCAACATGTGACACGTGGTGGCACCCTTGAGGGACTCCCGCAAGGGGTACCCCTGAATTAGTTACGCTCCCGAAAACGCGAACCCACATGTCATTCGTATTTATGGTGTAATGAACAAAGGGTAGCGTGTGCGGGAGTTCCTATTCAGCGCGTCGTGCGCTGGGCGAAAGGTGCAGCGCGCAACCCCTTTCTACAACACACTTGAACCTGCGCCGGCCCAGATGCGGGGCGGGGATCCCCTATTTTTTTTGGTTCTTTTTTCTTTAGTTTTTTTTATGTATTTTCCTTCTTTAATTTTTTTAGGGATTTCAAGAGAAGTTTAGAATTTCAAAAACCTTCGATCATGTAATTAGTCTTCACTAATTCAACACATGTTCACACATTCAATAAAATTAGCATTTGTTTGTTTTAATGAACATTTTTTGTTTCAGATAAACATCTGTTGAATTTTGGTGAACATTTCTTAACATTAAATAAAAATTATAGGTATTTTAGGAACACAATTTAAATTCAATGAACATTGTGTTAAAATTTACTAACATTGTTTCAAATTACATGAACCTTTTTAAAATATTCATGAACATTTTTAATTCCATGAAAAATAATATTTCAATAAACCAATTTTGAATTCAAAAAAAGTTCACCACGATTTGAAGAACAAGCAGAATATTGAAAATAGTTCGCGTATTTAAAAAATATTACCGGATTTCAGAAAATGTTTGTGAAATTTGGGAAAAAATAGAAAATGAAAAAATGAGAAATGAAGGAAGAAAGTGTTTGTTAATAAAAACGAATACCCCCAGCGCACCACACATTACATGGGCTGGCTTTTCATAGGTTTTTTCCTTGGTTTTTGGAAGGTTCCCAAAACAGGTTTTTGCTTTGTTCTTTTTGAGTTTTCATTCAATTTTCTTCTAGTTTTTTATTCTTTTATTAATCGACGAATATATGTAGTTGATTATTTATTTCCAGAATATTTTTTAAATTTTGTGAGAATTTTATAATTTTGCTAAAATCCTTTTTAATCGAACTTTTTTGCAAATTCGCAAACATTATTTGAATTCTTAAATGTTTTTTGAGTTTGCGAATATTTTATAAACTTGTAATTTTTTTTAGATATGATAATAAGTTTTTGTAAATTCACGAACATTTTTTGAATTCTCAAACATGCTTCAAAGCCACAAATATGTTTTGACATTTTGAACATTTTTCAAAGCTATGATTATTGCTATTGATTTTGTGAATATTTTCTAGATTTGTGAATATTTTTTAATCGATGAACATTGTTTCAAATTCTTAAACATTTTTGAAATTGATGAACATTTATTTTTGAATTAGTCAAAAATTTGTGATTTTTATTTGAATATAAAAGGGGTTTACCCACCTCCGTTTATTATAACGAGACAACAAAACAAACCAACAACTATTCACAGCGGTCGGGCAAGCTAACTAAGGCACAAAACACCCCACCTGCACAAAGCATATGGATGGGTATAGAGAAGCTGTAGTGGTACGGAAAGGAAAAGGAAGAGGGATATCTGTTACATTTACATTTTTCCTTACATCGACATCAATGGGAATGAGTTCTCCAAGCAAAACCCCTTTGTGCCTTCCTCACCGGCATAGGCTATTTAAACGAGGCCACTCCTGGCGAAAACCGCACCACAACACATCTGTTTAATATCCTCCTCCTATGCACCAGACCTGCCATGATCGCAAGAGGTAACGCGTTGTGTGAGCCTCTCGACAGAGCAGACGCACGAGGTGGCCGCCCTTGCTGCAGGCTGGTAGAGCCACCGTGCCAGGCTGATAGAGACCGACATGCTAGCTAGCTCCTCAGAGGTCTCCAAAGATGACCCAACCGTGGAGACGGGCCCCAACCATGGAGCAGGCTAGGCGCACTTCAATGTCCCATGCGGAGGAGCAACCGACGCATATGTCGGTGTTCCAGGAGACGCAAGAGAAGGAGCAGTACAACCTTTTCCTTATCGAGTAGTACCGGTTGGCGGAGGGCCTAATCTACGGCGCGCACGAGCGGGGCAACCGTGGTGGACATGGTGGCGGAGAATCCAAACTTCGTCGCCGTTCAACAAGTGCTCAATGGGGACACATGCGCTAGCCGTCGTAGCGTGACAGAATGCGGTCGTGATGCAGCCGGACACGGAGGTGGCGCTGGTAGCGCAGGTGGTCGTGGACAAGAACGCCAGCAATTGTGCGTCCTACGCGACGCGATCGACGTTTCGTAGGCGCCAGTCGCACGACGAGCATGCCGTCCTCTTCACGTTCATCGTCGACCTCACGTCCACCAAAAACGGATAGTTCACGGACTCCAGTGAGTAGTGCATAAGAGGCGCAAGGCCTCGAGTCCCAAGTGGGTCTGTCTGTGTCCCATGTCTTGGTCTTCCTCGCCGACGATCACACCTTCACTCCCCGTGTCTCCCCGCCGGACATGGACACGGCCAACGCTGGAGAATAGGCGTCGTCGTAGGCTAGGTTTAGGTCCGGTCGTACATTTTTACCGAAAAATGTCGAGAATGTAATGAATGTGTTTCTGTTTACATGAAAATCAACTGATTTGCATGTAATTCGTCCGATTTACTGAAATTCGGTTTGAATTGTAAGCAGTCACGATAGGAAGGTCGGCTCCTGCATCACTATCCAGACGGATACGATGCCTGATTTGGGGTCAACGTTGGAGATGTACTTATGAGCAATTTGTAGAGTGCATGTTCGTAGTTGTCTAGTTGACCACCTATGATGGACAATCAACACTTTATCAAACCCCTAAAGAGAAGAAACATGGCATGGGCATCCGGCCTTTCTCCAGAGGAAAAAAGAGGCTCGTGAATTTTTTATCAACGTACACTTTGGGAAAGCAAAAGCAACATAGAGTATAAAAATGGCTTCTTCCTCGACGGCACAACGCCGCAAAGGCAAACAGAGTAGAAGATGAGGAGAATCATGGATACGGTTGTTGAATCTGCGATAATTGTGAGGTGTGCACTGCATGTACCACCACGAGGTTCATGCAACGGAGCCGTGAGAAGTGAGCACACAATCTCCATTGGATTTCCTTCCACGGGCGTGCGCCTGTGTCGTGTGTCCGTGACCATACGTAGACAAATGGAGAATTTCTTGATGCTTCTCCGGGGGACAATCGAATGAGCACGTACGTGTTAGTTGGCTGAAATCCCAATGACTAGAACATGCGTGAGCGTGATCCAAGAACCAGACTGCAAACACCGGAGAGTTGATAGTCCGGGTACAAAGTACAGACTCGTTGTTTAGTAAGTACTGGAGTAGTTGAGAATTGCCATGGACTTGGTTACTGAATCTATTAGGTATCCTGTGCACATACGTTGTACCACGATAAGATTCACGCAACAGAGGAGCGAGAGCAGAGCACAATCTCTCGACCTCGGGGAGATAAGATCTCTTGTCACTGCCGTCGTTCCCGGGTGTATGCGTATGTCTGTTACACGTGTAAATTTCTTAACATAACTTTCCCTCCGGGTCCGGGCGGCATTATGTGTTCGTTCATGCACCACAGGACTGCAAGTGAAAACAAAGGGTGGACCTCTGAGCAATCCGAGGCATGTGTGTCTAAGTGTGGCGTGGGCGTATGCTCTTATTTGCCCAGCAGGTCTCGCAAGTTGCAACCGCCGTGTCCTCCGGCCGCTGCGAGGAATCAACGGAGCACCGGTGAGGCCAAGCGGCAAATGGCTCGAAACCATTGGCGTTTCGGTCGCCTGCCGCGCGCTGTGATGCATATATACAACGGATGCAAATACTGTATGTGACTCATCCTTTCTTTAAATTATGAGGGTGATCTCACCACCTCAAGTAAAAAAGTTACCACAACCCATATTCTTCATTCATCCCTCGAACCAAACACTCCAATGGCTATCCTCAGCCACGTTTCATTCTTTGAACCAAACAAAACATGGGATAACCCCACCCTTCCAGCCAAACAGAAAAACGGGCTATCCCTAGCCACCTGGTTGGGGATACCCACAATCACCCTAGCCTATCCCTCAAACCAAAGCATTTTTTTTAAATAATACATTTTTTTTATAAATTACAGAAATAATATACAAATTTGAAAATTTTCAAAAATATGACCCAGTCGGCTGGGGCTAAGCCGACAGGACCTAATCGGTCTAGCCGTGGCCGACTGGGCCCAATCGGCCTAGGAAGAGCCGACTGCATGGCCTGCCAGCCGACTGCATGTGGCATGGCCCCTGTCGGCCACGGCTAAGCCGACAGGCCCCTGTCGGCCACGGCTAAGCCGACAGGCCAGTCGGTTGGGGCTAAGCCGACAGGCTGCCAGCTTTCTCCTTTCCCCCTGCCGACCAGCCCTTTCTCTTTTCTCCTTGCCCATACGCTGATTTAGACGGCGTTGTTTCCGAGACTTACGGCGCTGATTCCCACGATGCTCATTCCGAGGCCTGCTGCGCGGGAAACGGCTGCACGCGCGACAACGCTGCTTTTTTAAAGGATGCTGATTCCCGCTGCTGGTTCGAGATAGCGTTGCTGTTGCTGCGGCGGACGCGAGAGCAAATTCTAACGCGGTGTGCCGACACTACAGTGCCCGTATTCTTTTTATACACGATGCCATCTCTCTCTCGCAGACACAGCCTGTCTGCTCTCTCGCACACACACCCTGTCTGCTCTCTCGCACAGACACATTGTCTACTCTCTCGCGCGCAGACACTGCTCCCTCTCCTATCTTCGTCCATCGTTAATCCTCGGCGGTTTGACACTGATTGCGCTAACTCCGAGGAGAGCATCTGCACTGATTACGAGTGAGGTGACTGGAAAACAGCAGCGCACTGAGCCTCGGCGGTTCTATAAAAAGAGCTCTTCTCTGCCTCTTGTCCTCACAACATTTCTCCTCACTGCCTCTTCTCCTCACTGCTTGTTGTGGTAGCATTAACAATTCCGCAGTGATGGGTGATCCTCGTCCATTTTCACGAGAGGCATCTTGTGATGTCTTGATGGGTGCGGTTTCCATGAAGTCCGGGCTTCATGGAACTCCAGGTGTATCTTTCGATGAATTAGTTAGCAGTGAGAGTAATTTGCGGAGGTTGAGACAAACAGCTTGTCATAGTAGAAACACAGCGGACATTCGACTAGAACTTTTTCGGTTGCGTGCAAGGTGGGAAAGACTTTGTGAACTAATATATGAATCAGCGCGATTCATACGATCATTTGATGATTTAGATCATCATGTGATACATTTGCCAGTTGATGAATATATTGCGTTTCAAAAGGTAATTTAAATTTCGTATTTGATTTACATATTTAATATGTTTGTCGTTTTAATTCATTTTTGTTCATTTTGTGGTTTGTAGAGATACAATGTGGACGCTAAAGAAATGAACCACGATGTCAGTATGTTGGCATGGTTCAAGCTTTTATTTGGGTCTGTTCCGCCGCCGAAATATGTATCAACTCATGATGGCTCAAGCTCGAAGAAGAAGAAATGCAGCGACGCATCACCAAAGCCCGGTGATGATGGTTACTCTTCCAGCGATGAGTTTATGTCAGCCCCGAAAAAATCAAAGTCGAAGAAACTTGTTAGTGAGAATAGTGATGATGACTTTATGTAGTGTTAGCGAGAAGCACGATGTTGTCTTCATGTAGTTTGTGTGCAGTATTATTTAAGGTCAGTCGTACCGTTTAATTCAGATGTACTTGTATCTTAATTATCTATAGCACTCTCTCCGGAAATGGAACTCGATTAACAATGCGAATTAATAGAAATATGTCTCTCGCATACATAGGCAGAATATGTCTCTCGCATACATAGGCAGATATATGTCTATCGCATACATAGCTAGATATAAGTGACACACAAGCATCAGCCACGTCTTCCGCCTCGTCGTGGAGGTGGTGTCTCCAGCGTCGGCCACATATACCTGTGGGGTGGCCGGACGTTACGGGGAGGAAGCTCGGACCCGTCCTGGTCATACTGTGTTTCCTGTGTGGGAGGTGGTGCAGGAGTCGAATACATGTCCATCCACTCGTTGTGCTGCGACAAGTATTCCTGTGTGTTATGCCCATCTTCATGGTCACTATCCCACCTGGATTCAGACATAGACGCGTCATGTCCGGACATAGACGCCATATATCCGTAGCCTGCTGCGGGAGGGATGGAACATAAGTAATGACGAAATACGTAGTCCCAATCGATATTGAAAAGAATTAATATGAAGAAACATACCTGTAGGAGGGGGTTGCATCACGTAGCCTGGCGTGGGACCCTGTTGGTGATGCCACGCCGAACTACCAGCCTGGTTAGGACGTGGTGGCCTGGGCGTCCACTGCTCTGCTAGACGTGGACGCGGGTCATGTCGGTGTTGTGTGGGTCTACCTGACCAGTCGAGTGACGCGGCTGCTGCTGCTGCGTGGAGTGACGCGGGGGGCGTTGTACGGGCTGCTGATGAAGAACGTCCGATATTGTTCACGGTCATTGCAGATGAGAAGTCATGATTCCAAGAAGCAGGAATCGGGACCTCCTCTGCATTTTCTTCTTCATCTGACTCGTCAGAATTATCTGCATGACCACTATCAATATCGGTGTCTTCTTCTTCCATGATGTTCTGCATGTGCCCATCTACCTCGTCAGCGTCCGCCTCGCCACTGTAATAACCATCGGCATTTCCTCCTTCTACCTGACTACTCTGCCCTTGTTCGTAACCATCATCTCCAGCATTTGACATAGATAACATCATCCCGTCACTGCTTTGCCCAGGATCGTTACCACCCTGGCCTTCAGGCGCAATTACCTCATTCACAACGGGAAGCACTAAGGCACAAGGATTGCATCCCCTACTTTCGCAACCTTGTAACCAACGCACCCACTGAGAATCCCGCTCTACTGGTCTCAAATAGAAGAAAACATTCGAACTTGACCGGGTCCACAATGCATGAACACCCACGGTGTGCGTATCACTATTCAGCCCTAAACATGCTGTCACCCATTCTTTCAACTGACTAAGAGACCATGTTTGAGGGTCGGTCAGTGCCACCTCTATGTGCTCAAATTCACTCAGATCAACCCCAATCTCATTTGTTTGGACATTACCAGGACCGTAGAAAAATATGAACTTCACTGAATCAGACATCTCGGCTCACCTATAAAATTATTTAACATGGACAGACAACGAATATTAACGACATGGCAAACTACAAATATTCGCACTCCTAAATATTTGACAAGTACATATATTACGGAATATTAACGAAGCTAAATATTGAAACAACTTAATATATTATGGATATTACCGGAGCAACTAAAAATACCAACAGACCTAAATATTTGACATGCACATATAACACGGAATATTACCGGAGCAACTAAAATTACTGACAGACCTAAATATTTGACATGCACATATAATACGGAATATTACCGGAGCAACTAAAAATACTGACAGACCTAAACATTAATTTTTTAAAATATCTACAACTAAGAGACATTTCTTGACGACATAGTTATACCTTCGACGCGAGTGCCACTGCTTCTTGCTCCTCTCTTCAACTCAGCCGCACCTCCTCCTCCTCCTCACCACCTCTTCCTCCCCAGCAGCACCTCCTCCTCACCACCACCTCCACCATGGCTGAACCACCTCCACCATGGGTCCTCCTCCTCACCACCTCCACCATGGCTGAACCACCTCCACCATGGCTCCTCCTCACCTCACTTGTACGAGAAAAAAAACTATCCTATTGGAAAAAAAAATACCGTAGGCCGCCGGGGTTGGCTATGATCTACTCTTTCTGTGGGTTGGATGCAAAAATGGATGGACCAGCGAGGAGATCGACGCGGGGTTGCGAGAGACAGAGAGAGAAACGAGAGAGAGAGCATGCACGAAGAGGAAGAAGAAGAGCTCACGGGCAGGGAAGGAGAGAAGGAGAAGAGCAGGGAAGGGAGAAAAGCGCCCCGGCCGATTGGACGGCCTGTCGGCCACGCCCCGGCCGATTGGACGGCCTGTCGGCTGCGTCGGGGCCGACTGGAGCCCTGTCGGCTGCGCCGGGGCCGACTGCAGCTCCCCAGGCCGACTGACGAATCCAATGCGAGGGGCGACGTGTTCGGGCGAATCACAGGCTGCCACGTGGCCTGTCGGCTTAGCTCCAGCCGACTGAAACCTGTCGGCTTAGCCCCAACCGACTGGGTCATATTTTTGAAAATTTTCAAATTTGTATATTATTTCTGTAATTTATAAAAAAAAATGTATTATTTAAAAAAAATTGGCCAAACCAAACACATCTTTACTGGGTGGTCAGGTTTGAGTCCCACGGTAGTTCAACATCACTGCACCCACTCGCGAAGGTTTTGCAGGCAAATACAGTCTTGTCATCAGTAAATGAAGGAAAACCTCCATTTCATAACATAGTGTACATAGATTTTTCTTTTAAGTCAAAATTTACAAAATTTATCAGGTTTATAGATAAAACTATTTACATCAAGGATACAAATTCATATCATTAGGTACATGATGAGATATATATGTATTGTACTATCTCTGGCTTTCCCATAATTAAAATCTCGTATACTATTTTGGATAGTTTTGTAATGACTTAGGACACCTCTAAAGTCATTTGTTCTAGATTTCATTTCATATTACTATATGTATCTTGATCCAGGATTTTTTAATGCAAATTTCTCTGGTGTAATTAGCTTGAATCCAATGTGTGTTTCTTATCTAGGATAAAACCAAGTGTTGCATGTTTTAATACTAATATATTTGATAGCTGTTTTTTTATTTTTATTTTGTTATAGTTTTAATGTTAAACATTTGCCAAAAAATGTTAAAGATTACAATAAATGATAATAATGTTTGGAAATAAAATATATAATATAATTAATTGTCCCGTATGAATGCATTGGTTCGTCGACTACTTTTTTAAATAATCACTCCGGTCCATCATTCATCGCCCTTCATGAGTCACGTCATCCTTCACTATCACGGCAACTCACTTTTGCTCGAAGTAAGGGCGTATAAGGGCATCTCTAAGGCTGACCCGCAAACTCACCGCGACGGTCCGGACCGCGGAGGCCATCCAACGTGGTCCTGTATCGGTCCGCGGAGCGTCCGAACGTGATTTCTCCCGCAAACCGGAGACAAAAGTAGGGGAGGTTTGCGGGAGTCCGGACACAAAAAACGTCGCTATCGGCTACCCCTGGCCCACCCAAAACCCTTCCTGGACACCCGTCACTCCATCCTCCTCATTTTCTCTACTTCCTTCTTTCTCTCCTCCCTTCGCCGCCGCTCCACCACCAAGTCCACCACGCCACACCCCTGCCGGAATTATGTGTCTCCGTCACCCTCCGGCGTTCCAGCAGGGCTCCCCGCCGCTTCTCCTCCATCTTCGTTCAGCTCCTGTCCTCCGACCGCCCCGCCAGATACAATCCTCTACTGTTGTTCTCACCATGCCCGCCAACTGTTTGATGAATTGCCGGAGCTGAAAACAATTGTCCCTTCTTCTTTCTAGAAATGGATTTGAATTTGGAGTACATATACGAGCAGAGTCGTCTGACGGCTCATCGGACGAGGAGAACTACTTCGATGACACGGCGATGATGTAGTTGGTCCTTGAAGATGCGAAGCGTGCGGAGGAGCATGTTCTCAATTTCAAGGGCTCGATCAAGGGTCATCGAGTTCTCAACCGCAACAGGACCCGCGAGAATTTGACATTGATGGCCGACTACTTTGCCCCCGATACACTATTCGTTGACCATTTTTGCTGGCGTTTTCGGATGCGCGGGAGTGTCTTCAATCGTTTGTACCATGGTGTCCGGTCATAAGATGACTACTTCATCCTGAGGAAGGACCCTGTGGGAACCAGGCTTTCTCTGGTTACCAGAAGTGCACGGCCACACTCCGGATGCTTGCATATGGCAAGGCCGCCAATTCGTTGGATGAGTACCTACGGATGTCTGAGAGCACCTGCGGAGATGCCATGGTCAGGTTTGCAGCTACCGTGGTTGTGGTGTTCGGATCTTAATACCTGAGAGAGCCAATTGTGGCAGACACCAAAAGGCTCTTGGCAATCTCAGAAGCAAGAGGGTGGCCAGGTTTACTTGGATCTCTTGACTTCATGCATTGGAAATGGAAGAACTACCCGAAGGCTTTGCAAGGGCAATATCAAGATCATGTTAAGAAGCCCACCATCATTCTTGAAGCAGTTGCATCACATGATGTTTGAATTTGACATGCTTTCTTTGGCATGCCCGGGTCCCACAATGACATCAATGTGCTGCAACCATCGCCGTTGTTTGCAAGGCTGACTGAAGTAAAAGCTCCTCCTTGCCACTATACTGTCAATGGACATGAGTACAACGTGGGTTACTATCTGGTTGACAGTATCTATCTTTCATGGGCTACCTTTGTCAGTACCATCTCTAACCCAAAAGGCCAAAAAAAAAAGCCTCACTTTGCCCAAAGAAAAGAAGCAGCTAGAAAGGATGTCGAGAGGGCATTTGGAGTTCTGCAGGCCCATTTTGCAGTTGTTGGTGGACGTGCAAAACAATGGGATCAGGAGACCTTGTGGGAGATGATGACATGTTGTGTGATCATGCACAACATGATCGTCGAAGATGAGGGTGACGATGCTGCCGCAGGTCTGGAATTTGAGAAGATGGGTGATCCTATCCAACTTCCGGAATAGAATCCGGCCACATTTGAAGAGTTTATTCAAATGCATCAACAAATTTGACATCGACCAACTCACGAGTAGTTGAAGGAAGATTTGATTGAGCATCAATGGGCGTTGAAAGGGGAGAATAATGTTGGGATGTAATATTTGAACTTTTTAAATTTTGAACTAGTGCTGCATGTGGCTATTTTAATATTTGTACCCTTTGCATGCGGCTGTTTGATCGTGAGGACTTCAAAAAAAAATATGAAAGACCGAATGTATGCGGCAAGGGTTGGATATCGGCCTCCCGCATCCGTGTCCGCGGACTGGTCCCCCTGTCTGCGGACGGATGCGGAAGAAAATTTGCGGGTCAGCCTTGGAGAGACCTAACTAGGCTTTTTTTTAGGGCATCTCTTTGGTATTTTGGAATTTATCAGTTTGCAATGTTTAGATGGGGATCGTGGGTGGTGTTGGCTTATCGAAACTGAATGTGTGCTCGCTTGATGTGGCATTTTGAATCAATAAAACTGCTCGTTATTGAAAAATGAATAACCAAATAAGGTTGGCCTCGCTACGCACGCATGCTGCTAAACCAGGGAACGCGTGACTCAACCACCATGCACCAAACACAGGTCCACGCACATTGCCATCACGCACACCAGGAACCGCACGGTACAAATCACCGCACGCATCGTCGCAGTAGTCAGAGTTGAACACAACACACACACCCGAACTCACAAATCCTTGCACGAACCAACCGATCCATGGCGCCATGCCGAGCCGCCGTCGTGAAGACGAGAGCGGTGTGCGTGCTGCTGCTGCTGCTCATCCTCCTGTCGGCCGATGTGCGGCCGCAGTCCGTGGACGGGCCGGCGCCGCCAGCTCCTGAGGTGGCCGCGACGATCGAAGCGGATGCCGACGGCCGCGGCAATGCCACCCGCGGCGGCGGGAACGCCGCGAGGAAGGTGTTGAGCACCATCGACTGCCAGATCTGCGAATCGACGTGCCGGGTCAAGAGCCTCATCAACAACCTCTTCCAGTGGGGCACTTGCTACCAGCGCTGCAAGGCCGACAACTGCAACGACTGGTGTAGGTAGTCCGTAGTCCTCGGTCGAGCTAATGCGCCGGCCGATGCATGGCACAAGCATGGGCCGCGAAATGGATCCCAAGTACAGCCGGGGGCTACATTACTATAGATGTCCTTGTATCCCGGCCATGCTAAAATTTTCGCTTCATCGCCTATATATGAAGAGGACGCTGCTATTTTAATTTTATTTACTTATAAACTTGACCTCAGTGCAGACGATACAGACGTTGACGCTCACAAACACTTGCACATACACTCGTTCCTATGAATCATTCATATGAATTCACGCACACCCTAAGTTGTTGAGCACGGTTTCATTTACAAGTAGAAACATGAATGTTTTCTTGCGTCTTCGTTCTAGAAAAAGCATGAAACGTTTTATTGTGTCTTCGTTCTAAAAACACATGAATGTTACTAGTTTTATATTGAGCTGTGCGTGAAAGTCCTATTTTACCCCCGAGCTCAAATGAGCTCGGAATGAACAGTAAATTAAAAAAAAATGAAAATATAACAAATTTTACCCCCGAGCTGAAATTTTTTGGTGGCAAACATTAACAAATTTTCTGCAGGCTTACAAATTTTCATCATGAAAGAACATTCGCGGAAGTCGTGGCAAAATAACAAAATCAGCACTCCAAAATGCTTTTGAAAATAACACTTTTGAAACATCGTTTTTTTTTCCACAAATGTTTTTTCATGATGAAATTCTGCAAGCATACAGAAAATTTGTCAATGTTTGCCAAAAAGATTCGGAATCTTTAAAATTTTGCAAAATTTATTGTTCACCCGAGCTCATTTGAGCTCGTGCTGAGAAACATCACGTCCATGCGCGAAACCAACAAATCAGCTAGCCTATGTTTTTCCTTTCTTTTTTGCTCCCTACGTTCACAAAATATATACTCCAACACAAAAAAGCTAATTGTATATAATTAATTATTATCTCTAAGGCTCATTAGATTTAGAGGATTCCAAATTTCCAATGGTGTTTTCCCCCATATTTAGCATTCGTTTCATAGGAATGGAGATAACTAGATTCTTAAGGATTGCATTCATATTGGCCTGATTTCTAAGGGTTCTTAACATGAGGTAAGACCTCATGAAAATATCTCAACGAATGAAGTTAACACGGCACTCCATTTGTTTTCCTTATTCTATCATGTAAACCAAACAAGCACCTATTGGGTAAACCCCATAAAAAATGCACACGTTCTCACTGTGGTTTGAGTTGCTATTTATTCGGGGAATGTATGTACAAATTGTAACGTGTAATTGGGACGTGGGATATCATTTGTTTGTTCTTCACTAGAATCAATCGTGCCATGAAATGTGTGATTCAACCACCTTCCAACAACACAGGTCCGCGGCCGTGGCCATCACGCACAAAGCACCAGGAATTGCAAGTACAAATCCCCGCGCGCACTACACCCTCACTTCGCTCGCGCAACCACACATCGTCGTCGTCGTCGACATTACACAGACCACAAACCCTTGCACGAGCCGACCAAACCATGGCGCCATCCCGGGTCGCCGTCGTGAAGGCGACGAGAGCGACGTGCATGCTGCTGATCCTGCTCCTGTTGGCCGACGGGCGGTCGCGGTCCGTGGCTGGGCAGGCGCCACCCGCGCCCGAGGAGGCCGCGACAATCGAGGCGGATGCCGACGGCCGTGGCAACAGCACCCGCGGCGGCGCCAGGAGCGCCGCGACGACGAAGGTGTTGAGCACCATCGACTGCCAGGTCTGCGAGTCGACGTGTCGGGTCAAGTGCCTCATCAACAACCTCTTGCAGTGGGGCACGTGTTTCCAGCACTGCAAGGCCGACAACTGCAACGAGTGGTGTAGGTAGCCCTCCGTCGAGGTAACGCGCCGGAGGATGCATGACGCGCGCATGGATCCTAAAAGAGGATGTTCGTTTTTTGCGATTCATGGTGTTGCTTTGAATACAACAAATCAGCTGCTCCATGGTTTCTTTTTTATATTCAACGAATATATAGAGATATATATATTCCACATTTGTGTATATACTTATCCTCCATTGGCTAAAGTTATTGAAAATGACGCTGTTCTTGTTATTGGAAATGACGCTGTTATCACTGTAGTTTAGGTTGTTCTCTTTTTCGTGAATATGCGAGCAAATTGTAAAATGGCAGTCCGGAATGTGTGATGTCATTAGTTTGTGCTTTGCTAGAATCAGTTGTGTTGACCTAATTGAAACTAAAACCATGACACTTATTTTGAATAGGAGGAACTACCAAACAAGGAAATGTGTGACTCAACCACCATGCACCAACACGAGCTCCACACGGCGGCGAAGCCACACTTGAGCTGGGCCGGTAGTCAATTGACTACATAGCTTTTTTGTTGCAAAAACAGCATACAACACGCATAGATAGTAGAAAATGATCTTATGAATGCATACATCTTACGACACGACGATTTGGTTGGCCACACACATTGCCATCACACAAAAACACCATGAGCTGCACATAATATTCACCGTGCATGCCGAACACTCGTTTTCAGCGCGCTGCGGACCACACACATACAAACATACAATCTCTAGCATGAACCGACCGATCCTTATGCCGCCATGCCTGGCCGCCACCGTGATCACTAGAGCGACGTTTGTGCTGCTACTTGCGCTCCTGTCAGCCAACCTTGGGTGTGAAATAATGGGGGCTGACTATTTCTCAGGTGAGTGCATATTTTTTCCAGCATCAACCACCTCTTTTTCCTTGGTAACGAAAACAAAACTAAATAAACACAAAACTAAAATTAAAATGAAAATAGAAGCTAAGAAAGAATGCATTGACATTGGTATAATACAAAAAGAAGAAAGAAAGTGAAAAAACATAAAACAAATAATGGACAAAAAAATTAAGCAAAAATTGCGCAAATTGGTAAACATCTCATTTTGCCGAGTAAGGATCCTAGTGCTTTTTTTAGATCTTGCTCGAATCTGATTTTGTATTGCAACCTTTTACAAATTAGTAGCAAAACATCTTAATATGCAACTTGAACAATACAACACCAATCAAGTCAAATGTGACATGCAAAATATCACTATGTTAGGACAAATTAGAGACTCATTGTGTGGAGATAGGGGTTCTAATTGAACTAGAAGAACTTAATACCAAAGCACCAAGAGAGAACAAGAAACTGTAGATTTTCAGTCATTGGTAGTGTCATAGATGGGGGCATAGAGAGCTCTTTGTTGGTGTTGGAGGCGAGCATGCGGCGGTGACTTGGACCCTGCGGCGGCAGAGGCTACTCGAAGCTGGCAAAGGTCGGGGGCGACAAGTAGGTGGTAGGAAAGGAAGGCGGTGTAATCCAATTTATTGAAGCATAGAGATGTGAGATTTAGTTTTCAGGCTGTACCTAGTACAAATCCAATATAAAAAATAAAGAACGGTTTTGGCGACACTTTAGTTTAAAATATATATTTTTTGTTTGCGGAATCATGTTTTTTATATTGTAATATCTTTTAAATATTTTTCAGTGTGCACTTAGCAATTCTTGTTTTAGTATCATGGACAATAATTGTTCTATTTGTTTTAGTTGACTATATAGAATGGCTTCTAGCATGCATACCCATCAAGCAAACCCCATGGGAGACCAAATTTAGAGCGGTCGCGCCCGAATAAGAAAAGATCAATGAGAAGCATGCATGAATGCATGGACTTCCTCACTGATTATACTCCCTCCGTTCATAAATATAAGTCTTTCAAGAGATTTCATTGCGGACTACAGACAAAGCAAAATGGATGAATCTACAATCTAAAGTATGTTTATGTACATCCATATGTAATCCGTAGTGGAATCTTTTAAAAGACTTACATTTAACAACGGAGGAGGTATTTGTGATAAGTTGGCCGATGCATGTATACACCGAACCACCACGCACAAGATGCAGGCACGCAACGGAACCGCGGGAGCTGGATACACTAGTAGAAAACAGGTCTTCCGTTTCAACCTTTAGTCCCGGTTTGGCTTTGGACCGGGACTAATGTGTCCATTAGTCCCGGTTCCTACGGCTAGGAGCGGTCGGGGTGTACGGGCCTCATTAGTCCCGGTTTATTCAAGACCTATAGTCCCGGTTTGTATCACAAACCGGGACTAAAGGGGTGGTGGGAAGCTTGTGTCAGCCTGGGGCCTTTTAGTCCCGGTTTGTCTCGCAAACCGGGACTATATGTAGACCTTTAGTCCCGGTTTGTATAACGAACCGGGACTAAATCTTTCCCTATATAAACCCTTCGTCCAGCCCGACTCCATTTCTCTGTTTTCTCCATTCGAATTCCCCTCTCTGTTCTTCCCCTAGCTCGAGCTTCTCCCTCCATTTTTTGCCAAGATTTGTCAAGATTTGAGGCACCCCAATCCATCCAAGTGTCCACAAAGGTTAGCAACTTTGTCCTTTCATCTCTTATTGCTAGATTAGCTCGTGCAATGCTTTATAAGTATAGTGATTTGTGGGTTTTAGTTTGGGTGTAATTATGTGGTAGTTTTTTTGATTTATATGCAATTTGAGCTCAAACTAACTCCTTAGTTTGCATATGTGCAGGTGTGGTTTACTTAGTGTGCCTCCCCGTCCCCGTCCTAACCACCGTCGATCGCCTGTACCATCCCGTCGCCGGCACCACCTTAGTGAGCCTCTTCTTGTGTTCTTATCACTTTTATTAAAAAAATCGTATTTGTATGATTTAGATAGTTACTTGCATAATTTTCTTACTTGTATGATTGTTGTTATATATAGTGCCATGGTTATGATATCCGTGCCCGTCGGCCCTCGTCCGGTTTACGATTCGGATGTGGTATATTCTTTTTTATAACTATTTGTTGCATTTCGTGTTAATGACAATTATGCCCATCAAGTTGACATATATATTTTTATCTAGGAGGTAGTTGAACCGGAAATGCCAACCGACCCTATTGTCGAGAAGTTAAATTTAGTTGAAAAAGAAAACGAGGATTTGAAAGGAAAATTGAAAAGAGTTGAAGAAGAGAAGATGAAATTGGAGTTGTACGTTGCCGATGCCGTCGATGATCACAAGATCAAGATGGATGCAACGCTTGAAGATTAGAAAGATTAGAAAATATGCCATTAAGAAAGAGGCTTGGTATCATTATGTTGTTGGATCAATTGCTACCTTAGTTACGATTTTGATCGCATTTGTTGTTGCATTTAAATGTTTTATCTAGATAGTTGTATGTTGTTTTATGAGAAAATAAGTGTGTATGAACTTTATGTATGAACTTGTATTAATTTGGTCTTTTCGGTGTTGTGTAATGAAGATGAACCGGCAATGGATGTACGATGACCGACGCTCTCCCCGGTTCATTAATGGTGTGCAGAGTTTTTTGCGTGCGGCTGAGGCAAACAAGCGGGATGGTTTTATGTGTTGTCCATGTGGTGTGTGTAAGAATGATAAGACTTACTCTAGCTTAAAACAGATTCACGTCCACCTGTTTACGTCCGGTTTCATGTCCGGCTATAATTGTTGGACCAAGCAAGGAGAAAGAGGGGTTCTAATGGAAGAGAATGAAGAAGAAGAGGATGACGACAATTATCCTGGGTGTCCTGAATATGATGGTACTACAATGTGGGAAGAGAATGAAGAAGAAGAAGCTGAGGCATCAGATGAGCCCGCTGATGATCTTGGTCGGGCCATTGCTGATGCAAAGAGAAACTGCGAAAGTGAAAAGGAGAAGTTGAAGTTGCAGCGCATGTTAGAGGAACACAAAAAAGGGTTGTACCCAAATTGCGAAGATGACAACACAAAGCTCGGTACTACACTGGAATTGCTGCAATGGAAGGCAGAGAATGGTGTATCTAACAAGGGATTTGAAAAGTTGCTGAAAATAATGAAGAATAAGCTTCCAAAGGACAACGAATTGCCCGACAGTACATACGAAGCAAAGAAGGTTGTCTGCCCTCTAGGATTGGAGGTGCAGAAGATACATGCATGCCCTAATGACTGCATCCTCTACCGCGGTGAGTATGAGAATTTGAATGCATGTCCGGTCTGCAATGCATTGCGATATAAGATCGGTCGCGATGACCCTGGTGATGATGTTCAGGGCGAGCGCCCCAGGAAGTGGATTCCTGCCAAGGTGATGTGGTATGCTCCTATAACACCACGGTTGAAACGTTTGTTCCAAAACAAAGAGCATGCCAAGTCGTTGCGATGGCACAAAGAAGACCGTAAGAAAGACGGGAAGTTGAGAGTACCCGCTGATGGGCCGCAGTGGAGAAAAATCGAGAGAGAGTGGCCGGACTTTGCAGATGACCGAAGGAACTTATGGTTTGGTTTAAGTGCAGATGGCATTAATCCATTTGGGGAGCAGAGCAGCAAGCATAGCACATGGCCTGTGACTCTATGTATCTATAACCTTCCTCCTTGGTTATGCATGAAGCGGAAGTTCATTATGATGCCAGTGCTCATCCAAGGCCCTAAGCATCCCGGCAACGACATTGATGTGTACCTAAGGCCATTAGTTGATGAACTTTTATAGTTGTGGAATAAAAAAGGTGTACGTGTGTGGGATGAGCACAAACAGTAGGAATTTGACCTGCGAGCGTTGCTATTTGTAACCATCAATCATTGGCCTGCTCTTAGTAACCTTTCAGGATAGACAAACAAGGGATACCATGCATGCACGCTCTGTTTAGATGAGACTGAAAGTATATAGTTGGACAAATGCAAGAAGAATGTGTACCTGGGACATCGTCGATTTCTTCCGACCAAGCATGCCTTAAGAAAGAAAGGCAAGCATTTCAAAGGTGAGGCAGATCACCGGAAGAAGCCCGTCCTTCGTACTGGTGATGACATAGTTGATATGGTCAAGGATTTACAAGTAATATTTGGAAAGGGTCCTGGCGGACAATCTGTTCCGACTGACGCTGAGGGACGCACACCCATGTGGAAGAAGAAATCTATATTTTGGGAGCTAGAATATTGGAAAGTCTTGGAGGTCCGCTCTGCGATCGACGTGATGCACGTGACGAAGAATCTTTGCGTGAACCTGCTAGGCTTCCTGGGCGTGTATGGGAAGACAAAAGATACACCGGAGGCATGGGAGGACCAGCAACGTGTGCACGAAAACGAAGGCATGCATCCAAAGCAGTATCAAGGTCCTGCCAGCTACGCTCTTACCAAAGCAGAGAAGGAAATCTTATTTGAATGCCTGCTTGATACGTCCATTTTGCATCATGCTTTTATATTGATATTTATTGCATTATGGGCTGTTATTACACATTATGGTACAATACTTATGCCTTTTCTCTCTTATTTTACAAGGTTTACATGAAGAGGGAGAATGCCGGCAGCTGAAATTCTGGACTTGAAAAGGAGCAAATATGAGAGACCTATTCTGCACAACTCCAAAAGTCCTGAAAAGTTACGGAGAATTATTTTGGAATATATAAAAAATATTGGGCGAAAGAAATACCAGAGGGGACCCACCAGGAGGCCACAAGCCTGGGGGGGGCGCCCCTATGGCTTGTAGGCCCCCTGGCACCCCTCCGGTGCCCATCTTCTGTTATATGGAGGGTTTTGACCTGAAAAAAAATAAGAAGAGAGCTTTCGGGACGAAGCGCCGCCGTCTCGAGGCGGAACTTGGGCAGAACCAATCTAGGGCTCCGACGGAGCTGTTCTGCCGGGGAAACTTCTCTCCCGGAGGGGGAAATCGAAGCCATCGTCATCACCAACGATCCTCTCATCGAGAGGAGGTCAATCTCCATCAACATCTTCACCAGCACCGTCTCCTCTCCAAACCCTAGTTCATCTCTTGTATCCAATCTTTGTCTCAAAACCTCAGATTGGTACCTGTGGGTTGCTAGTAGTGTTGATTACTCCTTGTAGTTGATGCTAGTTGGTTTACTTGGTGGAAGATCATATGTTCAGATCCTTAATGATAATTAATACTCCTCTGATTATGAACATGAATATGCTTTGTGAGTAGTTACGTTTGTTCCTGAGGACATGGGATAAGTCTTGTTATAAGTAATCATGTGAATTTGGTATTCGTTCGATATTTTGATGAGGTGTATGTTGTCTCTCCTCTAGTGGTGTTATGTGAACGTCGACTACATGACACTTCACCATTATTTGGGACTAGGGGAAGGCATTGGGAAGTAATAAGTAGATGATGGGTTGCTAGAGTGACAGAAGCATAAACCCTAGTTTATGCGTTGCTTCGTAAGGGGCTGATTTGGATCCATATGTTTCATGCTATGGTTAGATTTATCTTAATTCTTCTTTCGTAGTTGCGAATGCTTGCGAGAGAGGTTAATCATAAGTGGGAGGCTTGTCCAAGTAAGGGCAGCACCCAAGCACCGGTCCGCCCACATATCAAATTATCAAAGTAACGAACGCGAATCATATGAGCATGATGAAAACTAGCTTGATAGAAATCCCCATGTGTCCTCGGGAGCACTTTGCTTTATATAAGAGTTTGTCCGGGCTTGTCCTTTGCTACAAAAAGGATTGGGCCACCTTGCTGCACCTTTGCTACATTTGTTACTTGCTACCCGTTACGAATTATCTTATCACAAAACTATCTGTTACCGATAATTTCAGTGCTTGCAGAGAATACCTTACTGAAAACCGCTTGTCATTTCCTTCTGCTCCTCGTTGGGTTCGACACTCTTACTTATCGAAAGGACTAGGATAGATCCCCTATACTTGTGGGTCATCAAGACTCTTTTCTGGCGCCGCTGCCGGGGAGTGAAGCGCCTTTGGTAAGTGGAATTTGGTAAGGACAAATTTATATAGTGTGCTGAAATTTACTGTCACTTGTTACTATGGAAAATAATCCTTTGAGGGGCTTGTTCGGGGTATCTTCACCTCGACCGGAAGCACAAAGAGTTGCTCCTCAACCTACTAAATCTACTGAAAATATTTATTATGAAATTCCTTCGGGTATGATAGAGAAACTGCTAGCTAATCCTTATGCAGGAGATGGAACACTACATCCTGATTTGTACCTGATCTATGTGGATGAAGTTTGTGGATTATTTAAGCTTGCAGGTGTTGGAAATATGCCCTAGAGGCAATAATAAATTGGTTATTATTATATTTCCTTGTTCATGATAATCGTTTATTATCCATGCTATAATTGTATTGATTGGAAACTCAAATACATGTGTGGGTACATAGACAACACTGTGTCCCTAGTAAGCCTCTAGTTGACTAGCTCGTTGATCAAAGATGGTTAAGGTTTCCTAGCCATTGACATGAGATGTCATTTGATAACGGGATCACATCATTAGGAGAATGATGTGATGGACAAGACCCAAACTGTAAACGTAGCATTTGATCGTGTCAGTTTATTGCTATTGTTTTCTGCATGTCAAGTATCTGTTCCTTTGACCATGAGATCATGCAACTCACTAACACCGGAGGAATACCTTGTGTGTATCAAACGTCGCAACGTAACTGGGTGACTATAAAGGTGCTCTACAGGTATCTCCGAGGGTGTCTGTTGGGTTGGCATGGATCAAGACTGGGATTTGTTACTCCGTATGACGGAGAGGTATCTCAGGGCCCACTCGGTAATACAACATCACAATGAGCCTTGCAAGCAATGTGACTAAAGTGTTAGCCACGAGATCTTGTATTACGGAACGAGTAAAGAGACTTGCCGGTAACGAGATTGAACTAGGTATAGTGATACCGACGATCGAATCTCGGGCAAGTAACATACCGAAGAACAAAGGGAACAGCATACGGGATTAACTGAATCCTTGACATAGAGGTTCGACCGATAAAGATCTTCGTAGAATATGTAGGAGCCAATATGGGCATCCAGGTCCCGCTATTGGTTATTGGCCGTAGAGGTGTCTCGGTCATGTCTACATAGTTCTCGAACCCGCAGGGTCTACACACTTAACGTTTGGTGACGATTAGTATAATTGAGTTATTATGTTGGTGACCGAAAGTTGTTCGGAGTCCCGGATAAGATCCCGGACATGACGAGGATCTCCGGAATAGTCCGGAGGTAAAGATTGATATATGTGATAATAGTGTTTTGATCTCCGGAAGGGTTCCGGAATTCACCGGAAGGGGTTCCGGATGTTTACCGAAGTGTTCGGGTGCAGCAACACTTTATATGAGCCAAAGGGATAAAGCCCACAAGGTATTGGAAAGTGCAAAAGTAGTTTTGCTGCCGCGTAAGCGGTACTACCGCTTGGTGAAGCGGTACTACCGCCCGAGCGGTACTACCGCTTGTGTGAAGCGGTACTACCGCCCAAGCGGTACTACCGCTTGTGTGAAGCGGTACTACCGCTTGTGTGCGGCTGTGCACGGTTCGGCAGGGATCCGAGTTGGACTCTTTCCCTGCGGGCCAAACCGACTTTGTGCGGGCAAAACCGACCCGGAGGAGGCTTTTGCTCCAAGTTTAGACCCCAAGGCTCAACATATAAATAGAGGGGCAGGGCTAGCACACGGGACACATCAGGATTTCCCAAGCCGTGTGCCGGCAACCCTAGCCCTCTAGTTCCCCCGTCATAATCTCCGTAGTGCTTGGCGAAGCCCTGCAGAGATTGTTCCTCACCACCATCACCACGCCGTCGTGCTGCTGGAACTCAACCACTACTTCACCATCGCTCGCTGGATCGAGGAGGTGAAGGCGTCATCAAGCCGTACGTGTGTTGAACGCGGAGGTGCCGTCCGTTCGGCACTAGATCGGAAGGATCGTGATTGGATCGCGGGACGCTCGGCGATTTGGATCGCGAAGACGTTCGACTACATCAACCGCGTTTATTAACGCTTCCGCTTAGCGATCTACAAGGGTATGTAGATTCACTCTCCCTCTCGTAGATGCTCATCACCATGGATAGATCTTATGTGTGCGTAGGAAAATTTTTGTTTCCCATGCAACGTTCCCCAACAGTGGCATCTGAGCTAGGTCTATGCGTAGATGAGATCTCGAGTAGAACACAAACGAGTTGTGGGCGTGGGTGTATACATATTGCTTGCCGTTACTAGTTGATACTTGATTCCGCTGTATTGTGAGATGAAGCGGCCTGGACCGACATTACGCGTACGCTTACGCGAGACTGGTTTCACCGCTGCGTGCACTTGTTGCATAAAGGTGACTGGCAGGTGTCTGTCTCTCTCACTTTAGTTGAATCGGTTCAATGAAGAGGGTTCTTTTAGAAGATCAAAAAGCAATCACTACACCACGTTGTGGTTTTGCGTAGGTAAGAATCGTTCTTGCTAGATACCCGTAGCAGCCACGTAAAATTTGCAACAACAATTAGAGGACGTCTAACTTGTTTTTGCAGGGTATGTTGTGATGTGATATGGCCAATTACATGATGAGATATATGTGATGTATGAGATGATCATGTATTGTATAGAATATCACGACTTGCATGTCGATGAGTACGGCAACTGGCAGGAGCCATAGAGTTGTCTTTAATTATTGTATGACCTGCGTGTCAATCATTAAGCGCTATGTAATGCTTTACTTTATCGCTAAACGTTAGCTATAGTCGTGGAAGCAACAGTCGGCGCGACAACCTTATGGCGACACGTTGATGGAGATCAAGATGATGGAGATCATGGTGTCATGCCGGTGACGATGGAGATCATGCCGGTGCTTTGGAGATGGAGATCAAAAGCACAAGTTCATGGCCATATCATGTCACTTATGATTTGCATGTGATGTTAATCCTTTTATGCATCTTATTTTGCTTAGGACGACGGTAGCATTATAAGGTGATCCCTCACTTAAATTTCAAGATAAATTGTGTTCTCCCCAAGTGTGCACCGTTGCGAAAGTTCGTCGTTTCGAGACACGCCGTGATGATCGGGTGTGATAGACTCTACGTTCGCATACAACGGGTGTAAGCCATGTTGCACGTGCGGAACACTCGGGTTAAACTTGACGAGCCTAGCATGTACAGACATGGCCTCGGAACACAAGAGACCGAAAGGTCGAACATGAGTCATATAGTAGATATGATCAACATGAAGATGTTCACCATTGAAACCACCTCAACTCACGTGATGATCGGACTTGAGTTGGTGGATTTGGATCATGTTACACTCGAATGATCGGAGGGATGTCAATTTGAGTGGGAGTTTTTTTAACTAAACTCATTATCTAAGAACAATAGTCTAAGTTGTCTTTGCTATATTTATGTTGTAGATCATGGCTCGCGCAGTAGCACCCCTGAATTTTAATGCGTTCCTAGAGAAAGCTAAGTTGAAAGATGATGGAAGTAACTTTGTGGACTGGGCCCGTAATCTAAGGATTATCCTTACGGCTTCCCAGAAGGCTTATGTCCTTGATGCACCGCTTGGTGATCCACCCGCTCCAGTTGAGTCTCTAGACGTTGTGAACGCCTGGCAGGCTCGTTCTGATGATTACTCAATAGTTCAATGTGCAATGTTGTATGGCTTAGAACCGGGACTTCAAAGACGTTTTGAACGTCATGGAGCATATGAGATGTTCCAGGAGTTGAAGTTTATCTTTCAGAAGAATGCCCGGATCGAGAGATATGAGATCTCCGATAAGTTCTATGCTTGCAAGATGGAGGAGAACGGGTCTATCAGTGATCACGTGCTCAGAATGTCTGGGTACTCCACCCGTCTGGCTGAGTTAGGGATGCCCCTTCCGCCAGAGGCTATCACTGACAGAGTTCTTCAATCATTGCCACCTAGCTACAAGAGCTTCGTGTTGAACTATAACATGCACAGGATGAACAAGTCAGTCGCCGAGCTGTTTGCGATTCTGAAAGCCGCTGAGTCTGAAATTCAGAAGGAGCATCAAGTGTTGATGGTCAATAAAACCACTAGTTTCAAGAAAAATGGCAAGGGTAAGAAGGGTAACTCCAAGCAGAGTGGCAAAGCAGTTGCTCCTCTCGTGAAGAAACCCAAGGCTGGACCCAAACCAGAAACTGTGTGTTTTCATTGCAAGGGAACTGGACACTGGAAGCGGAATTGCCCCAAGTATTTGGCTGACAAGAAGGCGGCCAACAACAAACAAGGTATATATGATATACATGTTATTGATGTGTACCTTACCAACTCTCGTTGTAGTGCCTGGGTATTTGATACCGGTGCGGTTGCTCATATTTGCAACTCAAAACAGGAACTGCGGAATAGACGGAGGCTGGCAAAGGACGAAGTGACGATGCGCGTGGGAAATGGTTCCAAGGTTGATGTGATCGCCGTCGGCACGCTCGCTCTTCGATTACCGTCGGGATTAGTGATGAACCTAAATAAGTGTTATTTGGTGCCTGCGTTAAGCATGAACATTATATCTGGATCTTGTTTATTGCGAGACGGTTACTCATTTAAATCAGAGAATAATGGTTGTTCTATTTATATGAGTAATATCTTTTATGGTCATGCACCCGATGTGAGGGGTTTATTCTTATTGAATCTCGATAGTAATGATACACATGTTCATAACATTGATGCCAAAAGATTTAGAATTGATAATGATAATACCACTTTCTTGTGGCACTGCCGTTTAGGTCATATTGGCGTAAAACGCATGAAGAAGCTCCATGCTGATGGACTTTTGGAGTCACTTGATTTTGAATCACTTGACACATGTGAGCCATGCCTCATGGGCAAGATGACTAAAACGCCGTTCTCTGGAACAATGGAACGGGCAAGTGACTTATTGGAAATCATACATACTGATGTGTGCGGTCCGATGAGTATTGAGGCGCGCGGTGGTTATCGTTACTTTCTCACCTTCACTGATGACTTAAGTAGATATGGGTATATTTACTTAATGAAACACAAGTCTGAAACATTTGAAAAGTTCAAACAATTTCAGAGTGAAGTTGAGAATCATCGTAACAAGAAGATTAAATTCCTACGATCTGATCGAGGAGGAGAATATCTGAGTTATGAGTTTGGCAGTCACTTAAGACAGTGTGGAATTGTTTCACAATTGACACCGCCTGGAACACCACAGCGTAATGGTGTGTCCGAACGTCGTAATCGAACCTTATTGGATATGGTGCGATCTATGATGTCTCTTGCCAATTTGCCACTATCGTTTTGGGGTTATGCATTAGAGACAGCTGCATTCACTTTAAATAGGGCACCATCGAAATCCGTTGAGACGACGCCATATGAACTTTGGTTTGGCAAGAAGCCAAAGCTGTCGTTTCTTAAAGTTTGGGGATGTGATGCTTATGTCAAAAAGCTTCAGCCTGAAAAGCTGGAACCCAAAGCGGAGAAATGCGTCTTCATAGGATACCCAAAAGAGACAGTTGGGTATACCTTCTACCTCAGATCCGAAGGCAAAGTGTTTGTCGCTAAAAACGGAACATTTCTTGAGAAAGAGTTTCTCTCGAAAGAATTGAGTGGGAGGAAGATAGAACTTGATGAGGTTGTTGAACCTTTACTTCAACCTGAGAGTAGCGCAGCGCAGAAAATTGTTTCTGTGGAGCCTACATTAGCTGAAGAGGAAGTTAATGATGATGATCATGAAGCTTTGGATCAAGTTGCTATCGAACCTCGTAGGTCGACAAGGACGCGTACTGCTCCTGAGTGGTACGGCAACCCTGTCTTAGAGGTCATGTTGTTAAACAACGATGAACCTACGAGCTATGGAGAAGCGATGATGGGCCCGGATTCCGAGAAGTGGTTAGAGGCCATGAAATCCGAGATGGGATCCATGTATGAAAACAAAGTATGGACTTTGGAAGTATTACCTGAAGGGCGTAAGGCCATTCAGAACAAATGGATCTTTAAGAGGAAGACGGACGCGGACGGTAATGTCACCGTCTATAAAGCTCGACTTGTGGCAAAGGGTTTTTTCACAAGTTCAAGGAGTTGACTACGATGAGACCTTCTCACCCGTAGCGATGCTTAAGTCCGTCAGAATCATGTTAGCAATAGCTGCCTCTTTCGATTATGAAATTTGGCAGATGGATGTCAAAACAGCGTTCCTTAACGGTTACCTTAAGGAAGAGTTGTATATGATGCAACCAGAAGGTTTTGTCGATCCAGAGAATGCTGACAAAGTTTGCAAACTCCAGCGATCCATTTATGGACTGGTGCAAGCATCTCGGAGTTGGAATCTTCGTTTTGATGAGGTGATCAAAGCGTTCGAGTTTATACAAGTTTACGGAGAAGCTTGTATTTACAAGAAAGTGAGTGGGAGCTCTATAGCGTTTCTGATATTATATGTGGATGACATATTGCTGATTGGAAACAATATAGAAATGCTGGAAAGTGTAAAGGAATATTTGAACAAGAGTTTTTCAATGAAGGACCTAGGAGAAGCTGCTTTCATATTAGGCATCAAGATCTATAGAGATAGATCAAGACGTTTAATAGGACTTTCACAAAGCACATACCTTGATAAGATTTTGAAGAAGTTCAAAATGGATCAGTCCAAGAAGGGGTTCTTGCCTGTTTTGCAAGGTGTGAAGTTGAGTAAGACTCAATGCCCAGTGACTGCAGAAGATAGAGAAAAGATGAGTGTCATCCCCTATGCTTCAGCCATAGGCTCTATCATGTATGCAATGCTGTGCACAAGACCCGATGTCAGCCTTGCCATAAGTATGGTCGGAAGGTTTCAAAGTGATCCAGGAATGGAACACTGGACGGCGGTCAAGAATATCCTGAAGTACCTGAAAAGGACTAAGGACATGTTTCTCGTTTATGGAGGTGATCAAGAGCTCGTCGTAAAGGGTTACGTCGATGCAAGCTTTGACACTGATCCGGATGACTCTAAGTCGCAAACCGGATACGTATTTATTCTTAATGGGGGTGCGGTTAGCTGGTGCAGTTCCAAGCAAAGCGTGGTAGCTGATTCTACATGCGAAGCGGAGTACATCGCTGCCTCGGAGGCGGCGAAGGAAGGTGTCTGGATGAAGGAGTTCATGACAGATCTTGGAGTAGTGCCTAGTGCGCTTAACCCAATGACTCTGTTTTGTGATAATACTGGTGCCATTGCTCTAGCCAAGGAACCAAGATTTCACAAGAGGACCAGACACATAAAACGACGTTTCAATTCCATCCGCGATTACATCAAGGAGGACGACATAAATATTTGCAAAGTACACACGGATCTAAATGTTGCAGATCCGATGACTAAACCTCTTCCAAGGGCTAAACATGAACAACACCAGAACTGCATGGGTGTTCGATTCATTACAATGTAAATCACATAGTGATGTGAACTAGATTATTGACTCTAGTGCAAGTGGGAGACTGTTGGAAATATGCCCTAGAGGCAATAATAAATTGGTTATTATTATATTTCCTTGTTCATGATAATCGTTTATTATCCATGCTATAATTGTATTGATTGGAAACTCAAATACATGTGTGGGTACATAGACAACACTGTGTCCCTAGTAAGCCTCTAGTTGACTAGCTCGTTGATCAAAGATGGTTAAGGTTTCCTAGCCATTGACATGAGATGTCATTTGATAACGGGATCACATCATTAGGAGAATGATGTGATGGACAAGACCCAAACTGTAAACGTAGCATTTGATCGTGTCAGTTTATTGCTATTGTTTTCTGCATGTCAAGTATCTGTTCCTTTGACCATGAGATCATGCAACTCACTAACACCGGAGGAATACCTTGTGTGTATCAAACGTCGCAACGTAACTGGGTGACTATAAAGGTGCTCTACAGGTATCTCCGAGGGTGTCTGTTGGGTTGGCATGGATCAAGACTGGGATTTGTTACTCCGTATGACAGAGAGGTATCTCAGGGCCCACTCGGTAATACAACATCACAATGAGCCTTGCAAGCAATGTGACTAAAGTGTTAGCCACGAGATCTTGTATTACGGAACGAGTAAAGAGACTTGCCGGTAACGAGATTGAACTAGGTATAGTGATACCGACGATCGAATCTCGGGCAAGTAACATACCGAAGAACAAAGGGAACAGCATACGGGATTAACTGAATCCTTGACATAGAGGTTCGACCGATAAAGATCTTCGTAGAATATGTAGGAGCCAATATGGGCATCCAGGTCCCGCTATTGGTTATTGGCCGTAGAGGTGTCTCGGTCATGTCTACATAGTTCTCGAACCCGCAGGGTCTACACACTTAACGTTTGGTGACGATTAGTATAATTGAGTTATTATGTTGGTGACCGAAAGTTGTTCGGAGTCCCGGATAAGATCCCGGACATGACGAGGATCTCCGGAATAGTCCGGAGGTAAAGATTGATATATGTGATAATAGTGTTTTGATCTCCGGAAGGGTTCCGGAATTCACCGGAAGGGGTTCCGGATGTTTACCGAAGTGTTCGGGTGCAGCAACACTTTATATGAGCCAAAGGGATAAAGCCCACAAGGTATTGGAAAGTGCAAAAGTAGTTTTGCTGCCGCGTAAGCGGTACTACCGCTTGGTGAAGCGGTACTACCGCCCGAGCGGTACTACCGCTTGTGTGAAGCGGTACTACCGCCCAAGCGGTACTACCGCTTGTGTGAAGCGGTACTACCGCTTGTGTGCGGCTGTGCACGGTTCGGCAGGGATCCGAGTTGGACTCTTTCCCTGCGGGCCAAACCGACTTTGTGCGGGCAAAACCGACCCGGAGGAGGCTTTTGCTCCAAGTTTAGACCCCAAGGCTCAACATATAAATAGAGGGGCAGGGCTAGCACACGGGACACATCAGGATTTCCCAAGCCGTGTGCCGGCAACCCTAGCCCTCTAGTTCCCCCGTCATAATCTCCGTAGTGCTTGGCGAAGCCCTGCAGAGATTGTTCCTCACCACCATCACCACGCCGTCGTGCTGCTGGAACTCAACCACTACTTCACCATCGCTCGCTGGATCGAGGAGGTGAAGGCGTCATCAAGCCGTACGTGTGTTGAACGCGGAGGTGCCGTCCGTTCGGCACTAGATCGGAAGGATCGTGATTGGATCGCGGGACGCTCGGCGATTTGGATCGCGAAGACGTTCGACTACATCAACCGCGTTTATTAACGCTTCCGCTTAGCGATCTACAAGGGTATGTAGATTCACTCTCCCTCTCGTAGATGCTCATCACCATGGATAGATCTTATGTGTGCGTAGGAAAATTTTTGTTTCCCATGCAACGTTCCCCAACAGCAGGTTTGCCCGAGGATGATGTCAAGAAGAAGGTCTTTCCTTTATCTTTGAAGGAGAAGGCATTGACATGGTATAGGCTATGTGATGATATTGGATAATGGAACTACAACCGATTGAAATTGGAATTTCATCAGAAGTTTTATCCTATGCATCTGGTTCATCGTGATCGGAATTATATTTATAATTTTTGGCCTCGTGAAGGAGAAAGTATCGCTCAAGCTTGGGGGAGGCTTAAGTAAATGTTATATTCATGCCCCAATCATGAGCTCTCAAGAGAAATTATTATTCAGAATTTTTATGCTCGGCTTTCTCGTAATGATCAATCCATGCTCGATACTTCTTGTACTGGTTCCTTTATGAAGAAAGATATTGAATTCAAATGGGATTTATTGGAAAGAATTAAACGCAACTCTGAAGATTGGGAACTCGACGAAGGTAAGGAGTCAGGTATAAACCTTAAGTTTGATTGTGTTAAATCCTTTATAGACACCGATGCTTTTCGTGAATTTAGCACTAAATATGGACTTGACTCTGAGATAGTACCTTCTTTCTGTGAATCATTTGCTACTCATTATGATCTCCCTAAAGAGAAGTGGTTTAAATATCATCCTCCCATTGAAGTGAAAGTAGTTGAACCTATTAAATTTGAAGAATAAACTATTATTTATAATGTTGATCCTATTATTCCTGCTGCTTATATTGAGAAACCACCTTTCCCTGTTAGAATAAAGGAACATGCCAAAGCTTCAACTGTGGTTCGTAAGAGTTATACTAGAACACCTACACCCCCTGAACAAATTAAATTTAAACCTAGTACTGCTATGGTTAAAGATCTCTTGGTTGATAATATTGATGGGCATGTTATTCATTTCTGTGATGAAGCTGCTATAATTGCTAGACCTAATACTAAAGATAAACATAGACCTATTGTTGGCATGCCTGTTGTTTCTGTTAAAATAGGAGATCATTGTTATCATGGCTTATGTGATGTGGGTGCTAGTGTTAGTGCAATTCCCTTTCCTTTATATCAAGAAATTATGAATGATATTGCACCAACTGAAATAGAAGAAATTGATGTTACCATTAAGCTTGCTAATAGAGATACTACAGCACCAGTTGGGATTGTTAGATATGTTGAAGTCTTGTGTGGGAAAATAAAATATCCTACTGATTTTCTTGTTCTTGGTTCCCCACAAGATGATTTTTGTCCCATTATATTTGGTAGGCCTTTTTTGAATACTGTTAATGCTAAGATAGATTGTGAGAAAGAAACTGTTACTGTAAGTTTTGGGGATGTGTCCCATGAGTTTAATTTCTCTAAATTTCGTAGACAACCCCATGATAAAGAATTGCCTAGTAAGGATGAAATTATTGGTCTTGCTTCTATTGCTGTGCCTCCCACTGATCCCTTAGAACAATATTTGCTAGACCATGAAAACGATATGCATATGAATGAAAGGAATGAAATAGATAAGATTTTCTTTGATCAGCATCCTATTTTGTAACACAACTTGCCTGTTGAAATACTTGGGGATCCTCCTCCACCCAAGGGTGATCCCGTGTTTGAGCTTAAACAATTGCCGGATACTCTGAAATATGCTTATCTTGATGAAAAGAATATATATCATGTTATTATTAGTGCTATCCTTTCAGAGCATGAAGAAAAGAGATTATTGAAAACTCTAAAGAAGCACCGTGCTGCTATTGGATATACTCTTGATGATATTAAGGGCATTAGTCCCACTCTATGTCAGCATAAAATTAATATGGAGCCTGATGCTAAACCAGTTGTTGATCACCAACGACGGTTAAATCCTAAAATGAAAGAAGTGGTAAGAAATGAAATATTAAAGCTTCTCGAGGCAGGTATAATTTATCATATTGCTGATAGTAGATGGGTTAGTCCCGTTCATTGTGTCCCCAAGAAGGGAGGTATTACCGTTGTTCCTAATGATAAAAATGAATTGATCCCGCAAAGAATTGTTACAGGATATAGAATGGTAATTGATTTTAGGAAATTAAATAAAGCTACTAGGAAAGATCATTACCCTCTACCTTTTATAGATCAAATGCTAGAAAGACTATCCAAATACACACACTTTTGCTTTCTAGATGGTTATTCTGGTTTCTCTCAAATACCCGTGTCAAAAGAGGACCAAGAGAAGACCACTTTTACTTGTCCTTTCGGTACCTTTGCTTATAGACGTATGCCTTTTGGTTTATGCAATGCACATGCTACCTTTCAAAGATGCATGACTTCTATATTCTCTTATTTTTGTGAAAATATTGTTGAGGTCTTCATGGATGATTTCTCCGTTTACGGAACTTCTTTTGATGATTGCTTGAGCAACCTTGATCGAGTTTTGCAGAGATGTGAAGAAACTAATCTTGTCTTGAATTGGGAGAAGTGCCACTTTATGGTTAATGAGGGTATTGTCTTGGGACACATAATCTCCGAAAGAGGTATTGAAGTTGATAAAGCTAAAGTTGATGCTATTGAAAAAATGCCATGTCCCACGGATATCAAAGGTATAAGAAGTTTCCTTGGTCATGCTGGTTTCTATAGGAGATTTATTAAAGACTTCTCTAAAATTTCTCGGCCTCTCACTAATCTCTTGCAAAAAGATGTTCCTTTTGTTTTTGATGATGATTGTGTAGAAGCATTTGAAATCCTTAAGAAAGCCTTGATTTCTGCACCTTTTGTTCAACCACCTGATTGGAACCTACCCTTTGAAATTATGTGTGATGCTAGTGATTATGTCGTTGGTGCTGTTTTAGGACAAAGAGTTGATAAGAAATTAAATGTTATCCATTATGCTAGTAAAACTCTAGACAGTGCTCAAAGAAACTATGCTACCACTGAAAAGGAATTTTTAGCAGTTGTGTTTGCTTGTGATAAGTTCAGACCTTATATTGTTGATTCCAAAGTAACTGTTCACACTGATCATGCTGCTATTAAATATCTTATGGAAAAGAAAGATGCTAAACCTAGACTTATTAGATGGGTTCTTTTGCTACAAGAATTTGATATGTATATTATTGATAGAAAGGGTGCTGAGAACCCCGTAGCGGATAACTTGTCTAGGTAAGAGAATGTTCTTGATGACCCACTACCTATTGATGATAGATTTCCTGATGAACAATTAGCTGTTATAAATGCTTCACGTCATGCTCCATGGTATGCTGATTATGCTAATTACATTGTTGCTAAATTTATACCACCTAGTTTCACATACCAACAAAAGAAAAAGTTCTTCTATGATTTAAGACATTACTTTTGGGATGATCCACACCTTTATAAAGAAGGAGTAGATGGTTTTATTAGATGTTGTGTACCTGAGCATGAACAGGAACAGATCCTACACAAGTGTCACTCCGAGGCCTACGGAGGACATCACGCTGGAGATAGAACTACACACAAGGTATTACAATCTGGTTTTAATTGGCCTACTCTCTTCAAGGATGCTCGTAAGTTTGTCTTGTCTTGTGATGAATGTCAAAGAATTGGTAATATTAGTAGACGTCAGGAAATGCCTATGAATTACTCACTTGTTATTGAACCATTTGATGTTTGGGGTTTTGATTATATGGGACCTTTTCCAAAGTCCAACGGGTATACTCATATTCTAGTTGCTGTTGATTATGTTACTAAGTGGGTAGAAGCTATTCCAACTAGTAGTGCTGATCATAACACTTCTATTAAAATGCTTAAAGAAGTTATTTCCCCTAGATTTGGAGTCCCTAGATATTTAATGACTGATGGTGGTTCACACTTTATTCATGGTGCTTTCCGTAAATTGCTTGCTAAGTATGATGTTAATCATAGAATTGCATCTCCATATCATCCTCAGTCTAGTGGTCAAGTAGAATTAAGCAATAGAGAAATTAAATTGATCTTGCAAAAGACTGTTAATAGATCTAGAAAGAATTGGTCTAAGAAACTTGATGATGCATTATGGGCTTATAGAACTGCTTACAAAAACCCTATGGGTATGTCTCCGTATAAAATGGTTTATGGTAAAGCATGTCACTTACCTATTGAACTAGAACATAAAGCTTATTGGGCAATTAAAGAGCTCAACTATGATTTCAAACTTGCTGGTGAGAAGAGGTTATTTGACATTAGCTCACTTGATGAATGGAGAACCCAGGCCTATGAGAATGCCAAGTTGTTTAAAGAAAAGGTTAAGAGATGGCATGATAAAAGGATACAAAAGCGTGAATTCAATGTAGGTGACCATGTCTTGCTATACAATTCTCGTTTAAGATTTTTTGCAGGAAAACTTCTCTCTAAATGGGAAGGGCCTTACATTATCGAGGAAGTATATCATTCTGGCGCCATGAAGATCAACAACGCCGAAGGCACTAAACCAAAGGTGGTAAACGGGCAAAGAATCAAACATTATATCTCAGGTACTCCCATAAATGTTGAAACCAATATTATCAATACAATAACTCCGGAGGAGTACATTAGGGAGACCTACCGGAACGTTTCAGACTCCGAAAAGGAATAGGTATGTGGTACGGTAAGCAAACCAACGCCAAAACTTTTCCAATAGCAATTTTGCTCTGTTTTGGAATATTTAATAAATTAGGAAAATTTAAAGTAGTCTGAAAAGTGCACGAGGAGGCGACAAGCCAGGGCGACGCGCCCTACCCCCCTGGGCGCGCCCCTGTGGCTTGTCGCCACCCCGTGTACCCTCCGGACTCCGTTTTCTCGTGGTATACTCCTTTAGGTCGGTAAAAATTTATTATATAATCTCCCGAAGGTTTAGACCTTCGTATCACAACAATATCTCCTGTCTTTGTTTCGAGTTGTTTTCCGGACAGATTTAGATCGCCATGACGTCCCCAAGTGCTTCGAAGGACAAGTTCTTCGAGAAGGTCATCAACCCCTACCTTGCGGAGGTGTTGCGACACCCTCAAACCATTGAGATGCGTGAGGGGGTGCTGCACATCCGTGATGGTGAGGGGCCAAAGAAGACCGGAAGTGTGGAGACAAGGCTCGAAGCAATGGAGCAGCAAGTCTTCAAGTGCCAAGGGATGGTGGAACGTGGACTCAATGCCAATCACATGATGATCGCGGAGTTTACCCATAAGCACAAGCTGGACGCCAAGGACATCTGGGAGGACATCTTCAAGCTTTACGAGAAAATCGAGCATCTCCAAGCCCAGATCTATGACCTGCAAAACCAAAACTGTGAGTATGAATACAGATTTAAGAGAATGAGTTTGGCTGCAGATTTGAGGATCCCGGAGACTCGTTCATCTTTTTACGATGGCGAGCCTATGCCTTGGAAGACGGAGGACAAGCCTCCAACCTCATCAACAACTCCGACATCACCACCTCCGAAGAAAGACAACTAAACACATGGGTAATGGCACTCCCCTTGGCTTGTGCCAAGCTTGGGGGAGGTGCCCCGGTATCGTATCACCATCACATCTTTTACTTTTATTGTTTTTCTTAGTTCGATCCTTTTGGTTATATCTTGATCTAGTAGAATAAAGTTTTTACTGTGATCTAGTTTTGAGTTTTGCTTTATGTTCCCCCTATGTAATCGAGTCCGAGAGTTATATAATAAAAGTAGTTTTGAGTTGACGGCTTTGCTTGCTTGCTATGATCTTGAGAAAAAGAAATAGAAAGAAGAATAGAATAAAAGCAAAGAGTATATATGATGATCTTATGGGGAGTGATGACTTCACATATAAGAAGTATGTCGATTGAAATTTGTTGTGAGTTGACAAACATAGCGATTGGTCATTACTGCAATTAAAAGGAAGTAATAAAGAAAGAGAGGTTCACATATAAATATATTATCTTGGACATCTTTTATGATTGTGAGCACTCATTAAAATATTATATGCTAAGAAGTTGATGTTGGATAAGGAAGACAACATAATGGGTTATGTTTGCTTATTTCCGAATAGAAGTTATATGGTTATAGATCCTTTAACATGTGATGCTTGCTTCCACCCCATATCAGCCAAAACTTCCGCACCAAACACCCTCAACCCAGTTTTGCCATGAGAGTCCACCATACCTACCTATGGATTGAGTAAGATCCTTCAAGTAAGTTGTCATCGGTGCAAGCAATAAAAATTGCTCTCTAAATATGTATGATCTATTAGTGTGAGGAAAATAAACTTTATACGAACCTGTGATATGGAAGAAATAAAAGCGACAGACTGCATAATAAAGTTCTTTATCACAAGCGGCAATATAAAGTGACGTTCTTTTGCATTAAGAGATTGCGCATCCAACTATAAAAGCGCATGACAACCTCTGCTTCCCTGTGCGAAGGGCCTATCTATTACTTTTACTTTCTAGTACTTACCTTTATGCAAGAGTCATGGTGATCTTCACCACTTCCTATATTTCGCCTTTCTCTCTTGGCAAGCGTCATGTGTTGGGGAATGATCTAGACACATATATCGACTCGGATGTGGGTGATCATGAGTTATTTCTGTTGACATTACCCTTGAGGTAAACAGTTGGGAGGTAAAACTATAAGCCCCTATCTTTCTCTGTGTCCAATTGAAGCTTTGACCTCATAAGTACCGAGTGAGTGTTAGCAATTATGAAAGACTAAAAGATGATTGACTGTGTGGATTTGCTTTACAAGCTCTTATATTGACTCTTTCCGATGTTATGATAAATTGCAATTGCTTCAATGACTGAGATCATAGTTTGTTGGTTCTCAATAGAGTTCTTGATTCATACTTTACCTTGTGAATGAATTGTTACTCTAGTATAAGAAATTATATATCAATAAGTATTGTTGTTCTAAAGATGATCATGATGCTCTCATGTCCGTATTTTATTTTATCGACACCTCTATCTCTAAACATGTGGACATATTTATCGATTTCGGCTTTCGCTTGAGGACAAGCGAGGTCTAAGCTTGGGGGAGTTGATATGTCCATTTTGCATCATGTTTTTATATTGATATTTATTGCATTATGGGCTGTTATTACACATTATGGTACAATACTTATGCCTTTTCTCTCTTATTTTACAAGGTTTACATGAAGAGGGAGAATGCCGACAGCTGGAATTCTGGACTGGAAAAGGAGCAAATATGAGAGGCCTATTCTGCACAACTCCAAAAGTCCTGAAAAGTTACGGAGAATTATTTTGGAATATATAAAAAATATTGGGCGAAAGAAATACCAGAGGGGACCCACCAGGAGGCCACAAGCCTGGGGGGCGCGCCCCTGTGGCTTGTGGGCCCCCTGGCAGCCCTCCGGTGCCCATCTTCTGCTATATGGAGGGTTTTGACCTGAAAAAAATAAGAAGAGAGCTTTCGGGACGAAGCGCCGCCGTCTCGAGGCGGAACTTGGGCAGAACCAATCTAGGGCTCCGGCGGAGCTGTTCTGCCGGGGAAACTTCTCTCCCAGAGGGGGAAATCGAAGCCATCGTCATCACCAACGATCCTCTCATCGAGAGGGGGTCAATCTCCATCAACATCTTCACCAGCACCATCTTCTCTCCAAACCCTAGTTCATCTCTTGTATCCGATCTTTGTCTCAAAACCTCAGATTGGTACCTGTGGGTTGCTAGTAGTGTTGATTACTCCTTGTAGTTGGTGCTAGTTGGTTTACTTGGTGGAAGATCATATGTTCAGATCCTTAATGATAATTAATACTCCTCTGATTATGAACATGAATATGCTTTGTGAGTAGTTACGTTTGTTCCTGAGGACATGGGATAAGTCTTGTTATAAGTAATCATGTGAATTTGGTATTCGTTCGATATTTTGATGAGGTGTATGTTGTCTCTCCTCTAGTGGTGTTATGTGAACGTCGACTACATGACACTTCACCATTATTTGAGCCTAGGGGAAGGAATTGAGAATTAATAAGTAGATGATGGGTTGCTAGAGTGACAGAAGCTTAAACCCTAGTTTATGCGTTGCTTCGTTAGGGGCTGATTTGGATCCATATGTTTCATGCTATGGTTAGATTTATCTTAATTCTTCTTTCGTAGTTGCGGATGCTTGCGAGAGAGGTTAATCATAAGTGGGGGGCTTGTCCAAGTAAGGGCAGCACCCAAGCACCGGTCCACCCACAAATCAAATTATCAAAGTAACGAACGCGAATCATATGAGCATGATGAAAACTAGCTTGACAGAAATTCCCATGTGTCCTCGGGAGCGCTTTGCTTTATATAAGAGTTTGTCCATGTAGGGTAACGCAGTAGAAAACAAAAAATTTCCGACCTACGCACCAGCCTAGGACCACTATGGAGACTGCATATATGGTTTGATCTTTTTCGTTACCGACTCGTAGCGCAGCGGAAGTAGAGTCGATGACGATTGGCGGTTCAGATCCCCGCAGCTAGGATTTACAACCTCCCAACCGCGAGGATGTATACCCTTATCTGCCCCTCGGACAGCCCTCCGGGAGGCGGTCGGACAGTCCCCCGGACGGTGTCGCGGACAGCCCTTCGGGAGGACCTTCGAAACTTGGACGGTCACTCGGACAGCCCTTCGGGAGGACCTTCGAAACTCGGACGGTCACTTGGACAGCCCTTCGGGAGGCACTCTCGAACTAAGACCGAAACAACGATCTCTCTACAGAGTTGCACACATACGGTGTCAACTATCCGGCAGGGCTTTGCCGTCCAGAACTAGTTCCTGCCGGAACACAGACAGCCTTTCGGCTCTACGAAACTATTTCGCTGGGAGGGAGAGAGAAGCCAGACAAGTCTATGGCATGTGTATGAGAGCAAGGATCAGCTTTGGGAAGCCCCCTCACCTCCTATTTATAGGAAAACCAAGGGGTAGTGTGCCTCCACAAATTACCAAAAACCCCCATGCAAAAGGCTTCACATGAGGGTGTTATGGACAAAATGGGGTGCCATGTGGAGCTCCAAGGAGCTCCACCCATCTTGGCTGGCCACACCCTTGGGGGCCCCCCATGAGGGGCTTCCTTGGCCCCCAAGTCCTTCTAGAAGACTTTTGGGAAATATCCCAAAAGGTGGTTTTCCATAAATATCCAAAAAGCACTTTCACTATTCACGGCGACATTTTTCAGCGTCCGTTCAAACTGAAAATATTTATGTGGGCTTAGAACATTTCCAGTACCCACAGAAATAATTTTCAACGCGTTCCGGAACAATTCCGGATTAGTGATTTTCATCTGCGAAAAGCATCCGAAGCGGTTCCGGCAGCTCCGGAACATTTCCGGTTTATCTTCCGGAAAATTCCCAGAAGTTTCCAGAATGATTCTGGCACCCTCCAAGAATTATCAGGCATGTGCCGAAACCAATTTGACTTAATGGTATCCCTTGAAACAACTTTTCAGTTTTACCGAAACTGTTTCGGTGTTCTCTCTGCGGAACTTTTCCGCTGTCCGAAACTTTTCCGGTGTCCGAACCTTTTCCGGTGATTTTCTCTCAGACTCCGTGTCTAGTATTCAGCAGATAGATGACCCTTAAGCGTGTGACCCTATAGGTTTGGTAATGTATAGACATGACCCGGAACTCCTTCCGATCAATGATCAACGTCGGAGCCGTGGACACCCATTTTGACCCCTATACCCACACGAATGAATATTTGAGTGAACCTCCAGTTGACGTGTGCTATTCCTGTTGCTTCGCGATATGTTACAAATACCCGAGGTGAGACATGTTGGCATCCCCGTGGATCAACAACTTGTCCACTATGCCAGTTACCTCGTTACCGGTATTGTTCTCTTTTCTCATTACCATGTTCCGGCATTCCCGTGATCAAATCACAAAGTGTCTGGCCAGACGATGATGGATACCGTAACACCAAGAGGGCCCAGAGATATCTCACCATCGTCGGAGTAGCAAATACCAATCTTGAGCTATCAAGTTACTTGACATACTTTCCCATGAACCCGTAAGCCGCCGTAATAGCCATCCAGTTACGGATGACGTTTAACAAACCCCAAAGTTCATGAATCTAGCATGAAGAAACTCGATACTCTCATGGTCTGAGGAATCATGCAAACGTTAACCATCTCTGTGTTATTAACCATTTAACTTGTGACGAATGTATCTCATAGCATAACATCAATTCGGGTCGATTCAACAAAAATGTTCTTCTAACATTGTGCCCTCAAAGTTGCTGGCATAGACATGCCCATGATCAGGGAAATAGAACCATCATGCAACACTTGAGCTAGTCTTAGAGGCCAGACTAGGAATACATTTTACCATTTATTATTCCACATGTTCATATGAGTCTTCCTCCGAGCCTCGTGGTTATTGTAGACTCGAGAACCATAGGAGTTATAGCATGGAACATAAACCTAATTATGAATAGGGAGATAATCAATAACATTTATTATTGCCTCTAGGGCATATCTCCTACAGACTCCCACTTGCACTAGAGTCAATAATCTAGTTAATGCTAATGCACTTTACACCTGTGGCACACTGGTGTAAAATATGCTTCGCATGTGGTATAGCCTCATATCCAACGGATCTGACGACTTCGTGTAACTTTTCATATCCTCGCGTTTTCACGCTTTCACAAAATTCATATTTTGTGTGGACTTGCCTTTGCATATGTGTGAATCATTGGTCGAAACCTGATTCCTCAGACTGAGCTATGGAGCAACTATCTGCAATAGTGTCCCATAGACCAAAGCCATCTTGGAACCATACTAAGTTCATGAATGAACTATATGATTCAACAACTTCTTTGTCGCTTCTAAAGCATCAACATACTTAGCCTTTGTTATAGAATTCGCCACAGTATCTTGTTTGGAACAATTTCCAGCTACCGTGCCACCATGTTGTGTATTACACAAAACCCTTAACTTAAATCGAAAACCGCATGGAGCATTGATGAAGACTGTATCGATGTAATTACTTACAACGAGCACTTCATAATCTCTGCTTGCGAGAAAACATGTCATCAGTACTGCTCTAGTACTCAATGACATCTTTCACTGTTGTTCCATGATCAGTACTTTGATCACTTTGGTATCTATACTCGCAACAACTTTGGAGTATTGGACATATCTGGTTGTTTTTACATACCATGGAATACATGATTAATCCAAACACAAAAGTGTGTGGAATCACCATCATGTATTTTGCTCATCAGTGTTTTGGGACACCGAGTCTTGCAAAAACTCTTTCCATGTGACTTCGGCAAGAATCACTCCTTGACGTTATTCAATGCTAAAAGGTTTTAGCATTTTGTCAATATGTATGTTTGCTAAGCCCCATTAGGTAAATCTATCTCCATAGATCATCATGCCTAATATCAAGGCTATTTAGCCCAAGCACTTCATCGAAAAAACTATTTTCAAATGAAGTCCTAATTCGTGTCAAGAAAATTATTTCCAATTAACAATGTGTCAAGCACACAAGGTTTTTAGAAATATTATTATGCTCCCACTTATTTTCTTGAATCACAAGCATCTTCGTTACCCATTGATGAAGTCAAAAACCCTTTTCGACCATTTCATCAAAACACGAAGATTCCAACTCCATTTTCCTCTCTTCTGTCCATTGCTGGAACTCTGAAGTTTGCATACTTACTAGCATCCTCTGGACTGACAAAATACCTTGGACTGTAACACATGCAAGTCCTTGGTTACTTTTGCATCAGATGGAAATCCTTTCGTCATCCATGTTTCATATCTCATGATTGAAATATGTATTAATTGCTAGTTCAACCCGAACCGACTTTAAGCATCGCTACGGTGAAACAACCTCATCGTAGTCAACTCCTTGAACTTGTTATTTCAATAAGTCGAGCTTTATGGATAAAACATTTTTATCCGTATCAGTTTTTAGTTCCATAAATATTCGTTAGACTCTAAGCCTTCCGAAAGGTGTATCAAGATTTTAATCTTGAGACATTTATATGGAAACTATCTCGGATTGTATTGGCATTTAGCCAATTCCGGAGTCAGGGCCCATCACCGCTTCCTTGTGTATCGTAGGTATACTGTTGTCCCACAACAACATCTCGTTTGCGCACCTCAGAGGTTTGCATGAGCCTTGCCTACGTGGTTCAGCTGCAAGTTCGACCGAAGTCCATACATTTTATTGTAGAGACTTCCGTATCAGTCGCAGTAGGAAACTCCGGAATCACTTCCAAGGTTCCTTTCCTTTGACCTGATGACGAAGATAGTGGTTATCTCGTCGAGTTGCACTGTCCTCCCACTCACCTTTTGTAAGAACTATTCTCTTTAAAAGCATACCATTTTGTGGCAAAATCCTTTGCCTCGGTATAGTGGTGGGGGAATACCCAATGACTTGGGATAACCTGCAAAGCAGCACTTGTCTGATTTGGAATAGGTTTGTAACCTTTTACACAAGCCCCATATTCCAAATGTTAAGAAAAGATATAACATGGTTGGGCGTACCATACCATGACGTCATTTCAACAGACCCGATGGAGCTTTTTTCAGTGTAAAAGCCGCAGTCTCCAAAGCATCACTTTAAAAGGGATAATGGCAAATTTATTTATGTCATCTTTGATCTTACCATGTCATAAATGGTTCGATTACATCTTCATGGACTTTTCACTTGCAGTGGTGTTCTGGGAGGTGCAAGTTATGAAACCCTTTCACAACTCATCAAATATTCGCTAAACTTGTAACTCAAGTATTCCTTTCTGCAATCGAATTGTAGAAACATAATTTTCTTGTTACAACAACTTCTACTTCATTTTTGAAAACCTTTCGAATGATTTCAAAAGATCCAGACTTACGTCTCATCAAGTAAATATCCATATATCTTCTTGAGTCATTTCTGAAGAGAGATAAATCCACTACTTCCAACAAAATTTATTGAACTACACACATCAAAATGTATGATCACTAATAAGTTTGTTGTTCGTTCCTTATGGCCTGTGAACGGTATTTCAGTCACTTCACTTTTCGGATGAAAGTTGCAAGTGTCAGATGATTCTAAATCAAACGACTTCAAAATCCATCATAATGGAATTTTCTATGCGGGTTTCTCAAATGTGACCAAATGCAGTGCCACACTTGTGTGGTATTATTTTAGTCTTGCGACATTTAGCGTTAGTGTTATGGATGTATCATATTTCCATCAATATTCATAACATACATCCCATCTCGGATGGAAGCATGGCCCTTCATGTTATTCATAATACTGAACAATAATTGTTGTTTTTATGAACAACTCTTTTGCAACAAACATTGTGCAATGGGCTAGAGTGTATGAAACTCTAAAATGAATTATGAAAGTAAACCCAGAGGTAATGTATTATTATCAATATTCATAACACACGTCTTATTCATAATGAAAGTATGGCCCTTATGTTATTCATAACACCAAACATCAAAAGTTCTCTTATGAACAACCTTCTTGCAAGATACCTTATGCAAAGGGCTAGAGTGTGAAACTCTAAAATGAATTATGAAAGTAAATACATAGGTAATACACCGATGGAAGGTATAGTAACATTTACTATGTTCCCTGTGTGTATCTTAACCTCATTCATGGCTAGTCTTTCAGGCCATAGTTGTTCTTACATCGAGTTGCAACAGAATGCAATCAAGCGGGTATCTTTGTGATCAACTCACAATACCCAAGAATTAGTGATCAACATGTTTAACCATAATTCCCAAGAACTATATCTTTGACCAGCCTTCTATACATCAAAAAGTTGTATGACATTCATACATGAGCTGGATATTCCAGTCTTCTTTCTTTCTGCCTTCATACTTCTAACAGTTTAACTTTCAGTATTTCCCCTACTCTCAGAAGAAGCACCCAACTTAAGAGTGGCGTTATCCCCGGACTTCCTAGGCGTGAAAGTTTCACTAACACCCTTCGGACACTTCCTTTCTAATTAAGTTGTTGTTTTATTCACCTTTCATCATATGACAGGCGTTCTTCTGGATCCCTCTCTTATCAGTCAAATGCATAGTAAACACCTTTACTAATAGTTTGCAAACAAACATTGCTTTGGATATTTCATATCTTTCAGCCTTTGTTTGTATCTGAAAATTAATTTTCAGTTTTCATGAATATCACACTACACATGGGCATTCTTGGGCACAAGCACACTACACAGTTCTACAGAATTCTACCTTGGTGACCCCGTATATCGAGAAACACATGGATATTATACGCTCGAAGAACCCGGAGAAGTCTGACCCCTGGATTCAACGTACACACATTAAGGCTTTCGTCGGTTGGTTGCGAACACATCTCATGAATGACGACAATGTTGAAGATGACTTGTACTTGTTGGCTAAGAGACCATCTTCGACTATATTGACTTTCCAAGGGTACGAGATAAATGGGAATACATTTTACACGATCGCCCAAGATAAAAAGAGCACCAACCAAAACAGTGGTGTCCGCTTTGATGATGCGGCAAACACCAAGGAAAAGGACACATATTATGGTTACATAGATGAGATATGGGAACTTGACTATGGAGGTGATTTGAAGGTCCCTTTGTTCCGGTGCAAATGGGCCAATCTGACTGGAGGAGGGGTAATGGGCCATTTTACACGATCGCCCAAGATAAAAAGTGCATCCAGCTTTTGTTGTAACCCTCTCAACTTTGTAGCACATGCTATGTGGGTGAAATGATGATACCATGCCAAGTTTCAAACTTTTCAGAGTTCATTTGTAGTGCTTTTTAATTTCAGGGTCATTTAGCTCAAAACAATCATTAAATGGATGAAAAATAGCAAATGAAGTTAGAAAGGGTTGAAATTTGAGGATGTGGCTTAGAATGGTGCACATTGAATGCACAAAAAGTCTGGAGTTGAAATAAGTTAAAGAAATGAAATGCCTTTGTAACAGATGAGTTTTCGTCCGAAACCCTCATACTTCGAAGGAGATGGTCCAGTTTGTACACGAAGTGCATCCAGTTTTTTCTGTAACCCTCTCAACTTTTTAGCACATGCTATGTGGGTCAAATGATGATACCATGCCAAGTTTCAACCTTTTCAGAGTTCATTTGTGGTGCTTTTTAATTTCAGGGCCATTTAGCTCAAAACAATTCATTAAATGGATGAAAAATAGCAAATGAAGTTAGAAACGGTTGAAATTTGAGGATGTGGCTTAGAATGGTTCATATTGAATGCACAAAAAGTCTGGAGTTGAAATAAGTTAAAAAAATGAAATGCCTTTGTAACATATGAGTTTTCGTCCGAAACGCTCATACTTCGAAGGAGATGGTCCAGTTTGTATACGAAGTGCATCCAGTTTTTGCCGTAACCCTCTCAACTTTTTACCACTTGCTATGTGGGTGAAATGATGATACCATACCAAGTTTCAACCTTTTCAGAGTTCATTTGTGGTGCTTTTTAATTTCAGGGCCATTTAGCTCAAAACAATTCATTAAATGGATGAAAAATAGCAAATGAAGTTAGAAAGGGTTGAAATTTGAGGATGTGGCTTAGAATGGTTCATATTGAATGCACAAAAAGTCTGGAGATGAAATAAGTTTAAAAAATGAAATGCCTTTGTAACATATGAGTTTTCGTCCGAAACCCTCATACTTCGAAGGAGATGGTCCAGTTTGTACACGAGTGCATCCAGTTTTTGCCGTAACCCTCTCAACTTTTTACCACTTGCTATGTGGGTGAAATGATGATACCATGCCAAGTTTCAACCTTTTCAGAGTTCATTAATAGTGATTTTGATTAAAACAAATGAAGGTATAAAACTAAAAAGAGTTAAACAGAATCTGGTTTTGATTAAAACACCTAGTTAAAATATCCTAAAAATTCCAAAATTTAACATAATGATAAAACATACTAATATTAAACAACAGCAAAAACAATCACTCAAAAATCTATTTTTAAACTAAAGTTATTCACACACTAGTGATTCACAAAAAATTCAAAATAATTCCAATTTAAACTATTTAAATTTGAAAACTACTGGTACTAACAGAAAGTTTGTAATTGTTTTGACCTAAAGCAAAAAGATTCATTACAAAACTATAAATATTCTAACAGTTATTCCAAATATAAAAACAGTTATTCCAAATATAAAAACAAAAAAACAAAAAAAAGGAGAAAATAGACCTTTAGTACCGGTTGGTATCACCAACCGGGACTAAAGGTCCCTTCCCGCGCGAATTTGGGCTACCGAAAAGGCCTCTTTAGGCCCGGTTGGTATCACCAACCGGGACTAAAGGGGCTTTAGTCCCGGTTGGAGCCACCAACCGGGACTAAAGGTTCCGGGCCATTTAAGACCCTTCTGCCTCCTCATTTTCTCCCCCGACGCCGAATCCCACCACTACGCCGCCAGGCTGCCGGATCGTCCCGTCGCCCTCAGCTCCGCCGGCGAACGCCGTCGCCCTCAGCTCCGCCGGCACCGCTCCTCCCAGTCGGCCGGCCGCGCAATCCCCGAGCCCCTCTCCCTCCGCATGCGAGCCCGCCTCGATCCCCGACTGCTCCTCCAAGCGTCGCTGCGGCCCGAGCTCGAGTGCCGGCGCCGCTCCTCCCCGCCTCCGGCGTACGTCCTTCTCCGCCTCCGGTGCTCCTCCGTCTCTGGCGTACGTCCTCCTCCAGCGCTCCGATCCGTCTCCGGCGCCGCATATTTGTAAGCCCGATCCGTCCTCCTCCAAATTTATATTTGTATTTGTAATTGTTGTATTGTTGTATTGTTGTGCATATTTGTATTTGTTGTACTAGCAAACGGGAGAATAAAATGCAAAATAATAGAATATATCGATGTATGTTTGTATTGTAGTATGTGTATGTTTTATGTTGATGTGTATGTGTCCTTGTGTTCAAAAAGAGGTCGGACACTATGTAAACAAAAAAAGGCCACACGCCTTTGTTTGTTTATTTATGTATGCTAATTGGACAAATTTCCTTGTTCATCAGAGAAAAGAAACATATGTTTTATATTGATGTATGTTTGATGTTGATGTGTATGTGTATGTTAGATAAAATGCATGTTATATTGTTGCATTGATGTATGTTTTATATTAGATAAAATGCCTCTCCTCCTCAAATTTTGTTCATTTTTTAGATGTTTAGATGCATGTTTAAATGTATGTTTTAAATGTTTAGATGTTGCTGATTTGCTAATTGACATATTGCATATAAAGCATCTTGCCTAACCGTCGAATCAATTGCATAGCGTAGCCGTCGAGTCGACGATGCCCATCCCGCATCCTCGTCGTCGACTCGGCGGCAACCACCTGCTTGAGAGGCGCCATGTTCGGGATTGGGCTCCGCCGGGTTGGCACTGGGAGGTGCTGCCTTCCGGGGCGCGGAGCTTGGTGAGGAATGAGGGTCCCGTCGTCGACCCGGAGGTTATTTGGTGGCGGTCGCGTGGACCATTGTCGGTGCAGAGGGAGCCGGCCCCCGCGGAGGTGGTACGTCGCCGTGTCAGGGAGGAGATCGAGCACGTCCGACGCTACATGACTGTGTTGGACGCCAGGTTCTTCAGGGATCACACCCGAGCTATGATCCTGTCATAGTTCCTTATCTTTGGGTGTCCACCGCCTATGCCGCGAGACGTCAACTAGATCTGTATTAGTGATATTATATTCGATGATGTATTAGTGATACTATTCGATGATGTATTAGTGATACTATTCGATGATGTATTAGTGATATTATATGATCATATTGTTGCATTGCCTTGTATTGATTTGCATATCTCCGGTTCTGCTTATTGAATGCATTCCAATTGTTTTATATTTGTTATGGATTAGTTAAGCTATGGACGGTAGAGACAGAGACCATGATCAAGAGAATGCCATGTACGACCTGATACGCTCCGAAAACGAAGAGAATGAAGTAGATGATGGCTCACAATACCTTAACCCATCCGGTGAGGGAATTGAGGAAGAACAACCAAGAGACGAAGGCGAACCAGCTGACAATGACGATGGCAAAGAATTTTTTGTCCATTTAACAGAGTCCGATGAGGTATTAATTTTCCCTCTGGTGATCATCAGATGTATTGATTGATTTGTATATATTAACGAATCTTTCTTCCTTTTAGCCCTCCGGATCGAGCAAATCTTCTACAAGGGTTAAACGTGGCCCGACAAAAAAGTTGAAACAAGGCGTCAAGTTTAACATCGATCAAATCAGAGCAGATGGCGAACCGATTGCTCCTAAAGAGAATGCGGACAAATTTATACGTCAATGCGGAGTTATCGTTAGGGACCAAATCCCGATCACCGTTCAAGAATGGAATCAGCCAAAAGATACCCAAGCAGTTTCTTTTGTCAGCGAAAGAGCAAAAAAATCTGCTTTGGGAGATGCTCATGAAACATTTCACCCTACCAGAGGGTCTCACAGATGTCCAACGGGAGAAAGTCAAGAAGTGAGCTCATAAGAAGATGGCCACACAATTCCAGTCTTGGAAGAAAAGATTATGAAAACGTTACGTGAAAGACGGAAGGAAGACTCTAGAATTCAAAGGAGAATATGTGAAGTTAGCAGATGACTGGGGCGAATTTGTGAAGTTCAAGGAATCACAAGTAGCTAAGGAACGGTCAAGAATAAACAAGATAAATGTCGACAAAAAAATGTGGCACCATCGTCTGTGGCCAGGCGACTACAAGTCTGGGTTGCCTAAGTGGGATGAATTTGAGAGAAACATGAAGGCTGCAGGGGTCACTCCAGTAACAGAGACTTGGCCCGAGAGGTGCAGGACTTGGTTTTATGCACATGGGGAAAAGTTGGACCCAAAGACAGGGGAGGTTCTTGAACAGGCAATTCTTAAAGAAGCCACAGACGAGTTACTTAAAGCAATAGCAGAAGCTCGTGCGGGTGTGTACGAGCCCGAGAGAGAGAAGGACGAGCTTTCGCGCGCCCTCAAGAATCATGAACACCCGGGACGAACACAAGGCAAAGGCATGGTTCCGTGGCTTCTGGGGTTTGCGGATTGGAACGACAGCTACAGAAGTCGTGACAGAAAGAAGAAGCATGAAGTAGATCGGATTCAGGACCTGGAACGCAAATATAACATGCAGCAGGAGCAAATCAACAAACTTAGCCAGCAAGGCGCGTCTCAGAGACAGCAGCAACCAGATCCAGCATTGGATGGTACCATTTCATTATCTATGCCGAAAAGCAGCGTGGGTTCCACGGGGGTGCCGGTCGATGATGCACTGCTGGCTCGCTACCCCATGGATGATATCCTAGAGTCGACACCTTGTGAGCTACACATGAAACTCAAGAACATATCCATGAAGGTGGCGCACGGATTTGCTTTACCGAATGCACCTGAAGCACTCCTCCACGGCAATCCGATTCCACCTGGCTATGCTCTTGTCGGGGTGGATCAAGTTCTGTCGGGATATGATACACTAGAGCTTGATCACACTGGAGGTCAAGGGGAGCTGACACTAGGAGAAGCCATACGTGGTATGATTGTGTGGAAAAAGGAATGCATCATGTTTCCAAACTCGGTGCCAAGGCCACCGACTCCTCCTCCAAGTCCACCGCCTCAGCAGACTCGAACCCACCCCGAGATGGAGCGCAGGGTGAGTCCGCCATATCCATCTCCGCCGCGCCAGCCAAATCCATCCCACCCTAAGACGGAGCGCATGGCGAGTCCGCGATATCAAGCTCCGCCACGTCAGCATAGTCCATCCCACCCCGAGACGGAGCCTAGCGCGAGTCTTCCGCGATATCGATATCCGCCGTCTCCAAAGCGGAAGAGAACACAAAAGAAGAAACCAGAGCCTCCTACCAAAAAGAAGTTAGCTTACGATATGACTGACAAGGAACTCGATGTACAAGTGGCTAGCGAATTGCAGGCCCATTTTGGACCGAAACCGCCCCCGCCGCCAAAGGAGAAAGTACCCGACGAGGTCATACAACACTTTATTGATGCAGCAAAACCGGCGGAGAAAAGGCCGGTATCAGACTATGAACGTTGTATTACCAAGTCCTATGAATCCCACAAAAGACAGAAGTCGAGCGGTAGCAGTAAATGTGGGAAAACAGTTCCCCAGCTCGGAGAACAGGCAGTCCAATCGATCAGCCCGCTCAAGTAAAGGACGGGCGAGAGAGCCTCATTGTGAAAGTCGAGAAAGAGCATTACATCCATGAAAAAGATTTGTGGATTGAAAATGAAGAATTTTTTCAGTTATTCAATCAAAAAGCACTCGACAAATTTATCGTCAGTTGCTATTGTCTGTAAGTGATTTCTTTCTGTAATTTAAGTGTCTAGCTCAGCTCGTTCATTGCCTGTTATTATACTCACTATATTCTTTTGTGTGGTATTATGCAGAATGAAGATTTTTGAATTGAAAAGTGCTGGAGTCTATGCCATTGGGTTCATTGACACAAATACCGTTAATGAAGAAGTGTTGAGAAGGAACCCTAAAGACACGGAGAAAATGCTTCTAAGGTTTTTGAAGGCCCTAAAGTACAAACCAGAAATACTTTTACCTTGGAACTTCCAGTGGGTGTTACTGTCTTGTACTACAAATTTTATTTTTGCTTATATACATATACTCGATGTTAAGTGTAGTTGATGAGTTATGCATGCCCGCTTATACAAATCGTGTGCGCAGCTACCACTGGATCCTTCTAATCATTAGAGTTGACGATGGAACTGTTGAAGTACTGGACTCGCTAAGTAAAGACCCTGAAGATTACATAAGCTTGCATTCATTGCTCAAAAGGTAATTTCAATCTATGTCGGCTTCTTTATTAGTTCATTTCCTGATATCAAGTAATTAATAACTCATTTATTCATTTTGTTTGCCGGGCAGGGTTTGGAAACGTTTCATCAAAGAGGTCACCGGTGAATGGAAACCAGAGTTGAGATGGCGAAAGCCTAGGGTAATTAAGTGGTACTAGCTACGTCCGCGCATCTCTTTAATTCTAGTTTCAATACCATTGTCATGCTTCATTATTATCTGATTGAATTTTATTCTCGTAAAGTGCATGAGGCAGGCACAGAGGACTAATCTATGTGCATATTACGTTTGCGAGAACATTCGCTTTATGACCGAAAGCAGTAAGAGTGCAACAGATCTTTGGGTACGTAAACACCATTCATATTTTTTTTATCATGATCTAATACATATACACACAACTAACATGCATATTCATATTGATCTCCTTCTTTATATATAGATGACGCGGATGCGGGATCAGCTCCTACCAACGGACCGCATACGAGCAATTCAAGACGAAATTGCGGGATTTTTGCTTCAGCAGGTCATATCTCCCGACGGAGAATACCATTACACGATCCGCAAATGATCTGCAAATTGTACGAGAAATTGTATATACCAAATTGTATATATATATGTGTGTATGCATGTGGTCGTACGAAAAATTCTATGATATATGATTGCTTGTACGAGAAATTTTATGATATATGATCGGTTCTACGATAAATTCTATTATATATGCATAACGTGTACAATATGTAGTAGCGTAAAATATGTTTGAAATGAAAAAGAATTAAATGAAAAACACAAAATGAAAAGGAAAAATAAACAATAAATCCTAAACCCCTAAACACCTAAACCCCTAAACCTTTAGTCCCGGTTGGTGTTACCAACCGTGACCTTGGCGCGTGCTGCCAACCACACGGCCAGGGTTTAGTCCCAGTTCGTAGCCAACCGGGACTAAAGGCTTGGACCCTTTAGTCTCTATACTATCGGGACTAAATGCCCTTCCCAACCGGGACTAATGACCTGTTTTATAATAGTGATACAATATCTTGAATCGGGGGAAACTAGATTCTCCGGTCTCTCGTTGCCATGGACCACCGTTCCCGGCCGTGGACGCATGCAATAAAATTCAATTCTTTGGCCCGCAGGCGAGTGTTCATTCATGCATGCACCTCTGGATCTCAAAACACTGCAGGGCCAACAGGCTGCAGCCAGCCGCCGTGTCCTCCGGCCGCTGCCAAGAATCGAAGGCACACCGGCGAAGACTTTTTCACTGTTTTGACCTTGTCATGAAACTTCAACACAAAATGAACTCTTCACAAAAGTATTTCACAATCTGACCCTTTTTGCAACGCCAGGAACCGTGGCGTTGCTGCTCCACATGAAAACGCCGAGCTAGACACCGTTGCTGCTCCACATGAAAACGCCGAGCTAGATAGCGTTGCTCCACATGGAAACGCCGAGCTAGCCAGCGTTGCTACTCCACATGGAAACGCCGGGAGCTTTGGCGTTGTAAGCTTTTCTGGCAACGCCAAAGGCTTTGGCGTTTCTAGCTAGGAGGGGAGGGATTAGCTAGCTAGCTAGCTAGGGCACTTTGAGTCTGAGCTTGAGGAGGAGGGGAAGAAACGCCAAAGCCTTTAGCGTTGCCAGAAAAGCTTAAAACGCCAAACGCCAAAGCCTTTGGTCATCGCATCGGCACCGCATCGGCACCGCATGGCACGCACCTACGCAACGCATCATCTTTATTTATCTTTTGCCTGAGAAGAGACGAGACGATACCGAGAGGTAAACGGGACGAAATTCGATCGTCCCCGTGCAACAGCAGGCCACAAACAAGTCAAGGAGAGAGATAATTACACGTATCATCCTCAAAGTTGCCGGCAAGGTCCAACTTGGTCCTCGATGTTGAGAAGTGATCCACTACGGTCCTGATACACGAGAATACGTCGTCACTACGGTCCTGGAAGTTGGACGGCCAGTCTTGGCTTTGTTGGGACAAACCCGGTCCGGCGACGAACGCCGAGTAGCCTCCGGCGACACGAACGCCGGACGGACATCTCTCTCACACACACACTCGACACACAAAGGTGGAAGAAGAGGAGCACACGATTTTCCGGCGACGAACGCCAAAGCCGCACGAACGACGCTTCTTTCTTAGAGATCAAACTCTGGATCGGTGGCACATACCAACTGGGCCTATGAACGAACCACACGCGCTGGACTAAGGACGTTTTCACTGTTTTGACCCTTTCAACAAACCTTAGCATAAAATGAACTCGTTCGAAAACTATTTCACGATCTGACCCTTTTCAGAAACGTCACAGGCCGTGACGTTTCTGCACTATACGAAGACGCCAAACCTACCTGCGTTGCTGGCCTGGTCGAGACGTTACGTGGCAGGGTAGAAACGCCAAAGTATTTTGCGTCGCTAGAAACGCCAAGAGGGCATGGCGTTGCTACCCAAACATCAAACGCCAAGGGGGCATGGCGTGCAAGTAGCTTTTTCACATTTGCCACTTATTTATGAAGGGAAGCAACGCAGGTAAGATCGGCGTTTCTAAATAGGTGAAAACGCCACGGATTGTGACGTTACCAAAAGGGTCAGATCGTGAAATAGTTTTCGGATGAGTTCATTTTGTGCTAAGATTCGCTGAGAAGGTCAAAACAGTGAAAAAGGCCCTGGACTAACCACCTCCAGCTAACAAACTCAGGCCTCGGGTTTTTTATACTTGTGCGTGTGCACGTACACACCGCACCCCACCTCCCACACAGCAGCCCACAACTCGCACGGCAGGCCTTCCCTACGACGCGCTCCAACCTGTGCTACGCGGCTAGCATAACAGATCGCTGCAACCACCGCTACCGACGCCAACGAGCTACGACTCGTTCGTAAGCACGAACTCACGACATGCACACACGCACGCACACACGTGCGGTTTATTTTCCTAACAGGCTCTACAAGTCGTCTGCGTTTAGCGTATCTGCCCTTATGCCACGTCATCGTGTGGCTCGCCCGTCAACACGCGGCCCAGCAGTCAGCGCGGAGCCCACCCGTCAGTGCGCGGAGTGGATATTTTGCACTCGCCCCCTGCCCCCCACCCCCGTTTCGCTGTCTCTTCTCGATCCTTCCCCTTCTCCCTCTGTCCATGAACTGAAAACAGAGCAGAAAGCAGAGTAGTGGGAGAGGGTGCGGCGGCGGATGATCGGCGACCCGACGGCCTTCCGATGGTAGTTGTTGCGGTCGTGGAGGCGACTGCGACGGCGCCGCAACCCGTAGGACGGGGTTCAGCGGCGATGGAGGACCCGCGACGGTGGCCCGACGGCAAGGCGGCTCCGACCTACGGTATGATTCGTCGCCGAACAACGTAGAAGCGGTTTTGTGCCTGAGATCTACAATTTTAGTTGTAATTAGGTTGTGTGCACATACAATTTCGTTTGTTTATGCCGATTTCATGCACTTTGGGGGAAATTTGTTAGGGTTTCGGTACAGTATGACAAAAAGTGTGAACTTTCAATGATTTTTTTGCAGCAAAGGATTCTGGGTTGTTCACTGTTGAGGTGATTCGTGGAGGCTTTTTCTTTGGCGGCGGGCAGAATAGGTGCTATTTGGATGGCATAAAGGTTTGCTATGATTACTGTAATGTGGACAGGGAATATTACAAAATGTTCGAAGAAATAGTTGAGCAATTGGGTTATGAAAAGAGAGGTAGAATTGATATGTATTGGTTGCCCCCTGCTTGTTAGCTTAATGAAGGTGGTGCTACGCTTTTGGCAAATGATACAGGCATAGACTGTATGTATCTAACAATTAATCGAGGGCACCAATTTCAAATGAAATGCCTCGATCATCTGGATAGCCACATTTTTTGGAGGAGGAGCTGAATGGGATGATGCTGTGGCTAATCCAGTAGCACAAATTCCTGTTGTTTTCAGTCCAATGAAGAAGTCAAGCAATGCAAATGATAACAAAGATCTAAATGAAAGCAACACATCTTGTAGTGTTGTGGATGAAAGTCATGAAATTCAGAGTCATGACCAATTCTTTGTCAGACTGAGACCAAGAGGACAAAATATAGAAGAGCAGGAAGAACAGTATTCAAATTCAGATAGTTCTGACAGTGATTATATTCCTGAAATTATTGACAGTGACTATGACTTGGAGGATGGGGATGAGGATTTGTTGCAGGAGCAGCTAAACCCACTGCAAGACATGAAATGGAAGAAAGTGGTGCAAGAGTGCAACTCTGAAGATGAGGAATTGGAAGCTCCAGATTCAGACGAAGATGAAATGAAATTCATTTTCAAATCTTTTACAGCTACAGATATGCGAGGCCAATTGTTCTCTTCAGTGGAGCTGTTGAGGAAAACAGTTAGAGAGTACAGTAGCAAAGAGAGGGTGAACATCACATTCCCAAAGAATGACAAAATAAGGCTTGCTGCAAAGTGTGAGAGAGGATGCCCTTGGTATCTCTATGCATCTTGGGATAATAGGATAAATTCAATAATGGTGAAGACATTCAATGGTAAGCATACTTGTGAGAAGAAGTGGCAAGTTACAACCTTTACAGCTAGGTACATTGCTCACAGATTAGGGCATGTGAGAAGATTTCATTGAATGCCTTAGCAGGTTTTGTGCAAGAAGATTGGAATATGACAATTAAAAGGGGCAAGTTAGGGAGAGCTAGGAAGATTGCATGATATCATATATGGTGATGAGATTGCACAATACAACTTGTTGTGGGACTACGCAAATGAGCTGAGGAGATCTAATCCTGGTAGCACTTTCTTTGTTGAACTTTCAGACGAGGGGCAATTTAAAAAATGTTACTTCTCATTTGATGCATGCAAAAGGGGGTTCTTATCTGCTTGTAGGCCTATTATTTTCCTAGATGGCTGCCACTTGAAGACACAATATGGAGGTGTGCTTTTAAGTGCAGTAGGAATCGATCCTAATGATTGCATATTTCCTGTGGCTCATGCAGTAGTGCAAAGTGAAGATACAAAAGCCTGGAGATGGTTCTTGACTGCATTGAAGCAAGATCTTGGCATAGATAACACAGAGCTCCGGACCATCATGTCTGACATGCAAAAAGTAATTCCTTTGCATTTTATTATGTAGCACAACTCATATGAATGCTTACATAGTTTATACTCTATTTGCACATACTCTCTCCGTTTCTTTTTAGTCTGCGTATAAGATTTGGTCAAAGTCAAGCGATGCAAAGTTTGACCAAATATATATCAAAATATATCAACATCTACAATACGAAACCTATACGCTATGAAAATTAATACCATGATGCATCTAGTAATATTGATTTCATATTATGAATGTTGATATTTTGTTCTATAAAGTTAGTCAAAGTTTACAAAGTTTGACTTTGACCAAATCTTATACGCGGACTAAAAGAAACGGAGGGAGTACTCTGTTAAATCTGTTGTTAACTAATGCAGAGAGAATCAAGGCAGAGAGAGGAAGTTGTGCAAGTCCCACTACCTGAGAATGCTTTCATACAGCAGCAAGCCCTATCACAACCTCCAATTGAACCTACTATAGCAAGAAAAACAGGTGATGTGCACAGGAAGGGAGAGGTTGTTGCAATTGCCAGACTTAGAGCTGCAACTGAGAGAAGAGAGATAGCAGATCAGGCCAAATTTGATGCGGCAATTGGAAAATTAAAAGAAGAAGAGGAGAAAATCAAGGTGTTTGCTCTGAAGAAGAAAGATGAACTTCTAGCAAAGAAACAAGCTGCAGAGGAGAAGAAGAAAGCTGCACTTGAAGCAAAAAAGAATTGCTGCAGAAGAGAGAGAAAAAGCTAGGGAGTAAAAGAAAAAAAAAGATCTAGAAGAAAAACTTGCTATGGCAGACAAGAGGAGAGAAGCTATGGAATTAAGGAAAAAAACAAACTGAAGAGGCAAAAAGAATTAAGGCAGAAGAGAGACAAGGATAGCTGAAGAGAAAAAAAGATTATGCAAAACAAGATTTGATGAAGAGGAGGCATTGTTTCTTATAAATCAAGCAGATGAGGTTGAGAGGCAGCAATCATTTCTGCAAACTCAAGAGGCAGCAAGGCAGAGAGCTTGGGAGCAGCAGACTGTTCAGAAAGAAGAAAGTGCATGCAGAATTGGTATAGAAAGATAAGAGGGAGGCAGAACAAGCCAGATCAACAATGGTTGAGGAGGAGAGGATGAATGCAAATCAGTCCAAAAAAGCAACTCTGAAGAGAACTGGAGCAAGCTCTAGTCCAAACATGAGAGGGTTTAGAAAACCTCGGAAAGTAAACATGTTTGATGAACATAGGGGTGTGTGAAAATGTAGGAAAAGTGATGGTTTCATTTTGTGTTCTGCATATGATCAGGTGTAGAACATGTTAATGAACATGTTCTGTTCATGATCATGCTCCAGATCATGCACTAAATAGCTTTTGTAATATGTAATCTGCATTGCTACTTAGACTTGTCATATGCTTTATGATTATGTGGTTTGCACTGGTGTCATTTGTGAACACATTATGATCTCCAGTCCACTGTTTTATTACCATGTTCTGTTTGCTGTCATTTTTCAAAATATATGCTATTTGATCTTAAGTCCATTGTTTCTACTTCACTTAGCTGCATTTGTGCGAATTGCTAAAGTAACTGTCTGGCTAGATCACACTTCAACATATTAAACAGATACAGATGCAACACATTTCATTACAGCATCACAACACATTCAGCTTCATTTCATCACATCAATTTTCATCACATTTCGACATAGCAGGACATCATCTGATGCATACAATCTCATCACATTACATACCAGATTCACTAAAGAGTAGACAGACCAAGTTCACATAAACTAGTACAGAAACTTAGATAGATAGCTAGATAGATACGTAGATAGCTCAATCGTCATTGCCGTCGACTTTCCCAAGCACAGTGCTGAATTTGTGTGTGCGTGTCAGGTCCTCCCCTTCATCGGGAAGCCATGCATCTGGCAGGTCTTCAACGAGCAGAAGACCACGGTCAGTCACCTCCTTCATGTGACAGATGACAGGATACACAAGCATCTTCTTCTTCCTTGGCGACGACGGACCTTACGACGACACCATTTCACGCGCGACGGCAAACTGCGCCCGGATCCATCACCGGTGCCGACCGCCGCCGTAGCGCCAATGCCGTCTTCCCTCTCCACGTCGAGGGAAATGGTGGAGGACACGCTCGCGCCGCCCATCGCCGCCGCAAGAGAAGCCAGGGTTCGTGGGTGGGGAATTGGGGATTTTTTCCCCGACGAAACGGCTAAGAGTGTTATCCACTAGCACCGCTCCGCGCACTGACGGGTGGGCTCCGCGCTGACTGCTGGGCCGCGTGTTGACGGGCGAGCCACACGATGATGTGGCATACGGGCTGATACGCTAGACGTAGGCGACTTGTAGAGCCGAGACTGGCCGTCCAACTTCCAGAACCGTAGTGACGACGTATTTCCGTGTATCAGGACCGTAGTGGATCACTTCTCAACTTCGAGGACCATGTTTGACCTCGCCGGCAACTTCAAGGATGATACGTGCAATTATCTCGTCAAGGAAAGAATGCATCCATGGATATGCAACGCAGGTAGGCTGCATGCTGCAGCAGCTGTAGAGCCGAAATAAATGGACAGGTACGCGGTGCCCGATGCTGACTCACGGGAATATTATTATTTTCACTGTAAAATACCCCGTATATTTGCATATCTATGCAGGGTATTTTACGGTGCGGCGTGAGCAAAGGTCGATGCCGCTTCTGGACCTCTGAAATACCATGAGAGAGCGAGAGAAACATTGTTCACATAAGAACTGGCAAATCGTTAATCAGAGCCAGAAGACGCCAGTGCTAGCGATATGGGAAGCAAAATGTTATCTACGTATCCAAGGAGACCTAAGGCCATCTCCAACGCTAACACACAAACCGGACATCGCATCCATCCGCAGACCGAAGGGACTAGTCCGTGAACACTGATGCGGGAGCCGACCATCCAATGGTAGCCGTAAATATCCGCCTCTATTAATGATTTTTAAGAAATTAATTCCGCCAATAGAAATTCACCTTTCGCAAATAAAAAACAATCTTCCATCATTTGAATCAACCTTTCGCCATTTGAGATACAATTATAGACAAAAATACATGCGTAATTTTAAGTGATATATGCTTTAATGCAAAGTTATTAACAAACGAGAAAGAAATATACGCCGATTCAAGAAAGAAATCTGCGCTATTAATGCAGAGTAATTAATGGATGATCCTAAACTGTTTTTGACTCAACACAGACGCGGGGTACGTGATGACTTTGTCCGCACACGAACACATCACCGTGTACCCTCGACGCCGGGGGTGATGTACCGCAGCTCACATCGAAGGAGACCCGTCCGGAAGAGCGGTATGCAGGCAATCCGGCGGACGCTTTTGTTGACCCGAAACCCCACACACCCGGGAGGGACCCCGTCAGGGCGCGCGGCGGCTATGGGCTGCCCTAGGTCGACTTGATCGCCCCTAGGGCCTCGTGGATCGCTGCCCTCCAAGAGAAGAACGAACGAAGAACGAGGAAGAAGATACAAGGGTATGAGATAACAGTAGATGAACACGAAAGTGTAATTGATAGATTGGTTCGATTGTGTGTTGTTTCAATCGGCCATCACCTCCAATATATATAAGAGGCGGCTGGACTTCCCGTACAAGCAAAGGATTCACCTAGGTTTCCTTACAAGAAAATTTCACCAAATCACGTCCTGGAGTCCTAGTTCTAATTAAACTCGGATTCAGCCCGAATCTGGCCCAAACTTCTGTCTTGCTCCTTCCGCGGGCCGCAGAATCTGCATATGACCTTCGATTGAGAAGATATTTATATCAAAATCAATCGTTTCGACGAGACGAACAATTCTTCGGTTGATCACTTTTTCATCTAAAGCAATCTTGAACACTTTGCGGGGCCATCTTCAACTTCTAGTCGGACTCGGTCTTGCAGCGGACTGAACTGTTCGAATCTTGTATCATTTCTAAAGGTTGCATACTATCTCAGATGACGATGACTCCAAAAGTAAAGTTGGCCATTTTGACGATACGCATAACTTCCGTGTTGAACACTTTCCCATCCAAAAGCATCTAGATAACCTTTTCGTCCAATTTTCAGCTTCTGACTCGATCTGCCAATAACACTCGGATTTGAATCTCTTCAGTCGGATATTAGGATCCTTCACTCGGATTGTATGGCCATATTGCTTCACTCCGATACAAATTTTCATTTGGATAATAAACTTTTCACTTGGCCGACAGCTTCTCACTCGGTTGACAGCTTTTCACTTGGCCAGCAACTTTCACTCGGCCGGCAAACTTTTCACTCGGATTTCACGACTGAAACTTCAGCCTGATCTTGTTTTGCCTCTCCAGGTCGCATACAACCTCGGATTGAGATAAATTATATATCAAAATCGATCGGCTCGACGACACGAAACTTTTTCATGTTGTAAGTTGTTCCATTCGAGGCTGTCTTGAGGGCTGAATAACTCACGCGACCCATCAGACATCTGTCTGATCCCTCGCGCAACCCATCAAACATCTGCCTGATCCCTCGCGCCACTTTTTGCCTTGTGGTAGGAACGCACTCTGGTGGCTCTAACTTTTGTATACGACCTCGGATTGAGACGATTTTTATATCAAAATCGCTCGTTTCGACGAGACGAAGACAATCCGTGTAGAACATTTTCTCATATGAGGTACTCTTGGGAGCTTAATCATCCGAACAGCACTCGGGAAGTTAAATCCTGACACTTCGAGTGTAATTTCGGCCCTTAAGATGAGGTTGGAAAGTCATCACCTAAACATCAAAGTTGTTCAATTCGACGATGCAGAACTTTTTCATGTTGAACACCTTTTCATTTAAAGTCATCTCAAATGCATTTTTTCCGTGCCAAAATCAGGTGTCAACACATGCCCCCCTGTTTTTCGGCAAAGCTTGTGTGCCAAAAAATAACTTGCACTTGTTTGTTCTGAGGACGATGCCAACACTCCATCGGCCATTCATATGCTTAGGGCGATAATCTCATATCGGCCAAATGCTCAGATTGGCTGTCACCTGGGTAGGGCCTCTTCATATATTTGTTGTCTTGATAACACAAGCGCCTCCATGGATGCATCCCTTGGTGCAACCTGCCTGATCTCTCAACACGGATCCTGCTAATAAGGAAAATATGTTTCTTCCAGTTGGCCACCTGGTGCAGTAGATCATTGTTAGTGGCCGACTCTAAGTCAAGACATCCTCACAAGTATTGATAAAACGGAGCATCGGCTTTCAGGTATGAGATAAACCATGAAGAACGCCATCAACCAGATGCCAGCTTCACCAACACGATGCACTCTCAGGGCGATATGAAAATATCGGCCGTGTGTCCTCATCTTAAAGGACCTGGAGAACCCCGTCCACCAAAGTGTGAATAGCCGAAATAAATCAGATATTTCGACTGGGGATAAATTACAGAGCATCGGCTTTGATGGTATGGTTGAAGAACATGGATGATGCACCGCATGGAGTCTCCTATAGTGAGATGAAAATTGCTGGGTTCTCCTTCCGGCTTTCTGCTTGTCCTCCTTTACTCCTACTGGTTTGGCAACAGAAGCTGGTGCATCCTTCTTGACTTGAGAGTCTCGCTTGGGGACCCACGCCATGTTCCTCTTCTGCAACTCTCCAGCTCTTAGCCGCTTCAGCTGCCACACTTTCCAATGTGATAAGACGAGTGGGCGTCCCGACTGTGATCTTATTTTATACACTGGCAGTTCTTTCATAACTTAAGGCACTTCCGTCTTGACCTGTCCAGACTCGACGACTGGGTCCTTAAAAGTTACTCGCTTCACTTTCGTTCCCTTCGTAGCCAACATCAACACAGCTGCCTTTTGGTTACTTAGAGTCGGGTTTGAAACAGCATCCTTGCGGCCATCTCTTTTCACTTGGTAGACCTTCTTGACCACCTCCTTGCTCCTCCATGAGCTCCTGGCCGATTCATGATTGAGTCGGTTTTTGACATATGGTTGCCAGCTTGATTCTCTCGGAGCTGCATAAACTTGGTGAGGTGATTTAGCGTAAGACTGATGGTGTGCTTGTGAAATATACCTGTCCCATGATTGATATGAATATAAGCCAGCATGGGAAGGCCTGGATGACTTTGGCATTGGTGGCCCAAAAGAAGTTCGCGGAGTCCGTGTGTTTAGCTTCTTCTTTCGCCAATCCTGGTCCTCAGATTTACACCTTGGGGGTGACTTTGATGCTTTTGGTTCACTCGGCTGATAAGCACTCTTCGCTTCACTTATCTTCTGATATTTTTCCAACAACCGTGCGAAAGTGACTTTCGGCTTTTTACCTTTGTGCTTACCGTGGCCTTTGCTTTCTTTGATCTTGCATGCATCGGTCTTCGAATTTTCTTGTTGCCCCCCAGTGCTATATGGCTCATTTTTTTAAATAATACATTTTTTAAAAAAAATTACAGAAATAATACACGAATTTGAAAATTTTCAAAAATAGAATCCAGTCGGCTGGAGCTAAGCCGATAGGCCACGTGGCAGGTTCAGTCGGCTACGGCTAAGCCGACAGGACACGTGGCAGCTTCTGATTTGCCCGAACACGTCGACCATCGCGTTGGATTCGCCAGTCGGCCTGGGGCGCTGCAGTCGGCTGCGGCCCAGACGACAGGGTTCCAGTCGGCCCCGGCGCAGCCGACAGGCCGTCCAATCGGCCGGGGCGTGGCCGACAGGGGCCTGGCTGCCCACCCGCGCCTTCTCTCCTTCCCTCCTCCTTTTCTCCTTCCCTTCTTCTCCTTATCTCCTTCCTCTTGCGCCCGTGAGCTCTCGTTCTTCCTCTTCTTGCTCTCTCTCTCAGTCTCTCGTAACCCCCCATCGATCTCCTCGCTGGTCCATCCATTTTTGCATCCAACCCACAGAAAGAGTAGATCATAGCCAACTCCGGTGGCCTACGGTATTTTTTTTTCCAATAGGATAGTTTTTTTTCTCGTTCAAGTGAGGTGAGGAGGAGGCATGGTTGAGGTGGTTGAACCATGGTAGAGGTGGTGGTGAGGAGGAGTTGCTGCTGGGGAGGAAGAGGTGGTGAGCAGGAGGAGGAGGTGCGGCTGAGTTGAAGAGAGAAGCAAGAAGCAGTGGCACACGCGTCGAAGGTATACCTATGTCGTCAAAAAATTTCTCTGAGTTGTACATATTTTGAAAAATTAATGTCAGTATTTTTAGTTGCTCCGGGTAATATTTCGTGTTATATGTGCATGTCAAATATTTAGGTCTGTTAGTATTTTTAGTTGCTCCGGTAATATTTCGTGTTATATGTGCATGTCAAATATTTAGGTCTGTTAGTATTTTTAGTTGCTCCGGTAATATTCCGTGTTATATGTGCATGTCAAATATTTAGGTCAGTCAATATTTTTAGTTGCTCCGGTAATATCCCGTGTTATATGTGCATGTCAAATATTTAGGTCTGTCAGTATTTTTAGTTGCTCCGGTAATATCCCGTGTTATATGTGCATGTCAAATATTTAGGTCTGTCAAATATTTAGGTATGTCAGTATTTTTAGTTGCTCCGGTAATATCCATAATATATTAAGTTGTTTCAATATTTAGCTTCGTTAATATTCCCTAATCTATGTACTTGTCAAATATTTAGGAGTGTGAATATATGTAGTTTGTCATGTTGTTTAACAGTTGTCTGTCCATGTTAAAAAAAATTATAGGTGAGCCGAGATGTCTGATATAGTGAAGTTCATATTTTTCTACGGTCCTGGTAATGTCCAAACAAATGAGATTGGGGTTGATCTGAGTGAATTTGAGCACATAGAGGTGGCACTGACCGACCCTCAAACATGGTCTCTTAGTCAGTTGAAAGAATGGGTGACAGCATGTTTAGGGCTGAATACTGAAACACAGACCGTGGGTGTTCATGCATTGTGGACCCGGTCAAGTTCGAATGTCTTCTTCTATTTGAGGCCAGTAGAGAGGGATTCTCAGTGGGTGCGCTGGTTACAAGGTTGCGAAACAAGGGGATGCAATCCTTGTGCCTTAGTGCTTCCCGTTCTGAAGGAGGTAATTGCGCCTGAAGGCCAGGGTGGTAACGATCCTGGGCAAAGCAGTGACGGGATGATGTTATCTGTGTCAAATGATGGAGATGATGGTTATGAACAAGGGCAGAGTAGTCAGGTAGAAGGAGGAAATGGCGATGGTTATTACAGTGGCGAGGCGGACGCGGACGAGGTAGATGGGCACATGCAGAACATCATGGAAGAAGAAGACACCGATATTGAAAGTGGTCATGCAGATAATTCTGACGAGTCAGATGAAGAAGAAAATGCAGAGGAGGTCCCGATTCCTGCTTCTTGGAATCATGACTTCTCATCTGCAATGACCGTGAACGATGGTCATGATTCTGCCTGGCAATATCACCAAAACAACATTGCGACCGGTGCTATGTATCCCAACAAAGAAGCTCTGAAGGACGCAATAATAAATTGGGCAATGTCCACGCAAAGGGTTTTCATAGCTGAGGTGTCCAGTCAGCAATACTTGACAATGGTATGCAAGAATGCAGGTTGTCCTGCCAGGGTGCACGGCTATCTCCCTAAGTATGGCACAAGTTGGGTGATCAGTGACCTAGTTCATCACACATGTCTTATTCCCTGCATCCCTCAAGATCATCCCAACCTTTCATCCACGCTTATTGCGAGGTTGTTTTACAGTGAGATAGTGGAGAGCAAAGCGATGGAAGTTAAGGCTATCCAGACAAAAGTATTCGTCAGGTTCAGGTACAGAATTTCTTACGGCAAGGCTTGGAGGGCTAAGCAAAAGGCGCTTGAGAGCAGATTTGGTTCTTATTTCGATGCATATGACTCAGTTGTCCGGCTCCTCCAGACGCTGAAGGACAGGAATCCGGGCACCTATGTCGACATCGAAGACCTCTTCATGCCAGAGTTCCCAACTGTGAGGGTGCTGCATCGACTGTTCTTCTCTTTCGGTGTATGCATCGAAGCTTTCAGGCACTGTCGACCGGTGATATGTGTAGATGGCACTTTTCTGACTGGCAAGTACAAGGGTCAGATCCTGACAGCCATTGGTCAAGACGGCCAAAATCAAATAGTCCCACTGGCATTTTCTTTTGTTGAGAGTGAGAACATTGGAAGTTGGACATGGTTCTTCAGGCAACTGAAAATATCAGTTGTGAAGGATAAGCCCAATGTGTGCATCCTTCATGACAGACATGCAGGTATACTCAGTGCGATAAAGACACTGACAAACCCTGGCCCTGAGGAACAAACTCCATGGCAGGACTTGCAGAGCCGTTGGTGCATGCGCCATCTGGGGGCTAATTTCTTCTCGCAGTTCAGAAATAAGAGCCTGATGAATCTATTCAAAAAACTATGCAAGCAGAACCAGCTATGGAAGTACAATTTGATACGTGACAGACTTAATGTGTGCATGCGGAGACACGTTAGGGACAGGAAAGCTGCAAGAGATGCAGCGGTCAGGGCACATGTTGAAGCAGTAGCAGCACAGTTAGCAACAGGACCAGCTGCCGTGGAGGAGGAGTCCGTTGGGCTTTGTGACTTGCCAGGATTTGACCCACCTGGTACTAGGAGAAGGCTCGGGAGGTCGATTAAAACCTTCGAGCAGTGGATAGAGCATGAGCCTCTGGAGAGGTGGTCTTTGCTGCATGACACACATGGAGCAAGGTACGGTGTCATGACTACCAACCTCGCAGAAACATACAACTTTGTCCTCAGAGGAAACCGGGCATTGCCACTTACAGCCATCGTTGAGGGTATTTTCTATGGCACCGTGAAGTACTTCAGAGATAGACGTCAAAAGGCAGAGCAACATATGTTGAACAACCCAAACACACGTTACTGTGAAAGGATTATGAAGTACATGGAAGAAAAGATGGAAAAAGCCAGGTCACACACTGTAGTCCCCATTGGTAATCAAGAAAGAAGGTTTGAGGTCCGCTTAGCTAACAACAAATTCGGCTGTGCAAATGAGCTGAGGACGCATGAGGTGAAAATTGGAAATGAAGTCTGGCCAACATGTGAGTGCACATGCAACAAACCGAAGTTGCTTCACCTACCATGCTCCCATGTACTTGCTGCTTGCGGGCAGCTTGGAATGGACGCAATCTCGTTTGTGACTCCATATTTTCTGAAAGAGTCCGTCCTCAATACCTGGACAGGTGAGTTGCTGGGATTTCGCTCAATGGGTAACTTCAGCACCGTTAATCCTGATGAAAGGCGGTACATTCCAGACCCAGAGAATATGCGAACAAGTAGAGGCAGACGACAATGTCATCGCATCCGGAATGATATGGATGAATCTGAAGCGGGAGGCCCCACTATGCAATGCATTTTATGCAATGAAATTGGCCATAGGGACACTAATTGTCCCACTTTCGGCACTGCCAGTGGTACTGGGCGTGGACGAGGCAACCGGGGACGAGGAAGCAGAGGAGGAAGAGGAGGAAGAGGAGGAAGAGGGAGAGGAAGAACCTAGGCTGCACTAAGTTCTAAATTTGTATTCAGTGTGGCATTAACTTCTAAATTTGTATTAAGTGTGACACTAAGTTCTAAATTTGTATTCAGTGTGGAACTATGTTGAACTTTGTATTAAATATGCCACTAAGTTTGAAATTTGTATTAATTGTGGCAATATGTTTGAAATTTGTATGTGCAGGAATGACAGAAATGTCGTTGCTTAATCCGGAAATTGATAGTAAACATCGTGCGGCGATAGGTTATGAGCGCCAGCTTGAGCCCCTGTGCACTCGCACTCAAAGGGAAGACTGGATGATACACGAGGGATGGGTTGAACGGTACGTGCTTTATTTATTTGTTTCAATCACGTATATTGATGGGACGCACTAACTGAATTGCCCTAACATGCAGGTTGAAATGGGCTGGCCTATTACCTTTCGCGCGGCTGGTTGAGCGCACGGATACCTCCAGACGCGTCGCCATCGACACCTCTTTGCTCACGTGCTTAGTGGACCGGTGGAGGCCTGAGACCCACACGTTTCACTTCCGCTGGGGAGAGATGGCTCCTACTCTGCAGGATGTGTCACTTTTGCTGGGACTACCGTTGGCAGGTCATGCCATCGGACCGTTGGAGGCACCGGCTCGTTGGCAGGAAGATTTTGCACAACGTTTCGCGGGTCTTTATGACGGTGCTCCGGCTCTGGCATCGGAGCATCACGGACCTAAGTATGATTGGTTGCTCCATTTCCAGGTTAGTTCCCCTGCCTCATATCTTTCAGTTGTCGCTATGTACTAATGCTTTATCTTTGCTCAATACAGATCCAGAAGTTCCCGGGGTATCCGCAGGTCCCGTTGAATGCGACACAGATCACTCGCAGCCTGGAGGCATATATACTGTGGCTTCTCGGTAAGGTGATGTTCACAGAGAACCATATCACCACTATAAGCGCGCTCTACATCCCTATTGCACTAGAGATCGCGAGAGCTCAGACGCTGGCTCAGATCACACAGAGGAGTTGGGGTTCGGCGGTCTTAGCGGCTACATATCGAGGTATGTGCAACGCCTGCCAGCTGACGGCACCCACGTCAGCTCTTCTTGGATGCCCTCTATTTCTACAACTGTGGTCGTGGGAGAGGTTCTCTATAGGAAGACCGGACGTACGTATTCAAGAGCCTATGCCCGTAATGTTCGATGCTGAAGGCATCGATATGCCTACTTTCGGTCTGTGTTGGACACGTCGCAAGGTATGTCCCGTGTTATAATTTTCTTCTTTGTGTACACTATGGCTTAAACTAACTTGTGTTTGCCGCAGAGACGCTATGCTAGTGATCAGACTAGGCGAGCATACAGGGCATTAAACGAGCAGTTTGATTTGTACACTGGGGTGATCTGGCAGCCGTACACGCAAGGAGTCATGAATGCAAGATACCCCGGCGGTATGTCTGAGCTATGCTTCAGAGATAGTGATTACTGGATGACGAAAGCGAAGATCATATTCGACGTCTTCGTCGAGGAGATGGCCCAGCAGAGGGTTATGAGGCAATTTGGTCTTCAACAGTTGGAGGTGCCTCCCCCTACAGAGCACCCGGTGCCAGCACACATCCACAGGTATTGTCTTGTTATTCAATATTGAATTGTCTTTCACAATTGTCCATAGTGAAGCATTACTTAATTGTTTAACACCATAATTTTAGGATCACAAGGAAGGGGATTCACAGGACTGCTGCTGAGTGGCTACAACGTGTTCAGCCGTACGTTACACAATGGGAGACCGCGAACACACTTGTGTGGCAGGAGAATGTCGAGTTTGATCTCGATGAATTCGATCTCTATTTGCAGCGGTACATGAGCAGAACACGGTTATGCATCGTTCAACACACTCACCCAGATGAGTTACCTGCCCCTAGTGTGTCCGATATGTACCCGAGCTATGATATTTCGGGATCTAGGCAATTGGCGGTAAGATATATTCTCTTTGTGTAATGCATCTAGTTGTTACATACTTTGCCGTGCATACTTAATAATCGTCGTGACAATTTCAGGCTGAGTTGACTATCGGACTTGGCGAGGAGGTGTCCAACTATCGGCGTTCACTTTCGGATGCACCACTACTCGTTGCTCGGCCTCAGGTGCAGAACTTTATGGCGCGCATTGAGGGGAGGCTACGAGCTGTGTATCGGGCTATCACGTGCAGACGCACTTCGGACGTTCTTCATCAGCAGCCCGTACAACGCCCCCCGCGTCACTCGACTGGTCAGGTAGACCCCACGCATCACCGACATGACCCGCGTCCACGTCTAGCAGAGCAGTGGACGCCCAGGCCACCACGTCCTGACCAGGCTGGTAGTTCGGCGTGGCATCAGCAGCAGGATCCCACGTCAGGCTACGTGTTTCGGCCAGGACCACAGCAGCAGGGTCCCACGCCAGGCTACGTGATGCAACCCCCCCCCCCTACAGGTATGTTTCTTCATATTAATTCTTTCCAATATCGATTGCGACTACGTATTTCGTCAGTACTTATGTTCCATCCCTCCCGCAGCAGGCTACGGATATATGGCGTCTATGTCCGGACATGACGCGTCTATGTCCGAATCCAGGTGGGAGAGTGAGCCTGACGATGGGCATAACACACAGGAATACTTGTCGCAGCACAACGAGTGGGTGGACATGTATTCGACTCCTGCACCACCTCCCACACAGGAAACACAGTATGACCTGGACGGGTCCGAGCTTCCTCCCCGTATCATCCGGCCACCCCACAGGTATATGTGGCCAACGCCAGAGACACCACCTCAACGACGTGGCGGACGAGGTGGCTGATGATTGTGTGTCACTTATATCTAGCTATGTATGCGATAGACATATATCTGCCTATGTATGCGAGAGACATATTCTACCTATGTATGCGAGAGACATATTTCTGTTCATTCGCTTTGTTAATCGAGTTACATTTCCGGAGAGACTGCTGCAGATAATTAAGATACAAGTACATCTGAATTAAACGGTACGACTGACCATAAATAATACTGCATACAAACTACATGAAGACATCATCGTGCTTCTCGCTAACACTACATAAAGTCATCATCACTATTCTCACTAACATGTTTCTTCGACTTAGATTTTTTATTGGCTGACATAAACTCATCGCTGGAAGAGTAACCATCATCACCGGGCTTTGGTGATGCATCGCTGCATTTCTTCTTCTTCGAGCTTGAGCCATCATGAGTTGATACATATTTCGGCGGCGGAACGGACCCAAATAAAAGCTTGAACCATGCCAACATACTGACATCGTGGTTCATTTCTTTAGCGTCCACATTGTATCTCTACAATTACCAAAATGAACAAAAATGAATTAAAACGACAAACATATTAAATATGTAAATCAAATACGAAATTTAAATTACCTTTTGAAACGCAATATATTCATCAACTGGCAAATCTATCACATGATGATCTAAATCATCAAATGATCGTGTGAATCGCGCTGATTCATATATTAGTTCACAAAGTCTTTCCCACCTTGCACGCAACCGAAAAAGTTCTAGTCGAATGTCCGCTGTGTTTCTACTATGACAAGCTGTTTGTCTAAACCTCCGCAAGTTACTCTCACTGCTAACTAATTCATCGAAAGATACACCTGGAGTTCCATGAAGCCCGGACTTCATGGAAACCGCACCCATCAAGACATCACAAGATGCCTCTCGTGAAAATGGACGAGGATCACCCATCACTGCGGATTTGTTAATGCTACCACAACAAGTAGTGAGGAGAAGAGGAAGTGAGGAGAAGTATTGTGAGGACAAGAGGCAGAGAAGAGCTCTTTTTAAATAACCGTCGAGGCTCAGTGCGCTGCTGTTTTCCAGTCACACTCACCACCGAAAGCAACACTTCCAGTCAAACTCACCACCGAAAGCAACACTGCCAGTCAAACTCACCACCGAAAGTAGCACTGCCAGTCACACTCACCACCGAAAGCATTGTGGATGGTGGCCGCAGAAGGTCAGATGAGCCGGATGGCGGCGGCGGGCATCACCGGCATCACCGAAAGGGGGGTAAAAAAAAAAATTCCAGTCGGCTTAGCCCCAGCCGACTGGCCAGTCGGCTTAGCCGTAGCCGACAGGAGCCCCAGTCGGCTGGGGGGGCATGCAGTCGGCGGGGGGGCATGCAGTCGGCCCAGTCGGCTTAGCCGCAGACGACTGAATCCAGTCGGCTTAGCTCCAGCCGACTGGATTCTATTTTTGAAAATTTTCAAATTCGTATATTATTTCTGTAATTTATAAAAAAAATGTATTATTTAAAAAAAATTAGCTGCTATATGTCTCCGATGTAGCTTTGATGGAATTCCTGCCCTCAATATTGTTGTTGATGTAATTTTTAACAATATCCTGACTCGAAGACTCGATCCCGTCATCATCAGTGTGTTCCTGTCCACCTGTAGATGAATCGTCTTTGGATGAGTCGGCTTGAGGTAACCGAGCCAACACTTGATCACCATCAAGACCAATATGAGTCGATTGGCCATATGCTCCTGCCTCAACAAACTCCAATCGTCCTATGTTGGCCGATTGTGCAACTTGATGGATCATGTTGCAGTCTCTGACATTCTGCTCGAACGAACATTGCATTCGCTCTTGTCTTGATGGTCCGGCATCGTGATCAATTATAATAATAGGATTAGTCAGCGATGCACAAACGATGTGATCACCGATGCCTAGACTGAAAGTACACTGCTCGTCCATTAACCGGTATTGTGATACCGGCTGTGGAATTAAACAACCGAAGGGCCAAGATACTAAGAAGCGCCGTCCACTCCACCGGATGACACCTTGCAAGACCACATATGTAACATGAAGGCACAACTGGAAGAACCACTCCAAAATGGAAAGCAGTGACCAGATGATTCCGCTCCCTCCTCTTGGTCCTCTGTGCCGCCAACAAGGTGGACCAGGAGTTGGGGAACCTTATTTTTTATCCGTATGGCGCTGCTTTTCTAGCAAAGAAAAGAAACTCAAACCTTAGAGCATTTACAACCGGCATCTTTAAATCCTTCACAAACATCCGCAAATGTGGTCGGTCAGTGATCGAACATGAGACAGAAGGAAAAAATAAATAACCCAACCGGACCCCTCATATCATCCCTATATATGTGTGTTGTCCGCAAAGCCTCATATTGAGGAAAAATGTAGGGAGGATATGAGGGCTCGCGAATGCGCCAAGTCAGTCCGCCACGTAAGACGTGATCCCACTGTAACACCCCCGGATCTATGCCACAATGATGATTGTAATGAAGCTACGTTGGTGGCCGAGAACACGTTAAGGCTTTTGCTAAATCTAAGTTGATCACCGTTAGAAGCGGCTCGTAATTTAATTCCGTTGCATTTTAAAAAAATTCGTCGGAAATGTGATTTTAAAAGTTGTGCAAAACTGGAATTAAAAATGTTGGATGGATCGCAAATAATCCGTAATGTTTTATAAAATTAAAACGGGTATTTTTAGAGTTTGTTTGGTGCTCCAAAAGTATTTAAAACGTATTTTTGAAACGGAGGGAAAATACGGAGGGAAAATGGACCCGAAACCGGACCGAAATTAAACGGCCCGGCTGGCCCTATATAAGCCGGGGAGGGACGAACCCTAGCCGTCCCCCGCGCCCGTGCCGATTCCCCCCCCCCCCCCCCGCCGCCGCCGCCGCGATCCCCCCCCCCCCCCCCGCCGCCGCCGCGGCGCGCGCGCGCGTTCCCCGCCCCGCGCCCGCGTTGCCCCCCCCCGGCGACGCGCCGGCCCGACACCGCCCGCGCCCGCGCCGCACGACGCCGCCGCCTTTCGCCGCCGCCCCCGTCGCCCGTCGCCGCCGCCTGCCTCCTCCTCGACCCCGTCGCCCGCCTCGCCGCCGCCGGACCCGCACCGCCCCGCCGCCTCCGTCGCCGACGCCGCTCGCCGCCAGATCCGCCGGCCCCGCCGCCTCGCAGCTCGCCGCCCCGCTGTAAGCCCGCCGCCGGCGCCGTTCTCCCCCCCCCCCCCCCCCCCCCCGGCGGCCCCGTCCGCCGGCGACCGCTGCCGCTGCCGGCCCGACCCGGCCGGCCGTGCGCGTGTGTGCGCCCGTGCGCGTGCGTGTGTTATGTGCGTGTGTGTGCTGTGTATGTATATACATACGTATGTATTTATATGTATACGTATATACTAATAAAAATATCAGTAAAAATGAATTTAGAAAATTAAATAAAAATAATTAGTTAAATTAATTAGTTAATTAATTAATTAGGCAATTAATTAATTAATTAGATAATTTAGATTAATTAGATTAATTAATTAATCGGGTAATTAATTTAATTAAACAATATTTACTGTTTTAGATAATTTGAATTAAATAATTAAATTAATTTCAGAATATTATTAAAACTTTAGAAATTTATATAAAATAAACCGTCGCCCGGATTAAAAAGTTTTGAATATGAAAGTTGCTCAGAATAATTCTACGGTTCCAACTGCGCAGTCCGTTAATCTGTCATCTGCCCCTAGCATAGCAAACATGGAACTTTTGCCCTCCGGATCGACTGTCTGAAAAATCCAAAGACCCGGCAAATATCGTCAAATATTCTCCCGCTTCGTCTGATACGTGTAGTACTCCGTTAGACTACCCCTAGCACTGCGTATTGCCATGTCATGCATCGTGTTGCATCTGTTGCTTGTATTTATTGTTTCTTCCCCTTCTTCTCTCCGGTAGTTTCCGAGACTGACGCTGCCGCCGAGTACGACTACGCCCCTGACGATCAGCCTTTTGCAGCAGAGCAACAAGGCAAGCAAAACCCCCTTGAGCATTCCGATATCACATATTCTTCTCCCTCATGCTTGCATTAGATTTTGCTACTGTATTTAAACAAGTACCTATTCTGATGCATAGCCTGTTTTTGAATACTGCTTTCATACCTGCTTTCATATAATGTTGTAGTATAGGTATGGATGGTGTCCCCCTGTGACTCCCAGTATACTATTGTCGATGCCCCTGCTTTCATCACCGTCGCCATCGAGGACTTGAAGACAGAAGACTCAGTCATCCTGACTGACAAGCCGTTACCGACCCATCACCTCACACACCCCGAGTGTGGAAACGCTTGGGGCACTGACTCACAGCCACTTTGACTTAACACTGAGATATATGAGAAAGACGGGTCAGCCCCAAGGGTACCCGCGAGTGTGAGATGTGGTGGGGTGCGCCGGTAAGGCACCCGAAGGGTTATAGACGGGACGTGGCCGGACCTACTTTGTCCTTGCCACAAGTTCTCGAGACGGGGCGACGGGATGGTGGGACCGATCGTCACCGCAATAGAGCAAGTCACTAACGGGTTTGGATATGTGATCTGAGAAGGCCTTCGGCGAAAGCTCTGGTCTCTTTCGCACTAACCACCACGCGGGAACAAAAGTGGGCACTCTACGGCGTACATTCTCCCGAAAGCTCTTCAGATGCCACAAGATTCGACTCGCGCCCGAGTGGTCTAGAACGCAGGGACCTTGACGGAAGGCGTGCTAGGACTGATCCCGGCCGAGGGCGTAACGTACAGGATGGCGAGGGCGATGGCCCCAGACCCCGAGTCATTAGGATGTAGACCGGCGTGCTGGCCTCTCTGTTGAGCCTAGGTAGGACTACGTCGTGTCGATGGATGAGGCCGGGTATGACCCGAAAATTGTATCCGGCCAGAGTTTATCGAGCGTGTTGGGTAAGTTTGTGCACCCCTGCAGGGAAGTTAAACTAATCGATTAGCCGTGTCCGCGGTTATGGACGCTCAGAGTTGTATCCTGATCTATGATAACTAGAATTGGATACTTATTATTGTTACTTGAATTATATTTGGCTCCGGGATTGCTTTCTCGCATGGGGTCGAGGAAGGATCTCTGGGCCTTGCTAACTTACCCCTTTTAATAAAATATGCTGCTCTCAACTCTCTTCTCATGCTGCAAGATGCTGAAGATGCTAGTCTTCGATAGGACTAGGCCTTTCCCCCTCATTCTTGCTTTCTGCAGTCAGTCCAGATACAATCCCTTCTTGATACTGATGCATATTTAGCATTGATCTGATATAAGTCTTGCGAGTACTTTTGATGAGTACTCACCGTTGCTTTGCTCCCTCTTTCCCCTTGATACGATGCCGCGATCAGATGACGGCGCCCAGGAGACCCAGGATCCAGCTTACCCCGCCGATGACTACTGTTACCCCGATGGAGACTACTACTACCAGGATGGAGCCTACTACGACATGGACTTCTCTGACGTTCAGGAGTAGTTAGGAGGTTCCCAGGCAGGAGGCCTCGCCTCTTTCGATCCGCTGCTTATGTTGTGCTAGCCTTCTTAAGGCAAAGACTTGTATATCTTTATGTCTGTACTCAGATATCATTTGCTTTCGCTGACTTATGCTCGTCGAGCTTTTTATTCGAGCCCTCGAGGCCCTGGCTTGTAATATGAAGCTGTATGACTTTAATTTGTGTCTAGAGTTGTGTTGTGATATTGATTAGTGAGTCCCTAATCTTGGTCATACGCATTGCGTGATTGTTTAGCGTACGGTCGAGGATGCGGGCTTCACAAGTTGGTATCAGAGCCGACTGCCTGTAGGTAGCCCCCTTTCCATATCCTTGGCCGAAGTTGAGTCTAGTCATTGAAAAACTTTTACTAACACTGATGCTATGGCTTACGGGCCCACAACTCAGTCGGGTGGTATTAGGATCTTTTATTCCTCATCCTTACTCTGGGTTCTGATCTCTCCTTTCTTTCGGGTTAAAGATTTCCTAACTCTAACATTAGGTTCTCGTGATCACATCCACCGGAGAATAGTTTCGTCGACAACTGCTTTCTCTTTGAAGTTATGATAGACGCACTGTCATTTGACATCTTGAATCTCCTTGTTACAAATGCGTCCCGCTAGGCAGATCGTCCGTCTGACCTACGCGCACGAAACGACTGGGTTCCCGGCCATTCTGAACGGCCTCTTGAAGACACTGGGTTATCGTTGGTACCCGGAGTACACTGTTTACGAGGACTACCACGAGTTCAACCAGGAACAGTATGAGGTTGAAATGGTTATCTAGGACAAGCGGGATCGCTCCATCGCTGAGCTGCACACCTTCCGTGGCATTGGAGTGACTATTGAGATGGCAGTACAGGATGCTGCCTATGCTGCTATTGTTCGTCTCCGTGCAGCGAACCCCAGCTTGGAGGATACGGCATACCGGTACATCCCATATGTCCCTGCTGGAGTTGATACGCCAGCCGACACTGAGGTCTTGATCCCTTTCGCTCGGCAGCGTACTGATCGATCCTACACTGCTGTCTGCGCCCCCTACGTGAGTCGTCGTTTCGACCCACGGGTTCTGGTTCAGTACACTGAGACACAGGATCGCACTGTCAGGGCTCTTAACTTTGAGTTGTACGCCACCCGTGCTCGTCTTTACCGGGCTCTGGAGCAGTTGAGGCAAGCAGTCGTTGCGGGAATGCATACGGAGTTTGTTCTTCACCCGCGTCCGACTGAGTTTCCTCCAGGTCTTGAGTGGCCTGCTGTTGGAGGTCGTGCTCCCGCACTTGGACCTAGGCTCCCGGTTGATATGCAGATACTGCATCAGGGTGTGCACGGGATGCAGTCTTCCTCCACCAGATTTCAGAGTCACCTACAGTTCCCTGGCTACTTTCGTTGTCCCCGACGCTGATGCGTTGTTGTATCCCTCCATCGCGTGCCTGCGTGCCGCCTAGTTGTCTAGGGTATTTTCATGCCGGACCTATCGTCTATTTGTAACAGACTTATGGTTTGTAACAGACATATGTATGGATCATTAAGTCGTGTTTGGCTACTATGATGCATTTTATTGCACTTCCTTTATTGTGCATGATTGCTTCGTGAATGAGTCCCTGCATTACAAATGCTCAAAATACTGAACTACCGTTGTTATCATTTAGCAGGATGGTTAGGCCAGCTGGTCGTGGTCGTGGTGCCCCTGAACCACCACCGCCACCTGAATACATGGCTGGACTAGTTCAGCAGATGGAAGTTCAACGTCAGTTCATGTAAGGACTAGTAGACCAACTCCAGAGGCCGCCCCCTATGTACCAGCAGCCAGCTGCAACGTCACTGCAGGACTTTGTGCGTCTCAACCCGCCAACCTTCCACAACTCAACCAAGCCGCTAGATGCTGATGACTGGCTTCGTGACATTATTCACATACTGGAGTCTGCTATGGTTCCCCCTACTAACCATGTCAACTATGCGACCTACTTTCTGAGAGGTCCCGCTGCTCAATGGTAGACCAACCACAAGCATGCTTTGCCGGTAGGCGCCATCGTTACCTGGCCAGAGTTCGAATCTGCTTTCCGTGCTCGCCACATTCCTCAAGGGATGATGGACCGCAAGAAGCAAGAGTTCCGCAACCTTACCCAAGGCAGTAAGACCATGGACGCTTATCAACGGGAATTTCTGGACTTGTCCCGTTATGCTGAAGAAGACCTGCCAACTGATGCTCGCAGACAGGAGAAATTCCATGAAGGACTTCACCCAGATGTTCACCTTGCTCTCCTAGCTCACGACTTCCGTGACTTCGCCACCTTGGTGAATAAGGCCATCCAGATAGAGACAGGTCTGCAGAGGTACAAGGATCACACTAAGTGCAAAACTGACGTGGGTTCATCTTTGGGCCCTCGTCCTCAGAAGCAAAGGATCTGGATCCCCAACAGCTACCGTCCGTCTGCATATGCACCGAGGCCATCCTATGTGGTGCCTCGTTTGCCCTCTCCACCGCCAAGACAGCCAAGACCCATGCCGCCAAGAGCACCTCAGCCTCCACCATCTCGTCCTGAGAATGGACTGTGCTTCAAGTGTGGCCGTCCAGGTCACCTTGCTAAAGATTGCATGCAGGGTCAAAAACAGCTTGCACTGCCGAACTATTAGCCCCGCAACAGCAATGCCAGAGTTCCTTACACTCGTGCTCAAGCCAACCATACTAATATGGCTGAAACTGAAGGCCAGCCTTCTACTGTGATGGGTACACTTCTTGTTAACTCAATACCCGCATCCATTTTATTTGATACTGGATCATCGCATTCATTCATGTCGCAAGAATTTGCATCTAAGCATAACCTTAAGTGCGAGAACATGGACATTCAAATAATGGTATCCACTCCCGCGGGAAATTGTCAGACATCTATGATATGTCCCAACGTGACCGTTGAGATCGAAGGCCTACAATTCCTCGTCTCGCCCATTGTGTTGGCATCTTCCAACATTGATTTACTTCTGGGCATGGAGTGGATGATAACACATAGTGCTTCAGTCATTTGTGCCACTAAGACCATGCATCTTCTGCACCCATCCAATGAGCTAGTGGTTCATACCGCTCGTCTCGTTCGTAATGCCGAGACCCAGATACATTACATGAACGCATTGAATGCTTCACCTCTTGAGGGGATTGAAAGCATCCCAGTGGTTCGAGACTTCCCGGATGTATTTCCAGAAGAGCTTCCAGGCATTCCCCCTGCTAGAGCAGTCGAGTTCGTCATCGACTTGAAACCAGGCACCACCCCTATTGCTAAGCGGCCTTATAAAATGCCTCCTCATGAACTTCTTGAGCTTAAGGAAGAAATTGACAAATCACTTCGCAAGGGTTTTATTCGTCCTAGTTCCTCAGCTTGGGGAGCACCTTCTCTCTTTGTCAAGAAGAAAGATGGTACTAATTGGTTAGTTCAAGATTACCGGCCTATCAACCAAGCAACAATTCAGAATAAATATCCCCTTCCCCGGATCAATGACCTGTATGATCAGCTTGCTGGATCGTCAGTGTTCTCTAAACTCGACTTAAGGTTGGGTTATCATCAGATCCGTGTTCGTGAAGAAGATATTCCAAAGACATCATTTGTTACTCGCTATGGTTCATACGAGTATACCGTCATGTCTTTTGGCTTAACAAATGCTCCAGCAACCTTCTCTCGGTTGATGAATTACATCTTCATGGATTATCTCGACAATTTTGTCGTGGTATATCTGGATGACATTCTGATATACTCCAAGAATGAAGAACATGCCGAACACTTCGTCTTGTACTCGAGAGGCTTCGAGAACATCAACTATATGCAAAGTTCTCTAAGTGTGAGTTCTGGCTAAATGAAGTTACTTACCTTGGTCATGTGATTTCTAAGGATGGTATTGCCGTCAACCCTGAACGAGTTCAGGCTATTCTTGACTGGACTCCCCCGAAGAATGTTAAGCAAGTCAGAAGTTTTCTTGGACTTGCCAGCTATTGCCGTCGCTTCGTCGAGAACTTGTCCAAGATTGCCAAGCCCCTGACTAATTTGCTTCACAAGGGTGTTAATTTTGAATGGACAGATAAATGTCAGGAAAGTTTCCAGACTCTCAAGGACAAGCTTACATCAACACCAGTGCTTGCTCCTCCAGATTCTCGCAAGGACTTTGTCATTTATTGCGACGCTTCTCGTCAAGGATTAGGCTGTGTCCTAATGCAAGAGGGCAGAGTAATTGCTTATGCCTCAAGACAATTGCGTCCTCATGAAGAGAACTATCCAGTTCATGATCTCGAGTTAGCTGCAGTGGTCTATGCTCTATTGAATTGGCGACATTACCTTCTCGGTAATCGCTGCGAGATCTATACTGACCACCAAAGTCTGAAATACTTGTTTACTCAACCAGACTTGAATCTCCGTCAGCGTAGATGGATGGAATCTCTCACCAACTATGATTTCGGTATTTCATATACCCCTGGCAAGGCTAATGTAATGGCTGATGCTTTAAGTAGAAAATCATATTGTAGCAACTACATGGTTGAGAAAGCTATTCCCCGCCTCTATGAAGAGCTTCGCAAGTTGAACCTCCACATTGTTCCGAAGGGTTTTCTCAATAACCTTTTTGTAGAACCGGACCTTCACAGAGATATTGTAATTGCACAAGGGAAGGACCTGGAAATAGATGCAATTAAAGCAGAACTTGGAACTGAGAAAGCCAAGGGCTTCTCTTTAGGTAAAGATGGAGCTTTATATTTCAGGGGTCGCCTTGTGGTTCCCCGAGTTGATCTTATGTATGAGAAAGTTATGAAAGAAGCTCACAACACTCTGTTGTCTTTTCACCCTGGAAGCACCAAAATGTATCGCGACATTCGTCAGCGATATTGGTGGTCTAAAATGAAGCAAGATATTGCTCGGTACATTGAACAATGTCACACTTGCCGTCAAGTTAAAGCAGAACATCAGAAACCTACCGGACTTCTACAACCATTGCCTATTCCTGAATGGAAATGGGATGAAATACAGATGGATTTCATTCTTGGTCTCCCCCGCTCACAGAAGGGTCATGATGCTATCTTTGTCGTCATTGACCGACTCTCCAAGGTTGCACACTTTCTGCCAGTTAAGGAGACAATCACTGCTAGTTAGTTAGCGGACTTGTATATTTCTAGAATTGTTTCACTGCATGGCATTCCAAGGAAGATCGGTACAGATCGAGGCATCATATATACCTCGAAGTTCTGGGAGAGTTTCCAACAAGCCTTGGGCACTCATATAACTTGGAGCACTGCTTATCACCCACAGTCCCAGGGTCAAGTTGAACGAGTGAACCACGTGCTCGAAGATATGCTATGTGCTTGTGTTATCTCATTTGGTAAGAAGTGGGAAGAATCTCTTCCGTATGCTGAGTTCTCCTACAACAACAGTTATCAAGCTAGCTTAAAGATGGCCCCCTTTGAAGTGTTATATGGACGTAAGTGCCAAACCCCTCTGAATTGGTCAGAAACTGGGGAACGTGCACTCATTGGTCCGGACATCATTCAACAAGCAGAAGAACAAGTTCGAATTGTACGAGAGAATCTCAAGACGGCTCAGTCTCGTCAGAAGAGCAGTTATGACCGCAAACATTGGGGACTTAATTACCTCCCCGGTGATATGGTTTATCTCCGTGTCACTCCTATGAGGGGCACTAATCGATTTGGTGTCAAAGGCAAGTTAGCTCCTCGCTACATTGGTCCTTTTCGCGTTATCGCAAAACGTGGACAAGTGGCTTACCAATTGGAGCTGCCACCAAAATTCTCTCACCTGCATGATGTCTTCCATGTTTCTCAATTGCGACGATGTTTCAAAGATCCGCAACGAGCAGTGGATTATGAGATGCTTGATCTACAAGATGATCTCTCCTATAAGGAGCATCCGATCCGCATTCTTGATGAAACTGAACGAAAGACTCGTCAGAAGACTATCAAGTTCCTCAAGGTTCAGTGGTCAAATCATTCAGAAGATGAAGCCACTTGGGAACGCGAGGATGAGCTTCGCGCAGAATACCCCGAGCTTTTCCCTTCTACTTCTCAATTCTCGGGACGAGAATTCTTGTTAGTAGGGGAGAGTTGTAACACCCCCGGATCTGTGCCACAGTGATGATTGTAATTAAGCTACGATGGTGGCCCAGAACACGCTAAGGCTTTTGCTAAATCTAAGTTGATCACCGTTAGAAGCGGCTCGTAATTTAATTCCGTTGCATTTTAAAAAAAATTCATCGGAAATGTGATTTTAAAAGTTGTGCAAAACTGGAATTAAAAATGTTGGATGGATCGCAAATAAGCCGTAATGTTTAATAAAATTAAAACGGGTATTTTTGAAGTTTGTTTGGTGCTCCAAAAGTATTTAAAACGTATTTTTAAAATGGAGGGAAAATGGACCCGAAACCGGACCGAAATTAAACGGCCCGGCTGGCCCTATATAAGCCGGGGAGGGACGAACCCTAGCCGCCCCCCGCGCCCGTGCCGATTCCCCCCCCCCCCCCGCCGCCGCCGCTCGGGCCAGCCCCGCTGCCGCCCCGATCCCCCCCCCCCCCCGCCGCCGCGGAGCGGGCGCGGGGTGCCGACCCGGCACCGGCCGCGCCCGCGCCGCCCGACGCCGCCGCCTCCCGTCGCCCGTCGCCGCCGCCTGCCTCCGCCTTGACCCTGTCGCCCGCCTCGCCACCGCCGGACCCGCACCGCCCTGCCGCCTCAGTCGCCGACGCCGCTCGCCGCCAGATCCGCCGGCCCCGCCGCCTCGCAGCTCGCCGCCCCGCTGTAAGCCCGCCGCCGGCGCCGTCCCCCCCCCCCCCCCCCCCCCCCCGGCGGCCCTGTCCGCCGGCGACCGCTGCCGCTACCGGCCCGACCCGGCCGGCCGTGCGCGTGCGTGTGTTATGTGCGTGTGTGTGCTGTGTATGTATATACATACGTATGTACGTATATACATACATATGTATTTATATGTATACGTATATACTAATAAAAATATCAGTAAAAATGAATTTAGAAAATTAAATAAAAATAATTAGTTAAATTAATTAATTAATTAGTGAATTAATTAATCAGACAATTAATTAATTAATTAGATAATTAAGATTAATTAGATTAATTAATTAATCTGTTAATTAATTTAATTAAACAGTATTTACTGTTTTAGATAATTCGAATTAAATAATTAAATTAATTTCAGAATATTATTACAACTTTAGAAATTAATATAAAATAAACCGTGGCCCGGATTAAAAAGTTTTGAACATGAAAGTTGCTCAGAATAATTCTACGGTTCCAACTGCGCAGTCCGTTAGTGTGTCACCTGCCCCTAGCATAGCAAACATGGAACTTTTGCCCTCTGGATCGACTGTTCAAAAAATCCAAAGACCCGGGAAATATCGTCAGATATTCTCCCGCTTCGTCTGATACGTGTAGTACTGCGTTAGACTACCCCTAGCACTGCGTATTGCCATGTCATGCATCGTGTTGCATCTGTTGCTTGTATTTATTGTTTCTTCCCCCTCTTCTGTCCTGTAGTTTCCGAGACTGACGCTGCCGCCGAGTACGACTACGCCCCTGACGACCAGCCTTTTGCAGCAGAGCAACAAGGCAAGCAAAACCCCCTTGAGCATTCCGATATCACATATTCTTCTCCCTCATCCTTGCATTAGATTTTGCTACTGTATTTAAACAAGTACCTATTCTGATGCATAGCCTGTTTTTGAATACTGCTTTCATACCTGCTTTCATATAATGTTGTAGTATAGGTATGGATAGTGTCCCCCTGTGCCTCCCAGTATACTATTGTCGATGCCCCTGCTTTCATCACCGTCGCCATCGAGGACTTGAAGACAGAAGACTCAGTCATCCTAACTGACAAGCCGTTACCGACCCATCACCTCACACACCCCGAGTGTGGAAACGCTTGGGGCATTGACTCACAACCACTTTGACTTAACACTGAGATATATGAGAAAGACGGGTCGGCCCCAAGGGTACCCGCGAGTGTGAGATGTGGTGGGGTGCGCCGGTAAGGCACCCGAAGGGTTATAGACGGGACGTGGCCGGACCTACTTTGTCCTTGCCACAAGTTCTCGAGACGGGGCGACGGGATGGTGGGACCGATCGTCACCGCAATAGAGCAAGTCACTAACGGGTTTGGATATGTGATCTGAGAAGGCCTTCGGCGAAAGCTCTGGTCTCTTTCGCACTAACCACCACGCGGGAACAAAAGTGGGCACTCTACGGCGTACATTCTCCCGAAAGCTCTTCAGATGCCACAAGATTCGACTTGCGCCCGGGTGGTCTAGAACGCAGGGACCTTGACGGAAGGCGTGCTAGGACTGATCCCGGCCGAGGGCGTAACGTACAGGATGGCGAGGGCGATGGCCCCAGACCCCGAGTCATTAGGATATAGACCGGCGTGCTGGCCTCTCTGTTGAGCCTAGGTAGGACTACGTCGTGTCGATGGATGAGGCCGGGTATGACCCGAAAATTGTATCCGGCCAGAGTTTATCGAGCGTGTTGGGTAAGTTTGTGCACCCCTGCAGGGAAGTTAAACTAATCGATTAGCCGTGTCCGCGGTTATGGACGCTCAGAGTTGTATCCTGATCTATGATAACTAGAATTGGATACTTATTATTGTTACTTGAATTATATTTGGCTCCGGGATTGCTTTCTCGCATGGGGTCGAGGAAGGATCTCTGGGCCTTGCTAACTTACCCCTTTTAATAAAATATGCTGCTCTCAACTCTCTTCTCATGCTGCAAGATGCTGAAGATGCTAGTCTTCGATAGGACTAGGCCTTTCCCCCTCATTCTTGCTTTCTGCAGTCAGTCCAGATACAATCCCTTCTTGACACTGATGCATATTTAGCATAGATCTGATATAAGTCTTGCGAGTACTTTGGATGAGTACTCACCGTTGCTTTGCTCCCTCTTTCCCCTTGATACGATGCCGCGATCAGATGACGGCGCCCAGGAGACCCAGGATCCAGCTTACCCCGCCGACGACTACAGTTACCCCGATGGAGGCTACTACTACCAGGATGGAGCCTACTACGATGTGGACTTCTCTGACGTTCAGGAGTAGTTAGGAAGTTCCCAGGCAGGAGGCCTTGCCTCTTTCGATCCGCTGCTTATGTTGAGCTAGCCTTCTTAAGGCAAAGACTTGTGTATCTTTATGTCTGTACTCAGATATCATTTGCTTCCGCTGACTTATGCTCGTCGAGCTTTGTATTTGAGCCCTCGAGGCCCTGGCTTGTAATATGAAGCTGTATGACTTTAATTTGTGTCTAGAGTTGTGTTGTGATATTGATTAGTGAGTCCCTAATCTTGGTCGTACGCATTGCGTGATTGTTTAGCGTACGGTCGAGGCTGGGGGCGTCACACCCACCCCGACCACCTTTTCTCTTTCTTTATTGATTATTTTTTCTCTCTCTTCATCTCCATCAATCACGTGCAAGTGGCCGGATATATTAGGGAGAAAATGAGGGGTGTGATTGTATGAAAGGACAAATAGGGGCTCAAAACGGACACGTCCGGTCACTGGTCGGGGGCTTCCGCTGGTGTTTAGCAGGGCAGATTTGCTAAGTCTAGCTGTAGATGCTCTTAAGGGACCTAATTACGTTGTCGAAGTCCCTACCTTGTCCGCCTCCGGAGCAGCATGCAGAGGAGGAGGGGACCTATGGTCTCGCCCACGGGGAGTGGATGGAGCGATGACAGATAGAGTTTCTGTGGGAGAGGAGACGTAGATTTCTTCTCCATGTAGCACATCTATGTGATATTAGATCATGCAAGAAATCAGAAATAAGAACACATTTTACGATATGCTAGGAAAGTACATGCGTATTGCAACAGATATAAAATAGGCTCTAATGTAGGATCACAAGCTTAAAAAATGGATCACCCTATTTTTGGTATATTACTATAAATACGTTAGGTTTCCCCCAAATCTATTCCTCCTATATGTTTGGATGAGGTGGCAGAGGGGTGAGCAAGTCTGGAGAGACTAAGGGGTTTTCTACAAATGTGAAACAAAGTGGTAGGGGTCTTCTTGTAAACATATCACAACTTACGCTGCATGTGTTAGATGCAAATGGGATGGTCAGGAATACCTATGAGAAACACACCCTTATCACTAATTGGATATTTTATAGGAGTAAAGATGATACCACCACGTAAGGAGCTTCCAAACTACATGTAAATGTACCGTATCTTCTAGGATTTTCTTTTTCTGTAGACGCAAGATAAACAATCAGAACTCTTGAAACTCGTATTAAGATATTTTCCATATATGAACACTCTGAGCAAGGGTATACAAAGATAGTAAAAGACCAACACACATAAATATAATATAATCATCTCTCGATGTAATATTGTCTATTTTTTCCAAGAGGGTTCAATCAAACTAATGTTTTCATTAAGGAGTAATGTCTCAACAGAAACTTAACACTGACACGGCTTGATTTCCATGTAGCATAAGCACATTTGAAATGATTGAAGTTTAAATAGTGATGAAAAACAACCTAACTTAATATTTTACAACACTGTTGTACTGTTAATTTGCTAAATATATTATACAATGTGTATTAATTCATTGTGGTTTTTATATAATTAACCATCAAGTGAAAAAAAATTGGTATAAACAATTATACTCCCTCCGGATAGGCGAGACTGGTGTGCCAAAGGTTAGAGCAATGTGACCAAAAAATCTATCCAATCAGATTGCTCATTTCTCAAATCAAATTTATAACCAATTTTTTGGTAGATGTTAGCCACCCTCCTTGTTAATTTATTTTGAGTATATTACTCTTGAATTCATTAAGATAATTATTTTTACTGATATGATTCTGTGTGGAAGGTAGCATAAAGGATCTACTTCATTAGGGCTGAAACACGATGTGCTTGTGAATCACATATAAAGATAATCTCATAAATGGATTATATTAGGTGTACGAATTGAAGGCAACACATAACCACACTCTTGCTACGGGAGAACTAGTGTCAACTAACAGCACTAATAACTTCATTAAAATACATGATATACCATTACAAAGTCTTTCTTGATCGATCAAACCCAGAGTTGATCTGTGTTTTCCTTTCTACAATAAAACAAATATATATACTTCCACACAAAAATCCATTTGCATATATACTTATCCTCTATTGGCTGAACACGCAAAAGGTGCGCACTGATCTCGCTATAGTTTGAGTTGTTGTCTTTTTTGGGAAGATATGTGCAAACAGTAACTTGTAATTGGTAGTCGATGATGTGGGATGACATTAGTTTTTTCTTTAATAGAATAAGTTGTGTTTGCCTGGCTGCGTATCCTTGCCACCAAACTAGGGACTGCGTGATCATCATGCAACAACACGTGCCCGCATGGTTGCAAAGCCATAGTTGAGTTTGGCCGGTAGCCTACTGACTACACATCTTTTGCAAAAATGGCATACAACAAGCATAAGTCATACAAAAAGATTTTAGAATGGATATATCTAACTGCAAAATGTTCAACTGACCACACACGATATCTTGCCCTTCCACTGGGTCCGCGACCGTTGCCATCACACACAAAACACCATGACCCGCATGCAAAAACTCTCGTGTGCGGCACACACTCGTTTTCAGCATGCAACAACACATCGTCGCCGTAGTCAAAATTGCATGGACCGCACACACAATGACGCAATCCCTCACACGAACCAATCGGTCCATCGTGCCATGCTTGGTGGTGGTGCGGGAAGACCAAATCAACGTGCAACCTACTTGTGGTGCTCCCATCGGACAACCTGCATTGTGCAATGATGGGGGCTGACTATTTCTCATGTGATTGAATTTGTATCAACGTCAACCACTTGTTCTGTTTTCCTAGGTAACAAAAACAGAAACTAAACAAACACAAAACTAACATGAAAATGAAAATTTAAGTTTTTGCTAAAAAAAGAATGAATTAAGGACATCGGTATAATCCTAAAACAAGAAAAAATGTAAAAAAACATAAAGCAAATAATGAAGAAAAAGTTACACGCATATTGTGCAGAAGTTAATAAACATATCATTGTTTGTCGAGTAATATTCCTAGCTATTTCTTAGCTTGTGCTCAAATCTGATTTTGTATTGCACGTTTGCAGCCTTTGTCAAATTAGTTGCAACCAATCTTAATATGGAACTTCAACAATACAACATTGGTCAAGTCAAATGTAACATGCAATGTATCACCATGTTTAGACTAATAAGAGACTCACTTTCTGGTAACTTTTGGGGTTCCAGTTAAATTATGATAACACAACACCGAAGCTCCAAGAGGCAAGAGAGATAAAGAAAGTGTAGAGCTTCAGTCATTGAGTCCTTGATGATAGTGTAGCCAGACCCAGGCTATTGGCCAGGGCCTGGGGTGTGGCAACACGCTCTGCCATTGAACATGAACAATCAATAAAGGAATTTTAGTGCATATAAAATGTGTATTTTTATTGGCGGAATCATCTTTTTAGACGTTATTACATATTTTAGTATCTTTCAATGTGCATCTAGCAATTACATTTTCCCTCTCCATGTACACCTAGCAATTCCTGCTTTATTAGTATGCAAATGGGTCAAAATAAGTTCGAGCATATTCATCAAGCAAACCGCATGGGAGACCAAATTTAGAACATTGGCACCCCGAATAAGAAAAGATCAATGAGAAGCATGCATGCATAGATTTGGTTGCTGGATATATTTGTGACAATTTTGAAGTGCCCGGCCGATACATTTGGTGCATTGCACAACCACGCACCAGATTCATGCATGCAACGGAACCGTGGGAGATGAATGCAATCTCTTGGATCGGGGGAAACATAGATTGTCCGGTCTCTCATTGCCATGGACTACCTGTTGGAAATATGCCCTAGAGGCAATAATAAAATGGTTATTATTATATTTCCTTGTTCATGATAATCGTTTATTATCCATGCTATAATTGTATTGATTGGAAACTCAAATACATGTGTGGGTACATAGACAACATTGTGTCCCTAGTATGCCTCTAATAGACTAGCTCGTTGATCAAAGATGGTCAAGGTTTCCTAGCCATAGACATGAGATGTGATTTGATAACGGGATCACATCATTAGGAGAATGATGTGATGGACAAGACCCAAACTATAAACATAGCATATGATCGTGTCAGTTTATTGCTATAGTTTTCTGCGTGTCAAGTATCTGTTCCTATGACCATGAGATCATGCAACTCACTGACACCGGAGGAATGCCTTGTGTGTATCAAACGTCACAACGTAACTGGGTGACTATAAAGGTGCTCTACAGGTATCTCCGAGGGTGTCTGTTGAGTGGGCATGGATCAAGACTGGGATTTGTTACTTCGTGTGACGGAGAAGTATCTCAGGGCCCACTCGGTAATACAACATCACTATAAGCCTTGCAAGCAATGTGACTAAGGTGTTAGCCACGGGATCTTGTATTACAGAACGAGTAAAGAGACTTGCTGGAAACGAGATTGAACTAGGTATAGGGATACCGACGATCGAATCTCGGGCAAGTAACATACCGAAGAACAAAGGGAACAGCATACGGGATTAACTGAATCCTTGACATAGAGGTTCGACCGATATAGATCTTCGTAGAATATGTAGGAACCAATATGGGCATCCAGGTCCCGCTATTGGTTATTGACCGTAGAGGTGTCTCGGTCATGTCTACATTGTTCTCGAACCCGCAGGGTCTACACACTTAACGTTTGGTGACGATTAGTATAGTTGAGTTATTGTGTTGGTGACCGAAGGTTATTCGGAGTCTCGGATAAGATCCCGGACATGACGAGGATCTCCGGAAGAGTCCGGAGGTAAAGATTGATATATGTGATAATAGTGATTTGATCTCCGGAAGGGTTCCGGAATTCACCGGAAGGGGTTCCGGATGTTTACCGAAGTGTTCGGGTGCAGCAACACTTTATATGGGCCAAAGGGGTAAAGCCCACGAGGTATTGGAAAGTGCAAAAGGAAGTTTTGGTGCTGCCTTAAGCGGTACTACCGCTGGTAAGGCAGTACTACCGCGTAAGCGGTACTACCGCTTGTGTGAAGCGGTACTACCGCTCAAGCGGTACTACCGCTCACGAGCGGTACTACCGCTCAAGCGGTACTACTGGAATCCGAGTTGGAGTCTTTCCGTGCGGGCCAAACCGACCTTCTGCGGGCAAAACCGACCTTGTGGAGGTTTTCTCTCCAAGTTTAGACCCCGGGGCTCAACATATAAATAGAGGGGCAGGGCTAGCACACGGGACACATCAGGATTTCCCAAGCCGTGTGCCGGCTACCCTAGCCCTCTGGTTCCTCCCGTCATAATCTCCGTAGTGCTTGGCGAAGCCCTGCAGAGATTGTTCCTCACCACCATCATCACGCCGTCGTGCTGCCGGAACTCATCTACTACTTCACCATCGCTCGCTGGATCGAGGAGGTGAAGGCGTCATCAAGCCGTACGTGTGTTGAACGCGGAGGTGCCGTCCGTTCGGTACTAGTTCGTGATCGGATCGAGGGACGACTTGCGATTTGGATCGCGGGGACGTTCGACTACATCAACCGCGTTTCTTAACGCTTCCGCTTAGCGATCTACAAGGGTATGTAGATCCACTCTCCCTCTCGTAGATGCTCATCACCATGGATAGATCTTGCGTGTGCGTAGGAAAATTTTTGTTTCCCATGCGACGTTTCCCAACAGTGGCATCTGAGCTAGGTCTATGCGTAGATGAGATCTCGAGTAGAACACAAAGGAGTTGTGGGCGTGGGTGTATACATATTGCTTGCCGTTACTAGTTGATACTTGATTCGGCGGTATTGTGAGATGAAGCGGCCTGGACCGACATTACGCGTACGCTTACGCGAGACTGGTTTCACCGCTACGTGCACTCGTTGCATAAAGGTCACTGGCGGGTGTCTGTTTCTCTCACTTTAGTTGAATCGGTTCAATGAAGAGGGTTCTTTTAGAAGATCAAAAAGCAATCACTACACCACGTTGTGGTTTTGCGTAGGTAAGAACTGTTCTTGCAAACCCGTAGCAGCCACGTAAAACTTGCAACAACAAATTAGAGGACGTCTAACTTGTTTTTGCAGGGTATGTTGTGATGTGATATGGCCAATTACATGATGAGATATATGTGATGTATGAGATGATCATGTGTTGTATAGAATATCACGACTTGCATGTCGATGAGTACGGCAACTGGCAGGAGCCATAGAGTTGTCTTTAATTATTTTCGCCGTTTTGCTTTACTTTATCGCTATGAGTTAGCAATAGTCGTGGAAGCAACAGTCGGCGCGACAACCTCATGGCGACACGTTGATGGAGATCAAGATGATGGAGATCATGGTGTCATGCCGGTGACGATGGAGATCATGCCGGTGCTTTGGAGATGGAGATCAAAAGCACAAGTTCATGGCCATATCATGTCACTTATGATTTGCATGTGATGTTAATCCTTTTATGCATCTTATTTTGCTTAGGACGACGATAGCATTATAAGGTGATCCCTCACTTAAATTTCAAGATAAAATTGTGTTCTCCCCGAGTGTGCACCGTTGCGAAAGTTCGTCATTTCGAGACACCACGTGATGATCGGGTGTGATAGACTCTACGTTCGCATACAACGGGTGCAAGCCAGTGTTGCACGTGCGGAACACTCGGGTTAAACTTGACGAGCCTAGCATGTACAGACATGGCCTCGGAACACAAGAGACTGAAAGGTCGAACATGAATCATATAGTAGATATGATCAACATGAAGATGTTCACCATTGAAACCACCTCAACTCACGTGATGATCGGACTTGAGTTGGTTGATTTGGATCATGTGACACTCGAATGACCGGAGGGATGTCAATTTGAGTGGGAGTTTTTAAGTAATTTGATTAACTAAACTCATTATCTTGAACAATAGTCTAAGTTGTCTTTGCAATATTTATGTTGTAGATCATGGCTCGCGCAGTAGCACCCCTGAATTTTAATGCGTTCCTAGAGAAAGCTAAGTTGAAAGATGATGGAAGTAACTTTGTGGACTGGGCCCGTAATCTAAGGATTATCCTTACGGCTTCCCAGAAGGCTTATGTCCTTGATGCTCCGCTTGGTGATCCACTCGCTCTAGTTGAGTCTCCAGACATTGTGAACGCCTGGCAGGCTCGTTCTGATGATTACTCAATAGTTCAATGTGCAATGTTGTATGGCTTAGAACCGGGACTTCAAAGACGTTTTGAACGTCATGGAGCATATGATATGTTCCAGGAGTTAAAGTTTATCTTTCAGAAGAATGCCCGGATCGAGAGGTATGAGACCTCCGATAAGTTCTATGCTTGCAAGATGGAGGAGAACGGGTCTGTCAGTGATCACATACTCAGAATGTCTGGGTACTCCACCCGTCTGGCTGAATTGAGGATGCCCCTTCCGCCAGAGGCTATCACTGACAGAGTTCTTCAATCATTGCCACCTAGCTACAAGAGCTTCGTGTTGAACTATAACATGCACGGGATGAACAAGTCAGTCGCCGAGCTGTTTGCGATGTTGAAAGTCGCTGAGTCTGAGATTCAGAAGGAGCATCAAGTGTTGATGGTCAATAAAACCACTAGTTTCAAGAAGAATGGCAACGGTAAGAAGGGTAACTCCAAGAAGAGTGGCAAAGCAGTTGCCCCTCCCGTGAAGAAACCCAAGGCTGGACCCAAGCCTAAAACTGAGTGCTTTCATTGCAAGGGAACTAGTCACTGGAAGCGGAACTGCCCCAAGTATTTGGCTGACAAGAAGGCGGCCAACAACAAACAAGGTATATATGATATACATGTTATTGATGTGTACCTTACCAACTCTCGTTGTAGTGCCTGGGTATTTGATACCGGTGCGGTTGCTCACATTTGTAACTCAAAACAGGAACTGCGGAATAGATGGAGGCTGGCAAAGGACGAAGTGACGATGCGCGTGGGAAATGGTTCCAAGGTTGATGTGATCGCCGTCGACACGCTCGCTCTTCGATTACCATCAGGATTAGTGATGAACCTGAATAATTGTTATTTAGTGCCTGCGTTAAGCATGAACATTATATCTGGATCTTGTTTATTGCGAGACAGTTACTCATTTAAGTCTGAGAATAATGGTTGTTCTATTTATATGAGTAATATCTTTTATGGTCATGCACCCAATGTGAGGGGTTTATTCTTGTTGAATCTCGATAGTGATGATACACATGTTCATAACATTGATGCCAAAAGATGTAGAATTGATAATGATAATACCACTTTCTTGTGGCACTGCCGTTTTGGTCATATTGGCGTAAAATGCATGAAGAAGCTCCATGCTGATGGACTTTTGGAGTCACTTGATTTTGAATCACTTGACACATGTGAGCCATGCCTCATGGGCAAGATGACTAAGACGCCGTTCTCTGGTACAATGGAACAGGCAAGTGACTTGTTGGAAATCATACATACTGATGTGTGCGGTCCGATGAGCATTGAGGCGTGCGGTGGTTATCGTTACTTTCTCACCTTCACTGATGACTTAAGTAGATATGGGTATATTTACTTAATGAAACACAAGTCTGAAACATTTGAAAAGTTCAAGCAATTTCAGAGTGAAGTTCAGAATCATCGTAACAAGAAGATTAAATTCCTACGATCTGATCGAGGAGGAGAATATCTGAGTTATGAGTTTGGCAGTCATTTGAGACAGTTTGGAATTGTTTCACAATTGACACCGCCTGGAACACCACAGCGTAATGGTGTGTCCGAACGTCGTAATCGAACCTTATTGGATATGGTGCGATCTATGATGTCTCTTGCCGATTTGCCACTATCGTTTTGGGGTTATGCATTAGAGACAGCTGCATTCACTTTAAATAGGGCACCATCGAAATCCGTTGAGACGACGCCATATGAACTATGGTTTGGCAAGAAGCCAAAGATATCGTTTCTTAAAGTTTGGGGATGTGATGCTTATGTCAAAAAGCTTCAGCCTGAAAAGTTGGAACCCAAAGCGGAGAAATGCGTCTTCATAGGATACCCAAAAGAGACAGTTGGGTATACCTTCTATCTCAGATCCGAAGGCAAAGTGTTTGTCGCTAAAAACGGAACATTTCTTGAGAAAGAGTTTCTCTCGAAAAAATTGAGTGGGAGGAAGACAGAACTTGATGAGGTTATTGAACCTTTACTTCAACCAGAGAGTAGCACAGCACAGAAAGATGTTTCTGTAGAGCCTACATCAGTTGAAGAGGAAGTTAATGATGATTATCATGAAGCTTCGGATCAAGTTGCTATCGAACCTCGTAGGTCGACAAGGACGCGTACTGCTCCTGAGTGGTACGGCAACCCTGTCTTAGAGGCCATTCAGAACAAATGGATCTTTAAGAGGAAGACGGACGCGGACGGTAATGTCACCGTCTATAAAGCTCGACTTGTGGCAAAGGGTTTTTCACAAGTTCAAGGAGTTGACTACGATGAGACCTTCTCACCCGTAGCGATGCTTAAGTCTGTCAGAATCATGTTAGCAATAGCTGCCTTTTTCGATTATGAAATTTGGCAGATGGATGTCAAAACAGCGTTCCTTAACGGTTTCCTTAAGGAAGAGTTGTATATGATGCAACCAGAAGGTTTTGTCGATCCAGAGAATGCTGACAAAGTTTGCAAACTCCAGCGATCCATTTATGGACTGGTGCAAGCATCTCGGAGTTGGAATCTTCGCTTTGATGAGGTGATCAAAGCGTTCGGGTTTATACAAGTTTACGGAGAAGCTTGTATTTACAAGAAAGTGAGTGGGAGCTCTATAGCATTTCTAATATTATATGTGGATGACATATTGATGATTGGAAACAATATAGAAATATTGGAAAGCGTGAAGGAATATTTGAACAAGAGTTTTTCAATCAAGGACCTAGGAGAAGCTGCTTTCATATTAGGCATCAAGATCTATAGAGATAGATCGAGACGCTTAATAGGAATTTCACAGAGCACATACCTTGACAAAGTTTTGAAGAAGTTCAAAATGGATCAGTCCAAGAAGGGATTCTTACCTGTATTGCAATGTGTGAAGTTGAGTAAGACTCAATGCCCAGTGACTGCAGAAGATAGAGAAAAGCTGAGTGTCGTCCCCTATGCTTCAGCCATAGGCTCTATCATGTATGCAATGCTGTGCACAAGACCCGATGTCAGCCTTGCCATAAGTTTGGCCGGAAGGTTTCAAAGTGATCCAGGAATGGAACACTGGACGGCGGTCAAGAATATCCTGAAGTACCTGAAAAGGACTAAGGACATGTTTCTCGTTTATGGAGGTGATCAAGAGCTCGTCGTAAACGGTTACGTCGATGCAAGCTTTGACACTGATCCGGATGACTCTAAGTCGCAAACCGGATACGTATTTATTCTCAATGGGGGTGAGTTAGCTGGTGCAGTTCCAAGCAAAGCGTAGTAGCTGATTCTACATGCAAAGCGGAGTACATCGTTGCCTCAGAGGCGGCGAAGGAAGGTGTCTGGATGAAGGAGTTCATTACAGATCTTGGAGTAGTGCCTAGTGCACTAAACCCAATGACTCTGTTCTGTGACAACACTGGTGCCATTGCTCTAGCCAAGGAACCCAGGTTTCACAAGAGGACCAGACACATAAAGCGACGTTTCAATTCCATCCGCGATTACATCAAGGAGGACGACATTTATATTTGCAAAGTGCACACGGATCTGAACGTTGCTGATCCGATGACTAAACCTCTTCCAAGGGCTAAACATGATCAACACCAGAACTGTATGGGTGTTAGATTCATTACAATGTAAATCACATAGTGATGTGAGCTAGATTATTAACTCTAGTGCAAGTGGGAGACTGTTGGAAATATGCCCTAGAGGCAATAATAAAATGGTTATTATTATATTTCCTTGTTCATGATAATCGTTTATTATCCATGCTATAATTGTATTGATTGGAAACTCAAATACATGTGTGGATACATAGACAACACTGTGTCCCTAGTATGCCTCTAATAGACTAGCTCGTTGATCAAAGATGGTCAAGGTTTCCTAGCCATAGACATGAGATGTCATTTGATAACGGGATCACATCATTAGGAGAATGATGTGATGGACAAGACCCAAACTATAAACATAGCATATGATCGTGTCAGTTTATTGCTATAGTTTTCTGCATGTCAAGTATCTGTTCCTATGACCATGAGATCATGCAACTCACTGACACCGGAGGAATGCCTTGTGTGTATCAAATGTCACAACGTAACTGGGTGACTATAAAGGTGCTCTACAGGTATCTCCGAGGGTGTCTGTTGAGTGGTCATGGATCAAGACTGGGATTTGTTACTCCGTGTGACGGAGAGGTATCTCAGGGCCCACTCGGTAATACAACATCACTATAAGCCTTGCAAGCAATGTCACTAAGGTGTTAGCCACGGGATCTTGTATTACGGAACGAGTAAAGAGACTTGCCGGTAACGAGATTGAACTAGGTATAGGGATACCGACGATCGAATCTCGGGCAAGTAACATACCGAAGAACAAAGGGAACAACATACGGGATTAACTGAATCCTTGACATAGAGGTTCGACCGATATAGATCTTCGTAGAATATGTAGGAACCAATATGGGCATCCAGGTCCCGCTATTGGTTATTGACCGTAGAGGTGTCTCGGTCATGTCTACATAGTTCTTGAACCCGCAGGGTCTACACACTTAACGTTTGGTGACGATTAGTATAGTTGAGTTATTGTGTTGGTGACCGAAGGTTGTTCGGAGTCTCGGATAAGATCCCGGACATGACGAGGATCTCCGGAAGAGTCCGAAGGTAAATATTGATATATGTGATAATAGTGTTTTGATCTCCGGAAGGGTTCCGGAATTCACCGGAAGGGGTTCCGGATGTTTACCGAAGTGTTCGGGTGCAGCAACACTTTATATGGGCCAAAGGGGTAAAGCCCACGAGGTATTGGAAAGTGCAAAAGGAAGTTTTGCTGCTGCCTTAAGCGGTACTACCGCTGGTAAGGCAGTACTACCGCGTAAGCGGTACTACCACTTGTGTGAAGCGGTACTACCGCTCAAGCGGTACTACCGCTTGTGCGCGGTACTGTTGGAATCCGAGTTGGACTCTTTCCGTGCGGGCCAAACCGACCTTGTGCGGGCAAAACCGACTTTGTGGAGGTTTTCTCTCCAAGTTTAGACCCCAGGGCTCAACATATAAATAGAGGGGCAGGGCTAGCACACGGGACACATCAGGATTTCCCAAGCCGTGTGCCGGCAACCCTAGCCCTCTGGTTCCTCCCGTCATAATCTCCGTAGTGCTTGGCGAAGCCCTGCAGAGATTGTTCCTCACCACCATCACCACGCCGTCGTGCTGCCGGAACTCATCTACTACTTCACCATCGCTCGCTGGATCGAGGAGGTGAAGGCGTCATCAAGCCGTACGTGTGTTGAACGCGGAGGTGCCGTCCGTTCGGCACTAGTTCGTGATCGGATCGAGGGACGACTTGCGATTTGGATCGCGGAGACGTTCGACTACATCAACCGCGTTTCTTAACGCTTCCGCTTAGCGATCTACAAGGGTATGTAGATCCACTCTCCCTCTCGTAGATGCTCATCACCATGGATAGATCTTGCGTGTGCGTAGGAAAAATTTTGTTTCCCATGCGACGTTTCCCAACACTACCTTTCCCGGCCGTGGATACATGTAATAAAATTTAATTCTTAGTAGTAGTAGTAGTATTAGTATATAACAAAACTTTTCCGGCAGCCTCATCCACGCGGCAAACATTGTGCTTCTTCCAAAGAAAGAGGGCGCTGAAAGGATCTCCGATTTTCGACCTATCCGCCTCATCCACGCGATCGCCAAAATAGTGGCCAAGATGATGGCCTCGCGTCTAGCCCCTTTTATGCACCGGCTCGTTTCAAGGTCTCAGAGCGCATTCATCAAGTCGCGGAGCATCCACGATAATTTCCTTTACGTCCGGAATCTGGCGCGTAGGCTACACCGTCTGAAAAAGCCCACCCTTCTCTTCAAACTGGACATAAAGAAAGCTTATGACTCTGTCCGTTGGGATTACCTTCTTGATCTCCTTACCTGACGTGGTTTCCCTGTGAGGTTCAGGGACATGGTTGCCTCCCTGCTGCGAACGTCGACATCCAGAGTTTCCATCAATGGGGTTCTGGGGGACCCCATCAAGCACCACATTGGCCTCCGCCAGGGAGACCCATTATCACCGCTGTTGTTCATGCTTGCCATTGACCCGCTACAAAACCTCCTCGATATTGCCACACGAAAGAATCAGCTGCACCCTATGGGCGGCCGGGCTACTTGCATTCACACCTCCCTATATGCCGATGACGCGGCCATTTTTGTGGCTCCCGTTCGCGAGGATATCATTCACCTGGCTGACATTCTACATGGTTTTGGGGAGGTTACGGGCCTTTCTCACGAGCTTGGAGAAGACGCTTGTCGCCCCCATTCGTTGTGCTGACATTGATCTCGACATGGTGCTCCAAAGCTTCCCGGCCAAGCGGGCCACCTTTCCCATGAAATATCTTGGGCTGCCCCTCTCGGTCCATCGACTGCGAAGGATTGACCTCCAACCCCTGGTTGACAAAGTTGCCGGTAAGCTTGTCCCCTGGGAGGGCGGAAACATCACGGCTGTCGGTAGGTCAGCCCTAGTCAAGGCGGTTCTTACGGCGCAGGTCACCTTCCACATCACGCCCCTCATCTTGTCTGAGGGGACCCTGGACGCGATCGAGAAGATCGAGCGCGCCTTCCTCTGGGCTGGCTCAGACAATGTCTCTGGAGGCCAGTGCAAGGTCAACTGGAAGCTCGTCTACAGACCAAAAAAATCGGTGGCTTGGGGATTTTAGACCTCCGAAAATACGCACGTGCGCTCAGGCTACGTTGGGCGTGGTACGAGTGGAAAGAAACGGACAGGCCTGGGTCGGTTTGGGAAAGCCATGCAACAAGGTGGACATGGACCTCTTCCATGCGGCTACTATCATCACTATAGGAGACGGCAGAACCGCTAAATTTTGGCACACCCCTTCGATGATGGGGTCCAAGCAAAGGGACATTGCACCGCTCATCTTTGACATCTCCAAAGGAAAGAAGCTCTGTGTGAGGGACGCGATGCAGGACCTTCACTGGCTGAGGAACATCAACATGGCCGGCGGGCTTTCAGTGAACCATATCGTCCAATTCAGTGACCTCTGGGCTAGACTGGAACAAGCTCAACTTCATGATGGTACCGCCGACGATATTGTTTGGAAATTCACGGCCAACGGCATATACTCCGCAACATCCGCTTACAAGGCACAGTTCTACGGGACGACTAGCACGTGCATGGTGCCTGCCGTATGGGGCAATTGGGCTCCCCCCAAATGCTAATTTTTTGCTTGGCTAGTCCTCCAAAACAGAATATGGACAGCTGACCGACTGGAGAAGCGGGGTTGGCCGAACTGCGGCCTTTGTCAGTTATGCAAACGCGAGTCAGAGTCTGCGGCACACTTGCTTTTCAAATGCAGGTTTTCTACCCACATCTGGAATGCCGTCAAATCTTGGGTGGGGGCGCCGGAGATCAACACAGCAGCATGGCAGGCGTTCCCCTCGGTTCGTGTTTGGTGGGAGACAACGACGCTCACAGAAGGCCACAGAAGACGCGCAATGTCCACGCTGATGATGTTGGTTGTTTGGGAGATCTGGAACGAGAGAAACGCCAGGGTGTTTAGAAACAAATCTACTTTGCCGTCGCTCATCATCGATCGCATCAAACGCGAGGCTAGGGATTGGGTCTCCGCCGGGGCTAAACGCTTGAGTTCAATTATGCCGCGAGAGTAGACCATTGTTTTATTTTCCATCTATGGAGGGGTGATGGCCCTCACTTATGTCCTTGTTAAACCTTCTTCTTTATTAATGAGATGAGGCAAAGCTTTTGCCTCCGTTTCAAAAAAAAAAAAAAAAAAAAAACTTTTCCGGCCAAGGCCCCAGGCGAGTGTTCGTTCATGCACCTCTGGATCCCCAAAACCAGTTATAAGTTAGACGAGGGAGCCTGCATCCATGGAGGGCAGTGCCAACAAGTTCACCTTGTCCTCCGGCCGCTGCCAAGAATCAAATGTGCAACGGTGAGGCCGAAGGGCAACTGGCTCGAGATCCCTGGTGTTCCCGGCCGGTCTGCATCTGGCCATCTGGGCACGGCAGTGTTGGATCGATTGTCAGCTATTTCGCTTCAAGTTCAGTGTCGCGTCACATTTCTTTGTTTCTTTTTGCAGGCCGGCTCATTGCTCTGTGTGCTGACCAAACGGGAGCAGAGTTCATCATCGATCGCTGCACTCGCGAGCTTGTCATCGGTAAATGGGAATGAAGAAACTACTCGCAATGATCTCGCCTGCCTGAATGATGATCACTGGAGTACCGCTGCTGCTGCTAGCCTGCTACTGGGAGTCTGGGGTCTGGGAGCAGAGTAGAATGCACAGATGCATCGGTCCATTCCACAATCACTGCGCGCTGCACTGCAGAAGAGTGAGAATGAAAAATCTGCAGCCGCAATCAGAGCCGTGCAGGACAGGCGCGAGGTATGCCGGCCCAGTGCCCAGTGGCTTTTGTTAACGATGTGCTTAATTATGCCGTGGCTTTCCGCCGGAATTAGGCCGGTCTGAGGTAAAGCAGGAGGGCCAGGGTGAGTGCGATGCGAGGGGCAAAGTGTAACGGAGCCAACCCAGCAAGCAATGGTCAGACGAAGCACAAGCTTTCCGACGTTCGTCGTTGTCAAAACTTTGGTCGTCGCATTGCATGGCATGGCACGCACCTACCCACCACCCTTTTCCCATCTTTTGGCTGAGAACTTTTTTTAACGTCGGTAGAAGAGCTGTCAATTCATTGATTAGAACGAAGCATTAAAGTTTAACACCCAAGGTGTTGAACATGTATATGTTGCGTGTACGTATATATGTCTAGGATGTGTAGATTGCACCTGCCCTGTTCCTCTGTGTATGTAACTTGGGACACAAGGCAGTCGTGCACTCCCTATGTACCTATATATATGTGCCAAGTGCACGATAGTAAAGTTATCGATGCATCCAATCTAATTCTCTCATCCAATATGGTATCAGTTTAGGGTTTCCCGGTCCAACCCTAGCTTAGCTTCCGCCGCCGCCGCCGCACCCTAGAGCCGCCGCCGCTTCCCTCCATCACCGCCGCCGCTGTAGGCTGCCGCCGCCGCTTACCTCCTCCCACCCGCAGCCGCCGCCTCTCTTAGCCGCCGTTGTTGCTCCTCTTCCGCAGCTACCGCGCTGTTCGCGTCGCTCGTCGCCGCGCCGATTGCAGCCGCTGCTCTCCTCCATCCTCGCAGTCGCCGCCCCCTCCCGTCGCCGTCGCTGCTATGGGTTCCCCCGCGTCCACCTTCTCCGGCAACTCCAACCCGTTCGCCGGACCCGAGCCCTCCGCCGCCGCCATCCGCGATCTCAACATCGAGGGCCGGGTTCCCATCCGTCTCGATCACTCCGGCTCCTCCTACTACGCGTGGAAGACCTACTTCGGCCTTGTCTTCCGCGAGTACTACCTCACCGAGCACATCGACGGTTCCATCGACAGCAAGGCCATGGTCGGTGACCCGGAGTGGTCCGCCATCGAGGCCACGCTCAACCGATGGTTCTACCAAACCGTCTCGAAGGACACCTTCCACACGGTCGTCGCTGAGGACGATGACGCTTGCACCGTGTGGACCAAGATCAACGCGCTCTTCACCGACAACAAACTCCAGCGCGTCGTTCTGTTGTAGCAAGAGTTCTTCGGGTGTCATCAAGATGACTCCACCATCGACGACTATTGCATGCGTCTCAAGATGCTTGCCAACGAACTTCGCGACATCGGCGCGAAAATTGGCCATAAGCTCCTCCTCAGCACTCTCACCGCCGGCCTTAACGAGGATTTTGGCAATGCTGCTTCTAATCTCACCTTGTTTCCTGAGCCTACCTTTCAGACTGTTGTCGCGTACCTGAAGCTGGAGGAACGCCGGATGCAAAAGGTGAAGAAGCGGGTGCAGCACACCGCCCTCGTCGCCGGCACTTCTCGCGGTGCGCCCGCGCCGGCCCCCTGCCCCGCCAAGGTTCTTCCCGCTGCCACCCGCACCGCCCGCGCCCCGCGCCCCAGCAGCAGAACGGTGGTGGCCGTCGCGACAGGGGCCGACGTGGCGGTGGTGGTCGTCCACAGCAACAGCCGCAGCAGTCCGGGTACGGGGGGGGCACCTCGCCCACAACAGCCCTCCCCGCCCTGGATAGTCGGCACCAACCCGTGGACCGGTGTGGTCCACGCCTACCACATGCCGGTCCCTCGACCGTCTGCCTCAGTCCGGCCCCGGCGCACCAGGCACACTTTGCGTCGGCCCACGACAGTTCTCCCAGCGACTACCCGACCTATGGTGGCCCTGCCCTGCCGCCCGCGCCGTGGGATCCGGCCCTCTTGGCTGCCCTCGATGTTGCTCCTTTGCCCAACAACTATGCTGGAGGCGGCGATTGGTACATGGACACGGGGGCTACGGCCCACATGACATCTCATCTTGGTAACCTCATGTCCTCCTCTCCTATCAACACCTCCACTCGCATCACCGTTGGCGACGTACGGTTCCTCTTTACCTATCACTCATGTCGGTCATACTCGTTTTCCCTCTACAGCCATGCCCATTACCATGTCTAACGTGCTTGTCTCTCCTGACCTAGTTAAAAATCTAGTGTCAGTTCGTCATCTTGCTCGTGAAAATCCTCTTACTGTTAAATTTGACGAAATCTGTTTTTCTGTGAAGGAAGCCCGCACCCGGATGGTTCTTCACTGATGTGATAGTCCCGAGGAGCTCTACCCGATCCACCCATCCTCCTTCACCACCGCCGCCCCTGTCGCCCTCGCCGCTGGTGTGGACTTGTGGCATGCTCGCTTGGGCCATCCCAACCCCACAGCACTTAGTCATATTCTTAGGAGTTTTTCTTTTGCTTGTAATAAAGTACACGATCACACTTGTCATGCTTGTCGTCTTGGCAAACATGTGCGTCTACCGTTTAGTGCATCCACGACTATATCTTCTTTTCCATTTCAATTACTTCATACAGATGTGTGGACATCCCCGGTTAGTAGCAACACTGCTTATCATTATTATCTAGTGATACTTGATGATTTCTCGCACTTTGTGTGGACTTTCCCTCTGCGCCGCAAGTCCGATGCTTTTGCTACACTTGCAGCCTTCTTTACTTATGTCACCACACAATTTGGCCATCCCATTGTTGCTCTTCAGACCGATAACTGAAAAGAATTTGATAACGTCGCGGTTCGCAATCTCCTTACCTATCACCGCACTATATTTCGTCTCACATGCCCGTACACCTCCCAACGGAACGGGCGTGCTGAACGCATCCTTCGCACTCTCAACGATTGCGTCCGTACATTGCTCTTCCACTCTAATGTACCCCTTAGGTGCTGGCCCGATGCACTCGCCACCGCCACCCTTCTCCTTAACATCCGCCCTTGTCGCCCGCGTTGGAACTACGCCCCCCACCATCTACTTTTTGGTACCCCTCCCTCGTATGATGGTCTACGCATCTTTGGTTATCTCTGTTATCCCAGTATTGCGTCCACCACTCCTCACAAGCTCGCTCCACGTTCGCTTCCTTGTGTTTTCCTGGGCTACCCCTCCAACACCAAAGTTTACCAGTGTTATGATCACGTCTCCCACCATGTGTACACATCCCGGCACGTGTACTTTGACGAGAAGGTCTTCCCTTTTCAGCAGGTACCCCCTACTGGCGACTCTTCGTTGGCACCTCTTGCCGTCGTCCCTACCTGGCGCGAGCACCGGTCGCGTCCTGCCCCTGCCACCCCACTTGGCAGGACGGCCCTGCTCTCGGCGCCAGCCTCGGCTGCTCCTCCGAGCTTGACGAGCTCCTCGGCGGCCTCTGCCATGGCCACCCCCCCCGGCTACGCCATCACCCTCGGTTGCTTTGGGGGGCTCCGGTGCCGTCGGCACACCCTCGGTCACCCTGGGGTTGGTCGCCTCGCCTGCGTCCCTGGACGCATCCGGCGCGGCTGCTGCACCGGACACACCGGATTCCGCATCTACCACGGCAGGTTCGACACCAGCATCGCCCATCGCCTCGTCTCCAGCTGCATCATCGCCCGCCGCCCCGTCTTCGGCTGCACCAGCGCCCCCGCCCGGGATGACGACCCGGGCCCGTGCTGGGATTCATCGACCCAGTTTGCGCTACCCTTCTGACGAGTACGTATGTTCTGCCTCGACATCAACACCATCGCCCGTTCCCTCTTCTGCTCGCACAGCCCTTAGCGATCCTTACAGGTTGGCGGCGATGCAAGAGGAGTTTGATGCCCTACAGCGCAACCGTACGTGGCATCTTGTCCCGTGACCTCCCCATGCCAATGTGATCAGCGGCAAGTGGGTGTTCCGCCACAAGACATGTCATGACGGTTCTCTTGAGCACTATAAGGCTCGTTGGGTGGTGTCGGTTCTATATCCGGCATATCTCGTAGTAGGGGTCCTAAGCTAGGCATCTTGGAGCGATGGTAACATGCACACATGATTTTACCCAGGTTCGGGCTCTCTCAAGGAGATAATACCCTACGTCCTACTTTTGATTGTATTGATATGGGGATAGTACATAGTACATGTATCTACCACGAGATTGTTGTAATGAATATGAGATTCTCTATTGACTAGCCTGGCCTTGGTTTATATAATGCACCGTAGGCCTAGGGTTTAGAGGAGTCCTTGTCTTGCGCGCCAAGTCTTGTGGAATCTCCCTTGTATGCATCATGGGCTGCCCGAAGTGGCCCATTAGTGAATCGTCATCGAGGTCATCGGCCCGACCCATAGGCCGGCAGACAACGTGATGAGTACCCCCTAGTCCAGGACACCATCAGTAGCCCCCTGAACCAGTCTTGAAGTTGGGGATGCTCCTTGGTTCTTCCGAACAACTCTTTGTCTTCGGTCCTCGGTCTTGAAAACTGGTTCAACAAATCTTCCCATCTTCGATCTAGAGGATCGCCAAAGTGTGTCCAGAGAGTTCACACGTCGGGCATCCGAGGAGCCCCTTTAAGTTCAAAACCTTTATCAATGCCTTGTAATTTTTACGTCATACTTCGGGGTCGAAGTGTTTCCCGTGCGGCGGTGTCCTCTTGCGTCCGAGCTCCAACGCCGAACTGCATCCGAGGTGTCTTTTTGCAGCCGAGCTCCAACGCTGGTTGGCATCCGAGCACCAACGCCGGACTATGCCCGAGGTATCTTTTTGCAGCCGAGCTCCAACGCCGGTCTGCGTTCGAGCTCCAACGCTGGTCGGCATCCGAGGTGTCATAAATTACCTTGGTCTCTGAAAATTTGAAGGACTTCATCCGAGCTTAAATGCCGGAATAGTCTTTTATGGAGCCAGCCATTCGCATCCGAGATTTATGCCGGACTGCTTCCGAAGTGGTGCACTACCTCGGCTGTGGGCTGATTTTTTGCGGAATTTATTTCCAATTGCCGTAATTTATTTACTACTGAGATGTATAGCCAGTAGCCCTCAAGGTGTGTGTTGGCCTAAAACCCGAGATGCACCTGAAGGAAAAAAATAAAACCACTAATCCCGGTAGCCCCGGAGACTTAGGTCGATTTGCAAAATCGGCCTAAGGATCAAGTCCTTGCTCAGCAGCATACTTAGGAACAGAAACGCGGTGCGCCTAGTTTCCCAGACTCAGGTTGGGTGCGGCCGACAACCTGAGGATCGAATCTCTTTGGAAACAATATTGCACTTTGAATTTACTGCATTGAATAGGCATTGCAGTAACCCCCGAGCCTTAATTTGGGCACGAGTGGTCGAATTAAGGATCGATATTTATGTGACACAAACGTTGTTACGTTTGACACAATAATAGGAGCAACATCATTTGGGAGATATACCTTTTTACCTTTATTCTTTCTTCTTTTCTTCTTCTTCACCACATAATGTGTGGGTTTAATTAATTTTTTCGAGCTTCTTATTGATGAGATTGGTTGAATAGGGAGCTCCTCCTCATCACCTATTACATCATGAGAGACAATAGGAGGGAAACTGGAAATCTTTACCATTTCATTAGTATTCCCTTTCTATTCTATTGGTTTTCCCATCTTTCTATAGTTGGCAATATAAGCATTCTCATTGCAATTTACCATGCAAAACATATAGATATTTTTTAGATTAGTTTCAATGTCATCCGTGAGAATGAATACTTCAAACCAACTATTTTTATGTGTCAATTCTTCACTCCCCAAAAATAGAGAAAGCTCATCATAAACTTCAAGGGTGATCAATTCATTACAATATTTGGTCATGATTTGATCATGAAAGAGTTTGCATTGAAAATTAAGATGACCAACTTTAGTGCAAAGCTCACAAGTAATAGGACAAAGAGAACATAATTTTGTAGCAAAATCATCTATCACTTTGAGCAAAAAATTGGTTCTATCATGTTTATGCTTCTTACAAAATCTATCATCCCTATAAGGCACGTCTTCACAAACTTTATGCACTCCCCAAAAATTGACATGCTTATAAGAAACATTTTTATCATGGTAGTGCAATCATCATGAGTATTTTGGATATTCATAGAATTCATGCTAACAATATTGCGATCATGCTCATCATTCAAGGAAGTCTCGTTGCATATTTTCATAACTTCTTCCTCTACCAATTGAGCACAATTTTCGGAATCCTTATTATCACGAAATACATTATAAAGACGAAACAAATGATGCAACCTAAACTCCATTTTTTGTAGTTTTCTTTTATAAAACCAAACTAGTGAAAACCAAGAAACTAAAAGATTTAATTGCAAGATCTAAAGATATGCCTTCAAGCACTCACCTCCCCGGCAACAGCGCCAGAAAAGAGCTTGATGTCTACTATGCAACTTTATTCTTGTAAACTATGTTGGGCCTCCAAGCGCAGAGTATTGTAGGACAATAGCAATTTTCCCTCGAGTGGATGACCTAAGGTTTATCAATCCGTGGGAGGTGTAGGATGAAGATGGTCTCTCTCAAACAACCCTGCAATGAAATACAAGAAATCTCTTGTGTCCCCAATACACCCAATACAATGGTAAATTGTATAGGTGCACTAGTTCGGCGAAGAGATTGTGATACAAGTGTAGTAATGATAGTAGATATTGATTTTTGTAATAGTAACAATAAAAAAACAGCAAGGTAGCAAGTAACAAAAGTGATCACAAACGGTATTGCAATGCTTGAAAACAAGGCCTAGGGTCCTTACTTTCACTAGTGCAATCTCTCAACAATGCTAACATAATTGGATCACATAACCATCCGTCAACGTGCAACGAAGAATCACTCCTAAGTTCTTATCTAGTGGAGAACATAAGAAGAATTTGTTTGTAGGGTACGAAACCAGCTTAAAGTTAACCTTTCCGATCAATCTATCCAAGAGTTCATACTAAAATAACACCAAGTTATCATTTCCGATCGATCTATGTAAGAGTTCGTACTAAAATAACACCATATGATACGCATCAACCAACTCTAATGTCACCTAGATACTCCAATGTCACCACAAGTATCCCTGAGTTAATTATACGATACGCATCAAACAATTTCAGATTCATAATACTCAATCCAACACAAAGAACCTCAAAGAGTGCCCCAAGATTTCTACCGAAGAAAGTAGGATGAAAACGTGCATCAACCCCTATGCATAAATTACCCCAATGTCACCTTGGGAATCTGCGAGTTGAGTGCCAAGACATAGATCAAGTGCTCTCAAATCCATAAAAGTATTCAATCCGGTAACGAAATCTCAAAAGGAAAACTCAATTCATCACAACAACATAGAGAGGGGGGAACACCATATGATCCAACTATATTAACAAAGCCCGCGATACATCAAGATCGTGACATCTCAAGAACACGAGAGAGAGAGAGAGAGAGAGAGAGATTGAACACATAGCTACTGGTACAAACCGTCAGCCCCGAGGGTGGACTACTCCCTCCTCGTCATGGCCTCCGCCGGGATGATGAAGATGGCCACCGGAGATGATCTACCCTCTCCGGTAGGGTACAGGAATCGCTCCAGATTGGTTTTTCGCCGATACAGAGAGTTGCGGCGGCTGGATGTGTTTTTCGTCGACTCCCCTAGGGTTTTCTGAATATTTGGGTATTTATAGGTGTCAGAGGCGGTGGTGAGGGGCCCTATGGAGGGCACAACCCATCAGAGCGCGCCGGGGGCCCCCTGGCGCGCCCTGGTGGGTTGTGGCCTCCACAGCCCACCTCTCTGGCACTTCATTGGCCCACTGGGTGTCTTTTGGTCCAAACAAAATCTCCAAAAAGAAAGCAAAAAATGGCAACTGGCACTTTGGCACTATGTCAATAGGTTAGTCCCAAAACATGATATAAAGTTGCTATAAAGTGATTGTAAAACATCCAAGAATTATAATATAACAGCATGGAACAAGCAAAAATTATAGATACGTTGGAGACGTATCAGCATCCCCAAGCTTAATTCCTACTCGTCCTCAAGTAGGTAAATGATAAAAACAGAATTTTTGATGTGAAATGATGCCTAACATGTTCATCTCATTTTCTTTTCTTTTGTAGCATGGACATTTGGACTTTTAGGTGATTCAAAGCAATAGTCTAGTTTTAACATAATGACTTCAATACTCAAGCATGCCAACAAGCAACCATGTCTTTCAAAATATCAACACTTAATAAAGTTATCCCTAGCCCATCATGCTCAATAATTGATCCATTCATGAAACACACTCAAATATTAGCCATACCGAATGCTCAAGTATGATCATAGTGCCCCCTAGTTGGTGCTTTATAAGAGAAGATGGAGACTCAAAGTAAAAGTAAAAATTACATAAAGTAAATAGATAGGCCCTTTGCAGAGGGAAGTAGGGATTTGTAGAGGTGCCAGAGCTCAAAGTTTTAAATTGAGAGAGAGAAAATATTTTGAATGGCATGCCTTTCCTGTCAACGAAAACAACAAAGTAGTTCACAATACTTTCCATGCTAGATATATTATAGGCGGTTCCCAAACAGAAAATAAAGTTTATTCCTTTTTCCACCATACTTTCACATTCCATAGCTAGCCGTGTCCATGGGTGCCTTCCATACCAACACTTTCCAAGGAATTTATTATTTCACAACATAAAGTAAATTTCTTTTTTATTTCGGGACTGGGCATCCCTAATACCACCGCACTCTCGTGCAATGACAAGTGAATAACCACTCATCTTGAGAATAACACATCTAGCATGGAAAAATATTGGACACTCCCCACCGTTTCATGAGCGGTACGAGCACACGAAAGAGAGAAAATTTATTTTGAAATTTAGAGATGGCACATACAAATTTGCTTGGAACGGAATGGAAATACCGCATATAGGTAGGTATGGTGGACTCATAAGGCAAAACTTGGTTTAAGGATTTTGGATGCACAAGTAGTATTTCTACTTAGTACAAATGGAGGCTAGCAAATAGATTGAGAAGCAACCAAACCAAAAAACGAAAATTCACATAAGCGAGCATTGAGCATAACTAAGACCGAATAATACACCATAAGTAGGATGTAATTTCATTGCATAACTATTGACTTTCGTACTTGCATAGGGAATCACAAACCTTAACACCAATATTCTTACTAAAGCACAATTACTCACTAACATGACTCACATATTATCATCATTTGTCAAAACTATTACAAGGAATCAAGTTTAATTTGTCCAATGATCTTCATGAAAGTTTTTATTATACCCTTCTTGAATATCTATCACTTTGGGACTAGTTTCATATGTTTAGCCATTGCTTTTGACAAGCTCAAATGAATTTAAGTGAAGAACATGAGCATAGGATTTCATCTCTCAAAATAGTATAAGTGAAGCATGAGAGAATTTCTCCAAAATTTACTAACTCTCAAAAGATATAAGTGAAGATCAATGAGTAGTCAATCAATCAAGTAGCTATTTGAAGACTCTCTCCCTCATTAAAGATTTTTAGATCTGAGTATTTTATTTAAACAGCCAACTGAATAAAAATTCATTCCAAGAATAGCACATATCATGTGGACGAATAAAAATTTAGGCTCAACATAGGCTAACCGATATTTGTTTGATGAAGAGAGGTGGGATGCGTAGCATCCCCAAGCTTAGATGCTTGAGACTTCTTGAAATATTTACTTGGGGTGCCATGGGCATCCCCAAGCTTGAGCTTTTGTATCTCGTTCAATCCTCTCATATCCCGATTTCACCTAAGTCCCAAAAACTTCATTCACACAAAACTCAAAAAGAACTCGTGAGATAGGTTAGTACACATAAGAACGAATCAACACTTCATGTACTGCCAAGAAAAGTTGCACAATAATTTTCAAACATCATCTACTGTTTACTATCATTTCCACAATTTATATCAACCAGTATAGGCTATGGAAACTATAGGATAAGTAGATAACAAAACTATGACAGCAATCTGTCCAAACAGAACAGTCTGTAGCAATCTATTAAAACAGTGTACTTATGTAACTCAAACAATTATGAAACTTTAGGACGTGATAAAAAAATTATATGACAATACTGTGTAAAAATTTCAGAAACTTTCCACGTTCCAGTAAAATATGAAAATTCAAACACTAGCAGAAGTTTCTGTTTTTACACAGCACACATCGAACATGCAATGCAAGCATCCTAAGGCAATTCTTGGAACTTTTTTATTGAAAAACAAGATTATAAATAACATCTAGAAGAGAACAACAAAATAAAATGATGCTCCAGGCAAAACACATATTATGTGACGAATAAAAACATAGCTCCAAGTAAGATATACCGATAGTGTTGAAGACGAAAGAGGGGATGCCTTCCGGGGCATCCCCAAGCATAGGCGCTTGAGTCTTCCTTGGATATTACCTTGGAGGTGCCTTGGGAATCCCCAAGCTTAGGTTCTTGTCACTCCTTATTCTGCTCATATCGGTATCTCACCCAAAACTTGAAAACTTCAATCACACAAAACTTAACGGAACTTCGTGAGATGGGTTAGTCTAATAAAGATAGATCATTCACTTAGGTACTGTCAAGACAAGATTAATAATTGTTCTCACATAATACCTACTGTATTCTATCATTCACAAAATTTATATCACTGAATATAAGCTATGGGAACACTAAAACAAGCATACTATGCATGCAAAACAGAATCTGTCAAAAACAGAACAGTCTGTGAAGATCTGTAGTATAATCATACTTCCCTGTATCTAAAACTTCTTAACAAATAGGACAACGCATACAATTTGTATATCAAGACTTTGTAAAAATTTCAGAATTGTTTGACGCTCCAGTAAAATCAGAGAAATTATGCACTGGACGTAAAAGTTTCTGTTTTTGCACAGAATCAAACAAACAAGTATCCACACTTTCCCAAAGGCTTTACTTGGCACTTTATTGAAATAAAAGATATAAAACATGATTACTACAGTAGCTTAATCATGTGAACACACAAAAAAAGAAAGGAAAAGTGTTGGGTTGTCTCCCAACAAGCACTTTTCTTTAATGCATTTTAGCTAGGCATGATGATTTTAATGATGCTCACATAAGAATAGTAGTTGAAACATGCAAAAGAGCATCATGAATCTCATGGAAAGCACATTTAAGTCTAACACACTTCCTATGCATAGGGATTTTGTGTTCAAACAATTTATTGGAGCAAGAATCATCTAGCATAGGAAGGCAAAACAAGCATAACTTTAAAACTTTGCACACATAGAGAGGAAACTTGATATTATTGCAATTCCTACAAGCATATGTTCCTCCCTCATAATAGTTTTCAGTAGCATCATGAAGGTATTCCACAATATAACTATCACATAAAGCATTCTTTTCATGATCCACAAGCATAAAAAATTTATTACTCTCCTCATAAGAAAATTTCTTCTCATTCATAAAAGTGGGAGCATCAAATGAAACTCGAATACTCTAAATTGTTTCCACATTAAAAGAGTAATGTTCAGTAAAAGGATATTCAAAGTTATGGCAATAATTATAAATAATTTTTATAACATAAGTATCATCACAATAATCATCATAAGTAGCAACTTTGTTCTCATCATAATCAAGTGAAACCTCTTCTGAAATAGTGGAATCATTACTAAATAAAGTCATGACCTCTCCAAATCCACTTTTATCATTATAATAAAATTCAATAGCCTCCAAAATAGTGGGATAATAATTATCTAAAGTTGACACTCTTCCAAACCCACTTTAATAAATATCGCAATCATCATAAATAGGAGGCATGCAATCATCATAACAAATTTGATCATTCAAAGTAGGGGAACTAAAAAGATCATCTTCATTAAGCATAGCATCCCCAAGCTTGTGGCTTGGCATATCATAAGCATAATCACTCTCATCATTAATAGTATGAATAGCACCAATAGTATAACAATTATTATCATCATAATTTACCAAGTTGGTTCCAAAAATATTTTCAAGATTATAAGAAGTATCATTATCTTCCCAATCATAGTCATCACAACAAGCAATAGGCATAACAAAATCATCATCAAGTGTATCATCTTCCAAAATTATTTTTGATTCATCCTCGTAAGGCACAACAATAATAGGAGCAACATCATTTGGGAGATATACCTTTTTTACCTTTATTCTTTCTTCTTTTCTTCTTCTTCACCACATCATGTGTGGGTTTAACTAATTTTTTCGAGCTTCTTATTGATGAGATTGGTTGAATAGGGAGCTCCTCCTCGTCACCTATTACATCATGAGAGACAATAGGAGGGAAAGTGGAAATCTTTACCATTTCATTAGTATTTCTTTTATATTCTATTGGTTTTCCCATCTTACTATAGTTGGCAATATAAGCATTCTCATTGCAATTTACCATGCAAAACATATAGATATTTTTTAGATTAGTTTCAATGTCGTGCGTGAGAATGAATACTTCAAACCAACTATTTTTATGTGTCAATTCTTCACTCCACAAAAATAGAGAAAGCTCATCATAATGTTCAAGAGTGATCAATTCATTACAATATTTGGCCATGATTTGATCATGGAAAAGTTTGCATTGAAAATTAAGATGACCAACTTTATTGCAAAGTTCACAAGTAATAGGACAAAGAGAACATAATTTTGTAGCAAAATCATCTATCACTTTGAGCAAAAAATTGGTTCTATCATGTTTATGCTTCTTACAAAATCTATCATCCCTATAAGGCACGTCTTCACAAACTTTATGCACTCCACAAAAATTGACATGCTTATAAGAAACATTTTTATCATGACTATTGCAATCATCATTAGTATTTTGAATATTCATAGAATTCATGCTAACAATATTGCGATCATGCTCATCATTCAAGGAATTCTCGTTGCGTATTTTCATAATTTCTTCCTCTACCAATTGAGCACAATTTTCGGAATCCTTATTTTCACGAAAGACATTATAAAGACGAAAAAATGATGCAACCTAGACTCCATTTTTTGTAGTTTTCTTTTATAAAACCAAACTAGTGAAAAACAAGAAACTAAAAGATTTAATTGCAAGATCTAAAGATATACCTTCAAGCACTCACCTCCCCGGCAACGGCGCCAGAAAAGTGCTTGATGTCTACTACGCAACTTTATTCTTGTAGACTATGTTGGGCCTCCAAGCGCAGAGTTTTGTAGGATAGTAGCAATTTTCCCTCAAGTGGATGACCTAAGGTTTATCAATCCGTGGGAGGTGTAGGATGAAGATGGTCTCTCTCAAACAAGCCTGCAATCAAATACAAGAAATCTCTTGTGTCCCCAACACACACAATACAATGGTAAATTTAATAGGTGCACTAGTTCGGCAAAGAGATGGTGATATAAGTGTAGTAATGATAGTAGATATTGATTTTTGTAATAGTAACAATAAAAAAACAGCAAGGTAGCAAGTAACAAAAGTGATCACAAACGGTATTGCAATGCTTGAAAACAAGGCCTAGGGTCCGTACTTTCGCTAGTGCAATCTCTCAACAATGCTAATATAATTGGATCACATAGCCATCCCTCAACATGCAACGAAGAATCACTCCAAAGTTCTTATCTAGTGGAGAACATAAGAAGAAATTGTTTGTAGGGTAAGAAACCACCTTGAAGTTATCCTTTCCGATCAATCTATCCAAGAGTTCGTACTAAAATAACACCAAGTTATCCTTTCCGATCGATCTATCTAAGAGTTCGTACTAAAATAACACCATATGATACGCATCAACCAACTCAAATGTCACCTAGATACTCCAATGTCACCACAAGTATCCCTGAGTTCATTATACGATACGCATCAAAAAAATTCAGATTCATAATAGTCAATCCAACACAAAGAACCTCAAAGAGTGCCCCAAGATTTCCATCAGAGAAAGTAGGACGAAAACGTGCATCAACCCCTATGCATAAATTACCCCAATGTCACCTCGGGAATCCGCGAGTTGAGTGCCAAGACATATTTCAAGTGCTCTCAAATCCATAAAAGTATTCAATCCGGTAACGAAATCTCAAAAGGAAAACTCAATTTATCACAACAACATAGAGAGGGGGAAACACCATATGATCCAACTATATTAACAAAGCCCGCGATACATCAAGATCGTGACATCTCAAGAACATGAGAGAGAGAGAGAGAGAGAGAGAGAGATTGAACACATAGCTACTGGTACAAACCGTCAGCCCCGAGGGTGGACTACTCCCTCCTCGTCATGACCTCTGCCGGGATGATGAAGATGGCCACCGGAGATGATCTACCCTCTCCGGTAGGGTACTGGAATCGCTCCAGATTGTTTTTTCGCCGATACAGAGAGTTACGGCAGCTGGATGTGTTTTTCGTCGACTCCCCTAGGGTTTTCTGAATATTTGGGTATTTACAGGCGTCAGAGGCGGTGGAGAGGGGCCCTGTGGAGGGCACAACCCATCAGGGCGCGACGGGGGCCCCCGGCGCGCCCTGGTGGGTTGTGGCCTCCACATCCCACCTCTCTGGCACTTCTTTGGCCCACTGGGTGTCTTCTGGTCCAAAAAAATGTCCAAAAAGTTTCGTCATGATTGGACTCCGTTTGGTACTGATATTCTGCGAAGTAAGAAACAAGCAAAAACAGCAACTGGCACTTTGACACTATGTCAATAGGTTAGTCCCAAAACATGATATAAAGTTGCTATAAAGTGATTGTAAAACATCCAAGAATGATAATATAACAGCATGGAACAAGCAAAAATTATAGATACATTGGAGACGTATCAACTCCTTTGTGACCGTGAATTATTTGAGAGTGGCCCATCGTCGGCTTCTACCCCTTTGTAGATGCTACACAGGGTGTTTCCGCGGTAACAAGACAACCCTTAGCCGACGTCTCGGTGCCCGGAGGCGGTTGTGTTAGCGGAAACGAGGCAATCAGATATCTGGGCTTTATAACTTTCACTTAGTCATAGGAGCTTAAAGTTTGGGAGGCCAGTTACTAGCCCCCGGTTAGTGTTCGGCTTCAGCCGAGGTCAAGCCATTAACACTCCGGCCAAATTTATGAAAGGCCCACGGGGTAACCTCTATCGGTCTATAGTTTGATAGTCATCGGATCGCTGACCAGTTTGCGCTCATTGTGACAGTCAGTTTTCGGCTTTCTCCACTGAGGTACTTGACCAGTTAAATCGAAAGTACAATCGCAGTGTTCTCCCTTTGCACACCTAACTGAACAAAGCGGAATGTAGGAGCCAATCACAGGAGCAGGGGAACCTAACTATTGACCAAAGACACAATTCGAAACTGATGCATATAAAAGCAATATCCGAGAACGTTTTACCGAGGACTCCATGGAGTACCTCGGCTTTTGGTGGGTTTGGCCCTAGCTGCAGCCCCCCGTTGATATTGCCGATGCCTTACAGGCATTTAGCGTTGTACTGCAAGAGTTATGCTCGGAAAAACCCAAAAAACTTACACGAAAACTTTATGTTTAAATATAATCATTGTTTTTGCCAACCCGAAATTGGTCTTAAAATTAATATGTGCTTCAGTCGTGCTTTAACATGATACATCCGATCTCCGGACTTCAAGCGGGTCAGCCTTTGCCTACAACCTCCATATCCCGAAGGCGGAGTGTTTCTCCGAGGCCTGTTTAGCGAACTAAACTCGAGCGGCTTTAGAAAGAAACCAGGCTACCCGGCTATTGACCACACACTCTAGTCGGAAAAAAGAGTAGTAGAAAAAGACTTTGCAACGACCAAGAAGAAAACACTTTTATTATAAAACGGCTCATATAAATTTAAGATCCCCCGGTTAAATCGGGTAAAGAAATTTTTTAACAACAAAGTTTTTAACAAACAATTTATTTTGTTTAACAAAAAAATATAATGTTTGGTTGAACCGAACAAAAAGTAAAATTTCAAAGAGAGCTGAGCACGAAAATGACTTAGCTTGTTAATGTGCTCGGTTCAGTCCGGGGTTGTGGTAGGACGGAGACGTAGTCCTCGGCCTGGCTGAGGTCCCAGCCCCCAAGCCCGAGGTAATCGGGCGAAGAGCTCTGGTCGACAAGAGGCAACGCAACACAGTTGTTGCGGCGAGGCGAAGCCCCCAGTCCAGCCAAGGAGACAGAGTAGTTCGGCAGCGTAACGACGAAGCCCCCGGTTACACTAGTAGAAAACAGACCTTTCATCCAATGCATTAGTCCCGGTCTGGTTACAAGCCGGTACTAAAGAGGCTATTAGTCCCGGTTCGTGCCGGCGACCTTTAGTACCGGCTCGTAAGGAACCTTTAGTACCGGTTGGTGTCACGAACCGGTACTAAAGGGGGCGTGCCAGGCTTTTGGTCAGACCGGGCCCCGCGTGCCTCTTTAGTACCGGTTCATGGCACGAACCGGTACTAAAGGGCAACCTTTAGTACCGGTTGGTGACACCAACCGGTACTAAAGACTTGGGCCCCGTGTGGCAGGCTTTTGGTCAGACTTGGGCCCCGCGTGCCTCTTTAGTACCGGTTCGTGGCACGAACCGGTACTAAAGGCCCTCTAGAACTGGTCTGAAATTTGTCTCTACCCCCCCCCCCCCCCCGGTGTATCGCCATTTCAGTTTTGAAAAAAACAAAAGAAAATGATAAAAACTTCAAAAATTAAAATCATTCGAGATGTAGTTATGTTAATACATCTATTAGTTAGGAAAATAAAAAAACATAAATTTCAACATGTTTTGCAAAAAAATGTTATGAAAACGTAAAACAGCTGTAACTTTTGCATACGATGACGGAAAAAAACGTATAATATATCAAAAATGTTCAGAACGAAAATCCGCATCCGAATTTGACGGCCTATGGCCGTTTTGCAATTTTTAAAATCCTCAAATTCTAAAAGGAAAAAAAGTTATGCTCAAACTTCAGTTTTTTTGAATTTTGGTTAAATCTGGTCAAACTACTTATTCAAGAATATTAGTGTTACTAAATAATTATTCAAGAATATTAGTGCTGCTAAATAATTATTTCAGTTTTTTGAATTTTGGTCAAATCTGGTCAAACTGCGGTCAAACTATGGTCAACTATGGTCAAACTACTTATTCAAGAAATATTAGTGTGTTACTTAATAATTATTGGTTTTAAGAACAATAGTTTCAAACTCAAACGGTGTAACGTGTGACTTCATGCTCAAGTTCAACTCCTAAGGGTTAATAGGATTGACAGCTTACTATTGTCAGGAAAACAACAAGTGCAGACTTGGAAACAAGGGGGAATAGAACTCGAAAGTTAAGCGTGCTCAGGCTGGAGTAGTGAGAGGATGGGTGACCGGTCGGGAAGTTAGACGATTTGGAATGATGAGGGGTGATTAGAGATTAGAAATCAAATTGAGCAGTGATGAGGGGTAGTTAAAGATTAAATTCAAATAATTCAGAAATTTGAAAATCGAACAAAAAAAATTCCAAAAAAATGAAAAAAAAATGAAAAAAATTCTTTAGTACCGGTTGGTATCACCAACCGGTACTAAAGGTCCTCCACCACCAGCCCACGCAGGCAGCCACGTGGAGGGCCTTTAGTACCGGTCCGTGGGCCAACCGGTACTAAAGGTCTGGACCTTTAGTCCCGACCCTTTAGTACCGGTACTAAAGGCCCTTCCCGACCGGGACTACTGATCGACATTCTACTAGTGTTATCATAGGAAAATGGAGTGTTTTTAACAAGCAAACTTTTTTATTTAACACAAATATAATGCTTGGTTGAACCGAACAAAAATTAAAAATTGAAAAAAGTTGAGCATCAAAGCGACTTAGCTGGTTAATGTGCTCGGTGTTGATGACGTGGCCAGAGCTTGTAGCGGGTCGAGGTCCCAGCCCCCAAGCCGGTCCCGAGGTGCCCGAGCGAAGAGCTCGGCTTGATGAAGTGGCGACGCAGCATGACCGATGTGGCGAGGCGAAGCCCCTTGTCCAGCCGAGGTGATGAAGTTGGTCGGCTGGTGACACCGACGTCCCAGGAGTAGGTTCATGTTGAGATGGTGAAGCCCCCTGTTTAGCCGAGGTGACGGAGCAGGTCGGTAAGGTGACGCTAGATCCCCCATGTCAGCTGATGTCTCGAAGCAGGTCAGTGTGGTGGGAAGAAACGACAGCGCGGCAATGCCGACGCAGGTTAGAACTTGTGATGCGGTCAATACTGGCTTGAGAAGTGACCGTGCGGCGATGCTGGCACGCCCGACCCGTGCAATCCGTGGGGCGACGATATTGTCTTGATGATTATTTGTCCCTCACGATGTCGAACTCTTGGTCGGCTCGCCGAGGTGATGATCCGAGGTGGTTGTCATCGGCTCGATGGAGCGACGGCACAGTCGATGTTGGCGCAGGTCGGTAGCCATGGAGCAACGTGGTCGGGCCGGTTTGACATCGGCGCGACGGTCAATATCGCCTTGGAAAAGACTCAAAATTTGTGGGCATGTGTTCGAAAACAACACACAATACCCTAAAAAAATTCCTCAAAAAGGATGTCCAATATCCCGTTCACAAAGAAAGATGGATTTGGACGTTTCCCGGAATTTGAACGGTCGGATCGAGCTGAAATTTTGAGGGGTGGTAGGTATTAGAATTCCGCAGCCGATGAACGGTGGGATCTTCTAAACGATGTCTTAGCTAGACGCTGGACTTCTTGCCCTAAACTCGTTCAGATTCTCGTCTAGATTCGACGGGGCTCCGGTAGATCGGAGTTTGCCAGAGATTCGTCCATCAGAACGCGACGAATTTTTTTAGGGTTGTTCTAGACTCAATTCCGCACAATTCCACCAAAGAAACCGTCAAAACGACACTCGAGGAGGCAGGGACGACGAACATGAATCCGCTGTCCAGAAAAAACTGCACAGTCGCCCGAGGACAATGTTGACGTCGAGCCCCCGAGCTCCATGGATGATTCCCCATGATCTTGAGAGAGATCGGAGATGATGATGATGAAAGTATCCGTCCGATCTTGATGATCCGACGCGGAGCGCAGTCCTCGGTCCAGCCGAGGTGATCAGTCGAGCCGGCGACGAAGACGCCGACATCAACAATAAAGCTCGGTTCCGACGCGTAGATCACGCCGAAGACGATCTGAATTCTCGTCGCACCACGGCGACCACCAGCAGGCTCTCAATGAAAGCACCAATGTCGGTTCTATATCCGGCATATCTCGTAGTAGGGGTCCTAAGCTAGGCGTCTTGGAGCGATGGTAAAATGGACACAGGATTTACCCAGGTTCGGGCTCTCTCAAGGAGATAATACCCTACGTCCTGCTTTTGATTGTATTGATATGGGGATAGTACATAGTAAATATATGTACCACGAGATTGTTGTAATGAATATGAAATTGTCTATTGACTAGCCTGGCCTTGGTTTATATAATGCACCGTAGGCCTAGGGTTTAGAGGAGTCCTTGTCTTGCGCGCCAAGTCTTGTGGAATCTCCCTTGTATGCATCATGGGCTGCCCGAAGTGGCCCATTAGTGAATCGTCATGGGGGTCATCGGCCCGACCCATAGGTCGGCAGACCACGTGGTGAGTACCCCCTAGTCTAGGACACCATCAGGTAATGCGCGGCTTCCGCCAGCGCGCCGACGTGGACTTCATCGACACCTTCGCCCAGGTTGTTAAACCGGCACGATTCGCGCCGTTCTTCAGCTGGCTGTTTCCCGTGCCTGGCCGGTGCATCAGTTGGACGTCTCCAGCGCGTTCCTCTAGGGGTACATTACCGAGCGGGTGTTCTGCGAGCAGCCCACTGGCTTCGTCGATGCCAGTCATCCGGAGCACGTCTGTTTGCTTTCCCGATCACTATACGGGCTCAAGCAAGCACCACGGGCGTGGTACCAGCGTATGACGACATATCTTCAGCAGCTTGGGTTCCACACTACCCGCTCAGACGCCTCGCTGTTTGTCTATCGTCAGGGGACAGCCACGGCTTATCTTCTACTCTACATCGATGACATCATTCTGACGGCATCCTCTCCCGAGCTCTTGCGCCAGCTCACGGCTCGTCTCCATGATGAGTTTGCTCTCAAGGATCTAGGATCTCTACACTACTTCCTCGGCGTCGAGGTGGTACAGCGTCCCGATGGGTTCTTCTTGCATCAGCAGAAGTATGCCCATGAGCTTCTCGAGCACGCTGGCATGCTTAACTGCAAGCCCGCCTCTACACCCGTCGACACCAAAGCGAAGGTGTCCGCCTTGGAGGGTTCTCCGGCTCCAGATGGTGCGTTCTACCATTCCATCGTCAGCGCCTTGCAGTACCTCACACTTACGCGCCCGGATCTCCACTATGCAGTCCAACAGGTGTGCCTTCACATGCACTCTCCGCATGATTCCCATTGGACTCTTGTGAAGCGTATTCTTCGGTATATACGTGGCACTATGACCATGGGGCTCACTCTGACGGCTTCCTCCTCCACCAACATCGTCGCATACTTCGATGCAGATTGGGCAGGCTGCCACGACAGTCGTCGTTCTACATCCGGTTATTGCGTCTATCTCGGGCCCTCGCTGATATCGTGGTCATCTAAGCGACAACCCACGGTCTCTCGCTTGAGTGTTGAGGCAGAGTATCGTGCGGTAGCTAACGCTGTTGCCGAATGCTCCTGGCTACGTCAGCTTCTTCAGGAGTTGCTTTGTGAGGTGCACAAGGCTACGATTGTCTACTCCGACAACGTCTCCGTCGTCTACCTCTCCGCCAACCCAGTTCATCATCGCCGAACGAAGCACATTGAGCTCGACATTCACTTCGTTCGTGAACAGGTTGCACTTGGACGGATTCGAGTCTTACATGTTCCCACCACACAGCAGTTCACCGATGTCATGACCAAAGGCCTTCTGACATCCACTTTTGAGGAGCTTCGGTCCAGTCTCTGCGTCTCCAGCGACGTTTCGACTGCGAGGGGAGTTCAACATGTATATGTTGCGTGTACGTATATAGGTCTAGGCTGTGTAGATTGCACCTGCCGTGTCCCTCTATGTATGTAACTTGGGACACAAGGCAGTCGTGCACCCCCTATGTACCTATATATATGTGCCAGGTGCACGATAGTAAAGTTATCGATGCATCCAATCTAATTCTCTCATCCAACACCAAGAAACCCAAGAACGGAAGGCATAAGGCTGAGTGCCAGAAAAGAAGAAAGAAAAAAGAGCTGCTTGGTTAATCAAAAAAACTGGAAGAAAACCAGAACAACGCCTAGTTAGGCTAGACCTAAAGCACCACAAACATACAAACACGCCAAAAGGCAAACACCCCACAGTCCACGACACATCCAGCCGGGCACTCAAGCCCCTACACTGCTATCAGAGTGCACACTGAAAACCATTGTATCAATCCAAGCTGGCATAAGCATATTCATGAAACTCAACAATATCAAAGAGGAACACTATGTCCGATAGAGCAAGCATACGTCATTTCAATCACGCGAGGTTGGCAAGCATAGCTCGCCTGACGCAACTTGCATGGGGAGGGTGATTCTGATGTTCCCACGGTGATGTCATGCAAGTCATCGCCAACCATCTTCACGAGCCCTAAGTCCCTCTGACCGAGTCCAACTCCAAGACGATGCCCCAAGAGGAAACACGACGCCAAGAAAAGCCGGAAGCGTCTTAATCGTCCGATCCGGGAGGCCGCATCTAGGGTTTCCCCCGTAGTGAGAGGAGAGATGACTGCAACATCGATGCCTACAACAGGGAAACTCAGGGACGAGAGACGAGATGATTGAGAGAGGTAAACATGACAAGAGCGCATGCATGCATGCACGGGGGCAAAAAGCAAGTGTTGTGGAAACAGACGACGAGCCAAAAGAAACGGTGTAGCGTCTGGTGCCCGAGGATAGATCGTCCGAATATGTAGTATAGAACAATGGGAGTTTTTCCTCAGTGATATCTCCATTCAATCAATATATCAAGATGATATAACCGCACCTGGCAAATATCTGACCTATGCGAAGACATAGACAACAGAAAATTTTATTTTACATTAATAATTAAAAAGTCCATCGTAAGGTGGGGTAGATCCTATCCGAAGATTTACACCTCCATCCATGATGGTAGAAAAATCTCTCTGGCTCTACTGTCCAATCGGATAGACTCCATCATAAGAAGACCTATCCATTAGTCTCTTCAAGGTGGACCAAGTAACGAGCCATCGTTTACATGCATGCATAACCTACACAGTAGATGAAATACATTTCTTTTGTTAAAAAACACATCATTCCTAAGTCACAGACCCAACATAAGGTTGTCTCCCTGACAAGAATATGCGACCATCTGTCGAACATATGACGTGCACTCGGTGGGGGGGGGGGTAAATATTTGAAGTTGCTTGCACTATGGCCTACATAGCACAAGGAAACTTACACTCAAAAATTGAGTGTTTAATATGTACTCCTCGTGTTAGCAAATGACACGGATCTTGCTACGTTGGCAATTCTGACAGGCCAGATTATCTCTAGTCAAGATCACACCATTGTTCAGAAAGATGAATATCTTCACTCAAAGAGATATTTTGAGTTTCCATATCTTTTTATTATCAACGAGAACATCACCGTGGGCAATCGCCTCATATAAGTACTTCACAGAAAACCTATCGTTTTGATGCAAGTTGCATGGAAACTCATCTGGTCCATTTGACCACAGAATGACCTTTAGATTTGCGAGATATTTATTCCACCAAACGAGGCGAGGCCCTAACAGCTCCGTACAGAAATATATCGGAATTTGCTTGACCCAAGACTTGTGCGATTGTGCGATTCTGGTGAAATTATGTTTAACAATCCAATACATAATTGGCTATTGCACCATAATTGAGGTGTTTCCCAACCAGTTATCCTCCCAAAATGTAACATGTGAACCATTCTAACTGATAAAAATCCAAATTGGAAAATGAATTATTTCGCTATCATCGCACCATACTAACAATGTGAATCACCAGGTTTTCAATCGAGTTGAGAAATGACTTTGGAACCCACGTACTTGCTACGAATGATTTCCTATCACACTCCCTTCTTAGTAAGTAGTTTATATACCATTTACAGAAAAGAGCAATGCTTTTAATCTAAAGATCTTGGATTCCAAGCCCCTTGACTTTCAGACCGACATAACACATTCCACCTAGCTAGCCGATATTTCTTGGATCCATTATCACCTGCTAAAAAATCTTGATATAAAGTAGTCCAATGTTTGTAGAACACCTTTCAGTAATTAGAAGAAGGACAACATGTATAAAACCATATTACCGAGGACAAAACTGATCATAACCAGCCGACCCCCATAAGACAAGAGAGTGTCTTCCAGTTTCCATAGTTTATCAATTCTTTCTTCCACATATATCAACTCAGGATAGATGCATGCTGATAATGAATCAGAACACCAAGGTATTAAAAAAATTAGCATCAGATGTTGGATCTGCGGCTTCACCAAAGATGAAAAGTTTACTCTCATGGAAATAATATTAAGATCGGAATGCTCCTCAAAGGTACATAATTGGAGTTTTGGGTTTCTTGCTTTCTATATACCATGATCCATAAAAAGTATGGTGTCATCCAAATACTATAGTATGGAAAAGTCATCTTGTACTATGTGAGGAATTACACTGCTAATTTGACCGACTACTTTAGCTCGTTCAACCAGAATAGCTAACATGTCTGCCATGATGTTGAAAAAGAAATGGGGACAGGGGGGCCCTTGGCGAAGACCCTTACAAGTCTGGAAATGGTTACCAACATCATTAGCAATTTGATGGCCACACTACCGCAAGGAAACTCTCTCCCATCGACACCATTTTGTCCAGAATGCCTACATGCAGGGAGCTTGCAGAAGAAAACTTGACTTTATTGTAGGCATTTTTAAGTCAATTTTTTATATCACTCCAGTCAACTTTTTCCGATAAAGTTCATGTACACTTTCATGGTACACAAAAACTTTTGAATACGAGGTCGAAGTGGATGTTAGAATTCCTTAGTTTTCCTTGAAACTTAGATCAAAAGAAAAAAACTCAATGAGCAATCCAAGCCACATGTAATATAATAGCTTCTAGAACTTTCTATCCGTGTGCAGGCAAAATATAAAATGATAAATCTTGAAATTCATAACAAGATTTTATATATATATGAATGCCCTATAACTCTCTTCAAGGGTATGCAAAGATACTAATAGAGACAAACACATACAATTATATTATAATAATCTCTCGAGTGCATATTGTATCATTTCATTATTATTTTCCTACAACCAAGAAGATTCAATCAAACTTATGCTTTTAATAGTGAATAATGTATCAACATAAACTTAACACCGACATAACTGGATTTCACTTTTAGCGCAGGCACATTTGAACAGATTTAAGTTTAGACCATGATGAAAAATAACATAACTTAACTTTTGCCAAAACTCTTTGTGGTGTTCATTGAATAAGTATCACACTAATTCTTGTATTTTACTGAACTAGTCATAAAATAAAATAAATTAGTATAAAGGATTATACTCCATATGAACGTGAATGCTACGCGAGAGGGCTCGGACATTGTATCAAAGTTTAACTAAGTTGTACATAGTATAGCAATGCCAGAGAAGCTCTTCCTACATATGTGAACAAGGAAATCAGATTTCAGACTTGGCATGATAGAAGACAGCAATAACATGCTTGGTTCCTTAATAGATGGTTTGAATAATGACGAACCTACAATGGTTTCCATAGTTAGGTTATTAAATATGTCTCCAGCAAAGGGTGTGGGCACACATCAGTTATCTTTGAGGAACTTGACCTCAGTCCGGCAATACCATCAAAGAAGTTTGCATAAATCGAGGACTACATGGATTTATATGCGACTAGGGTGATCGATGATTGGCACTGTATGGACTATTCTTTTACTAATGTTGCTGGAAATGCTTCTTTGAACCACCAAGATACAACAATCAATGATTGCCAACCTGAACAGTCAAAGAATAAAACATATGTGCATGAGGAATTTAGCAATCCAACTGACAAAAAAAATATCATCGACAACAATAAATCAGAACAATGGAAAACTACCGGTGCTTGATGACTATGCAAACAAAATGGAACGGAGGCCTAAAAAGAAAGAGAAAAATAAGATATGCATAGCTGCAATAGTACAATATTGTATTACCAAGGGGGCGTCTTTACTAAGCATTTAGCTGGAAATATTCGACTACTCCCACCCTGAAAATCCAGAGAAGTTGGAAAAACATGTGATCTTTCAGGATACACTTGATATAACACGGTTTATGGGCGCCACGCATTGACACTACTTAACACTTCTACTCAGTTTAATATTGCTACTATATTATCCTGTTTAAATATGAGATCTCAGACTATCTTAGTGGGCATACCATCTTTGATGGTTCCAACTGACAAAAAAATTCTAACAACTATTTTTTCCTCTAATTTGCAGGCATCCGGCGGGGTGACGAGTACTGGTATGGTCTAGTTTTTGTCACACTACACAATGGACCAACACCGATCCGGATATATCAACTGGATCGGGCTTTAAGGCCGGACCCAGGGCGGAGGCCGCCCCAGTAGCGGGGTTCACCGCTCCCGAAGTTGAGGTGTCGGGACTTGCGAGCTCTTCAAGGGGACCTGAAAGCTTCGTCAAAATAAGCTCTCCCCGGGAGTTGGCGATGAATTCTAGGTTCCCAAACCTGATCTCCTGATCGGGGGCAAAACTTTTGACCTAGCAAGTTTGCCGACCGGATCGCCGTGCAGCACGATGGTGCCGAACGCGAAGAATTGTCCAAGGACGAAAGCATCCATGTTGCAGACGTCGTTGCTGATGATTAGACGAGCCATCGATCTTTTGGCGATCCCACAGCGGAACTCCCAATGAAAGCACCAATGTCGGTGTCAAAACCGGCGGATCTCGGGTAGGGGGTCCCGAGCTGTGGATCTAGGATCAATGGGGAACAGAAAAACACATGGACAATATTTACCCAGGTTCGGGCCCTCTCGAGGAGGTAAAACCCTACGTCCTGCTTGATTATATTCATGAGTGCAGCAATTACAGAGTCGATCTACCACGAGATCAGATGAACTAAACCCTAGATGAGTAGTATGATAATTCTCCCCCTCTACGTACTAAACACTCTGGTTTATATAGACACCAGGGGTACCTAGGGTTACACATGATCGATTGCCATCAGGGAATAATGTCGATTCTACCATCTTAACTTGACGGACACGCCAAGGCATGCATCGGAGGTCTCCTTCCTCAACACGGAGTCACCTTGTTGCTCGGCCTTCTAGTGATAATCATCAAGCGGCCCACGAGTCTGGCCCATAACAGGTAGACCGGCGGCCCGAGGACCCCTTAGTCCCGGACTCCCTCACCCATATAACGCGTGAACCCACAAAATAATCGTCAATATACAGTTTCGCGGGCGAAAAGTGTCCCGAACAGACCCCCTATCCGTCGTCAACCCGTAAAAAAAATTGCGGGGCGCGGTAAAAGTTCGCCCTCAACCTTTAGATTCACGGGCTTGGAGGGCGACCCGAGCTCGAACCCTATCGGCTGAGATTTTTGGCGGGAGGGACATTTCCGCGCGGCAGTTCCCGCCTCCACTTCGGTCCGCCTCCGTTGATGATCTCCCTCTAGCAGCTCCGGACCACCATCCTCGTCCGCCCGTCACCGCCATGGAAGCCTTCGAGCCGCTGTCCATCACCTTCGAGGTCAGCCACGCACCAAACCCTCCGCCAGATCTTGTCGCCGGACATGTCGCGCCCGACGTCATTCTACCCTCGTCCACGCCACCCCGCAAGCGGCGGGGCAGCGTCGTCGTCCAAGGCGCATCCGCATGTCCCGTCAGGCAGGCACGCGCGCCCGCCTTGGTCGCCGCCTCTGGCGCTACGATTCCGGGGAAGACGGCGCGGGCACAAAAAGGCAAGGTCCGGGTGTGAAACGCAAGAGTGGGGGCGGACGAGCAACCCCGCACACGCCTCCTCCGGTTGCACCGGCGAGAGCAACCCCGAGGATGCCCGCGGACAGCTATGCTGCCGCCGCGCCCAACTTGTTCGACAAAATGGGCGCAAGGTATGATTTTTTTTGAACTTGTTTGTTTCTTCGCCATTAACGTTTGTTCGTGACAAATATTGATCGTAATTGTATGGATGGCTTGCACAATGGGACTGCCAAGTTTGTGCACTTGTTGGACGACAACACCGTTGACATCGACCAAGCACCGATCGGTGATTATGGTTAGAATGAGTTTGACGGTGGTGTGCACGATCACGGTGGGGAAGAAGATGGGGTGATGGAGGTTGATAAGGCGACTTTCGACCAAGAGCAAGGCAAAAAAGGTGCAAGATCGAAGAACTACACGCCATTTGAAGATCAAATCTTGAGGATTTGGGTGGCTTCGGCCCGTTGTTTTTCCCCTCAAGTTGAGGGCTTTCCACGTAAAAATCTGGTGTCTCTTTGTTGATGCTTGCTGCTGTCCAGAAAGTTTCGCTTAACACCAGACACGTGTCTTGCCTGTTGCGAAACATTTTTAGCTCCATATATGATGCTGCATATGTTTCCTTCCGTGCTAAGCGCCTAGTTTAAAAAGAGAATATACCATATCCGAATCATAAACCGAACGAGGGCCGACGGGCACGGATATCAAAACCATGGCACTATGTATAACAAACAATCATACAAGTAAGAAAATTATACAAGTAACTATCTAAATCATACAAATAAGATTTTTTTTGTAAAAAGGATAAGAACAAGAGGCTCACCAAGGTGGTGCCGGTGACGGGATGGTGTGGGCGATCGATGGTGGTTATAGGACGGGGACTGGAAGGCACTAAGTAAACCACACCTACACATATGCAAACTAATAAGTTAATTTGAGCTCAAATTGCATACAAATCAAATAAACTCCCACATAATTACTCCCAAACTAAAACCCTCAAATCACTATACTTATAGAGCATTGCACGAGCTAATCTAGCAATGAGAGATGAAAGGACAAAGTTGCTAACCTTTGTGAACACTTGGATAGATGGGGTGCCTCAAATCTTGACAAATCTTGGCAAAAATGGAGGATGAGCTCGAGCAAGGGGAAGAGAAAACAGAGAAAGGAGAGCTTGGGATCGGGCTGGAAGAAGCATCTATATATAGTGATATCTTTAGTCCCGGTTGGTCTCATAAACCGGGACTAAATGACCATCTCTAGTCCCGGTTGGTGACACCAACTGGGACTAAAGGGTCTCGCATGGGCCCCAGCCTGACGCAACCCTGCCATGACCCCTTTAGTCCCGGTTGGTTTCACCAACCGGGACTAGAGGTTCCTCATGAATCGGCACTAGAGCCTAGCCTCATGAACCGGGACCAGTGGTCACATTAGTCCCGGTCCAAAACACGACCGGGACTAATGCTCCGGTCCAAAAGCCTGTTTTCTACTAGTGAGCAACGATCCTTGAATTAGTACATGATGTGGTGCTGAGATTACTTTGTTTCCGCTGTAGTTTTCAGTTAACCACAAGTGCATTTGTGTGCTAATACCCAACAGAGTGGTATCAAAGCCTTGGTTGCTTAGGAGGCTGTTAATCCCAGTTGCTTGATTGTTGCTGGAAGTGCTGCTCACAATGGCTTTGGAAGAAAGCGCTACTACAAGTGGCATGATAAAACTTGATTCTTCCAACTACTCATTATGGAAGCCCATGATGGAAGACATCCTTTTTTGCAAGGATTTGTATGAGCCAATTGTGAAAGACAAGATACCCACAGGTGTCACGGAAGAAGAATGGGGAGCATTGCACAGAAAGGCAGTACGTATGATTCGGTTGTATATCAACCACAATATATTCCACCATGTTGTAAATGACACAAATGCATATGAGATGTGGCAGAAGTTGGAGTCTATGTATGAGAGGAAAACATCAATGAACAAGGCCTCGGTGATCAAAAGACTTGCAAAGCTTGAGTACCAAGATGGCACAAGTGTGATTGAGCACTTGAATGTCTTTCAATGCCATATAAATCAACTTTCAGCCATGAAGATCAACTTTGAGGATGAGGTGCAAGCATTGTTGCTGCTGAGTTCCATGCCTGATAGTTGGAACACGCTTGTTGTGTCACGTAGCAATTCAGCTCCGGATGGGAAGCTGACTTTGGAGATGGTGAAGAACAGCATGTTGAATGAAGAAGCCAGAAAGAAGGAAAAGGGTGATGCCTCTTCTTCTGATGTGTATGTGGCCGAAATCCACGGGAAGAATGAGAACCGTGGACGCGGTCACACAAGATTTCAACAAGGAAAAAATAAATCCAGGGGGGATCAAAGTCAAAACAGAGAAAAGATATTACTTGCATTCATTGTGGCAATCCGGGACACATAAAGAGTGAGTGCAGGAAGTACAAAAGAGAGCTTGCAGAGGGGAGACTTGCAAAGAAAACCGAGCAAAAGGCTGAGAGCAGCTCAGCCATGACTGCAACAGATGAGGATTATCTAGTCACTGAAGATGATGAATGCTATAGTGTTGTTCGTGATGATGCCATGAGTTGGGTTGTGGATTCAGGTGCATCCTTCCACATCATATCACACGAGGAGTATTTCACATCTTACACTAGTGGCGTTACTAGTCAAGTGAGGATGGGAAATAGTGGTTTGTCAACAATTGTTGGCAAGGGCTCTATATGCATTGAAACAAACACAGGTTGCAGGTTGGTGCTCGATGATGTGAGGCATGTTCCTGACATAAGGCTGAATTTATTGTCAGTGGGCAAGCTTGATGATATCAAACATCCTAGTTACTTTGGTGAAGGAAAGTGTAAGCGCACCAAAGCCTCTTTGATTGTGGCTCGAGGAAGTAGGCAAGGTAATCTCTATGTGACTAAAACCAAGTTGTGCAATGAGGTGTTGAATATTGGTGAAAAAGACACTTCGATGGAATTGTGGCATAAGAGGCTTGGGCATATGAGTGAGAAGGGCATGCACACTCTTGCTCGCATGGAGTACCTCCCTGAGTTGAAAGGTATATCCTTGAAACCCTGTGCACATTGTTTTGTTGGCAAACAACATAGGGTTGCATTTCGTACAATCCCTTCACATCGTGTAGAAAATGTTCTTGATATTGTGCATACTGATGTTTGCTCCATGACCGAAAAATCCCATGGTGGAGCATTATACTTTGTGACTTTCATTGATGACCATTCCAGAAAGGTTTTTCTGTATGTGCTGAAACACAAATACCAAACACTTGAAGCCTTCAAGGAGTTCCATGCCAAAGTTGAGAGAGAAACTGGCAGGAAATTGAAGTGCTTGAGATCAGACAATGGTGGTGAATACCGAGGTCCTTTTGAAAGGTATTGCAGAAAGTTTGGCATTAGGCTTGAGAAGAGTCCACCAAAGAAACCTCAGCTCAATGCTCTTGCAGAGAGAATGAACAGGACACTCACAGAGAGGGTCACAACTATGCTCTCTCATGCTCATTTACCTAATTCATTTTGGGCTGAAGCATTAATGAATGCTATGTATGTGGTTAACCTATCTCCCTCAGTTCCTCTTGCAGGTGATATTCCTCAGAGAGTTTGGTCAGGGAAGGAGGTATCATACAAGCACTTGAAGGTTTTTAGTTGCAGGGCATTTGTACATGTTCCAAGGGACGAGAGATCCAAGCTTGGTAGCAAGACAAAGCAGTGCATCTACCTCAGCCAACCAAGTGAAGAGTTTGGCTACAGGTTGTGGGATCCAGCCAATAGGAAGATTGTGAGAAGTCGAGATGTAGTGTTCATTGAAGATGAAACAATAAAAGATATTGGGAAACCAGAGAAGCCAATGACCAACACACCTCAGGTTGACATGGATCCAATCCATCCTCCTCTCGTGCATGACAATCATGGGGGAGATGATGACACCGAAGATAGTGGAGATGCAACTGACCAAGGCAGTACAAGTCAAAGTGACAAGCAGTCATCAAGTGATGATGATGATGAAGTTGGTAATGATGATGCCAACGAAAATCCACCTGATTCACCACCAGTGCAGCAGCAAAGAAGAAGTGAAAAAGGCCGTATTCCTTCTTCTAAGTATCCAGCACATCAATATGTGTTGATGACAGATGCAGGTGAGCCCTCATGCTATGAGGAGGCAATGTCTGATGAGAACAAGGATGAATGGTCAAAAGCAAAGCAGGATGAGATGAAATCCCTCTTTGAGAATGATACTTTTGAGTTAGTAAATCTGCCAAAGGGCAAGAAAGCACTCAAGAACAAGTGGGTGTATAGAATGAAGACTAGAGAAAACACCTCACATCCAAGGTACAAGGCCAGATTGGTTGTGAAAGGTTTCAGTCAGAAAAAGGGCATCGATTATGATGAGATATTCCCTCCGATGGTCAAGATGTCTTCGATCCGAGTTGTGCTTGGCATGGCTGCCACCATAGACTTGGAAATTGAACAACTTGATGTGAAAACAGCATTCTTACATGGTGACCTAGAGGAGGAGATATACATGGAGCAGCCAGAGGGATTCATGGTTGCAGGCAAGGAGCACTTAGCATGTAAATTGAAGAAGAGCTTGTATGGCTTGAAGCAAGCTCCTCGGCAGTGGTACAAGAAGTTTGAGTCTTTTATGACTGGGCTTGGTTACCATAAAGCACAACCTGATCATTGTGTCTTTATGAAGAGGTACGCCGATGGTGATTTCATTATTCTCTTGCTGAATGGTCATGATATGCTGATTGTTGGAAATGGCAGAAAGAGAATTGCTCTCCTCGAGAATGCTTTGAGTAAATCATTTGCCATGAAGGATTTAGGACCAGCTAAGCAAATACTTGGCATGAAGATCTCCCGTGATAGATCAAAGAAGCTGCTTTGGCTCTCACAGGAAAGATACATTGAGAAGGTACTTGAAAGGTTCAATATGAAAGATGCAAAATATGTTATCTCTCCGCTTGCAGGCCATCACAAACTAAATTCAAAATAGTGTCCTACAAGTAAGAAGGAGAAAGAAGAAATGAGGAAAGTACCTTACCAATCTGCTGTGGGCAGTTTGATGTATGCCATGGTATGCACTAGGCCTGATATTGCCTATGCAGTTGGAGTTGTTAGCCGATTCATGACAAATCCAGGTAAAGCTCACTGGGAAGCAGTGAAGTGGATTCTCGGGTATCTCAAGGGAACTTCTACATCTTGTTTATGCTTTGGAAGTGGTGATCCTGTATTGCAGGGCTATACAGATGCAGATTATGCAGGTGACATGGATCGTAGGAAGTCCACATTTGGATACCTAATGACTTATGCGGGGGGAGCAGTTTCATGGCAATCAAGATTATAGAAATGTGTTTCTACATCAACTACAGAAGTTGAATACATAGCAGCAGTTGATGCTGGCAAGGAAGTTTTATGGATGAAGAACTTCTTGCAAGAGCTCAGCATGAAGCAAGAGAAGTATGTTTTGTTTTGCGACAGTCAAAGTGCTATTCACCTTGCCAAGAATTCAAGCTATCACTCTCAAACCAAGCACATTGATGTGAGGTATCATTGGATTCGAGATGTTGTGAGTTCCAAGTTGCTGAAACTTGAGAAGATCCATACCGACGACAATGGTTCGAATATGATAACCAAGATATTGCCAAATGAGAAGCTACAAGTATGCTGCAAGGTAGCGGGCATGGCGGTGCCCCCCTTATGAGTCGGAGGGGGAGATTTGTTGGGATATCCTCCTCATGTGGGTTGTGAGGAGATGCCATTTGAAGCCTTTCAGGCAGCCCAAAGAGGTGCAGAAACCCACTACCCATTAGGGTTATGACCTAGGTGTGAGAGCCTGGCTTAATAGGAATGATAGACTACTCATATCAACAAGGAATTCCTTCTTTTCCGGGAGCCCATTCGAAAAGAACTCCAAAGTTAAGTGTGCTTGGCTTGGAGCAATTGTAGGATGGGTGACCGACCGGGAAGTTGCTCCCGGGTACGCACGAGTAAGGACAAAGTGCGCAGGAAAGACTAGTGTTGGTCTGTGGAGCCAGTCTAGATCCCGCCGGGCATAACGGGGTGTTACACTAGGGTCATTTTGGTCTTTGCACATGAGAGGATGGGGATGCTTTACCCTCCATCCAGCAGCCACCACCCAAAGTGACGAAAACCGGTTCAGCCTCCATTGGAGAAGAAGAGAGAAACCGAGTGAGAAAGGGAAGAAGAGGAAGATTGAAGGAAGAAGCAAAGGGAGATCCTTCCCAAGGTTGTGATGCTCCAGATCCACCACCTTGTCTCCTTCAAGCTCCGGTTCCAGCATCTTTGGTAAGATTGTTCCAATCCCTAGCTCTTTATCCCCAAATCCTGTTGTGTTCATGCAAGATTCAGGAATTTTGATGTATCAGATCCTCTAGTGCTATCTAGAGAAGAACTTGTTATATCCCACATTTGATAATAGTGGAAGAGGATTTGGGTGGCTTCAGCCCGTGGTTTTTCTCCTCAAGTTGAGGGGCTTTCCACGTAAAAATCTGATGTCTCTTTGTTGATGCTTGTTGCTGTCCAGAAAGTTTCGCTTACCACCAGACACGTGTCTTGCCTGCTGCGAAACATTTTTACCTCCATATACGTTGTTGCATATGTTTTCTTTCGTGCTAAGCAACGATCCTTGAATTAGTACATGATGTGGTGCTAAGATTACTTTGTTTCCACTGCAGTTTTCCGTTAACCACAAGTGCATTTGTGTTCTAATTCTGGACAAGATACAGGTCCTCGTTGAGTTGCTCTAAATCCGGAACGAGGGAGAGTACTCCTACTTCATCATCATCGATCATCATCGTCACCGCTGCACGCACTCGGTCGCGAGGGGGGTGCGGAGGATTGGTCTTCCCATCGGTAAATGTGAAGGCAAATACCGACGTCGCAATGATCTCCGCTGCAGATTGTCTCACTGCCTAGCCCGACTGACCGCACACTGGAGTACCGGCACCGGGAGTAGAGTAGCATACTGGCATGCACAGAAGCATTGGTCCATCACACAATCACTGCGCCGCACTGTCAAAAACAAAAACAAAATCTACAGCCGCAATCAAGCAGAACCGGGACATGACATGCACTTAATGAACATACTTTAGTTAACGACTTTGCCTAATTACGCCGTGGCTTTTCCGGCAGAGTTAGGCCAGTCGAGGCAAAGCGACGGGGAATCCAGCAAAGAATGGCCTGTCAGCCAGACGAAACGAAAGCTTTTGCGCAGGTCTTTCCGTGGTCGTCGTCAAAGCTTTGGTCGTCGCGTGGCATGGCAACTTTTTGGTCCTTTGCGTGGGAAGAGACGGGACGATGACGGAGAGAGAGAGAGAGAGGTAAACGGGACGAAAGGGACCTCACCTCACACGCCGCCGTCCCCGTGCAGCGGCGGCAGCGGCGGGAGAGGAGAGACGCAAGTCACGGAGAGCATGCATGCATGTAGCGCATGCAGGCAGAAAGCAAAGGCTGCCGGCGGGCCGAAAGAAATGGCGGGGCGCGCGGTGCCCGAGGCCGTGCCGCTGCCGCTGGCTCACGGAATCAGGCGTGGATCTCCTTGTCTTCTGCTCTCGCCTCCCTCGCCGGCCACCGGACGGACCCGCGTCGTAGTACGAGCACGGGGCTTTTTATTCAGTTCGTCCCTGTCGTCGCCATCATGGCGTCGTTGCGCTTCGACGCCATGAAAGGCCCCCACGCAGGCCACCCCGAGCTTTTCAGTTTCCCCACCAGCCATAACGTACGGCCCGTCACCTTTGCATTGCGGAGGGAGAAACACAAACAACAAAGCCGTGAGACGAGGCTAATCAACGTCTACTCCAGAAGAAGAACAAATGACGTAGTACGTTGAGCAAGTTTTGGCAGAGTGCACATAGGACATGAGCGGCGGCTAAAACAGTTTGTGAAAGCCAATCAAATGTTAACAAGTGATGCACGACGTGTTACAACTTACATTTCACATGTACACACGACAAGAATACCACAAAGCAAGCACACGGGCAAAGGTGAGGGGAAATGAGGAGGAAAAGAGGCAGCAAACTAGCAAAGGACGCAAACAGCTACTACAATCCACGTTCATCTACATGCATGAATGAGGCCATGAGATGGGTCGTGATTGGGGGGGTAAAGGAGCCTAAAAAGAGCTCTTTTCCCACGCTTACACCTAACCAAAATCCTTAAACTAGAAACTCTAGGACGTCAAACACACACACACAACACACATAAACAAAGATGTTGTTGGCTTGGCACTTTGATGCTCTGCTTCTACTCTGTTTCTTCTTTGTTGAATGAAGTTCAGCGAGAAGCTTCCGCGCTCGGCGAGGGGGACGGTGGCCATGAGCTATAGCTTGGACGAGCTACGCGGCCTCGCATTTCCCCGGGTCGCTCCGAGACCGCAGCAGCGGCGAGCCGCAGTCGGAGATGGAAGCCCGGTGGATGGACTCCTTGCAGTGCGCGATGGCGCCGGCGATGCCGTCCTGCTTCTCGACCGCCGAGTCGTCGTCGCGGCGCGGCGCAGAGCTGGCCACGGCCGAGGACGCCGACCGGCACTTGCGCAGGCGACGGAGTCCTCTGGCCTCGGCGCGGGGGCTCGCGGCCGTGCGGAGCCGCCGCGAGATCTTGGCCAGGCACCTCCTGATCACGTCCCGGGACGGCGCGCGCCTGCTGCCGGCGTGCTCGTCCTCGTCGGGGTGGGGCGTCGCCATGAAGAGCCGGAGCGAGCGCGCGCTGGCGGAGCTGCTCCGGGCGAAGCTGCGGCGGCCGGCGCCGAAGCTGAGCGTGCGCAGGCCGCCGATGCCGCGCTTGCGGCCGGCCGCCTTCGCCTTGGACGGCGGCTCCGAGGCGCAGAAGTTGAGCGGCGAGGAGGCGGAGCGGCTCCGCTGGAGGGAGATGACGAAGTCGAGCTCCTCGTCGGAGTCAGAGTCGGAGCCCGAGAGCGCGCCGGAGCTGGAGCTGAAGGAGGAGTCGCGGAGGGAGCAGGAGGCGAAGTCGAGGTCGAAGAACGGCCCCTCGTCCTCGCCCTCGCCGTCCCGGCACTGGGAAGCCGCGGCCGTGATATTCGACGCCGCGCGCCGCGCCGCCAGCAGCCGGAGGATTTGCATGTTGAGGCGAGGCGTGGCGAGCTGAGAGCTGCGAGAGCACGAGGTGGAGCGTGCCGTGCTCTGTGCGGCGACGGGGTAGGGAGGATGGTGGCAGCCGGGTGGGTGTGTGGTGTGGTGTGGTGTGGTGCGTGGGCGGGTGGCTTTTAAACTGGCTCGAAAGGGTGGTGGAGGCCGGGCGGGGCGGGGCGCGAAAAGAGAGGGCGCGTGGAAACCGAAAAGGGGTTGGGAAAACAAAGGGGGTTTTCCGGTGGAGCTTGTGGTGGCCGGAGCCGGACGGTGGAGGCGCGAGGGAAGGGAACAGGGACGTCGTCGGACGGTGGAGGCGCGAGGGAAGGGAACAGGGACGTCGTCGGGGTGGGCAGGGCGGCGTGCGGTGCGAGGGGATTGCCGGGGCGGCGAGGCGAGGGGTTCGTGGGCGTTTCGTGGGGTGCGTGGCGTGGCCGGCAGGCGGGGTGCCTCCCTCCGGCCATGTGGTTGCTTTGGGATCGGATCATGTGAGTGACAGTACTGGCAGCGGTAGATTTCTGAAATCTACCGTCACTGTGGCGGTCAGTCGTGCGGCTGCGGATGTTAGGTGTCAGCCATTTTTAATCCAGTATATCAGGACGTTCGTGTGCATGGTGCTCGCACTACGCGCGCTGACAAAGAACACACCGCCCACGTCAATGTCCACTAACCGGATTAGTTATGCAAACAGAAACGGATGCTTGCTAGAAGAACGGGGTGTGAAGTTTCTGATACTGAAAAGGAGTATTCTTCGATCACAAACAATCGCGTCAACCATCTAGCTTTTTTTTTTTTTGAGAAACGCGTCAACCATCTAGCTGCCGGAGGGGCGGGGGATCGGCCAAAATCGGCGACGGTAGGCCCAACTTCCGTTGCGGCCCTGCGGTCCACGTCGTCGCCTTGACCGGCGGGTATGGGCGAGGGGGCTGGAGACGGCCGATGGAGAGCCGGGGGAACGGCCGAAGTCGACGACAATGGGTGGATGCGTGCTGAACTTCTGTAGCGGTCGCGGGGATCGTGGCGGTCATTCAACTGGTGGGAACGGACGGCGGGGTGGCGGCGGAGCTGGGACAGGCAATAGTGCCGGCGGTGACGTCCATCGGCGAAAAATGGACAATGCCGAGGTGGGATGAGATGGGAAAATGGGAAAAAGATTCACTTTCGGGTGGTATAGGTTCCCTGCGATTATTGATTTCTTTTTTTTCTGTTTGTGAATACGCAATAGCTTACGTATATTCCATACCCGGGCAAGATGTTGGCCAAGCCGATGTTACTGGCGGCGGCCCATAGGCGGGCCTCGCCTATAATGAGGTTGAGGAGCCGCTGAAGACAGGGTGCCTTGCCGTCGGACACGATGTTGTTCCGATGCTTCCAAAGAAGCCAGGCGCCATGAAGCAGCAAGGAGGTGAGGCCTTCGTGGGATAGTGACGAGGTCAGACACCGATCCTGGCATCGGTCGTCGTGCTGCGGAGGTCCAGATGTGCATCGGCGCCAAGAGAGGAGCTCATGCCAGAGCAGCCGACGACCTCGAAACGGGGGCATACACCGCCCCGTTTTATAGATAAGGCGCAAACCGGTTGCCACAGATGACCAAAATATAGGATTAGGACATCAATTTTTTCGTCGGGACCAAATTAAATTGATCGAGATCATCTATTGGTTTGCTGCAGAGGCCGGGGGGCTTCGTTCCTCTTTATATATATATATATATATATATATATATATATATATATATATATATTGGCTTGCTGTCGAAGCTGTTTTTTGTCCAAGGGAAAACAATCTTTTTGGCCACGTCTGTGTTTTTTGTGTGTGTGGGTGTGCTGCTGAACCTTACACTGCACGCGCTCACACAGCAAAAAAACACCTCCAAACCGCCCACGTCAATGTCCACTAACCGGATGAGTTGGTGCGACTACTAGAAAACGACCAACCCATGGCCCAGGACCAACATGCAAGCCAAAACGGACGCTTCGTAGTACTGTACTGCTAGTAGAGTAGAAGAACGGGGCGTGAAATGCGTGATAATGCAAAAGGAGTTTCCTTTCCTCGTTGGCAGAGAAAGCGAACGAATACAATTCTCTAGGCGAGGAAGGGATTGTTCAGCAGCCAGCCAGAGCCAACCAGCAATCGAGTGGATTTGCAGAAACCGCTGCACTCGATCGATGAGTCTACAGTCAGTAGTATACTGCACACTCTGGGCAAACGACTGCTGAAAACTGTTGCAGCGTTGCATGCACTCGATGAGTCCAAGTCCATGTTTCTTTCACACTTTCCACAGCTTTTCTCGGGGTTCGTTCGTTCGTTCGTTCGTTGTGTGCTAGTGCTAGCTTCACCTAGTGAGATATAGCTAGGCTTCTTCTTCTTCCGGGTCCAAGTTACCAACAGTGCTGCTGAGTTGAGTCAAAACCGCAATCATTTGGGGCTGGACAATCAAGGCCGGCCAGTCAGGAGTTGTATAGGATAGGAAGGTTTCTTTCCACCAGCCTTTGAATTTCAGGCGCACCTTCCAAGCCAGTTCAATCCGGCCGGCCGGTTCTCTTTATCGGGTTGATGGATTGATGATTGATTGATTAAGTTATTGCTATTATCTGCTGGTGTATTTGCCACGTGACAGGTCTCCTCTGTGACATGGTGGACAAATTAGAGGAGATTTTTTCTTTAAACACTTAGGGCATCTTCCGGACTCACAAACCTCCCGTTCAGATCACGCCGTCCGAACCACGAAAGCCATCCAATGCGATCATGTATCGGTCCGCGGTGCAGTTCAGATGCGATTTTTCCTGCTAACCAGAGACGAACGTAAGGAGGGCGCCGCTCCGCCTCCCTCGCCTAGCCTGACGGAGCCAGTTGCCGCCCCAAGCCGGCGCGTGGTTCAGGAACTCGTCGTTCCAAGCCACCTTGATTAGGAGTGATGAGTTGATCCACGCCAGCACGGCGGGAAGAACGGCGGCAACCACCCCTTCTCGTGCCCGCGACCACGACATTCGCCGTCGACGCGCAAGTAGCCCCGCCATGCAGGCAGAGAAGAGAAGTCGGCTACACGGTGAGCGACGAGTCGGTGCCCAGCGCGTTCGCGCCCGCCGCCGAACACGGGATGCCACAGCCGCTTGGGTCGCATGTAGGCACCACCGGGGCGACGCCGGCGTACACAGCCAGTGTCTTGCCATGTTCTTCTCTTGTGAGGACCTTCGTCGCCCCCGCATGGGTTGTACGAAAGCGGAGGTGCCCGCTTCCCCTCCCGCCGAAGCATCAGTCAGGGGTTCCGCTCCAACGAGCTGTGGGGAAGTGAGGCGTCCTTTACACTGAAGCATATGCCTCCGGGGCTCCTGACAGTCCGGCGAACGGGCTGCCGGACATGTTGAAGACAAAGGGATCTGTCGCGGCCTGCCGTAGACTACTGTAGTGTATCCGTGTCATGGGAGTGCAGCTCTGCGCGTCCGTACGTGCACATAGTCTTACCTTTTTAGTAAAAATTTGTTTGAAATGTAATGAAATCCGTCATGTTTGCATGAAATCGATCCATGTTTGCATGAATTTCGTCTGGTTGGTTCGAGTTGTTGTCAAAATGTATGCGGCTATGGTTGATTATCGCCCTCCACATCCGTGTCCGCATACTGGTCCCCTCTGTCCGCGGATACAGAAGGAAATTTGTGGGTTGACGTTGTAGATGCCTTTACAGACGCAAACACGCATACATACACACATGCACTTATTTTATGAACATATGCACGCACATACACCATCTGTATGAATATCTCAGGAAGACTGAGACGACATATCTTTTTTGAAATGGAGGCAAAGATTGCCTCATCTATTAAATAAGCAGAAGAGAATTGCCCAGTTAATTACGGAAAACCGGGCGAAAACCGGAACAACAAGGGCCAAACCCACTCATGTAGACCGAAACACTCAGGGCAAAGCCCACCCTAAACGACGACATGTCGACCCACGACACACAACGCAGCTCCGACTCTGACGGAGAACTCAGAAGGACAAAACCAGGCACGGCTGGCGCCACAGAAGATTACCGAACGGGCCACCTGCAGCCAGTCATCGTACACCACAGGGCCCCGCCACCACAGCTTCGACTCCACAGCAACAAACAATCCGAGGCAATACCGTGGACATGCCGAAGAAGAGCCGACTACCGCAACCATTACCGCGTCACCGACTTCGCTCCCACCATCATCGTTGCCACAGAAGTCTGGACGCCATAGTGATTCTCCCGGGGCCGCCGCTCTGACATCCACCGCTCCGTCGCGCCCCGCGCAATCAACCGGCACCGCCTTCCAGGGCCGCCGCCCCGACATACCACCGCTCCCCTCGAGCAGCAACGCCGCACAACCCAGCTGCCCGTAGCCCACACTGCTCAGGGCAACAGCTCGCAGACCACGAACGTCGCACCACATCCGGGGCCGCCGCCCCGACGTAAAGTCAGACCGCCCCCTCTGGGGCGCATCGACCGAGCCGACACCCCTACCGCCCAAGCGGGACAAGGATGCCACCCAATCAATGACAAGATAGAGCCCCACCTCATAGAGCTGCCACTCACATTGTTTCCGAGATCGCCATCTCAGCGCACAAACAGAAACCACCCGGAGCCGCCGCCCCGACGCCCACTGTCCCCGTCGACGGAGATCCGTGCGGACTGCAGAATGCTGACTCTCCAAGACGATGCCTCAAAGAAGGAAACGACGTAGCCGCCGTCATCGCCCGCTTCGACCATCCGAAGCTAGAGATTTCTCCCGGAGAGTCGTGCAATCGAGCTCCACGGCAACGCCTTCAAGAAGGGGAACGTCGCCATGGCGCCGCCGTTGCCGGCACCGACTCATAAGTCAGGGCTAGACTTTCGCCCGGAGCTCCACCACACCTCCGAATCCGAACAGATCCGAAGCACTGCACTGCACACAATCCCAAGGTCGACGTCCACCAGCTCCACCTCGTGGTGCGGCACCCCTGGCCTGCCCGCAAGCAAGCCCAACCGGCACAGCCCGACGCCACCGCAACATCCCTGCGCGCCCTCGCGCCCACTCCCAGCAGCAGATCCTCCCTGTACAGCATCGCCGGCCACCAGAAGCAGCCACCCCGCGCCGAGCTTCGCTGCACCACTGCGCCAGCAGCCACCCCGCGCCGAGCTTCGCTGCACCACTGCGCCAGCAGCCACCCCGCGCCGAGCTTCGCTGCACCACTGCGCCAGCAGCCACCCCGCGCCGAGCTTCGCTGCACCACTGCGCCAGCAGCCACCCCGCGCCGAGCTTCGCTGCACTGCTGCGCCCGAGCGCAAGTCGCCGCCGCCGCCACAGCAGCAGCACCAGCCAGATTCCGTCCAGCACGAGCTAGATCCGGCCGGATCCGGCAACCGCATCGCCGCCCAGCAGCCCGCCTCCCCCAAGGCCCCCGAATCGGCGTCTCCGCACCACCGCCGGTAGCAGCCGCCCACGCCAGCCCACGTCCACCTGAAGACAGCGCCAGCCCCGCCACGTCTGGGCCGGAGTCCCGCCGTCGAAGGTCCGCGCCACAGGAACAGCCCCGCCGCCGTCGCCGCCCGGGCTTTGCCCGATGACGACCTCCGGCGGCGGCGAGGGGAGGTGGGGAGACAGGGGAGGAGGTCCCCCGGTGGCTGGATCTGGGCGCCCCGGTGTGGCCGCAGGAGCCGCACGGGAGCGAGTCAGTGCAACGGTCTCCTACTGAGACGACATATCATTTTAAGATTGACGAAGTCACAAAAAAAATGCATGAAAAAGTTTTCTTTCATTGAATGAACATCATCAAAATGTTAAAATAAATTCAGAAAAATACAAACACTAGCGTTTAATTTTATGACTTGAAACCTAACGAGTTAGTTTCATCATAACGAAATCGTTAGACTCAATTCGCATGAGAGGAGAAATTGTTATCAGATGGAGGACAATGCAATGCAAAACTAGTACGTACAGAGTACACCCGATCAATTTGATCTCGTACGTGAAGGTTCAGAGACACACGATCGATTTGGCGGTACCGATTTGTCCATAGTACGTGCTGGTGCTGATCTCGTGCCGTCCTTGTCGTGGTCGGTAGGACGGCTGACTGCCGTTGCACAACGTATACGGTAGGGAGCAACACCATACAATTAGTAGTAGCTCTCGCCCTGCCGTGTACGAGTCGTGACTCGTGACCAAGTGCACGATCAAGGCAGGCACGTACCACGTACCAGCGTCTGATGGATCACCTCAGACACTGCGTTGCTACAATGAATTGTTCATCGGCTAGCTTGGTTCAGACAGGATGGACACATCAGCATTGATGGGAGCATACATAGCTGTGAATATTCAGAGACAATATGATCTTCTGGACTGCTTCTGGCCGTGCCGTCCCTGTCATGGCCGGTACGAACGACGGGTACAGATATTTGACTGATGGCACTATTACCTGCCTCCCACTCTGTAGCGTACGAGCCATGACCAATTGCACGACCAAGGCAGACACGTACCACCACAGGTAAAATGTCTGATGAATCGTTTCACGCAACAGCTAGTGGCGAGCAGTGAACTGAAGGGCGCACGCCGTGCATGGTCGGTCATGAGACGCAGCCAAATTTCCAAGGCAAAGCGTTGAGTATATGTCTTGTCCGGACGTGTTTAGGCCTCGAACACAAACGTCTATTTCATTTCGAACCAGACTGGCCGGACGTCTGAAATCTTCTTCGTCGGCCCCAAATCAACCCCCGGGGCTCTTCCGTGTTTTCTCATGCTGCGTAAAATGGACAAATCTGACCTAAAGACGCAACAAATTTACAAAGTGAACCGTTTTCAAAACAATTTCACTCGTGTAAGAACATCTACAGCCGGACCCCTATGTGCTCCTCAAACATCCGGAACGCCTTCCCGGTCATTGACCGGTCACAAAAATGCGACCCAGCCGAACCCCTCATATCCGTCTCAAACGCCCGGACTGACCGGCACCCCTCATATCCATCTCAAATATGAGGACGATATGAGGGCTCGCGGACGCGCCCAGGCACGCCCGGTCAGTCCGCCACGTAGGACGTGATCCCACTCCGAACCACCTTTTCTCTTTTCTTATTCATTATTTTCTTTCTCTCTCTTCTTCTCCACCAATCACGTGCATGCACTAGTAGAAAACAGGGCTTTGGTCCAGCCCTGAAAAGCCCATTAATCCCGGTTCACTCACGAACCGGGACCAATGGGGGCATTGGTCCCGGTTCGTGAGGCCAGGGCGCCGGCCGGGCCTCGTGGGCCATTGGTCCCGGTTCGTCTGACCCCTTTGGTCCCTGTTCCAGACACGAACTGGGACCAATGGGCTTCGCTCCTGGCCCACAACCATTGGTCCCGGTTTGTGGCTGGAACCGGGACCAAATGATGTCCTTTAGTCCCGGTTCCAGCCACAAACCGGGACCAATGGTCGGCCTATATATACCCCCTGCCCGCGAGCAGAGCAGCTCTGTTTTTTTGGCCGGCCGTTGGGAGAGCTTTGTGGTGCTCTAGCTCACCTCCTATGCACATGATGTGTTCGATGAAATGCCCGAGCCACAGTTAAGCTTTCTCCTCTCGAAGCTCCTTGTCCAAGCTCCATTTTCCTCAAGATTTGTCTAGGTTTGGCGGTCCGTCCTTGTGACACCCTGGGTTTAAGCTACAGTGATCATTGTAATTAAGTACAGTAATGACCATGAACAGTGCCTAATAATTTTGCTAAGTGGGGCTTGATCAAGTTTGGATTCAAATTCCAATTCAAATTTCAATTCAATTGCCATAGGATTTTATGGTGATAAAATAAATCCTCAAACAGCATAAGTAAAATGTTGCATATTTGTGAAAAATCATAAAATAAATGTTGTTAAGAAAAACAACATCACCCTCCCACTGGTGTGGACCCCACCTTCCAAAATAGAGCCTATTTGCATTTTTAAAGTGCTTCAAAAATTAATTGGAAATGCAATAGACTCCAAAAATCCCCAAACTTGTTGTGGCCCTAGGGAATATTACAATATATTAATTGGAACCAGTGGCACATTTTTGCAATAAATGATATGGCCTAAAATAAAAAAATAAAAACTTATAAAAGAAAACAGAAATAAAAACAGAAAAGAAAAGAAAGAAAAAGCAAAAGGCCCACTTACCTGGCTACTGGGCCGAGCCGGCCCAACCCACCTCCACTCACCTGCTCCCCCCTGCGTGTCGACGCCGCCGTGGACAGGAGCTCGCCGCGCCGCCCGCCGCTTGCCACGGCGCCGGAGCAAGTGGGCGAGGGGATAAGGGCGCCCCGAGCCACCTCCCCTGGACGCCCTCCCCCATTCGCCCCCTCCCCCTTGCTCTCTCCTCCTCCTCCCAGCTCGGACCCGAGCGCCGCCGCCGCCATGGCCGACCCATAGCTGCGGCCACACCCACGCCCGCGCCTCGTCGTCGCGTCCATCTGAACCGCCGCGCCCTCCTCGTCCTCCTCGACCACGAGCCTGAGCTCCGGAGCCCCAGGAGCGCCCCACGCCGTCGTCTTCCTCCTCTAGAACCGCCGCTCGCCGTCGCCGATTGCGTCGCCGTCAAGCCCTCCCCGAGCCCGCTTTGAACGGCTACGCCTCACTGTGAGCTCCCACCTCCTTTCCCCTCCTTTCCCTCGACGAGCCGTTGCTCGTAGCACTAGATTTCGCCGAAGCCCGAACGCGCCGCCGCCTGAGCTCGTCGCCAGTGCCTCTCCGGTGACCATTTGGTCCTGCCGCCGTCATTCGTCTCCACGCAACGTGTAGGCCATCGTAGCGCTTTTGGTTAGCTCGGGAACGCCCCGGTTAGCTAGATGCCATCGCCGCCCGAAAGCTCCTCCGCCGCCGGCGACGTAGCGCTTGCTACGGCCCGCCGTTGCTCGAACCGATGCCTGGAATGGATCGACGCCGTCGCCAGCTTTCGAACGCCACCGCCCGCGTGCGATTTGACCCCCTGTGCGCCATTTCCGACAGCGCCCCCGTTTCGGGTGCTCGCCGGAGCAACTCCGGTGGCCGGCCGGCGCCGCCGCCGACGTGGCTGGGCTGGGGCCACCCCCAGTGCCACTGCCAGTGGGCCAGGCCAGCCCCAGTTGACCAGTTAACTTGGTCAACTGGCTGACTAGACACTGCCCAGTCACTGACAGGTGGGGCCCCTTCCATCTGTGTCTATGACATATGGGCCCCCCCTTATCAGGTGCCTAATTAACTAATTATGTTAATAAAATTAATTAATTTAAACTAAATGTCTCACTCACATGTGGCCCCCACTGTTAATTAACTCTGCTTAGTTTAATTAATAAACTGAAATAGACCTGAGTCTATGACAGGTGGGGCCCACTGGTCAGGTTTGACCTGGCCAGCCCCCTGTTGACTGCTGACGCAATGCTGACCTCATGCTGACGTCATCATTCACTATTCTGGATAATATTGAATTTAATAAATAGAATTAATTCCAGAAAATGATTAAAACTTTGAAAATTAATAGAAAATAATCCGTAGCTCAGATGGAAAAACTTTATACATGAAAGTTGATCAGAAAAATCCCACGAATCCAAATATGCCATCCATTCATCTGTCACATGCTCCTAGCATGATGAACATGAAACTTTCCCCTCCGAATTATCTGTCCGATAAATCCAAAGACCCGGGAAATATCGTCAGATATTCTCCTGCTTCATCTGCAACGTGTAGTACCGCGTTAGTGCATGCCTAGCCCTGCATATTGCCATGTCATGCATCGTGTTGCATCTGTTTGCTTGTATTTATTGTTTCTTCCCCCTCTTCTCTCCGGTAGACCCCGAGACTGACGCTGCCGCCGAGTACGACTACGCCCCTGACGTTCAGCCCTTTGCCGCAGAGCAGCAAGGCAAGCAAAACCCCCTTGAGCATTCCGATACCGCCTATTCTTTCCCTCTTAATTCTTGCATTAGATTTTGCTACTGTATTAGCTAGCACCTATTCTGATGCATAGCCTATTTTTGATGAACTGTTACTATACCTGCAATCATACCAACTGCTTAGTATAGGTTGATCAGTGAACCCCAGTGACCCCTTAGTCCCAGTTGCCCCTGCTTCTTCATCGACGACTCGAAGACTCGAAGACTCGGTCAACCGACCGACAAGCCAGGCCCCTCACATCACCGCACACCCCTTAGTTGTACGACTCTGCAGCGCTACTATCGAGTACCGGGGGTGACACCTCGTGAAGTACGCATGATGCTAGTTCTGTAGTGAAGCTAGTCGGTCGTGGTTATCGAGGGTGATTCCTCCTTCACCACTCCCGACGATGACTCTGTCGTGCAACCCCTCAAGTGTGGAACTCTCGAGGGTGATTCCTCTAAGTCCACCTTGACGGTTTCATCGAGCGGGGCCCCTTGAGGGTGATTCCTCAGGTTCCGTCTCGATGTATTATACACACAGTTACTATGACCGGGTTACTGAAACATGTTGGTGATGGGTCGGCCCTGAGGGGTACCCACGGTTTGATGATGATGAGGCGTGGACTGGCGAGAGAGGCCTTTGCCACACATCCTCGAGGCGGGGCGACGGACCGCACTTTATGGGTCGCGCTTTCCCCGCATTAATAAAATGCTAATGGGTTGGGTACTTGATCTGAGTTAGGTCGTTGGCCTTAATACGCACTAACCATCACGTGGGAAAGTTATGGGCACTCAGCGTCGTTGTATCAGCCGAAGCTCATCGGACGTCAGCAATGGAGTGGCGCGCGCCGGATTGGTCTGGAACGCATCGCGCTTGTTACTAAGGGGTGCTAGGACTGCTTCCGGCCGCGTTTGCATCGTGCAGGAGTGCAAGGGCAAGTGGGCCCACGAACCTGCGCACTTAGGATTTAGACCGGCGGGATGGCCTCTTCATTGAGTCTAGGTGGGGCGACGACGTGCTGATATCCCGAGGCCGGGCATGACCCAGGAAAGTGTGTCCGGCCGGAGGTGACTCAGGCCTGTTGGGGAATGTGTGGTGCACCCCTGCAGGGATGAAATATCTATTCGAATAGCCGTGTCCACGGTAACAGGACGACTTGGAATTGTGCCTTGACCTTATACAACTATAATTGTGAATTTAATTTGAAATGAATTGTGGCTCAGGGATTGCTTCCTCGCAGGGAGTCGAGGAAGGATCTCTGGGCGTGTTTACTTAATAAAATTGCTACAACAATATGACTATGTATGTGAGATACCAATCTGCACTCTTCTAATGCTGCAAGCTGCTGAAGATGCTAGTCTTCGATAGGACTAGGCCTTCTCCCTATTCTTGCTTTCTGCAGTCATTCCAGCTATAACCCCTCCCCTTGATAATGATGCATATTTAGCGTAGTTCTGATGTCAGTCTTGCGAGTACTTTGGATGAGTACTCACTGCTGCTTTGCATTCTCTTTCCCCCTCGATTCGATTGCCGCGTTCAGACGATGGAGCCCAGGAGCTGGAGTATGCCGGAGACGACTGCTACACCACCGATGGAGCCTACTACTACGTGGAGAACGCCGACGTCTAGGAGTAGTTAGGAGGTTCCCAGGCAGGAGGCCTCGCCTCTTTCGATTCGTTGCTTATGTTTGTGCTAGCCTTCTTAAGGCAAAACTTGTCTAACTTATGTCTGTACTCAGATATATTTGCTTCCGCTGACTCGTGTTTATGTCGAGCTTTGTATTCGAGCCCTCGAGAAGTTAAATTTGGTTGAAAAAGAAAACAATTACTTGAAAGAAAAATTACAAAGAGTTGAAGAGGAGAAGATGAAGTTGGAGTTTCATGTTGCCGATGTCGTCGACGATCACAAGATCAAGATGGATGCAATGCGCTTGAAGATTAGAAAGATTAGAAAATATGCCATTCATACTGATGCTTGGTATCATTATGCCGTTGGATCAATTGGTACCTTAGTTGCGGTTATGACCGCATTTGTTGTTGCATATAATTTTTTTACATAGTTTCAATGTATGTTTTAATTAGATGCTGTAGAGAGTTATATGTTGTTCAATAATTAGAACTATATAACGCACGCAGATGAACCGGCAATGGATGTACGGTGACCGACGCACCTCCGAGTATATTAAGGGCCTGCATAATTTTCTCGAAGCGGCTGAGGCAAACAAGCAGAATGGTTTTATGCATTGTCCATGTACTGTCTGTGAGAATACGAAGGCTTTCTCCAACTCTAAAACCCTTCACTTCCACCTCCTTGAGAAGGGTTTTATGCCACACTATAATGTTTGGACCAAGCATGGAGAAAGAGGGGTTATGATGGAAGACAACGAAGAAGAAGAGGATGATGACAACTACCCGCCCCCTGAATACGGTGATGCTGCAATGGGGGAAGCTGAAGATCAAGAGGAACCAGACGATGTGCCTGATGATGATCTTCGCCGGGTCATTGTTGATGCACAGAGAGAATGCGAAAGTGAAAGGGACAAGTTGAAGTTCGATCACATGTTAGAGGATCACAAAAAAGGGTTATACCCAAATTGCGAAGATGACAACAGAAAGCTCGGCACCACACTGGAATTGCTGCAATGGAAGGCAGACAATGGTGTATTTGACAAGGGATTTAGTTCGCTACTGAAAATAATGAAGAAGAAGCTTCCAAAGGATAACGAATTGCCCGGCAGTACGTATGAAGCAAAGAAGGTTCTATGCCCTCTTGGATTGGAGGTGCTGAAGATACATGCATGCCCTAATGACTGCATCCTCTACCGTGGTGCGTACGAGGATTTGAACGCATGCCCGGTATGCGGTGCATTGCGGTATAAGATCAGAAGAGATGACCCTGGTGATGTTGAGGGCCAGCGCACTAGGAAGAGGGTTCCTGCCAAGGTGATGTGGTATGCTCCTATAATACCATGGTTGAAACGTCTGTTCAGAAACAAAAAGCATGCCGAGTTGATGCAATGGCACATAAAAGACCGTAAGAAAGACGGGAAGTTGAGAGCACCCGCTGACGGGTCGCAGTGGAGAAAGATCGAGAGAAAGTGGAGCGACTTTACAGGTGACCCGAGGAACGTATGGTTTGGTTTAAGTGCAGATGGCGTTAATCCTTTTGGGGAGCAGAGCAGCAAGCATAGCACATGGCCTGTGACTCTATGTATGTATAACCTTCCTCCTTGGTTGTGCATGAAGCGGAAGTTCATTATGATGCCAGTGCTCATCCAAGGCCCTAAGCAAGCCGGCAATGACATTGATGTGTACCTAAGGCCATTAGTTGATGAACTTTTACAGCTATGGAATGGAATAGGTGTACGTGTGTGGGATGAGAACGAACAGGAGGAATTTGACCTACATGCGTTGCTGTTTGTAACCATCAACGATTGGCCTGCTCTCAGTAACCTTTCAGGACAGATAAACAAGGGATACAACGCATGCACACACTGTTTAGATGACACCGACAATATATATTTGGACAAATGCAGGAAGAATGTGTACCTGGGGCATCGTCGATTTCTTCCGACCAACCATCAATGTCGACAAAAAGGAAAGCATTTCAAAGGTGAGGTAGATCACCGGAAGAAGCCCGCCCTCCGTACTGGTGATCACATACTTGATATGGTCAATGATTTACAAGTAATATTTGGAAAGGGTCCTGGCGGACTATCTGTTCCGACTGACGATGCGGGACGCGCACCCATGTGGAAGAAGAAATCTATATTTTGGGACCTACCCTATTGGAAAGACCTAGAGGTCCGCTCTGCAATCGACGTGATGCACGTGACGAAGAATCTTTGCGTGAACCTGCTATGCTTCTTGGGAGTGTATGGGAAGACAAAAGATATATCGGAGGCACGGGAGGAACAACAACGTGTGCATGAAAAAGACGGCATGCATCATAAGCAGTATGAAGGTCCTGCCAGCTACGCTCTTACCAAAGAAGAGAAGGAAATCTTCTTTCAATGCCTGCTCAGTATGAAGGTCCCGTCTGGCTTCTCGTCGAATATAAAGGGAATAATAAATATGGCAGAGAAAAAGTTCCAGAACCTAAAGTCTCATGACTGCCACGTGATTATGACGCAACTGCTTCCGGTTGCATTGAGGGGGCTTCTACAGGAAAACGTTCAATTAGCCATTGTGAAGCTATGTGCATTCCTCAATGCAATCTCTCAGAAGGTGATCGATCCAGAAATCCTGCCAAGGTTAAGGAGTGATTTGGTGCAATGTCTTGTTAGTTTCGAGCTGGTGTTCCCACCATCCTTCTTCAATATCATGACGCACGTCCTAGTTCATCTAGTCGACGAGATTGTCGCTTTGGGCCCTGTATTTCTACACAATATGTTCCCGTTTGAGAGGTTCATGGGAGTCTTAAAGAAATATGTTCGTAACCGCGCTAGGCCAGAAGCAAGCATCTCCATGGGCCATCAAACAGAGGATGTCATTGGGTTTTGTGTTGACTTCATTCCTGACCTTAAGAAGATTGGTCTCCCTCAATCGCGGTATGAGGGGAGACTGACTAGAAAAGGCACGCTAGGAGCGGACTCAATAATATGTAGGGACGGGCATTCTTGGTCTCAAGCACACTACAGAGTTCTACAGAATTCCACCTTGGTGACCCCGTATGTCGATGAACGCAAGAATATTTTGCGCTCCAAACACCTGGAGCAGTGTGACGACTGGATTACATATGAACACATCAGGACTTTCGGCAGTTGGTTGCAAACACGTCTCATGGGTGACAACGCTGTTTCTGATGAGCTGTACTCGTTGGCCAGGGGACCATCTTCGACTGTATTGACTTACAAAGGGTACGAGATAAATGGGAATACATTTTACACGATCGCCCAAGATGAAAAGAACACCAACCAAAACAGCGGTGTCCGCTTTGATGCAGCAACCAATAGGGGAAAGGACACATATTATGGTTACATAGTGGACATATGGGAACTTGACTATGGACATGATTTCAAGGTCCCTTTGTTTCAGTGCAAATGGGTCAATCTGTCAGGAGGCGGGGTACAGGAAGACCCACAGTACAGAATGACAACAGTGGATCTAAACAATCTTGGGTACACAGACGAACCATTCGTCCTAGCCAATGATGTGGCGCAGGTTTTCTATGTGAAGGACATGTCTACCAAACCGAGAAAAAGAAAAGATAAGGAAGCGAATACATCATACGATGAGCCAAAGCGCCACATAGTTCTTTTAGGAAAAAGAGACATCGTGAGATTGGAGGGCAAGACAGACTTGTCTGAAGATTATGAAAAGTTTCATGAAATTCCTCCCTTCAAAGTCAAGGCTGACCCAAGCACCCTGTTAAACGATGAAGATTATCCATGGTTACGGCGCAATAAGCAAAGGACACAAGCGAAGAAAAAGCGAAGACTTTCTCTCCACAAATAGTATGATGATGCCTTTGATCTAGAATATCACTACAGTTACATGTGAAGAAATGAAATGCCTTTTCTAACAGATGAGTTTTCGTATGAAACCCTGATACTTCGAAAGAGATTGTCCGTTTTGTACACGAAGTGCATCTAGTTTTTGCCGTAACCCTCTCAACTTTTTAGCACATGCTATTTGGGTGAAATGATGATACCATGCCAACTTTCAACCTTTTCAGAGTTCATTTGTAGTGCTTTTCAATTTCATGGTCATTTAGCTCAAAAAAATCAGTAAATGCATGAAAAATACCAAATGAAGTCAGAAAGGGTTGAAAATTGATGATGTGGCTTTGAATGGTTCATTTTGAACACACAAAAGTCTGGTGTTCAAATAAGTTCAAAAAAGTGAAATACCTTTGTAACAGATGAGTTTTCGTCCGAAACCCTCATACTTCGAAAGAGATTGTCCGTTTTGTACACAAAGTGCATCTAGTTTTTGCCGTAACCCTCTCAACTTTTTAGCACATGCTATTTGGGTGAAATGATGATACCATGCCAACTTTCAACCTTTTCAGAGTTCATTTGTAGTGTTTTTCAATTTCAGGGTCATTTAGCTCAAAGAATGAACTAATAGAAAAAAGAATGAACTAGAAAATTTTTATGAAACTCTAACAACAAAAAGAATGAACTAAAAATAATCAATTAAAATATTCTATTATGATCAACTAAAACAAAACTTCAATATTCTTCAATAGCAAAAAGAATCAACTAAAAAGCTTTTATAAAACTCTAATAGCAAAAGGAATCAACTAAAAAGCTTTTATAAACCTCTAGTATTTTTGAAACTAAAATTTTATAAAATTTATGCAACTAAAATTATCAAAGAATTTTTTGTTCAAAACATTAATAGCAAAAAGAATTTTCATAAAGAAATTTTTTGTTAGAAACTTTAATAGCAAACTAAAATAACCAAATCTGTTTTTGATTAAAACAGACATTTAAAATAACCTAAAACTTACCAAATTGAATATAATGATAAAACACAATAATATTAAATAGTAGGAAAAAGAATCACTCAAAAATCTATTTTTTTAGTAAAGTTATTCACAAACTAGTGATTCACACAAATTTCAAAAAATTCTAATTTAAACTATTCAAATTTGAAAACTAAAGGCACTAATAGAAAGTTTATAATTTTTGTGACCTAAAAGCAAAAAGAATCACTGAAAAACAGTAAGTAGGAACAAAATAAAACAAATAAAGCAAAAAACAAAACAAAAAACTGGATTTTTTTTTTAAAAAAAGGCCACCTACTGGGCCGCCACGGCCTGAATACGACTTGAAACCCAACCAGCTTGTTGGGCCAGGATTCAGGCCCGCAGAAGGCCCAATAGGCCCGCATGCAGTGACAGATTAGGCCCGGAGGCCTGCAGTTGAGAGGAGCTCGAGAGGGTATGCGCAGCAGCGCTTATAAACCACTCTCGAGCTCTCTCGGCTAGCGAGGTGGGACTACAAATTTGGCCCCGGGCAGAACCACCCTTTGGTCCCGGTTGGTGCCACCAACCGGGACCAATGCCCCTCTTTGGTCCCGGTTGGTGCCACCAACCGGGACCAATACCCCCTTTGGTCCCGGTTGGTGCCACCAACCGCATTGGTACCGGTTGGTGCCACCAACCGGGACCAAAGGTCCCTGTTTCCCGTCCTTTGGGCTGACGAAAAGAGACCTTTGGTCCCGGTTGGTGGCACCAACCGGGACCAAAGGGAGGCATTGGTCCCGGTTGGTGCCACCAACCGGGACTAAAGGCTTTGCTATATAAGCCAACACTTAGGACTTTTTTCCCAAATTCTCACATCTCCCCCGACGCCGCCCGGCTGCTCCTCGCCGCTGTCGCCGTCGCCACCCGCTCCTCGTCGCCGTCGCCCTCTCCCATCGTCGCTGTCGCCGTCGCCCTCTCCCATCGTCGCTGTCGCCGTCGCCATGTCCCATCGTCGCTGCCGCCGTCGCCGCCCGCTCCTCGTCGCCGCGCCTCCTCGTCGCCGTCGCCCTCTCCCATCGCCGCCCCCAGTGAGCACCCCGCCTTCCCCCGAACCCTCGCCGTCGCGCCCTCCTCCCCGTCTCCGCGCGCGTGCCCCCCCGAGCCCACCGTCCTCGTCGCCGGCCTCGTCGCCGGCCTCAAACCATCGCCGCGCCCCCCCAATGAGCCCCCCTTCCCATGGTCCCCTGCTCCCCGTCGCCGCGTGCCCCCGAGCACACCTCGTCGCCAGCCTCAAGCCATCTGCCACTGCTCCATGGTCGCCGGCAGCCCCCGTTGCTATGTTTTTTTATGAGATGTATATTTTCATGTGGAGATAGATGATGATGTTGATAGATAGATAAATGATTTTGTTGATATATATATAGTTCATTATGTTAGATAATTTGATGAAATGATGATATATATATATAGATGATATGATCATATATATATATGATGCTCTGTTGGAAACAATTAATTTTTCTGTTGTTGATATGATGACATATATATATATATAATATGATGATATATATATATATATATATATATATATATATATATATATATATATATATATATAGATGAGATGTATGTTCATGTGGAGATGAGATAGATAGATAAATGGTCATGTGGAGATGAGATGTATGTTCATGTAGAGATGAGATAGATGTATGTCCTCGTTGCCGGCCTCGTCGGACATGACATGAGGGGTGAGCGTCGTTGTCGTCTACCCCCTCCCCGATAAGTTCAACATGAGGGGGGACGTCGGACATGACATGAGGGGTGAGCGTCCTTGTCGTCTACCCCCTCCCCAATAACTTCGACATGAGGGGGGACGTCGGACATGACATGAGGGGTGAGCGTCGTTGTCGTCTACCCCGTCCCCGATAACTTCGACATGAGGGGGGACGTCGGACATGACATGAGGAGTGAGCGTCGTTGTCGTCTACCCCCTCCCCGATAACTTCGACATGAGGGGGGACGTCGGACATGACATGAGGGGTGAGCGTCGTTGTCGTCTACCCCCTCCCCGATAACTTCGACATGAGGGGGGACGTCGTACATGACATGAGGGGTGAGCGTCGTTGTCGTCTACCCCCTCCCCGATAACTTCGACATGAGGGGGGACGTCGGACATGACATGAGGGGTGAGCGTCGTTGTCGTCTACCCCCTCCCCGATAACTTCGACATGAGGGGGGACGTCGCACATGACATGAGGGGTGAGCATCGTTGTCGTCTACCCCCTCCCCGATAAATTCGACATGAGGGGGGACGTCGGACATGCATGAGAGAGAGGCGGTCCGCTCACCCGACCAACTATCGAGGCCACCCAAACCCTAGAAGAAAGAGCGTCGTTGTCGATCTACCCCCTCCCCGATAACTTCGACATGAGGGGGGACGTCGGACATGCATGAGTGAGAGAGGCGGTCCGCTCGCCCGACCAACTATCGAGGCCACCCAAACCCTAGAAGAAAGAGCGCCATTGTCGATCCGCCCCGTCCCCGATAACTTCGACATGAGGGGGGACGTCGGACATGTCATGTGAATTTTTTTTGTTCATATATAGAAAACTCCGGTAATATAGATTTATCAAGAATGCCCCCATTATGGATGTGCACAAGTTGATCCAATTTTTTTCTGATCTCATCTATATAAATATTCTTCTATATGCCACGTTGTCTGTCAAAGTATTGAAGAAATCCATGGCTTCATCATTAGCCGGAAGTAACATGCGTATGATGCTACGAAGCTCTTCAAAGTTGTTTTGGAACGGAGTTCCGGATAGAACAATTCGCTTTTTGGTACGAATTTCAGCAAAGGCCTTCCAAATAGCGATATTCGGAAGGCTCTTGCTGAACTTCGTACCAAAAAGCTAATTAATTATCCTATCCGGGACTCCGTTCCAAAATAATTTTGGAGAGCTTCGTACCATTATGCGCCTGTTACTTCCGGCTAATGATGAAGCCTTGGTTTTCTTGAATCCTTTGACACTAGACAACGTGACATATAGAAGGGTAGATGAGATCAGGAAAATATGGACCATTTTCTGCACATTCAGAATGGCGCCATTTTGTTAATTAAATCCCTTAAAGGTTAAGAGAATCCCTTGTTTGACATTCATGAGAGAGGCGGTCCAGACGTCGGACATTCATGTTTGTATATTAATTGCCATGTTGTAATATTTGCAGAAACTATGGATCAAAGAGACTTGGAACAAGAACAGTTGTTGGGGGACATAATCCACGGCGGACGTGATGTCTTGTCGTTTCTCAATGACACCGATGGTCTGGAAGGAGAGGATGACGGCTCTGGTGATCGAACAATGGAGGAGGAAGGACATGATCATGATGGCTCCGGTGACCGAATGCCGGAGGAAGAAGGAGACCATGATGACGGCTCCGGTGACCGAACGGAGGAGGGAGCTGTTGCAAAGTCTGACGAGGTATATATATTAATTAAGCCTGTGCTGACTAGCTAATTGATGCATTAATTGTTTTGGTATGTACATATATTAACTCTTCTTTCTTCTTTTATAGCCCTCCGGATCGAGCCAAACTTCGGTAACGAGACGAGGCCCGAAGAGGAAGTTGCGCAAGGATGAAAGGTTCACGATCACAGCACTCGCGGACGATGGCCTACCGATTGAACCCAAGCGGACCAAGGACGCATTTGCTGCTCAGTGCGGAGTTATTGTTAGTGACAACATCCCGATCAGCATCAAGCAATGGAATAAGCGTAAGGACGACGCCCATGAAGGTGATTATGTCACCGATAGACAGAAAGATGATCTTTGGACCGCGCTGAAGGCAAATTTCACCCTACCGCCAGAGGAGGATCCGAACAAGCCAGTTATAGAGCCACTGGTCAAGGCGTGTGCTCTTAAGAAGATGGCAGATCTATTCAGGAGGTGGAAGAATGAGTTGAAATCAAAGTTTGTCGACAAAGGGAAGACTCCAGAATTCACTGGCCGATTTGAGAAGATAAGAGATCATTGGCCCGCATTTGTGGCCTACAAGACATCGGACAAGAGTAAGAAAATGTCAGAGACAAACAAGAACAACGCTGCAAAGAAGCAGTATCACCATCACACGGGGTCAGGTAGCTACCTCAAAGCCCGGGTGTTGTGGGATAAAGCTGAGAATGACCTGATTGCTAAAGGGGTCGTACCACAGACATTGAACTGGCCAGACCGTTCAAGGACTTGGTTCTTCAGAGTTGGGGGAACTTTGGACCCTGAAACAGGGAAGTGCCGTTGGACGGACGAGCAACTTGCAATACCCGTCACGAAGCTTCAGGAGTATATCACCGCAGCGCAGGAAGGGACGTTCATTCCCGACAGAGAGAAGGACGAGCTGACTGAGGCCCTAGGGAATGCTGAGCACCCTGGACGAACACGAGGCACACCAGGCTCCGTTCCGTGGAAGGTTGGGTTTCCCGACGCAGGCGGTTACAGAAGCCGGGAGAGAAAGAGGAAAGCGGAGCTGAGCGAAATTCAGAAGCTCAATGCAAGACTACAAAAGCTAGAGGAAGCTGAGAGCCAGCGAGCCGCCGGCCAACCATCTCAGCGGCACGAAGCTACCCCGCCATCTCAGCGGAGAAGCAGCGTCACTTCCACGGAGCCCGTTCAGCCTGACTTCACGTCTCCTAGCTACCCCGTGGATACTATCACGGAGGCTCAACATTGCGAGCTTATGACGAAATATCGGAACCTCACTTTCAAGGCGGCTGTCGGCTCTGTTGCACATCCTCAACCCAACGGAACTTTTCACTGCCGTCCGATTCCACATGGCTATGCTGTTGTGATGGTGGATGAAGTAATGGAGGGATTTGAGGAGCTCGAGCTTGACCACTCTACAGGTGAAGGGGAGAATCGGCTGGTTCGTGCCCTGAGGAGTACATGTCTATGGCAGAAGGAGTACATCAAGCTTCCAAACTGGACGCCTCCGCCTCCTCCTCCTCCTCCGGCGAGTCAGGGCACTCCGCCTCCTCCTCCTCCTCCTCCTCCGGCGAGTGATCAGGGCACCCCGCCTCCTTCTCCGGCTCCTCCGACGCGTGAGGGCACTCCGCCTCCTCCTTCGCCTACTCCGGCGCATCGGAGCAGTCCGCCTCCTCCTCCGCCTCGTCGGCAACGGCGGAAGACAGACGCCGCCGCTCCGGCTCCTCCGGCGTGTCGGAGCACTCTGCCTCCTTCTCCGCCTCGTAAGCAACGACGGAAGAGAGACGCCGCCGCTCCGGCGGCTAGCAGTACAAGCAGAGGCGGGAGGGAATACAGATACGGTCCATCTCTCAAGCCTCTGGAAAAGTTACCATATGAGAGGACCGAGTCTGAAAATGAGGAGATATGTCAGGCCCAATTGAGGGCCCATTTTGCAAAGAAAACTCCACCTCCGAAGGAGAAGCTAGATCCAGTGAAAGTGAAGCGCACTATCGATGCCCTGAAGCGACCACCACCGCCTCCGCCGGATTCCAACTTTGTCCGATGTGTTAAAAAGACATATCAAGATGTGCGGCAGTCGGGAAGTACTTCCAGTGATGCAAGGTTAGCAAAACGAAGAAGTGGGAAAAAATTCCCCAGCTCGGCGAACAGGCGAACCAATCGTGCCCCCCGCTCAAGGTGTCTAGCGATATCGTCGCTAATCAGCCGCGGATGGTGCCCGGTACCAATCCTGGTGATTACCTGAGCGATGATGTACAGTTTGAGCCGTTGGAGGTGGACGAATTCGGTTACCGGTACGGGCGGCCTCTCGTCAAACCTGATCATCCTCCTCTAACAACGATGATGCGAAGATTCCATGATTGGTACATGAAAACCTACAGCGAGTCTGGTAGGGATACTTTGACATTGAGAATTAAAGAGGAGCACGACCTCGTTGGAATGGATCAGTTGTCTGTTGAATTTGACGAGATATTCCAGTTATACAATCAAAAGGCCCTCGACAAAATAATCTTGACTTGCTACTATCTGTAAGTATTACTTCTGTAATTAAGTCTCTCTATATATATATCTCAGCTCTTTCATTGCATGTATATATAATTATCCTCAATATATTATGCAGATTGAAGATCGTCGAATGCAGAAAAGCACAAATCTATGACATTGGGTTCATTAACCCAAATATCATACATGAGTTTACGGTTAAAAACAATGTCACACAAACCGAGGACAACTTGCTACAATCGTTGCTTAAAAATCAAAACAAAGAGACAATACTCTTTCCTTACAACTTCAAGTGAGTGTTACTGTCTTGTGCATATTCGGTTTCCCTTATTACTCGAGGTTATAGTAATGTAATTGATGAGTTATGCATGCGTGCGCAGGTTCCACTTTATTCTGCTAGAGATTAAGCTTGAGCGGGGAGTAGTAATCGTCTTAGACTCGAAACGAAAAGATCCCCAGGAATATGCGGACATGACTGAAATGCTCCAGAAGTAAGTTCAATCGATCATTATCGCATCATATCGGCAACTTTGTTCATTTCCTGATATCAAGTAATTATTTTCTTTGTCTGGCAGGATTTGGAAAAAGTTCACCGCAATTGTTCCGGCACTGCCGAGGGAGCTGCGATTTACACACCCGAAAGTAAGTACTACTAGCTAGTTCCGCGCATCTCCCATTGATTCTAGTTTCATCAATACCATTTATCATGCTTGATTATCAGTTTGATTGAACTCTATTTCTCGTAAAGTGCTTGTGGCAGGAAACCGGGAATGATTTTTGTGGATACTACGTTTGCGAGTTCATCTACAACGCGACGATCCCTAAGCGGGGCTACTCTGAAAAACAATTTCAAGTGCGTAAGCAATAATATTCACAATTTTATTTTATTACCATGATTTGTGTTGAGTTTCATTCATATATATGTATTGACCCCCTTCTTCAAATTAGATGTGGCAGATGTGGGATGAACTCCTACCACATGATCGCATACGAGCAATTCAAGAGGAATTGGCGGGATTCTTTCTTGACCACGTCATAAATAAAGCCGGAGAATACCATCTGGAATTTGACATTAGATGTTAGGGATTGTAAGAGATCTTATATTGTATATATGTAGCTAGTAGCGTCGGATAGATATACGAAAACTTGTTGTTCGACCAATCTCTCGGAGAAAGAGAGGTCGATCACTTCTCTCTGTATATGTTCATGACGATCTTGTGTACTTAATGGTTCCTTCATTTGCTTACTAGCTAGCGTGTCGAGTTCTCTCTATAGTAGCTACCGTCGACCAAGCACGAAGAAAGAGAGGACACTTCTCTCTATTAGCTAGCTAACACAATATGAAACCCCTAAATTAACCCTCCAAAACCCCCTAAACCCCCCCTTTCAAAAAAAAAAACCCAGCTCCTGCCAGATGCTGACGCGTGGATGCCTTTTCGTCCCGGTTGGTGTTACCAACCGGGACTAAAGGTCCTCCTGCCTGGGCTCCCCGCAGCGGCCACGTGGAGGGCCTTTGGTCCCGGTTCGTAAGCAAACTGGGACTAAAGGTTTTGGGCTTTAGTCCCGACCCTTTAGTCCCGGTTCCAGAACCGGGACAAATGGGCCTTTGGAACCGGGACAAATGGCCCTTTTTCTACTAGTGATGTGACCGGACATATGAGAAGAAAAATGAGAAGTGTGGCTGTGCGGACCAAATTATAGGGGCTCAAAACGGCCTCGCCCGATCACTGACCAGTCGCGTCCGCGGGAGTTTAAGGGGTTAGATTTGTTAGGTCCAGCTGTAGATGCTCTAACCTTTTAGTGTGGTGCCTTTGCCTTAGGCGCCACACTACACTGTGTGGCGTCCGACACTATACTGTGTGGCGCCCGAGACCTAATGTGGCGCTTAAGGCAAAGGCGCCACACTAAAAGGTTACGCGAGTGAAAAAAATTCGGAGACGGTTCACTTTGTGAATTTCTTGCGTCTTTGGGTCAATTGTGTCCATTTTGCCTCAGATTGCAGCTCTCCTCCTTTGCTTTCTGTCTACGCTCTCTGAGACTGAAGCCACCGTTAGAGCATGTACAGCCGGACATAGTAAATATGACCCCCTAAACGCCCGCGGACGCGCCCGGTCAATGACCGGGCGTGTCCCCTATTTGTCCGTCCGCGCAGCCACACTCCTCATTTTCTTCCTCATATGTCCGGTCACTTGCACGTGATTGGTGGAGAGGAAGAGAGAAAAAGAAAAGAATGAATAAAGAAAAAGAAAAGGTGGTCCAGGGTGGGGTCACGTCCTATGTGACGGACTGACCGGGCACGCCCGGGCGCATCCGCGAGCCCTCATATCCTCCCTATATTTGAGATGGATATGAGGGTTCGCGGACAGCCCGGACGTATAGAGATGATATGAGGGGTCCGGTTGGATTTTTTTCCTTCTCTCTCCTGTCCGGTCACTGACCGGGCGTGTCCGCGGACGTATGAGGGGTCGTTTGAGGCGTCCAGCTGTAGATGCTCTTATACCCTCCTGACGTCGGCCAAGGATTGCCGAACCTCAGTCGAGCAACCGAGTCGCCTCCTCGCTTAGGCCTATGCCGTCGTACTCCTATGGATTTAGTCGCCACTCATGTACCCTCCACCCTTGCCGTCACCCATAGTAGACACCGTGCCTGACACGTGTCCGGTCAAATGCCATAGTGCAATTTTAGATTTTCTCATTGTTTGCTTTAAAGCAAACACAATGGGTTCGGAGAAGAAGCACTTCTGCCTTCATGGATTGGTCGTCCTCAGCTGATAGCGTTGGATGGTGTCCGTCCTGCTTTGGCACCCCAAGAATAAAAACAGAGGGGTCTTGTTCGAGAGATGGCGTAGGATGCGTTCGCCTGGCCAGATGTCCACATACACGTTCGAACTGTCTGCAGACATTTTGAGGCGACTGTTTGATAAATGCCGTTGGAGATGCCCTAATGGAGTGGAGGTAACCTAGCATGAACAATGATGCCAACTGCCGAGTGCAGTTCCATGTGTCCCCAGAAGCTCAATCAAGGTCGAGTTGGGATATGTAATGACAACAACAGACGTCTGGCCCAGCACTCATTATACAAGAGAGAGACAATATCGTAAGCCATTGAATCGGAGAAGATCACTTTGTTTTTCGTCAAGTAAAATGTATATCCACCACTGGCCCAGCTAAAAGCAGATCTCCTAAAACAGTGAGAAAATGTTGCTTGATTAATCCACTAATGAACTATTAGGTCGGACGCTTTCACACAGCGCATGTGGCACGTTCTTGTGATGCAAACGTACCTGAAAGGCAAAAAGGAGAGCAGCCACCGGAGGTAGGTGCATGGTAGGCAGGGAAATCCAATGGTAATGGAAATGGCGGCCTTCAGGGTGCGTGCGTGGTACTGCATATGGTCAAGCGAGAGAACAGTTAGCAGGTCGACCAGGTGAGCGCACTCATTACGTGAGACTCTGGCTGACAGACGTCGGTTTAGCTAGCTAATCTGTAATTGATCGTCTCAGGCCACCAGTTGAGGGAAATGCGTACGCTGTCCACTACCATATTCAGTACATTCTGAGCTGTATGGCGAGAGACATAAGCCCAGCTCCAATGCGTGACCCCAAATGGTCCGGCCTGCGTCCGTTTAACGAAACGGCCGTCCAACGCGCGGGAGAAAACGGGCCAATGTTCGTTTTGGGTCCGCTTTCGATCCATTCTCGGACCAACTTTGGTTCGCGTTTGCGGCCGAACGGACACGCGCGGACGGCGCGTGGCGCGTGCCCATGTCCTTTCCTGGCCCGCCCGTCAAGGACACATGCGGCTTCTTTTCTATTCCACCCCCTCCCTCCAGCCGCACCCCCACTCCACTCCCCCCTCGTCCCTTGCCGCCGCCGCCGCCATTTTTCTCGGCCGTGCGCTGCCAGCATGGGCGGTGAGCCCACCCCTCCCCTTGTCGCAGCGCCATTTCCTCGATGCCCCGAGCTTTCAGCGCATTCGGCGGCCGGATTTGGAGCGGATCCAACCGGATTTTAGCTCACACCGACTGCCGTAGGCCGCGCCGTACCATGGACTGGCCGGGTACGGTTCCGCATAGCCCCGGCAACGCCCCCAGGCCGCATGCAGGTACTGAGTCCGCCACTACCGTTCGGATCTACCCCGTCGCCGGTTCGCCGGCAAATACACCAACGGTCGTCGTCCTGGCTCGGTGCTGGCCCAAATGCTCGTCGGCGCACCGATGCCGCTCATAAAGTACGACGACTGTCCACGGAAGGTCTTGCGTCGCGTGTCTAAAACGCCGGAACATTCCGGATGGGTGTTTGTCAAGTGCAAAAATGATGGGGTATGTGATAGTTTAGCTTCGGTTGTGCTTCCGGATTCGGCTCCTTTTGCTTACACTCGAATATTTATTGTGTAGGATGGATGCAACTTTTGGTTTTGGGAAGAAGAATACATCGATCTACCGATAGCGTGCAATTTAACAGATGTTCGTGCACTTCTTGCTAGAGTAGAGGATAGAGATGAGACTAGATGTGAAGAAGCAACATCTAATTATTTAGACTCGAAGAAGAAAGAAGCATGCAAGATCGAGACTCCGCAGATCAACAACGAATGCATCGAGAAGGCACTAATCCAACTTACAAGAACAGTTATGAAAGTTGGATATCTTCTAAAATGTCTTATTGTAGTTCTGGTTTTCTTTGGTTTCGTTATTCTAGTGAAAATTTGGTGATGTATTTCAATGTATCAAATAATTTGATGATGAAAATGATAAAAAATGCGTTACAAAAATTGATGCGAACAAGATACGTCTGAAATGCGGCCGCGCGTTGGACGCATGGCCGACGCATCCGGAAATTCAGGTGGACACGGCTCCATTATCACCTTTAAACGGATGAAAAAGGACGAAACGGACATCCGTTGTTGAGGTCGTGCGTTGGAGTTGGCGTAACCGAAACTGTTTGTTTACGCCCTCTGAACTGTACTTGAAAGGCCAGATCGAACGAGGCGGCCGGCCGCTGCTCGAATGGTGAGGCAGCGTGTCGTCTTCGACGTAGCTAGCTAGCTAGGTTGGGCAAGCATGGGAGGGGACACGATGGAACCAACCATTGGTAGCGTACGTAGCCATTGCTTGGCGCCTTCGCTAGAGCTTCTTTCAGGTACAGTCCGGAGTGCTTTTAGTTTTTCCTGGGGTTCGTTGTGTGCTTCACCTGGCCAGCTAGCTAGCCTTCTTCTTCGAGGTCCAACTTCCAAACAGTGCTGCTGAAGTGCTGAGCCGGGTCGAAACCGCAATCATCTTCTTTTTCATCAGCTTTTGAATTTCCGGTGCAACGCAACAGAGGCCACCGTCTCTTCCCCCGCGGTCCAATCCTCTGGTTGTGGACGCTTTTGGCATGGAGCAAGCTGGATTCGGAGGGGGTCAGCATGGCCAAGGGGGTTTCATGGGTGGACATGGTGGAATTGGGTCTGGGCAACCGGTGAGCGGTGGTTTTGTTTCTGGGCAGCAAACACACTTCTACCAACCTTCTCCGGTACCTCCTTCAGGTAATTTTCAGGCGCATCCCGCTGTTGGTTTTGGAGCATCTCAGTTTGGTCAGATGAGCAATGATACTTTTGGTAGCTATCAGTATTCCGGAGCTAGCAACAATACTAATCAGCAAGGACAGGGGTATGCTTTCTCTGATTTCAATTCAACTCAATCTGGTGCTAGTAGTGGGCCTGCTAGTAGTGGGAGCAGATCACAGATGACATGTTATAAGTGTGAGAATCCTGGTCATGCTGTTAAGGATTGTCAGACTGTGTTGTTTTGTGTAAACTGCACCAAGGACTCACATCTCTCGCGCAAGTGCTCCTTTCTGTCACAACCTAAACCTGTTGCGAGTTTGGTTGGTAGTGCTGCTGATGGTTTGCAGATGTTCTCAGCGAGGAGTGGCAAGAAACCAGAGCCTGATAAAAACAAACAGGCTATAGCTATTGTTACAGTGAAGAATGCAAACCTAACTGCGTTACAGCTGGTGAATTCTTTTAGCATGATGTTCCAGTGGGGGTGGGAATGGCAGGCTAAGCCTTATCTCAGAGATAGATTTTTGGTCAAATTTCCTTCCGTACAAAAAATCGATGAGATGAAGTCTTACAATTTCTTTGGTCTGATTGGAACCAAGGCTGATATTAAAGTGGATAGATGGACTAACTCGTCAGCCGCAGCTTTCAAACTGTATGTTTGCTGGGTTAGAATAACAGGGGTTCCCGAGACACTGGAACACTATCAGGGTTTTTGTGAAGCCGGTTCTCTCATTGGTTCTGTTCTAGAATTGGATATGGAGCTCTATAGGCAATGCGGAGTTCTCAGGGCTAAGATTGGAGTTATGGATCCTAGGAAAATTCCTGCAAGTGCTCCTCTGAATGACAGTGGTTTTATTTTCAACATATACTTTGAGCTAGAAGATATAGTGGAGGAGGGAGGTCCTATGGAGGGTGGTATTCTGGTAGCTATCCTAGTGGGCCTGATTCATCTCATAACACTACAGAAAAAAGGCCAAGAGAGCAAAATAACAAAGAGGATGCAAGCTGCAACAAGTCGCCCAAACATGGTACTGGACCTGGAACGTCAGATAAAGGAAACTCTACAGATTCATCAGAGGTTGTGATTCTGAGTCAATATGAACTTGATAAGAACTTGGTTGCTGAAAATGAGGCGAGGCAAAAGTTACTTGACAAAAAGCGGGATGTTGAAAGAGTTCTCTCTGGTGTAGAGCAAGTTAATGTTGATTTTGCCAATAGCGCTGCTATGTTGGAGGATTTCACAGAAGTGCCTGACAGCCAAAAGGAAGAAGATTTTGATTGCACTCAAGACTCAGATGACTTTGCCAGAAGGCTTGGAATTAGCACTCAAACAATTAAAGAAATGAATGCTGATGTTGAGAGGGAGATAATTAAAGAGGAAAATGAGAAACTGCTATTGGCGCAAGATAAGGAAAACAGGAGCCCTTCTCTCGTTAGATCCACTCAGGCCAAGGCCACTCCTGAGAGAGATGGGAGTCAGAAGCATGTACCCTTGTCTGACAAAGTGGATGGCTGTTTGCAATACCCCTTGCATAATCTTTGTGAAGCCGAAGCAGTCAAAAAGCAGAAAATGAAGGAGGCTGAAGCAAGAGTTCAGAAAGCAAAAGACAAGGCGGCGCTGGATGAAGCTGCTAGAAGAAGGAGTGATAGGAATAAGAATAAAGATGAGGGGCAGACTATGGATAAGGATACTGAGATGGCCAAGAGGAAGAATCTGGAATCATTGCCAGGTACTAATACTCCTACTGTTTTAAATACAATGCCTAGTTTTATTTTGCATATCACACAATGTATTGGTGTAAGTTTGGGAAAAACTCCTGAGGAAATAGATGATACTATTTCTATGATCAAGAGTTTAGAGAAAACTAGAAGTGATTTATTCTTTGCTAATAAGAGAAAAGAAAATGATAGAAATATGAATTCAGAATCAAAACTAGAGAGTTTTGATCCAGATGATATTAAATGCTTATTATCTGACTCAGATTCTGATGCTGAGGAGGATGAGGAGCTTAGAGACGAATTAGTGTTGTTGTCTTCGTTATATAAATCAAGAAATAGACAGACTTACACTGGGAAATTCAGTGTTAAGCCTAAGGTTAGATGTAATACAACAAATGTTACATAATCAAAGGTTTTTTTTATGGCGGGTCTATTTTGGAATGCAAGAGGGCTGGGTGAACCTGAAAAGAGAAGATTTCTGAAGGAATCTATTTCGGAGCATAGTTTAGAGTTTATTTGTGTGCAAGAAACAAAAAAGAAGGACTTTGACGATTCGTGGCTGGCTGGAGTAAGTGGTAGATTTACTTATATTTGGTTATGGCAGCCCTCCGAAGGTGCTTCTGGGGGGCTACTTATGGGGGTTCGGGAGGATCTGTTTGAGGTAGATGTTTGTATTGCAGGTAGATTCATGACTAGAATGGTGATTATGGATAAAAGATCGGGATTCAAATGGAATCTAATCAATGTCTATGGTGCTGCTCATGTGAAAAATAAGGAGGAGTTCTTGGTGGATTTAGTTCAGGTTATGGGTTACAATAAATTGCCGTGTGTTTTGGGGGGTGATTTTAACCTAATTAGAAGGACTACCGAGAAGAACAAATTTAAAAAACTTCCTAAATGGTCTTTCTATTTTAATTCTGTTATTGAGCATTGGGGCTTAAAAGAGTTAGATTTAGCTGGGAGAAGCTTTACTTGGTCGAATAATCAAGCGGATCCTCTTTTTGCTAAGTTGGATAGAATTTTAGTTAGCACCCTTTGGGAGCAACAATTTCCTTTAGTTACTGTCAGCACCCTGGTAAGAGGGGTTTCTGACCATGCAGCGCTTCTTTTACATACAGGTGTTAAGCCTGTTGTTAGTCACAAGCCATTTAGATTTGAGTTGTGTTGGTTGTCTAGAGAAGAGCTTCCTGCTATTGTTAATAAAGTCTGGTGTCCCACTATGCGTAAAGGTAGCAGTCTTGATTGGTGGCAGAATTTCATGCGCAAATTAAGAAGAACTCTCAAAGGGTGGAACCTTAATGTGGAGGGTAGATATAGGAGAGAGAGATGATATTGCTAATAAACTTGATTTTTTGGATAAGAAGAGTGAGCTCTCTGGAGTTTCAGAAGCTGACTATGTTTTGAGAAATAAGTTGCAAGATGATTTAAATCAGATTCTCAGGGAAGAGGAGATTAAGTGGTACCAGAGATCTAAAGAAAAAGACATTAAGGAGGGTGATGGTATCACTAAATACTTCATGATTAAAGCTAGCGGTAGGAAGCGTAGGAGTAAAAATTTTAGATTCATCCAGGATGAGGGGATCATCCAAGGGGATGATCAGCTCCTTAAATATGCGACTGATTTCTATAAAGAGCTTTTTGGCCCTTTTAAATTACTTCCTGTATCCTTACACATCCCTTTAAATGATGTGCTTTCCGAGGAGGACAAAAACAAGCTGGTTGATAAATTTACTTTGGAAGAAATTAAGGTGGCAGTTTTTTCTATGAGGCATAATAGAGCAGCCGGACCCGATGGTATGCCTATTGAATTTTTCCAAACCTTTTGGCACCTCATTTGCAATGATTTGCTTAGTCTCTTTCAAGACTTCTATGATGATAGGATTGATATCTCTAGGCTAAACTATGGGGTGGTTACGCTGTTAGCTAAGGGTCAAGGGGCGGATAGGATTCAAATGTACAGGCCTATATGCATGCTCAATGTTCCGTTTAAATTGTTTACCAAAGTCTTGAATAATAGAGCCATGGTTACTGCTCATAAAACTGTTTCCAAGGTGCAATCTGCGTTTATCAAAGGGCGTTATATTTTAGATAATGTTGTTGTTCTCCATGAGACGCTTCACTCACTACATAAATCTAAATGCTCTGCTGTCATTTTCAAAGTTGATTTCGAGAAAGCTTACGATAAAATTAATTGGGACTTTATGCTTAGTACGTTGGAAATGAAGGGGTTCCCAGATCAATTTATTCGTTGGACGAAAGCGGTTATTCATAATGGTAAAGTAGCTATAACTTTAAACGACTTGATTGGCCCTTATTTTGTTACTAGAAAAGGATTGAGACAGGGTGACCCATTCTCCCCTTTGTTGTTTAATCTTGCTGCTAATGTTCTTGCTACCCTAGTTCAAAGGGCGCAAGAACAAGGGTTTATTAAAGGAGTCTTGCCTAGTTTATATGAGGGTGGTCTTACTGTTTTACAATACGCCGATGATACGATTTTATGTTTTGAAGATGACTTAGAAGGTGCTAGAAACCTTAAAGTCATTCTATGTGTGTTTGAGCATTTGACTGGTTTGAAAATCAATTTCTTAAAAAGTGAAATTCACTGTTTTGGTGACGCTTTGTTAAAACAAGAAGAATATGCTCAAATTTTCACTTGTGCGGTGGGGAGATTTCCTTTTACTTATCTAGGTCTTCCTCTACATTTTAAAAAGTTGCGTAATTCTGATTGGAAACCAGCAGAAGAGAAAATTGAGAAGAAGGCAGCTACCTGGAAAGGGGGTTTGCTTTCTATGGGGGATCGGATTACTCTCGCTGAAACCTGTTTGAGTAATATTCCTAGCCATTTGATTTCTTTTTTTAAACTACCTAAAGGTGTAGGTAAGAGAATGGACTTTGTTTGTGCACGTTTGGTTTGGCAAGAGAAGGAGGGGTGAGAAAGTATCATTTAGTCAAGTGGTTGGATGTTTGCCAACCTAGGGATCAAGGGGGTTTGGGGATTACCAATCTGGAGATTAAAAACATCAGCCTCTTGTGTAAGTGGTTATGGAGATTAGAGAATAAGGAAGGGGATTGGCAGAATATGATTAGAGCCAAATATTTGAGAAGGAAATCTTTGGCTCAATGTGAATCATCTTTGGGCAATTCGCATTTCTGGAATGGTTTATTGAATGTAATGGATATTTTCTATTCTTGATGTCAAAGGGTGGTGGGTAATGGATGTAAGACAAGATTTTGGGAGGACACGTGGCTGGGGAAAAAGCCACTTTGTCAACTTTCCCCCCGCTTGTATAACTTAACTTTCCGTCAGCATGTTACTATTGCTAAGGTCTTCAACCAGGATTTTAATTGTATTAGATTCAGGAGATGTCTTTATGGAGAAACTCTTGCTATGTGGAATGAATTACTCGATATGTGTAGTCAGGTTGTTCTGTCGGAGGAGCCTGACAAAGTTAAGTGGCTTTTAACTAAATCTGGATCCGTCTCGGTTAAGTCGCTTTATCATTACCTTATTGCTAGAGTTGTTGCTTTTCCTTTTAAGCTTCTTTGGAGGCTGAGAATGCCTCTAAAGGTAAAAGCATTTATATGGTTAGTGATCAAAGGGAGGATCCTAACGAAGGATAATTTATCGAGAGGGTGGAAAGGATAAAAAATTTGCGAGTTTTGTGGTGCCGCTGAGAGCATTGATCATCTTTTCTTTTCATGCTCTTTTGCTAGATTTCTATGGAATGTGATTTGTGGTTCGTTGGGTAACCCAAAATTACCTTTGTCTTTCTTTGATTTGTGTCAAAACTGGATACCATCCTACTCTGGTAAGGATAGGGCTGTTGTTTCTATTGGTGCTGCTGCTTTGATCTGGACAATTTGGAAGACAAGGAACAAATCCTGTTTTCAACGTGTCTTCATTTCGAGTCCTATCAATGTAATATTTACCCTGTGTTCTTTGTTGGATTCATGGGTGATTCTGCAGAAAAAAGGAGCGCAAAAAATGCTTAAGGAGGTTTCCAAGAGGCTAGCTCAAGTAGCAAATGAAGTTTACAGAACAACACATGGGTGGAATCCTTCTGTTCAAAGAATATGCTCCGTTTCTACTTGAGTAGTTGTCGCATTCACAATTCGTCCAGACTATAGTCTTGTCTTTTGATTTGATGGATGTGCAATATGTATAGATGGTTGAATCTGTCCGGTCTACTGTAGTTGGTTGTTTTGCATCCTATAGATGTGGTTATATGTCTAGGATGTAGGTTGTTGCTCCGTTGACGCGGTGATGCGTCAGGTCTGAGAAATGTAGCGTTGTGGTGTTGCTTTTTTGATGTATCCATACTCTTATTTTCGTAATGAAAATGGGGGCCATGCCCCTTTTATCTAAAAAAAAAGAATTTCCGGTGCAGCGTCCGAGGTAACCAATTCAATCCGGCTGGTTATATTTATCGGCTAGACAGATTGATGATTGATTAAAGCAACTAGTATAGTAGATCCCGCAAAAAATTGTCCCGCAAACACAGTATACAGTTCGTCCTAACATGAATTTGTTCCGCCCGATACCGCGAGGTATCGTAAATTCATTTTAGCGGAATAGGCAAAATCATGATTTTAAACAATATAAGCTTAATAGAACAGAACATATTAATGTTTTAGCATCGCACAACGCAATAATCCCCTCATTTACAACAAATATTTAAATCCAAATAATTATTACAATAACAAATGATTAGGAATTAAAAGAATTATTCAAGTCACTCAAGAATACATATAAGATTGAACGAATAAAATGGGAGTCTATCTCTCATACAGTTGCTACTGGTGCTCACTGAGATCATCGCGGAGCTAGTGACCTAGTGTGTGTGGCATTGTCCTAATTCTTCCTATAGGTCTCAAGAAATGCAGTGATCTCATCTGGATCCCTGGCGGGCTTGACACGGCTACTAATATTGTCAAGTATAACTTTTAAGTTTAAATACCTCTCATCTTCGATGATCATGTTGTGTAGAATTACATATGCAGTCATGATATTTGAGAGGGATTTCTTATCCTAGTAGCGAGTAGGACCTCGAACAATGACAAACCGAGCTTGCAACGCACCAAATGCCCTCTCAATATCCTTTCGGCATGCTTCTTGAGCTTGGGCAACAATAATTTGTTTCTTGGTTTTTGGCTTACTGATGGTCTTCACAAATGTTGCCCATGAAGGATATATATCATCGGCAAGATAATACCCCATGGTATAATCATGTCCATTCACGATGTAGTTGCAAGCCGGACTTTTCCACTAGTTAGTTGTGCAAAAAGATGTGATCTATGCAATACATTGATATCATCACACTAGTGCAGAATCGGCCTATAGTGCCAGTTCGTAAGGGCCTTTAGTGCCGGTTCTCCAACCGGCACTAAAGGGTGGGGACTAAAGCCCTCCCCCCCCCCTTTAATGCCGGTTCAACACGGCCCGGCACTAAAGGCCCACCACGTGGCACCTGCCGGTGCCGTGGGCTAGGGGACGTTTAGTTAAAAGTATTTAATTCTTTTGATTTTGGTTTATTTTTCCTTTTAATCCTTCAGGGGTTTATGAATTAATTATGGTTTATTTTTCCTTTTAATTTTGTGTTTTCCATTTAATTATTTTTCATTTCAAACATATATTACGCTACTACATACTGTACACGTTGTGCATATATATATAGATAGAATTTCTCGTAGAACCGATCATATATATATATATATATATATATATATATATATATATATATATATATATATATATATATATATATATATATATATCATCGAATTTCTCGTACGACGACCATTCACACATACATATATATATACAATTTGGTATATACAATTTCTCCTACAATTTGCGGATCATTACATATATGCAGGGCATTACTTCTTCTTGATCTTGTAATGGTATTCTCCTTTGGGATCTATGACCTGGTCGACCAGAAATCCAGCTATTTCCTCTTGAATTGCTCGTACGCGAGCCGTTGGTAGGAGCTGGCCCCGCATCTCGTTCAGCTATAATCAGGAGATCAAGATGAATATATTAGTTGTGTGTATATATATTAGCTAGATCATGATAAAAAAATTATGGATAGTGTTCTGGCAAACGTCGTACCCAAAGATTTCTTTCATTTCTGCTCCTTTCAGACGTGATCATGCGAATGTTCTCGCAAACGTAGTATGCTCATAAAGCATTCCCCTGCTCCTGCTTCATGCACTTTACGAGAATAAAATTCAATCAGGTAATAATTAATCAAGCATGATAATAGTATTGAAACTAGAATTAAAGAGATGCACGGACGTAGCTAGGTAGTACTACTTAATTACCTTGGGTCGTACCCATGTCAGCTTTTGTTCCCAGTCGCCTGGAACCTGTTTGACGAACTTGGCCCAAGCCCTGCCCGCCGGCAAAGAAAATGAATAAAGGAGTTATTAACTAGTTGATATCAGGAAATGAAGTAAAGAGGCCGACATAGTACGATAATGATTGAAATTACCTGTCGACCATCCCCCTCACGGTTGCGTATTCGGATGGATTCTTATATAGTGAGTCCAGTACTTCAACTTTTGGCTTGTCAACTTCAATGATTAACAAGATCCAGTGGTAACTGTATGCGCACACGTTTTGTATAAATAAGTGGGCACGTGCATAACTCATCAACTACACTTATTAACATCTAGTAATTAAGAAAAAAATAGAATTTGTAGTACAAGATATAGTAACACTCACCCGAAGTTGTAAGGAAGTAGTATTTCTGGTTGGGTGTTTAGTTGCTTCAAAAACTCTAGCAGGGATTTCTCTGTGTCTTTTCTCGAATATTGATCTTCCCATATCGCCTGATTAACCGTATTTGGGTCAATGAACCCAATGCCATAGCGTCCAGCTTTTTTCATTTCATACATCTTCATTCTGCATAATACCACAGAAAAGAATATAGTGAGGATAATTACAGGTAATGAACGAGAGCACAGCTAGCTAGTTAGAGACTTAAATTACAGAAAGAAATCACTTACAGACAATAGCATCTGACGATAGATTTGTCGAGTGTGTCTTGATTGAATAACTGTAACAACTCTGAATAATGAATCCACACATCTTTTTTATGGAAGTAATGCCTTTTCTTGACTTTCACCATGAGGGACTCTTCATTGGTATTTGCTGTTTTTTGCATGTACCATGTATGCAAATCGTACATTCTCGTTGGTAGAAGCTTGACTTCGTCAGGCTTGACCAAAGGTTTGCCGCGGACATATTGCCATTTTACTTCCTCCTCTGTAATCCCGGGGATTCCCTCAAGGCCTAGGAGTTGTTCCATAGTGACACCGGCCTCTTTAGCCTGCCTTCTAAGATCGTCGGTTATTACCAACCGATCGGCGGTACTCACAGTTGTTTGTACAATGAGCGGGGGGATCGATTGCACTGCCTGTTCTCCCAGCTGGGGAACAGTTTTCCCGCTTTTTTTGCCAACTGCTTGGCTCGAGCTCGAGCTCGACTCCTTTTGCCCTGCCAAATATAACTTCTTGATAGACCGCACATAGTCGGAGTCCTTCTGATTGTCAGCCGGTGCAGCCATATCAATAAAGTGTTGTGAGACATGCTCAGGTACTTTCTCCTTTGGCGGCGCGGGCGGTTTCGGTGCAAAATGGGCCTTCAATTGGGCATCACATGCGTCGTCGAGTTCCTCCTGAGTCAGGTGGTAAGACAACTTCGGAAGAGGCTTGAGATCTGGACCATATTTGAATTTCTTGCCTGTTGTACTGCTAGCCGTCGTAGCTGCGGCCTCTCTCTTCCTCTGTTGCTTAGGCTGACGCCATGCCGGACTTGGAGGAAGAGTCGGCTGATGCGATGCCGGCGGACTTGGAGGAGGAGGAGTTGGCTGACGCCGTGCCGGACTTGGAGGAGGAGTCGGCTGATGCGGTGCTGGACTTGGAGGAGGAGGAGTCGACTGACGCGGCGGCGGACTTGGAGGAGGAGTCGGTGGCCTTGGGAAGACGATGCAATCCTTTTTGCATAGAATGATACGATGTATGGCCTCTCCCAGTGTTCTCTCCTCGTCACCTCCAAGAATGTCAAGTTGTAGCTCATTATATCCTGACATCACTTCACCAACCCCGACATGAGCATAGCCTGCTGGAATGGGATTGCAATGGAAGGTTGCTTCAGGGGGATTTGCTAAAGCATAGCCATCCGCCACCTTCATGGATAAGTTCTTCACTTTCATGTGTAGCTCACAGTTAGTCCTGTCTTTGATATCATCCACAGGGTAGCTAGCTAGTAGTGCATTATCGATATCGGCGTGGGCGGAACCCATGCTGCTTCTCGGCATAGATGGGACGGTGCTATCCAATGCTGGATCGACCTGCTCATGCTACCGCTGAGACGCCCTTTCCTGGCTGAGTGAGTCGATCTGCTCCTGCTGCCGCCTGACAAATCGTTCCAACTCCAGGTGCTTTGATTCTAGACCTTCAAGGCGGAGTGCTTCCTCCTTCTTCTTCTTCTCCTCCTGCATCTTCTTTCTCGCACGGCTTCTATAGTCGTCGTTCCAATCCGCAAACCCCTCAAACCACGGAACAACGCCTTTGCCTCGTGTTCTTCCCGGGTGTTCACGATTCTTCAGGGCGCGCGTAAGCTCGTCGTTCTCTCTATTGGGCGTGAACACCCCCGTTCGAGCTTCTTCTATTGCAATAAGTATTTCGTCTGTCACTTCTTTAAGACTTGCCTTCACCATAACTAGCCCTGTCTCTGGGTCCAACTTCCACCTATGCGCATAAAACCATGTCCTGCACCTGGGGGGCCATGTCAATGTAACTGGACTGACCCCTGCACTAATCATCTCTTGCTCAGATTTATCCCACTTAGGCAGGGCCACCTGGTAGCCACCTGGCCCCATATGATGGTGCCACTTCTTTTTCGCAGCATTAATCTTGTTTTTTCTCGACCGTTCCTGAGCTTCTTCCGATTCCTTGAACTTCACGAAAGCGTCCCAGTGATCTTTTGCCTTCACCAGTGCTCCCGTGAATTCTGGAGTCTTCTTTCCGGATTCGACGTACTTAGTCCATGAATTTTTCTTGAAGGTGTTGAATGCGATCGCCATCTTTTTAAGAGCATAGTTTCTGACTTTCTTCAGATCTGCATCTGTCAAATTATCTGGTAGGGTGAAATGTTCCATGAGCGTAGTCCAAAGTACATCTTTTGCTCTTTCGTCGATAAAAGTAACTCCTGCTCGATCTCCCTTTGCTGGCGTTTTCCATTCTTGAACGGAGATCGGGATTTGGTCCCTGACAATAACTCCGCATTGATTCTTGAACTTGGTCGCATTTTTCCTAGGTTCAAGCGGTTCGCCAGTTGATGTTTTGATGGAATCGATGTTGAACTTTACGCCTTTGTCCAACTTTTTGGCCGGGCCTCGAACTACCCTGTGGCTTGTAGAAGATTTGCTCGATCCGGAGGCCTAAAAGAAGAAAGATCGATTCATTAATGCATACAAATCAATTAAGGCATGTAATGATCACCGGATGGCTTATATATTAAATATACCTCGCCGGTCTTTGTTATTTGAAGAACATTTTCTTCGTCAACATCGTTGTCGTCGCCTTCATCTATTCGTTCGTCTTCATCAAATATCATACAACCCTCACCGGAATTTTTCAGATATTGCGAGCCGTCATCATCTTCAGGTTCATGCTCTGGGCTCTTGGAGCGTATGATGTCGAACAGAGCCTCTTCTCCTTCTCTGCCGGTATTGTCCATAGCTTTTATTTAACTAATCCAGAAGAAAGATAAAACAATTTAGTATTCAAATTAGAATGCATGCAATCAATAAGGAAAAACTGAATCATAGTACATAATATGCATCTCGAATAATTCATATAATATGCATCATCGAATATAATCTCGAATAAATCGTCTCGAATATTATCGAATATAATCTCGAATACATCTCGAGTATTATCACTAGCTAATACAGATCGAATATTATCGAAGAATCTAGTTCACTCGCGGTTCCTGAGGCGCGGGCGGTGGACACCCAAAGAGAAGGAACTATGACAGGATCATAGCTCGGGTGAGATCCCTGAAGAACCTGCCAGGTATTGGAGAACCCGACGTCCAACGCATCCATGTAGCGACGGACGTGCTCGTCCTCCTCCCTGACACGGCGACGTACGAGTGAATAACTTTACTTTAAAAATAGATTTTTCAGTGATTATTTTTTCTTCTGTTTAATTTTATTGTGTTTTATCATTATATTCAATTTGGTAATACTTAGGTTATTTAAAAACATGAAATGACTTTGTAACAGACGAGTTTTCGTCTGAAACCCTGATACTTCAAAAAAGTTTGTCCATTTTGTACACGAAGTGCATCCAGCTTTTGCCGTAACCCTCTCAACTTTTTAGCACATGCTATGTGGGTGAAATGATGATACCATGCCAACTTTCAACCTTTTCAGAGTTCATTTGTAGTGCTTTTCAATTTCAGGGTCATTTAGCTCAAAAAAATCAGTAAATGCATGAAAAATAGCAAATCAAGTCAGAAATGGTTGAAAATTGATGGCGTGGCTTCGAATGGTTCATATTGAACGCACAAAAAGTCTGGAGTTGAAATAAGTTTAAAAAAATGAAATGCCTTTGTAACAGACGAGTTTTGGTCTGAAAGCCTGATACTTCGAAAGAGATTGTCCATTTTGTACACGAAGTGCATCCAGTTTTTGTCGTAACCCTCTCAACTTTTTTGCACATGCTATGTGGGTGAAATGATGATACCATGCCAACTTTCAACCTTTTCAGAGTTCATTTGTAGTGCTTATCAATTTCAAGGTCATTTAGCTCAAAAAAATCAGTAAATGCATGAAAAATAGCAAATGAAGTCAGAAATGGTTGAAAATTGATGGCGTGGCTTCGAATGGTGCATACTGAACGCACAAAAAGTCTGGAGTTGAAATAAGTTTAAAAAATGAAATGCCTTTGTAACAGACGAGTTTTCGTCTGAAATCCTGATACTTCGAAAGAGATTGTCCATTTTGTACACGAAGTGCATCCAGTTTTTGCCGTAACCCTCTCAACTTTTTAGCACATGCTATGTGGGCGAAGGTCGTACCAATCAGGAAGAAGCACACGGATCGTGTGTTTCTTTCAAGCGCTTGTGAGCTGTTGGATCGGCACTATAACGACTAGTCCCGGTTCGTGCTAGCAACCGGGACTAAAGAGGCACACGACCCTATATATAGCCCACCTCTCGGACATGTTCGACACTTAGTGTGTGTACTCATTCGGATTCAAATCATTCGGATTCCCTACATACGGTCCAACGATGCATTTCATATTTCCACCGTTAGGCTGTATGCAGGGGAAACCGTGTGTTTTGTTGATCTATCTAGAAATCCTTTCGTTCATCGACCGAATACAAATCATTCGGATTCCCTGCGTACGGTCCTACGGTGCATTTCATATGCGGGCACTCACGAGCCACCGTCGGGCTGTATGCAGGGGAAACCGTGTGTTTTGTTGATCTATCTAGAAATCCTTTAGTTCATCGACCGAATACAAATCATTCGGATTCCCTGCATACGGTCCGACGGTGCATTTCATATGCGGGCACTCACGAGCCACCGTCGGGCTGTATGCAGGGGAAACCGTGTGTTTTGTTGATCTATCTAGAAATCCTTTCATTTTCCGACGGTATATTTCATTTTTCCAACTCCATTTTTACAAAGACACTTAGAAAGAAACAAAAGACAAATAGAAAGGATGATGCTCAATTGGCGGTGAAGCCGGTCACATCCCAGAGTGGGATCTTTGGGTATAAAACTTTTTCTTCGCGTGTGTCCCTTTGCGTCGTAACCATGGACAATCTTCATCGTTTAACTTGATGCTCGGGTCAACATTCACTCTGAAGGGAGCAATTTCATGAAACTTTTCATAATCTTCTGACATGTCTGTCTTGTCCTCCACTCCCACGATGTTTCTTTTCCCAGAAAGAACTATGTGGCGCTCTGGCTCATCGTATGATGTATTCCCTTCCTTATCTTTTCTTTTTCTCGGCTTGGTAGACATGTCCTTCACATAGAAAACCTGTGCCACATCTTTGGCTAGGACGAATGGTTCGTCTGCGTACCCAAGATTGTTGAGATCCACTGTTGTCATTCCGTACTGCGGGTCTTCCTTCACCCCGCCTCCTGTCAGATTGACCCATTTGCACCGAAACAAAGGGACCTTCAAACCAAGTGCATAGTCAAGTTCCCATATCTCCTCTATGTAACCATAATATGTGTCCTTTGGCCCATTGATGTTTGCTGCATCAAAGCGGACACCACTGTTTTGGTTGGTGCTCTTTTTATCTTGGGCGATCGTGTAAAATGTATTCCCATTTATCTCGTACCCTTTGAAAGTCAATATAGTCGAAGATGGTAACTTGGACAGCAAGTACAGGTCATCTTCAACAGTGTCGTCATGCATGAGACGTGTCTGTAACCAACCGGCGAAAGTCACCGTTTGTTCATGTATAATCCAGTCGTCAGACTGCTCTGGGTGTTTGGAGCGTAGAATATTCTTGTGTTGCTCGATATACAGAGCCACCAAGGTGGAACTTTGTAGAACTGTGTAGTGTGCTTGCGCCAAAGACTGCCCGTCCCGGCATATTAGTGAATTCTTTCCTAGCGTGCCTTTTCCACCCAGTCTGCCCTCATGCCGCGATTCAGGAACACCAATCGGCTTAATGTCAGGAATAAAGTCAACACAAAACTCAATGACCTCCTCTGTTTCATGGTCCTTGGAGATGCTTCCTTCTGGCCTAGCACGATTATGAACATATTTCTTTAAGACTCCCATGAACCTCTCAAAGGGGAACATATTGTGTAGAAATACAGGACCCAAAATGGCAATCTCCTCGACTAGGTGAACTAGGACGTGCGTCATGATATTGAAGAAGGATGGTGGGAACACCAACTCGAAACTGACAAGACATTGCACTAAATCATTCTCTAACCTTGGTAGGATTTCTGGATCGATTACCTTCTGAGAGATTGCATTCAGGAATGCACATAGCTTCACAATGGCTAATCGAACGTTTTCCGGTAGAAGCCCCCTCAATGCAACCGGAAGCAGTTGCGTCATAATCACGTGGCAGTCATGAGACTTTAGGTTCTGGAACTTTTTCTCTGCCATATTTATTATTCCCTTTATATTCGACGAGAAGCCAGACGGGACCTTCATACTGAGCAGGCATTCGAAGAAGATTTCCTTCTCTTCTTTGGTAAGAGCGTAGCTGGCATGACCCTGAAACTGCTTTGGATCCATGCCGTCTTCTCCGTGCATACGTTGCTGGTCCTCCCGTGCCTCCGGTGTATCTTTTGTCTTCCCATACATGCCCAAGAAGCCTAGCAGGTTCACGCAAAGATTCTTCGTCACGTGCATCACGTCGATTGCAGAGCGGACCTCGAGGTCTTTCCAATAGGGTAGGTCCCAAAATATAGATTTCTTCTTCCACATGGGTGCCCGATTGTCAGCATCATTCGGAACAGATTGTGCACCAGGACCCTTTCCAAAGATTACTTTTAAATCCTTGACCACATCAAGTATATCATCACCAGTACGGTGGTGAGGCTTGTTCCGGTGATCTGCCTCACATTTGAAATGCTTGCCTTTCTATCTTACGGGATGCCTGCTCTGAAGAAATCGACGATGCCCCAGGTACACATTCTTCTTACATTTATCCAAATATATACTGTCGGTATCATCTAAACAGTACGTGCATGCGTGGTATCCCTTGTTTGTCTGTCCTGAAAGGTTACTGAGAGCAGGCCAATCATTGATGGTTACAAACAGCAACGCATGTAGGTCAAATTCCTCCTGTTCTTTCGCATCCCACGCACGTACACCTTTTCCATTCCACAGCTGTAAAAGTTCTTCAACTAATGGCCTTAGGTACACATCAATGTCGTTGCCGGGTTGCTTGGGGCCTTGGATGAGCACTGGCATCATAATGAACTTCCGCTTCATGCACAACCAAGGAGGAAGGTTATAGATACATAGAGTCACAGGCCATGTGCTATGATTGCTGTTCTGCTCCCCAAAAGGATTAATGCCATCTGCACTTAAACCAAACCATACGTTCCTTGTGTCCTTTGCAAAGTCCTTCCACTTTCTCTCGATTTTTCTCCATTGCGATCCGTCAGCGGGTACTCTCAACTTCCCGTCTTTCTTACGATCTTCGTTGTGCCATCGCATCAACTTGGCATGCTCTTTGTTTTGGAACAAACGTTTCAACCGTGGTATTATAGGAGCATACCACATCACCTTGGCAGGAATCTTCTTCCTGGGGCGCTCGCCCTCAACATCACCAGGGTCATCGTGGCCGATCTTATAGCGCAATGCACAGCATACCGGGCATGCATTCAAATCCTCGTACTCACCGCGGTAGAGGATGCAGTCATTAGGGCATGCATGTATCTTCTGCACCTCTAATCTAGAGGGCAGACGGCCTTCTTTGCTTCGTACGTACTGTCGGGCAATTCGTTGTCCTTTGGTAGCTTATTCTTCATTATTTTCAGCAACTTTTCAAATGCCTTGTCAGGTACACCATTCTCTGCCTTCCATTGCAGCAATTCCAGTGTGGTACCCAGCTTTTTCTTGTCATCTTCGCAATTTGGGTACAACAATTTCTCGTGATCCTCTAACATGCGCTGCAACTTCAGCTTCTCCTTTTCACTTGCGCAGTTTCTCTTTGCATCGGTAATGGCCCGACCAAGATCATCGGCGGGCTCATCTGATGCCTCTTCTTCAGCTCCTTCCCGCATTGCCGGCTCAGCTTCTTCCCCCATTGTTGTACCATCGTATTCATGGAACCCATGGCCAGGATAGCTGTCGTCATCCTCTTCTTCTTCATTCTCTTCCATTAGGACCCCTCTTTCTCCGTGCTTGGTCTAACAGTTATAGCCGGACATGAAACCGGACTCAAATAGGTGGACGTGAATGGTTCTTGAGTTAGAGTAATTTCGATCATTCTTACAGCCAGCACATGGACAATGCATAAAACCATCCGCCCGCTTGTTTGCCTCAGCCGCAACCAGAAAAGTATGCACGCCACTAATGAACTGGGAAGAGCATCGGTCATCGTACATCCATTGCCGGCTCATCTTCATTACACAACACCGAAAAGACCAAATTAATACAAGTTCATACATAAAGTTCATACACACTTGTTCTCATTAAACAACATACAAACTCTCTAGCTAAAGCATTTAAATGCAACAACAAATGCGATCAAGATCGCAACTAAGGTAACAATTGATCCAACAGCATAGTGATACCAAGCCTCACTATCAATGGCATATTTTTTAAATTTTCTAATCTTCAAGCGCATTGCATCCATCTTGATCTTGTGATCATCGACGACATCGGCAACATACAACTCCAGTTTCATCTTCTCTTCTTCAACTCTTTTCAATTTTTCTTACAAATACTTGTTTTCTTTTTCAACTAAATTTAACTTCTTGACAAGAATATCTATGTCGGTTGCAATTTCCGGTTCACATACCTTCTAGATAAAAATATCTATGTCAACTTGATGGGCATAATTGTCATAAACACGAAATGCAACAAACAATTATAAAAGAGAGTATATACCACATCCGAATCATAAACCGGACGAGGGCCGATGGGGACGGATATCAAAACCATGCCACTATGTAAAACAAACAACCATATAGGTAAGAAAACTATACAAGTAACTATCTAAATCTTACAAACATGATTTTTTTTTATAAAAAGGATAAGAACAAGAGGCTCACCAAGGTGGTGCCGGCGACGGGACGGTGCGGGCGATCGACGGTGGTTAGGACGGGGACGGGAAGGCACTAAGTAAACCACACCTACACATGCAAAGTAAGAAGTTAATTTGAAATCAAATTGCATATAAATCAAATAAACTACCACATATAAATACTCCCAAACTAAAACCCACAAATCACTATACTTATAGAGCATTGCAAGAGCTAATCTAGCAATGAGAGATGAAAGGACAAAGTTGCTAACCTTTGTGAACACTTGGATGGATGGGGTGCCTCCAAATCTTGACAAATTTTGGCAAAAATGGAGGATGAGCTCGAGGAAGAGGGGAAGAACAGAGAGGAGAGGAAAGGGGAAGAAGAGAGAGCTCAGGGTAGGGTTTATATAGGGGCATCTTTAGTCCCGGTTCGTGACACAAACCGGGACTAAAGGTGAGCCTATAGTCCCGGTTCGTGGCACGAACCGGGACTAAAGGTTATCGTGGGGCCCCAGGCTGACGCCAGCCTGCCACAACCCCTTTAGTCCCGGTTCGTGGCACGAACCGGGACTAAAGGTCCGGAACGAACCGGCACTAATGATGCCCGTCACGAACCGCGACTAATGGTCACATTAGTGCCGGTTCAAAACCAGACCGGGACTAATGATGTGGACAAAAGGTCTGTTTTCTACTAGTGTCAAGAGACCCCGACGATCCAAAGAAGCAATGCCAAATCCACAAGTCATGCGAAGCCACCACTTCAAGCACAATAGTGGGTTTATGTTTATGGCCTGTGTATTGCTCGGACCAAGATTTAGGGCAGTCCACACTCCCAAGCATGGTCAGCCATCCTCTTCCTTCATTTACCGTCATCAACTTCTTTAAGTTCTTCTCATTGGGAGCTCAGAGTTACTCGGGACCAACAACCCAGATCAATGTCTTGGCAAACACCTGCACGCATTTGAGCGCGGTATATACTCCAATGTGAAGATATTCATCGGTGTAGTCGGCCGGAAAGCCATAAGCTATCACTCTCGTTTCCGCCAATATTTTTGGATGTGCACTAAATCCAAGAAAATCGACAGCATTCCTTCGGTGAGTAAAAAATAATAATTTTGCTCTCAAACTTCAACAATTTAAACAAAAAAGAGATCTACGCATTCGAAAACGCAATGGAAGAGGTGAGCCGGATAGGTCGGTACCTCGACAAAGTAGTCATTCATGAGCATTTTTATGGCTGAGAGCATGCTTGCGTGAAATGCAAAGACAACCAACCGTCGATCCTAGGCGCTCTTTCTTCTTGCCGGCTTCAAATTGTTCGACAAGATGTAACTAGATGAGGTGATCGACATCATCGTCAATGATACAATGGTCACTGATACAATGTAGACAAAGAAAAAACATGCAGATGTTGGTTTTTTGCCTGTTTTTGCTCAGCTAGGCTAAGATGAGACAAGTATGCAATGCGGGCGCTTTAAGAGATGACAACCAAATACGTCCATCGTTCCTCACCAGAAGCAGCAAAAACGAAGAGGGAGGAAAGATTGCATAAACTTTGGCATGTACTCGATGAGTTCGAGTTCATGTTTCATGGTTTTTACATCATTTCTTGGGGCTCCCTACCCTCTATATATTCCGTTCCCTTGCACTTTTAGGTCCAACTTACAAACAGTGCTTCAGTCAATACAAGAATCATAAGGGCTGGGCAATCAAGGGCAGCCAGTCACCCATACGAAGATCTTGAGATGCAGCTTTCGAGCTTCACTCCTGTTCTCTTTATCAAATAATGAATTACTCATAGTAAGCTGTTGTTGGTGCATAATTTGCCTCGTGAAAGTTACTAGTTGATAGAGACGACAGCGTTTGCATGCGTGCATGTAAAGAAGAATCAGGCCGTTTGGTTTCAGAGTACATCGTTCACCTATTTCTTCCATCGGCCTCGTGAATATTCGAAGACAACATGACGAGACTGGCTCTTTTGGACAGATGCTGGCTGTGCCGTCCTTGTCGCCGTCGGTACGAACGACGGGTACAGAGATTTGATTGGCGACACTAGCACGTACCACAACCTACCGCTCTGTCGCGTAGAAGCCATGACCAAATGCACGACCAAGGCACGCACGTACTGGATCGTTTCATCTGTGAACCGAGGGACACACGCGTGCATGGCCATGAGAGCAGCGAAGAAATGCGCGCGAGGCAAATCGTTGGGTGTAGCCCGTGGATTATAATGACAAGTTGACAACAGACGTCTGGCCCAGCACTCACACACACACACACACACAGAGACAGAGACAACATCGTAAGCCATTGGTCGGCGAAGATCACTTTGTTATTTGTCAAGAAAAGCGTATGTCCAGTGGGCCCCGCTGAAACAATAGATCTCGTAAACCAGTGAGAAAATGTTGCTTAATTAGTCAATGAACTATTAGTTCGAACGCTTTGACACGGCGTGCATGCATGCATGTGGGGGGTTGTGGTGTAAACGTATACCTCATCAAAGGCTGAAATAAGATAGACGAGTCGCTTGAGGAAATCATGAGGGAGAGTTGCTCACCCAGCTGCAGGGTTGTCTCCGGAGGCAAAAAGGAGAACAGCGACCGGAGGTAGGTGGTAGCCTGGTGGGCAATGGGCTCACGGAGGCATTTGATGTTGGGACATACCCCGAACCAGCTCTCTCTCTCTCACTCGCACGAACGAAGGTGGAAGAAGGAGCACACATATTTTTCCGGCGCACATACGCCTCCGCCGCACGAACGGCGTTTTCTTTTCTTTCCGAGCACGAACTCGACTCGGTGGCACATACCACCATGATGCGGCAACTCACCGGCACTACCCAGAGGAGCTCTCTCTCCCATCGACCGGACGCACATCACGGTCCCAACGAAGACTACGCTCATTTTCTGGCTCCTAGGCTCGGCTTATCCCGACGCGGTTCAGTACATGGAGGGAAGGGGTTTTATACCCCACTCACACACACGCTAGCACACGCACGCACGCAACACCGGACCACCACACCGGCCACTAGCCATGCATCATGCATGCACGCAGGACCCGGCCGTCCATGTAGCTAGCTAACAAACCACCGCGCGCACGACCCATCTAACTAGCTAGCTCGACTGACTACATGCATGACGCATACGATCTGGCCGGCCAGCCAACTAACTCACGCATATCAAGATTAGGACTAACATTTGAAACGGCGAGGAAATGGTGGCCTTCGGCCTTCAGGTGCGTGCGTGGTACATCTAGTCAAGTGAGAAAATTAATTAGAAGGTCGACCAGGCGTCCATGTTTTTTTTTTAGAAAATTAGCAGGAGAGCTGCTAAGATTCCACTACGAAGAAGTATGCCGACGGCAAAAACTGCTCGGTTTATTAGAGAAAAATGGGACGAAAACCCGAGCAAATCACCTACACCTAGCTAAACAAGGTCACTAGCACCACGAGACATACAAAATGCCGGAGAAACAAACATGACCTAGCAGAGCACATCACAGCCTAAAGCGGTGTCATCGTACATCATCCAGGCGTCCAAGTTGCATTCATTACTCCAGGCTCCGGCTGACAGCCGACGTTTTTACAGTTAGGTTCGATCGTCAGACACCAGTTGGTTCATGCCAGAGGTCGTCAGGGTGCATGGGTATCGAGGCCGTGGCCGGAGGGGACGGTGACGGTGGAGAGAGAGAAAGTTAGGTTCGATCGTCAGACACCAGTTGAGAAGAACGGAAGAAGTACTACTATGCACTCACACTCGGTAGCTGTACATTCTCGGCGAACGAAACAGCGACTTATGGCGAGTGACAGAGGATCAACCGTTTGGGTTAGGGGAGCGCTTGCATATTTGTCAGTAGCTCTCACTGTCGCGTACGAGCCATGGCCAAATGCACGACCAGGGCACGGGGGTACCATGGGAAAATGTCCGATGGATCACGCAACAGTGGCGGGAAGAGGACGCACGCCAGCATGCATGAGCACAAGACATTCGACATTCAACAGTTCAGGCGTGTTTGATAGCCTTTTCGAGCCTAACTAAAATACTGACAGAAAAACTAATATTTGCATCTAGTTAGTTGCCTACGTACCCTCTAGGCTGCATGGGGTATAACAAATGGTATGGTGTTTGGCTGGCCGCTTGTGTGCGTGCAAATGGTGTTTGGTTGCCTGCAACGCCTGTTGTCTGGCAAACTCTTCGACGCGATGGTGAGGTTATCAACACATAGTGTCGTCAAGAATAACACACACAACAAAAGATAGTAGCAAACAGTTGTAAATATTGTGCCACACTTATACATATCAGTTCTAAAGCAAAGCAATTCGATATGAAACTAAACCAGCTGGAGCATAGGAAGAGTTGTCCCAGACGTTCACGGCGAAGGCGTCGTCGTGCCTCCCGTACTTGGTCACCACTTCAATGCCCTCGACGTTCACGGCGAAGACGTCGTCGTGCCTCCCGTACTTGGTCACCACTTCAATGCCCTCGACGTTAAAGACGATGATCTTCAGTGTGTCGGGAGTCAACAACTTGAAGGTCACCATGTAATCGATCTTGATCTAATGGACGGCGGCGAAGGTGCCCCAACCCTGATCGAGGGTGAACATGTCGTTCATCAGCCGGACAGTGACCCTGCATGAGCAGCCGGTGTTCGTCTTGAGTTTGAACTTCTGTGACAGGGACGGGAAGTGCTTCGTGAAGTCGAGGGGCATTGGTATGGACTCGAGCTGCGGGGCCATGATCACCTTGTAGAAGTGAGTTGGCCCACCCTCCTCATGGTAGCGGTCGTAGTTCTGGCGCTTGCCATCGGGGGGTTCCTCCGGCACGTCGTCATCCGTGGGTGGCACCTGGACAGGCGTCACCTCTGAGGGCGGCACCACATCCTTGCCCTTGTCCTGCTCCATTGGTAGCACCACCTCCTTGCCCTTGTTCTCCTTGTTGATCTGCATTATGAAGAGTACAAAGTTTAAAGGTTGATCGCCATAAAAACCTATCGTACAGAGCCCCTTTATTTATCCAGGCTGACGGTCACCACTTATCCACCACCTCACATAGTTAACCCTCTCTGTCTCTCACTCTTCCTCCTACCCATCGTCATAAACTCCAACAGCAACTCAAACCCCAATGCCTTCCCTTGGGGCATTGGATGGAGGGCTTTCCTCCTAGGGGTGCTCGCTCGGTGACCGCACCAAGTTCGAGAACACCATGGAAGTCTGCTCAAACTTCAGCAGCATGGAAGACCTGCACGAAGAGTCAGACGTTGTGGCAAAGAAGGTGACACCGGAGGAGTTGAAGACATTGATTCCTTAATCAGCGAAGGGCGCTATGTCAGTCGACAAACTTCGCTGGACCGTGAATAAGGCCGACTCCGACGAAGCTCGACGAAGGACAAAATGAGCCAAGTACAGAGAGTATCGGCGTCCTCATGACCATCGTGCCGCAGCGTACTCCACCACAAGGACTGTGGTGGCGCTGGAGGAGGAACAAGAAGCGGTGGCGATGGAGATGGAAGAAGAAGATGCGGTGCCTATGGTTGTAAGGGCGCTGGAGCCAGGACACCGAAGCATGCCAATCGAGCCGGACTTTCGCGAGGAAGAAGAGACGGTGGTGCAACTCGAGGATAAGAACAAGGCCAGGGAACCCGCCGCTCCAACTGCCTCCAGGGTCACCGAGGCTAAGATCTGAGACTACTGTGTAAGATTAACCCCGAATCCTCATTCCTCTTGTATCCAATCCGGACCGGGAATCTCAAATCCATCGGTACTCATGACGAAGTTATGATCACTCCTATGGCATTTACCCCGATTCCTCATTCCCACGCGGATCGAACCTAAATGCGGATCAAATGCCAAATAGTACGTGAGCAGGGGGAAAGTGCTTACCGCCATTGCTCAACTGCTATTGCGGATACCGGTGAAGGGGTCGGAGGTCGACTTGTTGTTCTCCGATCTGCTGAACGCCGCCGGCGCCATTGGTGAAAGTGGGGAGAGGGGAGAGAGAGCAGTGAGGGTAATAATTGTCGGCGCTTCGGGAAGCAACGCGGCTTCTCGAGCGTGGCTCCCCGCATGCAACCCCCGCCGCCCACGTGCATCGTGCGGGCCTGACTCGCTAAAAACTGCCGATTCGAGTGTTCCCAACAAGATAGGCCCATAGGTGCTTTAAACTTCATTGGATGCAAGCCCAACAGTGTATACAGATAAACAAACAACCCAGTTTTTTCCCGTGTGGGTCTGTTTGGACCTAATTCAGGCAACCAAACACGCCCTTCAAGTCAATTAAGTGCAACTTTGAGTCATCTCGTATCTGTGATCGGCCATATGAAAGGGAATGCTCCCTATATGGATACGAAAGCTGGGTGGACGATGCGTAAATTCAGAGGCTTCATATTGCATCATCTATAATTGTGGAACCTACTCATCAATGAGACGATTCTTTTTTCCAACCCCCTCGCCATCCCACAGAGGCAAAAAAATTGTGTGCGTATGCGCGCAAACCAGCGTTTGTGCAGTATCCCTCCGATGATTGACACATGGACAACACTATGATTGAACGCCTGCTCACTCCCCCCCCCCCCCCCCCCCCCCCGATCCTCCAATGTCAATCACCTGCCAGTTAGAGCATCTACAGTTATGGTTGGCAAATCCGATCGCTCAAATGTCCGTGGACGCGTCCGGGCGCGTTCTCGGGCACTAACCGGGGCACGCCTCAAATTATGTTATCCGCATCCACATTCCTCATATTAGATACCCAATATCAATACTACCCATGCAATATAAAGATAACTATGTGGATCATCTTACGGACTATGAAACGGAGCTAGATATGCACATTTCGATCATCAAAAGATCACATGCGGATCTCCAAAAGCTACTCAAAGTTCACATGATCCAAATAAGACGGGCAAGTTCTAACTGGGACATAAAAAACTAGAAATTAACTACGAAGATGGCGGAGATTCACCACTTCCTCGCCGACCCTTTCACCTTCCGGTCGCCGGCGCAGCTGTAGGTGTCGGCGGCTGGTGGAGTATCATTCGAATCGTTGACCGACGCGCCCTGGTCGTCGCCGTTGGAGGAGGAGGAGGAGGAGGAGAGGATGATGAGCCCTTTGAGCCACCAAATGCCCCAGTCCTGCTGCCGCTTGAGCTTCGCCAACCGAGCCACCTCTGTCGCTTTCTCCCTGGCTTCGCTCAGACTGCTCGATAGCAAGCCGGAGCACCTTGGCGTTTTTTTATGGAGCCGCCAAGCGTCCGTCTCCGCCGCTGTAAGCAACCGGCGGTAGACCCAAGCGAGGAGCCGCTCGTCCTCGTCGGGCTCTGCCGGAAACCCTCGGTTTTCCCGCCTCTGCCTTCCTCATGATTCTCCTCCGCATATCTCGTCCGCCACCGACATGTGTTGGGTGCATTAGGGAGGATCGTCGTCCATCAACTACATGGCGAGCAACCAACACGGCCCAGTTCTCCTCTGCGTGATGTCTGCTACTTCAATTTTTAGAACATTAACTGTAAGCTGTAAAATGTATGCAAGCCATTTTTTTGACAAGTATCTGTCATTAATAAGAGCAACAATCTTTGTAATCTTGGCTTCGAAGTCCCTCTTGTTCTACACATCAAAATTTTGAACTATATATGCCATTTCATATTTCATTATTTTTTCAAAGTAGGAGGTGACTAGCGACCCGTCACCGAGGAGGCGCGCTCGGCCGCCGGGGGGGGGGGGGGGTGGGGGGGGGGGGTGGGGGGGGGTGGGGGGGGGGGGCTAGATGCTCTGTATGTACACGCGTCGTTAATCAGCGTTGACGATGGGGGGGGGGGGGGGCTAGATGCTCTGTATGTACACGCGTCGTTAATCAGCGTTGACGATGCATAAGGCTTGGTTTGGATCCGTTCTCCATAGAATGTTTTTTCCACATGAGGTAGGAAGTCACATGACGTTTTCTTAGCACCACAGAGTTATACGTAACTACCATATGAAGCGTGTTTCAAAAGGCAGCCCCAAGAATCCATATATGACGACTGAGAGACCAAATATGGAGTGCGCTCCATAAATTATGAAAAACTTTAACAAGATGGCTCCTATGTTAGAGTGTCCTGGTCACGCACATAGGACAAGCCTTGCAACAACATACACAAATCACATATCCAAACCTAAAACGACATATTAGCACACAAAGGACGCAACGTTCCAATACAACGCATTCAAGAAGGAATAGTCACTTGTGTGCCAATGTTGGTTGGTCATCTAGAAGGAACATTATTACTCTTTCTTGGTTAGCTGTCTGAAACTTGCAGTTGTCTCACCACATGTCTAACCATCAGTGTTATGGTCTGTCATCATGTCTTATATTTACCACGCTTCGTCACTATCACTGTGGCTTCAAGCCAGTCGGGTACCCTGGGTAACGAACCCACACCACCTCAACCCGACCGCAACTTAACAAATCTTAATATTATCATCGTGCTGCGATTGTTTATTTCCCACTAGGTCGAACGCGTACGTCGGACTATTCTATAGAAATGCCGCACGCTGAGCACTCACCAGGCAGTAGGTACTTTGAGCGAGCAGCCGGTGAAACAGCGAAGGCGATGGAGAGCAGAAGGGCAACTATACGCACGCACTGTACCTGAGAGGCCAACTCGAACGGGAGCTAGCTAGCGGTGCGTCTGAGTCCGTGACCCTGTGCCTGTGCGGTGGTGCAGTTTCATTGACCTAGCTATTAGTAGTAGTTTCGGTTGGGGAGGGGACACGACGGAACGAAGCATCGGCAGCGTACGTAGCCATTGCTTTGCTAGCTAGAGCTTCTTTTTATATAGAACCCTAGAAATGATTTGATATTTAATAAAAACACTTTATTAATTTTTTGTAGGTCATCTACAGAGTCATTGTTTGGATTCGTATGTGGCTGTTACTCATTCATGCGGACTCCAGAGAGCTTTTGATTATTGGATGCAACCGGTGGAAGACGGTAGCACGGGTTATCTTTAACCGATTTGGATGGCGAGCTAATAATATGCTAGTTGTCTAGTCATCGTATCTTGTTCTTTATCGCCCGATGTGGCATATTTTTATATCTTTTTATTTGTGCTTCGTTTGTGAGCCAGATTTTGATCTCGGACTTTGCTACCGTACTTTACTTAATAAAATGGTTGCATACATCATTTTGATGCAGAGGCCATGGGCATTCCTACTTTTCCAAAAAAAGCTAGAGCTTCTTTTTGGTAGCGTGACACGACTAATCGCACGCACCTCGGCCTGCATAGCCAGCTCTGGGAACGCGTGTTGGGTAAAATAAGTAGGGCATATGCTCCCTCGTCATAAACAATTAAATAGAGCAAGGCATGCTCGCCATTGACAAACACGGCCGCTGTCATTAAATTTATTTATTTATTATAAAAACTTACATGCATATCTTTTTATTGATAGAAGGTAAAAGTTATACTAGAAGGCAACCCTCGAACAACGTGCATAGGATGGCGTCGCTAAGAGCGCTCATGAGCAGAGAAGGAGTGCTCAGCCCCAAAACAGAAACATCATGTTACAACTTACATGAATTAACATGGATTAACCTATGGCTCCTGCACGAGCCCATTGGCGCACTTCCTCCCTGATGTTTTGGACGAGCCTGGTGGTAGAGGGACGCTCCTCATCGAAGATGCAAGCATTGCGGTGTTTTCAAGTAGACCACACAATGAGGATGATCAGGGAATTCAGACCTTTACGTAGGAGAGGAGGGGTCACATCTGCAGCTCCTGACCACCAATCGAAGAAGCAATCAATGGCGTCGGGTGGGTGGACTATCAGGCGACTCCACGATAGGATGGTTAGCCATTGCTCAATTTTGCATCATCGACCGCTTTGGTTCTTGGTCTTTGGATTTTGATTGGAACGACAGTAAGCCAGCGGCAATTCCTATTCGACGATCATCAAACATCGTTTCTTCGCACAGGGAGCAAACGAGCAAAGGTGCAATGAGCTGACCAATCCAAGTTTTGAAACCTTCTGGAAGGTTTCCCTCCTCTCGTATCATTTTTCGAACCTACTAGAAGCTTTTGGTTTGTTTTTTCTTTCTTGTTTGAAAATTTCAAAAATTGTTTGGAACTTATAAAAAATGTTTGGAATTTCATAAAATGTTTTATTTTTTTATAAAAAAAATTATTCGGGTATTATAAAAAATCAAAAGTGTTATTGATTTTTAAAAAAGGTTCTCTTTAGAAAAACATCCGTGCTACCAAAAAATGTTAGTGTTATTCAGAAAATGATATTTTTGTAAAACGTGTTCACTTTTCAAAAAATGTTTCCTTCTTGAAATTGTTCATGTTTCCCAAACAAATTCTGTTTTTGCAAAATGTTTGTGTTTTTCAAATGGTGTTCTCTTTGTAATTTGACTTTTTTGAGAAATGTTCATGTTTTGAATAAATATTTGTGTTTACAAAAATGATTGCTTTTAAAAACAATCTTGGCTCTCAAAAGTGTTCATTTTCTTTCAACTAATTTTTTTGTATAAATAAATTTTAACAAAAAATAATGAAAACTGGCAAACTCGGCCCAAAAACCAAAAAACTACTACAAAAAGGTAGGTACAGTTCCGCTCACTTAATATTCTCTCGCCACTGGGCTGGCCAAATGGGGATCCTCCTGTGCGTTCTAGCGACTATTTAACGCAACTAGCTAGCAGGATGCGTGAATGATATATATCAGGGAGCAACTAGTTATGGGGTATCTCTTGGAGGGCTCCCGCAGAGGTCATTTTCTTGGCCTGGGAGCGCATCAAGTGTTGTGTCCAACCGTCATCACGTATTGCGCGCTGGGCGCACCATCGGGATTTTATGTTTTTCACACGTTTTCGGGTTTTATTTGTTTTTTGATTTTTCTGTTTTTGCTTGATTTTTTCTAGGTTTTGGCTGGATTTTTTTTTCACGAAGCAATGCCTCTGTGAGAAGCACATCTATGCTTCCCCAAGAAAAAATGTATGTGTTTTCATAAGAAGCATTGTGCTTTCCCAAAAGGGAAAAGAACAATTGTGCTTTCACGAGAAGCCCATCATGTGCTTCCCCGAAAGCAAAAAAACAAAGTCTATGCTTTCACGAGAAGCACAATTGTGCTTTCCAAAAAGGGTAAAGCATGCTTCCTGACAAAGTGAAAAGGGAAAAGCATGCTTTCCGAAAAGGGTAAAGCATGCTCCTGATTTTCAGTATTTTTTCTGATTTTGATTTTTAGGTTTTTGTTCTTTTATTTTTCGTCTTTTTGGTCTTTTCTGACTTTCTTCATGGATTTGTTTTCCGTTGAAACCTATTAACACTGGATCTAGTTTCGAAGATCTCGACGCTATAAATTAAACGGTAAAAACGATTCGTGATTTGGACGCACGGTTTAAAAGATAAAATGTTTTATAAAAACGAACCTACGAAAGAAAAGAAAGCTCCCAGGTTGTATCAAGTGGCAGACATGTAATTGTCTATTCACATGCGACAGAGCACGTCAAGTGTGGTCCTCACTAGGACTAAACGAGGAGATCGAAAAAGCAGTTGCACAAAACTGGTCTGGTGCTATCAACTTGGATATTTTGATCCGTCTGAATAAGATAGCACAGGACATTCCTTTTTCTGAGCTCATCTTGGTGGCCATGTGGTTTATATGGTGGCAAAGAAGGCAAATGCTGAAGGGGGAGACGGTCCTAACTCCTGAACAATCAGCCACCTCAATCCGGGTACTTGCTACCAATTTTGTTCGATCAAACACATCAAAACAGCCCATCCGCAAGAGTGAGCAAGTTTGGAAGAAGCCAAGTAGGGGGGGTTATAAAAGTAAACGTGGATGCATCATTTCATGCGGAAAACCTACGGGGAGCTTGTGGAGTAGTTGCTCGTGATGACCGGGGAAACTTCCTAGGAGCAGCAACACAAGTGTTACCCCATGTCTCAAGCGCGGAATCAGCTGAGCTAAAGGCTATCAAATCTGGACTCTATCTAGCAACGAACCTGGGATGCACAATGCTAATCATCGAGTCGGATTGTATGAATGCCTTGGAGGCTATTTCTAATCCTGATGAGTACATGGGAATAGATGCCCCTGTGGTCGTAGAGTGCTCAATCCTGGCAATGGAGTTTGCGAGTATTAGCTATGAGTTCTGCAACAAAGAAGCTAATATGGTAGCGGATTGATTAGCGAAGCATTGTTTAAGTAATAGTATTTCTGAAGTGTGGGATACCTCCGTCCCTGACTTTATTCTTCACAACTATGTAAATGATCTCGCAATCATACGAGGAATAAAGTTACTTACGTTAAAAAAAAAAAGTGGCAGACATGTAATATTTCACTTGTCAGCACCAGAGATGGTGGGAGTGACATTTTTAAGGATTACAAAGTGATTTCGTATATATCGCCCCTAGCACCGTTGTGGGCTAATCGCTCACTGTTGCACGATGTTAGGCCGACCCATTTCAACGTAGTGTGCGAGCGAACGGCTGGGAACTGGTTTCCTAAAAAAGGTTAGGCGTGCGGAGTCCAACGGCTAGGCACTAGTTCGACTAAAAGATTAATTATGGCCCCTTGTTTGAACAAATTTCTAAAACCCCTACTCCAGAGTTGGACGCTAATAGAAGTTTTTTTGTCTATTTTTATTCTCTAGATTTTTTTGGTTTATATTTCCTTTTGTTCTTATCTTTTCTTCCTTCAAAATTTATGAACAATTTTTCAATTAATGATTTTTTTTTTAATTTTGACCACCTTTCAAATTAATGAACATTTTTGTTAACAATATGTTTTCAAATTCACAAGCATATTTTGAGTTAATACGAAATTTGAAATTCACAAACATTTTTAAGATTTGAGATCACTTTTCAAATTCAGAATCATATTCTGAATTCCCAAAATTCCTCAATTTCGTGAAATGTTTTATATTTTGCGAACTTTTTTGAATCAACAAACACTTTTACCCAACTTTTGTATTTTTTAAATTTGGGACCATTTTCCCAATTTTTGAACATTTTAAATTCGTCAATATTTTTAGAATTCACGAGCTTCCTCAAATTTGTGATTGATGAGGATGCCTACCCTAGATAGAGTCATAGACCTGACATCTGGGGCCCAACAATGGTCCCACGTCAGCATTGAAGCTCGGAAGTAGAAGTGCACTCGGTCAGACCTGAAGTGTCACTCGGACGTACCTGAAGACGCACTCGGATGGCTACATCCGCACTCGGTCAACAAGAACTCAACGGTCAAGAGACGAAGCGTTGAGTAATATGAAGAGACGTCCCCTGGGATTGATCAGTCATGCGTTATCAATAACGCTCTAGTTAAAGCGACAGTTCCTGTAACGTAGCTTTAAATAGCATTCAATGCGGCGCTCGGCTGGTGGTGGCGCACTCTATATAAGCCATCACCGGACGCCGTAGCAAGGTTCCGACACTTGTATTCTCATACTCCCCCATAAGAAAACAAAACAGCCTCCGGGCTCGAGACGTAGGGCTTTTACCACTTCCGAGTGGGGCCTGAACTCGTCCACATCCGAGTGAAACACCTGAGCCGTAGCTAGACTTCGCCCCTCCATTCGTACCCCCTAGTACTATTGTCAGGATCATTCCCACGACAGTTGGCGCCCACCGTGGGGCCGCGCATCTAGCGAATTTCGGCGCAGTTGGAATTTTCGTTCTCCCGTTCATCATGAACACTTTCGGCGGCGAGATCCTCTTCGGGTCACTCAGCTTCGCCGTCGACGATTCGGCGTGGCTGCAGGAGGCACCGCTGGACGCTGAGGCACTGCCCGCCCGCGGCGCAGTGCACTTTAGCGCGGCGACGTTCGGAGTTCTCCTCCGGCAACCGTCCACGCCCTATCGACCGGTTTCCCCTACTCGTCTTGCGGCTTTTTGCCGGCGCTCCGGGCGCTCTAGGCTGCAGCGTTGGATCAAGCACGCTGCGGCGGCGCAGGCCGCAGGACGGCAAGTGACGGCACTCGGAGCTGACGAGTCAGTCCACTGTCTTTTCTCGTCTTCAGAAGACGACTCCTCTGATGCCGCTGGTTTCGAGAGCAGCGGAGAAGTGGCAGAGGTCTTGATGGCCGGCCCGTCCCGAGATGCTGCACCCCTAGGGTATTCGGCCGGAGGCGCCCGCGATCGGGACGGCGATCGCCGTGACGCCAGTACCGATGGCTACTTCCCCCGACCGCTCACTCGGGAGCAGCGGGAGGAAATCAGGCGCAGGAATGATCAAGTCCTCCAGACGCTCATTGCGGGGAACACCCCCGAAGAGATAGCCCTCTAGGCCGCTCGCCAGGCCACTCTGGCTGAGCGCGAGCGTCTCGAGCGATTACAGCATTCACTCGACGAACGCGTGGCAAGGGAACTTCCCAGTTCCAGCCGTAGCCGCCGCCAGTTGACATTCACAATGGAACGCCCGTACACCATCCCAACGATGCGTACACCTTTGATGAACCTGGCCACGGCCACTCGGATCCCAGATTCGATCCAGCCATCCAATTCGGCGGCAGGCGAGGGCATTCGACAGATCCATGCTCTGCTGAAGACCGGATTGCAGCAAAATTCAGAGGTATCGCAATCCCATCAGCGGATTCATAACGAATCCACTCGGACAGATAATGTGCAGTCGGCTCACAACCCGCTTGCGCCGAGGAAAGATCCGTGAACTCCTCCTCATCCGAGAGGCCTCTACGGAGGACGTGGACGCGACGACCGCGACTTCAGTCGGACTCCCCCTCCGAGGGGCGGTCCGCTTGACCAGCGTCCATATGACGGAGGCTATCCACTCGGGAGAAACCGCGAGCGGAGTCCTGATCGGCGCAGGGGCTACGATGCCCGATCTGACATCACTCAGTGAGTGGTTGATCGGAACAGATACGACAGAGACCGGGCAAGCGGCTGGGGCGTTACCGGCCTCGGATGTTTCAGCAGATACATCCAAGAGGCAGAAATACCCCCCAATTACCGACTGGCGACCGGGATTGGAAAGTTCAATGGCGAGTCCAAGCCGGAGACGTGGCTCGAAGACTATCGAGTCGTTGTCCAGATCGGCGGCGGCGATGATTTCGTTGCCATGAAGCACCTTCCACTCATGTTGGAAGGGTCTGCTCGGGCGTGGCTGAATCAGTTGCCCGCCAACTGCATTTATTGTTGGGAAGATTTGGCCCGAGTGTTCGTCAAAACATTCGAAGGCACCTACAAGCGTCCGGGTGGGCTGACGGAACTCCATCATTGTGTTCAGAAGAACAATGAAACTCTCCAAGAGTACATTCAGCGCTGGACTACGTTGCACAACACCGTGGAAAATGTCACCGAGCATCAGGCCGTGTGCGCCTTCAAGGCAGGCACTCAGTATCGGGAGTTGGTCTTGAAGTTTGGCCGATCTGGGGATATGTCCCTCGGTCGAGCCATGGACATTGCGAACAAGTACGCCAATGGCGAAGAAGAAGACAGCCTCCAAAGCAGCAAAGCAAGAGCCGGCAACGCCCCTCAATCGGGAGGCAACGCCGGGAAGAATCAGAAGTGGAAAGCTGACGCCTCGGGCAAGGCAGAAGTCGCATCCGTTCAAGGGCAATGGCAAGGGCAAGGCAAGCCGAAGCCCAAGAAGAAGAAGAAAGAATGGATTCCCAAGAAGAAGTCCGAGTACAAATCTGACATTCCTGACCAACCATGCCAGATTCATACCAAGACGGATGAAGAAGGCAACGTTGTGCTTTCGAAGCACACCACTCAGGAATGTCGCCTGCTCAAGCAAGAGATGGGCACTGAGCCCTCGAGTGAGAATGTCGATGTCGAAGATGAGGAGGATACTTCCGAGTATCCTAAAGTTGACAAAGTCCTCAATGTGATCTTCGCCGATGTTGAGAGCAAGAGGCAGCTGAAGGTTATCAATCGGGAGGTTAACATGGCAGTTCCGACTGCTCACAAGTACCTCAACTGGTCGAAGACGCCTGTCACCTTTGACCAGTCCGATCATCCGCCCCACATTGCCACCCCTGGGAGCTAGGCGCTAGTCGTTGACCCAACGATGGGCGGTGTCCGACTGCGCAAGGTCCTAATGGACGGAGGCAGCGGGCTTAATATCATATACGGCGACATGCTCCAGGCTATGGGCATCCCGATGTCCTGATTGAGCAAGAGCAACATGCATTTCCATGGGATCGTCCTTGGAAAGAAGGCAGAATCACTCGGCCAGATCGCGCTGGACGTAGTATTCGGCGGCGAGAAGAATTTCCGAAAGGAAAAACTGACCTTTGAGGTGGTTGACTTCCGCAGCGTCCATACGATTACATTCACTGGGTAGGCCTGCCTACGCACGTTTCATGGCCAGACCATGTTATGTGTATCTCAAGCTCAAGATGCCAGGACCTAAGGGTGTGATTACAGTCACTGGTGATTGGAAGGTTGCCGAAGAGTGCCTTCAGCAGGGCACAAAGATAGCCAATGAACAAGTGCTGGCAGTCGAACTTGAAGGGTACAAGAAATAGGTGGATACGGCTGATTTGCTCAGGTCAAAGCGGCCAGCTTCAGAATCAGCTTTCCAATCATCTGGCGAGACTAAGCAAGTTCATGTCCATCCGAGTGACCCGAGTGCCGCCCCGACGAACATCTCCACTTTACTCCGAGACAAATAGGAAGCCGAGCTCATCCAATTCCTCCGTGAGAACTGGGACATCTTCGCATCGAAGCCCTCTGACATGCCTGGTGTTCCCAGGGAATTGGCTGAGCACCGACTCCGAACCGATCCCAAGGCCAAGCCAGTTAAGGATTACCTGCGCCGATCTTCCGTCGAGAAGCGCAAGGCCATTGGTCAAGAAATAGCTCGGCTTCTCGCTGCTGAGTTCATTCGTGAGATTTACCACTCCGAGTGGCTCGCGAATGTGGTCTTGGTACCTAAGAAGGATAAGTCACTCCGTATGTGCATTGACTTTAAACATCTCAATCGGGCCTGCCCGAAAGATCATTTTCCTTTACCTAGGATAGATCAGATAGTGGACTCTATAGCCGGATGTGAACGTCTGTCGTTCCTGGATGCGTACTCCGGGTACCACCAGATCCGAATGTACGGTCCCGATAAAATAAAAACAGCTTCATCACCCTCATTCGGGTGTTTTTGCTATGTCACGATGCCATTCGGCTTGAAGAATGCTGGAGCCACTTTTCAGCGCATGATCCAGAAGTGTTTGCAAAAGCAAATTAGTCGGAACGTGGAGGCCTATACGGACGATATCATAGTCAAGTCTAGGAAAGGTTCCGACCTCCTGACTGACCTTGCCGAAACCTTCGCAAACCTACGGCGCTTCGGGATCAAGCTGAATCCAGATAAGTGCACATTCGGAGTGCCTGCCGGAAAATTACTCAGTTTTCTCGTTTCCCAACGAGGGATCGATGCTAACCCAGACAAAATTGGCGCTATAGTCCGAATGAAGCAGCCAGAGCGCTTGCATGATGTGCAAACGTTGACAGGATGCCTTGCGGCCCTGAGCCGATTCATTTCAAGACTCGGAGAGAAGGCACTTACTCTCTACCGATTGATGAAGAAGTCCGACAAGTTCGAGTGGACCAATGAAGCGCAAGCCGCATTCGCAGAACTCAAGGCATTGCTTTCCACCCAGCCGGTGTTAGCTGCTCCGGGCAACCAGGAACCTCTACTCCTGTACATCGCGGCGACCAGCTAGGTGGTGAGTACAGTCCTTGCGGTAGAGCGCGAAGAGCCAGGAAAAGCATTCAAAGTTCAAAGACCTATATATTACATCTCAGAGGTGCTAACTCCTTCCAAGCAAAGGTACCAGCACTACCAAAAGCTGGTTTATGGTACTTACCTGACTGCCAAAAAGGTAGTTCACTACTTCCAAGATCACTCAGTCACGGTCGTCAGCAGCGCTCCCCTGTCGGAGATCTTGCATAACAGGGACGCCGCTGGCCGAGTGGCGAAGTGGGCCATCGAGCTCCTTCCGCTGGAAATCAAATTTGAAGCTAAGAAAGCAATCAAGTCCCAAGCATTGGTTGATTTTATGGCCGAGTGGATCGAGCAGGAGCAACCAATCCCGAGTGTTTCCGAACACTGGACTATGTTCTTCGATGGATCCAAGATGCTCAATGGCTCGGAGGCTGGCGTGGTTCTTGTCTCTCCCAAAGGAGACCGACTGAACTATGTCCTCCAAATCCATTTCGACTCATCAAACAATGAGGCCAAATATGAAGCCCTCCTGTACGGGCTCCGCATGGCCATATCACTCGGCATTCGTCGGTTGATGGTCTACGGCAACTCGGACCTCGTTGTCAATCAAGTGATGAAGGAGTGGGACATTCGGAGTCCAGCAATGACCGGATATTACAACGCGGTCAGGAAGCTAGAGAAGAATTTTGAAGGCCTAGAACTGCATCACATTCCTCGTGCAAAGAATCAGGCAGCAGACGATCTGGCAAAGATCGGATCCACTCGGCGAGCAGTCCCGAAAGACATATTCCTTGAACATCTGCGTGCTCCGACAATCGCAGAAGATCCTTTCACAGAGGAGCCCCTGCAAGCAGTCGGTCCATCTGATCCGACTGAGGTTGAAGTTCCAGCCATAGTGGATCTGGTCCACGAAATGTTGGTAATCACTCCCGAGTGGACTCAACCTTACTTGGCATACTTGCTCAGACAAGAACTCCCCGAAGATGAAGAAGAAGCCCATCGGATCGTCCGTCGATCCAAGTCATTCGAAGTTATGGGAGACCAGTTGTACAAGAAAAGCACCACAGGAGTCATCCAAAAATGCATTTCCCCAGAGGAAGGGCTACAAATCTTACATGAAGTCCACTCGGGAACTTGTGGCCACCATGCGTCCTCTCGGACTTTGGTCGCTAAAGCTTTCCGAGCGGGTTTTTATTGGCCCCGAGCCAATGAAGTGGCAAAGGACCTGGTGGACCTGTGTGCTGGATGTCAGTTCTACAAGAATAAGTCCCACAAGCCAGCGTTCGTGCTCAAGACGATCCCAATCACCTGGTCGTTCGCTGTATGGGGACTCGATATGGTCGGTCCCTTACGGACTGGGTCGAGTGGGTTCACACACTTGCTTGTGGCAGTTGACAAGTTCACCAAGTGGGTTGAAGCAAAGCCCATCAAGAGTTTGGATGCAGGCACGGCCGTCAGTTTCATTCGGCAGATCATCTTCAGATTCGGTGTGCCCCATGATATCATCACGGATAATGGGAAGAACTTTGACTCAGACGAGTTCCGTGAATTCTGTTTCTCTCAAGGCACTCGGGTTAATTACGCCTCAGTGGCTCACCTGCAGTCGAATGGCCATGCCGAGCGCGCAAACGGAATGATTCTGCAAGGTCTGAAGCCTCGATTGTCGTCGTTTTGTCGATCGGTAGCGAGGGGGTACCGCATCACGGCAGATGCCAGGGGGTGGCTTAAGAGGTGAGAGCAAGGCTGCCGTGGAGGTCCGGGACGGGTATGCGAATAGCACGCAGTGGTTTACCCAGGTTCGGGGCTCTCCGGAGAGATAATACCGCTACTCCTGCATGTCTGTATGTATGTGGTATATCAGTACAGGGTTGCTCCTAGAGTTGTATTAGAAGTAGCAGTAGCAGAGAGCTAGCTAGTGGGGGAGTATGGCATGGAGCTTGAGCTCCTGGACGTGAGTGCCTCTTCGCTTGTGTGCTTCCCTGGGGCTCTTATATAGGAAAGCCCAAGGGGACAAGGGGACAAGGGGACAAGCATTGGGGCAATACATACATGCATTGGAGCAAGAGAGGTGCATGCATGTGAGGTGTGTGCATACGTGAACATGCATTGGGGCATGCACAAATATCCATGGCGTCGAGGATGCCGGTGGCAGCCGGCGGCGGGCCTGCAACCGGCGTGGTGTTTTTCCGGTGGGGGCGCGCAAGCGCACCCACTGGGTGTAGCCTCCGAGCCTCCGGGCGACTCGAAGAGTCGGGTGGAGGGTTTCAGCAGTCGATGTAGCAGAGGTAGCCGGCCGCGAGCCTGTAGCCGGCGTGTCGCCTTTCCAGCGAGGCATGCCGGCGCACCCGGCACACCCGCTGGGTGTAGCCTCCGAGCCTCCGGGCGAGGAGGGGGGTTCCCCATGGAAATGATCATGCAAAAGGCACAGTTAGCAAGTGCAGATATGTCGGATGTTTTTTGTTTTAGCATGCAAGTTTTATGCAGAGGGTGCCGACTCGGTTTCGTCCGAGCCCCCTTCAGTCTTTTTCGTGTCCCCTCCGCCCTTTGGCTTTTGCTCTTGCCAGCCGGACAGCCGGGAGCCGGTCTGTAGCTGAGGCGAAGAGTGGGCCGCGGAGTGGAGCGTACAGTACTCGGACTCTGGGAGCAGATTCGACCGAGTAGATACTCATAAAGTAAGCAACCGGGTCGCCCAAGCCGCTTCCTCCCCCGTACGTTTTTCGCGTGAGGTGACCTACAGCTTTTGCTCTTGCTAGCCGGACAGCCGGGAGCCGGTCTGTGGCTGAGACGAAGAGTGGGCCTTCGGTACCGTGCACACTACTAAGCCGTCTGTGGGGAAGGACGAATGAGGCCAAATGGCAAGCCTCCGGGCCAAGGCTAGCTGGCGCCGGGGCGAACAGCAACACAACTGGAAAAGAGCGGAGGTGGCCCCCGAGGGTCGCTCGGGGTTATCCGTCTTGTGCGATGTGTAACGATATGCGGACGAGGAGCTCACATTGCGTTTTTGACGTAGACGGGTCGGAGGTGTCCGCCGGCAGACGGCCCGAGCCTCCGGGCGGTCGAGGGGCGCCCCAGTCGGCCTGGGCCGAACCGGACAGGCAGAGCGGAGCCGGCCGAGGCGGCGATGGAGCCGGCCGGGCGAGGTGGCGAGCGAAGCCGGCCGGGCGACAGTTGGTGCTTTTTTCTTCTTGTTTTTTTATATCCAGCCGGCTTTATCTTTCCAGCCGGCCACACTCTCTTCTTTTTTTTTTGGGCAGCCGGCCTTTTGACTTTTCTTAGCCCCAGCCGGCCTGTTTTTTCCCATGTGGCAGCCGGCACACGGGGTTGAAGCCGGAGGCGGGGCCGCGAGGGAGCGGCCGGTGCGGAGGGGGCCTCCGCCCGGTGGTGGGCGGAGTCGGCAGGCTGGGCGCTGGAGGCGTAGTCGGCGCGCGCCAACGAAAGCCGGCTGGCGGCGAACCGGCCGCGGGGCAGGCGGGGCCGGCTGGAGGCGCGCCGGCCGCGGGGTGCCGCGAGACCGGCGACGGGCGAGGCCGTCCAGGACGGGCGCAGGGGCGAGCCTGGTTGCTGGAGCGCGGGAGCCGGGGCGCCGCGAAGCCGGCCAGAGCCGGGTGCGGCGGCCAGAGCGGCCGGGTGCGACGCGGCCGGGCTCGGGAGTCGAACGGTGCGCCGAGCCGGCCGGAGTGGCGCCGGAGGAGGAGGAGCCGCGTGAGGCACCGGGCCGGAGCGACGTAGGCGCTCGGGCACGCGGGGCAGCGGGCACCGCGACGCGGACGCGCCGGGGGGGCGTAGGCGCGCGGGGCCGGCGACGGGGAGCCACTGGGCGCAGTGGCGGCGAGCCGGCCCGGGGCAGAGCGGCCGGTGCGGGCGTGGTCCGCCGGAGCGAAACCGGTGGGCGGCCACCGCATCACGGCAGATGCCATAGGTAGGCTTATCGAGGTGAGAGCAAGGCTGCCGTGGATGATCCGGGACGGGTATGCGAATAGCACGCAGTGGTTTATCCAGGTTCGGGGCTCTCCGGAGAGATAATACCCCTACTCCTGCATGTCTGTATATATGTGGCATATCAGTACAGGGTTGCTCCTAGAGCTGTATCAGAAGTAGCAGTAGCAGAGAGCAAGCTAGTGAGGGAGTGTGGCCTGAGAGCCGTGGGCATGAATGCCTCTTCTCTACGTGAGTCCCCCCTCTCTTGTGTGCCTCCCTGGTGCTCTTATATAGGAAAGCCCAAGGGGACAAGGGGACAAGGGGACAAGCATTGGGGCAATACATACATGCATTGGAGCAAGAGAGGTGCATGCATGTGAGGTGTGTGCATACGTGAACATGCATTGGGGCATGCACAAATATCCATCTAGGATATTTGTTAGTATGCATATGTGTATGAGCCAATCCATCCAGGATATTTGCATGCATGTGTACGTACATGCATGCGGGCAGCCGGCCGGGTGGAGCAGCCGGCCCGGGCGGGCGGGCACCCCGTCCGACTCGCCGTCTTTGGGGTACCCGGGGGTCATCCCTCTGACAGTAGCCTCCGAGCCTCCGGGCGACTCGAAGAGTCGGGCGGAGGGTTTCAGCAGTCGATGTAGCAGAGGCAGCCGGCCGCGAGCCTGTAGCCGGCGTGTCGCCTTTCCAGCGAGGCGTGCCGGCGCACCCGGCACACCCGCTGGGTGTAGCCTCCGAGCCTCCGGGCGAGGAGGGGGGTTCCCCATGGAAATGATCATGAAAAAGGCACAGTTAGCAAGTGCAGATATGTCGGATGTTTTTTGTTTTAGCATGCAAGTTTTTATGCAGAGGGTGCCAACTCGGTTTCGTCCGAGCCCCCTTCAGTCTTTTTCGTGTCCGCTCCGCCCTTTGGCTTTTGCTCTTGCCAGCCGGACAGCCGGGAGCCGGTCTGTAGCTGAGGCGAAGAGTGGGCCGCGGAGTGGAGCGTACAGTACTCGGACTCTAGGAGCAGATTCGACCGAGTAGATACTCATAAAGTAAGCAACCGGGTCGCCCAAGCCGCTTCCTCCCCCGTACGTTTTTCGCGTGAGGTGACCTACAGCTTTTGCTCTTGCTAGCCGGACAGCCGGGAGCCGGTCTGTGGCTGAGACGAAGAGTGGGCCTTCGGTACCGTGCACACTACTAAGCCGTCTGCGGGGAAGGACGAATGGGGCCAAACGACAAGCCTCCGGGCCAAGGCTAGCTGGCGCCAGGGCGAACAGCAACGCAACTGGAAAAGAGCGGAGGTGGCCCCCGAGGGTCGCTCGGGGTTATCCGTCTTGTGCGATGTGTAACGATATGCGGACGAGGAGCTCACATTGCATTTTTGACGTAGACGGGTCGGAGGTGTTCGCCGGCAGACGGCCCGAGCCTCTGGGCGGTCGAGGGGCGCCCCAGTTGGCCTGGGCCGAACCGGACAGGCAAAGCGGAGCCGGCCGAGGCGGCGATGGAGCCGGACGGGCGAGGCGGCGAGCGGAGCCGGCCGGGCGGCCGTTTGCTTTATTTGTAACAGCTCAGTTAAATCCGCCCCACGGTGGGCGCCAACTGTCGTCGTTTTGTCGATCGGTAGCGAGGGGGTACCGCATCACGGCAGATGCCAGGGGGTGGCTTAAGAGGTGAGAGCAAGGCTGCCGTGGAGGTCCGGGACGGGTATGCGAATAGCACGCAGTGGTTTACCCAGGTTCGGGGCTCTCCGGAGAGATAATACCCCTACTCCTGCATGTCTATATGTATGTGGTATATCAGTACAGGGTCGCTCCTAGAGCTGTATTAGAAGTAGCAGTAGCAGAGAGCTAGCTAGTGTGGGAGTATGGCGTGGAGCTTGAGCTCCTGGACGTGAGTGCCTCTTCGCTTGTGTGCTTCCCTGGGGCTCTTATATAGGAAAGCCCAAGGGGACAAGGGGACAAGGGGACAAGCATTGGGGCAATACATACATGCATTGGAGCAAGAGAGGTGCATGCATGTGAGGTGTGCATACGTGAACATGCATTGGGGCATGCACAAATATCCATCCAGGATATTTGTTAGTGTGTGTCCATGCCCATCCATCCACCAGATATTTGCTAGCATGTGTGCGTACGTGTACGGCCGTCTTGTCCACGGATGCGATGTTGCGGTTACTTCGGGCAACCGGCAGGCTGGCGCGGCCGGCAGCCGGCCAGGCAGCCGGCCGGGTGGAGCAGCCGGCCCGGGCGGGCGGGCACCCCGTCCGACTCGCCGTCTTTGGGGTACCCGGGGGTCATCCCCCCGATAGTAGCCTCCGAGCCTCCGGGCGACTCGAAGAGTCGTGCGGAGGGTATTTGCAGTTGTTGATGTAGTAGATGTCGTTGATGAAGGCCGGCTGCGGGCGTGCAGCCGGAGCGACTTGCCTTCAGCGGGGGCGCGCCAGCGCACCGTCATCCCCCCGACATCGATTGATGAGAGACCTGAAGTATGCTGCTGGAGCTTGGGTTGAAGAATTACCTTCCGTCTTATGGGGCATTCGGACAACCCCAAACCGCTCTACGAAGCGCACGCCTTTCTCATGGTGTACGGGTCGGAGGCGGTGCTACCGAGTGATCTTCAGCACAATTCCCCCCGAGTGGAGCTATATGATGAAGCTGAAGCCGAAGCCGCTCGGCAAGACGGCCTCGACCTTCTGGAGGAAGAGAGAGAGAGCTGGCCCTCATCAGATCGACGCTCTATCAGCAAGATTTGAGGCGTTACCATGACAGACATGTCCAGGTCCGAGCCTTTCAAGAAGGAGACCTTGTTCTCCGACTGGATCAGCAGAGACCCCACAAGCTCGCGCCTCCGTGGCAGGGACCGTTTGCAATCTCCAAAGTCTTGCACAACGGAGCCTACCGGCTTTACAACATTAAAAATGGAGTAGAAGAGCCCTGGACTTGGAACGCGGACCTGCTTCGCAAGTTCTACACCTAGAACATAACTACTTTAGCTTGTCATTCCAGTAATGAATCCGAGTGATCTCGATGAATAAAGTTTTATTTCATTATATCTTGTTGAAATCTGACTGCCACCCCCAGTAGGTGTAAAACACAAAACACTTAGCCGCAAACCTGATTTTGCCTAAGTATAAACTACTCTGAGTGAGGGTCACTCCCACACTCGGGGGACTTAGCCGCGACTCCGCGTCGCCTAAGTTAAAAAAAACCTTTCGAGTGGGACATCCTCCACACTCGGTTGTCAAGATGAACAGGACTATCATTGTTCGTCTAAGGACAAACTACTCCGAGTGTGGGTCTCGCCCACACTCGGAGGCTTAGCCGCGACTCTGCGTCGCCTAAGTTAAAAAAACCTTTCGAGTGGGACGTCCTCCACACTCGGTCGTCAAGATGAACAGGACTATCATTGTTCGTCTAAGGACAAACAACTCCGAGTGTGGGTCTCGCCCACACTTGGGGGCTTAGCCACGACTCCGCATCGCCTAAGTTAAAAAAACCTTTTGAGTGGGACTTCCTCCATACTCGGTCATCAAGATGAACAGGACTATCATTGTTCGTCTAAGGACAAACTACTCCGAGTGTGGGTCTCGCCCACACTTGGGGGCTTAGCCGCGACTCCGCGTCGCCTAAGTTAAAAAACCTTTCGAGTGGGACATCCTCCACACTCGGTTGTCAAGATGAACAGGACTATCATTGTTCATCTAAGGACAAACTACTCCGAGTGTGGGTCTCGCCCACACTCGGGGGCTTAGCCGCGACTCCGCGTCGCCTAAGTTAAAAAGCCTTTCGAGTGGGACGTCCTTCACACTCGGTTGTCAAGATGAATAGGACTATCATTGTTCGTCTAAGGACAAACTACTCCGAGTGTGGGTCTCGCCCACACTTGGGGGCTTAGCCGCGACTCTGTGTCGCCTAAGTTAAAAAACCTTTCGAGTGGGACATCCTCCACACTCGGTTGTCAAGATGAACAGGACTATCATTCTTCATCTAAGGACAAACTACTCCGAGTGAGGGTCTCGCCCACACTCAGGGGCTTAGCCGCGGCTCCGCGTCGCCTAAGTTAGGAAACTTTTCGAGTGGGACATCCTCCACACTCGGTTGTCAAGATGAACAGGACTATCATTGTTCATCTAAGGACAAACTACTCCGAGTGAGGGTCTCGCCCATGCTCGGGGACTTAGCTACGATACCTCATCGCCTAAGTTTAAAACATCCGAAAACCAAAGATCGAATAAAGCCAAGACAAATAAGAACCGCGTCATTCGAATCGAAAGTACGGATAAAGGTTCAGACGGTGAGAGCCTCAGGCTCACTTAAATTTTTGCGGTTACAGCAACCACTCGGCATTCCGAGGCTAATACTTAAAGAGTTTGAACTTGACGATCACTCCGGCGGGGGCACTGCTTCCACGAAGGTGTCCAGGTCGATGATGTCCGCTATCCGAGTGGCAGCTTCCTTGAACATCTCCATGAAGTCATCAATCTTGGTGTGCTTCCTGTTAGCCACCTCGAGAGACTTCAACTTCTTGTCGTCCACCCCCTTGCAGTGGATGCGGACATATAAGAGGGCGATGTCAGCACCAGCCCGGGCCGCGGATTTCTTCCAGTCTTTCACTCGGCTTGGCACTGCCTTCACTCGAGCTAGCATAGTTTCCAGATCCTTCAAAGGCTCGTCGTCGGAAAAGACGTCGCGATCAATCGCAGAGATGGCAGTGCTAAGCTCCCTGATATACAGGGCCACTTGCTCAACACGCTCTTCCAAGCGGAGCACGATCATGGCAGCACTGTCCTTGAGCAGACCCTAGGTGGGATCTAGCTCCTTCTCGATTTTGTTCGTCTCCTCCGTCACATCGTCACAAAATGTTGGATTTCGCCAAATGAAGAAAGAGGTCAGGGGCATGCAAATTTCATTCGGCTTAATCAAGCTCCATGAGAGTCACTCGGAAAGGTTACCTTTGAGCTTTTCATTGGCCTCACCACTGAATTCCTCAACATACTCCTCCAGGTCAGCTTTCTTGGCAGCAATGTGCTTGTGTTTGGTCTCCCATTCGGCTTGCGACCTCTTCAATTCCACAAGTTCTTCGTTGGATTTCTGAGCAACGGCTTCCAAAGCTTTCTTCTCCTCCTCCAGCTTTCCGATTGACCTCAGTTTCTCCTCGGCCTCCTTGGCTTTTCGGCTGGCTTCCTTCTGAGCGGCCGCCAGTTCGGTGTCCTTCTTTTCAAGAGTAGTCTTCACAGTTTCTAAAGAAATAGAAATCTTCAGCCTTTGGACAAGTTCACGATTTTCTCTTCGAAGATCTGATGAAGCATATTCAGTCGGACGGGGAAGAGGAAAGGCTACTATTACAGTCGGGCATGAAGAACGTACCTTCAATCGCCTTTTTCTCCTCTTCCAGTCGGGTGTTCTTGGTCTTCTCGGCCTCAAGGCTAACGCGCAGGTCCAGCACCTGCTTCTCCAGAGTTTTGTAGTGGCTTCCGAGCTCACAAACAGACTGCAAACGGGATTTAAAGCAAAGGATATTGGTCAAAATTTTGACTCGGATTCTAAGACTCCCGCCGACTGCTTCAATCGACGGCAGCCTCGGGGACTACACCCAGTGGGTGCGCTCAGCGCGCCCCCACTGGAAAATCAAAAACAAAACGGATGGATTGAACATTATATTCATTCGGACTCTAAGAATCCCGCCGACTGCTCCAGTCGACGGCAGTCTCGGGGACTACACCGAGTGGGTGCGCTCAGCGCGCCCCCACTGGAACTCAAACACACCCAGCCGGTGTACTCGAACTCGGATGCGAATCCTCACAAGACAGAAACATACATAAAAATTTCGACTAAGGAGGGTACTTACAAGAGTACTTACTCGGACATTCTTCTTCAGAGCTTCACTTGCATTGTACACCGTCTTCAGTCGGTCACTCATTATCTCTAGCTGGATTAGCGCTTCTTTGCTTGCTCCCACTTGGTCCTCCGGGACATAGTGTAGCGCAAAGATGTTGGGCGCAGAAGGAGTCAACGAGTGAGATGAAGTACCGGTACCGAGTGCTGCCCCAGCTCCCGAGCCGACCTCTTGTGTGGGCACCAAAGTATCGGCAAGCGATGATTCCTGCATCACAACGTCTGCATTGGCCGGAGGGTTCGCCGGATCAGCCTTGTCGTTTGGACCAAGGTCGATCACTTCATGCGGAGCTGCAAGTGTTCAAGTCACTCGAAGATGAATAAACATTCGGAAGTTACCTAGAATTACCGAGTGAGTCTGGAGCTTACCTTTCGAAGATGCAACATCAGCGTTAGCCCGCTCTTTCTCCAGAGTTTGAGGATCGGGTGATGTAGTCAAAGTATCAGCTCTGCGAAGGAAACACTCGGATCATTTAATCACTCGGACGAAAATAGACAACAACTGTTAGAATGGAAAAACTTACGCTGAGGCCACCGGAATAGCCATCTTAATCTTCGGGATGAAGACCGCCTTCCGAGGTTTGGTTGTAGCAACTTTGGGCTGCTTTGCCGCCTTCTCAAGAGAAGAGACAAGCTCTCCGTGCCCGCGCTTTGTAGCGCGGGTTGGAAGGGTAGACCCAGTCGGTTTGGTGGCTTTCGATCCTTTGGGACCACCACCGCGGACTCCCGAGTCATGGCGCGCTTTGGAGCGGGATTTGGGCACTCAGTCCTCCGAACGCGGTGACTCCACTTCGTCGTCATCTTCCGAGCCTTCCTCATCGTCTTCCTCGTCGTCCTCTGTTGGGAGACGTAGTAGTAAATCAAAAAATTTCCTACGTGTTCACCAAGATCTATCTATGGAGAAACCAGCAACGAGTAAGGGGAGAGTGCATCTTCATACCTTTGAAGATCACTAAGCGGAAGCGTTACAAGAATGCGGTTGGTGGAGTCGTACTCGCAGCGATTCAGATCGCAGTCGATTCCGGTCTAAGCGCCGAACAACGGCACCTCCGCGTTCAACACACGTGCAGCCCGGTGACGTCTCCTACGCCTTGATCCAGCAAGGAGGAAGGAGAGGTTGAGGGAGAGCTCCGGCAGCACGACGGCGTGGTGGCGGTGGAGCTGCGTGGTACTCCGGCAGGGGTTCGCCAAGCACTATGGAGAACGAGGAGAGGGAGGAGTAGGGCTGCGCCGAGAGGGAGAGAGAGTCGTGTCATTGGCAGCCCCAAACCCTCCACTATATATAGGAGGAGAGGGAGGAGGGTGCGCACCCCTAGGGTTCCCAACCTAGGTGGTGCGGCAGCCCCTAGATGGGATCTGGCCGGCGGCCAAGAGGGGAGAGGGAGGCGGCAGCCCTAGGGTAGGCCTTAGGGCCCATCTGCGCTAGGGTTTGCCCCCCTCCACCCTTGGCTGCACCTTGGGCCCTTGTGGGGGGGCGCACCAGCCCACCTAGGGGCTGGTTTCCTCCCACTTGTGGCCCATGCAGCCCTCTAGTGCCGGTGGACCCACATGGTGGACCCCCGGAACCCTTCCGGTGGTCCCGGTACGTTACCGGTATATCCCGAAACACTTTCGGTGGCCAAATCCTCACTTCCTATATATGAATATTTACCTCCGGACCATTCCGGAGCTCCTCGTGACGTCCGGGGTCTCATCCGGGACTCCGAACAACCTTCGGTAACCATGTACACTATTTCCCTATAACCCCAGCGTCATCGAACCTTAAGTGTGTAGACCCTACGGGTTCGGGAGGCACGTAGACATGACCGAGACACCTCTCCGGTCAATAACCAACAGCGGGATCTGGATACCCATGTTGGCTCCCACATGCTCCACGATGATCTCATCGGATGAACCACGATGTCGGGGATTCAATCAATCCCGTATACAATTCCCTTTGTCTACCGGTATGATACTTGCCCGAGATTCGATCGTCGGTATCCCTATACCTTGTTCAATCTCGTTACCGTCAAGTCTCTTTACTCGTTCCGTAACACATCATCCCGTGGCTAACTCCTTAGTCACATTGAACTCATTATGATGATGTCTTACCGAGTGGGCCCAGAGATACCTATCCGTCACACGGAGTGACAAATCCCAGTCTCGATTCGTGCCAACCCAACAGACACTTTCGGAGATACCCGTAGTGTACCTTTATAGCCACCCAGTTACGTTGTGACGTTTGGCACACCCAAAGTATTCCTACGGTATCCGGGAGTTGCACAATCTCATGGTCTAAGGAAACGATACTTGACATTGGAAAAGCTTTAGCAGACGAACTACACGATCTTGTGCTATGCTTAGGATTGGGTCTTGTCCATCACATCATTCTCCTAATGATGTGATCCCGTTATCAACGACATCCAATGTCCATGGTCATGAAACCGTGACCATCTATTGATCAACGAGCTAGCCAACTAGAGGCTCACTAGGGACATGTTATGGTCTATGTATTTACACATGTATTACGGTTTCCGGTTAACACAATTATAGCATGAACAATAGACAATTATCATGAACAAGGAAATACAATAATAACCATTTTATTATTGCCTCTAGGGCAAATTTCCAACAGTCTCCCACTTGCACTAGAGTCAATAATCTAGTTACATTGTGATGAATCGACCACCCATAGCATTCTGGTGTTGATCATGTTTTGCTCGTGAGAGAGGTTTAGTCAACGGATCTGCGACATTCAGGTCCGTATGTACTTTACAAATATCTATATCTCCCTCCTGAATGTAATCACGGATGGAGTTGAAGCGGCGCTTGATGTGTCTTGTCTTCTTTTGAAACCTGGGCTCCTTCGAAAGGGCAATAGCTCCAGTGTTGTCACAGAATAGAGTCATCGGGCCCGACGCATTGGGAATTACTCCTAGGTCGGTGATGAACTCCTTCATCCAGACTCCTTCCTTTGCTGCTTCCGAAGCAGCTATGTACTCCGCTTCACATGTAGATGCCGCCACGACGCTTTGCTTGCTGCTGCACCAGCTGACTGCCCCTCCGTTCAAAATATACACGTATCCGGTTTGTGACTTGGAGTCATCCGGATCTGTGTCGAAGCTAGCATCGACGTAACCCTTTACGACGAGCTCTTCGGCACCTCCATATACGAGAAACATGTCCTTTGTCCTTTTCAGGTACTTCAGGACATTCTTGACCGCTGTCCAGTGTTCCGCTCCGAGATCACTTTGGTACCTCCCTACCAAACTTATGGCAAGGTTCACATCAGGTCTGGTACACAGCATGGCATACATAATAGAGCCTATGGCTGAAGCATAGGGGATGACACTCATCTGTTCTCTATCCTTTGCCGTGGTCGGGCATTGAGTCGTACTCAATCTCACACCCTGTAACACAGGCAAGAACCCCTTCTTGGACTGATCCATATTGAACTTCTTCAATATCTTTTCAAGGTATGTGCTTTGTGAAAGACCTATGAGGCGTTTCGATCTATCTCTATAGATCTTAATACCTAATATGTAAGCAGCTTCTCCAAGGTCCTTCATTGAAAAACATTTATTCAAGTAGGCCTTCACACTTTCCAAAAGTTCTATATCATTTCCCATCAACAATATGTCATCCACATATAATATGAGAAATGCTACAGAGCTCCCACTCACTTTCTTGTAAATACAGGGTTCTCCATAAACCTGCATAAACCCAAATGCTTTAATTACCTCATTAAAGCGAATGTTCCAACTCCGAGATGCTTGCACCAGCCCATAGATGGAGCGCTGGAGCTTGCATACCTTGTTAGCTCCTTCAGGATCGACAAAACCTTCCGGCTGCATCATATACAGTTCTTCCTTAAGGAAGCCATTAAGGAATGCTGTTTTGACGTCCATTTGCCAGATCTCATAATCATAAAATGCGGCAATTGCTAACATGATTCGGACAGACTTCAGCATCGCTACGGGTGAGAAAGTCTCTTCGTAGTCAACTCCTTGAACTTGTCGATAACCCTTAGCGACAAGCCGAGCCTTATAGACGGTCACATTACCATCCGCGTCAGTCTTCTTCTTAAAGATCCATTTATTTTCAATGGCTCGCTTATCATCAGGCAAGTCCACCAAAGTCCACACTTTGTTCTCATACATGGATCCTATCTCGGATTTCATGGCTTCAAGCCATTTGTTGGAATCCGGGCCCGCCATCGCTTCTTCATAGTTCGAAGGTTCACTGTTGTCCAACAACATGATCTCTAGGACAGGGTTGCCGTACCACTCTGGTGCGGAACGTGTCCTCGTGGACCTCCGAAGTTCAGTAGTAACTTGATCCGAAGTTTCATGATCATCATCATTAACTTCCTCTCTAGTCGGTGCAGGCACCATAGAAACATTTTCCTGCGCTGCGCTACTCTCCGGTTCGAGAGGGGGTACAATTACCTCATCAAGTTCTACTTTCCTCCCACTTACTTCTTTCGAGAGAAACTCTTTCTCGAGAAAGGATCCATTCTTGGCAACAAAGACTTTGCCTTCGGATCTGAGGTAGAAGGTATACCCAATAGTCTCTTTGGGATATCCTATGAAGACGCACTTTTCTGCTTTGGGTTCGAGCTTCTCAGGTTGAAGTTTCTTCACATAAGCATCGCATCCCCAAACTTTTAGAAACGACAGCTTAGGTTTCTTTCCAAACCATAATTCATACGGTGTCGTCTCAACGGACTTTGACGGTGCCCTATTTAAAGTGAATGCGGCAGTCTCTAATGCATATCCCCAAAATGATAGCGGTAAGTCGGTAAGGGACATCATATATCGCACCATATCCAATAGAGTGCGATTACGACGTTCAGACACACCATTTCGCTGAGGTGTGCCAGGCGGCGTGAGTTGTGAAACAATTCCACATTTCCTTAGGTGCGTGCCAAACTCGTGACTTAAATATTCTCCGCCACGATCAGATCATAGGCACTTTATTTTCCTGTCACGTTGATTCTCTAACTCACTCTGAAATTCCTTGAACCTTTCAAAGGTTTCAGACTTGTGTTTCATTAAGTAGACATACCCATATCTGCTCAAGTCATCAGTGAGGGTGAGAACATAACGGTAGCCACCGCGAGCCTCGACGCTCATTGGACCGCATACATCGGTATGTATTATCTCCAACAAGTCAGTCGCTCGCTCCATTGTTCCAGAGAATGGAGTCTTGGTCATCTTGCCCACGAGGCATGGTTTGCACGTGTCAAATGATTCGAAATCAAGAGACTCCAAAAGTCCATCAGCATGGAGCTTCTTCATACGTTTGACACCAATATGACCAAGGCGGCAGTGCCACATGTAAGTGGGACTATCGTTATCAACCTTACACTTTTTGGTACTCACACTATGGACATGTGTAACATCACGTTCGAGATTCATCAAAAATAAACCATTGACCAGCGGGGCATGACCATAAAACATTTCTCTCATATAAATAGAACAACCATTATTCTCAGATTTAAATGAGTAGCCATCTCGCATCAAACGAGATCCAGATACAATGTTCATGCTCAAAGCTGGTACTAAATAACAATTATTGAGGTTTAAAACTAATCCCGAAGGTAGATGTAGAGGTAGCGTGCCGACGGCGATCACATCGACCTTGGAACCATTCCCGACGCGCATCGTCACCTCGTCCTTTGCTAGTCTCCGCTTATTCCGCAGCTCCTGCTTGGAGTTACAAATGTGAGCAACTGCACCGGTATCAAATACCCAGGAGCTACTACGAGCGCTGGTTAGGTACACATCAATAACAAGTATATCACATATACCTTTAACGTTGCCGGCCTTCTTATCCGCTAAGTACTTGGGGCAGTTCCGCTTCCAGTGACCGGTACCCTTGCAATAAAAGCACTCAGTCTCAGGCTTGGGTCCATTCTTGTTCTTCTTCCCGGCAACTTGCTTACCGGGCGCGGCAACAGCTTTGCCGTCCTTCTTGAAGTTCTTCTTACCCTTGCCTTTCTTGAAACTAGTGGTCTTATTCACCATCAACACTTGATGCTCCTTTTTGATCTCGACCTCCGCTGATTTCAGCATCGAGTACAACTCAGGAATGGACTTCTCCATACCCTGCATGTTGTAGTTCATCACAAAGCTCTTGTAGCTAGGTGGAAGCGACTGGAGGATTCTGTCAATGACCGAGTCATCCGGGAGATTAACTCCCAGTTGAGTCAAGCGGTTGTGTAACCCAGACATTTTGAGTATGTGCTCACTGACAGAACTATTCTCCTCCATCTTACAGCTGAAGAACTTGTCGGAGACGTCATATCTCTCGACCCGGGCATGAGCTTGGAAAACCAGTTTCAGCTCTTGGAACATCTCATATGCTCCGTGTTGCTCAAAACGCTTTTGGAGCCCCGGTTCTAAACTGTAAAGCATGCCGCACTGAACAAGGGAGTAATCATCGCAGCGCGACTGCCAAGCGTTCGTAACGTCTTGGTCCGCTGGGAAAATGGGTGGGTCACCTAGCGGTGCATCAAGGACATACAATCTTTTGGAAGCTATGAGGATGATCCTCAAGCTACGGACCCAGTCCGCATAGTTGCTTCCATCATCTTTCAGCTTGGTTTTCTCTAGGAACGCGTTGAAGTTGAGGGTGACATTAGCGTTGGCCATTGGATCTACAATATAGATTGTAAAGACAATTTTAGACTATGTTCATGATAATTAAGTTCACATAATCAAATTATTTAATGAACTCCCACTTAGATAGACATCTCTCTAGTCATCCAAGTGAAACATGATCCATGTCAACTAGCCCGTGTCCGATCATCACGTGAGACGGACTAGTCATCCATGGTGAACATCTCCATGTTGATCGCATCTGCTATACGACTCATGTTCGACCTTTCGGTCTTCCGTGTTCCGAGGCCATGTCTGTACATGCTAGGCTCGTCAAGTCAACCTAAGTGTTTCACGTGTGTAAATCTGGCTTACACCCGTTGTATGCGAACGATAGAACCTATCACACCCGATCATCACGTGGTGCTTCGGAACAACGATCCTTAGCAACGGTGCACAGTTAGGGTGAACACCTTCCTTGAAATTTTATTGAGAGATCATCTTATTTACTACCGTCGTTCTAAGCAAATAAGATGTAAACATGATAAACATCACATGCAATCAATATAGTGACATGATATGGCCAATATCATCTTGCTCCTTCGATCTCCATCTTCGGGGCACCATGATCATCACTGTCACCGGCACGACACCATGATCTCCATCATCATGATCTCCATCATCGTGTCTTCATGAAGTTGTCTCGCCAACTATTACTTCTACTACTATGGCTAACATTTAGCAATAAAGTAAAGTAATTACATGGCGCTTATGATTGACACGCAGGTCATACAATAAAATAAGACAACTCCTATGGCTCCTGCCGGTTGTCATACTCATCGACATGCAAGTCGTGAATCCTATTACAAGAACATGATCAATCTCATACATCACAATGCATCACATCACATCCTTTGGCCATATCACATCACAAGGCATATGCTGCAAAAACAAGTTAGACGTCCTCTAATTTGTAGTTGCAAGTTTTTACGTGGCTGCTATAGGTTTCTAGCAAGAACGTTTCTTACCTACGCCAAAACCACAACGTGATATGCCAATTGCTATTTACCCTTCATAAGGACCCTTTTCATCGAATCCAATCCGACTAAGGTGGGAGAGACAGACACCCGCTAGCCACCTTATGCAACAAGTGCATGTCAGGCGGTGGAACCGGTCTCACGTAAGCGTACGTGTAAAGTTGGTCCGGGCCGCTTCATCCCACAATACCGCCGAATTAAGATAAGACTAGTAACGGCAAGCAAATTAACAAGATCATCGCCCACAACAACTTGTGTTCTACTCGTGCATAGATTCTACGCATAGACCTAGCTCATGATGCCACTGTTGGGAGACGTAGTAGTAAATCAAAAAAATTCCTACGTGTTCACCAAGATCTATCCATGGAGAAACCAGCAACGAGTAAGGGGAGAGTGCATCTTCATACCTTTGAAGATCGCAAAGCGGAAGCGTTACAAGAACGCGGTTGGTGGAGTCGTACTCGCAGCGATTCAGATCGCGGTCGATTCCGATCTAACCGCCGAACAACGGCGCCTCCGCGTTCAACACACGTGCAGCCCGGTGACGTCTCCTACGCCTTGATCCAGCAAGGAGGAAGGAGAGGTTGAGGGAGAGCTCCGGTAGCACAACGGTGTGGTGGCGGTGGAGCTGCGTGGTACTCCGGCAGGGCTTCGCCAAGCACTACGGAGAACGAGGAGAGGGAGAGGTAGGGCTGCGCCGAGAGAGAGAGAGAGATGCGTGTCCCTGGCAGCCCCAAAACCCCCACTATATATAGGAGGAGGGGAGGAGGGTGCGCAGCCCTTAGGGTTCCCACCCTAGGGGCTGGCGGCAGCCCCAGATGGGATCTGGCCGGCGGCCAGAGAGGGAGAGGTGGCGGCAGCCCTAGGGTGGGCCTTAGGGCCCATCTGCGCTAGGGTTTGCCCCCCTCCACCCTTGGCTGCGCCTTGGGCCCTTGTGGGGGGGCGCACCAGCCCACCTAGGGGCTGGTTTCCTCCCACTTGTGGCCCATGCAGCCCTCTGGTGCCGGTGGACCCACATGGTGGACCCCCGGAACCATTCCGGTGGTCCCGGTACGTTACCGGTATATCCCGAAACACTTTCGGTGGCCAAATCCTCACTTCCTATATATGAATCTTTACCTCCGGACCATTCCGGAGCTCCTCGTGACGTCCGGGATCTCATCCGGGACTCCGAACAACCTTCGGTAACCATGTACACTATTTCCCTATAACCCCAGCGTCATCGAACCTTAAGTGTGTAGACCCTACGGGTTCGGGAGGCACGTAGACATGACCGAGACACCTCTCCGGTCAATAACCAACAGCGGGATCTGGATACCCATGTTGGCTCCCACATGCTCCACGATGATCTCATCGGATGAACCACGATGTCGGGGATTCAATCAATCCCGTATACAATTCCCTTTGTCTACCGGTATGATACTTGCCCGAGATTCGATCGTCGGTATCCCTATACCTTGTTCAATCTCGTTACTGGCAAGTCTCTTTACTCGTTCCGTAACACATCATCCCGTGGCTAACTCCTTAGTCACATTGAACTCATTATGATGATGTCTTACCGAGTGGGCCCAGAGATACCTATCCGTCACACGGAGTGACAAATCCCAGTCTCGATTCGTGCCAACCCAACAGACACTTTCAGAGATACCCGTAGTGTACCTTTATAGCCACCCAGTTACGTTGTGACATTTGGCACACCCAAAGTATTCCTACGGTATCCAGGAGTTGCACAATCTCATGGTCTAAGGAAACGATACTTGACATTGGAAAAGCTTTAGCAGACGAACTACACGATCTTGTGCTATGCTTAGGATTGGGTCTTGTCCATCACATCATTCTCCTAATGATGTGATCCCGTTATCAACGACATCCAATGTCCATGGTCATGAAACCGTGACCATCTATTGATCAACGAGCTAGCCAACTAGAGGCTCACTAGGGACATGTTATGGTCTATGTATTTACACATGTATTACGGTTTCCGGTTAACACAATTATAGCATAAACAATAGACAATTATCATGAACAAGGAAATACAATAATAACCATTTTATTATTGCCTCTAGGGCATATTTCCAACATAGGCTCCACAGAAACAACTTCCCGTGCTGCGCTACTCTCCGGTTCGAGTGGAGGTACGATTACCTCATCAAGTTCTATTTTCCTCCCACTTACTTCTTTCGAGAGAAACTCTTTCTCGAGAAAGGATCCATTCTTGGCAACAAAGACTTTGCCTTCGGATCTGAGGTAGAAGGTATACCCAATAGTCTCTTTGGGATATCCTATGAAGACGCACTTTTCCGCTTTGGGTTCGAGCTTCTCAGGTTGAAGTTTCTTCACATAAGCATCGCATCCCCAAACTTTTAGAAACGACAGCTTAGGTTTCTTCCCAAACCATAATTCATACGGTGTCGTCTCAACGGACTTTGACGGTGCCCTATTTAAAGTGAATGCGGCAGTCTCTAATGCATATCCCCAAAATGATAGAGGTAAGTCGGTAAGGGACATCATAGATCGCACCATATCCAATAGAGTGCGATTACAACGTTCAGACACACCATTTCGCTGAGGTGTGCCAGGCGGCATGAGTTGTGAAACAATTCCACATTTCCTTAGGTGTGTGCCAAACTCATGACTTAAATATTCTCCACCACGATCAGATCATAGGCACTTTATTTTCCTGTCACGTTGATTCTCTACCTCACTCTGAAATTCCTTGAACCTTTCAAAGGTTTCAGACTTGTGTTTCATTAAGTAGACATACCCATATCTGCTCAAGTCATCAGTGAGGGTGAGAACATAATGGTAGCCACCGCAAGCCTCGACGCTCATTGGACCGCATACATCGGTATGTATTATCTCCAATAAGTCAGTTGCTCGCTCCATTGTTGCAGAGAACGGAGTCTTGGCCATCTTGCCCATGAGGCATGGTTCGCACGTGTCAAATGATTCGAAATCAAGAGACTCCAAAAGTCCATCAGCATGGAGCTTCTTCATGCGTTTGACACCAATATGACCAAGGCGGCAGTGCCACATGTAAGTGGGACTATCGTTATCAACCTTACACTTTTTGGTACTCACACTATGGACATGTGTAACATCACGTTCGAGATCCATGAAAAATAAACCATTGACCAGCGGGGCATGACCATAAAACATTTCTCTCATATAAATAGAACAACCATTATTCTCAGATTTAAATGAGTAGCCATCTCGAATCAAACGAGATCCAGATACAATGTTCATGCTCAAAGCTGGTACTAAATAACAATTATTGAGGTTTAAAACTAATCCCGAAGGTAGATGTAGAGGTAGCGTGCCGACGGCGATCACATCGACCTTGGAACCATTCCCGACGCGCATCGTCACCTCGTCCTTTGCCAGTCTCCGCTTATTCCGCAGCTCCTGCTTGGAGTTACAAATGTGAGCAACTGCACCGGTATCAAATACCCAGGAGCTACTACGAGCGCTGGTTAGGTACACATCAATAACAAGTATATCACATATACCTTTAACGTTGCCGGCCTTCTTATCCGCTAAGTACTTGGGGCAATTCCGCTTCCAGTGACTGGTACCCTTGCAATAAAAGCACTCAGTCTCAGGCTTGGGTCCATTCTTGTTCTTCTTCCCGGCAACTTGCTTACCGGGCGCGGCAACAGCTTTGCCGTCCTTCTTGAAGTTCTTCTTACCCTTGCCTTTCTTGAAACTAGTGGTCTTATTCACCATCAACACTTGATGCTCCTTTTTGATCTCGACCTCCGCTGATTTCAGCATCGAGTACAACTCAGGAATGGACTTCTCCATACCCTGCATGTTGTAGTTCATCACAAAGCTCTTGTAGCTAGGTGGAAGCGACTGGAGGATTCTGTCAATGACCGAGTCATCCGGGAGATTAACTCCCAGCTGAGTCAAGCGGTTGTGTAACCCAGACATTTTGAGTATGTGCTCACTGACAGAACTATTCTCCTCCATCTTACAGCTGAAGAACTTGTCGGAGACGTCATATCTCTCGACCCGGGCATGAGCTTGGAAAACCAGTTTCAGCTCTTGGAACATCTCATATGCTCCGTGTTGCTCAAAACGCTTTTGGAGCCCCGGTTCTAGACTGTAAAGCATGCCGCACTGAACAAGGGAGTAATCATCGCAGCGAGACTGCCAAGCGTTCGTAACGTCTTGGTCCGCTGGAAAAATGGGTGGGTCACCTAGCGGTGCATCAAGGACATACAATCTCTTGGAAGCTATGAGGATGATCCTCAAGCTACGGACCCAGTCCGCATAGTTGCTTCCATCATCTTTCAGCTTGGTTTTCTCTAGGAACGCGTTGAAGTTGAGGGTGACATTAGCGTTGGCCATTGGATCTACAATATAGATTGTAAAAACATTTTTAGACTAAGTTCATGATAATTACGTTCACATAATCAAATTATTTAATGAACTCCCACTTAGATAGACATCTCTCTAGTCATCCAAGTGATACATGATCCATGTCAACTAGCCCGTGTCCGATCATCACGTGAGACGGACTAGTCATCCATGGTGAACATCTCCATGTTGATCGCATCTGCTATACGACTCATGTTCGACCTTTCGGTCTTCCGTATTCCGAGGCCATGTCTGTACATGCCAGGCTCGTCAAGTCAACCTAAGTGTTTCGCGTGTGTAAATCTGGCTTACACCCGTTGTATGCGAACGATAGAACCTATCACACCCGATCATCACGTGGTGCTTCGGAACAACGATCCTTAGCAACGGTGTACAGTTAGGGTGAACACCTTCCTTGAAATTTTATTGAGAGATCATCTTATTTACTAACGTCGTTCTAAGCAAATAAGATGTAAACATGATAAACATCACATGCAATCAATTTAGTGACATGATATGGCCAATATCATCTTGCTCCTTCGATCTCCATCTTCGGGGCACCATGATCATCACTGTCACCGGCACGACACCATGATCTCCATCATCATGATCTCCATCATCGTGTCTTCATGAAGTTGTCTCGCCAACTATTACTTCTACTACTATGGCTAACGTTTAGCAATAAAGTAAAGTAATTACATGGCGCTTATGATTGACACGCATGTCATACAATAAAATAAGACAACTCCTATGGCTCCTGCCAGTTGTCATACTCATCGACATGCAAGTCGTGAATCCTATTACAAGAACATGATCAATCTCATACATCACAATGCATCACATCACATCCTTTTGGCCATATCACATCACAAGGCATATGCTGCAAAAACAAGTTAGACGTCCTCTAATTTGTAGTTGCAAGTTTTTACGTGGCTGCTATAGGTTTCTAGCAAGAACGTTTCTTACCTACGCCAAAACCACAACGTGATATGCCAATTGCTATTTACCCTTCATAAGGACCCTTTTCATCGAATCCAATCCGACTAAGGTGGGAGAGACAGACACCCGCTAGCCACCTTATGCAACAAGTGCATGTCAGGCGGTGGAACCGGTCTCACGTAAGCGTACGTGTAAAGTTGGTCCGGGCCGCTTCATCCCACAATACCGCCGAATTAAGATAAGACTAGTAACGGCAAGCAAATTAACAAGATCATCGCCCACAACAACTTGTGTTCTACTCGTGCATAGATTCTACGCATAGACCTAGCTCATGATGCCACTGTTGGGAGACGTAGTAGTAAATCAAAAAAATTCCTACGTGTTCACCAAGATCTATCCATGGAGAAACCAGCAACGAGTAAGGGGAGAGTGCATCTTCATACCTTTGAAGATCGCAAAGCGGAAGCGTTACAAGAACGCGGTTGGTGGAGTCGTACTCGCAGCGATTCAGATCGCGGTCGATTCCGATCTAACCGCCGAACAACGGCGCCTCCGCGTTCAACACACGTGCAGCCCGGTGACGTCTCCTACGCCTTGATCCAGCAAGGAGGAAGGAGAGGTTGAGGGAGAGCTCCGGTAGCACAACGGTGTGGTGGCGGTGGAGCTGCGTGGTACTCCGGCAGGGCTTCGCCAAGCACTACGGAGAACGAGGAGAGGGAGAGGTAGGGCTGCGCCGAGAGAGAGAGAGATGCGTGTCCCTGGCAGCCCCAAAACCCCCACTATATATAGGAGGAGGGGAGGAGGGTGCGCAGCCCTTAGGGTTCCCACCCTAGGGGCTGGCGGCAGCCCCAGATGGGATCTGGCCGGCGGCCAGAGAGGGAGAGGTGGCGGCAGCCCTAGGGTGGGCCTTAGGGCCCATCTGCGCTAGGGTTTGCCCCCCTCCACCCTTGGCTGCGCCTTGGGCCCTTGTGGGGGGGCGCACCAGCCCACCTAGGGGCTGGTTTCCTCCCACTTGTGGCCCATGCAGCCCTCTGGTGCCGGTGGACCCACATGGTGGACCCCCGGAACCATTCCGGTGGTCCCGGTACGTTACCGGTATATCCCGAAACACTTTCGGTGGCCAAATCCTCACTTCCTATATATGAATCTTTACCTCCGGACCATTCCGGAGCTCCTCGTGACGTCCGGGATCTCATCTGGGACTCCGAACAACCTTCGGTAACCATGTACACTATTTCCCTATAACCCCAGCGTCATCGAACCTTAAGTGTGTAGACCCTACGGGTTCGGGAGGCACGTAGACATGACCGAGACACCTCTCCGGTCAATAACCAACAGCGGGATCTGGATACCCATGTTGGCTCCCACATGCTCCACGATGATCTCATCGGATGAACCACGATGTCGGGGATTCAATCAATCCCGTATACAATTCCCTTTGTCTACCGGTATGATACTTGCCCGAGATTCGATCGTCGGTATCCCTATACCTTGTTCAATCTCGTTACTGGCAAGTCTCTTTACTCGTTCCGTAACACATCATCCCGTGGCTAACTCCTTAGTCACATTGAACTCATTATGATGATGTCTTACCGAGTGGGCCTAGAGATACCTATCCGTCACACGGAGTGACAAATCCCAGTCTCGATTCGTGCCAACCCAACAGACACTTTCAGAGATACCCGTAGTGTACCTTTATAGCCACCCAGTTACGTTGTGACATTTGGCACACCCAAAGTATTCCTACGGTATCCAGGAGTTGCACAATCTCATGGTCTAAGGAAACGATACTTGACATTGGAAAAGCTTTAGCAGACGAACTACACGATCTTGTGCTATGCTTAGGATTGGGTCTTGTCCATCACATCATTCTCCTAATGATGTGATCCCGTTATCAACGACATCCAATGTCCATGGTCATGAAACCGTGACCATCTATTGATCAACGAGCTAGCCAACTAGAGGCTCACTAGGGACATGTTATGGTCTATGTATTTACACATGTATTACGGTTTCCGGTTAACACAATTATAGCATAAACAATAGACAATTATCATGAACAAGGAAATACAATAATAACCATTTTATTATTGCCTCTAGGGCATATTTCCAACATAGGCTCCACAGAAACAACTTCCCGTGCTGCGCTACTCTCCGGTTCGAGTGGAGGTACGATTACCTCATCAAGTTCTATTTTCCTCCCACTTACTTCTTTCGAGAGAAACTCTTTCTCGAGAAAGGATCCATTCTTGGCAACAAAGACTTTGCCTTCGGATCTGAGGTAGAAGGTATACCCAATAGTCTCTTTGGGATATCCTATGAAGACGCACTTTTCCGCTTTGGGTTCGAGCTTCTCAGGTTGAAGTTTCTTCACATAAGCATCGCATCCCCAAACTTTTAGAAACGACAGCTTAGGTTTCTTCCCAAACCATAATTCATACGGTGTCGTCTCAACGGACTTTGACGGTGCCCTATTTAAAGTGAATGCGGCAGTCTCTAATGCATATCCCCAAAATGATAGAGGTAAGTCGGTAAGGGACATCATAGATCGCACCATATCCAATAGAGTGCGATTACAACGTTCAGACACACCATTTCGCTGAGGTGTGCCAGGCGGCATGAGTTGTGAAACAATTCCACATTTCCTTAGGTGTGTGCCAAACTCATGACTTAAATATTCTCCACCACGATCAGATCATAGGCACTTTATTTTCCTGTCACGTTGATTCTCTACCTCACTCTGAAATTCCTTGAACCTTTCAAAGGTTTCAGACTTGTGTTTCATTAAGTAGACATACCCATATCTGCTCAAGTCATCAGTGAGGGTGAGAACATAATGGTAGCCACCGCAAGCCTCGACGCTCATTGGACCGCATACATCGGTATGTATTATCTCCAATAAGTCAGTTGCTCGCTCCATTGTTGCAGAGAACGGAGTCTTGGTCATCTTGCCCATGAGGCATGGTTCGCACGTGTCAAATGATTCGAAATCAAGATACTCCAAAAGTCCATCAGCATGGAGCTTCTTCATGCGTTTGACACCAATATGACCAAGGCGGCAGTGCCACATGTAAGTGGGACTATCGTTATCAACCTTACACTTTTTGGTACTCACACTATGGACATGTGTAACATCACGTTCGAGATCCATGAAAAATAAACCATTGACCAGCGGGGCATGACCATAAAACATTTCTCTCATATAAATAGAACAACCATTATTCTCAGATTTAAATGAGTAGCCATCTCGAATCAAACGAGATCCAGATACAATGTTCATGCTCAAAGCTGGTACTAAATAACAATTATTGAGGTTTAAAACTAATCCCGAAGGTAGATGTAGAGGTAGCGTGCCGACGGCGATCACATCGACCTTGGAACCATTCCCGACGCGCATCGTCACCTCGTCCTTTGCCAGTCTCCGCTTATTCCGCAGCTCCTGCTTGGAGTTACAAATGTGAGCAACTGCACCGGTATCAAATACCCAGGAGCTACTACGAGCGCTGGTTAGGTACACATCAATAACAAGTATATCACATATACCTTTAACGTTGCCGGCCTTCTTATCCGCTAAGTACTTGGGGCAATTCCGCTTCCAGTGACCGGTACCCTTGCAATAAAAGCACTCAGTCTCAGGCTTGGGTCCATTCTTGTTCTTCTTCCCGGCAACTTGCTTACCGGGCGCGGCAACAGCTTTGCCGTCCTTCTTGAAGTTCTTCTTACCCTTGCCTTTCTTGAAACTAGTGGTCTTATTCACCATCAACACTTGATGCTCCTTTTTGATCTCGACCTCCGCTGATTTCAGCATCGAGTACAACTCAGGAATGGACTTCTCCATACCCTGCATGTTGTAGTTCATCACAAAGCTCTTGTAGCTAGGTGGAAGCGACTGGAGGATTCTGTCAATGACCGAGTCATCCGGGAGATTAACTCCCAGCTGAGTCAAGCGGTTGTGTAACCCAGACATTTTGAGTATGTGCTCACTGACAGAACTATTCTCCTCCATCTTACAGCTGAAGAACTTGTCGGAGACGTCATATCTCTCGACCCGGGCATGAGCTTGGAAAACCAGTTTCAGCTCTTGGAACATCTCATATGCTCCGTGTTGCTCAAAACGCTTTTGGAGCCCCGGTTCTAGACTGTAAAGCATGCCGCACTGAACAAGGGAGTAATCATCGCAGCGAGACTGCCAAGCGTTCGTAACGTCTTGGTCCGCTGGAAAAATGGGTGGGTCACCTAGCGGTGCATCAAGGACATACAATCTCTTGGAAGCTATGAGGATGATCCTCAAGCTACGGACCCAGTCCGCATAGTTGCTTCCATCATCTTTCAGCTTGGTTTTCTCTAGGAACGCGTTGAAGTTGAGGGTGACATTAGCGTTGGCCATTGGATCTACAATATAGATTGTAAAAACATTTTTAGACTAAGTTCATGATAATTACGTTCACATAATCAAATTATTTAATGAACTCCCACTTAGATAGACATCTCTCTAGTCATCCAAGTGATACATGATCCATGTCAACTAGCCCGTGTCCGATCATCACGTGAGACGGACTAGTCATCCATGGTGAACATCTCCATGTTGATCGCATCTGCTATACGACTCATGTTCGACCTTTCGGTCTTCCGTATTCCGAGGCCATGTCTGTACATGCCAGGCTCATCAAGTCAACCTAAGTGTTTCGCGTGTGTAAATCTGGCTTACACCCGTTGTATGCGAACGATAGAACCTATCACACCCGATCATCACGTGGTGCTTCGGAACAACGATCCTTAGCAACGGTGTACAGTTAGGGTGAACACCTTCCTTGAAATTTTATTGAGAGATCATCTTATTTACTAACGTCGTTCTAAGCAAATAAGATGTAAACATGATAAACATCACATGCAATCAATTTAGTGACATGATATGGCCAATATCATCTTGCTCCTTCGATCTCCATCTTCGGGGCACCATGATCATCACTGTCACCGGCACGACACCATGATCTCCATCATCATGATCTCCATCATCGTGTCTTCATGAAGTTGTCTCGCCAACTATTACTTCTACTACTATGGCTAACGTTTAGCAATAAAGTAAAGTAATTACATGGCGCTTATGATTGACACGCATGTCATACAATAAAATAAGACAACTCCTATGGCTCCTGCCAGTTGTCATACTCATCGACATGCAAGTCGTGAATCCTATTACAAGAACATGATCAATCTCATACATCACAATGCATCACATCACATCCTTTTGGCCATATCACATCACAAGGCATATGCTGCAAAAACAAGTTAGACGTCCTCTAATTTGTAGTTGCAAGTTTTTACGTGGCTGCTATAGGTTTCTAGCAAGAACGTTTCTTACCTACGCCAAAACCACAACGTGATATGCCAATTGCTATTTACCCTTCATAAGGACCCTTTTCATCGAATCCAATCCGACTAAGGTGGGAGAGACAGACACCCGCTAGCCACCTTATGCAACAAGTGCATGTCAGGCGGTGGAACCGGTCTCACGTAAGCGTACGTGTAAAGTTGGTCCGGGCCGCTTCATCCCACAATACCGCCGAATCAAGATAAGACTAGTAACGGCAAGCAAATTAAAAAGATCGACGCCCACAACAACTTGTGTTCTACTCGTGCATAGATTCTACGCATAGACCTAGCTCATGATGCCACTGTTGGCAGACGTAGTAGTAAATCAAAAAATTTCCTACGTGTTCACCAAGATCTATCTATGGAGAAACCAGCAACGAGTAAGGGGAGAGTGCATCTTCATACCTTTGAATATCGCTAAGCGGAAGCGTTACAAGAACGCAGTTGGTGGAGTCGTACTTGCAGCGATTCAGATCGCGGTCGATTCCGATCTAAGCGCCGAACAACGGCACCTCCGCGTTCAACACACGTGCAGCCCGGTGACGTCTCCTACGCCTTGATCCAGCAAGGAGGAAGGAGGGGTTGAGGGAGAGCTCCGGCAGCACGACGGCGTGGTGGCGGTGGAGCTGCGTGGTACTCCGGCAGGGCTTCGCCAAGCACTACGGAGAACGAGGAGAGGGAGGAGTAGGGCTGCGCCGAGAGGGAGAGAGAGTCGTGTCATTGGCAGCCCCAAACCCTCCACTATATATAGGAGGAGAGGGAGGAGGGTGCGCACCCCTAGGGTTCCCACCCTAGGTGGTGCGGCAGCCCCTAGATGGGATCTGGCCGGCGGCCAAGAGGGGAGAGGGAGGCGGCAGCCCTAGGCGCCCTAGGGTGGGCCTTAGGGCCCATCTGCGCTAGGGTTTGCCCCCCTCCACCCTTGGCTGCGCCTTGGGCCTTGGTGGGAGGCGCACCAGCCCACTCTGGGGCTGGTCCCTTCCCACTCTCGTCCCACGCAGCCCTCTGGTGCCAGTGGCCCCACATGGTGGACCCCCGGAACCCTTCCGGTGGTCCCGGTACGTTACCGGTAATTCCCGAAACACTTCCGGTGTCCAAATCCTCACTTCCTATATATGAATCTTTACCTCCGGACCATTCCGGAGCTCCTCGTGATGTCCGGGATCTCATCCGGGACTCCGAACAACCTTCGGTAACCATGTACACTATTTCCCTATAACCCTAGCGTCATCGAACCTTAAGTGTGTAGACCCTACGGGTTCGGGAGACACGTAGACATGACCGAGACACCTCTCCAGTTAATAACCAACAGCGGGATCTGGATACCCATGTTGGCTCCCACATGCTCCACGATGATCTCATCGGATGAACCACGATGTCGGGGATTCAATCAATCCCGTATACAATTCCCTTTGTCTACCGGTATGATACTTGCCCGAGATTCGATCGTCGGTATCCCTATACCTTGTTCAATCTCGTTACCAGCAAGTCTCTTTACTCGTTCCGCAACACATCATCCCGTGGCTAACTCCTTAGTCACATTGAGCTCATTATGACGATGCCTTACCGAGTGGACCCAGAGATACCTCTCCGTCATACGGAGTGACAAATCCCAGTCTCGATTCGTGCCAATCCAACAGACACTTTCGGAGATACCCGTAGTGTACCTTTATAGCCACCCAGTTACGTTGTGACGTTTGGCACACCCAAAGTATTCCTACGGTATCCGGGAGTTGCACAATCTCATGGTCTAAGGAAACGATACTTGACATTGGAAAAGCTTTAGCAGACGAACTAACGATCTTGTGCTATGCTTAGGATTGGGTCTTGTCCATCACATCATTCTCCTAATGATGTGATCCCGTTATCAACGACATCCAATGTCCATGGTCATGAAACCGTGACCATCTATTGATCAACGAGCTAGTCAACTAGAGGCCCACTAGGGACACGTTGTGGTCTATGTATTCACACATGCATTACGGTTTCCGGTTAACACAATTATAGCATGAACAATAGACAATTATCATGAACAAGGAAATACAATAATAACCATTTTATTATTGCCTCTAGGGCATATTTCCAACATCCTCATCATCATCAGGCTCTTCATACTCTCCTGCCTCGGCCGAGTCATCTGGGTGGTCGGTGTCGCTGGCAACGTCGACCGGACCCCTATCCACGAGTGGCACCTGGCTGCTCATTTGTGTGAAGGCCTGCCGAATGAAGAACTAGATCAGTCAGATCAGTTACAACAAATATGTGAATATCACTCGGTTGGTAAACCTTTGGAATTCACCTCATTCGCCGGATTCTCTAATGAGAGTGGGGCCACCTGCCTGCTCCCCCTGGGGTTATCGCGCGCTGGGGTGATCGCCTTGATCTTAGCCTCCACCTCCTCCTCCTTGAGCTCCTCCGGGTGAGTTCGACTGGGATCACTCGGTCCGGAGTATTCCCACATGGGATGACCTCTGGCTTGCAGCGGTTGGATCCTCCTCTGGAGGAAAACCTCTAGCAAGTCAAGGCCGTTGACGCTTTTCTGCACCAGAGCTACCAACGCTATCACTAAGATGTCTACTTCGGTCTTCTCCTCTTTGGTCACTGTCAATCGGGGAACTGGCCGAATGCGCTCGAAAGTATACGAGGGAAGTCCCGACTGACCCTCGCCGACTGGGATGTCATGGCAGTAGAACCAGTTCTCCTGCCACCCCTTTACCGAATCAGGAAATGTCATCTGCGGGAAGCAAACCTTGCCCCGCAGTTGGATTCCAAGTCCCCCGCACAGCTGGGCCACATTGGTTTTGTCTTTCGATCGAGTGGGTTTTTTCACGGTCATCACTCGGCAAGTGAAAAAGTATTTAAACAAACCCCAATGAGGATGACAACCCAAGAAGTTTTCACACAAAGAGACGAAATCATCTAAATAGATGACAACATTGGGAGGAAGGTGGTGAAGTTGAGCGCCAAAGAAACCCAGGAATCTTTGGAAGAAAGGGAGGGGCGGCAGAGAGAAACCTCGCTCGAGGTGAGTCACCAAGAGCACACGCTCGTCTCCCTTCGGTGATGGCTCCTCCTCGCCTGCTCCCGGCAGCCGCCACCTCCCCTCGGACACGAATCCTTGGCCTTCCAGCTCAAGCTTCCGGGCCTTGGTCACCCGCGATGGCAACCACTCGCCCTGCGTCCATCCGGCCGGCGCTCCGCCGCTGGAAGAGGAGGTGCGCGAGCTCTTCTTCGCCCCGCTCGGCCTTCGCGGTCGCAGACGCCGTGCGCATCTTCGCCGACGAGCTCGGGACAGCCTTCGACGAAGGAAAGGAGGAAGGTGTGCAGGTGGGCGTCGGAGAAAACGGGGGATTGGGGGAAAATGAGATCCGTTCTCTCCCCAACAATGTTTCCCGCTTTTATATCAAGGATCCGGCGCGATCTCTGGCCGTCAATCCGCAAACGGAGCGAGATCCACAGATCTACTGTTCAGGACCTCGTGGACGCGTGGTGTAATTCCCGGCGCGGTTATCGAGGCATCGTGCCCATTACCCCAAATTATCGGGACGCGAACGTTCCGCCGCGCGCCCACACGCAGTTTTGGTGATTTCGAACGCGCGGAAGTTTCTTCGTGTTCAAATGAGGCGAGCTCCGCACCGCGAGAGCCCTGGTGACACCCTCCTACGAGCCGAATGAATAGCTCACACCAGCTTGCCACTCGGATTAAACAGCAAGATAGTTTTCATCAAAGACATTGATCCTGAATCCATCTTGGTTTGAGGTCGAGTGGGGAACGACATGATCGTCTCTCGAACTTTTCTGAGAGGTCATCGACGCTTCCGAGTGTCGATCACTCAACTAATAAAACCTCATGGATTCGGGGGCTACTGATGAGGATGCCTACCCTGGGTAGGGTCATAGACCTGACATCTGGGGCCCACCAATGGTCCCACGTCAGCATTCAAGCTCGGAAGTAGAAGTGCACTCGGTCAGACCTGAAGTGTCACTCGGACGTACCTGAAGACGCACTCGGATGTCTACATCCGCACTCGGTCAACAAGAACTCAACGGTCAGGAGACGAAGCGTTGAGTAATATGAAGAGACGTTCCCTGGGATTGATCAGTCATGCGTTATCGATAACGCTCTAGTTAAAGCGGCAGTTCCTCTTGTTGGAAATATGCCCTAGAGGCAATAATAAAATGGTTATTATTGTATTTCCTTGTTCATGATAATTGTCTATTATTCATGCTATAATTGTGTTAACCGGAAACCGTAATGCATGTGTGAATACATAGACCACAATGTGTCCCTAGTGAGCCTCTAGTTGGCTAGCTCGTTGATCAATAGATGGTCACGGTTTCATGGCCATGGACATTGGATGTCGTTGATAACGGGATAACATCATTAGGAGAATGATGTGATGGAAAAGACCCAATCCTAAGCATAGCACAAGATCGTGTAGTACGTCTGCTAAAGCTTTTCCAATGTCAAGTATCGTTTCCTTAGACCATGAGATTGTGCAACTCCCGGATACGGTAGGAATACTTTGGGTGTGCCAAACGTCACAATGTAACTGGGTGGCTATAAAGGTACACTACGGGTGTCTCCGAAAGTGTCTGTTGGGTTGGCACGAATCGAGACTGGGATTTGTCACTCCGTATGACGGAGAGGTATCTCTGGGCCCACTTGGTAAGACATCATCATAATGAGCTCAATTTGACTAAGGAGTTAGCCACGGGATGATGTGTTGCGGAACGAGTAAAGAGACTTGCCGGTAACGAGATTGAACAAGGTATAGGGATACCGACGATCGAATCTCGGGCAAGTATCATACCGGTAGACAAAGGGAATTGTATACGGGATTGATTGAATCCCCGACATCGTGGTTCATCCGATGAGATCATCGTGGAGCATGTGAGAGCCAACATGGGTATCCAGATCTCGCTGTTGGTTATTGACCGGAGAGGTGTCTCGGTCATGTCTACGTGCCTCCCGAACCCGTAGGGTCTACACACTTAAGGTTCGATGAAGCTAGGGTTATAGGGAAATAGTGTACGTGGTTACCGAAGGTTGTTCGGAGTCTCGGATGAGATCCCGGACATCACGAGGAGCTCCGGAATGGTCCGGAGGTAAAGATTCATATATAGGAAGTGAGGTTTTGGTCACCGGAAGTGTTTCGGGCATCACCGGTAACGTACCGGGACCACCGGAAGGGTTCCGGGGTTCCACCGTGTGGGGCCACCGGCACCAGAGGGCTGCATGGGCCGCAAGTGGGAGGGAACCAGCCCCTAGGTGGGCTGGTGCGCCCCCCACAAGGGCCCAAGGCGCAGCACAAGGTGGGTGGGGGGCAAACCCTAGAGGCAGATGGGCCCTAGGCCCATCTAGGGCGCCGCCCCTCCCTCTCCCTCTCTTGGCCGCCGCCCCAAGGGCCATCTAGGGCCGGCCGCAGCCCTAGGGTGGGAACCCTAGGGGCTGCGCCCTCCCTCCTCCTCCTCCTATATATAGTGGGGGTTTTGGGGCTGCCAGACGCGCGCATCTCTCTCTCTCGGCGCAGCCCTACCTCTCCCTCTCCTCGTTCTCCGTAGTGCTTGGCGAAGCCCTGCCGGAGTACCACGCAGCTCCACCGTCACCACGCCGTCGTGCTGACGGAGCTCTCCCTCAACCTCTCCTTCCTCCTTGCTGGATCAAGGCGTAGGAGGCGTCACCGGGCTGCACGTGTGTTGAACGCGGAGGCGCCGTTGTTCGGCGCTTAGATCGGAATCGACCGCGATCTGAATCGCTGCGAGTACGACTCCACCAACCGCATTCTTGTAACGCTTCCGCTTTGCGATCTTCAAAGGTATGAAGATGCACTCTCCCCTTACTCGTTGTTGGTTTCTCCATAGATAGATCTTGGTGAACACGTAGGAAAAATTTTGATTTACTACTACGTCTCCCAACAGTGGCATCATGAGCTAGGTCTATGCGTAGAATCTATGCACGAGTAGAACACAAGTTGTTGTGGGCGTTGATCTTGTTAATTTGCTTGCCATTACTAGTCTTATCTTAATTCGGCGGTATTGTGGGATGAAGCGGCCCGGACCAACTTTACACGTACGCTTACGTGAGACCGGTTCCACCGCCTGACTTGCACTTGTTGCATAAGGTGGCTAGCGGGTGTCTGTCTCTCCCACCTTAGTCGGATTGGATTCGATGAAAAGGGTCCTTATGAAGGGTAAATAGCAATTGGCATATCACGTTGTGGTTTTGGCGTAGGTAAGAAACGTTCTTGCGAGAAACCTATAGCAGCCACGTAAAAACTTGCAACTACAAATTAGAGGACGTCTAACTTGTTTTTGCAGCATATGCCTTGTGATGTGATATGGCCAAAGGATGTGATGTGATGCATTGTGATGTATGAGATTGATCATGTTCTTGTAATAGGATTCACGACTTGCATGTCGATGACTATGACAACCGGCAGGAGCCATAGGAGTTGTCTTATTTTATTGTATGACCTGCGTGTCAATCATAAACGCCATGTAATTACTTTACTTTATTGCTAAACGTTAGCCATAGTAGTAGAAGTAATAGTTGGCGAGACGACTTCATGAAGACACAATGATGGAGATCATGATGATGGAGATCATGGTGTCGTGCCGGTGACAGTGATGATCATGGTGCCCCGAAGATGGAGATCAAAGGAGCAAGATGATATTGGCCATATCATGTCACTATATTGATTGCATGTGATGTTTATCATGTTTACATCTTATTTGCTTAGAACGACGGTAGTAAATAAGATGATCTCTCAATAAAATTTCAAGAGAAGTGTTCACCCTAACTGTGCACCGTTGCTAAGGATCGTTGTTCCGAAGCACCACGTGATGATCGGGTGTGATAGGTTCTAACGTTCGCATACAACGGGTGTAAGCCAGATTTACACACGCGAAACACTTAGGTTGACTTGACGAGCCTAGCATGTACAGACATGGCCTCGGAACACGGAAGACCGAAAGGTCGAACATGAGTAGTATAGTAGATGCGATCAACATGGAGATGTTCACCATGGATGACTAGTCCGTCTCACGTGATGATCGGACACGGGCTAGTTGACATGGATCATGTATCACTTGGATGACTAGAGAGATGTCTATCTAAGTGGGAGTTCATTAAATAATTTGATTATGTGAACTTAATTATCATGAACTTAGTCTAAAAATGTTTTTACTATCTATATTGTAGATCCAATGGCCAACGCTAATGTCACCCTCAACTTCAACGCGTTCCTAGAGAAAACCAAGCTGAAAGATGATGGAAGCAACTATGCGGACTGGGTCCGTAGCTTGAGGATCATCCTCATAGCTTCCAAGAGATTGTTTGTCCTTGATGCACCGCTAGGTGACCCACCCATTTTCCCAGCGGACCAAGACGTTACGAACGCTTGGCAGTCACGCTGCGATGATTACTCCCTTGTTCAGTGCGGCATGCTTTACAGTTTAGAACCGGGGCTCCAAAAGCGTTTTGAGCAACACGGAGCATATGAGATGTTCCAAGAGCTGAAACTGGTTTTCCAAGCTCATGCCCGGGTCGAGAGATATGACGTCTCCGACAAGTTCTTCAGCTGTAAGATGGAGGAGAATAGTTCTGTCAGTGAGCACATACTCAAAATGTCTGGGTTGCACAACCGCTTGACTCAGCTGGGAGTTAATCTCCCGGATGACTCGGTCATTGACAGAATCCTCCAGTCGCTTCCACCTAGCTACAAGAACTTTGTGATGAACTACAACATGCAGGGTATGGAGAAGTCCATTCCTGAGTTGTACTCGATGCTGAAATCAGCGGAGGTCGAGATCAAAAAGGAGCATCAAGTGTTGATGGTGAATAAGACCACTAGTTTCAAGAAAGGCAAGGGTAAGAAGAACTTCAAGAAGGACGGCAAAGCTGTTGCCGCGCCCGGTAAGCAAGTTGCCAGGAAGAAGAACAAGAATGGACCCAAGCCTGAGACTGAGTGCTTTTATTGCAAGGGTACCGGTCACTGGAAGCGGAACTGCCCCAAGTACTTAGCGGATAAGAAGGCCAGCAACGTTAAAGGTATATGTGATATACTTGTTATTGATGTGTAGCTAACCAGCGCTCGTAGTAGCTCCTGGGTATTTGATACCGGTGCAGTTGCTCACATTTGTAACTCCAAGCAGGAGCTGCGGAATAAGCGGAGACTGGCAAAGGACGAGGTGACGATGCGCGTCGGGAATGGTTCCAAGGTCGATGTGATCGCCGTCGGCACGCTACCTCTACATCTACCTTCGGGATTAGTTTTAAACCTCAATAATTGTTATTTAGTACCAGCTTTGAGCATGAACATTGTATCTGGATCTCGTTTGATTCGAGATGGCTACTCATTTAAATCTGAGAATAATGGTTGTTCTATTTATATGAGAGAAATGTTTTATGGTCATGCCCCGCTGGTCAATGGTTTATTTTTGATGGATCTCGAACGTGATGTTACACATGTCCATAGTGTGAGTACCAAAAAGTGTAAGGTTGATAACGATAGTCCCACTTACATGTGGCACTGCCGCCTTGGTCATATTGGTGTCAAACGCATGAAGAAGCTCCATGCTGATGGACTTTTGGAGTCTCTTGATTTCGAATCATTTGACACGTGCGAACCATGCCTCATGGGCAAGATGACCAAGACTCCGTTCTCTGGAACAATGGAGCGAGCAACTGACTTATTGGAGATAATACATACCGATGTATGCGGTCCAATGAGCGTCGAGGCTCGCGGTGGCTACCGTTATGTTCTCACCCTCACTGATGACTTGAGCAGATATGGGTATGTCTACTTAATGAAACACAAGTCTGAAACCTTTGAAAGGTTCAAGGAATTTCAGAGTGAGGTAGAGAATCAACGTGACAGGAAAATAAAGTGCCTACGATCTGATCGTGGCGGAGAATATTTAAGTCACGAGTTTGGCACGCACCTAAGGAAATGTGGAATTGTTTCACAACTTACGCCGCCTGGCACACCTGAGCGAAATGGTGTGTCTGAACGTCGTAATCGCACTCTATTGGATATGGTGCGATCTATGATGTCCCTTACCGACTTACCGCTATCATTTTGGGGATATGCATTAGAGACTGCCGCATTCACTTTAAATAGGGCACCGTCAAAGTCCGTTGAGACGACACCGTATGAATTATTGTTTGGAAAGAAACCTAAGCTGTCGTTTCTAAAAGTTTGGGGATGCGATGCTTATGTGAAGAAACTTCAACCTGAGAAGCTCGAACCCAAAGCGGAAAAGTGCGTCTTCATAGGATATCCCAAAGAGACTATTGGGTATACCTTCTACCTCAGATCCGAAGGTAAAGTCTTTGTTGCCAAGAATGGATCCTTTCTCGAGAAAGAGTTTCTCTCGAAAGAAGTAAATGGGAGGAAAGTAGAACTTGATGAGGTAATTGTACCCCCTCTCGAACCGGAGAGTAGCGCAGCGCAGGAAAATGTTTCTGTGGTGCCGGCACCGACTAGATAGGAAGTTAATGATGATGATCATGAAACTTCGGATCAAGTTACTACTGAACTTCGTAGGTCCATGAGGACACGTTCCGCACCAGAGTGGTACGGCAACCCTGTCCTAGAGATCATGTTGTTGGACAACAGTGAACCTTCGAACTATGAAGAAGCGATGGCGGGCCCGGATTCCAACAAATGGCTTGAAGCCATGAAATCCGAGATAGGATCCATGTATGAGAACAAAGTGTGGACTTTGGTGGACTTGCCTGATGATAAGCGAGCCATTGAAAATAAATGGATCTTTAAGAAGAAGACTGACGCGGATGGTAATGTGACCGTCTATAAGGCTCGGCTTGTCGCTAAGGGTTATCGACAAGTTCAAGGAGTTGACTACGATGAGACTTTCTCACCCGTAGCGATGCTGAAGTCTGTCCGAATCATGTTAGCAATTGCCGCATTTTATGATTATGAGATCTGGCAAATGGACGTTAAAACGGCATTCCTTAATGGCTTCCTTAAGGAAGAACTGTATATGATGCAGCCGGAAGGTTTTGTCGATCCTAAAGATGCTAACAAAGTATGCAAGCTCCAGCGCTCCATCTATGGGCTGGTGCAAGCATCTCGGAGTTGGAATATTCGCTTTAATGAGGTAATTAAAGCGTTTGGGTTTATACAGGTTTATGGAGAACCCTGTATTTACAAGAAAGTGAGTGGGAGCTCTGTAGCATTTCTCATATTATATGTGGATGACATATTATTGATGGGAAATGATATATAACTTTTGGAAAGTGTGAAGGCCTACTTGAATAAATGTTTTTCAATGAAGGACCTTGGAGAAGCTGCTTACAAATTAGGTATTAAGATCTATAGAGATAGATCGAAACGCCTCATAGGTCTTTCACAAAGCACATACCTTGAAAAGATATTGAAGAAGTTCAATATGGATCAGTCCAAGAAGGGGTTCTTGCCTGTGTTACAGGGTGTGAGATTGAGTACGACTCAATGCCCGACCACGGCAAAGGATAGAGAACAGATGAGTGTCATCCCCTATGCTTCAGCCATAGGCTCTATTATGTATGCCATGCTGTGTACCAGACCTGATGTGAACCTTGCCATAAGTTTGGTAGGGAGGTACCAAAGTGATCCCGGAGCGGAACACTGGACAGCGGTCAAGAATGTCCTGAAGTACCTGAAAAGGACAAAGGACATGTTTCTCGTATATGGAGGTGCCGAAGAGCTCGTCGTAAAGGGTTACGTCGATGCTAGCTTCGACACAGATCCGGATGACTCCAAGTCACAAACCGGATACGTGTATATTTTGAATGGAGGGGCAGTCAGCTGGTGCAGCAGCAAGCAAAGTGTCGTGGCGGCATCTACATGTGAAGCGGAGTATACAGCTGCTTCGGAGGCAGCAAAGGAAGGAGTCTGGATGAAGGAGTTCATCACCGACCTAGGAGTAATTCCCAATGCGTCGGGCCCGATGACTCTATTCTGTGACAACACTGGAGCTATTGCCCTTGCGAAGGAGCCCAGGTTTCACAAGAAGACAAGACACATCAAGCGCCGCTTCAACTCCATCCGTGATTACATTCAGGAGGGAGATATAGAAATTTGTAAAGTACATACGGATCTGAATGTCGCAGATCCGTTGACTAAACCTCTCTCACGAGCAAAACATGATCAACACCAGAATGCTATGGGTGTTCGATTCATCACAATGTGACTAGATTATTGACTCTAGTGCAAGTGGGAGACTGTTGGAAATATGCCCTAGAGGCAATAATAAAATGGTTATTATTGTATTTCCTTGTTCATGATAATTGTCTATTATTCATGCTATAATTGTGTTAACCGGAAACCGTAATGCATGTGTGAATACATAGACCACAATGTGTCCCTAGTGAGCCTCTAGTTGGCTAGCTCGTTGATCAATAGATGGTCACGGTTTCATGGCCATGGACATTGGATGTCGTTGATAACGGGATCACATCATTAGGAGAATGATGTGATGGAAAAGACCCAATCCTAAGCATAGCACAAGATCGTGTAGTTCGTCTGCTAAAGCTTTTCCAATGTCAAGTATCGTTTCCTTAGACCATGAGATTGTGCAACTCCCGGATACCGTAGGAATACTTTGGGTGTGCCCGTCACAACGTAACTGGGTGGCTATAAAGGTACACTACGGGTGTCTCCGAAAGTGTCTGTTGGGTTGGCACGAATCGAGACTGGGATTTGTCACTCCGTATGACGGAGAGGTATCTCTGGGCCCACTCGGTAAGACATCATCATAATGAGCTCAATGTGACTAAGGAGTTAGCCACGGGATGATGTGTTGCGGAACGAGTAAAGAGACTTGCCGGTAACGAGATTGAACAAGGTATAGGGATACCGACGATCGAATCTCGGGCAAGTATCATACCGGTAGACAAAGGGAATTGTATACGGGATTGATTTAATCCCCGACATCGTGGTTCATCCGATGAGATCATCATGGAGCATGTGGGAGCCAACATGGGTATCCAGATCCCGCTGTTGGTTATTGACCGGAGAGGTGTCTCGGTCATGTCTATGTGCCTCCCGAACCCGTAGGGTCTACACACTTAAGGTTCGATGACGCTAGGGTTATAGGGAAATAGTGTACGTGGTTACCGAAGGTTGTTCGGAGTCCCGGATGAGATCCCGGACGTCACGAGGAGCTCCGGAATGATCCGGAGGTAAAGATTCATATATAGGAAGTGAGGTTTTGGTCACCGGAAGTGTTTCGGACATCACCGGTAACGTACCGGGACCACCGGAAGGGTTCCGGGGGTCCACCGTGTGGGGCCACCGGCACCAGAGGGCTGCATGGGCCGCAAGTGGGAGGGAACCAGCCCCTAGGTGGGCTGGTGCGCCCCCCACAAGGGCCTAAGGCGCAGCACAAGGTGGGAGGGGGGCAAACCCTAGAGGCAGATGGGCCCTAGGCCCATCTAGGGCGCCGCCCCTCCCTCTCCCTCTCTTGGCCGCCGCCCCAAGGGCCATCTAGGGCCGGCCGCAGCCCTAGGGTGGGAACCCTAGGGGCTGCGCCCTCCCTCCTCCTCCTCCTATATATAGTGGGGGTTTTGGGGCTGCCAGACACGCGCATCTCTCTCTCTCTCGGCGCAGCCCTACCTCTCCCTCTCCTCGTTCTCCGTAGTGCTTGGCGAAGCCCTGCCGGAGTACCACGCAGCTCCACCGTCACCACGCCGTCGTGCTGCCGGAGCTCTCCCTCAACCTCTCCTTCCTCCTTGCTGGATCAAGGCATAGGAGACGTCACCGGGCTGCACGTGTGTTGAACACGGAGGCGCCGTTGTTCGGCGCTTAGATCGGAATCGACCGCGATCTGAATCGCTGCGAGTACGACTCCACCAACCGCGTTCTTGTAACGCTTCCGCTTTGCGATCTTCAAAGGTATGAAGATGCACTCTCCCCTTACTCGTTGCTGGTTTCTCCATAGATAGATCTTGGTGAACACGTAGGAAATTTTTTGATTTACTACTACGTCTCCCAACACCTCTAACGTAGCTTTAAATAGCATTCAATGCGGCGCTCGGCTGGTGGTGGCGCACTCTATATAAGCCATCACCGGACGTCGTAGCAAGGTTCCGACACTTGTATTCTGATACTCCCCCATAAGAAAACAAACCAGCCTCCGGGCTCGAGACGTAGGGCTTTTACCACTTCCGAGTGTGGCTTGAACTCGTACACATCCGAATGAAACACCTGAGCCGTAGCTAGAATTCGCCCCTCCATTTGTACACCATAGTACTATTGTCAGGATCATTCCTACAATAACGATTTTTTCAGAATTAATTAAAAATAATAATTGAGAGCGAACGTCGGCTCACGGGACTGTGATCCTAACATTCTATCGTGACTGCTCATCGGTGTGAATAATTTAGCGAACATACACGCACGCACCCGAACAATTTTTGAATTCGTGACTAATTTGCTAAATCAATGAGAGTACTCAGAATCTGTAAACATTTTCGTAAATTCATGAATATGTTTTGAATTCGCAAATAGTTTTCGGAATTAGTGAACATTTATAAATTGACTGAAATAAAAAGGACAATGAAAGCCGGCACACTAGGACTCTCGCGCCTGTCGTGGTACACCGACTCGCTGGACCGGCCCACCTGCCGAGGTTGTGAACGAAACCTTCCTCTAGTGGAGGATAGCGAAGATAGGGAGCTCCTATTTCGCGCAAGGGAAATGTTTGGGGCCGGAGTGCCGGCCGAAGCGCTCGGCCGGTCGCTTTTTTTTTCTCACGGGAGACAGGCTACAGCACGCACACATTCAGTAGATCCAAACGCGCTTATGGTTTTTTTCGTGTCCATCACTGCGACGGCGAGTAGTACGGGCGAGCAAGCGGCCACGACGCGCGGCCCCGGCGAGGCTGCCGTCTACCCCGCATCGACGGCGAGCTGCGACGGCGAGCTGTGACGGCGAGTAGCCCCGGCGAGCGGCGACGGAGAGCTGCGATGGGCGCACAACCCCGGCGAGCGGCGACGGCCACCGGCCCTGGCGAACGGCGCCAAGCCCCTGCGCTGCTGCCGCCTCTGTGCACCGCCGCCTGTCGTCCTCGTCGCCTGCTGCCATAGCCGTGCTCGCGCGTATACAAGTGTTGCAACCGTCATCTAAAAAAGCTTCAAACGTTGTTGAAAAAAGCTTCAACCATAGACAGAAAAAGCTTCAATCGGATCTGCCCAGCAAGGAAAGCTGCAACCGTAGTTGCATTTTTGCTACTGTCGGCTATTTTTTTTGCTACATCTATCAAGGCGGTGTTGCGACCTCGCACGACGACGACGACGATTTTGCTATAACCACGTTTTTGCTGTCTCCGTTGCCAAAAATTGCTACATCGTTGCTTTGTTTTTGCTACATCGACGTTTTTTGCTGCATGGCTCGATCTGACGGTCAACAGACTGCGATCCGACGACTCGCGCGCGACCGGCCGAAAGTTTCGGCCGGCGCGCCGACGCAGATCAGTCCCCTTCGCGCAAGGGGCCTTGGTAGCGACCTAGCGCGCAAACCCCGCACACGTAGTGTGTGCTTTTGTGTCGCGCCTATTGGCGGAGGGCGAGCATGTTTTCTTTCGTTTCTTTTTCTTATTTTTTTGTTTTCTTCTTCTACAATTATTTTGGGGATTTAAAAACAGGTGTGAAGTTTAAATAATGATCGTGATTGTTAAATAAAAATTGATTTTCTTAAAAAAATCAGGATTTAAAAAAACTCGGCTTCTAAAAATGTTCTCGAATTCACAAAAAAGTTCCTGGAATGAAAAATATGTTCGTGAATTCAATAAATTATTCACGGTTTCAAAAATTGTTCACAAATTCAAGATTTTGATCAACTTTTCATGAATGTATTTAAGAAATATTCCAAAAATAAAATAATTTTTTTTCAATTACAAAAAATGGTCGTCGATTCTAAAAATGATTGGTGCTTCAATAAATGCCCATAACTGTGATGTTTGATTAACACATGTGCTCTTAGTTTGAGACAAATTAGATCACCGGATGATGCGTAGCACAAGCAGGATCAGCCTGGATGGGGTCTTTTTTTTTTTTGAGAAAACCTGGATGGGGTCTTGAGGACAGGACTTGGTGATAAACTGGGATGGGAACGAGGAGAGCTGTGAAGATCTGTAGTGCTTTTTTGTGAAGACATGATGCTTTTAGGGGGCAAGACGTTAATGTATCAGGGGGCATATGTAAAATGTGTACGTGAGTTCATCCTGCCCGTCCACTCAGATCGAATCGAACACACCAGGTCGTCCAGTAGCAGCGTATCATGTGATGGGGGGCTGTATCACTGGCCCGCACCAAAGCAAAGCCCTCGCCGCCGCCGCCCAAGCGGAGCCAGAAGCGGGAGTGGACAGGGCAAAACAGTCCGGCGATGGAGTACGTCAACCCTCTCAACCGCTTCCGCGTCGACGGCCGCCGCCCCAACGAGGTGAGCCCCCGCTCCTTCCCTCTCGCCTTCGTCTGGTTCCCGCTCGGCAGGCTCTGATTCTTCGCTTTGCGGCCGGCGTCTTGCAGATGCGGCAGCTCAAGGGCGAGGTCGGCGTGGTCTCCAGGGCCAACGGCTCGGCGGTCTTCGAGATGGGCAACACCAGGGTCATCGCCGCCGTCTACGGCCCCCGAGAGGTAATGGGTGTTTCTCGCTTTGGCTGCGTGCACGCCAACTGTTCGATGCAATGTTCGCGTGACTTCTCTATTAGTTAATGATCGTTATTGAGTTGAGTTGATTTGGGGACATGCCATGTATGAAGTTTCTAGTTAAGTTTTGGAGTCGGGATGATCTTTTTGAAAGTGCACACCACATGTCTGACGGAATGTCTATACAAGTTTACTGGCAAGTTTCCAGTTAGCTTTTGGATCCATGTTGATTTGGGGCATCTGTTTTGAAGTTTCTATGGAGGGATTTTCTGTGAGCTTTGTAGTTAATTCTCAGAGTTTAGATGACATGGAGCAAAAAAGTTTCAAATTGCATGATGAATGGTACAGCAGTCCATCATGTGAATTGGAGATGCTACAACAGAATTGTATCCTTCTAGTGTTTGATAGTGGCACATAATATGTTCTAGGAAACCGCTAGGGTCAATGGTGCCAGTACAACATTTTTAGATCAACAGGGAGAACCTCCCTGGCTCTCCATTTCATTGAAAGAAGCCTGCACAACAGGTTCAGTACAAGGCATCCATGCCAAGTTCAGAAAGCAGTAAAAGCAAACTACCGGAACAAACTATAAATGTTCAACCACCTCCCAAGTTCCTGTGGAACGCACATCCATGACCTAACTATTACATGCAAATGGCAATCCATGCCGCATTTCCAGTAAAGCACCAGCTCAGTCAAGCCCCCTGCCGTTGGAGCCATCGGCGACCAGCAGGCAGCATCAAGGCTGGAGACAGGGCTCACCAGAGCGGTTGCTCTAGTGATCTGCTTTAGTTAACAGAATAGCCAGATCGCAGATTTGTTAGTTAACAATATGCTAAAGCATCCCTTGCAAATAAAGAAAAAGCAACTACACATTTACATAACCGAACACTCATCTACTCACCTAAAAAATGAGTTGATCAGTCCCTAACCCTAGCTTGCAGATCGTCTCAGAGGTACGGTACAGAATGGAACAGAACAAAGGGAAGGAGACGATGGGATCTTGGTCTCTTGGAAGGACTACTTGCGCATGCAGTTGAATGACTTTACAAGGTCCATTGTGCAAAATGTACCAACTGGCACCTAATGCCAGAGTCCATATATATCTGGTGATACGGTACAAGACATGATACCATGATACTGCACTGTATTGTGCGTTGGATTTGGAACGAAGGGACAGCCTTAGTTCCCATTGGCATATTTGCAAAGTACACCATGGGCCATATTGGTGATAAACTGAGAACGAGGACAGTTGTGAAGATCTGTAGTGCTTTTTTGTGAAGACATGATGCTTTTAGGGGGCAAGACGTTAATGTATCAGGGGGCATATGTAAAATGTGTACGTGAGTTGATCCTGCCCGTCCACTCAGATCGAATCCAACACACCAGGTCGTCGAGTAGCAGCGTATCATGTGATGGGGGGCTGTATCACTGGCCCGCACCAAAGCAAAGCCCTCGCCGCCGCCGCCCAAGCGGAGCCAGAAGCGGGAGTGGAGAGGGCAAAACAGTCCGGCGATGGAGTACGTCAACCCTCTCACCGGCTTCCGCGTCGACGGCCGCCGCCCCAACGAGGTGAGCCCCCGCTCCCTCCCTCTCGCCTTCGTCTGGTTCCCGCTCGGCAGGCTCTGATTCTTCGCTTCGCGGCCGGCGTCTCGCAGATGCGACAGCTCAAGGGCGAGGTCGGCGTGGTCTCCAGGGCCGACGGCTCGGCGCTCTTCGAGATGGGCAACACCAGGGTCATCGCCGCCGTCTACGGCCCCCGAGAGGTAATGGGTGTTTCTCGCTTTGGCTGCATGTACGCCAACTGTTCGATGCAATGTTCGCGTGACTTCTCTATTAGTTAATGATCGTTATTGAGTTGAGTTGATTTGGGGACATGCCATGTATGAAGTTTCTAGTTAAGTTTTGGAGTCGGGATGATCTTTTTGAAAGTGCACACCACATGTCTGACGGAATGTCTATACAAGTTTACTGGCAAGTTTCCAGTTAGCTTTTGGATCCATGTTGATTTGGGGCATCTGTTTTGAAGTTTCTATGGAGGGATTTTCTGTGAGCTTTGTAGTTAATTCTCAGAGTTTAGATGACATGGAGCAAAAAAGTTTCAAATTGCATGATGAATGGTACAGCAGTCCATCATGTGAATTGGAGATGCTACAACAGAATTGTATCCTTCTAGTGTTTGATAGTGGCACATAATATGTTCTAGGAAACCGCTAGGGTCAATGGTGCCAGTACAACATTTTTAGATCAACAGGGAGAACCTCCCTGGCTCTCCATTTCATTGAAAGAAGCCTGCACAACAGGTTCAGTACAAGGCATCCATGCCAAGTTCAGAAAGCAGTAAAAGCAAACTACCGGAACAAACTATAAATGTTCAACCACCTCCCAAGTTCCTGTGGAACGCACATCCATGACCTAACTATTACATGCAAATGGCAATCCATGCCGCATTTCCAGTAAAGCACCAGCTCAGTCAAGCCCCCTGCCGTTGGAGCCATCGGCGACCAGCAGGCAGCATCAAGGCTGGAGACAGGGCTCACCAGAGCGGTTGCTCTAGTGATCTGCTTTAGTTAACAGAATAGCCAGATCGCAGATTTGTTAGTTAACAATATGCTAAAGCATCCCTTGCAAATAAAGAAAAAGCAACTACACATTTACATAACCGAACACTCATCTACTCACCTAAAAAATGAGTTGATCAGTCCCTAACCCTAGCTTGCAGATCGTCTCAGAGGTACGGTACAGAATGGAACAGAACAAAGGGAAGGAGACGATGGGATCTTGGTCTCTTGGAAGGACTACTTGCGCATGCAGTTGAATGACTTTACAAGGTCCATTGTGCAAAATGTACCAACTGGCACCTAATGCCAGAGTCCATATATATCTGGTGATACGGTACAAGACATGATACCATGATACTGCACTGTATTGTGCGTTGGATTTGGAACGAAGGGACAGCCTTAGTTCCCATTGGCATATTTGCAAAGTACACCATGGGCCATATTGGTGATAAACTGAGAACGAGGACAGTTGTGAAGATCTGTAGTGCTTTTTTGTGAAGACATGATGCTTTTAGGGGGCAAGACGTTAATGTATCAGGGGGCATATGTAAAATGTGTACGTGAGTTGATCCTGCCCGTCCACTCAGATCGAATCCAACACACCAGGTCGTCGAGTAGCAGCGTATCATGTGATGGGGGGCTGTATCACTGGCCCGCACCAAAGCAAAGCCCTCGCCGCCGCCGCCCAAGCGGAGCCAGAAGCGGGAGTGGAGAGGGCAAAACAGTCCGGCGATGGAGTACGTCAACCCTCTCACCGGCTTCCGCGTCGACGGCCGCCGCCCCAACGAGGTGAGCCCCCGCTCCCTCCCTCTCGCCTTCGTCTGGTTCCCGCTCGGCAGGCTCTGATTCTTCGCTTCGCGGCCGGCGTCTCGCAGATGCGACAGCTCAAGGGCGAGGTCGGCGTGGTCTCCAGGGCCGACGGCTCGGCGCTCTTCGAGATGGGCAACACCAGGGTCATCGCCGCCGTCTACGGCCCCCGAGAGGTAATGGGTGTTTCTCGCTTTGGCTGCATGTACGCCAACTGTTCGATGCAATGTTCGCGTGACTTCTCTATTAGTTAATGATCGTTATTGAGTTGAGTTGATTTGGGGACATGCCATGTATGAAGTTTCTAGTTAAGTTTTGGAGTCGGGATGATCTTTTTGAAAGTGCACACCACATGTCTGACGGAATGTCTATACAAGTTTACTGGCAAGTTTCCAGTTAGCTTTTGGATCCATGTTGATTTGGGGCATCTGTTTTGAAGTTTCTATGGAGGGATTTTCTGTGAGCTTTGTAGTTAATTCTCAGAGTTTAGATGACATGGAGCAAAAAAGTTTCAAAGTGCATGATGAATGGTACAGCAGTCCATCATGTGAATTGGAGATGCTACAACAGAATTGTATCCTTCTGGTGTTTGATAGTGGCACATAATATGTTCTAGGAAACCACTAGGGTCAATGGTGCCAGTACAACATTTTTAGATCAAGAGGGAGTACCTCCCTGGCTCTCCATTTCATTGAAAGAAGCCTGCACAACAGGTTCAGTACAAGGCATCCACGCCAAGTTCAGAAAGCAGTAAAAGCAAACTGCCGGAACAAACTATAAATGTTCAACCACCTCCCAAGTTCCTGTGGAATGCACATCCATGACCTAACTATTACATGCAAATGGCAATCCATGCCGCATTTCCAGTAAAGCACCAGCTCAGTCAAGCCCCCTGCCGTTGGAGCCATCGGCGACCAGCAGGCATTATCAAGGCTGGAGACAGGGCTCACCAGAGCGGTTGCTCTAGTGATCTGCTTTAGTTAACAGAATAGCTAGATCGCAGATTTGTTAGTTAAGTATATGCTAAAGCATCCCTTGCAAATAAAGAAAAAACAACTACACATTTACATAACCGAACACTCATCTACTCACCTAAAAAATGAGTTGATCAGTCCCTAACCCTGGCTTGCAGATCGTCTCAGAGGTACGGTGCAGAATGGAACAGAACAAAGGGAAGGAGACGATGGGATCTTGGTCTCTTGGAGGGACTGCTTGCTCATGCAGTTGAATGACTTTACAAGGTCCATTGTGCAAAATGTACCAACTGGCACCTAATGCCAGAGTCCATATATATCTGGTGATACGGTACAAGACATGATACCATGATACTGCACTGTATTGTGCGTTGGATTTGGAACGGAGGGACAGCCTTAGTTCCCATTGGCATATTTGCAAAGTACACCATGGGCCATATTGGTGATAAACTGAGAACGAGGAGAGCTGTGAAGATCCGTAGTGCTTTTTTGTGAAGACAGGATGCTTTTAGGGGGGCAAGACGTTAATGTATCAGGGGGCATATGTAAAATGTGTACGTGAGTTCATCCTGCCCATCCACTCAGATCGAATCGAACACACCAGGTCGTCCAGTAGCAGCGTATCTCTCATGTGATGGGCTGTATCACTGGATATATTTTCCCCCTAATGCTAACATCCATCCCGTGGTCCAGATTCTCTTGGTGCATGCATTGGGCCTTTTTAATCAATAGTTACTACTAGCAAAAAAAAATCACCCGTATTCCTGTGCATACGGGCCGGCCCAATGGGCTCCGCCCCTGGGTGCATCCGTTGCATCAATTCAGCCAGTGCACTGCACAGGATATTTCCGTTCTCTTCTTCTAAAAAAAAAGGATATTTCCGTTCTCTTTACTCCCCGTCACGGACCTTAACCCGCACGCACCAAAGCAAAGCCCTCACCGCTCAAAAAAAAAAAAAAAAACCAAAGCAAAGCCCTCGCCGCCGCCGCCGCCGCCCAAGCGGAGCCAGAAGCGGGAGTGGAGAGGGCAAAACAGTCCGGCGATGGAGTACGTCAACCCTCTCACCGGCTTCCGCGTCGACGGCCGCCGCCCCAACGAGGTGAGCCCCCGCTCCCTCCCTCTCGCCTTCCCGCTCGGCAGGCTCTGATTCTTCTCGCAGATGCGGCAGCTCAAGGGCGAGGTCGGCGTCGTCTCCAGGGTGTAGGGGAACGCAGTAGAAAATAAAAATTTCCGACCTACGCACCAGCCCAGGACCACTATGAAGACTGCATACAAGGTTTGATCATTTTCGTTACCGACTCGTAGCGCAGCGGAAGTAGAGTCGATGACGAACGGCGGTGCAGATCCCCGCAGCTAGGATTTTACAACCTCCCAACCGCGAGGATGTATACCCTCATCTGCCCCGCGGACAGCTCTCCGGGAGGCGGTCGCATAGTCCCCCGGACGGTGTCGCGGACAGCCCTTCGGGAGGACCTCCGAAACTCGGACTGTCACTCGGACAGCCCTTCGGGAGGACCTCCAAAACTCGGACGGTCACACGGACAGCCCTTCGGGAGGCACTCTCGAACTAAGACCGAAACTACGATCTCTCTACAGAGTTGCACACATACGGTATCATCTATCCAGCAGGGCTTCACCGTCCAGAACTAGTTCCCACCGGAAACCAGACAGCCTTTCGGCACTACGAAACTATTTCGTGGGAGGGAGAGAGAATGCCAGATCATGCATGGCTTGTGTGAGAGAGTTCGAGTGGAGTTGGAGAGCACCTCTCCTCCTCCTTATATAGTGGTGGAAGGGGTGGAGGGGGCTGAAAATTCAGCCCACTAAACATGGGGAAAACATGTTCCCACAAAACAAGGAGAACATGTTCCCACCAAACAAGGGAAAAACATGTTCCCTTGTCCATGGTGCTCCAACATGGGGCCCCACCACCTCCCAACACTTCCCACCAATTGTGGAGGCTGCCCCCCACCATGGGGGGCCCCCCAACACCTTTTGTCCAGCCACAAGGGGCTGCCCCCCAAGGGGAGGCGCCCCAAAACAGCCCTCACGCTTCGTGGGATCTTGTCCCCTCACGCTGGGACAAGATGTTTTCCGTGACTATTACTTCTGAAAAATTCCGGAAGGTCCCATAACATTTCCAGCACCCTCCAAAATTATCTGGACGTGCTCCGGAACATTTCCGGTATGGTGGTTTAATTTAAAACCATCTTCGTTTACCCGCTAAACAATTCCGGCAGCTCCGAAAACTTTTTTCGGTTTTTTCTCCAGAAAAAATTCTAGAAATTACCAGACCAATCTGGCAACCTCCAAAACATTCCCGGTGCTTGCCGAAACCTTTTTGGATCAATGGTTTTATCCGAAACAACTTTTCGGTTTTACCGAAACTTTTTCGGTGTTCTCTCCGGAACTTTTCCGTTGTCTCCGAAACTATTCCAGTGACTTTCTCTCGGACTCCTTGTCTAGTATTCAGCAGATAGATGACCCTTAAGCGTGTGACCCTATAGGTTCGGTGAAGTATAGACATGACCGGAACACTTTCCGATCAATGATCAGCATCGGAGCCGTGGACACCCATATTGACCCCTATACCCACACGAATAAATATTCGAGTGAACCTCCAGTTGCCGTGTGCTATTCCTGTTGCTTCACGATATGTTACAATACCCGAGGTGAGATTTATCGGCATCCCTGTGGATCAACAACCTTGTCCACTATGCCAGTTACCTCGTTACCGGTATTGTTCTCTTTTCTCATTTCCGTGTTCCGGCATCCCTGTGATCAAATCACAAAGTGTCTGGCCAGACGATGATGGATACCGTAACACCGAGAGGGCCCGAGAATATCTCTCCACCGTCGGAGGAGCAAATCCCAATCTTGAGCTATCAAGTTACTTGACACACTTTTCCATGAACCCGTAAGCCGCCGTAATAGCCACCCATTTACGGATGACGTTTAACAAACCCCAAAGTTCATGAAGCAAGCATGAAGAAACTCGATACTCTCATGGTCTAAGGAATCATGCAAACGTTAACCATCTCTGTGCTATAAACCATTAACTTATGACGAATGTATCTCATAGCATAACATCAATTTGGGTCGATTCAACACAAGTGTTCTACCAACAATTGTGCCCTCAAAATTGCCGGCATAGTCATGCCCATGATCAGGAAAACAGGATCATCATGCTATACTTGAGCCAGTCATAGAGGCTTGACTAGGAATACATTTTACCGTTTATTATCCCACACGTGCACATGAGTTTCCCTCCAAGCCTCGTTTTATTTGTAGACTCGAGAATCATTGCAGTTATAGCATGGAACATAAACATAATTATGAACAGGGAGATAATCAATAACATTTATTATTGCCTCTAGGGCATATCTCCTACAGACTCCCACTTGCACTAGAGTCAATAATCTAGTCAATGCTAATGCACTTTACACCTATGGCATACTGGTGTAAAATATGCTTCGCATGTGGTATAGCCTGATGTCCAACGGATCTGACAACTTCAGCTCCGTGTGTAACTTTGCATATCCTCGCGTTTTCACGCTTTCACAAAATTCATATTTTGTGTGGACTTGGCTTTGCATATGTGTGAATCATTGGTCGAAACCTGATTCCTCAGACTAAGCTATGGAGCAACTATCTGCTATAGTGTCCCATAGACCAAAGCCTTCTTGGAACCATACTAAGTTCATGAATGAACTATATGATTCAACAACTTCTTTGTCGCTTCTCAAGTGTCAACATACTTAGCCTTTGTTATAGAATTCGCCACAGTATCTTGTTTGGAACAATTTCCAACTACCGTGCCACCATATTGTGTATCACACAAAACCCTTAATTTAAATCGAAAATCGCATGGAGCATTGATGAAGACTGTATCGATGTAACCTTTTACAACGAACTCTTCATGATCTCCGTTTGCGAGAAAACATGTCATCAGTACTGCTCAAGTACTCAATGACATCTTTCACTGTTGTCCCATGATCAGTACTTTGATCACTATGGTATCTATACTCGCAACAACTTTGGAGTATTGGACATATCTGGTTGGTTTTACATACCGTGGAATACATGATTAATCCAAACACAAGAGTGTGTGGAATCTCCATCATGTATTTTACTCATCAGTGTTTTGGGACACCGAGTCTTGCAAAAACTCTTTCCATGTGACTTCGGCAAGAATCACTCCTTAGTGTTTTAAATGCTAAAAAGTTTTAGCATCTTGTCAATATGTATTCATTGCTTAGCCCCATTTAGGTAAATCTATCTCCATAGATCATCATGCCTAATATTGAGGCCATTTTAGCCTAAGCACTTCATCGAAAAACTATTTTCAAATGAAGTCCTAATTCGTGTCAAGAAATTTATTTCCAATTAACAATGTGTCAAGTACACACAGTTTTTAGAAATATTATTATGCTCCCACTTACTTTCTTGAATCACAAGCATCTTCGATACCCATTTGATGAAGTCAAACTCTTTTGACCATTTCATCAAAAACGAAGATTCCAACTCCACTTTGCTCTCTTCTGTCCATCGCTGGAACTCTGAAGTTTGCATACTTACCAGCATCCTCTGGATCGACAAATTACTTTGGACTGTATCACATACAAGTCCTAGGTTTCATTCCCATCAGATGGAAATCCTTTTGTCATCCATGTTTCATATCTCATGATTGAAATATGTATTAATTGCTAGTTCAACCCGAACCGACTTCAAGCATCGCTACGGTGAGACAATCTCATCGTAGTCAACTCTTTGAACTTGTTTTTGCAACAAGTCGAGCTTTATGGATAAAACATTTTTATCCGTATCAGTTTTTAGTTCCATAAATATTCGTTAGACTCTAAGCCTTCCGAAAGGTGTATCAAGATTTTAATCTTGAAACATTGATATGGAAACTATCTCAGATTGTATTGGCATTTAGCCAATTCCGGAGTCAGGGCCCATCATCGCTTCCTTGTGTATCGTAGGTATACTGTTGTCTAACAACAATATCTCGTTTGCGCACCTGATAGGTTTGCACGAGCTTTGCCTACGTGGTTCAGCTGCAAGTTCGACTGAAGTCCATACATTTTATTGTAGAGACTTCCGTATCACTCGTAGTAGGAAACTCCGGAATCACTTCCAAGGTTTCTTTCCTTTGATCTGATGACGAAGATACTGGTTATCTCGTCGAGTTGCACTGTCCTCCCACTCACCTTTTGAAAGAACTATTATCTTCAAAAAGCATACCGTTCTTTGTGGCAAACCTATTTGCCTCGGTATAGTGGTGGGGGAATACCCAACGACTTGGGATAACCTACAAAGTAGCACTTGTCTGATTTGGAATAGGTTTGTAACCTTTTACACAAGCCCCATATTCCAAATGTTAAGAAAAGATATAACATGGTTGGGCGTACCATACCATGACGTCATTTCAACAGACCCGATGGAGCTCTTTTTAGTGTAAAAGCCGCAGTCTCTAAAGCATCACTTTAAAAGGGATAATGGCAAATTTATTTATGTCATCTTTGATCTTACCATGTCATAAATGGTTCGTTTACATCTACACGGACTCTCCACTTGTAGTGGTGTTCCGCGAGGTGCAAGTTATGAAACCCCTTTCACAACTCATCAGACATTCGCTAAACTTGTAACTCAAATATTCCTTTCTGCAATCGAATTGTAGAAACATAATTTCCTTGTTACAATATTTTCTTCTTCGTATTGAAAACCTTTCGAATGATTTCAAAAAATCCAGACTTACGTCTCATCAAGTAAATATCCATATATCTACTTGAGTCATTTCTGAAGATAGATAAATCCACTACTTGCAACAACATTTATTGGACTACACACATCATAATGTATGATCACCAATATGTTCTTTGCTCGTTCCTTATGGCCTGTGAACGGTATTTCAGTCACTTCACTTTTCAGAGGAAAGTTGCAAGTGTCAGATGATTCAAAATCAAACGACTTCAAAATCCATCATAATGGAATTTTCCATGCGGGTTTCTCCAATGTGACCAAATGCAGTGCCACACTTGTGTGGTATTCTTTTAGTCTTGCGACATTTAGCGTCAGTATTATGGATGTATCATATTACCATCAATATTCATAGCATACATCCCATCCTGTATGGAAGCATGGCCCTTCATATTATTCATAACACCGAACATCAAAAGTTCTCTTATGAATAACCTTCTTGCAAGATACTTTATGCAATGGGCAAGAGTGTATGAAACTCTAAATGAATTATGAAAGTAAATACAGAGGTAATGTATTAATATCAATATTCATAACATACATCTCATTCATAATGAAAGTATGGCCCTTATGTTATTCATAACATCGAACATCAAAAGTTCTCTTATGAATAACCTTCTTGCAAGATACTTTATGCAATGGGCAAGAGTGTAAAACTCTAAAATGAATTATGAAAGTAAATACATAGGGAATACACTAATGGAAGGTATAGTAACATTTACTATGTTCCCTGTGTGTATCTAAACCTCATTCCTGGCTAGTCTTTCAGGCCATAGTAGTTCTTACATCGAGTTGCAACAGAATGCAATCGAGCGGGTATCTTTGTGATTAACTCACAATACCCAAGAATTAGTGATTAACATGTTTAACCATAATTTTCAAGAACTATATCTTTGACCAGCCTTTTATACATCAAAAACTTGTATGACATTCATACATGAGCTGGATATTCCAGTCTTCTTTCCTTTTGCCTTTATACTTCTAACAGTTTAACTTTCAGTATTTCTCCTACTCTCAGAAGAAGCACCCAACTTAAGAGTGGCGTTAGCCCCGGACTTCCTAGGCGTGAAAGTCTTACTAACACCCTTCGGACACTTCCTTTCTCTTTAAGTTGTTGTTTTATTCACCTTTCATCATATGACAGGCGTTCTCCTGGATCCCTCTCTTATCAGTCTTATGCATAGTAAACTCCTTTACTAATAGTTTGCAAACAAACATTGCTTTGGATATCTCATATCTTTTAGCCTTTGTCTATCTCTGAAAATAATTTTCAGATTCCATGAATATCACATAACTATCCAAACTTTCGAAGTTCGGGTCTCATGGAAGCAAACATATTGTATTTGACTGAAAAGGAATTCTAGCTTTTGGATCGAAGGACGAGAGTCACATGATCCATAGCATTAGTGGGAGAATACCAAAAGCATGCGATAGGACAAAGTCCTTCTCGGCACTCTTGAGGACAATCCTCACATTACGTTACCAACCGTAAAGTTTTAACCAGATATTTAACAGCTATTCAATTTTAACAGGGAAGGTGGAAACGCGAGCCATTATTCTACAACTATTATGCAAACCTCACTTAGACAGTGTTCAAAATTAATTGCACTGAGAATTAAACAAGCTAATTCTATAGTGCGCTCCCACTCAAATCAATATCTCTCATAATTGATTGTGAGTGATTCAAGACCCGCATATCCATTCAACGTCACGGTTCGAGATGAACACCCATGGCGTGAACTTCAATCGGTAGGCAAACTTGCCGATCACATCTCTATGCGATTCTTGTTCATCTTTCGATGCGTGTGTTCCGAGCTCATGACTTTCATGCCTGAACGTCAAGACAACCAAGTGATCTCGCTGCGAGGTCTCAACTCACCCGCCTCACACATCCCTAATCGTTCGCACCCATGGAGATCATGCAATGCCCCGAAAAGTTAGGTGCCGTGACGGTGCTACACTTGGGAGAACACTAACTACTTGATATTTCAGTGAGAGATCACCCTAATAAAAAGCGACTACTGCGCAATCAAGAAGGGTGCATCATAAGGGTTAAACATCTCAGGCAATTCATAATAGCATGATATGGTATAGCCCTTTCTGACGGAGAAGTCTTTCATTTCTTCGTCTCCGGCATTCGCGTCGGTGTTCACCTTCGCGAAGATTGCCACCACCTTGTCAATGCACAAGATAATATTGCTATCTCTATAGCTAATAAAATAAGTGCATTACATAAGGTTGACACGCAGGTCATTAAAGTGCAATCATATGGCTCCAGCCATCATGCCGAATCATGACACGCAGGTCATGTAAATCAATTTACATCATATAGCCATCTCATACATAATCAAATTATTATGAACACTGCTATACCACATCACATGCACATGCAAACCATCCTGCAAAACCAAGTTAGACGTCTCTAATCGGTTCATGCGAAATTTTATTTTACGTGGCTTCTAAGGTTTCGAAACAAATCGAAGCTACCAACGTCCATCATCAAGCATGATAATCCAAGTGGCTAGATTAACATTGCGGGGTGTATGAAACACGAGATAATAAAATCTCGAGCCCCATACTGAACTTCGTCATACGCGTGACCCCCGTGCAGATCACATCTGCATTGCCCTTTCATCTGCGAATTTCATCTTTCTTTTGACTATGGCGGAACCCAAAGAACTGATAGCACTTCCTTGATCAATCAGGATCGCGGATTGCCAGAACTTTGTGAAATTCCACCATCCTGTCTCGAGATTGAGCAAACGCAAATTTCAGGGAAGTAACAAGAACATCGGGTAACAGACTTCTTCTGCTACCCGCATAAATAATTTTCAGCAATAGATCTCATCTACTCCAAAATTATATTATGCAACACCCATACATCTCTATGTATTCTAGATCGCAACCTGCATCTACGCATAGCACGGCTCTTGATGCCACTGTAGGGAACGCAGTAGAAAATAAAATTTTCCGACCTACGCACCAGCCCAGGACCACTATGGAGACTGCATACAAGGTTTGATCATTTTCGTTACCGACTCGTAGCGCAGCGGAAGTAGAGTCGATGACGAACGGCGGTGCAGATCCCCGCAGCTAGGATTTTACAACCTCCCAACCGCGAGGATGTATACCCACATCTGCCCCGCGGACAGCCCTCCGGGAGGCGGTCGCACAGTCCCCCGGACGGTGTCGCGGACAGCCCTTCGGGAGGACCTCCGAAACTCGGACTGTCACTCGGACAGCCCTTCGGGAGGACCTCCAAAACTCGGACGGTCACACGGACAGCCCTTCGGGAGGCACTCTCGAACTAAGACCGAAACTACGATCTCTCTACAGAGTTGCACACATACGGTATCATCTATCCAGCAGGGCTTCGCCGTCCAGAACTAGTTCCCACCGGAACCCAGACAGCCTTTCGGCACTACGAAACTATTTCGTGGGAGGGAGAGAGAATGCCAGATCATGCATGGCTTGTGTGAGAGAGTTCGAGTGGAGTTGGAGAGCACCTCTCCTCCTCCTTATATAGTGGTGGAAGGGGTGGAGGGGGCTGAAAATTCAGCCCACTAAACATGGGGAAAACATGTTCCCACAAAACAAGGAGAACATGTTCCCACCAAACAAGGGAAAAACATGTTCCCTTGTCCATGGTGCTCCAACATGGGGCCCCACCACCTCCCAACACTTCCCACCAATTGTGGAGGCTGCCCCCCACCATGGGGGGCCCCCCCAACACCTTTTGTCCAGCCACAAGGGGCTGCCCCCCCAAGGGGAGGCGCCCCAAAACAGCCCCCACGCTTCGTGGGATCTTGTCCCCTCACGCTGGGACAAGATGTTTTCCGTGACTATTACTTCTGAAAAATTCCGGAAGGTCCCAGAACATTTCCAGCACCCTCCAAAATTATCTGGACGTGCTCCGGAAAATTTCCGGTATGGTGGTTTAATTTAAAACCATCTTCGTTTACCCGCTAAACAATTCCGGCAGCTCCGAAAACTTTTTTCGGTTTTTTCTCCAGAAAAAATTCTAGAAATTACCAGACCAATCTGGCAACCTCCAAAACATTCCCGGTGCTTGCCGAAACCTTTTTGGATCAATGGTTTTATCCGAAACAACTTTTCGGTTTTACCGAAACTTTTTCGGTGTTCTCTCCGGAACTTTTCCGTTGTCTCCGAAACTATTCCAGTGACTTTCTCTCGGACTCCTTGTCTAGTATTCAGCAGATAGATGACCCTTAAGCGTGTGACCCTATAGGTTCGGTGAAGTATAGACATGACCGGAACACTTTCCGATCAATGATCAGCATCGGAGCCGTGGACACCCATATTGACCCCTATACCCACACGAATAAATATTCGAGTGAACCTCCAGTTGCCGTGTGCTATTCCTGTTGCTTCGCGATATGTTACAATACCCGAGGTGAGATTTATCGGCATCCCTGTGGATCAACAACCTTGTCCACTATGCCAGTTACCTCGTTACCGGTATTGTTCTCTTTTCTCATTTCCGTGTTCCGGCATCCCTGTGATCAAATCACAAAGTGTCTGGCCAGACGATGATGGATACCGTAACACCGAGAGGGCCCGAGAATATCTCTTCACCGTCGGAGGAGCAAATCCCAATCTTGAGCTATCAAGTTACTTGACACACTTTTCCATGAACCCGTAAGCCGCCGTAATAGCCACCCATTTACGGATGACGTTTAACAAACCCCAAAGTTCATGAAGCAAGCATGAAGAAACTCGATACTCTCATGGTCTAAGGAATCATGCAAACGTTAACCATCTCTGTGTTATAAATCATTAACTTATGACGAATGTATCTCATAGCATAACATCAATTTGGGTCGATTCAACACAAGTGTTCTACCAACAATTGTGCCCTCAAAATTGCCGGCATAGTCATGCCCATGATCAGGAAAATAGGATCATCATGCAATACTTGAGCCAGTCATAGAGGCTTGACTAGGAATACATTTTACCGTTTATTATCCCACACGTGCACCTGAGTTTCCCTTCAAGCCTCGTTTTATTTGTAGACTCGAGAATCATTGCAGTTATAGCATGGAACATAAACATAATTATGAACAGGGAGATAATCAATAACATTTATTATTGCCTCTAGGGCATATCTCCTACACAGGGCCGACGGCTCGGCGCTCTTCGAGATGGGCAACACCAGGGTCATCGCCGCCGTCTACGGGCCCCGAGAGGTAATGTAATGGGTGTTTCTCGCTTTGGATGCACATATAGTTAGTTCGTGCACGCCAACTGTTCGATGCAATGTTCGCGGTTGCTCTAGTGATCTGCTTTAGTGCCAGTAGAACATGGGGAGTTTTTTCCACCAGACTTAGGGTGGCTCTTCCTTGTGTAGCTATGATATTGCTTTTTCATACCAGTTATTATTTCTCAATATGGATGGCTAACAAATCCCAGCTTAAACCTAATGTTATGTTTGCTTGTTTTACTCAATTCAGATCCAAAACAGGAGTCAGCAACAAAACGGTAAAGAGGCTTTGGTAAGTTTATTAGTCCAACCACATCAACCTTTAAAGGTTCTCTTGTTAGGATGAGTTCATGAAAAAATGTGTCTGCAGGTGCGTTGTGAGTATAGAATGGCAGAATTTAGCACCGGGGATCGAAGGAGAAAGCCAAAAGGTGACAGGTATGTTCCAGCTTAAGGAGGAAGAACTGATGAAAATAACTTAACCGCTGACTATGGATGGTGGATGTGGATTCATCTATTATCAGTACATGCTTTCGACATGACAGGTTTTCATATCGTTATTTCCAGGCTTCTTTTTCTCCATGTTATGTTTTTTCAAATATTTCTGATATCATTATCGTTGTCTATATTGGGGACTGTTAGAATGTCTGATTTCTTCTTAAAGGGGGTCACCTCGAGAGCTTTTTGGGCCGGTAAAATGATTAACTGTTGCAATGCAATTAAAGTAGAAGATCAGGACTTTCCTCATGTGAAATAAAACACAGTGCTAATGTATAGCTTAGTTGATTCATGTCAATATTTCGTGGTGAACAACTGAACACACAGCATGCAAAGGGAATAACATGATGCTTCAGTTATATTGTACTCATGGATCATGAGTCCAAGGACTAGTCAAGACTAGTCTATGAGTCTAAACTCCAGGGCCGACTACACTTCAGTGTTGACTAGTCTATGAGTCGCAACTTCAGTGTCGACTAGTGTCAATTAGTCATGCTTAGTCTATGAGTCTCAACCTCGGAAGTTGGAATGACTCGTCGACTCGTAAACCTTGATTGTACTTAATATTTCACTTCCTGCACAACTATATGGTAATCGGGTGAATCTACAACTTTGTGACAGGCGATCAACAGAAATTTCGCTTGTTATTCGACAAACAATGGAGGCAAGCATATTAACACATTTAATGCCACACTCACAGGTGAGTCATCTAGTCAGTTGCGCTGCAAGAAATGTCTATCCTGAATTATAAACAGGACCCACTTTGAATTCTTACTGTGTTTGTTTCGTAGATTGACATATTTGTCCAAGTTCTTCAAGCTGATGGTGGTAAGTGCACTGTATTTGAATCTTTCAGATCCATCTCTAATCTACATGCACTTCTATAACTATTTGTAGAACATACTTCATTTCGTTGCCAAATCAAAGGCACACAACACAAGCCTACTTTTTGTCCAGAGACTGTTTAAATATTTTACTTAATAAACATGCATTTTCTTGTTTCCGTTACCCAGTCCTGCTGGGGCATATTGTTATTTTTGTCTATTTCGAAATGATTGTAGCAGTAATGGTAGTAAATATGAAGTTTCTGTCTTGATCATGACTGTGTGTATAATAGGAACCAGGTCTGCATGCATCAATGCTGCAACACTAGCACTTGCAGATGCTGGGATTCCAATGCGAGACATAGTCACTTCTTGCAGTGCTGGGTATCTGTGTTCTACTCCCTTGCTTGGTATGGGACTTAAATTTTGTTCTCACATCTATGACAAGGCTGAGATTCATCTCAGGCAAATAAGCCTCAGCCATTCCAATATGTTATTTCAGATCTGAATTATATAGAAGACAGCGCTGGAGGCGCGGATGTCACCGTTGGCATTCTTGCGAAGATGGACAAAGTGACTCTTCTGCAGGTTACAAAATGATCGTAAACTTTGATTGCTCCCAAATTTCAGGGTCTCCCTGGCCCACCTCTCATCTGCAGCACACATTTCTTATGTGCTTAGCTTGCTGCACGACATCACTGATTCAGAGCCAACACTAATGCTTAAAAGATGATTTTCAGATGGACGCGAAACTGCCAATGGATACATTTGAGACTGTCATGGACCTTGCAACCGAAGGGTGCAAAGCGATCGCAACCTACATCCGAGAGGTTAAGAACCTTTCCTTTGCTATTTAGTTCTTATATTCTCGGCCGCCCTTGCCCAATTACATTTTCTCCAAACTTGTTGTCCCACCATTGACAAAAATTGACACTTGTCTGTACTCCATCCATTCCCCATGTTATGATACCTGAATGCTGATTGGTTGTGCTGTGATGTTGAAACAGGTGCTATTGGAGAACACGAAGCAGCTAGAGTGTCAGCGCGGCTAGTTAAACCTAGCAGGTGGAAGCATTTGAAGCCGGGCCTGTTGTGTAACGCTGGTGGCTTATCCGCCTAGCAGAGCTAGCATTGATTTTTATTTTTTTGATACTGAACCTGTCAAAGATCGCTGGACCATCGGTATGCTTCGTAATGTAAATGCTGTAGCGCACGGGAGATGACGTCGCTTGATTATGTGAAATTTTGATGTTGCCATTTACCATGAACTTGGTATCCATATTGTACTTTTGAAAATGTTAGGTAATACTCCCTCCCTCCCTCCGTCCCAAATTTTAATGCAAATTTAACTTGAATAGCTGACGGAGTATGTTACATACGTTCCCATGTTGCAAAATCATTCTACACTGAAAGATCTTAGAAGAAAAGAAAACATATGTATGCTGTGATCGTTCTTCCTGCCTCATCACCAAATGGCAAAGAGCATGGCAACGCAGCCCCATCACACCATTTTTGCTGGCTATAGTCAATGTGTTATTCTGCCTTGAAGACACGTAATAAGGAGCTATAATAAATACTACATCAGTTTCGTTCACAACAAATGGAGCCAAAGTGTCTACATAATGTATATATCAATAGGGTCTGAATCAACACAGTAACAGTATACTGAAGTGATGATATGGACACAAAGGGAGCAGCAAGCACACTCTCTGGAACTGGCGCGCAGGCCGCTGAATTAGTTAGTTTTTGGTTCCCATAAGGAAACGCCGACATGGTTGCGTTGTTCTCCTGGCCCGTGGCGTCCACGCTAGCGTGTCGCGTGAACTCCTCGGGCGTCATGTGGGTGCCATGGCAAGCACACACACGATCTTCACTTCGTTTCTGCCGAAGTTGTATGTTACGCCCGATATGGTCCTGCCATTTGGTCCACTCCCGGTCGTGGATACCCAGGGAAGATCAGGGTATGATCCGGACCCTCCGAATTTGACGTTCGGGGCGATGCCTGGCCTTATACCAGAGCCCGAGCCCATGAGAGGCAATACCTTCTCGACAACCTTACCATCCTCCAAAAGAGCAGAGGAGGATGCGCCAGCCTCTGCAGTTGATAAAGAAAAGAAAGGGAAACGATTAACTTTCCAAATTTTAAACGAACAAAATGTATAGCTGTGCACACAAGAAGCTTAATGAGGAATTACTTTTCAACTATGTTTATTTCACCTTACTAGATTACAGGAAAGCACTGCTTGCACATCAAGAAGTAGCAGTGCTGCTAGTAATTAAAGTGGTTCCAAATTAGATGAACTAACTATACACCTCCAGATTACAGGAAAGAATCAAGTGTTGTTTTACCAGCCAATGGCATCTATGCAAGTCAAGTTCATTAGATTTCTGTGTCAGCTATTCTTCTAGACTAAAAATGGACATGCCACATTTTCAGGTGCCTATAGATCACTGTGAACTTGCCTGTTAAAATCACTGATCCCTTGCCTACAAAAACACAGAAAACTTGCCTACAGATCATTTGCACTTGACAGTGTTTGTGCCCATTTGCTTTTACAAAATCTGACCAAATGTGGCTCTACAAATCACAGCAGGAACTACTCTAACTGGCTCTACTGAAAATTGTTTGAAATAGGAAAATGGATCATAATTGTTCTGAATTTTGTTGTACTCTTGTTGACCAGATTTACCAAGTGTTAATGTTCAGTTTCAGTTTACTGTAAACTTTAGACTTGCTTTTAGTGGATCAGAACATGTTCTTTCCCTTTTGTTTAACTGAATTTACTCAAGGCCTTTGTTTAACTGAAAGCTCTTGTTTACACACAGTTACAGTAGTTTAACCGAAATTTAACCCTGAATCAACACATTAAGCAAGCAACATCAGCACATTAAGCAAGCAACATCACTTCTTGTTTAACTGAAAGCTTCCATTAGCAGTAGTCTGATGGAATACCTTCTTCAGAGTGCAGACGAGCACGGCACAGTCACTTGGATCAGCAGCAGCAGCACGGCAGAGGATCAGCAGCAGCAGCACGGGCAGAGGAGCAGCAGCACGGCAGAGGATCAGCAGCAGCAGCACGGCAGAGGATCAGCAGCAGCACGGGCAGAGGAGCAGCAGCACGGGCAGAGGAGCAGCAGCACGGCAGAGGATCAGCAGCAGCAGCACGGGCAGAGGAGCAGCAGCAGCACGGACAGAGCTCCACCGGCGGCAGGGGAGAAGCAGCCGCGCGGGCAAGCGAGAAGGAGCAGCACGGTGGCGCGCGGAGCTCGAGGAGGACTTGCGGGATATAGAGGAGGATGAGCAGGAGCTCCTGGTCCATCGGATCGCGACGGGAAGTTCCGGCGACGCCCGCAGGTAATTGCGACGGGAGGGGATCGCGGCGTCGCAGGTCTGGGCGGCGGCGACGAAGCTGGTACTTGGCGACGGCGGCGGCGGAGAAGGTAAGTGGCTACGGAGGCGGAGCACTTCCTGGTGGGCGGCGAATCGCGCAGCTGGGCGGCGCCGGCCCCCGGCGACGTGCGGGCAACGGCGGAGGAAGAAGACGAGGCGGAGGGACTTGTTCGAGACGTTTTAGAAATTACAAGGTCTTTTTGGCAAAACTACCAGTGAAGAATTTCGGGCTAATTTTTTTTAAATAATACATTTTTTTTTATAAATTACAGAAATAATATACAAATTTGAAAATTTTCAAAAATATGACCCAGTCGGCTGGGGTTAAGCCGACAGGACCTAATCGGTCTAGCCGTGGCCGACTGGGCCCAATCGGCCTAGGAAGAGCCGACTGCATGGCCTGCCAGCCGACTGCATGTGGCATGGCCCCTGTCGGCCACGGCTAAGCCGACAGGCCCCTGTCGGCCACGGCTAAGCCGACAGGCTGCCACCTTTCTCCTTTCTCCCTGCCGACCAGCCCTTTCTCTTTTCTCCTTGCCCATACGCTGATTTAGACGGCGCTGTTTCCGAGACTTACGACGCTGATTCCCACGATGCTCATTCCGAGGCCTGCTGCGCGGGAAACGGCTGCACGCGCGACAACGCTGCTTTTTCAAAGGATGCTGATTCCCGCTACTGGTTCGAGACAGCGTTGTTGTTGCTGCGGCGGACGCGAGAGCAAATTCTAACGCGGTGTGCCGACACTACAGTGCCCGTATTCTTTTTATACACGATGCCAACTCTCTCTCGCAGACACAGCCTGTCTGCTCTCTCGCACACACACCCTGTCTGCTCTCTCGCACAGACACATTGTCTACTCTCTCGCGCGCAGACACTGCTCCCTCTCCTATCTTCGTCCATCGTTAATCCTCGGCGGTTTGACACTGATTGCGCTAACTCCGAGGAGAGCATCTGCACTGATTACGAGTGAGGTGACTCGAAAACAGCAGCGCACTGAGCCTCGGCGGTTCTATAAAAAGAGCTCTTCTCTGCCTCTTGTCCTCACAACATTTCTCCTCACTGCCTCTTCTCCTCACTGCTTGTTGTGGTAGCATTAACAATTCCGTAGTGATGGGTGATCCTCGTCCATTTTCACGAGAGGCATCTTGTGATGTCTTGATGGGTGCGGTTTCCATGAAGTCCGGGCTTCATGGAACTCCAGGTGTATCTTTCGATGAATTAGTTAGCAGTGAGAGTAATTTGCGGAGGTTGAGACAAACAGCTTGTCATAGTAGAAACACAGCGGACATTCGACTAGAACTTTTTCGGTTGCGTGCAAGGTGGGAAAGACTTTGTGAACTAATATATGAATCAGCGCGATTCATACGATCATTTGATGATTTAGATCATCATGTGATACATTTGCCAGTTGATGAATATATTGCGTTTCAAAAGGTAATTTAAATTTCGTATTTGATTTACATATTTAATATGTTTGTCGTTTTAATTCATTTTTGTTCATTTTGTGGTTTGTAGAGATACAATGTGGACGCTAAAGAAATGAACCACGATGTCAGTATGTTGGCATGGTTCAAGCTTTTATTTGGGTCTGTTCCGCCGCCGAAATATGTATCAACTCATGATGGCTCAAGCTCGAAGAAGAAGAAATGCAGCGACGCATCACCAAAGCCCGGTGATGATGGTTACTCTTCCAGCGATGAGTTTATGTCAGCCCCGAAAAAATCAAAGTCGAAGAAACTTGTTAGTGAGAATAGTGATGATGACTTTATGTAGTGTTAGCGAGAAGCACGATGTTGTCTTCATGTAGTTTGTGTGCAGTATTATTTAAGGTCAGTCGTACCGTTTAATTCAGATGTACTTGTATCTTAATTATCTGTAGCACTCTCTCCAGAAATGTAACTCGATTAACAATGCGAATTAATAGAAATATGTCTCTCGCATACATAGGCAGAATATGTCTCTCGCATACATAGGCAGATATATGTCTATCGCATACATAGCTAGATATAAGTGACACACAAGCATCAGCCACGTCGTCCGCCTCGTCGTGGAGGTGGTGTCTCCGGCGTCGGCCACATATACCTGTGGGGTGGCCGGACGTTACGGGGAGGAAGCTCGGACCCGTCCTGGTCATACTGTGTTTCCTGTGTGGGAGGTGGTGCAGGAGTCGAATACATGTCCATCCACTCGTTGTGCTGCGACAAGTATTCCTGTGTGTTATGCCCATCTTCATGGTCACTATCCCACCTGGATTCAGACATAGACGCGTCATGTCCGGACATAGACGCCATATATCCGTAGCCTGCTGCGGGAGGGATGGAACATAAGTAATGACGAAATACGTAGTCGCAATCGATATTGAAAAGAATTAATATGAAGAAACATACCTGTAGGAGGGGGTTGCATCACGTAGCCTGGCGTGGGACCCTGTTGGTGATGCCACGCCGAACTACCAGCCTGGTCAGGACGTGGTGGCCTGGGCGTCCACTGCTCTGCTAGACGTGGACGCGGGTCATGTCGGTGATGTGTGGGGTCTACCTGACCAGTCGAGTGACGCGGCTGCTGCTGCTGCGTGGAGTGACGCGGGGGCGTTGTACGGGCTGCTGATGAAGAACGTCTGAAGTGCGTGTGCACGTGATAGCCCGATACACAGATCGTAGCCTCCCCTCAATGCGCGCCATCCAGTTCTGCATCTGAGGCCGAGGAACGAGTAGTGGTGCATCCGAAAGTGAACGCCGATAGTTGGACACCTCCTCGCCAAGTCCGTAAGTCAACTCAGCCTGAAAGTGAACGATAGCCTGAAAGTGAACGCCCCTGAAATAGTCCGCACGGCAAAGTATGTAACAACTAGATGCATTACATAAAGAGAATATATCTTACCGCGTACTGCCTAGAGCCCGAAATATCATAGCTCGGGTACATATCGGACGTACTAGGGGCAGGTATATCATCTGGGTGAGTGTGTTGAACGATGCATAACCGTGTTCTGGTCATGTACCGCTGCAAATAGAGATTGAATTCATCGAGATCAAACTTGACATTCTCCTGCCACACATGTGTGTTCGCGGTCTCCCATTGTGTAACGTACGGCTGAACCCTAAGTAGCCACCACGCAGCAGTCCTGTTAAGCCCCTTCCTTGTGATCCTAAAATTATGGTGTTTGTTAAACAATTAACTAATGCTTCACTATGGACAATTGTGAAAGACAATTCAATATTGAATAACAAGACAATACCTGTGGATGTGTCCTGGCACCGGGTCCTCTGTAGGGGGAGGCTCCTCCAACTGCTGAAGACCAAATTGCCTCATAACCCTCTGCTGGGCCATCTCCTCGACGAAGACATCGAATATGATCTTCGATTTCGTCATCCAGTAATTAGTATCTCTGAAGCATAGCTCAGACATACCGCCGGGGTATCTTGCATTCATGACTTCTTGCGTGTACGGCTGCCAGATCACCCCAGTGTACAAATCAAACTGCTCGTTTAATGCCCTGTATGCTCGCCTAGTCTGATCACCAGCATAGCGTCTCTGCGGCAAACACAAGTTAGTTTCAGCCATAGTGTACACAAAGAAGAAAATTATAACACGAGACATACCTTGCGACGTGTCCAACACAGACCGAAAGTAGGCATGTCGATGCCTTCAGCATCAAACATTACGGGCATAGGCTCATGAATACGTATGTCCGGTCGTCCTATAGAGAACCTCTCCCACGACCACAGTTGTAGAAATAGAGGGCATCCAAGAAGGGCTGACTTGGGTGCCGTAAGCTGGCAGGCGTTGCACATACCTCGATATGTAGCCGCTAAGACCGCCAAACCCCAACTCCTCTGTGTGATCTGAGCCGGCGTCTCAGCGCTCGCGATCTCTAGTGCAATAGGGATGTAGAGCGCGCTTATAGTGGTGACATGGTTCTCTGTGAACATCACCTTACCGAGAAGCCACAGTATATATGCCTCCAGACTGCGAGTGATCTGTGTCGCATTCAACGGGACCTGTGGATACCCCGGGAACTTCTGGATCTGTATTGAGCAAAGATAAAGCATTTAGTACATAGCGAAGGTATCTTCTGTAAAACTAGATGCACGACAACTTAAAGATATGAGGCAGGGGAACTAACCTGGAAATGGAGCAACCAATCATACTTAGGTCCGTGATGCTCCGATGCCAGAGCCGGAGCACCGTCATAAAGACCCGCGAAACGTTGTGCAAAAACTTGCTGCCAACCAGCCGGTGCCTCCAACGGTCCTATGGCATGACCTGCCAACGGTAGTCCCAGCAAAAGTGACACATCCTGCAGAGTAGGAGCCATCTCTCCCCAGCGGAAGTGAAACGTGTGGGTCTCAGGCCTCCACCGGTCCACTAAGCACGTGAGCAAAGAGGTGTCGATGGCGACGCGTCTGGAGGTATCCGTGCGCTCAACCAGCCGCGCGAAAGGTAATAGGCCAGCCCATTTCAACCTGCATGTCAGGGCAATTCAGTTAGTGTGTCCCATCAATATAAATGATTGAAACAAATAAATAAACCACGTACTGTTCAACCCATCCCTGGTGTATCTTCCAGTCTTCCCTTTGAGTGCGAGTGGACAGGGGCTCAAGCTCGCGCTGATAACCTATCGCCGCACGATGTTTACTATCAATTTCCGGATTAAGCAACGACATTCCCGCCATTCCTGCACATACAAATTTCAAACATAGTGACACAATTTAGAACTTAGTGCCACGCAGCCTAGCTTCTTCCTCTCCCTCTTCCTCCTCTTCCTCCTCTGCCTCCTCTGCCTCCTCGTCCCCGGTTGCCTCGTCCACGCCCAGTACCACTGGCAGTGACGAAAGTGGGACAATTAGTGTCCCTATGGCCAAATTCATTGCATAAAATGCATTGCATAGTGGGGCCTCCCGCTTCAGATTCATCCATATCATTCCGGATGCGCTGACATTGTCGTCTACCTCTACTTGTACGCATATTCTCTGGGTCTGGAATGTACCGCCTTTCAACAGGATTAACGGTGCTGAAGTTACCCATTGAGCGAAATCCCAGCAACTCACCTGTCCAGGTATTGAGGACGGACTCTCTCAGAAAATATGGAGACACAAACGAGATTGCGTCCATTCCAAGCTGCCCGCAAGCAGCAAGTACATGGGAGCATGGTAGGTGAAGCAACTTTGGTTTGTTGCATGTGCACTCACACGTTGGCCAGACTTCATTTCCAATTTTCACCTCATGCGTCCTCAGCTCATTTGCACAGCCGAATTTGTTGTTAGCTAAGCGGACCTCAAACCTTCTTTCTTGATTACCAATGGGGACTACAGTGTGTGTCCTGCAGCAAAGACCACCTCTCCAGAGGCTCATGCTCTATCCACTGCTCGAAGGTTTTAATCGACCTCCCGAGCCTTCTCCTAGTACCAGGTGGGTCAAATCCTGGCAAGTCACAAAGCCCAACAGGCTCCTCCTCCACGGCCGCTGTTCCTGTTGCTAACTGTGCTGCTACTGCTTCAACATGTGCCCTCACCGCTGCATCTCTTGCAGCTTTCCTGTCCCTAACGTGTCTCTGTGTGCACACATTAAGTCTGTCACGTATCAAATTGTACTTCCATAGCTGGTTCTGCTTGCAGAGTTTTTTGAATAGATTCATCAGGCTCTTATTTCTGAACTGCGAGAAGAAATTAGTCCCCAGATGGCGCATGCACCAACGGCTCTGCAAGTCCTGCCATTGAGTTTGTTCCTCAGGGCCAGGGTTTGTCAGTGTCTTTATCGCACTGAGTATACCTGCATGCCTGTCATGAAGGATGCACACATTGGGCTTATCCTTCACAACTGATATTTTCAGTTGCCTGAAGAACCATGTCCAACTTCCAATGTTCTCACTCTCAACAAAAGCAAATGCGAGTGGGACTACTTGATTTTGGCCGTCTTGACCAATGGCTGTCAGGATCTGACCCTTGTACTTGCCAGTGAGAAAAGTGCCATCTACACATATCACCGGTCGACAGTGCCTGAAAGCTTCGATGCATACACCGAAAGAGAAGAACAGTCGATGCAGCACCCTCACAGTTGGGAACTCTGGCATGAAGAGGTCTTCGATGTCGACATAGGTGCCCGGATTCCGGTCCTTCAGCGTGTGGAGGAGCCGGACAACTGAGTCATATGCATCGAAATAAGAACCAAATCTGCTCTCAAGCGCCCTTCGCTTAGCCCTCCAAGCCTTGCCGTAAGAAATTCTGTACTTGAACCTGACGAATACTTTTGTCTGGATAGCCTTAACTTCCATCGCTTTGCTCTCCACTATCTCACTGTAAAACAACCTCGCAATAAGCGTGGATGAAAGGTTGGGATGATCTTGAGGGATGCAGGGAATAAGACATGTGTGATGAACTAGGTCACTGATCACCCAACTTGTGCCATACTTAGGGAGATAGCCGTGCACCCTGGCAGGACAACCTGCATTCTTGCATACCATTGTCAAGTATTTCTGACTGGACACCTCAGCTACGAAAACCCTTTGCGTGGACATTGCCCAATTTATTATTGCGTCCTTCAGAGCTTCTTTGTTGGGATACATAGCACCCGTCGCAATGTTGTTTTGGTGATATTGCCAGGCAGAATCATGACCATTGTTCACGGTCATTGCAGATGAGAAGTCATGATTCCAAGAAGCAGGAATCGGGATCTCCTCTGCATTTTCTTCTTCATCTGACTCGTCAGAATTATCTGCATGACCACTATCAATATCGGTGTCTTCTTCTTCCATGATGTTCTGCATGTGCCCATCTACCTCGTCAGCGTCCGCCTCGCCACTGTAATAACCATCGGCATTTCCTCCTTCTACCTGACTACTCTGCCCTTGTTCGTAACCATCATCTCCAGCATTTGACATAGATAACATCATCCCGTCACTGCTTTGCCCAGGATCGTTACCACCCTGGCCTTCAGGCGCAATTACCTCATTCACAACGGGAAGCACTAAGGCACAAGGATTGCATCCCCTACTTTCGCAACCTTGTAACCAGCGCACCCACTGAGAATCCCGCTCTACTGGCCTCAAATAGAAGAAAACATTCGAACTTGACCGGGTCCACAATGCATGAACACCCACGGTGTGCGTATCACTATTCAGCCCTAAACATGCTGTCACCCATTCTTTCAACTGACTAAGAGACCATGTTTGAGGGTCGGTCAGTGCCACCTCTATGTGCTCAAATTCACTCAGATCAACCCCAATCTCATTTGTTTGGACATTACCAGGACCGTAGAAAAATATGAACTTCACTGAATCAGACATCTCGGCTCACCTATAAAATTATTTAACATGGACAGACAACGAATATTAACGACATGGCAAACTACAAATATTCGCACTCCTAAATATTTGACAAGTACATATATTACGGAATATTAACGAAGCTAAATATTTGACATGCACATATAACACGGAATATTACCGGAGCAACTAAAATTACTGACAGACCTAAATATTTGACATGCACATATAATACGGAATATTACCGGAGCAACTAAAAATACTGACAGACCTAAACATTAATTTTTTTAAATATCTACAACTAAGAGACATTTCTTGACGACATAGTTATACCTTCGACGCGAGTGCCACTGCTTCTTGCTCCTCTCTTCAACTCAGCCGCACCTCCTCCTCCTCCTCCTCACCTCTTCCTCCCCAGCAGCACCTCCTCCTCACCACCACCTCCACCATGGCTGAACCACCTCCACCATGACTCCTCCTCCTCACCACCTCCACCATGGCTGAACCACCTCCACCATGGCTCCTCCTCACCTCACTTGTACGAGAAAAAAAACTATCCTATTGGAAAAAAAATACCGTAGGCCGCCGGGGTTGGCTATGATCTACTCTTTCTGTGGGTTGGATGCAAAAATGGATGGACCAGCGAGGAGATCGACGCGGGGTTGCGAGAGACAGAGAGAGAAACGAGAGAGAGAGCATGCACGAAGAGGAAGAAGAAGAGCTCACGGGCAGGGAAGGAGAGAAGGAGAAGAGCAGGGAAGGGAGAAAAGCGCCCCGGCCGATTGGACGGCCTGTCGGCCATGCCCCGGCCGATTGGACGGCCTGTCGGCTGCGCCGGGGCCGACTGGAGCCCTGTCGGTTGCGCCGGGGCCGACTGCAGCTCCCCAGGCCGACTGACGAATCCAATGCGAGGGGCGACGTGTTCGGGCGAATCACAGGCTGCCACGTGGCCTGTCGGCTTAGCTCCAGCCGACTGAAACCTGTCGGCTTAGCCCCAGCCGACTGGGTCATATTTTTGAAAATTTTCAAATTTGTATATTATTTCTGTAATTTATAAAAAAAATGTATTATTTAAAAAAAATTGGCGAATTTCGGGACGGAGGGGGTATATATTTATGAGCTTGCCTAGGAATTGGCTCGCTTGGGACACATCCATGTTGACAATCCTTTTCTCTTTGTCAGAAATTGAGTGTAACCATTTTGCAATTTTGATTGATTGCTATGGACAAGTTGTTGATTATTATTTTTTCACTGCAGCATGCAATCTTTTTAGTCAATTTCTTGCCATTCTATTACTAACTTTATTGCTCGAGTAATATCTCATCAGGACACGCAAGTTGAAATGCATAATTTTGCTCCGAAGTCGCCGAAAATCCAACTCTGAGCACGGGCTCAGCTGCTCCCGCTGACGAAAAAACTCAACAAAAAAAAACTAGAAAAATTCAAAAAATTCTAATATTTTTTTGTGTGGTAGATATTTTGATGCGTGAGGTTCACTCCAAATTTCAACTTATTTGGACATCTGAGCAGCTCTCGGCAAAAAAGACACCCCGATTTGTCTTTTTTGCCGAGAGCTGCTCAGATCTTCAAATAAGTTGAATTTTGGAGCGTTCCTCACGCATCAAATTACCTACCACACAAAAAAAATTGGAAATTTTTGATTTTTTTTAGTATTTGTTTTGATTTTTTTCGTCGGCGCGGGTGCAGATGAGCCCGGGTGCAGAAACGCCGCTCTCCGAAGTCGCTCTTTTTCTATTATAGGTAACCTAGGTATATCTTCCAACTCTCTGTGTTGTACAAATGAATTATTTGACTTTCATTTAGTCGCCTTTGTAAGATATTTGGACTACCAAGGAGATAAAGATGTATGCATGGTTTGGTTTTACATGTCAAGGCCTCAAGCGTACTGATTACTACATGTGTTTCTGATAAAAGAATCCAAACATATGCTGATTCAAGTCGTACAATAATCGACGATGGGATCCATGCAGTAGAGTAAGCCACTAGGAGAGACTATGGACCGGAGCGTGGGAGGCCGCCGTTGTTGCTGCCCCTACTCGCACAACCTGCCGCCACGACCACGACCACTCGGTACATACCTAAGTTACCTGATCATAGTAATAGTGTACTGATTTCAAAATATATATTGGATTGATATGTTTGTTGTCGTGTCAACATTGAGATACTATTCCTGTTCCCCAATTATACATTGATTTATCTTCATATTAGTCGATGAACGTTTTGCTTTTAATGAGATGTTATGCTTATATCAAATGTACAAATGCAGACTCTATCCTTGCCTATTGGATATGACCAGGGAGTGTGGTTAAGAAGGTTGTTATCTTGTCATATAGTTCATATTAGGGGATCGTTAATTAGTATGGCAATGAAAATGATCATGATAGTTCTGCCATACTGCCTCTTAAATGGTCAATATAGATGCACACTCAATTCACTAATTGCATTATTAAGTTCCCAGTCTTGCTTTAGTTGCCGGATGATCCTTGGACATGAGAAATTTTCAGCCCAATTTTGGTTCACTTGCTAGATGAATGAGAGATAAGAAAAATAAGGAACTTAGATGCTTTTGTCTGAACCTGCTTTACAATTGTATGACTATTTGATAATGTGGTTTAGCATGGTGTACGCATTCTCGAACTGAAATAGACCTGCTTTATAATTGAATGATTATTTACAGATTCTCTAGCTGAAATATGGCAACTTAACTGATACAAGTTATCTAACTATATATTTATCTATAGGAAATTGAATATTTTGTGCCATGCATATCAACAAACCGCAGGAGTTAGCCAAGGGAAGCTGCATCAGTTCCTCCCTATAGAAAAATGCATCTATTCTTTGGCATGATGCACCAGACTAGCTTATCCCAGTGCTCGAAAATATCAGCGTATGCCTGAGCTTTGCCTCACATGAAGTCCATCACAAATGAACACGGTTCAATTTATTTTTGTAACTTACAACTACTAGAACTTTATCTTATCCACTCCATTTTCTGGCAAACTAGGTTGAGAAAGGCATGATGTTATCCGGTGTGTATTCTAAATGGGTTGCTATGGTGGATGGAGTAACACCACTTTGATTTATTTGCGTGCCAAAGAGACAAAAGGATAAACCATTTTCAAACTTGAGACACGAAGTGTGCAAAAGACTTTTTTATTTGTATTCAACCCAGGACACAGGATGAGCATGACCATTTTAACAATAAGTAATTTCTCTTAAATATACTCCTTTGTTAGTTTGCAGTTATAATGTAGAGGGTATTTTCTTCTAATATAACCATACATTGTTAACACATGTATAACTTGTGCCAATTGTGATTATTTATCCATTTATTTATTTACTGGCCGCATCCATATTTTTCGCATCTTACTACTCCCTTTGTTGCATATGAAGTGTAGTTGATTTAGTACAGCTTTGTACTAAATCAGCGACGCTTAATATGGAATCGAGGGAGTACTTTGCATAAATAAAAGTCAAAAGTTCTATATGAGTTTTGGCATAAAGTTCTACGGTCTACATTAGTTTGAGATCAACCTATTGTGATTTTGGTACTGTTATATTTCGTGACAACCTTAGCACAATTGCCTAATACATTGGCATAAGAATATTCCTTTTCGAGTACTGAATGTGCAGTATATCTTTATGCAATTGAATTTCCAGGTTTCCTTTCTCTTATATCTATGAGCATCCCTATTAGTTGTCACAACTGTCTAATACATTAGCATAAGAATATCCCTTTTTGATTACTGAATGATATATATTTATGTAATTGAATTTCTATGTTTCATTTCTCTTATATTTATGAGAATCCTTACCATTTCAGTGAAAAATTAGATGGGCGCAGCAACGCGCGCCATCGATGATCTAGTAATATATTAAGCTAAAGAGGTTTGTTCGTACCAAGAGCCACCCAAAGGGGTCAATTGCGGAGGGCTATCTGTTCGTTGAATCCGTTACATTCTGCTCCCGTTATTTACAAGGATGTGAGACTAGATTTAATAGAAAATGCAGAAAGTGATGTCCCCGAGCCCAATGGATCTACCATGCCATTTTTTTTACCAACAAGGTCGCTTTTTGGCTGGAAAACATATAGTGATCTTAGATCACAAGTCATGGCTGCAAGCACATCGACATGTTTTGTTTAGTTATGTAACACACTAGATCGTGACTGACGCGCGTTGCTGCGTCCATGTATTAGGAATTTTGATGAAATAGGTTTGTAATGTTTTTTGTAAAATCATGTATTTTGTCTAATTTTTTATTAATTGTTGGGCTGGTATGGTCCACATAATATGGACCTTTTTCTTGTCAAGTGCGCATGCAGTCACATGAATAGACCATGCTAAGGCTATTTCCATGGATGAACATTACCATCTCAAGCTCATGTTCTTCTATTTCTATATCATTTGCGGCAGTGCAAAAGAAAATGTTAATCTACTCAACATCCATCAATTCACCATCATAAAATTAGACATACAAAGCAAGAGGATCTAATATCATTCATCGACATCACATCTTAATATGTGGACTTTACAACCACCGGTAGCAATATTTCCATGACATGTGCTTGTACCTTGGAATGGTGTCCTTTCAATCTGGATCTTTTGGTCCTTCCACTTGTGATTGTCAAAGAAATGTCCCTTCCCAACCTGGATCTTTCGATCAAGTGCCGCTACATCCTACATTAAGATAGCACAAATCATTAGCATGTAGCAATATGATGTGAGAAAGCATGTAGATTTACCGATTACGTATCTTTGATTTTTTTTAATATAAAATGAAGATATCTTAGCTTGCGCTGTATAGAATTAAACAAAGCGGTGTACTCATAGTTGCCTGTAATCCTATTCCTACACATGGTGAAATAGTTTCTCAACTCTCTAATTTGTGGAATAAGAGGGATGCATAGATTAACAAAAATCCCACAAAATGAGGGAGCTCAGCAGCTAGAGAAAAGTGTTGTACCAAAACTTTGGAGTGCCGAAGTTGGTTAAGTAGTCTATCCTAAACAGGTAGAACAAAGAGCTACAAATAGTTCCAATTGAAATAATGTGTCCACTTGGTACTTGTCACAGAATTAGTAAACTACATTTATCCATATGAACGAGAAGTCCACTACAAATATAGCCGAAAAGGAGAAATGTTCATTTTGTTCTTGTCATAGATGTTCATGATGATCGAAGCTGGCCAAGCTTCAGAAAGGATAAGCTCATAACCCTGAAAAATATCACTCTTTACTTATTTTCTCTAAGGCTAAATATTTTCTTTCTACAATAAAAATAATGTTTAGTGGGCTCAGGCTGCCTAGCGGGATAAAATCTTAGTCATGTTAATGGTTCAACTCATTGATGAACAATAAAAAAGGACAAAACCATAGAACTGCAAGCAAAAGCGCTCACGTGTGGCTACATCCGTATCTAGACAAATTTGAGTCAACTAATTAGGGATGGAGGTAATATATATCAATGGTTAGCTCTGCTTAGAAAATTTTTCCTAGAGGCAAACATGCAAGTGCAGAGTGACAAAAATATGTGATACAAAAGGTTTGAGAATGGTAAATCAGTAATGTGTAAAGCCACTATGACAACAATTTTAAAAAGTTCTAGATAGAGATCATAACTATGTGGACTCAAAAAATCGGAAGAAAACACTCTGTAATGATGATTAGCATGAACTCACTCACGGTTAGTTAGGACAATATCTATTGAATTAAAGCTCCCCTCAAATGTCCAATATATGTATTCCTTTGTACAAAAAGAGCTTTGAAGAAGCAATCTGTCATCATATAAGCCAGAGCAATCAACATTTAACATACTCTGTTCCTGTTATTGACTTATAAACCTATCTCAGAAGTTAAACTTTGACCAATTATTTTGTGCTAATGCATTTATTAAATGTGAATGGAATGCATGGTAACCAAAGAAATGTAGGAAACCTGTAACCACGCCAATCACAGGCACCTATTTATCTCCATATAATCTCTACTGGACTTGTACTCTCCTTGAGCATGATTTCTGCTAGAATAAACAATGTAAAGAAAGGACCAAATCAGCAAAAAGCAATTACTCTATTCCATGCCGTCAATGAATTTTCGAACATCTTTTATTCCAAAAAGCAACATGCAGCAGAAAATTAGGCCATAATCATGGCTATAGAAATTGGGAACCTGAAACAAAACAAAAACAAACCAGTTAAGCAAAAATAATGATACAATGCCTATCCATGCAGTGCCATGAGAACAATTGCATGAAAAGCTAAGACAATTTTAGGAAGAGAAAGGCAAAGCAGTTGCTCAAACGGCAGCCAGTAGCCAAGAATTAAAGTCTGAAATTTGCATAAAACGGTGCCCTCCATTGCCCAGCCGGCGCCGTAAAAAATTCTGGGCACCGGAACACCTACTTGTTCTGATGCCAAACTTTCAAAGCAGCAAACAATTAGCTCGGTGGCCCACGCAAGGAAGCAAAGTAAACTGAAGGTACTCTGGCAAGGGAGCAGTTGATGGCTCACTTGAGTTCTTCGCAAACTGCTGACATGAATAATTACTATCAATTTTTGTTGCAAGATGGCGATTCCATTTGTCTTCAAATTCCACGTTGGGCTTGGCGGTGGAAGCTGAATGCCGAGAGGGTACACTACTGCAATGTTCTTCCTCATCTGTGTCGTCTCCTGCGGCCTTAGTTGGTCAAGGGGTTCTATGTCCTGGACCTTTCTTGGTAAGAAGGTCCACTCAGCTGGTCAGCTCTTGGGCACAGCTCTGAATTTCGCTCTTTGCTTTGCCCAGATGCAGTACTTCCTGATGATGTGTGGCGGCTGAAGAATGCCATCCTTACGTACTATGCCATGTGCATTTGGCCATGATTAAATTAAGTTCGGCTCAGAAACCATGGCTAGATCATGTGGAGTAGTTCAGTGGGTCTAAATCTGATGCCCACTCTTTTCAGGCTAGGAACACAAACATTGTCAGACCGGTGTCAAACAAATTTCTTAGGGCATCGCTGCCAAGCCATCAATATTTCAATGTACCGGGCATTGACCACGTTGTGGAAGGCCTATGAGCCTCAGTATACCAGCATCATGAACCTGCAATATCAAAACTAAAATTATACACACGCGCGCGCGGAAAGCCATAATCCTTGGACAAGTTGAAAGCTTCCTAAGAAGAACAAGGACAAAGGTTACGCCATCATTTTGATTGTATTAACAGTAGCAAATTTAATAAGAACTCGTATAAGGCGCTCAGAAGAATCTCAAGTGAACAATTGTAGAATACAAATTGAATCAGGGATCAATACATTTTATTAATTCAGTCTTATGCATAGACAGAAATGAAAAAAAATATGCTTCTTCATTGTTGGTTAGCAGCTAGTGTTGTCCTAACGTCTGAGTAGTTCTACTAGATGTCTAGTTTTAAACCATTCCCTGGAAGTAAAAAGGGGGTCTTGATGCATCCAGCACCTGCCTTACTTACGCCTTTTGTATGAATGATATACATATTGACAGCACATAATTAGATGATCAATTGCCTTTCTTTCAATGCGTACTTATCCTTGCTAATCAATGGGTTTAAATTACAAACAAAAGATTTACAATTCCTGCCATAGTATCACTTTGGTTTAGCTATTTGTTGTAACTGTTTTTTTTCTGAAGGCACTCTAATGTTCATCACTTTTTGTTTCATTAGGTTCTCAGTCACAAAAAGAAGCAATAATAAACAAGATGGATGGATAAATTTTTCTCAGGTTCTCAAAGCTAGATGATCATGACAGCAGAAGATGGATATATTTAACTGCAAAAGTATAACTAATCTTGAGCTATTCCAGAAGTACTTGTGTCGCATTATCTTTGTTGCAAAATTATGATGTGGCTGTGATGAATGGTTGTTGCTGTCGAAGATCTTGTTGTTTGATAAATTATGATTGCTGAGATTTGGGATTCGAGCTCACGCTGTTATGATAATTTAGCTGTTGCTGTGATGAGATATTGATTTCAAGTCATGCAAAGTTATGTTGCTGCCGGAAAAAACTGCTGCTAAATTATTCCCTTGTAGCAACTTTGTCTTCGTTTTATTAGGTGACCTTTATAAGTCTGTACCAACGATATAAGGTAGTTAGTTACATTGTAAATATTGGATTTTTAAATGTTCTAACAATATGCCAAACCCTGCCTACCAAACAGAATTTTTAAACAAAGAGGATTGTGGATGGAGAAGTTTTGGGGATTCAAGGGGTTTTGAGGGGATTGGGTGGAAGGAAGGGATTCACCCAATCCTCTGAAATCCCCCCTCTAGAAACCTATCCAATACCCGAAAAAAAAAAAGAAACCTCTCCAATCCCTTCCTGTCAAACGAGGCCTTAATGGGTTTGAATTCTGTGGTTTTGAGGCTACTACTACTACTTCTGGCATGTAGATGGGCTCGCTACGTGTCTGGCCGGCCCTTGAACAGGCCCAACACTCCTTCCCGGCCCATTATTTCTAACCCCTCCTCGTCATCCTCCTCTATTTATACGATCCGGTGAACGAACCCTAATCCCCACCCCGCAGCCGCCGCCCGAGCTCCTTCCTTCCTCAGCCATTTGCCTTCTCTTTTCTTCCGCCTCATCTTCGTTTCTCGTTCGTTCCTGGCATAGTATTATCGATGCGATGAAGAGCTAGTTTCTACTGATCCGCCGCCGTTGCCTTCAACGGCGCGGCGTGATGCTCACCTTTACTACTGGTTCGTATTCACCGAGCATCCATCCATCCGGCCACATCTCCCGTCCTTGTTTCCGATTTACGTTTCCTTTTCTCTCTGGGTTTAAAGAAAGATCTCTTCTTGCTAGCTTTGTGGATTTTGTTTTTTGTTTCGGCGAAGATCCCAGCAGAGAGGTGTTGAATCTCCCTCGTTGAGTCCTCTCTAACAAATTTTCAATCTTCGCACAGTGACGAGACGCCGCGGATTTTGGGGATGTGTGATTTTTTCTGGTTCTGTCACATCTGTTGCCGCGGATACATCTTATCTCAGTACTAGTTTCAAATTTTATTTTATTTTATTTTTTTCATCCGAGGGACCTATGGATGGACAGCCATTCCCGTGCTGTGTCTACCAAGTTTGCCTTCGGACACTATGAAGCAAATTGTTCTACAATCATCTTCTTCAAACTCGTTTTTTTGTGAGATGGAAACGTTTGCTGACATTCGATTTATATGTGTATACCAATTGATTTTTGTTCCTGGTTTTCATCAGTCTTATAATAGATACCCAACGAGCGACGATTCAGGCAGCCCCTTTGTCCGATTCAATGGCAATGGAGGTGTTGCGTTGCTCGGAGACTAATTCTTCTGCTCTTCAGATGAGCTGAGGGGGAGGCTCTGCTTCCCTCCTTGAAGCTTGTCTAGTAGTCTTAAGAACATCAACCAATCGTCCTTTGTAAAGCATTATAGTTCTGTGACGAGCGACGATTCAGGCAGCCTCTTTGCCATTGCAGTGGCATTGGAGGTGTTGCGTTGCTCGGATAGTAAACCTTTTGCTCTTCAGATTATCTGAGGGGGAGCCTCTGGCTTCCTCCCTGAAGATGGTCTAGTAGTCTTAAGGACAGTATTATCATCAGTATTTTGCTTTGTTTGTGAAATGGTAGTTTAATTCTTGGTTGGTGATCCGTGAAAACAAGTGATGATAGCAAGACAGGGACATCAGAACCCTGAATTTCAGGGTTATGACAGACTACGTCTATAATGGGAATCTCTCTGATGTTTTCGATTTCCACAAGATAAATCTGTTTTGGAATCTGGCTTTCTTTCTTGTTTGCAATTCCGATCTTGGATGTGATTACTTGAAGCAGGTCATGGTAGACCTTGTCAACTACATTGTGCGAACAGCAGATATATCCAAAGACATCTAAAAGCTGGTACACTGGGCAACTGAAGCTTAATAATCCTACATGAATATGAACATATATTTTTGATTGAAAAAACACTTAACATGATTGAAAAAATGTGACTGCTATAAACAACTGAAGGAATAAAAACCATGAAAATAATAATCAAATGAGCCATTCATGAACACCTATGCTATCCGTGCCAAGTGAAGCTTATATGAAAACAAATGATGTCTTGATTATCTTTGCAGTGATAATACTATTACCCAGCTCATTATTATGAGACTTCCCTTTGTGGCAGTCTAGATATGAGCTTCTCTCTTTCTGAGCCCACTCACATTTCTTTACAGCCTCTGAAGGTTCTTCTATTTTTTTGGAAAATAAGCACATCTAGATTGATCCAAAGTTGTCTCTTTGTACGATTACAATTGCACTGCATCGGTGCCTACAGAGGTGCAACATTAAAGGCAGCCCGTTTGTCTGATTACAATGGCAATGGAGGTGTTGCGTCGCTCAGACAAATTTTAAGTTTCATCCTTGTCTGAAAAATATTAATCTGTTGAAAAATATCAATCTGAGGGACATTTTTTTTTGAGATTTTTTATTTTATTTTATCTGGTACTGGATCTAATGCTTGAAGCTGTCCAATGATGATCAAACTAAATACTTTCGTTCTTCTGATGTGCTATCTCATGGCGCGGTGCGGAAGCAATTTGGAGACCTGAACTGAGGAAATGCTTGATTATATTGTTCTTACCCAACAATTGCCAATTTTGCTATTTATTTCATGTTTTTTCCGCTTGTAGTTTGTGATGAAAAACATGTTTTGTGTTTGTTGCTTCACAACTGGAAGGATGGCCTGTTGATAACAGTTTGGTCATCCTGTAGAGGGAAGCATAGATGAACGGAGACACCGGCCAGCATTAAACAGCATGACGCTCTATCAAACCTCGTCGTGTTACCTGTCTTCTGGCACATGTATATTTCTTGAGATTTTAGTTCCTGATTAAACTGATGCATGAGGATTTAATTTGGGTGAATGGACAGTAGTAATCTGTTTAAACGTCAGTTTCGTTGAGCAAATCAGTCAGTTTTGTCTGGTGATGATCCAACTAAATACTTTCGTTCTTCTGATGCGCTATCTCATAGCTTGGTGCCGAAGCGATTTGGAGAACTGTGGAAATGATTTTTTAGCATAGTGTTTTGGATGTGAATGTCCTGACGTAAACTGTTTTTTCTCTGGAACTGCACACAATATACTTAAAACAGAGTTTGGAAACTGCCAAAAAGACTAGGACATGATACTTTTCCGGGAAACTACTTTTGTAGAAATAACATCACATAATACTTAAAAAAATAACATAAGAAGTGCTATGCGTTGGCCGGCGGAGCTTTTATGCCGGTGGATCTTTTTAAAAGATCCACCGGGTTGCGAGCCATCAGATCCGGCGTAATCTTATGGCCGAGTGTTGTGTTCATTTTTGCAGCACAAGTCGTGTTGCAAGTTTCCTTCTGCAACACAAGTCTTGCTGCATTTTTTTTTGCAACGGAGATCTTGTTGCAGAATTCTTTTTTGCGCCTTCACCTATTTTGTAACATAGATGTTGCTGAAGGAACTTTTGCAACACAGGTGATGCTACAGAAAAAATTGCAACGAAGTTGTAGTTACAGAAATGTGTCCAGCAAGATAAATGAGAGTAGTGCGGTGTGTTGGCCACACACAGGCCACACGTCATGCGTTGGAGGTGGCGGACGCCCCGTGCTAAATCAGCCGGCTGTTCCCAAGCTTTTCCCTAATAAAAAATATTACAAATAAGTCAGCTCTTGCAGACAACCAAATCTAAAACCGCTGTCGAACGCCAGCGGTCAAACTGCTTTGCTTGCCTCACCATCGGCCGTCTAGTAGTCTTAAGAACATTTTTTATCTGTTACATACACAATTTGGTTTCTTTTACTCTTATAAAATATTGAAGATGATGTACCTGTATTTTACAAATTTGGTTTCCTGTGTTTTGGTGACCTACCTGAGGGACCTATGGATGGACAGCCCAAGTGAATGTTCATCTATCATCTTGCTTTGAAACTCTGTTTTTTCTTGAGATGGAAAAGTTCACTGACGTTTTTTTAAGTTTGGTCAAAGAAAATATCTTCAGTTATGTAGTACTCCCTCCGTTCCTAAATATAAGCCTTTTTAGAGATTCCACTACGGACTACATACGGAGCAAAATGAATGAATCTACACTCTAAAGTATGTCCATATACATCCGTATGTAGTCTTTAGTGGAATCTCTAAAAAGACTTATATTGAGGAACGGAGGGAGTATGTTTTTCCAGTCTTAAAATCATGAAATTTATGGAGCGAGCTACGATTCAGGCAGCCCCTTTGTCTGATTACAATGGCAATGGAGGTGTTGCGTTGCTCGGAGAGTAGATCTTTCGATTTTCAGATTGGCTGAGGCGGAGGCTCTGGCTTTTCTCTGTGAAACTTGTCTAGTAGTCTTAAGAACAATAGTATTACATCGGTTGCAATACTCTTTTTTTGTGATGATTTTTTGACCTCTTTGATGGAATAATGAGCGACGATTCAGGCAGCTTCTTTATCCGATTACAGTGGCATTGGAGGTGTTGCGTTGCTTCTGCTCTTCAGATTAGCTGAGGGGGAGGCTCCGACTTCCCTCCCTGAAGCTGGTCTATAGTAGTCTTGAGAACATTACCATCTTTTTCTCATACACAATTTGTGATAGTATTTTTGACCTTTTTCTGTGAAATTAAACAACCATATGATTCGGTTTCTCTAGTTTCCTTTTTCTTTGCTGGCAGTTCATTTGTTGGTTGGGGATCCACGGAAGCAAATGATGATAGCAAGACAGGGACATCAGAACCCTGAATTTCGGGGTAACGACAGACTACGTCTATAATGGGAATCTCTCTGATGTTTCGATTTCCCCAAGATATATATTGATTTGAGGTCTTGGTCGACCTTATCAACAACATTGTGCGTACAGCTGGATCGATCCAACAACATAAAGCTGCTACACCATTGGCAACTGAAGCTTAACAACACTTTCATGAATATGAACATACATTTTTGATCGAAAAAATAATGAACATGATCTGTAACTAACCCAGGGCTGCTATACCCTTCCCTTAAGCAAAACAAATGATGGAAAATAATTATGTAAAAATAGTATGAATCAAAGGTGCCCTTATGAACATGATCTTTAACTGAACATGATCAGGCTATGGACTGAATATCATAGTGCACAGCTGTTTATTTGTTTTCAAGGACTCCCAAGTCTTAAATAAGACTGACATATCTCTAAAACCATGAATAACTACAATTGTACATGATCCAATACCTCCTATCTAACATCAGTTGATTTAGGCAGCCCACTGAGGATGCTCTGCTTGCCTGACTTGCCCCATTGATGCTTGTCGTAGTCTTAAGAACATTATTATTATTTTTTACCTATTTGATAAAACATCATGAACATATTAACAGCATTATGCCTACCACTGATCATTGCCAACTGAAGCTTAAAAAAACAAACGCTGAACATGGTCAGGCATTTTGATTGACAAAAGCATTTAACATGATTTTAGCTGAGTTCACTGAACTGATCATTGATTGACCAAACAACTCTTTTTAAGTCTATTTTCCTGAGCTGAGTTCACTGAACTTATCTTCAGATTAGCTGAGCTTCCCTCCCTGAAGCTGGTCTAGTAGTCTTAAGAACATTATTATCAGTATGTTTCCCATACCTAATTTAATATTTTATTTTGACCTCTTTTTTTTTTTGTGAAATTAAAGAACCATATGATTTGGTTTCTCTAGTTTCCTCGTTCTTTGCTTTGCTGGTAGTAAATTTCTTGTTTGGGGATCTACGGAAGCAAATGATGATAACAAGACAGGGACATCAGAACCCTGAATTTCAGGGTAATGACAGACTATGTCTATAATGGGAATCTCTCTGATGTTTCCGCTTTTCCCCAAGATAAATTGTTTTTTAAGTCTATTTTTTCTCCTTTTCATTCTTCTTCAGAATCCAGATCTCTTTCGCGTTCATTAACTTCTAGCAATTCAGATCTTGGATGCGAATACTTGAAGCAGGTCATGGTCACTGCATTGTTACACCATTGGCAACTGAAGCTTAACAACACATGAATATGAAAGATCTTTTAATGACAATAACTTGCTCTTTAACTGACTCAGGGCTACTTTTATTCATAGGAACAGGAAAGATGGCGGATTGCAATGCCTTCCCCATTTGAATCCTATGGAAGCAAAACAAACGAATTGATCCAAGTGTTTGTTTGATGGAAGCATAGGAATTTTTTGTTAGATAAGTGAGAAACTGACATTCACTGAGGGCCAAAGGCCATACATATACATGTGTGGTAAATAGCAAGAAACCCCTTATAGAATGGGGATATACCGAAAGAGGACTATACACATCTAACACCCCCCTCAAACTCATGGTGGATCAACAACACTGAGTTTGGAAAGGAAAAAGCCATGCTACGCTCGAGTTTGTGCCTTCGTGAAGAAATCCGCCAACTGTAACTCAGAAGGCACATAGTGAAGAGCAAGAGTCTGATCCTGCACAGCAGCACGCACAAAGTGGGCATCCACACCGATGTGCTTGGTGAGCTCATGCTTCACCGGGTCACGTGCAATACTAATAGCACCGGTACTGTCTGACAGTAAGGGAGTCGAGGTAGTAGTAGACACACCAAAATCCTCAAGTAACCACCGTAACCAGATCACTTCAGCCGTCAACATAGCCATTGCTCGTGACTCAGCCTCTGTACTCGAGCGAGAAACTGCAGTCTGTTTCTTTGTCTTCCAGGCAATAAGAGAGCCACCAAGAAAAACACAGTAAGCAAACAGCGAGCGTCGATCAGAGGGATCACTAGCCCAGGTAGCATCAGAGTAGGCCTGGAGCTCGAGAGAGCTGGAGCGGGGGAAGAAAAGGCGATGAGAGATCGTGCCACGAAGATATCGTAGAACACGGAGGAGATGGCTATAGTGGACAGAGGTGGGGACTGAAACAAACTGACTGAGGATATGGACAGGATAGGAGATGTCAGGGCGCGTGACGGCAAAATAGACAAGGCTCCCAACGAGGTGGCGATAGCGAGTGGGATTGGGAAGAGGATCACCATCAGAAGCACGAAGCTGAACGTTGAGCTCCATAGGAGTCACAACAGTGCGCTCATCGCCGAGAGCAGCTCGATCAAGAAGATCCTGAATATATTTTTCCTGGGAGATGAAAAAGCCATCAGAGGTCGAAGAAACCTCAATCCCAAGAAAATAGCGAAGAGGACCAAGATCAGTCATGCGGAACTGGTCACGAAGGCGAGCCTTAACAAAGGCAATGTAGTCAGAGTCGTCACCAGTGATGATCATGTCATCAACATATAGAAGGAGAAGGGTCCGACCACGAGGTGACGTGTGAACAAACAACGCGGGATCATGGTCACCGGGCGAGAAGCCGGCAGCAGTGACCACAGAGGCAAAACGCTCGAACCAGGCGCGAGGAGCTTGTTTAAGGCCATAGAGGTAACGCCGAAGGCGACATACCATGCCATCAGGAGCATAGTACCCTGGTGGTGGCTGCATATAAACCTCCTCACGCAACTCACCATTGAGAAAAGCGTTCTGGACATCAAGTTGAGATACTGACCAATGACGAACAGAGACCACAGCAAGAAGAGTGCGGACAGTGGTCATATGGGCCACAGGAGCGAAGGTCTCATCATAGTCGCGTCCTTGCTCCTGTTGAAAGCCACGAGCCACAAGACGGGCTTTGTAGCGCTCAAGAGAGCCATCGGAGCGAGGACCCACTTTGCAGGTGATGGGACAAACACCAGAAGGAAGGGAAACCAAATCCCATGTGCCAGAGCGCTCAAGAGCAGCAAGCTCCTCGGCCATCACAAGCTGCCATTCAGGCTGAGTCATGGCAGTCCGATAGGAGGTGGGCTCGACAACAACAGAGAGACCATACCGGTCAGGAGAGTAGCGATCAAGTGGGGGGCGAGGCCGAGCACGGAGGTTATGAACCGGGGGAGGCGTGGAAGGAGTGGCTCCGGAAGTGGAGGGAGCGTTAGTAGAATCATCCTCAGAACGAGGACGACGAGTGTAGTGAAGAGGAAAAGGAGAGAGAGGATGACAGACTGGAGAGGATGGGGGAGAGGTGGATGGAGGTGAAGGTGGTGGCTGTGGGGACGGTGGTGGAGGAAGAAGAGTGAAATGTGCCAGAGGAAGGGAGGAAACATGAGGCACATGGGAGGATGTATCGGGAAGAAGAAGAAAAGAAATATCATCCACGGAGAAGCTCGAGAAGGAAGGACGCGGGTAGTAAGAATGAGACTCATCAAAAGTCACATCACGCGAAATGCGCAACCGACGACCAACAGGATCCCAACATCGATAGCCCTTGTGCTCGTCACTGTAGCCAAGAAAAACACACTCAACCGATTGAGCAGTCAGTTTGGTGCGTTCTCGTGGAGCAAGAAGAACATAGCACACACACCCAAACATTCGAAGAGCGGAGTAGTCAGGAGAACGACCAGTGAGACGCTCCATAGGAATGCCACCCTACAAGGCAGTCGATGGCTGAATGTTGATAAGGTAGGTGGGTGCAGACACAGCCTCGGCCCAAAAGTGAGGTGGGAGGGAAGCGCCGATCATCAGCGCACGAGCCGTCTCAAGCAGATGACGATGCTTACGTTCCGCAACGCCATTCTGAGCATGGGCACCAGGACAGGAGAACTGGGCAAGAGTACCCTGTTCTGTGAGAAAACCACGCAACATCTGGGAGATAAACTCTCCAGCGGAGTTAGCACGAAAAGTACGAATAGGCGTGGAAAACTGGGTGTGAACCATGTCAGCAAAACGTTTGTATATGGAGAGAACTTCAGTGCGAGATTTCATAAAGTAGAGCCAAGTGCAGCGAGAGAAATCATCAATAAACAGAACATAGTAGCGATGACCACCTTTCGAATCAAAGGGAGCACGACCCCATACATCAGAGTGAACTAAGTCAAACGAACGCTGAGACACCAACTCACTATGAGGATACGGTAACTGGGTCTGTTTTCCAAGCTACAACCATCACAATGTAAAGAAACATCTCCAGAGACAGACCCTAAGACACCCTGACGCACCAACGACGATAAGCGGGAGCTATAGATGTGACCAAGTCGGTGATGCCACTGCTGGAAGGACGCAGAAGAGGAGACAACGAGAGCATGGGAACTGGCAGAGGTGGTGGCAGCGGAAGGAACATGAAGCCAGTCAACTTCCCAAAGGCCCTCTGAGTCACGGCGCCGAGTGTTGGAAATATGCCCTAGAGGCAATAATAAATTGGTTATTATTATATTTCCTTGTTCATGATAATCGTTTATTATCCATGCTATAATTGTATTGATTGGAAACTCAAATACATGTGTGGGTACATAGACAACACTGTGTCCCTAGTAAGCCTCTAGTTGACTAGCTCGTTGATCAAAGATGGTTAAGGTTTCCTAGCCATTGACATGAGATGTCATTTGATAACGGGATCACATCATTAGGAGAATGATGTGATGGACAAGACCCAAACTGTAAACGTAGCATTTGATCGTGTCAGTTTATTGCTATTGTTTTCTGCATGTCAAGTATTTGTTCCTTTGACCATGAGATCATGCAACTCACTGACACCGGAGGAATACCTTGTGTGTATCAAACGTCGCAACGTAACTGGGTGACTATAAAGGTGCTCTACAGGTATCTCCGAGGGTGTCTGTTGGGTTGGCATGGATCAAGACTGGGATTTGTTACTCCGTATGACGGAGAGGTATCTCAGGGCCCACTCGGTAATACAACATCACAATGAGCCTTGCAAGCAATGTGACTAAAGTGTTAGCCACGAGATCTTGTATTACGGAACGAGTAAAGAGACTTGCCGGTAACGAGATTGAACTAGGTATAGTGATACCGACGATCGAATCTCGGGCAAGTAACATACCGAAGAACAAAGGGAACAGCATACGGGATTAACTGAATCCTTGACATAGAGGTTCGACCGATAAAGATCTTCGTAGAATATGTAGGAGCCAATATGGGCATCCAGGTCCCGCTATTGGTTATTGGCCGTAGAGGTGTCTCGGTCATGTCTACATAGTTCTCGAACCCGCAGGGTCTACACACTTAACGTTTGGTGACGATTAGTATAATTGAGTTATTATGTTGGTGACCGAAAGTTGTTCGGAGTCCCGGATAAGATCCCGGACATGACGAGGATCTCCGGAATAGTCCGGAGGTAAAGATTGATATATGTGATAATAGTGTTTTGATCTCCGGAAGGGTTCCGGAATTCACCGGAAGGGGTTCCGGATGTTTACCGAAGTGTTCGGGTGCAGCAACACTTTATGTGAGCCAAAGGGATAAAACCCACAAGGTATTGGAAAGTGCAAAAGTAGTTTTGCTGCCGCGTAAGCGGTACTACCGCTTGGTGAAGCGGTACTACCGCCGGAGCGGTACTACCGCTTGGTGAAGCGGTACTACCGCCGGAGCGGTACTACCGCTTGTGTGAAGCGGTACTACCGCCCAAGCGGTACTACCGCTTGTGTGAAGCGGTACTACCGCTTGTGTGCGGCTGTGCACGATTCGGCAGGGTCCGAATTGGACTCTTTTCCTGCGGGCCAAACCGACCTTGTGCGGGCAAAACCGACCCGGGGGAGACTTTTACTCCAAGTTTAGACCCCAAGGCTCAACATATAAATAGAGGGGCAGGGCTAGCACACGGGACACATCAGGATTTCCCAAGCCGTGTGCCGGCAACCCTAGCCCTCTAGTTCCTCCGTCATAATCTCCGTAGCGCTTGGCGAAGCCCTGCAGAGATTGTTCCTCACCACCATCACCACGCCGTCGTGCTGCTGGAACTCAACCACTACTTCACCATCGCTCGCTGGATCGAGGAGGTGAAGGCGTCATCAAGCCGTACGTGTGTTGAACGCGGAGGTGCCGTCCGTTCGGCACTAGATCGGAAGGATCGTGATTGGATCGCGGGACGCTCGGCGATTTGGATCGCGAAGACGTTCGACTACATCAACCGCGTTTATTAACGCTTCCGCTTAGCGATCTACAAGGGTATGTAGATTCACTCTCCCTCTCGTAGATGCTCATCACCATGGATAGATCTTGCGTGTGCGTAGGAAAATTTTTGTTTCCCATGCAGCGTTCCCCAACAGTGGCATCAGAGCTAGGTCTATGCGTAGATGAGATCTCGAGTAGAACACAAACGAGTTGTGGGCGTGGATGTATACATATTGCTTGCCGTTACTAGTTGATACTTGATTCCGCGGTATTGTGAGATGAAGCGGCCCGGACCGACATTACGCGTACGCTTACGCGAGACTGGTTTCACCGCTGCGTGCACTTGTTGCATAAAGGTGACTGGCAGGTGTCTGTCTCTCTCACTTTAGTTGAATCGGTTCAATGAAGAGGGTTCTTTTAGAAGATCAAAAAGCAATCACTACACCACGTTGTGGTTTTGCGTAGGTAAGAATCGTTCTTGCTAGATACCCGTAGCAGCCACGTAAAATTTGCAACAACAATTAGAGGACGTCTAACTTGTTTTTGCAGGGTATGTTGTGATGTGATATGGCCAATTACATGATGAGATATATGTGATGTATGAGATGATCATGTATTGTATAGAATATCACGACTTGCATGTCGATGAGTACGGCAACTGGCAGGAGCCATAGAGTTGTCTTTAATTATTGTATGACCTGCGTGTCAATCATTAAGCGCTATGTAATGCTTTACTTTATCGCTAAACGTTAGCTATAGTCGTGGAAGCAACAGTCGGCGCGACAACCTTATGGCGACACGTTGATGGAGATCAAGATGATGGAGATCATGGTGTCATGCCGGTGACGATGGAGATCATGCCGGTGCTTTGGAGATGGAGATCAAAAGCACAAGTTCATGGCCATATCATGTCACTTATGATTTGCATGTGATGTTAATCCTTTTATGCATCTTATTTTGCTTAGGACGACGGTAGCATTATAAGGTGATCCCTCACTTAAATTTCAAGATAAATTGTGTTCTCCCCAAGTGTGCACCGTTGCGAAAGTTCGTCGTTTCGAGACACGCCGTGATGATCGGGTGTGATAGACTCTACGTTCGCATACAACGGGTGTAAGCCATGTTGCACGTGCGGAACACTCGGGTTAAACTTGACGAGCCTAGCATGTACAGACATGGCCTCGGAACACAAGAGACCGAAAGGTCGAACATGAGTCATATAGTAGATATGATCAACATGAAGATGTTCACCATTGAAACCACCTCAACTCACGTGATGATCGGACTTGAGTTGGTGGATTTGGATCATGTTACACTCGAATGATCGGAGGGATGTCAATTTGAGTGGGAGTTTTTTAAAATATGATTAACTAAACTCATTATCTAAGAACAATAGTCTAAGTTGTCTTTGCTATATTTATGTTGTAGATCATGGCTCGCGCAGTAGCACCCCTGAATTTTAATGCGTTCCTAGAGAAAGCTAAATTGAAAGATGATGGAAGTAACTTTGTGGACTGGGCCCGTAATCTAAGGATTATCCTTACGGCTTCCCAGAAGGCTTATGTCCTTGATGCACCGCTTGGTGATCCACCCACTCCAGTTGAGTCTCTAGACGTTGTGAACGCCTGGCAGGCTCGTTTTGATGATTACTCAATAGTTCAATGTGCAATGTTGTATGGCTTAGAACCGGGACTTCAAAGACGTTTTGAACGTCATGGAGCATATGAGATGTTCCAGGAGTTGAAGTTTATCTTTCAGAAGAATGCCCGGATCGAAAGATATGAGATCTCCGATAAGTTCTATGCTTGCAAGATGGAGGAGAACGGGTCTATCAGTGATCACGTGCTCAGAATGTCTGGGTACTCCACCCGTCTGGCTGAGTTAGGGATGCCCCTTCCGCCAGAGGCTATCACTGACAGAGTTCTTCAATCATTGCCACCTAGCTACAAGAGCTTCGTGTTGAACTATAACATGCACGGGATGAACAAGTCAGTCGCCGAGCTGTTTGCGATGCTGAAAGCCGCTGAGTCTGAAATTCAGAAGGAGCATCAAGTGTTGATGGTCAATAAAACCACTAGTTTCAAGAAAAATGGCAAGGGTAAGAAGGGTAACTCCAAGCAGAGTGGCAAAGCAGTTGCTCCTCTCGTGAAGAAACCCAAGGCTGGACCCAAACCAGAAACTGTGTGTTTTCATTGCAAGGGAACTGGACACTGGAAGCGGAATTGCCCCAAGTATTTGGCTGACAAGAAGGCGGCCAACAACAAACAAGGTATATATGATATACATGTTATTGATGTGTACCTTACCAACTCTCGTTGTAGTGCCTGGGTATTTGATACCGGTGCGGTTGCTCATATTTGCAACTCAAAACAGGAACTGCGGAATAGACGGAGGCTGGCAAAGGACGAAGTGACGATGCGCGTGGGAAATGGTTCCAAGGTTGATGTGATCGCCGTCGGCACGCTCGCTCTTCGATTACCGTCGGGATTAGTGATGAACCTAAATAAGTGTTATTTGGTGCCTGCGTTAAGCATGAACATTATATCTGGATCTTGTTTATTGCGAGACGGTTACTCATTTAAATCAGAGAATAATGGTTGTTCTATTTACATGAGTAATATCTTTTATGGTCATGCACCCGATGTGAGGGGTTTATTCTTATTGAATCTCGATAGTAATGATACACATGTTCATAACATTGATGCCAAAAGATTTAGAATTGATAATGATAATACCACTTTCTTGTGGCACTGCCGTTTAGGTCATATTGGCATAAAACGCATGAAGAAGCTCCATGCTGATGGACTTTTGGAGTCACTTGATTTTGAATCACTTGACACATGTGAGCCATGCCTCATGGGCAAGATGACTAAAACGCCGTTCTCTGGAACAATGGAACGGGCAAGTGACTTATTGGAAATCATACATACTGATGTGTGCGGTCCGATGAGTATTGAGGCGCGCGGTGGTTATCGTTACTTTCTCACCTTCACTGATGACTTAAGTAGATATGGGTATATTTACTTAATGAAACACAAGTCTGAAACATTTGAAAAGTTCAAACAATTTCAGAGTGAAGTTGAGAATCATCGTAACAAGAAGATTAAATTCCTACGATCTGATCGAGGAGGAGAATATCTGAGTTATGAGTTTGGCAGTCACTTAAGACAGTGTGGAATTGTTTCACAATTGACACCGCCTGGAACACCACAGCGTAATGGTGTGTCCGAACGTCGTAATCGAACCTTATTGGATATGGTGCGATCTATGATGTCTCTTGCCAATTTGCCACTATCGTTTTGGGGTTATGCATTAGAGACAGCTGCATTCACTTTAAATAGGGCACCATCGAAATCCGTTGAGACGACGCCATATGAACTTTGGTTTGGCAAGAAGCCAAAGCTGTCGTTTCTTAAAGTTTGGGGATGTGATGCTTATGTCAAAAAGCTTCAGCCTGAAAAGCTGGAACCCAAAGCGGAGAAATGCGTCTTCATAGGATACCCAAAAGAGACAGTTGGGTATACCTTCTACCCCAGATCCGAAGGCAAAGTGTTTGTCGCTAAAAACGGAACATTTCTTGAGAAAGAGTTTCTCTCGAAAGAATTGAGTGGGAGGAAGATAGAACTTGATGAGGTTGTTGAACCTTTACTTCAACCTGAGAGTAGCGCAGCGCAGAAAATTGTTTCTGTGGAGCCTACATTAGCTGAAGAGGAAGTTAATGATGATGATCATGAAGCTTTGGATCAAGTTGCTATCGAACCTCGTAGGTCGACAAGGACGCGTACTGCTCCTGAGTGGTACGGCAACCCTGTCTTAGAGGTCATGTTGTTAAACAACGATGAACCTACGAGCTATGGAGAAGCGATGATGGGCCCGGATTCCGAGAAGTGGTTAGAGGCCATGAAATCCGAGATGGGATCCATGTATGAAAACAAAGTATGGACTTTGGAAGTATTACCTGAAGGGCGTAAGGCCATTCAGAACAAATGGATCTTTAAGAGGAAGACGGACGCGGACGGTAATGTCACCGTCTATAAAGCTCGACTTGTGGCAAAGGGTTTTTTCACAAGTTCAAGGAGTTGACTACGATGAGACCTTCTCACCCGTAGCGATGCTTAAGTCCGTCAGAATCATGTTGGCAATAGCTGCCTCTTTCGATTATGAAATTTGGCAGATGGATGTCAAAACAGCGTTCCTTAACGGTTTCCTTAAGGAAGAGTTGTATATGATGCAACCAGAAGGTTTTGTCGATCCAGAAAATGCTGACAAAGTTTGCAAACTCCAGCGATCCATTTATGGACTGGTGCAAGCATCTCGGAGTTGGAATCTTCGTTTTGATGAGGTGATCAAAGCGTTCGAGTTTATACAAGTTTACGGAGAAGCTTGTATTTACAAGAAAGTGAGTGGGAGCTCTATAGCGTTTCTAATATTATATGTGGATGACATATTGCTGATTGGAAACAATATAGAAATGCTGGAAAGCGTAAAGGAATATTTGAACAAGAGTTTTTCAATGAAGGACCTAGGAGAAGCTGCTTTCATATTAGGCATCAAGATCTATAGAGATAGATCAAGACGCTTAATAGGACTTTCACAAAGCACATACCTTGATAAGATTTTGAAGAAGTTCAAAATGGATCAGTCCAAGAAGGGGTTCTTGCCTGTTTTGCAAGGTGTGAAGTTGAGTAAGACTCAATGCCCAGTGACTGCAGAAGATAGAGAAAAGATGAGTGTCATCCCCTATGCCCTAGAAAACAATACCTGTAGAGGCAATATGTATACACCGGGTCGGTTTTGCCCGCACAAGGTCGGTTTGGCCCGCAGGAAAAGAGTCCAATTCGGACCCTGCCGAATCGTGCACAGCCGCACACAAGCGGTAGTACCGCTTCACACAAGCGGTAGTACCGCTTGGGCGGTAGTACCGCTTCACACAAGCGGTAGTACCGCTCGGGCGGTAGTACCGCTTCACCAAGCGGTAGTACCGCTTACGCGGCAGCAAAACTACTTTTGCACTTTCCAATACCTTGTGGGCTTTATCCCTTTGGCTCATATAAAGTGTTGCTGCACCCGAACACTTCGGTAAACATCCGGAACCCCTTCCGGTGAATTCCGGAACCCTTCCGGAGATCAAAACACTATTATCACATATATCAATCTTTACCTCCGGACTATTCCGGAGATCCTCGTCATGTCCGGGATCTTATCCGGGACTCCGAACAACTTTCGGTCACCAACATAATAACTCAATTATACTAATCGTCACCAAACGTTAAGTGTGTAGACCCTGCGGGTTCGAGAACTATGTAGACATGACCGAGACACCTCTACGGCCAATAACCAATAGCGGGACCTGGATGCCCATATTGGCTCCTACATATTCTACGAAGATCTTTATCGGTCGAACCTCTATGTCAAGGATTCAGTTAATCCCGTATGCTGTTCCCTTTGTTCTTCGGTATGTTACTTGCCCGAGATTCGATCGTCGGTATCACTATACCTAGTTCAATCTCGTTACCGGCAAGTCTCTTTACTCGTTCCGTAATACAAGATCTCGTGGCTAACACTTTAGTCACATTGCTTGCAAGGCTCATTGTGATGTTGTATTACCGAGTGGGCCCTGAGATACCTCTCCGTCATACGGAGTAACAAATCCCAGTCTTGATCCATGCCAACCCAACAGACACCCTCGGAGATACCTGTAGAGCACCTTTATAGTCACCCAGTTACGTTGCGACGTTTGATACACACAAGGTATTCCTCCGGTGTTAGTGAGTTGCATGATCTCATGGTCAAAGGAACAGATACTTGACATGCAGAAAACAATAGCAATAAACTGACACGATCAAATGCTACGTTTACAGTTTGGGTCTTGTCCATCACATCATTCTCCTAATGACGTGATCCCGTTATCAAATGACATCTCATGTCCATGGCTAGGAAACCTTAACCATCTTTGATCAACAAGCTAGTCAACTAGAGGCTTACTAGGGACACAGTGTTGTCTATGTACCCACACATGTATTTGAGTTTCCAATCAATACAATTATAGCATGGATAATAAACGATTATCATGAACAAGGAAATATAATAATAACCAATTTATTATTGCCTCTAGGGCATATTTCCAACAGTCTCCCACTTGCACTAGAGTCAATAATCTAGTTCACATCACTATGTGATTTACATTGTAATGAATCGAACACCCATGCAGTTCTGGTGTTGTTCATGTTTAGCCCTTGGAAGAGGTTTAGTCATCGGATCTGCAACATTTAGATCCGTGTGTACTTTGCAAATATTTATGTCGTCCTCCTTGATGTAATCGCGGATGGAATTGAAACGTCGTTTTATGTGTCTGGTCCTCTTGTGAAATCTTGGTTCCTTGGCTAGAGCAATGGCACCAGTGTTATCACAAAACAGAGTCATTGGGTTAAGTGCACTAGGCACTACTCCAAGATCTGTCATGAACTCCTTCATCCAGACACTTTCCTTCGCCGCCTCCGAGGCTGCGATGTACTCCGCTTCGCATGTAGAATCAGCTACCACGCTTTGCTTGGAACTGCACCAGCTAACCGCACCCCCATTAAGAATAAATACGTATCCGGTTTGCGACTTAGAGTCATCCGGATCAGTGTCAAAGCTTGCATCGACGTAACCCTTTACGACGAGCTCTTGATCACCTCCATAAACGAGAAACATGTCCTTAGTCCTTTTCAGGTACTTCAGGATATTCTTGACCGCCGTCCAGTGTTCCATTCCTGGATCACTTTGAAACCTTCCGACCATACTTATGGCAAGGCTGACATCGGGTCTTGTGCACAGCATTGCATACATGATAGAGCCTATGGCTGAAGCATAGGGGATGACACTCATCTTTTCTCTATCTTCTGCAGTCACTGGGCATTGAGTCTTACTCAACTTCACACCTTGCAAAACAGGCAAGAACCCCTTCTTGGACTGATCCATTTTGAACTTCTTCAAAATCTTATCAAGGTATGTGCTTTGTGAAAGTCCTATTAAACGTCTTGATCTATCTCTATAGATCTTGATGCCTAATATGAAAGCAGCTTCTCCTAGGTCCTTCATTGAAAAACTCTTGTTCAAATATTCCTTTACACTTTCCAGCATTTCTATATTGTTTCCAATCAGCAATATGTCATCCACATATAATATTAGAAACGCTATAGAGCTCCCACTCACTTTCTTGTAAATACAAGCTTCTCCGTAAACTTGTATAAACTCGAACGCTTTGATCACCTCATCAAAACGAAGATTCCAACTCCGAGATGCTTGCACCAGTCCATAAATGGATCGCTGGAGTTTGCAAACTTTGTCAGCATTCTCTGGATCGACAAAACCTTCTGGTTGCATCATATACAACTCTTCCTTAAGGTAACCGTTAAGGAACGCTGTTTTGACATCCATCTGCCAAATTTCATAATCGAAAGAGGCAGCTATTGCTAACATGATTCTGACGGACTTAAGCATCGCTACGGGTGAGAAGGTCTCATCGTAGTCAACTCCTTGAACTTGTGAAAAAACCCTTTGCCACAAGTCGAGCTTTATAGACGGTGACATTACCGTCCGCGTCCGTCTTCCTCTTAAAGATCCATTTGTTCTGAATGGCCTTACGCCCTTCAAGTAATACTTCCAAAGTCCATACTTTGTTTTCATACATGGATCCCATCTCGGATTTCATGGCCTCTAACCACTTCTCGGAATCCGGGCCCATCATCGCTTCTCCATAGCTCGTAGGTTCATCGTTGTTTAACAACATGACCTCTAAGACAGGGTTGCCGTACCACTCAGGAGCAGTACGCGTCCTTGTCGACCTACGAGGTTCGATAGCAACTTGATCCAAAGCTTCATGATCATCATCATTAACTTCCTCTTCAGCTAATGTAGGCTCCACAGAAACAATTTTCTGCGCTGCGCTACTCTCAGGTTGAAGTAAAGGTTCAACAACCTCATCAAGTTCTATCTTCCTCCCACTCAATTCTTTCGAGAGAAACTCTTTCTCAAGAAATGTTCCGTTTTTAGCGACAAACACTTTGCCCTCGGATCTGAGGTAGAAGGTATACCCAACTGTCTCTTTTGGGTATCCTATGAAGACGCATTTCTCCGCTTTGGGTTCCAGCTTTTCAGGCTGAAGCTTTTTGACATAAGCATCACATCCCCAAACTTTAAGAAACGACAGCTTTGGCTTCTTGCCAAACCAAAGTTCATATGGCGTCGTCTCAACGGATTTCGATGGTGCCCTATTTAAAGTGAATGCAGCTGTCTCTAATGCATAACCCCAAAACGATAGTGGCAAATTGGCAAGAGACATCATAGATCGCACCATATCCAATAAGGTTCGATTACGACGTTCGGACACACCATTACGCTGTGGTGTTCCAGGCGGTGTCAATTGTGAAACAATTCCACACTGTTTTAAGTGACTGCCAAACTCATAACTCAGATATTCTCCTCCTCGATCAGATCGTAGGAATTTAATCTTCTTGTTACGATGATTCTCAACTTCACTCTGAAATTGTTTGAACTTTTCAAATGTTTCAGACTTATGTTTCATTAAGTAAATATACCCATATCTACTTAAGTCATCAGTGAAGGTGAGAAAGTAACGATAACCACCGCGCGCCTCAATACTCATCGGACCGCATACATCAGTATGTATGATTTCCAATAAGCCACTTGCCCGTTCCATTGTTCCAGAGAACGGCGTTTTAGTCATCTTGCCCATGAGGCATGGCTCACATGTGTCAAGTGATTCAAAATCAAGTGACTCCAAAAGTCCATCAGCATGGAGCTTCTTCATGCGTTTTACGCCAATATGACCTAAACGGCAGTGCCACAAGAAAGTGGTATTATCATTATCAATTCTACATCTTTTGGCATCAATGTTATGAACATGTGTATCATTACTATCGAGATTCAATAAGAATAAACCCCTCACATCGGGTGCATGACCATAAAAGATATTACTCATATAAATAGAACAACCATTATTCTCTGATTTAAATGAGTAACCGTCTCGCAATAAACAAGATCCAGATATAATGTTCATGCTTAACGCAGGCACCAAATAACACTTATTTAGGTTCATCACTAATCCCGACGGTAATCGAAGAGCGAGCGTGCCGACGGCGATCACATCAACCTTGGAACCATTTCCCACGCGCATCGTCACTTCGTCCTTTGCCAGCCTCCGTCTATTCCGCAGTTCCTGTTTTGAGTTGCAAATATGAGCAACCGCACCGGTATCAAATACCCAGGCACTACAACGAGAGTTGGTAAGGTACACATCAATAACATGTATATCATATATACCTTGTTTGTTGTTGGCCGCCTTCTTGTCAGCCAAATACTTGGGGCAATTCCGCTTCCAGTGTCCAGTTCCCTTGCAATGAAAACACACAGTTTCTGGTTTGGGTCCAGCCTTGGGTTTCTTCACGAGAGGAGCAACTGCTTTGCCACTCTGCTTGGAGTTACCCTTCTTACCCTTGCCATTTTTCTTGAAACTAGTGGTTTTATTGACCATCAACACTTGATGCTCCTTCTGAATTTCAGACTCAGCGGCTTTCAGCATCGCAAACAGCTCGGCGACTGACTTGTTCATCCCGTGCATGTTATAGTTCAACACGAAGCTCTTGTAGCTAGGTGGCAATGATTGAAGAACTCTGTCAGTGATAGCCTCTGGCGGAAGGGGCATCCCTAACTCAGCCAGACGGGTGGAGTACCCAGACATTCTGAGCACGTGATCACTGATAGACCCGTTCTCCTCCATCTTGCAAGCATAGAACTTATCGGAGATCTCATATCTCTCGATCCGGGCATTCTTCTGAAAGATAAACTTCAACTCCTGGAACATCTCATATGCTCCATGACGTTCAAAACGTCTTTGAAGTCCCGGTTCTAAGCCATACAACATTGCACATTGAACTATTGAGTAATCATCAGAACGAGCCTGCCAGGCGTTCACAACGTCTAGAGACTCAACTGGAGCGGGTGGATCACCAAGCGGTGCATCAAGGACATAAGCCTTCTGGGAAGCCGTAAGGATAATCCTTAGATTACGGGCCCAGTCCACAAAGTTACTTCCATCATCTTTCAACTTAGCTTTCTCTAGGAACGCATTAAAATTTCAGGGGTGCTACTGCGCGAGCCATGATCTACAACATAAATATAGCAAAGACAACTTAGACTATTGTTCTTAGATAATGAGTTTAGTTAATCATATTTTAAAAAACTCCCACTCAAATTGACATCCCTCCGATCATTCGAGTGTAACATGATCCAAATCCACCAACTCAAGTCCGATCATCACGTGAGTTGAGGTGGTTTCAATGGTGAACATCTTCATGTTGATCATATCTACTATATGACTCATGTTCGACCTTTCGGTCTCTTGTGTTCCGAGGCCATGTCTGTACATGCTAGGCTCGTCAAGTTTAACCCGAGTGTTCCGCACGTGTAACATGGCTTACACCCGTTGTATGCGAACGTAGAGTCTATCACACCCGATCATCACGGCGTGTCTCGAAACGACGAACTTTCGCAACGGTGCACACTTGGGGAGAACACAATTTATCTTGAAATTTAAGTGAGGGATCACCTTATAATGCTACCGTCGTCCTAAGCAAAATAAGATGCATAAAAGGATTAACATCACATGCAAATCATAAGTGACATGATATGGCCATGAACTTGTGCTTTTGATCTCCATCTCCAAAGCACCGGCATGATCTCCATCGTCACCGGCATGACACCATGATCTCCATCATCTTGATCTCCATCAACGTGTCGCCATAAGGTTGTCGCGCCGACTGTTGCTTCCACGACTATAGCTAACGTTTAGCGATAAAGTAAAGCATTACATAGCGCTTAATGATTGACACACAGGTCATACAATAATTAAAGACAACTCTATGGCTCCTGCCAGTTGCCGTACTCATCGACATGCAAGTCGTGATATTCTATACATCACATGATCATCTCATACATCACATATATCTCATCATGTAATTGGCCATATCACATCACAACATACCCTGCAAAAACAAGTTAGACGTCCTCTAATTGTTGTTGCAAATTTTACGTGGCTGCTACGGGTATCTAGCAAGAACGATTCTTACCTACGCAAAACCACAACGTGGTGTAGTGATTGCTTTTTGATCTTCTAAAAGAACCCTCTTCATTGAACCGATTCAACTAAAGTGAGAGAGACAGACACCTGCCAGTCACCTTTATGCAACAAGTGCACGCAGCGGTGAAACCAGTCTCGCGTAAGCGTACGCGTAATGTCGGTCCAGGCCGCTTCATCTCACAATACCGCGGAATCAAGTATCAACTAGTAACGGCAAGCAATATGTATACACCCACGCCCACAACTCGTTTGTGTTCTACTCGAGATCTCATCTACGCATAGACCTAGCTCATGATGCCACTGTTGGTTCCGCAGGAAAAGGTCGGTTTTGCCCGGGTCGGTTTTGCCCGCACAAGGTCGGTTTGGCCCGCAGGAAAAGAGTCCAATTCGGACCCTGCCGAATCGTGCACAGCCGCACACAAGCGGTAGTACCGCTTCACACAAGCGGTAGTACCGCTTGGGCGGTAGTACCGCTTCACACAAGCGGTAGTACCGCTCGGGCGGTAGTACCGCTTCACCAAGCGGTAGTACCGCTTACGCGGCAGCAAAACTACTTTTGCACTTTCCAATACCTTGTGGGCTTTATCCCTTTGGCTCATATAAAGTGTTGCTGCACCCGAACACTTCGGTAAACATCCGGAACCCCTTCCGGTGAATTCCGGAACCCTTCCGGAGATCAAAACACTATTATCACATATATCAATCTTTACCTCCGGACTATTCCGGAGATCCTCGTCATGTCCGGGATCTTATCCGGGACTCCGAACAACTTTCGGTCACCAACATAATAACTCAATTATACTAATCGTCACCAAACGTTAAGTGTGTAGACCCTGCGGGTTCGAGAACTATGTAGACATGACCGAGACACCTCTACGGCCAATAACCAATAGCGGGACCTGGATGCCCATATTGGCTCCTACATATTCTACGAAGATCTTTATCGGTCGAACCTCTATGTCAAGGATTCAGTTAATCCCGTATGCTGTTCCCTTTGTTCTTCGGTATGTTACTTGCCCGAGATTCGATCGTCGGTATCACTATACCTAGTTCAATCTCGTTACCGGCAAGTCTCTTTACTCGTTCCGTAATACAAGATCTCGTGGCTAACACTTTAGTCACATTGCTTGCAAGGCTCATTGTGATGTTGTATTACCGAGTGGGCCCTGAGATACCTCTCCGTCATACGGAGTAACAAATCCCAGTCTTGATCCATGCCAACCCAACAGACACCCTCGGAGATACCTGTAGAGCACCTTTATAGTCACCCAGTTACGTTGCGACGTTTGATACACACAAGGTATTCCTCCGGTGTTAGTGAGTTGCATGATCTCATGGTCAAAGGAACAGATACTTGACATGCAGAAAACAATAGCAATAACTGGGTCGGTTTTCACTAGGGCATAGGGGATGACACTCATCTTTTCTCTATCTTCTGCAGTCACTGGGCATTGAGTCTTACTCAACTTCACACCTTGCAAAACAGGCAAGAACCCCTTCTTGGACTGATCCATTTTGAACTTCTTCAAAATCTTATCAAGGTATGTGCTTTGTGAAAGTCCTATTAAGCGTCTTGATCTATCTCTATAGATCTTGGTGCCTAATATGAAAGCAGCTTCTCCTAGGTCCTTCATTGAAAAACTCTTGTTCAAATATTCCTTTACGCTTTCCAGCATTTCTATATTGTTTCCAATCAGCAATATGTCATCCACATATAATATTAGAAACGCTATAGAGCTCCCACTCACTTTCTTGTAAATACAAGCTTCTCCGTAAACTTGTATAAACTCGAACGCTTTGATCACCTCATCAAAACGAAGATTCCAACTCCGAGATGCTTGCACCAGTCCATAAATGGATCGCTGGAGTTTGCAAACTTTGTCAGCATTCTCTGGATCGACAAAACCTTCTGGTTGCATCATATACAACTCTTCCTTAAGGTAACCGTTAAGGAACGCTGTTTTGACATCCATCTGCCAAATTTCATAATCGAAAAAGGCAGCTATTGCTAACATGATTCTGACGGACTTAAGCATCGCTACGGGTGAGAAGGTCTCATCGTAGTCAACTCCTTGAACTTGTGAAAAACCCTTTGCCACAAGTCGAGCTTTATAGACGGTGACATTACCGTCCGCGTCCGTCTTCCTCTTAAAGATCCATTTGTTCTGAATGGCCTTACGCCCTTCAGGTAATACTTCCAAAGTCCATACTTTGTTTTCATACATGGATCCCATCTCGGATTTCATGGCCTCTAACCACTTCTCGGAATCCGGGCCCATCATCGCTTCTCCATAGCTCGTAGGTTCATCGTTGTTTAACAACATGACCTCTAAGACAGGGTTGCCGTACCACTCAGGAGCAGTACGCGTCCTTGTCGACCTACGAGGTTCGATAGCAACTTGATCCAAAGCTTCATGATCATCATCATTAACTTCCTCTTCAGCTAATGTAGGCTCCACAGAAACAACTTTCTGCGCTGCGCTACTCTCAGGTTGAAGTAAAGGTTCAACAACCTCATCAAGTTCTATCTTCCTCCCACTCAATTCTTTCGAGAGAAACTCTTTCTCAAGAAATGTTCCGTTTTTAGCGACAAACACTTTGCCCTCGGATCTGAGGTAGAAGGTATACCCAATTGTCTCTTTTGGGTATCCTATGAAGACGCATTTCTCCGCTTTGGGTTCCAGCTTTTCAGGCTGAAGCTTTTTGACATAAGCATCACATCCCCAAACTTTAAGAAACGATAGTTTCGGCTTCTTGCCAAACCAAAGTTCATATGGCGTCGTCTCAACGGATTTCGATGGTGCCCTATTTAAAGTGAATGCAGCTGTCTCTAATGCATAACCCCAAAACGATAGTGGCAAATCGGCAAGAGACATCATAGATCGCACCATATCTAATAAGGTTCGATTACGACGTTCGGACACACCATTACGCTGTGGTGTTCCAGGCGGTGTCAATTGTGAAACAATTCCACACTGTCTTAAGTGACTGCCAAACTCATAACTCAGATATTCTCCCCCTCGATCAGATCGTAGGAATTTAATCTTCTTGTTACGATGATTCTCAACTTCACTCTGAAATTGTTTGAACTTTTCAAATGTTTCAGACTTGTGTTTCATTAAGTAAATATACCCATATCTACTTAAGTCATCAGTGAAGGTGAGAAAGTAACGATAACCACCGCGCGCCTCAATACTCATCGGACCGCACACATCAGTATGTATGATTTCCAATAAGTCACTTGCCCGTTCCATTGTTCCAGAGAACGGCGTTTTAGTCATCTTGCCCATGAGGCATGGCTCACATGTGTCAAGTGATTCAAAATCAAGTGACTCCAAAAGTCCATCAGCATGGAGCTTCTTCATGCGTTTTATGCCAATATGACCTAAACGGCAGTGCCACAAGAAAGTGGTATTATCATTATCAATTCTATATCTTTTGGCATCAATGTTATGAACATGTGTATCATTACTATCGAGATTCAATAAGAATAAACCCCTCACATCGGGTGCATGACCATAAAAGATATTACTCATGTAAATAGAACAACCATTATTCTCTGATTTAAATGAGTAACCGTCTCGCAATAAACAAGATCCAGATATAATGTTCATGCTTAACGCAGGCACTAAATAACAATTATTCAGGTTCATCACTAATCCCGATGGTAATCGAAGAGCGAGCGTGCCGACGGCGATCACATCAACCTTGGAACCATTTCCCACGCGCATCGTCACTTCGTCCTTTGCCAGCCTCCGTCTATTCCGCAGTTCCTGTTTTGAGTTGCAAATATGAGCAACCGCACCGGTATCAAATACCCAGGCACTACAACGAGAGTTGGTAAGGTACACATCAATAACATGTATATCATATATACCTTGTTTGTTGTTGGCCGCCTTCTTGTCAGCCAAATACTTGGGGCAATTCCGCTTCCAGTGTCCAGTTCCCTTGCAATGAAAACACACAGTTTCTGGTTTGGGTCCAGCCTTGGGTTTCTTCACGAGAGGAGCAACTGCTTTGCCACTCTTCTTGGAGTTACCCTTCTTACCCTTGCCATTTTTCTTGAAACTAGTGGTTTTATTGACCATCAACACTTGATGCTCCTTCTGAATTTCAGACTCAGCGGCTTTCAGCATCGCAAACAGCTCGGCGACTGACTTGTTCATCCCGTGCATGTTATAGTTCAACACGAAGCTCTTGTAGCTAGGTGGCAATGATTGAAGAACTCTGTCAGTGATAGCCTCTGGCGGAAGGGGCATCCCTAACTCAGCCAGACGGGTGGAGTACCCAGACATTCTGAGCACGTGATCACTGATAGATCCGTTCTCCTCCATCTTGCAAGCATAGAACTTATCGGAGATCTCATATCTCTCGATCCGGGCATTCTTCTGAAAGATAAACTTCAACTCCTGGAACATCTCATATGCTCCATGACGTTCAAAACGTCTTTGAAGTCCCGGTTCTAAGCCATACAACATTGCACATTGAACTATTGAGTAATCATCAGAACGAGCCTGCCAGGCGTTCACAACGTCTAGAGACTCAACTGGAGCGGGTGGATCACCAAGCGGTGCATCAAGGACATAAGCCTTCTGGGAAGCCGTAAGGATAATCCTTAGATTACGGGCCCAGTCCACAAAGTTACTTCCATCATCTTTCAACTTAGCTTTCTCTAGGAACGCATTAAAATTCAGGGGTGCTACTGCGCGAGCCATGATCTACAACATAAATATAGCAAAGACAACTTAGACTATTGTTCTTAGATAATGAGTTTAGTTAATCATATTTAAAAACTCCCACTCAAATTGACATCCCTCCGGTCATTCGAGTGTAACATGATCCAAATCCACCAACTCAAGTCCGATCATCACGTGAGTTGAGGTGGTTTCAATGGTGAACATCTTCATGTTGATCATATCTACTATATGACTCATGTTCGACCTTTCGGTCTCTTGTGTTCCGAGGCCATGTCTGTACATGCTAGGCTCGTCAAGTTTAACCCGAGTGTTCCGCACGTGTAACATGGCTTACACCCGTTGTATGCGAACGTAGAGTCTATCACACCCGATCATCACGGCGTGTCTCGAAACGACGAACTTTCGCAACGGTGCACACTTGGGGAGAACACAATTTATCTTGAAATTTAAGTGAGGGATCACCTTATAATGCTACCGTCGTCCTAAGCAAAATAAGATGCATAAAAGGATTAACATCACATGCAAATCATAAGTGACATGATATGGCCATGAACTTGTGCTTTTGATCTCCATCTCCAAAGCACCGGCATGATCTCCATCGTCACCGGCATGACACCATGATCTCCATCATCTTGATCTCCATCAACGTGTCGCCATAAGGTTGTCGCGCTGACTGTTGCTTCCACGACTATTGCTAACGTTTAGCGATAAAGTAAAGCATTACATAGCGCTTAATGATTGACACGCAGGTCATACAATAATTAAAGACAACTCTATGGCTCCTGCCAGTTGCCGTACTCATCGACATGCAAGTCGTGATATTCTATACAAAACATGATCATCTCATACATCACATATATCTCATCATGTAATTGGCCATATCATATCACATCATACCCTGCAAAAACAAGTTAGACGTCCTCTAATTGTTGTTGCAAATTTTACGTGGCTGCTACGGGTATCTAGCAAGAACGATTCTTACCTACGCAAAACCACAACGTGGTGTAGTGATTGCTTTTTGATCTTCTAAAAGAACCCTCTTCATTGAAATCGATTCAACTAAAGTGAGAGAGACAGACACCCGCTAGCCATCTTTATGCAACGAAGTTACATGTTAGTTGAAGGAACCTGTCTCGCGTAAGTGTACGCGTAATGTCGGTCCGGGCCGCTTCATCTCACAGTACCGCCGAATCAAATATCAACTAGTAACGGCAAGCAATATGTATACACCCACGCCCACAACTCGTTTGTGTTCTACTCGAGATCTCATCTACGCATAAACCTGGCTCTGATACCACTGTTGGGGAACGTTGCATGGGAAACAAAAATTTTCCTACGCACACATAAGATCTATCCATGGTGATGAGCATCTACGAGAGGGAGAGTGAATCTACATACCCTTGTAGATCGCTAAGCGGAAGCGTTTAAGAAACGCGGTTGATGTAGTCGAACGTCTTCGCGATCCAAATCGCCGAGCGTCCCGCGATCCAATCACGATCCTTCCGATCTAGTGCCGAACGGACGGCACCTCCGCGTTCAACACACGTACGGCTTGATGACGCCTTCACCTCCTCGATCCAGCGAGCGATGGTGAAGTAGTGGTTGAGTTCCAGCAGCACGACGGCGTGGTGATGGTGGTGAGGAACAATCTCTGCAGGGCTTCGCCAAGCACTACGGAGATTATGACGGAGGAACTAGAGGGCTAGGGTTGCCGGCACACGGCTTGGGAAATCCTGATGTGTCCCGTGTGCTAGCCCTGCCCCTCTATTTATATGTTGAGCCTTGGGGTCTAAACTTGGAGTAAAAGCCTCCTCTAGGTCGGTTTTGCCCGCACAAGGTCGGTTTGGCCCGCAGGGAAAGAGTCCAACTCGGATCCCTGCCGAACCGTGCACAGCCGCACACAAGCGGTAGTACCGCTTCACACAAGCGGTAGTACCGCTCCGGCGGTAGTACCGCTTCACCAAGCGGTAGTACCGCTCCGGCGGTAGTACCGCTTCAACAAGCGGTAGTACCGCTTACGCGGCAGCAAAACTACTTTTGCACTTTCCAATACCTTGTGGGCTTTATCCCTTTGGCTCATATAAAGTGTTGCTGCACCCGAACACTTCGGTAAACATCCGGAACCCCCTTCCGGTGAACTCCGGAACCCTTCCAGAGATCAAAACACTATTATCACATATATCAATCTTTACCTCCGGACTATTCCGGAGATCCTCGTCATGTCCGGGATCTTATCCGGGACTCCGAACAACTTTCGGTCACCAACATAATAACTCAATTATACTAATCGTCACCAAACGTTAAGTGTGTAGACCCTGCGGGTTCGAGAACTATGTAGACATGACCGAGACACCTCTACGGCCAATAACCAATAGCGGGACCTGGATGCCCATATTGGCTCCTACATATTCTACGAAGATCTTTATCGGTCGAACCTCTATGTCAAGGATTCAGTTAATCCCGTATGCTGTTCCCTTTGTTCTTCGGTATGTTACTTGCCCGAGATTCGATCGTCGGTATCACTATACCTAGTTCAATCTCGTTACCGGCAAGTCTCTTTACTCGTTCCGTAATACAAGATCTCGTGGCTAACACTTTAGTCACATTGCTTGCAAGGCTCATTGTGATGTTGTATTACCGAGTGGGCCCTGAGATACCTCTCCGTCATACGGAGTAACAAATCCCAGTCTTGATCCATGCCAACCCAACAGACACCCTCGGAGATACCTGTAGAGCACCTTTATAGTCACCCAGTTACGTTGCGACGTTTGATACACACAAGGTATTCCTCCGGTGTTAGTGAGTTGCATGATCTCATGGTCAAAGGAACAGATACTTGACATGCAGAAAACAATAGCAATAAACTGACACTATCAAATGCTACGTTTACAGTTTGGGTCTTGTCCATCACATCATTCTCCTAATGATGTGATCCCGTTATCAAATGACATCTCATGTCAATGGCTAGGAAACCTTAACCATCTTTGATCAACGAGCTAGTCAACTAGAGGCTTACTAGGGACACAGTGTTGTCTATGTACCCACACATGTATTTGAGTTTCCAATCAATACAATTATAGCATGGATAATAAACGATTATCATGAACAAGGAAATATAATAATAACCAATTTATTATTGCCTCTAGGGCATATTTCCAACACAGGGCTTTGGTGCGGAGATCCTGAACAGAACAGAAGTCGGGATCAAGAATTACACGACAACCAGAATCAGTAAGTTGGGCAGTGGAAAAGAGATTCATGGTAAGACGTGGAACATGAGAAACACTAGGAACTGAAAAAGACGGAGTAGAAAGAGTGCCACGACTAGCAACAGGAAGGGATGTACCATCGGCAGTGAGAACATTAATAGCAGAATCAAGAGGTCGAAGAGAAGACAATGCGGAAGAATCAGAAGACATATGAAAAGAAGCTCCAGAATCCAGAACGCACGAAGATGTACCTGACGGTGCAGGTGCCGGTGGTGATGGAGGGGTGGCAGTAGTCACAGCAGCAGCAGAACCAGTCGATGAAGAGCCAGAGGAAGCCAGGAGGCGCTTGAGCCTCACAATGTCCTGATCAGTGAGTGACGGGGTCGAGGGAGACGCATGAGTCCCACTGGAAGAGGAACGCCTCTGGTGTCGCTGCTTCTGGCGACAATCAGCCTCTGGGTGACCTTGCCGGGAGCAGTAGCCACAGAAGGTGTCATGCTGCGACCGACCCTTCTCAGCATAAGGAGGGCGACCTACCCCCCCTGAAGGTGTGGGATGGAGCGGTGGAGCGGTGAGACGAGCAGACGACACAGGAGCCCTGGCAGCCAACACAGAAGGAACCACAAGCAACCCAGCAGAACAAAGGCGGGTCTCCTCAGCACGAAGCTCAGCAAGCACCTCCGAGATAGGAACACGACCACGAGCAAGTAAGTGAGCACGTCGAGGCTCAAACTCGGAACGGAGGCGAGATAAGAACTCATGGACACGCTGGAACTCCAAGTCGGACCGCGTAGTCTGGCAGCAACGGCAAGCTCCACAAATAACTGTGCGAAGAGAGTGAAGCTGACGCCAGATGGCAGAACACTGAGTGTAGAACTCATCAACATACGAGTCGCCCTGCTGAAGAGCGTGCTCCTGACGCACCACAGACAAATATAGAGCATCACTAGAGGACTGATAGCGTTGACAGAGATACGACCACATTGCTGCAATGGTGCCGAGGCCCATGAACTCCGAAGAAAACTGAGGGAGAACACTCGCAGTGAGAACAGCAGCAGCCCGAGCATCATCATGGCACCACTGAGTGTAAGCAGACAGATCATCGCGGTAGACTGAAAGAGCATCTGAGTAAGCTGATACCTGCTGATCATAAGTGTCAACCACAACATCATCAAGAGCCTTAGCTGCATCCCGATCAGCCTGGGAAGCGTCAGCAGCAAGAACCGGCGGCACCGGTGGTGTAGGAGCCACTGGAGCAACAGGACACGTCGGACAGGGGACCTCGCCAGAGAGAACGCCCCACAGAAGAAGGCCGCGCATATGGATGCGCATGAAACCCACGAACTCAGCATAGTTGGTGCCATTGAAGATCACTGAGCACCTAGGAACAGCAACATAGCCCGAAGAAGACATGAGATGCTCTTTTTTTTTGGAAGTCAACCCAAGAACCCGATCTGGATCGGGCACGCGCTCACGCGCTCGAGGCAGCTCCCCGATTCGGGATCGGGCACGCGCTCACGTGCTCGAGGCAGCCCCCGATGCGGGATCGGGCGAGGGGGGGGGGCGAGCGGGCAGGCCAGCGAGGGGCGACGGCAGCTGGGCGGGCAGGCCGGCGGAGGCAGGCGGGCGGGCGGGCCGGCGGAGGAGAGGCGGCCGGTGGAGGAGAGGCGGCGCCTCGCCGTCGCGGCGGAGGAGGTGGGGTGGGCGGAGGCAGCCGGGCGGACGGGCCGGCGGAGGAGAGGCGGCCAGAGAGGAGGCAGCCGCCGCCGGCGGCGGCCAGCTAGGGAGCACGGAGTTGCAGCGTGCGGGAGGCCAACCTAGCAACTGATACCATGTTAGATAAGTGAGCAACTGACATTCACTGAGGGCCAAAGGCCATACATATACATGTGTGGTAAAGTACAAGAAACCCCTTATACAATGGGGATATACCGAAAGAGGACTATACAGATCTAACATTTTTAACACATCTTTCCAAGAGGTTGCAACTGTAAAAATCATCTAAAAATACTATGAATCACAATAGGCCTTATGAACAGGATATTTGACTGAACATGATAAGACGTTTTGACTGAAAAAACAACCTCATGATCTTGAACTGACTTGAAGTGAACATGATCTTTAACTGACTGAACAATTGAAAGCAAACACATCATAGTGGCACAACTATTTATTTGTTTTCATATATTTATAATTGTTCCTTACAAACCATGAATAACTACAATTCTTACCTATCTAACAACTGAATGAGTAAATCCTCTGCTCTTCAGATGAGCTGAGGGGGAGACTCTGCTTCACAACTGGAAGAATGGCCTGTTGTTAACAGTTTGGTCATCCTGTAGAGGAAAGCATAGATGAATGGAAACACCGGCCAGTTTAACAGCATGACGCTTTATCAAACCGCGCCCTGTTACCTTTCTTCTGGCACATTTTGTAGCATTAGACAATGTGCATATTTCTTTTCTTGAGATTTTATTTTTATTTGTGATTTTGTTGTTTGTTCCTGCATTCATTTGGTGGACGAGACATAATTTCGATTTCTTGATGTTTTGTTCAGTAAAAAATCAATTCTGCTGGTGTTTCATTTCTTTTAGTTTCTGTTCTGAGATTGCGTTCTCGATTTAGATGGAAGTGAGGATCCTTTCCCCAGCTTATCGACTATGATTATACTGTGCGCAAGTGTAATCCTTTATCAGAGGATTCCAAGCCAGAAATCTGATCCATCTCGCCCAACAATCTCTGTCCCCCTTTTCTCTGTTGGTATTTTACCTTTGTTTTCTTTGTTTGTATTTTACCTTCTTTTTTTTCTCTCTGTTGGTATTTTACCTTTATTTTTCTGTTCGGATTTGTAAATTGAATGGAAGTGAGGATCCTTTCCCCCAGTTGATCGACCATGATTATACTGTGCGCAAGTGTAATCCTTTATCAGAGGATTCCAAGCCAGAAATCTGATCCATCTCGCCCAACAATCTCTGTCCCCCTTTTCTCTGTTGGTATTTTACCTTTGTTTTCTTTGTTTGTATTTTACCTTCTTTTTTTCTCTCTGTTGGTATTTTACCTTTATTTTTCTGTTCGGATTTGTAAATTGAATGGAAGTGAGGATCCTTTCCCCAGTTGATCGACCATGATTATACTGTGCGCAAGTGTAATCCTTTATCAGAGGATTCCAAGCCAGAAATCTGATCCATCTCGCCCAACAATCTCTGTCCCCCTTTTCTCTGTTGGTATTTTACCTTTGTTTTCTTTGTTTGTATTTTACCTTCTTTTTTTCTCTCTGTTGGTATTTTACCTTTATTTTTCTGTTCGGATTTGTAAATTGAATGGAAGTGAGGATCCTTTCCCCAGTTGATCGACCATGATTATACTGTGCGCAAGTGTAATCCTTTATCAGAGGATTCCAAGCCAGAAATCTGATCCATCTCGCCCAACAATCTCTGTCCCCCTTTTCTCTGTTGGTATTTTACCTTTGTTTTCTTTGTTTGTATTTTACCTTCTTTTTTTCTCTCTGTTGGTATTTTACCTTTATTTTTCTGTTCGGATTTGTAAATTGAATGGAAGTGAGGATCCTTTCCCCAGTTGATCGACCATGATTATACTGTGCGCAAGTGTAATCCTTTATCAGAGGATTCCAAGCCAGAAATCTGATCCATCTCGCCCAACAATCTCTGTCCCCCTTTTCTCTGTTGGTATTTTACCTTTGTTTTCTTTGTTTGTATTTTACCTTCTTTTTTTCTCTCTGTTGGTATTTTACCTTTATTTTTCTGTTCGGATTTGTAAATTGAATGGAAGTGAGGATCCTTTCCCCAGTTGATCGACCATGATTATACTGTGCGCAAGTGTAATCCTTTATCAGAGGATTCCAAGCCAGAAATCTGATCCATCTCGCCCAACAATCTCTGTCCCCCTTTTCTCTGTTGGTATTTTACCTTTGTTTTCTTTGTTTGTATTTTACCTTCTTTTTTTCTCTCTGTTGGTATTTTACCTTTATTTTTCTGTTCGGATTTGTAAATTGAATGGAAGTGAGGATCCTTTCCCCAGTTGATCGACCATGATTATACTGTGCGCAACTGTAATCCCACCGGGATTCCAAGCCAGAAATCTGATCCACTAATTTCTGTTTCCTTTGTCCTCTTTGTGCATTTTGTTTTTGCTTTTTTTGGCAGTCATTTCTGTTATAATTCTGGTTCAGAGTTGCAATGGAAACTAGTGTCTAGTTGGTTGAACTGTTCTACTACTATTATTAAATTATTTCTATTGGACCGTCTTAGATGCTGTTAGAAATCCAATTTCTTATGGCATTGTGCTGAAAACAGACCCTGAACCGAGGAAACAGTACTCACTCTGGATGAGTGCTGAGAACAAAAAAACATAACCCCCCCCCCCCCCCGCGTCGCCTCCTCTTGCGACTCGGGGGCAACCCGCGTCGCCGCCGGCGGCACCTCCACCCACACTCTCCCCTGCTTCGCCGCTGCCGGAGGGGACGCAGGCTAAGTCGCGCGTACTCCAGGGATGGTGGCAGCGGGGCTCTCTCGGCTGGCGTCCGCGCGGATCCAGGACGGCGGCCTCGACTTAGGTGGGCGGCGGGGCTCTCGCGGCTGGCGTCGCCGCGAATCCGGGACGGCGGCCTCAGACTCAGGTGGGCGGCAGGCGTCGCTGGCCGCGTCACGAGGCGGATGCGGCTCTGTGGTAGGCGCTAAGGGCGGATCTGGGTCGCCCCGCACGAGGTGACAGCTCCGGGGGCTCTGCTCGGCCTCGAGGGCGCGGTGCCGGCCTCCCCTGCTCCGGTGCTCCCTTGTGCGCGCGCGGCGGCCTGCCTGTGGCCCTGCCTCCTGCTGATTCTTGGCCTGCTGCGAGTCGCGTCGGGGTGGATCTGGAGGCTCTCTGGTCTGGCTGGTTCCGGTTGGATTAGCTCGCGGTCGTCCGGCTTGGGGCTAAGGACGGTGCTGATGAGTGGTGCTGGTGGAGGTGAGGGGGGGGGGGGGGGGGGGGGGGGGGTGGTGCTGCTGCAGCTGGTCTGGATCTCACTGCTTTCGGTTCGCACGATGGACGCATCGGTCCTGGTCTCCGACGGGTGCGCGGTGGCACGCATGGGGTGTGCCGGCGTGCCTGATGTATGGCTGCAGCTCGGACCATGGTGGTTCCTGGTCTCGGGCAGTGCTCCTCTGCTCCTTGACAACATGGTGCTTGGCAGGACTCGGTGGACCGCGCTGCGTCCGGTGGCCTGCGCTCGGCTGGCTATTGATGGATCTTGTGCCTAGTGTGGACGTTTGGTCGTCAGTGCTCTCCACAAGGTGTGGTTGGCTCCGGCGGCTTGTCGTGCTTCTTCTTCTTTTGAAGGGTTCGATGGTGGTGGTGGTCGGCTGCCGTCTAGTTGTAGGGATGTGCTCAAACTCCGGGTGAGAACCCTGCATCGACTATGTTGATGTCGGCGGCAACGGCGTCTATGGACGTCGTTTTCCTTGTAGAAGGTGCCGTTGTGGAGCTCCAGCACCTACAATACTTTGCTTTGTGGTCTCCGGGTGAAAACCTAAGATCGGGCTTGCCGGATCGGATGATGGTGTTGTGCCCTTGACAACGCTACCTCCTTGGAGGCGTCATCTTAGAGACCCAAACGACGGCTTCAATTTGCCGCATGTGGTTGAGGACGGTTTGTTTGGTGGTGGTGGTGTGGTCTGCTCAAGACCAATGGTGATGTGTTCTTCTTCCTGTTTCTCTTCAGCTGTCCTTCGCGTGGTCTCTGGCCTGTTGCTTGCATGCTCAAGACCCTCCCATGGTTGCCGTTGTGCTGTGGCGAGCTTCGGGCTCTTGGTGTTGTCTCGGTTCATCTTTGCTCAATGACGAAGCAATGATGCCTCCCCAACCTGCTAATCGTTTCGATCGCCCGTGGCGGATCTCCCAGTCAAGGTTCGTGTTAAGGTTTGGCACTCGTTGTTTATGGTCGATCCTCTGTTGTGCCGTGGGGCTCGGTAAGCACGCCGGTGCGGTGCGTTAGGTTGTTTGTAGAGTCTTGGTATTGTGATCCCTCGACAGAACCCCACATCTACTTGTGTCTCTCGTGGTGTTGGTCTTTCTGTCTGCTAGCTAGGTCATGCCTCTCCTGGATGGCAATTTTTTTTCCTATCATCTGTAACCTTGTTACCTGTACGATTTTCGGCCCGGTTTTCCTCATAAACGGGGTCAACTTGTTTAGGTTTTTGATCCGGTTTTCCGCATAAACTAGATCAGTCAAAGTTTAAGGGGTGACTCTTGACTTTGACAACTTTTTGAGCAATATATTCAGGTGGGGATCCTCTCCCCCCCGGTGACCGTTCAAAAAAAAGTATATTAGTCGGCTTGTCATTGCCAGATAATCCTCTTGGTTGGCCAGGTATGACGTGATCTCTGCCTTGATAGTTATTATCCTTATGTATTAAAAGGATCTGCATGCATAATTGGTGTCATCTGTTTGTAAATTAATTCCAGTTTTTAGGTTCTGTTTTATGATGGGCTGAGGTGATGCTAAAACAAGATATTCCTGAATTTTTCTTGAGGAATACAAAATCTAATGTTTGTTTTCTTCTGCTATGTTTTAGCCAGTACTCTGTATCATATGACTGTAGCTTCTGCTATGCGTAGTTTTATTAGTAACTTGACATCTGATTTTACCAAGAATGAAGTAGTTGCACTTAGTAGATGGGCTGAGCAAATGATTACTGACTAACGTACCATGAATAACTACAATACTTGTTAGCATAAAATAATTGTACTTGATCCAAACCAGAAACCACCATCTCAAGGCCATGCTCTGCTCTGCATGAGCTGCTGCTGCTTCTTCGACACACTGCTCGGCTTTTGTTCATGACTTCGCCCTCTAGAAGCTCACTGCAACCTGAAATCATTGGAAAATGGTTAATTATATTTCTTTAGACACAAACATGCGGTTGATTCTTGGCCTGCAGTTGCCCTCTTTGCTATCCCAATTCACCTTCTCTGAAGTGCCTCTTTGCTATCTGAACTCACCTTCTTGCTCTCTGTCTTGTCTGAATCCTCAACTGCCGTGATGGTTTTCTATTTCGGCTATTTCTCCCTTCTTTCCCGAGGCATCAAAATAGTGCATACGTGTTTTTTCATGATTGGCTTAGTAGCAATTCAAAATCATCACACTTCAGTAAATGCTAAAATTCTTTAGAAGCAAGACATTCATAAGTAGCCTTACCATCTCTTTCAACCGTTCTTTCCTCAGGAGATTCTGGGTGCAAAAGGAATTTTACATCATTCAGTGATTCAGCCAGATTCACAGTAGCTCCATTAACTTTTGTTTAAAACAATGCAATAGCCTTAAGATCACTGCCGTTGTACCATGGTGGCAAACTCCTTGTTTTCGACGTCTTTTATCGGCTTTCTCCTTCGGAAAAAGTTTCGTAAAAATCAGTTCTCTGCTCTCTTAGAGTTGGGAGGCCAACCATGATTCTGTTTGGGGTGACAGATAGGAGCAAATAAATAGCATCTCATCATTCAACGACCACACAATATATTGAATGTGAGGCCCAAGTGGCCCAGGCCCATATGGGGCTGACCTAGAAAAGGAGCCCCAGCTCTCTCGTTCCAGTTTGCCGCTACACACGAAGGCAGACACAGCTGTTGCTGCTTCTGGTACGCTCCTCCTCCAAGTCCAACATGGTATCAGACCAGGCCGGAGGGGCACTGGAGGCGGCGACGGCGGCGCGGGCAGTCTAGTCGCCGGCCGGCGGCAGGGTCCGGCGAGGAGGCGGCGACGCATCTGGGCGTGGCTGTGCACGCGCGCGCGAGGCGGTGGGTCGCGGCAGAGCGGCGCGGAGCTGCGTGGAGGCGGCGAGCTCGGCTGAAGAGAAAAGAAGGTGGAGCTGCGGCTGCGCAGAGCTTGCTCGTGAGGTGCTGTGCGGCTGGGCTCTGCGAGCGGCTGCAGAGGAGGAAGGAGGTGACAGCGCGGGAGAGGCTGTTGCTGGGAGGTGTGCCAGCGCAGAGGCGGCGTGCTGGTGGTGCTGCGGAGTGCCTGGAGACGTGGAGCTGCTGTGGTAGCTGCTGGAACTGTTGTATCTGCTGGTTGCAGAAGAGGTTGTGCTGCTACTGTTGCTGAAGGTTTTTTTTCTGCTGCTAATTGAAGAAGAAGAGGAGAGGAAATCATGGGGACTGAACTTACTGCCGCTCTAGAGAAACTTGCGCAGCTCATGACTGCGAAAACTGCCGAGGGGTTACCTGCTACAAGTGGCGCCATCGTTGTGCCCCACGCAGATCAGGTGTTCAAGCTTGAGCTCATGCCAAATGATGTCAAGCTGAATGGCGTGAGCAGCTACCTGAGCTGGTCGAGGCGGGCCTTGTTGATCTTGAAGACAAAGGGTCTGACGGAATATGTTCTTGGCACGGTTGACGAACCGGCTGACAAGGCGAGCCCAGAATGGAAGAAGTGGAGTGTTACCGACTCCCTGATTTTGGCCTGGATGTTGAACTCCTTGATTCCAGCCATTGCAATGTCTGTTGAGGCATTGCCAACTGCTTCTGCTGTGTGGAGCATGCTGTCCACGAGGTATTCCGGTAAGGGAAACCTGATGCTCATGTCTCAAATTGAAGACAAGATTCATGCTGTTCGTCAAGGTGACAGAAGCGTGCTGGTGTATGTGAATGAGCTGCAACACCTTTGGGTAGATCTGGATCAGTGTGACCCCCTTGAGATTCCACATGCAGAGTCCATGGAGATTGCCAGGAAGTGGGTTGAGCGCAGGCGTGTGGTGCAGTTTCTAAAGGGCCTAGATCAAGCTTTTGAGAGTAGACATGCTGCGATGCTACATCAGCCGACACTTGTGACCCTTGATGAGGCCATTGCTGCGATGTCTCAAGAAGAGGTACGCTTGCAGTCGAGAAGGAGAGTTGGAAATGAATCTGCTTACAGGGTGGCTGACCCGCGAGGGGTGTGTCACAATTGTGGTCAACCCGGGCATATCAGCCGTTTCTGCACTGGACCTAGGAAATTCAGAGGCCGAGGGTACAGTGGTGGCAGTAGCAGCCGAGGTGGTTGGAATGGGAGTCGTGGTCAGAATGGGAGTGGCGGTTCTTAGAATGCTCCTCATTGGAATGCCCCTAAGGCAAATGTAGCTGCTTCAGCTGAAGGGAAGCAGCCTGTAGGAGGACAGGAGACTACTGCCAGCTATGCCAACTTTGTTGATACAAATGAAGGTAACGTTGAACACACATTAATCACAGCCCATAAAATAAACTCTGAATGGGTGCTTGACTCTGGAGCATCACAACATGTTGCTGGAGACTTTAATGAGTTTAAATCTTATGTTCCCCACTCTCTCGCACATCAGAAAAATATTCACACAGCAGATGGCACAGCCCAACCCATCACAGGTGTTGGGACAGTCAACTGCACGCCGAGTATTGAATTATCCTCAGTGTTGCATGTGCCAGCTTTTCCTGTGAACTTAGTGTCCTTGAGTGCTTTGGTTGACCAAATAGATTGCCGAATAATTCTTGACAAGGTTGTGTTCTTGATCCAGGAGAGATTGACGGGCAGGAGCCTTGGGACTGGAACCAGGCGTAGGGGGCTGTGGTACATGGACCGCAGCATGCCGGACCAGGAGGGATGGCACATGCTAGCTGCAGTGGCTGAGGACAAGGAGACTAGAGCACTGATCCATCACTGTCGGATGGGACATGTGTCTTTTGACAAAATGTATCAAGTATTTCCTGATGTAATGAGCGGTGTGGACAAGAGCAAGCTGAAATGTGATGCGTGTGAGTTTGCTAAACATACCAGAAACTCATATGTGAGTAAGGGGATCAGGAGCATATCTCCTTTTGTGTTGATCCACTCTGATGTATGGACCTGTCCAGTGTTATCTATCAGTGGTATGAAGTACTTTGTTACGTTCATTGATTGTCATTCTCGGATGACTTGGGTCTATCTTATGAAACATAAAGATGAAGTGTTTCAGTGTTTCAAAGTCTTTTATGCACTTGTTCAGACTCAATTTAATGTGAAAATTCAAGCACTCAGATCTGACAATGGCACCGAATATGTTAACAAGGCCATTGGTTCCTTCATGTCAGACAAGGGCATCCTGCATCAAACATCTTGCCCGGACACACCTCCTCAGAATGGGGTGGCAGAGAGGAAAAATCGCCACCTGCTGGAGGTGGCCCGTGCATTGATGTTCACCATGAATGTGCCCAAGTTCCTGTGGAGTGAAGCTGTCATGATGGCCACCTTCTTGATCAACCGCACACCATCCCGGGTGACAGGTATGAAATCACCGTGTGAGTTGGTTTTCACAGAAAATAAATTCCCAGTTTCCCCCAAGGTATTCGGTTGCACTTGTTTTGTTCGTGATCACAGGCCATTAGTCAACAAACTGGATCCTCGGGCAGTCAAGTGTGTCTTTATTGGGTATTCTTCAGGACAAAGAGGGCACAAATGCTGGAGTCCGCCTGAGAGGAGGACATTTGTGAGCATGGATGTTACGTTCCGGGAATCGGAACCCTTTTATGGTGAGAAAACTGACCTAAGTGTCTTGTTTGAAGAACTTGACCAATGTCTGCAACCGGAAATTGCTCAAGAGGGGGAGAGTGGTGATAGTGGTAATGATAATTGTAGTGGTGCCGATCCAGTGCTGCAGCAACCAATTGAGGGTGATATTCCGGTACAGCGAAGCGAACAGCAGCCCCAGAAAATGATAACACCACAGAGTGAAGGACCGATTGCTCCCACCCAGATCGGTTGTGTACCGAGGTGGACGACAGAGCAAGAGGAGCAGCTAAGGGTGTATTCACGGAAGCAAGATGATGCTTCTCATAGGTGGCAGAAGGTGAATGAGGAGCGTAATCCTCAAGTATATTCAAGACGCCAGCATCATGTTCAGGGGGAGCAGCCAGCACAGATGCAGGGGGAGCAGCAAGGCAGCAATGCAAGCTCAGTTGACACAGAGGACTTGCCAATTGCTTTGAGAAAAGGTACTCGAGAAAAAGCAAGGATACCCGCGCCAAAGTATGGGTTCGATGCCAATGATATTGGAAATTATGTTTCGTATGAAGCATTATCTCCAGCCCACAAAGCATTTGTTGCTTCTCTTCAGCTAGTGTCTCTTCCAACTGATTGGAAGGAAACAAAAGTGGATCCAAAGTGGCGAGCAGCTATGATAGAGGAGCTGGAGGCATTAAGTAAGAACAAGACATGGGTGCTAACACCTCTTCCAAGAGGAAAGAAGGCAGTCAGCTGCAAGTGGGTATACACTGTGAAGCAGAATGCAGAAGGGAAGATTGAAAGGTACAAAGCAAGGCTTTTGGCAAGGGGGTACAGCCAGACCCACGGCATTGACTATGATGAGACCTTTGCTCCAGTAGCAAAGATGAATACTGTGAGGATCCTGATCTCCTGTGCAGCGAATTTTGGGTGGTCCTTACATCAACTTGATGTGAAGAATGCTTTCTTGCATGGGGACCTGAAGGAGGAAGTCTACATGGAGATCCCACCGGGGTTCTCTACGTCTGAGACTGTTGGCAAGGTATGCAGGTTAAAGAAATCTCTTTATGGTCTGAAACAGTCTCCGAGAGCATGGTTCGACAAGTTCAGACGTGCGGTATGTAGTATGTGGTATGGGCAGTGTAACGGTGATCATACACTGTTCTACAGACATAAAGAAGGGAAAAGCACTATACTTGCCGTATATGTGGATGATATTATTATCACAGGGGATGACAAAGAAGAAATAATGAGACTGAAAGAGTGTTTGGGTAAGGCCTTTGAAATCAAAGATCTGGGCCGACTCAAATACTTCCTGGGCATAGAAGTGGCCAGGTCTGCCAAGGGGATTGCGCTATCTCAGAGGAAGTATACTTTAGATCTCCTAAGTGATGTAGGAATGCTAGGATGTCGGGCAGCATCAACTCCAATTGATCAAAACCACAAATTGACAGCTCAGTCAGGAGAGCCAGTGAATAAGGAGAGATATCAAAGATTGGTGGGAAGATTGTTGTACTTGTGTCATACACGACCAGACATTGCATTTGCAGTAAGTGTTGTGAGCAGATACATGCATGAGCCTAGAAGTGGACATCTTGACGCAGTACATAGAATCTTGAGATACTTGAAAGGTTCTCCTGGGAAGGGACTGTTGTTCAAGAGTTATGGACACCTTGTTGTAGATGGTTATTGTGATGCTGATTGGGCTAGCTGTCTGGATGACAGGAGATCAACTTCAGGCTATTGTGTTTTTGTAGGAGGAAATTTAGTATCTTGGAGAAGCAAGAAACAATCTGTTGTTTCCAAATCAACTGCAGAGGCTGAATACAGAGCCATGTCCAAGGGACTGAGTGAGATGTTGTGGACCAGAAATCTATTGGCAAAATTGAAGATATTGAAGACAAGTTGTATGAATGTGTGGTGTGATAACAAATCAGCAATCAACATAGCACACAATCCAGTGCAGCATGATAGAACCAAGCATGTGGAAATAGACAGATTCTTCATCAAAGAAAAGCTTGACGCTAGGATCATCAAAATTGAGCATGTGAGTTCTGGGCAACAGATTGCAGACTGTTTGACTAAAGGATTGGGAACTAAAGAATGCAATCTAGCGTGTGACAAGATGGGAATGATAGATATCTATCACCCCTCTTGAGGGGGAGTGTTGAATGTGAGGCCCAAGTGGCCCAGGCCCATATGGGGCTGACCTAGAAGAGGAGCCCCAGCTCTCTCGTTCCAGTTTGCCGCTACACACGAAGGCAGACACAGCTGCTGCTGCTTCTGGTACGCTCCTCCTCCAAGTCCAACACAATATGTTCATCAGTCACCTCGACTGAAACTCTTGTGTTTTGGTGAGATGGAAAGTTCTGCTCATATTCGATTTAAGTTTGGTGAAATAAGTTCAGGCAGCCCCTTTGTCCGATTACGATGGCAACGGAGGTGTTGCGTTTTGCTAGTAGAGTAAATCTTCTGCTCTTCAGATTATCTGTGGGGAGGCTCCTTGAAGCTGGTCTACTAGTCTTAAGGTCATTATCTATTTCATTCAATATTCAATTCTTTTGTTGACGTTTTTGACTTGCCAATGGGAAAAAACCATATAAATCTTTGACCTGTTCAGTGAAACAATTCAGTTCATGGTGCATTATGCGTTCAGAGCCTAGTTAATCAACCACATTATGCGTGCATCTAGATAGATCCAACGACAGACAACTGTTGCACCATTGGCATCTGAAGCTCAAGAACACTCGCAATAAACAAGATCAGGCCTTGTGATCGAAATGAAATAAACATGAGCGCAACTACTTGCAGTGAACATGATCAGACCTTTTGATCGAAACAAACTGATTTAACAGACTCACAATTAACATGATCACCCCTTTTGATCAAAGTATAAACAATCAACATGATCTTAACTGACTCACATTGAACATGGTCTATTTACCGATTCACTCGCAATGAACATTATACCTTTTATAATAACTGACCAAACAACTAAAGGCAAACAGATCGATGGCACACCTCGATTTCCCGAACGATGAAGCTTAAATAACGCTAACATATATTTCTAGTTGTCCTTCATTACAAACAGCCTAAACATAAATAGTTCATGCTAAAAATCAATCCAGATCAGATATACACACGGACTAACAAACCGACTACAATATGTAACGAATAACTACAATACTTGCTCGTATAAAAGAATTGTACATGATCCAATATCACCATCTCCAGGAATTCCAATCCAAGGGCCCTAATCTCCTTCCCCACCAACAAGATCATGCTCTGCTCCATAACTTCTATGCCAAGGTGTAACGGCATGCCCAAAACGTTCACCAGCTCTTCTACAAGAAGTATGTCAGCTGCTGCTTCTTCCTCGACCCTCCTTCGCCGTAGAGTTCGTTCCACTCCTTCAGCTCGTTCATGACAGCGCCCTCGGTGGCGAAGCTAGCTGCAACCTGCAATCATCAGACGACGGTTCAATGATCTGTCTATGCAGTTCTACCAACACAAACATGCAGTGCAGGCCAGGGCAGCAAGCAACTCACCTGATTCTTGGCCTGCCTCAGGTCTTCCATTGTCAGCGGCCTCAGGTCGACGACCGCCTCCTTGTCACCTTCAGCTTTTTTTTCTGAACTATCCTCCTTGCTTTCTGAACTGCCCTCTTTGCTATCTGATGAATCCACCTTCTCTGAATTGTTTCCTTTGTTATCTGAACTCACCTTCTTGCTCTCTGGCTTGTCTGAATCCTCTGCTGCGCTAGCGGCTTTCTGTTCCGCCTCTGTTTTCCTTCTTTCCTGAGGCATCAAAATAGCATATAGGTGTTTGTTCATAATTGGTTTAGTAGAAATTCAAATACATCAACTTAAGTAATCTCTACTACTTAAAAAAAACGTAAGGTTCCCATTTCACCTTTCTTCCCACCATCCTTTCGTCCAACCTTCCTTGTATGATAATAAATCAATTTAATTTACTTACCTTCTGAACCAGTTCCACTTTAATTTACTTACCAAACTTCGGATCAAAATATAAGATAATTCATGGGCAGAATTTGATGATCATTTATTTACACAATCGCATTATTATAGACAGGTAAATCACAAGACGACGTACTAGAAGATTTATATCCCGTTGCAACGCACGGGCATTGTTCTAGTAAATGCAAAAATGCTTATAAGAAGCCAAAACATTTTCTAAGTAACCTTACCATCTCTTTCAACCGTTCTTTCTTCAGGAGCTCCCTAACCGGTCGGTAAGCAGCTGTAACACAAAGATTCTGGGTGCCAAAGAAAATTTACCAACTTTCAGTGATTCAGTCAGATGCACAGTAACTACCTACTAACTCGGGTTGAAAAACAATGCACTAACCTTAAGATCACTGCCGCTGTAACCTTCAGTCATTGTCGCAAGCTCCTTGTACTCGATGTCTTCGTCGACTTTCTCCTTCGACAAAACTGTCCTTAAAATCAGCTCTCTGCTCTCTTGAGTGGGAAGGCCAACCATGATTCTGTTTATGGTGACAGATAGGAGGAAACAATTAGCATCTCATCGTCCAACAACCACATTACCATCTATTCTCCACCAACATAATGCTGCATTTGAACAGACCTGCGCTCGAATCTCCGAATGATGGCTTCATCTAGGTCAAACGGTCTATTTGTCGCGGCAAGAACGAGGATTCTTTCACCGGTCTTCGACAAGATGCCATCCCAATGGCTCATGAACTCATTCTTGATCTTCCGCATCGCCTCATGCTCACCGCAGCGAGCGCGCTGCCCCAACATGCTATCTACCTCATCCACAAAAATGATAGTGGGAGCCACCTTTGCAGCCAAGCTGAACAATGCTCGGACATTTTTCTCGTCCTCCCCGAACCATTTCGATGTGATTGTGGACATTGACACATTGATGAAGCTGGCACCGGCATCATTTGCTATAGCCTTAGCAAGCATTGTCTTGCCAGTTCCAGGTGGCCCGAAAAGCAATATTCCCCGGCAAGGCTTTAGAAGTCCTCCTCCTTTGAAAAGGTCGGGCCGTCGAAGGGGAAGCATGACCAGCTCCTGAAGAGACTCTTTGATATCGGCCAGGGCTCCAATGTCATCGAATGTTACTCCTAGCTCACTGGGTGGTATAACCTCTGGTCTGATACGCTTTTCAAACTCATTGTCAGGTATTTCCTGCGCAGACAGGAAAGCATCAAGGATAAGAACTTCTGTCAATCTTTGCAAAGAAGAACTAAGATGCTCTGCTTTGCATTCAGCAAACAGGTATCAAACAAGATACTTGAGTAGTACGCACAATAAAATGAGGTCTATTTTCTCTAGTGTGTACCAAGTGACTTTTAAACAAAATGGATCACCGTCTTTTGTAAATATGTGGCAGAACAAAGGGCACAAGCAACAGAACAGAACTTACTGGTTTTGGTGGTGGAGCGTCGCCATCTTTAACCGGCGATTTATCATTTTCAGATTTCTTAGATCCAGGTGCACCTTTCAGACCATCCTTTGCAAACAGTACAAGTTAGGCTCAGGTAAACCAGTACCCTATTTTAAGCATATGTATATTATAAATACCTCATTTGCTTCCAGTTTCAGAGTGTCTTTCCCAGCAAGGCCAGTTTCTTGAAAAATGCTTAATCCATGGGACAAACTGTAAAGTAACATTTTGTTAAGAAAATCTGATGAAGACTTAACGGATACTAACATTAAGATAAATGGTCAGACCTTTTGGAAGATAAAAGGAGTTTCCCATTTTTGTACTCAGGATCCTTGTTATGAACCAAATGGTAAGAGACTGCCGACACAATAATTTCCTCGATGTAATTGCTCAGAACCATAGTATCCGCTTGGCAGATTGAGCTCAAATCATCGCAGTCTAGATCGTTTGCCGAGAGTACCTCCACGATATGGTTTCTGTTGTCCTGAATCTGAATTTTCTTTGCATCTTCTTCCATTTGAGTCTTCCAACCATTGAGATGGATTTCTTCCTGTGGGGGCTTAATATCAACATGATAAGGGAACAGGCTACTAACTCTGTCGTCCGCATCGCTGTACTCGGCGTCAGAGTTGAGTAGCCGGGAACCTAGTATCAACACTTGCCCGGATAACTTGGCTAACATTTTCTGGAACATGGAGTGAGTTCTTTGTGATCTCTGAAGGAAGTGATCAACATCCCTTATGTACAGAATAATGGGATCACTTTCAGCCACAGAAATCATGACCTGTAAAAGTGGTTACAAGATAAGAAAACCATGGAAAAACAGAGATAGTCAAGTTCGGCCAAGAAGTATAATTATTACCTTGTAAAGTGACTGTATCAGAACTTTCTCATCGAAACACCAGCTGCTGGCTCGCCTAGCTGAAATCGCATCAACAGAAAAGGTGAAAGGCCATTAGGGCAATGATTCTCTTGTTTTACTTCACCAGTGTAAAAAATGAATAATCTTTCTAAGGTAAAAGCACTAAAAACGCAGAGCAGTAATTTATAGCACAGATGCCATTTTGTATGCCAGCACTTCATTTTCCTGAACTAGTACAAATTCATGTGCATAATTAAACCTGAAAACGTGGTTTTCATGCAGCCTGAATGCACTGGACACTAGTAACTGTTATCTATGAGACATCTACACTAGAATCAAAATGATAAAAAACTGGACAATGATGTTAACCTGAATGTACAGAACACTGCGATCCAACGTCGCTCATATCAGATGGCATGGAAGCATTTTTCTGGAGTAAAGGGTCATTGCTAGCAACATCAGAGCCTCTGAAAATAAATGGACAATGGGTACATAGATCAGATAACAGTACACAGTTAATCTCCCCATTCAGTAAATAAACTGGCAAGTATAGATTACCTAGCTCTCGAATCTGCACTGCTTGTCTGACGACGCAATGATTCTGCATAAGGGTTTCATCCACAACAGGACGGGAAACTAGTCAAAATCTCAAAATATTGAGCAACCAAACTGAACTCTTATTTAGAATATGGTTGCATCTTTTTTTTTTTTTGGAAACTTGGTAGGTGGAAAAAGGGCTACAGAAAGTACACATAACAACGAGTTTTACGTACACTGTATCTACTCTTGCAAAAATAAAATAAATAGGTTGAATTGTATGTACTCTAAAGTTACATACTGAAGAGTAAACAAATGTCGAAACCCACTTTTTTCTTGATCAAAGCGAGAAAGCATATCACTGTATGTACTCTTTTTGCAAAAAGAAAACAAAATAGGTTGAACTGTAATGCTCTGGTACCTCTAGGCTCATCCTTCTTTGGAAACATTGCGAAAGATCCAATGAAATCGGACACCCTCCCAAACGCCGTCTCGGACACGGACTGATTCTGAACCTGCACAACACAAGCATGTTTTCAGGTTGTCAAAAAAGAAGAAGCATGTTTTCATAGCACAAAAAAACAGAGGCAAGCAAGACAACAACTCCATGAAAATCAGTCTAAAATAAGCGACGCGACGGCTATGTATATGCAGCCAAAATTGAATGATCGCAATATCTTTTTCTTCTGTTATCGGTCACACCGTGGGCCTGCTATCGCTGAATCCAATCAGGGACCCAGTTTGCCAAGTTGCCCAAATAAAAATCTCAAGATGCCCCAACCAACAACACCGGCACACAAAGCAGGCATGTTGTTTTTACTCACCAAGGCCTTGCTGGAGCCCCCATACTTGCTCTGGATCTGCAGCAAAACAACATTCAGCAACAACAACAACAACAAAATTCAGAATCACGGCACGAGAAACGACGGCGAGGCGAAGGTGAAAATCGAGCGGTGTCGGAGTTTGCTGACCCGGAGCGAGAAGTCGGTGACGTCGAGGAGCAGCAGCCGGGCCTTGTAGTAGTGCGAGAGAGCCTTCGCAAGCGACTGCAGGTAAGCCTCTGCAAACATACATGAAGCCACGGTTAAACCTGAAGGTGTTGTCCGTCTGTAACGGAGCAGCAGAGGTAGAAAAAGATCATGTTCATGATGGTGGTGGTGGTGGCCGGAGGGAGGACTGACCGGTGGGGCCGGAGAGGAGGATGGCGCGGCTGGCGGCGGAGAGGTTCCGGATGTGCTTGGACAGGTCGGCCTGCTTCAGGTGCATGAAGGCCGCGCTGATGAGCACCTCCCTCGTCTGCTCGCTGCAACACACGCATCAACATTTCTAGTATTATTCTCGCCGCCAACTGAACTGAATTTTACTCCAAAAAACTTGAACTGAACTGAATTTTTACTCCAAAAAACTGAACTGAAACTCTGCTTAGATTTCACAGCCAACTCAACTGAACATCTGCAGTACCATGCGTGCGAATCACCCAACGAACTGCCTTTTACTTTTGGTAGAAGAAGAACATGGACGGTAACGATGGGGACATTTTGGTGAAGAAGCTGGAAAGCAGAGCTCAGTTCAGACTTCAGACTAGCTACAGTGAGTCAGTGACAGAACGCGGCAGGCAGAGTGGAGCCGTCAGTCGAATCAGGAAGCACCGGACCGACCGGCCGACCAAACCAGAGCTCCGATCGGACCCAACGGCGGCGAGCGAGGCGGTGGGACTGACCTGAGGTAGCAGTGGAGGTGGTGGAACTCGTCGAAGGTGACGTCGCTGTCGCGGCCGTCCACCACCAGCCGGCGCAGCTCCGCCTCCACCTCCGCGGGGCCGGCGCCGGAGCCGGAGCTGCCCTCGGCCGCGTGCGCCGGCTTGGCCCACCGCGCCGACGCGAGCCCCAGCCCGACGCCCACGCCCATGCCCACCGCCGACGCCAGCAGGCTCCTCTGCTCCATCACCGCTGTCTTGCCGGGCGCGATCACCGCGTCTCAGACGCAGAACTCGCTGGCCACCGCGCTTGCTCTGGAACTCGAGGAAGGAGGAGAGGAAGAGGAGGTGGTGAGGAGGAAGGCGGAGGGGAAATGAGCCATGGGGGGAGGGTTGGTGGGGGTATATATAGGGGCGCAATGGCGGCGAGCCAGCCGGTGAACATGGGGTTCTGGTTCCGGCGAAAAGTGGCTTTTTTAGACCAATGGCTTTTTAGCATAGTGGATATGGTAATTTGGATTTATACATACTACTTACAATACATCTATTTATACATAACCAAAACTGTTATTAAAAGCCCGACGTTTAAATGTCTTTGTGAGTTCCCACAAAATTACCATCATACCTTCATTCTAAGTCGATGATGATATATAATATGCCGCAACCACATCTGAGACTGCTTAATTTAGTCATAAAATCGTACTATCGATGTTTTTCAGAATTTTCTGGAGCGGATCACATTTAAAAAAAAAAAAACAAGGCTAAAGAGGAAGTTTCCTCCCTTAACTTTCGCAGTTAGGTAGGTGGGGGGATTAAACCTAGGTGGCTTGAGTGGAAACAAAACGCACTCACCGTTGCGCTAGGAGGATCACATTTTTATACACATACAGTAAAACTATATATTTTAGAATACGTACGAGCATACGTATCATATACGGTTGTTTAGATGGACATTGGAACTATATTGGAGACCCGAAAATGCCACTTTGAGTGTTGGTTAGGAAAGTCATGCACTTGGGACAGCAACCGTTGCTGGCTATGTACATGCCATGCCTGTGAACTGTTTTGCTCGCAGCATCTCTTGTCTACCCAAATGTGGCAACGGCCTCAGCATGTAGCACGATATTTGATAGCTCCATCCATAGTTTTTTTTAGCCTCGTTACATGGATACAAGTTGTATACGCTGAACAGACGCACAACACACACACATTACACCCACTAGTACATAACAGGGCTTTGGTCCAGCCCTGAGAAGCCCATTAATCCCGGTTCACTCACGAACCGGGACCCATGGGGGGCCAGGACGCCGGCCGGGTCTCGTGGGCCATTGGTCCCGGTTCGTCTGACCCCTTTGGTTCCGGTTCCAGACACGAACCGGGACCAATGGGCCTAGCTCCTGGCCCACAACCATTGGTCCCGGTTTGTGGCTGGAACCGGGACCAAATGGTGTCCTTTAGTCCCGGTTCCAGCCACAAACTGGGACCAATGGTCGGCCTATATATACCCCCTGCCCGCGAGCAGAGCAATGCACTGCTCACTTTTTTTGGCCGGCCGTGGGAGAGCTTTGTGGTGCTCTAGCTCACCTCCTATGCACATGAGGTGTTCGATGAAATGCCCGAACCACACTTAAGCTTTCTCCTCTCGAAGCTCCTTGTCCAAGCTCCATTTTCCTCAAGATTTGTTTAGGTTTGGCGGTCCGTCCTGTCCCGTCCCCGTCCTCACCGCCGTCGATCGCCCGCGCCCATCTCGGCGCCGGCACCACCGTGGTTAGCCTCTTCTTCTTATCTTCTTTCTAAAAGAAAAAAGTTCTTACTTGTATCATTTAGATAGATACTTGTGTAATTTTCTTACTTTTATTATTGTTTGTTATTATATAGTGCCATGGTCATGGTATCCGCCCACGTCGGCCCTCGTCCGGTCTATGATTCGGATGTGGTATATATTATGTTTTATAACTGTTTGTTTTATTTAGTGTTTATGACAATTATGCCGACCAACGTGACATAGATTTTTTAATCTAGGAGGTATGTGAACCGGAAATTCCAACTGACATAGAAATTCTTGTCGAGAAGTTAAATTTGGTTGAAAAAGAAAACAATTACTTGAAAGAAAAATTACAAAGAGTTGAAGAGGAGAAGATGAAGTTGGAGTTGCATGTTGCCGATGTCGTCGACGATCACAAGATCAAGATGGATGCAATGCGCTTGAAGATTAGAAAGATTAGAAAATATGCCATTCATACTGAGGCTTGGTATCATTATGCCGTTGGATCAATTGGTACCTTAGTTGCGGTTATGATCGCATTTGTTGTTGCATTTAAATTTTATAGTTTCAATGTATGTTTTAATTAGATGCTCTAGAGAGCTATATGTTGTTCAATAATGAGAACTATGTATGAACGTTATGTATTTATTTTGGTCACTACTGTACTTTGGCTTTAATGTGATGATGAATTTCTATTAATTTGGTCACTTCTCTATTCATGATATGCACGCAGATGAACCGGCAATGGATGTACGGTGACCGACGCACCTCCGAGTATATTAAGGGCCTGCATAATTTTCTCGAAGCGGCTGAGGCAAACGAGCAGAATGGTTTTATGCATTGTCCATGTACTGTCTGTGAGAATACGAAGGCTTTCTCCAACTATAAAACCCTTCACTTCCACCTGCTTCAGAAGGGTTTTATGCCACACTATAATGTTTGGACCAAGCACAGAGAAAGAGGGGTTATGATGGAAGACAACGAAGAAGAAGAGGATGACGACAACTACCCGCCCCCTGAATACGGTGATGCTGCAATGGGGAAAGCTGAAGATCAAGAGGAACCAGACGATGTGCCCGATGATGATCTTCGCCGGGTCATTGTTGATGCACAGAGAGAATGCGAAAGTGAAAGGGAGAAGTTGAAGTTCGATCGCATGTTAGAGGATCACAAAAAAGGGTTGTACCCAAATTGCGAAGATGACAACAGAAAGCTCGGTACCACACTGGAATTGCTGCAATGGAAGGCAGACAATGGTGTATCTGACAAGGGATTTAGTTCGCTTTTGAAAATAATGAAGAAGAAGCTTCCAAAGGATAACGAATTGCCCGACAGTACGTACGAAGCAAAGAAGGTTCCATGCCCTCTAGGATTGGAGGTGCAGAAGATACATGCATGCCCTAATGACTGCATCCTCTACCGCGGTGCGTACGAGGATTTGAACGCATGCCCGGTATGCGGTGCATTGCGGTATAAGATCATAAGAGATGACCCTGGTGATGTTGAGGGCCAGCGCACCGGGAAGAGGGTTCCTGCCAAGGTGATGTGGTATGCTCCTATAATACCACAGTTGAAACGTCTGTTCAGAAACAAAAAGCATGCCGAGTTGATGCAATGGCACAAAAAAGACCGTAAGAAAGACGGGAAGTTGAGAGCACCCGCTGACGGGTCGCAGTGGAGAAAGATCGAGAGAAAGTGGAGCGACTTTACAGGTGACCCGAGGAATGTATGGTTTGGTTTAAGTGCAGATGGCGTTAATCCTTTTGGGGAGCAGAGCAGCAAGCATAGCACATGGCCTGTGACTCTATGTATGTATAACCTTCCTCCTTGGTTGTGCATGAAGCGGAAGTTCATTATGATGCCAGTGCTCATCCAAGGCACTAAGCAACCCGGCAATGACATTGATGTGTACCTAAGGCCATTAGTTGATGAACTTTTACAGCTATGGAATGGAAGAGGTGTACGTGTGTGGGATGAGAACGAACAAGAGGAATTTGACCTACATGCGTTGCTGTTTGTAACCATCAACGATTGGCCTGCTCTCAGTAACCTTTCAGGACAGACAAACAAGGGATACCACGCATGCACACGCTGTTTAGATGACACCGACAGTATATATTTGGACAAATGCAGGAAGAATGTGTACCTGGGGCATCGTCGATTTCTTCCGACCAACCATCAATGTCGAAAGAAAGGAAAGCATTTCAAAGGTGAGGCAGATCACCGGAAGAAGCCCACCCTCCGTACTGGTGATCACATACTTGATATGGTCAATGATTTACAAGTAATATTTGGAAAGGGTCCTGGCGGACTATTTGTTCCGACTGACGATGCGGGACGCGCACCCATGTGGAAGAAGAAATCTATATTTTGGGACCTATCCTATTGGAAAGACCTAGAGGTCCGCTCTGCAATCGACGTGATGCACGTGACGAAGAATCTTTGCGTGAACCTGCTAGGCTTCTTGGGAGTGTATGGGAAGACAAAAGATACACCGGAGGCACGGGAGGAACAACAACGTGTGCATGAAAAAGACGGCATGCATGCAAAGCAGTATGAAGGTCCTGCCAGCTACGCTCTTACCAAAGAAGAGAAGGAAATCTTCTTTGAATGCCTGCTCAGTATCAAGGTCCCGTCTGGCTTCTCGTCGAATATAAAGGGAATAATAAATATGGCAGAGAAAAAGTTCCAGAACCTAAAGTCTCATGACTGCCACGTGATTATGACGCAACTGCTTCCGGTTGCATTGAGGGGGCTTCTACCGGAAAACGTTCGATTAGCCATTGTGAAGTTATGTGCATTCCTCAATGCAATCTCTCAGAAGGTGATCGATCCAGAAATCCTGCCAAGGTTAAGGAGTGATTTGGTGCAATGTCTTGTTAGTTTCGAGCTGGTGTTCCCACCGCCCTTCTTCAATATCATGACGCACGTCCTAGTTCATCTAGTTGACGAGATTGTCGTTCTGGGCCCTGTATTTCTACACAATATGTTCCCCTTTGAGAGGTTCATGGGAGTCTTAAAGAAATATGTTCGTAACCGCGCTAGGCCAGAAGCAAGCATCTCCATGGGCCATCAAACAGAGGATGTCATTGGGTTTTGTGTTGACTTCATTCCTAACCTTAAGAAGATTGGTCTCCCTCAATCGCGGTATGAGGGGAGACTGACTGGAAAAGGCACGCTAGGAGCGGACTCAATAATATGTAGGGACGGGCATTCTTGGTTTCAAGCACACTACACAGTTCTACAGAATTCTACCTTGGTGACCCCGTATGTCGATGAACACAAGAATATTCTGCGCTCCAAACACCCGGAGTAGTGTGACGACTGGATTACATATGAACACATCAGGACTTTCGGCAGTTGGTTGCAAACACGTCTCATGGGTGACAACACTGTTTCTGATGAGCTGTACTCGTTGGCCAGGGGACCATCTTCGACTGTATTGACTTACAAAGGGTACGAGATAAATGGGAATACATTTTACACGATCACCCAAGATCAGAATAGCACCAACCAAAACAGCGGTGTCCGCTTTGATGCAGCAACCAATAGGGGAAAGGACACATATTATGGTTACATAGTGGACATATGGGAACTTGACTATGGACATGATTTCAAGGTCCCTTTGTTTCAGTGCAAATGGGTCAATCTGTCAGGAGGCGGGGTACAGGAAGACCCACAGTACGGAATGACAACAGTGGATCTGAACAATCTTGGGTACATAGACGAACCATTCGTCCTAGCTAATGATGTGGCGCAGGTTTTCTATGTGAAGGACATGTCTACCAAACCGAGAAAAAGAAAAGATAAGGAAGCGAATACATCATACGATGAGCCAAAGCGCCACATAGTTCTTTCAGGAAAAAGAGACATCGTGGGATTGGAGGGCAAGACAGACATGTCTGAAGATTATGAAAAGTTTCATGAAATTCCTCCCTTCAAAGTCAAGGCTGACCCAAGCACCCTGTTAAACGATGAAGATTATCCATGGTTACGGCGCAATAAGCAAAGGACACAAGCGAAGAAAAAGTGAATACTTTCTCTCCACAACTATATCATTGCAGTTACATGTGAAGAAATGAAACGCCTTTTGTAACAGATGAGTTTTCGTCCGAAACCCTGATACTTCGAAAGAGATTGTCCGTTTTGTACACGAAGTGCATCCAGTTTTTGCCATAACCCTCTAAACTTTTTATAACATGCTATGTGGGTGAAATGATGATACCATGCCAACTTTCAACCTTTTCAGAGTTCATTTGTAGTGCTTTTCAATTTCAGGGTCATTTAGCTTAAAAAAATCAGTAAATGCATGAAAAATACCAGATGAAGTCAGAAAGGGTTGAAAATTGATGATGTGGCTTTGAATGGTTCATTTTGAACACACAAAAAGTCTAGAGTTCAAATAAGTTAAAAAAAATGAAATCCCTTTATAACAGATGAGTTTTCGTCTGAAACCTTGATACTTCGAAAGAGATTGTCCGTTTTGTACACGAAGTGCATCCAGTTTTTGCGGTAACCTTCTCAACTTTTTAGCACATGCTATGTGGGTGAAATGATGATACCATGCCAACTTTCAACCTTTTCAGAGTTCATTTGTAGTGCTTTTCAATTTTAGGGTCATTTAGCTTAAAAAAAATCAGTAAATGCATGAAAAATACCAGATGAAGTCAGAAAGGGTTGAAAATTGATGATGTGGCTTTGAATGGTGCATTTTGAACACACAAAAAGTCTGGAGTTCAAATAAGTTCAAAAAAATGAAATCCCTTTGTAACAGATGAGTTTTCGTCCGAAACCCTGATACTTCAAAAGAGATTGTCCATTTTGTACACGAAGTGCATCCAGTTTTTGCCGTAACCCTCTCAACTTTTTAGCACATGCTATGTGGGTGAAATGATGATACCATGCCAACTTTCAACCTTTTCAGAGTTCATTTGTAGTGCTTTTCAATTTCAGGGCCATTTAGCTCAAAGAATGAAATAATAGCAAAAAGAATGAACTAGAAAACTTTTATGAAACTCTAATAGCAAAAAGAATGAACTAAAAATAACCAATTAAAATATTCTGTTATGATCAACTAAAACAAAACTATAATATTCTTCAATAGCAAAAAGAATCAACTAAAAAGCTTTTATAAAACTCTAATAGCAAAAGGAATCAAGTAAAAAGCTTTTATAAACCTCTAGTATTTTTGAAACTAAAATTATATAAAATTTATGCAACTAAAATTATCAAAGTATTTTTTTGTTCAAAACATTAATAACAAAAAGAATTTTCATAAAGATTTTTTTTGTTAGAAACTTTAATAGCAAACTAAAATAACCAAATCTGTTTTTGATTAAAACAGAAATTTAAAATAACCTAAAACTTACCAAATTAAATATAATGATAAAACACAGTAATATTAAATAGCCGGAAAAAGAATCACTCAAAAATCTATTTTTTAGTAAAGTTATTCACAAACTAGTGATTCACACAAATTTCAAAAAATTCAAATTTAAACTATTCAAATTTGAAAACTAATGGCACTAACAGAAAGTTTATAATTTTTGTGACCTAAAAGCAAGAAGAATCACTGAAAAACAGTAAGTAGGAACAAAATAAAATAAATAAAGCAAAAAACAAAACAAAAAAACTGGATTTTTTTTAAAAAAAATGCCACCTACTGGGCTACCACGACCTGAATTCGACTAGACAACCAACCGGCTTGTTGGGCCAGGATTCAGGCCCGCAGAAGGCCCAATAGGCCCACAGGCAGTGACAGATTAGGCCCGGAAGCCTGCAGTTGAGAGGAGCTCGAGAGGGTATGCGCAGCAGCGCTTATAAACCACTCTCGAGCTCCCTCGGCTAGCGAGGTGGGACTAATAATGTTGCCCCGGGCAGCACCACCCTTTGGTTCCGGTTGGTGCCACCAACCGGGACCAATACACCCCTTTAGTCCCGTTGGTACCACCAACCGGGACCAATGCACCCCTTTAGTCCCGGTTGGTGCCACCAACCGGGACCAAAGGTCCCTGTTTCCCGCCCTTTGGGCTGCTAAAAACTGACCTTTGGTCCCGGTTGGTGGCACCAACCGGGACTAAAGGGATGCATAGGACCAATGCTCTGTGTATATAAGCCCACACTTAGGAATTTTCAGCATTCTCATCTCACCCCCGATGACGCCGACGAAATCGACGCCGCCAGGCTGCCTGCCCGCCGCCCGCCGTCGCCGTCGCCGCCGCCCGCCGCCCCCATCGTCGCCGTCGCCCGCCGCCCCCGTCGTCGCTTGCCGTCGTCGCCCTCGCCTGCCGCTCCCGTCGTGCTCGCCGTCGCCCTCGCCCTCGCCGTCGCCGTCGCCTCTTCCCCATCGTCGCCGTCGCCGTCGTCGTCCGCCGCTCCGCCGCTCCCTGCCCCGACGCACCGACCCCCAGTGAGCTCCCCTTCCCCTGCGCCGCCGCCGCCACCGCCGCTGCCGCCGCCGCCGCCGTCCTCGCCGCCGGCCCCGTCGCCTCCCCGAGCCGCCGTCCTCGTCCCCGTCGCCTCCTCGTCGCCGCCGTCCTCGTCCCCGTCGCCTCCCCGAGCCGCCGTCCTCGTTGTCACCGTCCCCGTCGCCTCCCCGAGCCGCCGTCCTCGTCCCCGTCGCCGCCGTCCTCGTCCCCGTCGCCGCCGTCCTCGTCCCCGTCGCCGGCCTCCAGCCATCGCCGCCCCCCCCAGTGAGCCCCCCCTTTCCCATGGTGTGCCGCCCCGTCATCGTTTAGGGTTTTTTTGCGGGCATGTATATGTGTATATGTTCATGTATATGTTTTTTTTCATGTATATGTATATATGTTCATGTATATGTGTGTATATGTTCATGTAAAAAGTCTTCGTTGTTTTTCATATGTACGAAAATGTAGAGTGAAAACGAAAACAAACATATAAGAAAAAACAAAGGAAAAAATGAAGAAGGAAAAGAAAACCGCCCGGCCCGGCCACCACCGCATTTTCATAAAGTTTTTCCACCGAGTCCACGTTGCACCGAGCACCCGCGGCGAAGCAAGTCTTTTTTTGAAGGTAGTTTTTTTGTTAAATGAAAATGTTGGCATCGGCTCTATCATCACGTTGGCATCGGCTCTATCTATCAACAAGGCCACGGGAGCACCCCGGCCCCCTATCATCACGTTGGCATCGGCTCCCCGAGAGCTTTCCAACGGATCCGGAATGTATGTCGTTGTTGATATACCCCCTCCCTGATAACTTCGACATGAGGGGTGGGGGTCGATATACCCCCTCCTCGATAACATTTTTTTTCTAAGTTACTAAGGTAAAATGTTCACCCCCTCTCAATATACCGGGTGACCAACTCTCGAGGCCACCCAAACCCTAGAAAAAAAGCGTTGTCGATATACCCCCTCCCCGATAACATTTTTTTCTAAGTTACTAAGGTAAAATGTTCATATAGAAAACTCCGGTAATATAGATTTATCAAGAATGCCCCCATTATGGATGTGCACAAGTTGATCCAATTTTTTCCAGATCCCATCTATATATATATTCTTCTATATGTCATGTTGTGTGTCAAAGTATTGAAGAAATCCATGGCTTCATCATTAGCCGGAAGTAACCGGCGTATGATGTTCCGAAGCTCTTCAAAGTTGTTTTGGAACGGAGTTCCGGATAGAATAATTCGCATTTTGTTAAATCCCTAAAAGGTTAAGAGAATCCCGGCCCTCTCGCCCTACCCAATAAACTCTCGAGGCCACCCAAACCCTAGAAGAAAGAGCGTTGTCGATCTCCTACCCCCTCCCGTCCCTACCCGATAAACTCTTGAGGCCACCCAAACCCTAGAAGAAAGAGCGTTGTCGAGGCCACCCCAAACCCTAGAAGTGTTATCGAGGCCACCCCAAACCGGACGTCGGACATTCATGAGAGAGGCGGTCCGGACGTCGGACGACATTCATGTTTGTATATTAATTGCCATGTTGTAATATTTGCAGAAACTATGGATCCAAGAGACTTGGAACAAGAACAGTTGTTGGGGGACATAATCCACGGCGGACGTGATATCTTGTCGTTTCTCAATGACCCCGATGGTCTGGAAGGAGAGGATGACGGCTCCGGTGATCGAACAATGGAGGAGGAAGGACATGATCATGATGGCTCCGGTGACCGAATGCCGGAGGAAGAAGGAGACCATGATGACGGCTCCGGTGACCGAACGGAGGAGGGAGCTGTTGCAAAGTCCGGCAAGGTATATATATTAATTAAGCCTGTGCTGACTAGCTAATTGATGCATTAATTGTTTTGGTATGTACATATATTAATTAACTCTTCTTTCTTCTTTTATAGCCCTCCGGATCGAGCCAAACTTCGGTAACGAGACGAGGCCCGAAGAAGAGGTTGCGCAAGGATGAAAGGTTCACGATCACAGCACTCGCACACGATGGCCATCCGATTGAACCCAAGCGGACCAAGGACGCATTTTCTGCTCAGTGCGGAGCTATTGTTAGAGACTACATCCCGATCAGCATCAAGCAATGGAATAAGCCTAAGGACGGCGCCCCTGATGGTGATTATGTCATCGATAGACAGAAAGATGATCTTTGGACCGCGCTGAAGGCAAATTTCACCCTACCGCCAGAGGAGGATCCGAATAAGCCAGTTATAGAGCCACTGGTCAAGGCGTGTGCTCTTAAGAAGATGGCAGATCTATTCAGGAGGTGGAAGAATGAGTTGAAATCAAAGTTTGTCGACAAAGGGAAGACTTCAAAATTCACCGGCCGATTTGAGAAGATAAGAGATCACTGGCCCGCATTTGTGGCCTACAAGACATCGGACAAGAGTAAGAAAATGTTAGAGACAAACAAGATCAATGCTGCAAAGAAGCAGTATCACCATCACACGGGGTCAGGTGGCTACCTCAAAGCCCGGCCGTTGTGGGACAAAGCTGAGAATGACCTGATTGCTAAAAACGTCGTACCACAGACATTGAACTGGCCAGACCGCTCAAGGACTTGGTTCTTTGGGGTTGGGGGAACTTTGGACCCTGAAACAGGGAAGTGCCGCTGGATGAACGAGCAACTTGCAATACCCATGAACAAGCTTCAGGAGTATATCACCGCAGCGCAGGAAGGGACGTTCATTCCCGGCAGAGAGAAGGACGAGCTGACTGAGGCCCTAGGGAATGCTGAGCACCCTGGACGAACACGAGGCACACCAGGCTCCGTTCCGTGGAAGGTTGGGTTTCCCGACGCAGGCGGTTACAGAAGCCGGGAGAGAAAGAGGAAAGCGGAGCTGAGCGAAATTCAGAAGCTCAATGCAGGACTACAAAAGCTAGAGGAAGCTGAGAGCCAGCAAGCTGCCGGCCAACCATCTCAGCGGCACGAAGCTACCCCAGAAGCTACCCCGCCATCTCAGCAGAAAAGCAACGTCTCTTCCACGGAGCCCGTTCAGCCTGACTTCACGTCTCCTAGCTACCCCGTGGATACTATCACGGAGACTCAACATTGCGAGCTTATGACGAAATGCCGGAACCTCACTTTATTGGCGGCTGTCGGCTCTGTTGCACCTCCTCAACCCAACGGAACTTTTCACTGCCGTCCGATTCCACATGGCTATGCTGTTGTGATGGTGGATGAAGTAATGGAGGGATTTGCGGAGCTCGAGCTTGACCACTCTACAGGTGAAGGGGAGAATCGGCTGGGTCGTGCCCTGACGAGTATATGTCTATGGCAGAAGGAGTACATCAAGCTTCCAAACTGGACGCCTCCGCCTCCTCCTCCTCCTCCGGCGAGTCAGGGCACTCCGCCTCCTCCTCCTCCTCCTCCTCCTCAGGCGAGTGATTAGGGGACCCCGCCTCCTTCTCCGTCTCCTCCGACGCGTGAGGGCACTCCGCCTCCTCCTTCACCTACTCCGGCACGTCGGAGCAGTACACCTCCTCCTCAGCCTCGTCGGCAACGGCGGAAGACAGACGCCGCCGCTCCGGCTCCTCCGACGCGTCAGAGCACTCCGCCTCCTTCTCCGCCTCGTAAGCAACGACGGAAGAGAGACGCCGCGGCTCCGGCGGCTAGCAGTACAAGCAGAGGCGGGAGGGAATACATATAGGGTCCATCTCTCAAGCCTCTGGAAAAGTTACCATATGAGAGGACCGAGTCTGAAAACGAGGAGATATGTCAGGACCAATTGAGGGCCCATTTTGCAAAGAAAACTCCACCTCCGAAGGAGAAGCTAGATCCGATGAAAGTGAAGCGCACTATCGATGCCCTGAAGCGACCACCACCGCCTCCGCCGGATTCCAACTATGTCCAGATTATTAAAAAGACATATGAAGAAGCGCGGCGGTTGGGAAGTACTTCTAGTGATGCAAGGTTAGCAGAACGAAGAAGTGGGAAAACAATTCCCCAGCTCGGCGAACAGGAGAAACAATCATGCCCCCCGCTCAAGGTGTCTAGCGATATCGTCGCAAATCATCCGGGGATGGTGCCCGGTACCAATCCTGGTGATTACTTGGGGGATGATGTAATTTTTCAAACGGCTGAGGTAACAAAAGAAAAATATGAATACATGCACGGGAAGCCTCTCGTCAAACCTGATCATCCTCCTCTAACAACGATGATGTACAAATTGCATGAGTGGTACATGAAAACCTGCAGGGAGTCTGGGAGAGACACTATGTATATGGCAGTGAAACCAGAGCACGAATTCATTGGACTTCCCGTGATGCCTGTTGAATTTGTGGAGTTATTTCAGTTATACAATCAACTGGCCCTCGACAAACAACTCATGACTGCCTACTGTCTGTAAGTATTACTTCTATAGTTAAGTCTCTAGCTCAGCTCATTCATTGCATTTATATATAATTATCCTCACTATATTATGCAGATTGAAGATCGTCGAATGCAAAAAACTAGGAATCTTCGACGTTGGGTTCATTAGCCCAGATGCCGTAAATGAATGGACGGTACGAAACTCAATCAAAGAGACCGAGGAGAACTTGCTAAAGTCGTTCCTTATACATCAAAACAAAAGGGAAATACTCTTTCCTTACAACTTCAAGTGAGTGTTGTTGTCTTCTCTGTATACTCGGTTTCGCTTACTCGAGGTTAAGTAATGTAATTGATGAGTTATATATGCGTGCGCAGTTTCCACTTTATTCTGCTATCCATTAAGCTTGACGGGGCATTAGTAACTGTCTTAGACTCGAGACGTAAAGATCCCGAGAATTATGCGGACATGACTGCAATGCTCAAGAAGTAAGTTCAGTCAATACCGGGACCATATCGGCATGCAACTTTCGTTAATTTCCTGATATCAAGTAATCATTTTCTTTGCCTGGCAGGGTTTGGAAGAAGTTCACCCGAAAGGTTCCCGGTCTAAACAAAGAGTTGCGATTTACGCACCCCAAAGTAAGTAGTACTAGCTAGTTCCGCGCATCTCTAATTGATTCAAATTTTCATCAATATATCATTACCATGCTTGCTTATCAGTTTGATTGAACTCTATTCTCGTAAAGTGCTTGTACCAGAAAGAAGGGACTTCTTTATGTGCATACTACGTATGCGAGTTCATTCGCCACTCGACCTCTGAGCGGGGCTTCTCTGACAAACAATTTGAAGTACGTAAATAATATTCACAATTTTATTTTATATATTACCATCAATTGTGTTGAGTTTTATTCATATATATGCATGTATTGACCCCCTTCTTTAAATTAGATCTGGCAGATGCGGGATGAACTCCTACCACATGATCGCATATGAGCAATTCAAGAGGAATTGGCGGGATTCTTTCTTGACCACGTCATACCTAAAGACGGAGAATACCATGCGAATTTGTGATTGGATCTTAGGTACATGATGTTAGGGATTGTAAAAGATGTTATATTGTATATATGTAGTAGCGTCGGATAGATATACGAAAACTTGTTGTTCGACCAATCTCTCGGAGAAAGAGAGGTCGATCACTTCTCTCTGTATATGTTCATGACGATCTTATGTACTTAATGGTTCCTTCATTTGCTTACTAGGTAGCGTGTCGATTTCTCTCTATAGTAGCTAGCGTCGACCAAGCACGGAGAAAGAGAGGACACTTCTCTCTATTAGCTAGCTAACACAATATGAAACCCCTAAATTAACCCTACAAAACCCCCTAAGCCCCCCCCCTTTCAAAAAAAAACAAAACCCCCAGCTCCTGCCAGATACTGACGCGTGGATACCTTTTGGTCCCGGTTGGTGTTACCAACCGGGACTAAAGGTCCTCCTGCCTGGGCTCCCCGCAGCGGCCACGTGGAGGGCCTTTGGTCCCGGTTCGTAAGCAAACTGGGACTAAAGGTTTTTGGCTTTAGTCCCGGTTCCAGAACTGGGACAAATGGGCTTCTGGAACCGGGACAAATGGGCCTTTTTCTACTAGTGACCGTTGCATACACCCGCTATGCGTCCGTCAAGATCTACAACTTATAAACATGCGACATGTCTTGAGAAACTTTTGAAGCCATCTGATTTGATTTCATGAAGGACGAGTACGTCGTCATCTTTGTAGGTCGTAGACATGTGAAATGCCTGCAAGGAAAAAATACCTCAGATGAGCATCCATACGATCCCAGGGATCGATCTTGAGCAGGCTGGATGGCCACCGCCACAACCAACCATCGAGCGACAAACTTGTTCTTTGGAGCATAGCTTTTGAAGTCCGCCTATTTTTTTCATGGTATACACAACCCAAGACCAGTAAATGGGTTCTCTTCATAAAATTCACCCTCTCAAAAAAATGTCTCAGTATAGAGGAGGCCTTAGCGCTCTCGACCCCGACCCCGAGCTCTCCTGCTAGCGCGCATTGGCGGCGGCAACTCCGGCTCCGTCGGCCATCCCACCGCTGGCCCGTAGCCCAGCCGCCATGTTGCCGCCGCCTCTCCCCTCGCTGCCCGTGGGCTTCAAGCCGGCCGTCGTCCCGCCGCCATCCATGTCGTCTTCCCGGCCAGATCTGGATCGGGACCTCCTGCTTCCAACGCCGCCGCCGATGCCGGACCTACCCCACCCAGGTTCGTGCCGTGCCCATGGCAGTGCTGGTGATGCCTCTCCGCTGACGAAGTTCCTCATGCCCGCGACAGCCGGCAGCTGCCCAGCTCCGGCGCCGGCCATTACGACGTCGACGCTTCCCATGCCCGCGGCAGCCGGCGGCTGCCCTGCTCCGACGTCGGCCGTTGCGACACCGATGCTCCCCATGCCCGCGGCAACTGGTGGCTACCCCGCTCCGGCGATGTCAGCCACTGCTGTCGACACTCTCGTCCCCGTGGTGGCTCCGTCCCTCCTCCAACCGGCTGCGTCCCGGAACTCACGTCCGTCGCCACCAAGCTCGCTCCGCTCCGAGCCCGTGCCCATGGACCCTCCGGCACCGCCGCGCGCCGCCGCTGCACTGGCTGCGGCTGCCCTTGCTTGCCACAGGTCAGACCCAACCATAGGAGGGCGGAAGGCTCATTCCCAGGCGGGCCTGGATCCCATTGCTTCGCCACCTTCTGGACGCTCCTGCCTACCCGCCGGCCAACCTCCCGCACTCGCTGCTCCTGCGCCGCCTGATGTTGCTGGAGGCGATCGGTTCGTCCTGCCCGTGCGCCCGGGTTGGGGGGATTCGCGTGGATGCTTCCATCGTGATGAGGCAGTTCTCAAGTCTGAGCTGGGGGGATGGCACACTGTCTCAAAGGGGCACCGCTCGCCGCCTCCTACAACTTTCCGTCACCCTTCCATCAATGTGCGGTGTTCCCCTCTGACGTGGTTGAGAGATAGGTGTTTCTGGTACCTCTCTTGAGGTCACCGTGCATGCTCCTGCAGGGACCCAATCAGATGCACATACTGCCTTCGATCTGGACACATCGCCCTCTTCTGTCGTGCTAAGAAGGCTGTCCACCCAGCTTCACCGCTCCAATGTCATGCTCCATCGCCTGCATCCACCGGTGATGTCTCCATGATAGATGTGCAGTTCCAGTCTATCTTGGCTCAGCAAGTTGGGTTGGTGGGGGAGACCGAGATGCTTTGCACTGAGCTTCGCGACTGCCTTACGTGAGTCGGGAGTATTTTGGTGAGGGCGGAGGCCCCTCTGCCAAACTAGAGGTGGTGTCCGATGTGTCCTTGCTGCCCGAGATCCAGGTTGGTTCTGTCGATGAGGAAGCTGGCATGTATAGAGATCTCCCCCTCGTTCTACATCCCGTCGGTTGCCGCTGTTTGTTGTGCCGATTGCTTCTAGGAGTGAAGCCGTTGTCGAGGTCGTGGCTCCGGTGCTGCATATTATGCTTGAGCTGCAGGAGTTTTGTGAGGAGCCCACTTTGCCTATTTCGATGGTGCTTCCTGAGGAGATGGGGTTGCTTGGAGGGAACTTGGTGATGCCGACTGCGACCTCATCGTCATTGTCGGCGCCGAGTCAGCCGCTCGCCTTTGTGGACTGTGGAGGTGTGGCTACTACTATTGCTATCTGAAAGTGCGTTATATCGACTAGAGGGGGGGGGGGGGGGTGAATAGGCAATTTTTACAAATTCGTCACTGAGGAATTTCTAGTTGAGGAATTTGCTAAGTGACGAACTACTAGCAGCGGAATAAGTACTCAAGTGCAGGCGAAACATAGCAGTAGCATAGTCATCATGATGAAATGAAGCATACACAGAGCATAAGTAGCGTGAACAGGATAAGCAGGCAGAAGATAAAGTGACTGAAGAATTTGTGATGAGGAAATTGAGAAAGTCTTCAGTCAAATTCTTCAAACATTAACGATCAGATTCATCAACAAATACTTCGAGGAAATGAAGGGGTTGAGGAAATAGAACCAGGGGCTAGATGAAGACAGTGATTTGATGACCGAGTTCCAACTGTCGTGACAGTCGTACTTCTGGTTCGGAGCGGCTTGGTATTTAAACCAAAGGACACACAGTCCCAGGACACACAGTCCTTACCGTATTCTCCTTGATCTAAGGTCACACAGACCTCGCCCAACACTCGTGGTAAGTCTTGAGGGTAAACTTCCAAACCCTCACAAACTCGGTCACCCGGTGATCCACAATTTACTTTTGGATGCTCTAGACCATTATGCCTAACCGTCTGGAAGATACACAGTCTTCAAAGGTAAAAAGCATCGGTTCCACACATGAACAATCTCTTCAGTGATGCTCAATCACTTTGGGTTTTGGTGGTTTGGGTTTTGGGATTTTCCTCACTGATGATTTTCTCACAAAGTCCTCGAGGAATGGGTTGCTCTCAAATGAAAAGTGTCGATCTCTCTCTGAGCAGCCAAACTGAAAGCACATTTGCTCCCTTGGTGGTTTTGGTAATTAATAACAACATATATGTCATTGAACTAATGTTTCCACTAAGCATATTTCAGGCAAAGTTCAATGATAGGGATGGCAAAAGGATTGTGGATAACCCCAAGATGCAAGGAAATAGATTGGCAAAGCTTCAAGCAAGAGGACTCTACATTTTACTTTGTGAGAAATCACTTTGAGTCCATAGGAAAGCCAATACTGTTAAAAGGGGGTAAGGTACTGTTGGTGAACAAAATGCTCATACGTGCACAAGTGATAGTCACCAAAAACACCAACAAGCTCTTCCACAAAAGTCTGTCCCAAGTCAAATATCCAAAATCGGTGCAACCAACACTTTCCACTCGGTGCCAGCGATTCCCAAACTCAGACAGAGCCATGCCAAACCCTAGCCAGTCGGTGCAACCGATTCTGCATCGGTGCCACCGAGTTCAGTTGCCAACTCTCTGTTTAGCTATTTTCAGTCTTCGGTAACACCGAGATTTGCCAGTCGGTCTCACCGAGTTTATGGACCAACTCTCTAGATAGCCATTCACAGGAATCGGTACCACCGAGAATTGTGGATCGGCGCCACCGAGTTTCTGGACCAACTCTCTGGTAAGCCATGGTCAAGAATCGGTACCACCGAGATGTGAGAATCGGCGTCACCGAGTTTGCGCAATCTGATCGTTGGTCACCTAATCAGTACCACCAAGTTTTATATATCGGTCTCACCGAGATTCAAAAGTTGCTACCTTTGGAGCAACTCGGTACCACCGAGATTCACACATCGGTGTCACCGAGTTGGTCACTTTAGGTGTAACGGTTGGATTTTTGGAGATGCCTATATATACCCCTTCACCACCACCCACTCGAAAGAGAAGCACTTAGAACTATTCCATACTTGCCCCATCCAATTTTCTAAGAGAGAGCCACCTACCCTTGTGTTGATCACGCCATTCCACTCCATCCATATGAATCTTGATCTCTGGCCTCCCCAAGTTGCGTTCCACCCAATCAATCTCTTCCACCATAGCCAAATCTGTGAGAGAGTGATTGTGTGTTGAGGAGTCTATCATCTTGAAGCACAAGAGCAAGGGGTTCATCGACATTGCCGAGCCTATTACCTTTTGGAGGGTGGTGCCTTCTAGATTGGTTAGGTGTCGCTTGGGAGCCTCCTACTTCGTGTTGTGGAGTTGAACCAAGAAGTTTGTAAGGGCAAGGAGATCGCCTACTTCGTGAAGATCTACCCATAGTGAGGCTAGTCCTTCGTGGACGGAAGCCGTTATGGAATAGTCAAGGTTGCTACTTCGGGGACCCTTATGGGTGGAGCCCTCCGTGGACTCTCGCGACCGTTACCCTCCGTGGGTTGAAGACTCCATAAACGTGGACGTACGATAGCACCACCTATCGGAACCACGAGAAAAATCTTCGTGTCTACAAATTGCGTTTGATCTTCCTACCCTTCCTTTACTACTCATGCTTGTCTTTACTTTCCGCTGCTATACTCGTAGACATGCATGTGTAGGGTGTGCCTGACTTGCTATGAATGCTAAAAATCTGCCAACACTTAAAATTGGGAAAAAATAGATTTTTATTTGGTCAAGTAGTCTAATCACCCGCCCTCTAGACATACTTTCGGTCCTACAAGTGGTATCAGAGCTTTGGTCTCCATTGCATTGGTTTCACAACCTAGGAGAGTATGGCGTCTAGTCAGGGAAATTATCACCGTAGAGGTTCGTACTTTGATGGCACTTATTTTGCTAGTTGGAAGCACAAAATGAAAATGCATATTCTTGGTCATAACCCCGTCATATGGGCTGTTGTTCGCGTTGGCTTGGAAGGTGAATTCTTTGGTGATGGAAAGGAACCAAATCGTGAAGCGACCGCAGATGAATTGAAGATGTTACAATACAACGCTCAAGCATGTGACATTCTCTTCAACTACCCATGCCCCGAAGAATTCAACAAAATCAGCCGTCTTGAGAATGCAAAAGAGATTTGGGATACTTTGGTTGATATGCACGAAGGTACCGAGTCCGTGAGAGAATCCAAGTTGGATGTTCTTCAAAGTCAGCTTGACAAGTTCAAGATGAAGGATGGTGAAGGAGTCGCGGAGATGTACTCTAGGCTAGCTCTCATCACCAATGAGATTGCCGGCTTAGGAAGCAAAGAAATGACCGACAAATTCATCATCAAGACGATACTTAGAGCCTACGGAAGTACACATTTTGATCCATGAACACCGTGTGCACATTGATCCAAATGATGCCCAACTACAAAGATCTCAAGCCTACGGAAGTCATTGGAAGGATTATTGCTCATGAGATGACACTCAAGGACAAAGAAGAGCTTCACAACAAGTCTAGCGGTACTTACAAAGCCACAAGTGATGCTCCCGCAACTTCAAGCGACAACTTTGTCACCAATGAAGAGATAAGCCTCATGGTCAAGAAATTCAACAAGTTCTACAAAAATAGAGGCAAAGAACGAAGCTCCAACTCAAGATATGAAGAGAAGCATTCGTCAAGTCGTGACCGCAACTGCTACAATTGTGGGAAGCCCGGACACTACTCCAATGAGTGCACGGCTCCCTACAAACGAAGAGAAGAGTCACCTAGAAGACGAAGCTCAAGGAATGAATCACCTCAAATAGAGAGAAGGAGTAGAGATGATCGTTATGAACGAAGACCCTCAAGGAGAAGTAGGGATTCAGAGAAGAAGGACAAGTACACCAAGAGCTACACAAGAAGAAGACATCAAGCTCATGTTGGTGAATGGGTTTTGGGCTCCGACTCCGACAACAACTCCGAGAGAAGCTATCACTCCAATTCCGACTATAGTCAAAATGAAGGTGTTGCTGGACTTGCACTAGTGACTACCAACTCCTATGATCTATTTGATTCACCAAATGAAGGGAGTGGAAGTTGCTTCATGGCTAAAGGCCCCAAGGTATCACACCCCGAGTATCTTGATTTCGATAGTGATGAAGATGACTTACTTTGTGATGACGACTTGAACTTTGATAATACTAGTAATGTTAGTCAAAATGAACTTGATAATTCTCATGCTAGGAAATATAAGTCATTTGATGATGATAAGATGAAAATAGAACAACTAACTAAAGAATTAAACACTCTTAAGTTAGCCCATGAATCTACTCTCGAAGATCATAGAGAGCATGTAAGAACTCATGAGAAGCTATGCTTCGAGAAGCTCACCTTGGAGCAAGAGCATGAGTTTCTTAAAGCTATCAATGACGATCTCCGAAAGAACACTTCATCTTATCTAGCCAAACGATTACTCTTGTCTACATTCATGCCTCAAGTTAAGTCTAAGCAAACTAGTAACAAAGGCAAGAAAGGTTCTTCATCTAGTAGCAACAATAAAAATGCTAAACCCAATGATGTTGCTTCTAGTAGTTCTATTGATTCCACTAATGATGATTCTCTTAGCCAATTTACACTTGAGCAAGAAAATGCTTTATTGAAAGGAATTATAGAGAAAGGTATCTACAAGAGTCTTGCCGGATGTAAGCAATTTGAGGAAATTGTACGCAAGCATGGAGGATACCGGAAGAACCATGGCATTGGCTACTTCAACGCTAATGGAGTTGAATGGGAAGAAGGTCAATACCCCAAGCCCAAGTTTGTTCCTCAAAAGGAGAAGTATGAAAGTGCTCCTCCCAAGGGAATAAACACTCAAGGTGACCTTCCACCACAAGACCACAAGCTCAAGGGCAAGAACAAGCTTCAAGAGGACATTGACTCATATGAAGATGAATCCCAAGCTTTGGTGGAGTGGGTTCCCAAGGCTACTTCAAGCTCAACTTCTACAAGGGCTACTTCAACACCAAGGATCCCCATCAAGTTGATGTGGGTCCCCAAGAAGAAGAACTAGAAAGTTCTTGAGGGGTGACTCCGCCAATGAAATTCACTCACATTCATTATTGGCAAGAACTATTTGCAATGAACATCAACTCTATGCAATAGTTAAAGGAGCCACACATTCCCTCAAAGGTAAGCAAGGGACAAGGTAATCAACAAATCAATGGACATCATCACACTTGCTTTGCACTCCATGTCCATAGATATCCTTGTATTTGTCTCTTGTGTGTTGGGACTAACCCATGTTGGTGAGAAGAGTAAGGAAACAACAAGGATGCTCCCAACTCATGGTGATCTTCATCAACTTTGAGCATCCACCACTACTTCACCTACATGAAGTCTTCATCGACAAAACCCAAGGTTAGTTTATCCCTCCTATGGGGCGATGTCACATCAAGGTGGAGGTTTACTCTAAGACTTGAGTTAAAGCATCTCATAGTATGTGACAACATTAAATGCTTTATGTAAAAGTCGTAACCCCACTTGTGCTTAAACGATGAGTATGACCTATGATCAAGTATTCTTACTTGGCTCCTAAGTCAATATACTCATATATAGATGACTCTGTCATCGCCAAAATGCTTGATAGATGCTAGTATTGTTATGCATGTTTGCCATGATTTCATTTGACATCTTATTGTGTGAGCATGTTGGTCTGCATTTATTTATCCATTTGAGGACATCCAATTGTTGCTATTTGGCTTTTGTTTTCTCTTTTGCCAATTGGATGGACAAGAATGCCTAGGTCCACTCTCTAGCTATCTATGCTTTCTCACCTCATATTCTTTTCTTGCTGCATCACAAAACTTGATCAAGCACTTCTCGATCCCTCTGTGTGAGATGCACTCGGAGTTCCGTGTCGAAAAGGGCTGCACTCCAAAACCTCCCAAGTGCAACTCGGTGTGACCAATAAACATTTCTCAGTTTCACCGATTGCCAAGGGTTGATCTGGTTTTCCATCTCGGTAACACCGATTCCTTATTCTCGGTTACACCGAGTTTCCCTGTCAGCTGTCAGTTGAGAAACTCGGTGACACCGAAAATTTTGAACCGGTGTCACCGACAACAAGGGGTATATATGCTGTGGACCCGACGCTTTGAAATTCACTCCTCAAACCGTCGCGCTCCAGATCCCTAAGCTGCCAAAAAGGCCCGGTCGTCGCCCTTGTCTCCCCGTGCTCCTCCGCCGCTGGGATCCTCGCCGTCGACGGGCATCTTCGCCGCCGTCTTCGCCGTAGCGGACCGTCACCAAGCTAGGGTACGGATCCGATCCTCTCTTGCGCTCCATCGTCTTACTCTTACGCATTGAGAAGTTCTTATCTATAAGCCACTGTGTGCAATTCTCCCTATCCACCAGAGTTCTCGTAGATTAGCGAACAATGAAGATTTTAGGGTTAGCTGTCCGCAGATTGCATCTCGGTACCACCGAGTTGAAAAAATTGGTTCCACCGATCGTGTTTTAGGGTTACTGAGAACCATATCGGTGAGATTGAAGCAAACTTTTCGGTTCCACCGAAAAGGCTGCCAAGTCTCTGTTGATGCATATGGTCTGTCTCGATGACTCCGAAAAATACCACTCAGTGACACCGAAATACCTTCTACAGAAAGCTAAAACTAATGTCTTCCTTGTTCAATTTTTTGAAAATCTCTGTGCTTTGTGATGCTCAACCCCTCTGCTCCTCTATATTCTCTTCACATGGTCAGATATGTCAGATGTTGAAGATAGCCAGAATGATCTCAGAGAGCAGAGTGTGGATGTGGACTCAGGCACTAGTCCTGATGAGAGTTTTGATGATGTGCCCAGTTCTCCTGATTTGCCCAAGGCTGCTACAAGGACTAGGAGGAAGCTCAATTTTGATGAAGAGGATGAGGACTTCATCCCTGATGAGCTGACTAAGAAAGATGATGCTGCCACTTCTTCCAAGAAGAAGAAAGCTATCAGAAAGGAGTATGCTAGCTCTGAGATATTGAGAGCACCTGAGAGCTCCAGAGCAACCATGACTATTATGCCTCCCAAGAAGTCTATACCAAAGAAGGCAGGGGAGAAGAAGAAGAGAGAGAGGACAAAATCTGTCAAGGCAAAAGTTCTTCCATCCACTCCAGAGTATCTTGATGAGGAAGAAGAGGAGGAGGTAGAACCAGCTGCAAAGGCCCCTCCCAAGAAGAAGAAGAAGCTTATGGCAGATGCTATGCCTAAGGCTAACACTTCCAAGAGCACCAAATCTGCTCCTAAGAAGGCTGCTGCTGCTGATAAGCCTAAGAGGTTTTCCAGAGATATACCAGCTTCTTCCAAGAACAAGACCTCCACTTTTAGGGAAGCTGAGGACGATGATGATATCACTGCTTTGATGAAGCTCAGACCACACCTTCCAGACCATAATGCCAGCCATCTAATTGCTGAAGACATGAAGAAGAGGAAGGATTCAGGTTTAAGGGCATGGAGAGCTATTGATCCATATGCCCAGAGGAGAAAAACTGCTGTGGACTATAGGTTCTACACCAAGGAGCAACAAGATTTCTATGAGACAATCTTACTTGACAAGAGCCCAGCTGTCAGTGATATGAGATATCTTTGATTGGAAGTATATCAAGAAGAATGAAGACTACTTCCCAAATGTTCAAGACAACTTCCACTGCATTGGCTTAGACAAGTTTGTTGGCACATAATTCACTGCATGGAACGATGAGATGATCATGCAATTCTACTCCACTGCTTATTTCTATGGAGATGGTAGGATTGTATGGATGACTGAAGGAGCAAGATATGAGTCTACTGTTGAGGAATGGGCTGCTATCTTAGGAGTCCCAGATGTGGAAGATGGTGACTTGGATGTCTATTCTGAATCCAAGGAGAGCCATGATTCTATGAAGAATATGTATAATGAGATCCCTGCTGCCAACTTGAAATCACACAAGTTAGGATCCATCTACTTCCTCCAGGCTGGCCTCCGTACCATGAACACCATCTTGAGGCACACATTGATGCCTAAGTCTGGAGATGACAAGATGATTCGAGGCTATTCCATCAACATGCTGATCCATCTTGATAGACACACCAGGATAAGGGTGATGGACTTGATAGTAGAGACTATGAAGAGGGTTGCTGCTGATCAAAAGCGCTCATGCTGCTATGCACCCTACATTCAGATGCTCATCAACTCCAAGCTGGAGAAGCACATCTTTGCTCTTGACAGGCCCCATTTGCCCCTACAGCCAGATCTTGAGGACAACGTCATGGAGATGAACCCAGATCATCCCACCTCAGCTGCAGCACAGGCAGAGGCAGAGGCAGCTAGAGCCACTAGTGCTCCAGTCCCTAGATCCAGGAACGAGCAAATGGATCTTTTGATCAACACCGTTCAGGGCATGCAGAAGGACATCAAGGACATACTGGGGAATCAGAATAGTCTTGTGAGGATCTTTGAGAATAGGATCAAGACCCTAAATGACAAAGTGGATGGGCTGACAAAGACAGTTAATGAGCTGAAGAAGGAAGTTGACAGTGTGCCCAGTCCCGACACTTCAGATGATGAGGATGACTCTCCTCTCAGGCCAGGCACTCACTTCACTACCCAGGCCAGATCAGCCACAGTGCCAGCTCCAGATTTGAGGCCTTCTTCATCAGCACCTGCTACAGCCTCCTCAGCTCCACCAGCTCCAGTACCTCCCGTTGCTACTCCAACTCCATCCATGACATCAGCAGAGGTCTTCGCCGACGCAGTTCTCTCGACTCCTTCACCAGCTACCGGAGGAGATCAGCCCCAGAAGAGCGCTTAGATATATACCTTTGAACTTTTTGGTAATTTGTTGCCAAAGGGGGAGAAGTTATATATAGATCTTTAGGCTTCGAGTGAGAGAGCGTTTGGTTTTATCGCTTTTTCAAAAACATTTGATCTTTTGGTTGCTTGTGTTAAACCTATGTGGTGTTTGATCATACGCTTAATGTGTGTTGCTACTATTTCCTATCATTATGATGCTTATGAGATGATCATTCACCTTTACTTGTTTGTGTTGTGCTATGATGTTCATTCTTATTACTCTCGCACACCACCAAGTTGTATGTGACATGAAAGAGTGCCCCATGTACCTAATCGATTGTGCATTTGCATTCAAACGCAAATTTAAAATAATGCACAAATTTAGGGGGAGCTCTTGCTTATCACATACTTCTCAAAGCGACGATTATATTCATTGACTATATCATATGTCGAAGCTTTGATCTATATGTTGTCATCAATTACCAAAAAGGGGGAGATTGAAAGCACATTTGCTCCCTTGGTGGTTTTGGTAATTAATAACAACATATATGTCATTGAACTAATGTTTCCACTAAGCATATTTCAAGAAAAGTTCAATGATAGGGATGGCAAAAGGATTGTGGATAACCCCAAGATGCAAGGAAATAGATTGGCAAAGCTTCAAGCAAGAGGACTCTACATTTTACTTTGTGACAAATCACTTTGAGTCCATAGGAAAGCCAATACTATTAAAAGGGGGTAAGGTACTGTTGGTGAACAAAATGCTCATACGTGCACAAGTGATAGTCACCAAAAACACCCACAAGCTCTTCCACAAAAGTCTGTCCAAAGTCAAATATCCAAAATCGGTGCAACCAACACTTTCCACAAAAGTCTGTCCAAAGTCAAATATCCAAAATCGGTGCAACCAACACTTTCCACTCGGTGCCACCAATTCCCAAACTCAAACAGACCCATGCCAAACCCTAGCCAGTCGGTCCAACCGATTCTGCATCGGTGCCACCGAGTTCAGTTGCCAACTCTCTATTTAGCTATTTTTAGTCTTCGGTACCACCGAGATTTGCCAGTCGGTCTCACCGAGTTTATGGACCAACTCTCTGGATAGCCATTCACAGGAATCGGTACCACCGAGAATTGTGGATCGGCGCCACCGAGTTTCTGGACCAACTCTCTGGTAAGCCATGGTCAAGAATTGGTACCACCGAGATGTGAGAATCAGCGTCACCGAGTTTGCGCAATCTGACCGTTGGTCACCTAATCGGTACCACCAAGTTTTATATATCGGTCTCACCGAGATTCAAAAGTTACTACCTTTGGAGCAACTCGGTACCACCGAGATTCACACATCGGTGTCACCGAGTTGGTCACTTTAGGTGTAACGGTTGGATTTTTGGAGATGCCTATATATACCCCTTCACCACCACCCACTCGAAAGAGAAGCACTTAGAACTATTCCATACTTGCCCCATCCAATTTTCTGAGAGAGAGCCACCTACCCTTGTGTTGAGATCAAGCCATTCCACTCCATCCATATGAATCTGGATCTCTAGCCTCCCCAAGTTGCTTTCCACCCAATCAATCTCTTCCACCATAGCCAAATCTGTGAGAGAGTGATTGTGTGTTGAGGAGTCTATCATCTTGAAGCACAAGAGCAAGGAGTTCATCGACATTGCCGAACCTATTACCTTTTGGAGGGTGGTGCCTCCTAGATTGGTTAGGTGTCGCTTGGGAGCCTCCTACTTCGTGTTGTGGAGTTGAACCAAGAAGTTTGTAAGGGCAAGGAGATCGCCTACTTCGTGAAGATCTACCCATGGTGAGGCTAGTCCTTCGTGGACGGAAGTCGTTATGGAATAGTCAAGGTTGCTACTTCGTGGACCCTTATGGGTGGAGCCCTCCGTGGACTCTCACGACCGTTACCCTCTGTGGGTTGAAGACTCCATAAACGTGGACATACGATAGCACCACATATCGGAACCACGGGAAAAATCTTCGTGTCTACAAATTGCGTTTGATCTTCCTACCCTTCCTTTACTACTCATGCTTGTCTTTACTTTCCGCTGCTATACTCGTAGACATGCATGTGTAGGGTGTGCCTGACTTGCTATGAATGCTAAAATCTGCCAACACTTAAAATTGGGAAAAAGTAGATTTTTATTTGGTCAAGTAGTCTAATCACCCCTCCTCTAGACATACTTTCGGTCCTACACAACCAGCTAGTGGTTGTGGGGTGCGACTATTTATAGCCAGGGTGCAACCCGACATGATAAGACATAAATGCCCCCAATGATATGACCGTTAGGTGGATATAATATCTGGACAGCTGGCGCAAAGCACAACAACGGTCGGAATTTGAACTGTCAAATTCCTGAGGGCTTATCATATTCCTCATTGTAGGCAATTCGGACTAGCGAAATCGTAACTCCCCAGTCAGACCAATTTCCTCAGAGACAAGAAGAACATCGTCTCTGTCACTGAAGAACTTGACTGAAATGTAAGAGATTTCCAAAGGCTTCACTTGAAGGATTGGTTATGTTGAGGCTTTTGAGTTGAGCATCAGTTGGAAATTTTTCCTTAGTATTACCTCCGCCCCCTTTAACAGTACAATGTTTCCTATGACTCAAAGAAAAGAAATGAAACTATGAAAACAAAAGTCTTCACGCTTCATAGTCCTCGTTAATATCTTAAAGGTCACACCGAATTCTTCAGCTTCAAAGTCTTCAGGGAAATACCAAAGTCTTCACCATAGTCTTCAGCTGAAGACATTCATTTTTAGGGGTTGACATTCTTCATATATATCAAACTCCTCATCGAATTATAGAGCCTGTGTACACTTATAGAGCCTGTGTACACTCACATATATTAGTCCCTTAACCTATAAGTCTTCAATACACCAAAATCACTAAGGGGCACTAGATGCACTAACAATCTCCCACTTTTTGGTGATTGATGACAAATAGGTTAAGTTTTCAACGGGGATAAACATATGAAGTGTAAGTACCGAGTTTGAGGAATTTGATTGCAAGATATAGAGAAACTCCCCCCGAAGATGTGCATATTTGAGGAATTTGCTTTGGACTACAAATGCACATGGCGGGATAAAGTCTTGGAGATCTCCCCCTATATCTTGTAATCCATACACGCATTTTATATATATCATGAGTAAATTGAAATGCATGATGGAAAATGGGGTCTAAGGAAATTCAGCATGCGTGCATTAAGATACTTGAGGAAATAAGCATGCAGAAAGCAGTTCAAAAGTATCAGACCACCATCGGACTTAAGTTTACAACTCAAACAACAAACACTTCAAAAGAGCGAGAGTTGTAACTTAAACAAAAATAGCCCATATAAAGAGACCCGCTTGAAGACTAACTCAAATTCCCCCCCCCCCCTCGTCATCAAGTGACCAAAAGGGATGAAATTGAGGACTAACGCCCCTGCGAATTTCATCTTGAAGGTGGTGGAGGAGCGCCAGCGTTGTCAGGGTCGGTTGGTGGGGTAGGACCTTCAGCAGTATCTTCCATGTCTTCAACTTCATCCGTTGCACACGATGAAGAAAATGAACTTGTGACCAGCAGAGGGACTTTGACCTTCTTGAATTTCTTCTCAGGAAGATGAGCCCAGGCAAAGCTCTCCTGAAAATCCATCTCATTGAGTTCTTCAGGAGTCTTGAGATGTGAGAGGATGGCCCCGGTGCGGTTGAGGATTTCATGCACATTGTAATGATTCTTCCTCACCGAGTTCTGCGTCACAGTCATGTTCTGAAGAATTGATTTGAACTGACATTTGACCCACTTGTGATTATGATCAACCTTTTGATGAAGACTTAGAAGAATCTCACGATCAGTCATCACACGAGGGGCAGTAGCTTGAGGATTTTGAGCTGAGTCTTTTACAGCAGAATCTTGTGTGGCAGAGTCATCATTGGTGGAGTAAGATGCAGCCTTACGAAGTTGACCATCCAATGGACGAGTGCCTTCATCAATTACAGCCTTGCCTTTTCCTTCAACTAAAGAAAATGTCTTCTTGAGGACTTCAATTGGAGGCAGGAAACTGAAGTGATTCTGAAAGTCAGTCTTGAAGGGAATTGAAGACCTTGATCTGATGAATTTCATGATCCAGGGAGCATAATGCTTCAACTCGAATGGTGAGACAGCTATATTGGCCAAAGTCCTCATGAAGAAATCGTGGTAATTGATGGGAATCCCATGAATGATGTTGAACAGCAAATTCTTCATGATGCCAACAACTTCTTCTTCTTCAGAGTTGCGGCCTTTGATAGGACTGAGGGCTTTGGTCAATATTCGATAGATTGTCCTGGGCACATATAGCAAATCCTTCACTAAGAAGGTGGTCCTTGGAGGTTTGCCTGGAGCCAAAGGCTTCATCAGCACTTGCATCATGTGATTTAGCAGTTCAGGTTCATCATAGATGCATCTTGCTCCGTCTGAAGGAATTGGAATTGGGACACAGTGAAGCAATTCCGTTGCTGGAGCAGTGTAGTGGGTGTTGCCAGACATCCAATCCAGAATCCATGTGCTGACATCCGAAGCTTCACCAGAATTGTGCAGGGTTGCATAAAATTGAAGAATTAACTCTTCGTTCCAATCACAGACATCAACACAGAATGGCAGAAGCCCGACGTCATGAAGAACTGTGAGCACAGGAGTGAAGCATGGGATGGATTCCATATCCATATGAGGAATTTGATGATGCTGGAAGACTTTGTCCTTGTCAAACAGCAGAGCAGCATAGAAGTTCATTTGAGAAGGAGTCCAGAACCTTGAGCGTCCACACCTTGCAGATTCATAAGGATTTGGTCCAGTGAAGAATATATGCTCATTGAAGAAATTCGGCTTGATGAATTTGGGGCGCTTTGAGCCTTTGAATGGTAGCTTTGGCTTAGGCTGAAAATTTGGCTTGAAGCGACCCACAATCTCCTTAGGCATAATAGCAGTTTCTTCAGTTTGAGGAGCATGTGTAGCAATTTCTCCAGGCACATTCTGGACAAGAATTTCTTCAGCTGATGCAGCTGGAATGTCTTCAGGAACAGTCAGGAGGGGAGTTGACAGACTATCAGACCCTGTTTGAATTTCTTCAGTCTGGGCAGGTGAAAGCACATTTGCTCCCTTGGTGGTTTTGGTAATTAATAACAACATATATTTCATTGAACTAATGTTTCCACTAAGCATATTTCAGGAAAAGTTCAATTATAGGGATGGCAAAAAGGATTGTGGAGTTACCCCTAGATGCAAGGAAATGGATTGGCAAAGCTTCAAGCAAGAGGACTCTACATTTTACTTTGTGAGAAATCACTTTGAGTCCATAGGAAAGCCAATACTATTAAAAGGGGGTAAGGTACTGTTGGTGAAAAAAATGCTCATACGTGCACAAGTGATAGTCACCAAAAACACCCACAAGCTCTTCTACAAAAGTCTGTCCAAAGTCAAATATCCAAAATCGGTGCAACCAACACTTTCCACTCGGTGCCACCGATTCCCAAACTCAGACAGACCCATGCCAAACCCTAGCCCGTCGGTGCAACCGATTCTGCATCGGTGCCACCGAATTTAGGTTGCCAACTCTCTGTTTAGCTATTTTCAGTCTTCGGTACCACCGAGATTTGCCAGTCGGTCTCACCGAGTTTCTGGACCAACTCTCTGGATAGCCATTCACAGGAATCGGTACCATCGAGAATTGTAGATCGGCGCCACCGAGTTCTGGACCAACTCTCTGGTAAGCCATGGTCGAGAATCGGTACCACCGAGATGTGAGAATCGGCGTCACCGAGATTGCGCAATCTGACCGTTGGTCACCTAATCGGTACCACCGAGTTTTATATATCGGTCTCACCGAGATTCAAGAGTTATCACCTTTTGGTCACTTCGGTACCACCGAGATTCACACATCGGTGTCACCGAGTTGGTCACTTTAGGTGTAACGGTTGGATTTTTGGAGATGCCTATATATACCCCTTCACCACCACCCACTCGAAAGAGAAGCACTCAGAACTATTCCATACTTGCCCCATCCAATTTTCTGAGAGAGAGCCACCTACCCTTGTGTTGAGATCAAGCCATTCCACTCCATCCATATGAATCTTGATCTCTAGCCTCCCCAAGTTGCTTTCCACCAAATCAATCTCTTCCACCATAGCCAAATCTGTGAGAGAGTGATTGTGTGTTGAGGAGTCTATCATCTTGAAGCACAAGAGCAAGGAGTTCATCGACATTGCCGAGCCTATTACCTTTTGGAGGGTGGTGCATCCTAGATTGGTTAGGTGTCGCTTGGGAGCCTCCTACTTCGTGTTGTGGAGTTGAACCAAGAAGTTTGTAAGGGCAAGGAGATCGCCTACTTCGTGAAGATCTACCCATAGTGAGGCTAGTCCTTCGTGGACGGAAGCCGTTATGGAATAGTCAAGGTTGCTACTTCGTGGACCCTTATGGGTGGAGCCCTCCGTGGACTCTCGCGACCGTTACCCTCCGTGGGTTGAAGACTCCATAAACGTGGACGTACGATAGCACCACCTATCGGAACCACGGGAAAAGTCATCGTGTCTACAAATTGCGTTTGATCTTCCTACCCTTCCTTTTCTACTCATGCTTGTCTTTACTTTCCGCTGCTATACTCGTAGATATGCATGTGTAGGGTGTGCTTGACTTGCTATGAATGCTAAAATCTGCCAACACTTAAAATTGGGAAAAAGTAGATTTTTATTTGGTCAAGTAGTCTAATCACCCCCCTCTAGACATACTTTCGGTCCTACAGCAGGTGACGGAGGAATCTGAGTGAGAGGAGTGTCAGTGGTGAATTGGGGTTTGCAACCTCCCAATAGTCATCATTGATAAGTCGAGTTGTATTTCCAATGTCCACACCATTTCTTCAACACCAGCCTCTTCAGCGGTTAACTGAGGCTGAGGTGATGACACCAGTGGGGTTGAAACATTTTCTTCAACCTCTATTTCTTCATCAATCTGCTCTGAGGAAGCAGCAGACTGAGTTTCTACATCGTCCTCAGGAATCACATATTCTTCTCCAAAAGGAACAATTTCATATGAAGGGACTGAAGAAATTGGAGTAGCATCAATTGGTTCGTTTGATGAACTTGGCTAAGTCCTCACTTTCTTGGGAGCTGAGGATTCTGCAGAAGTGGATGATTTCCTTTTCTTTGCGGCAACCTTCTCCGCAGCCTTTGTTTTCTTCACTTCTGATGCAGAAGGAAGAGTGATTTTCTTCGCCTGAGGATTTTGCGGTTGCGATCTAGCTGTAACCCTTGAGTTGTGATCCTTGATGGCTTTATCAACAACTTTGACAAACCTGACCTTGGCGCCTTTCCAATCTGCATAGTAGCGGTCAAATTCATCACTGAGGCCTTTGATTTGCGTCTGGACAGAGACAAGTTGGTCAGGCGTGAGATTAAGAACATTGTTCTTCATGAGGCACTCTTTCTTGTACTGAGCCTTCTTGGCCTGTCTGGCTTTTTCATACTTCCATTTCTCTTCACCAATGAAAGCTGTGAGAACATGGCTTGGACCAGGAGGCAGATTCAAATCATCAATCGGAGTGTTTGGGTCCTGGTGCCAAATGTCGATGAAATTGAGCACAGTCTTTGGGTCCAACAAGAGAGGAATTTGAGTGCCCTGTGCTTGAGACACTCTTTCTTGCTTGTTTCTGACAATTTCAGCAAGTTCCTCATCAGTTGCTTCATCTTCCTCAGATTCTAAGGGAATATTGAAGACTACTTGCTTCTTGTGAGGACTTGGCCTCTTGCCTTGTCCTATTGTTGCCCTCATTTTCAGTAAAGTGGGACTGCTTGAGGAATGTGCTTGGGCTGATGAAGTTGAAGATGCCCGTGAATCAATTGAAAAACCAGCAGTCCCCTGACACGTTGCAAGGTGCACTGGAGTTGAGGACTTGGTAGCAGCAGATGAAGATTGTGCAGCCACTGAGGGCATTGCAGGAGCCCTTGATGATTTTGCTGTAGGCATTTGCTGTGAAGAACTTGGAACTGAAGACTTTGGTGCTGAGGATTTTTGCTTCACATCAGATTTCTTCACCATGGATTTCTTCGGAGCAGGTGCACTAGCAGAGGCCCCAGCAGCTGCCGCAGCTGCAGAGTCTTCATTGAATCTTTTCACAGCCTCTTTAGAAAGCCTTTGAAGCTTTCTCTCATATTTTGCCCATTCTTCAGGAAAGTCCTCACCTCTCATGAGACTAGTAGGATCTGCTGCCTGGTTATTAGCTAATGGAGGTCTTCTGCAAGGAGGTTTTAGGGCAACTTTCTTCATGTATTTTGGAGTGACACATCGATATTCTCTCCATTCCTTCATCCATCTCCATTCAATCCTTTGAATGCGTATTTTACACTTCTCTTTGGTTTCTTTCCCATATATTTCCTCATCAGGTGTGCAATACTCAGGATAGATATCCTCAGGGATCTCACATGCAGTGTTGCATGCAGGTTTCTTTCCTCCTTTCTGAGGTCTTTTCCCATCTGCCATTTTCTTCAGTTGAGGATTATGAACTTTTGAAGATGCTGATGAAGTGTGCAATTTTTCTTCAAGGAACGCTGCAAATGAGTTAAGTTGATGAGAACCTAGAGATTCATCAGCTGACATTTGTACCTGTGAATAGAGTATAGGTGCGAAGAATTTGAAGAGGTCATATGCGTTCTCAATTTTTTTTGCAAAAGTATCAAGTTTGAGGAATTTTGCCATAGATGACTTGAAGAATTTCACTAAGTGTTCTTGACTTAGGTTCCAGAGTTGTATAGATTTGAGAATCCACACAATTGAGGAATCCTGAAGAAAATCATGACTTAGCAAAATAAATCAAGAGTAGGAAGTTGTTTGGTGCTTAAGAGATGGATTGATGAAGAATAAACACCTTTTGAGGATTTTGAGGAATTTATATGAATCAAATACGGTAATAAAATTGAATTTTAATTACCACAAATGAAGAACACAACGAATAGTGAAGCGAAGTGGAGAAGTTCGTCAGTTCAGATCTCCCACGCCCTAGCTTGGCAGAGGGAGACAGCTACAGCGGCGGCGGAGTGAAGACTTCCGCGGCCGATGCGAGTACGACGACGGCGAGGTCGAGGCAGTGAAGCTCTTCCTCTCCGGCGACGATGAGGTTTAGCGACGGCGCTAGGTCTGGAGCTCGGGAGAGAAGGGAGTGAGGAGTAACCCGAGCTTGAGGGAGGGAGGGGGTATTTATAGCGGCGGTAAAAACCAACTGGTCCGAATATTTTGGACCAGTATACCCCTGACCCTTGCTATCCACGCGACATGTGTCACCCACGTACTGTGTAGTGGAGATAGTGGGAGATCGTGGGTTATCCAGTCATGGGAATTGGAATGGTTTGAGTGGCAATCACCAAAAAATGAAATTGAAAATTTTTAAAGTGTCGTTCGCAAATTCTTCAGCTGACAAGGACTCAGTGAAGACTTTGAACGGGTTTCAAAGTAGAACACATATGAAGAATTTGTGAACGGACTGGGTTGAGTTTAGCATAGAGGGGGAACGGGTCCGATCACATTTACTTAGAGGAAAATCAACTTGAAGAAATAGCTATAAGTGAATGATGTTGAGGACAATGAAAAACTCTATATATATATATATATATATATATATATATATATATATATATATATATATATATATATATAGTATACGAAGAAAAACTCATGTGAGGATCATCAGTTGAAAAGTTTGAAGAATTTGAAACTTTGAGGAATTTGCAAACTTGAAGAATTTGACAATTTTGAAGAATTTGCAAAATGAAGAAAAACTCGAACTTGAAGAATTTCAACTGTGGTTGGTGGCGTGACCCACCGTATAAGAATGATGATTTCAGACACCGCGTACAATTGTCGTAGGGTTCTGAGAATCAAATTCTTCTTTAATTTTTTCACACTTAGAGAGTTAGTCTTCATTGTTTGAAGAAAAACGTTACTTCGTGTGTTGCACACCAAAGTCATCAGTTTTGTATAAGTGTTAGGATGTGTGTCCTTTCACAGAACAATCGAAGATTCTAAGATATTTAGCTCACATCGCAACTTGCAAAATCTCTTCTCATCCAAGGGCTTTGTCAAGATATCAGCCAGTTGTTCTTCAGTCTTCACGTGGTCGAGCAAGATATCTCCCTTCATCACATGGTCACAAAGAAAATGATGACGAATCTGGATGTGCTTGGTCTTTGAGTGCTGAACTGGGTTGTAAGCAATCTTGATGGCACTCTCATTGTCGCAGTAGAGAGGGACATTCTTCACGTTGATGCCGTAGTCCTTGAGGGTTTGCTTCATCCATAGCAATTGAGCACATCAAGAACCAGCAGCAATGTACTCAACTTCAGCAGTAGATAGTGACACGCAGTTCTGCTTCTTCGAGGACCAACAGACTAAGGATCGTCCGAGGAAATGACAAGTGCCTGAATTTGACTTGCGGTCCACATGATCACCAGCATAATCAGAATCAAAATATCCAATGAGGTCAAGATCTGAGCCCTTGGGGTACCATAATCCTAGTGTTGGTGTGTGAGCTAGATATCGAAGAATATGTTTCACAGCCTTGTGGTGTGATTCCTTCGGTTTTGCTTGAAATCGGGCACACATGCAAACACTAAGCATAATATCTGGCCTAGATGCACATAGATACAATAAAGAACCAATCATGGAGCGATATACCTTCTGATCGAAATCTTTACCACTTTCGTCAGTGTAGAGTTGAGCCGATGTGGGCATAGGAATCTTGACGCCTTTGCAATCCTGCATGCCGAATTTCTTCAGGACATCCTTGAGGTATTTCTCTTGAGAGATAAAGATGCCATTGCGTTGTTGACGAATTTGAAGCCCTAAGAAGAATTTGAGCTCTCCCATCATAGACATTTGATATTCTTCACTCATCATATAGGCAAATTCGTCGCTGTAACGTTTGTCAGTACATCCAAAGATGATATCGTCCACATATATTTGTCACACAAATAATTCATCGTCATATGATTTTGTGAAAAGAGTTGGGTCAAGTGAACCGGGTTTGAAGCCTTTCTTCATGAGGAATTCCTTCAGTGTGTCATACCACGCCCACGGGTCTTGCTTGAGGCCATAGAGAGCCTTATTGAGTCTGAAGACTTTGTCCGGATACTTAGGATCTTCAAAACCTGGGGGTTGAGCAACATATACTTATTCCTCAAGCTTACCATTGAGGAATGCACTTTTCACATCCATTTGATATAAGATGATATTGTGATGGTTAGCATAAGCAAGCAATATGCGAATAGCTTCAAGTCTAGCAACATGAGAAAAAGTTTCATCAAAGTCAATTCCCTCAACCTGTGTGTAGCCCTGTGCCACAAGACGGGCCTTATTCCTCACTACCTGACAAAGTTCATCTTGTTTGTTGCGGTAGATCCACTTGGTACCTATGACATTGTGCTTGCGAGGATCTAGGCGTTTGACAAGTTCCCACACGTTGTTGAGCTTGAATTGATGCAATTCCTCTTGCATGGCTTGAATCCACTCAGGCTCCAAGAATGCTTCATCAACTTTGGTGGGCTCTATGATAGAGACAAAAGCAAAATGCCCACAAAATTTAGACAAATGAGAAGCTCTTGAGCGAGTGAGAGGACCTGGTGCATTGATGTCGTCGAGGATTTTCTCGATCTGCACTTCATTTGCTAGTCGTGGATGAGCAGGTTGATGACTTTGTTGAGGATGAGCAATTTCTTCAGCGCCATTTTCTTCAGGTGTATCAGCATGAATATCCTCAACGGTTGGTACAACTTCTTCAGAGAGTGGTTGTTCTTCAGTGGGGATCACGTCTTCAGTGGCCTTGAACCTAATGGATTCCTCAGGAGGCATTTCATCTAGCACAGGAGGTAGGTGCTCTCTTTGCGAGCCATTAGTTTCATCGAACCGCACATCTACAGTTTCAACAACCTTGTTGTGATAGGTGTTGAAGACTCTGTAGGTGTGCGAGTCCTTTCCGTAACCAAGCATAAAACCTTCATGTGCTTTCAGTGCGAATTTGGAACTGTGGTGAGGATCTCCAATCCAGCATTTAGCACCGAAGACTTTGAAATAACTCACATTGGGTTTCTTGTCAGTGAGGAGTTCATCTGAAGTCTTCTTGAGGAATTTGTGAAGATATACCCTATTGATGATGTGGCAAGCAATGTTGATTGCCTCAGGCCAGAAACGACGAGGGGTCTTGTATTCATCAAGCATGGTGCGAGCCATCACAACAAGAGTCCTATTCTTGCGCTCCACAACGCCATTTTGCTGAGGAGTATAAGGGGCAGATAGCTCACGAGTAATACCAAGTTCATCAAGATAATCATCAAGACCAGTGTTCTTGAACTCAGTCCCATTATCACTCCTGATATGTTTGATCTTGACGCCGAAATTCATCGAGGCCCTTGAAGAAAATCGTCTGAAGACATTCTGCACTTCAGATTTGTACATGATAATGTGTACCCAAGTATAGCAAGAGAAATCATCAACAATAACAAAGCCATATAAGCATGGAGTATTGGTTAGTGTGGCATAGGGAGTGGGACCAAAGAGATCCATATGAAGCAATTCAAAAGGACGAGTGGTAGTCATGATAGTCTTGGATGGATGCTTGGATCTGGTCATCTTTCCAGATTCACATGCCCCACACAAGTGATCCTTGAGGAATTTGACACCCTCAATACCAATGACGTGCTTTTTCTTCGCGAGCATGTGCAAGTTCCTCATGCCAGCGTGTCCAAGTCGTCGATGCCATAGCCAGCCTTCTGAAGCTTTTGCAAGTAGACATGTGGCCGGCTGTGGACCAGTAGAGAAATCAACAATATACAACTCTCCTCTCCTAAAGCCTTCGAAGGCTTTGGATTTGTCAGATTCCATGATGACAACATAGCGGTATTTGCCAAAGATGACAACCATATCAAGATCACAAAGCATTGAGACAGACATGAGGTTGAAACCGAGGGACTCGACAAGCATCACCTTATCCATGTGTCGATCCTTCGAGATTGCAACCTTACCTAGACCCAATACCTTGCTTTTTCCTTTATCAGCATAGGTGATATGCTTCAGATGAGAAGGGGCCAGTGGAATGTTCATCAATAGGTTCTTGTCACCAGTCATGTGGTTGGTGCATCCACTGTCGAGGACCCACTCAGTTGCTTTGGGCGTTTCATCCTGCAGATGAATTAGTACAGCTTACGAAAACATATGCTTCAGAGTGAAGAATATGACATCAAATTCATCAGATTGAATTTCATCACATAGTATAGTAAGCAAAGTAATATGAGGACATGAGAAATGAATGATTCATTTCTTCGTGATTAGCTTGCGTCCTTTCAAGCATTTCCTCAGGTCTCCAGCAAATTCATCAGACGTTCAAGTTCGTCTGGAGACCTGACCCTGCATAAGAGATTATTTCAATTTCTTCACCACCCACATCTGAAGGGGTGGAAAAGAGTTCATCATTCCGCGAGCTCCATATGAGAAGGGTGGCATAGAAGCAAGTGCACTTCGTTTCACAGGACGGGGGTTAGAGTACTCATATGAATATGCAGAGAAATTCTTTGAGGACTTATGCACATAATGATTTGAGGAATTATGCACATATTCATGACCCTTAGATTTTCCCTGCGAAACAAAAGCATTAGCACGAGAATGATATGATTTTTGAACATATGAGGAATTTGGTCCATGTGAAGACTTTGGTCCTTGTGAAGACTTTGTTCCAACTGAAGAATTTGATCTGGGGTTCCTGTTCTTCATTGGTGGTGTCATGATGACATTCACTTGAAGATTTTCAAGGTACCTTTTGGAGACCCTATTTTCTTCATTGGAGGACCGTTCCTGCAGTTAGTACCAACATATCTGGCAAATACTTCACCATTCTGATTTTTGAACATTTTATAGTCGGAGTTAATTGACTCATCAGAGGAATATGAAGATTCACAAGTAAAGACAAATAAAGTGGATGGATCTACAGGAGGTCCTTTTGTAGCAACCCATGAGGTTTTGGGGTACTGCTCAGGTTTCCAGTATGATCCATCAGCATTGAGTTTCCTCTCAAAGGCAATACCCTCTTTCCTAGGGTTCCTGTTCAGAATATGCTTTTTGAGCACATCGCAAAGGGTTTGATGCCCTTTGAGACTTTTGTATATGCCTGTCACATACAATTCCTTCAACCCTGCATTTTCGTCAGTGATACTTGTGGTATCCTCTGATGAGGAATTTGTGACCACAGAAATAGTTGAAGAATTTACAGCGATAGAAGCATTTGAACTTCCAGGTAAAGAATGAGCAATTTCACATTCGATGCATTTCAAGCAAGGTGGAACGAAATCTTCCTGAGCGGTACTGATCTGTTGAGCAAGCAAAGAATCGTTATCCCTTTGAAGATCTTCATGAGACACCCTTAGTTTCTCAAGATCTTGCTTTCTTTAAAGAAATTCATAAGAAAGCTTCTCATGATCGACTAAGAGAGCGTCATGACGACTTTGAAGGTTATCAAACTTAGACTGAAGACTTTGAAGTCCTTTAGTCAGAGTTTGAGTGCGACCCATTTCCTCATTCAACAGGTCATCACTTTTGTCTAGCAGTTTCTGAAGCTTTTCATTGGCACTTTGTTGTTTAGTGGCAATATTAGCAAGTTTGGAATAGCTAGGTTTCATGTAATCCTCAAATTCACCATCACTTGATTCAGAGGAGGAATGGTGTTTGAGTACCTTGGCACCTTTTTTCATGAAGCAATCGGTGGGAGCATAGTCGTCGTTGCTGACGTCAAAGTCGTTGGAGTTGCCATTTTCCTCATCGTTGAAGATGGACTTTGTTGGGGATATAACCCCGTGGTGAGACCCGCCTAGGTGGGGCCGGGTCAGGAGGTTGGCGGCTTAGCAGTGAAGGTTTGGAAGAAGCCTGCTCAGTGGGCCTAGAGGCCCAGAGCCAGAAGACAATGTGTAACCCGGTGGTGTAAGCCGCCGGTGGCGGCTTGTTAGACAAGGCATGTGTGGTTAGAGGTGAGGTCGGTTATCAAGTATAACCCGGCCCGGACTCTTGTAAGCCTAGGGCCTCGACCTGTCTATATAAAGGCGGGTTACCTGGGCGGCTTAGGCCACGAAATAACTCATCGATAGCTAGGTCAAGCGAACTCGCTCCCATGTAATCGATACCCAATCAATACAACACAAAGCAGGACGTAGGCTTTTACCTCTTTCCGAGGGGCCAAACCTGGGTAACCCTTGTCTCCCGATTCCGATAAACCCCTTCGAGATCACCGCCTTAGCGATGGCCTCTAACCTAAGTACTTTGACGGGGACATCTGTCGTGACAAAACCACGACAGTTGGCGCCCACCGTGGGGCTGGCGCTCGGTGGTGTGGAATTCTCGGAGGGCTCTCTCACAGGGATCGTGGGCTATGCTGTCGGCAGGATGACCAAGAGTCGCCGTGGCAAGCTCTACATCGACGACACTGGCTGGGGCCCCGAGGCCGACTCAATCGAGTACGGGCATCGGGTCCCCTTCGGCGGAATTCACGTCTTCATTGGCAAGATCGGCGGATCTAAGCCTGGGCCGGACATCTGCACCGACCTCGTCGAGCCGGCCCGGCGCGCGCAACCCGCCCGAGTTAACTCGGGTCGGAAGCGCGTCTTCGTCGGCTTTACCCAAGGCGCGGAGCTTGAAGGTTCCATGTCGCGGGAGGAAACCCTCATCTACTCGGAGGATGGATCCTCGAGCGGAGAGGCGGAATCAATCTACCAGCTTCACAACGGGGGGCTTGGGGGCTACTTCGAGGACTACCCTGACCCGGAACACTATGAGCCACCGAGCCGAGCCGCTGTCTTCATGGCAGGATCGGCGCTGGCTCCCGGTAGCACGGCCGCTGGTGCTACCGGGTCTGGATCAGGCAGGCCGCCGACTCAAGTTTTGGAGGATCTGATGAACGAGCTTACAGCTCTGATGGGGACCGAGGTCACGGTCGAAAACCAAGCAGCCCATAACACGGAGATCGCGAGGGTGAAGGACCAGATGGCCGGAGTCCAAGAGGAAATCAACGCACTAAAGGCTCAGATGTATGCTGAGTCGGAGCGCCTTAGGGCGGAAGCTTTTCGCCTTGACCTGGAGCAGCAGACCGCAGATGCAGTCCACCGGATGAGACATCAGTCCCATTTACCGGATCAGTATGAGGCCAGGAATCTTTTCAACACGCCAGGGACGGGACGGAATGCACCTCTGACCGTAACCCGGACGGCGGAAATACCTGGGAGCAGAGCGGCGGTTCAGTATAGGCAGCCAGACCCGCCCCGCAGGAATCAGACCTCGCCGCGGCCTTTTCCAACACCGCCGGTCATTTTTCTAACCCGGCGGAGAATATGGTGGCAGCGGCAGTCAGGCTTGGCACGATCCCCATCCCTTACGGGACGCCTTTTGCAGAGGAGGTGCGGAACGCCGTTGGATACTTGCAGATAGCGGTGGCATAGTAGGAGAAGTATACCTATAGCCGGAGTCGCGTGCATTCAACCCCCATCCCGAGCCACAGTTACAGCCGGCGCCTAGAGTCGCCTGCGATTTCTAGCAGTGAGCGACGTTGGAACCCGGGGCGAGATGATCAGCCAGCTCTTGATGCTCAAGCACTGGTGGATCGGGTGAGACCGCAGTGAGAGGCGGTAGCATTGGCAGCTGCGGCGGCTTATGAGGAACCCACAGTAGCGCCTGCTGTTTCGGTAGGGGCCGGAGTAACCTCCAGGGCTGTGGGAGTGCCGTGCTTAGTGCCGGCTTTATGAAACGAACGCCTGCCGAAGGACTTCAAGGGTCCTCGCAAGGTGCCCAATTATACTGCCGATCTGCCTCCGGAAGCTTGGATCGAGAGCTATGAGTTAGCCATGGAGATGTTAGACATTAGTGACACAGTATGCGCCAAGTATTTCATCATGATGCTGGAAGGGCCTGCTCGCATGTGGTTGAAGGGTTTGCCACCCAACACCATTAATTCCTGGACCGAGTTAAAGGCGAAGTTCATTAAGAAATTTCAAGGAACGTGCAAGCAGCCCATGATGATTGTGGACTTGGATCATTGTGTGCAGCGTGAGGACGATTCGGCCCATCATTGGGTCCGGCGAGAGTATGACATAACGTGGAGCAGGGAGGATCACCCGCCGCGCGTGGATAACTTGGGACAGTTGGCTTTGGTAGTAGCCCCCAAGGTAGGAGGATATGTGTTCACCAAGGTGCTTATGGACGGTGGCAGCAGCATTAACATCCTGTACTATGACACGTTCCGCTGGATGAATTTGCTTGACAAGGACCTTAAACCATCTTCGACGGTTTTTCACGGTGTGGTGCCCGGAAAGTCGGCTTACCCAGTTGGAAAAATTTCTCTGGAGGTAGCTTTTGGCGATGAATTCAACTACAAAGTGGAATCTTTATGGTTTGAGGTGGTTAAGATCAAGAGCCCGTACCATGCTTTGTTCGGACGGCCGGCTTACGCCAAGTTCATGGCTAGGCCTTGTTATGTGTACTTGCAGCTCAAGATGCCCGGATTAAATGGGATGATTACAGTGCATGGTGATCGGAAGATTGCTCTTGAGTGTGGGGAAGGCGATGCAACATATGCAGAATCAAGTTGTGCTGAGGCGGAGCTCAAGTTTTATAAGGAGAATGTCGACCTAGCAGATATGACCCCGCTAAAGAAGCCTAGCACGGAATCTGAGCCACCTCTCAAGTTTGTGGCAGAAGATACCAAGCTAGTGGATTTCACTCCTGGCGACTCATCGCAGCAGTTCACTATTGGGGCTAATATGGATCCCAAATAGGAAAGCGCGCTCATCGAATTCATCCGTGAGAATCGGGACATCTTTGCATGGAAGCCTTCTGACATGCCGGGTGTACCGAGAGAATTCGCTGAGCACCACCTTAATGTAGATCCTAATTTTTAAGCCGGTCAAATAGTTCCTCCGTCGCTTCAATGAGGAGAGGCGTAAGGCTATTGGGGAAGAGGTGGCCCGGCTCTTGGCAGCAGGGTTCATCGTTGAAGTTTTTCACCCGGAGTGGTTAGCTAACCCGGTGTTGGTACTCAAGAAGAACGGCACGTGGCGCATGTGCGTGGATTACACAGATCTTAACAAGGCGTGTCCGGTTGACCCGTTTGCTCTCCCCCGTATCAACCAAATCATTGATGCAACGGCGGGTTGTGAGAGTCTATGATTCGTGGATGCTTATTCAGGTTATCATCAGATCAAGATGGCAGTCAAAGACCAAGAGAAGACGTCTTTTATTACGCCTTTTGGAGCTTTCTGCTATGTGTCTATGCCTTTCGGGCTCAAGAGTGCCCAGGCGACTTACCAGCGTTGTGTGCAGAATTGTCTTCATGGTCAAATTGGGCGCAATGTTCATGCTTATGTGGATGATATTGTGGTCAAGTCAAGGAAGAAGGAAACTCTGCTGGCGGATTTGAAGGAAACCTTTGATAATCTGCTGGTTTACAAGATGATGCTTAACCCGGCAAAGTGTGTATTCGGTGTACCTGCGGGGAAGCTCTTGGGTTTCTTGGTCTCTAAGCGTGGCATTGAGGCTAACCCGGACAAGATAAAGGCTATCACCTCCTTGTCTAAACCGGCGTGTATCAATGATGTTCAGCGCCTGGCGGGTCGTATTGCTGCCTTGAGCCGGTTCATAAGCCGCCTCGGTGAGAAAGCTATTCCTCTGTATCAGATGATGAAGAAGACAGATGATTTCATCTGGAGTGATGCGGCTAATGAGGCGTTTGAGGCGCTTAAAAAGCAGTTGGCTGAGCTGCTCGTTTTAGCTGCTCCCGTGGAAAAGGAGCCTTTGCTCTTATATGTGGCGGCTAACAACAGATCTGTCAGTGCTGCAGTTGTGGTCGAGCGAAAGGAGGCGGGTAAGGAGTACCCAGTTCAACGGCCGCTTTATTATGTCATTGAGGTCTTGACGAAATCCAAGCAGAGATACCCACATTGGTAGAAGCCGGTGCTTGGTGTATTCATGGCCCATCGCAAGCTGAAGCATTATTTCCTCGGGCATCCAATTACAGTGGTCAGCTCTGCTCCTTTGGGAGATATCATTCAAAACAGAGAAGCTACTGGCAGGATTGCTAAGTGGGCAATTGAGCTTGGGCCTCTTAATCTGAAATATGTGCCCCGGACGGCTATAAAATCTCAAGCCCTGGTGGATTTTATCAATGACTGGACATAGTGTCAAATACCTGAAGAGAAGCCGGACAATACCTATTGGATGATTCACTTTGATGGTTCCAGGCAATTGGAAGGCTCGGGGGGCGGAGTTGTTTTAACTTCCCCACAAGGTGACAAATTCTGTTATGTTTTGAGGCTCATGTTTCCTTGTACTAACAATGCAGCGGAATATGAGGCTTTGCTTCACGGGCTCCGTGTGGCCAAGGAGATGAATTTGAGCCGGGTCAGATGTCTTGGCGACTCAGACCTGGTGGCTCAGCAAGTCTCTGGCACGTGGGATTCTAAATACCCTCGCATGGCGGCTTATCGTCAGGCGGTTGATGTTATTGCTGGCCACTTTAAAGGCTATCAGGTGGATCATATTGATCGGCAGAAGAATGAGGTGGCTGACGCGTTATCAAGGCTGGGGTCTCAGCGTAAGCCGGTGCCGCCTAATGTGTTCTTGGGCGTGTTGCATCACCCGTCGGTCAAGTTACCATCGGAGGAGGATTTAGCTATACCTGACCCGGAAGGGCAATTGGTGGCGGCTCTCTGGGCAATCCCTGATTGGACATTACCTTATATGGTGTACCTGACTTGCGGCGAGTTACCTCAACATGAAAATCTGGCACGGCAGATCATAAGGCGGTCTAAGTCTATGACTATTGTCAATGGCAAGCTACACCGGCGCAGTGTGACTGGTGTCTTTCAGCGCTGTGTTTCTCCGGATGAGGGCCGTGAGATCTTGCAAGAAATCCATGCCGGCGACTGTGGTCATCACGCTGGGTCAAAGTCTTTAGTGGCCAAGGCTTTTCGACATGGTTTCTACTGGTTAACAGCTCATAAAGATGCAGAGGACTTGGTCAGTAAATGTGGCGGGTGCCAAAAATTTGGGCGACGTGCCCATGTGCCGACTCAAGAGCTACGGATGATTCCAATCACCTGGACGTTTGCTGTCTGGGGGCTTGATATGGTAGGGCCTTTCAAGAGGTCTAAGGATTAGAAGACTCACCTCTTGGTGGCGGTTGACAAGTTTACTAAATGGGTTGAAGCTGAGCCGGTCAGCAAGTGTGATGCAGCAACAGCAGTTCAGTTTGTCAAAAAGTTGATCTTTCGGTTTGGTTATCCACATAGTATCATCACTGATAATGGCACAAACTTGTCCAAGGGGGCTATGAAGGAGTTCTGCGATAGTGAGCATATCCGACTCGATGTGTCTTCTGTGGCTCACCTACAGTCTAATGGTCAAGTAGAGCGTGCTAACCAGGAAATTCTGAAAGGGTTAAAACCCCGACTCATGGTTCCTTTGGAGCGCACGCTGGGTTGTTGGGTGGAGGAGTTACCTTCAGTTCTTTGGAGCATAAGAACCACCCCCAACAGGTCAACAGGCTATACGCCTTTCTTTATGGTCTATGGCGCAGAAGCTGTTCTCCCCAGTGATATCCGTCATGACTCGCCCAGAGTGGCGGCTTACGTGGAAGCTGATAATGAGATGGCGCGTCAGGATGCTTTGGATGCTTTAGACGAAGAATGGGATCTTGCAGCAGCTCGGTCCGCAATTTACCAACAAGACATGCGTCGCTATCATAGCCGCAGGGTCAAGACCCGGACGTTCCAAGAAGGCGACTTAGTACTCCGGTTGATTCAAGACCAGTCAGATATGCACAAGTTATCACCTCCTTGGGAAGGACCGTTGGTGATCAGCAGAAATCTCAACAATGGCTCCTATTATCTCATTGATATACGGGAGGGTGACAAGTCGCGCACTTGTGGTGAAGAGACTAAGAGGCCGTGGAATATTGCTCACCTTCGGCCATACTATACTTAAGCCGCCAGTCCGGCTCTTATCAATGTACACATTCCTGTCATTGTATATACCATCTTTTATGATATAATAAAGTTGGCATCCCCATGATTAGGGGCCTCTGCCGTTTTTTCCGCACTAAAATTTGTGCAGAGGAGTTGATCCTCCATCAGGTCACTTGGGGGCTTCCAAACCACTGGGTTTAGCTTTCAGACCCTCTTGGCCAGGCTTTAAATGCCATGTTCGAGTTAAACCTGCCTGTTTGCAACTTGCTACTCCACCATGTGACCCGGCGAACTATTGACAGTTAATCTTGCTAAGAGACCCTGAACTTTTATAAGTTATTCTCGCACAAAGACCCTGAACTTGTCAAGGTTTAAACGACGGTTTTTGTCATGAGAGAGCCGGCTTATAGTGAGCTAGGATAAACTCACCTTGTCTGCCGTAATCCCTCCGCTATGTAGCCCGTTCGTACTCTTAGCAATGTCAATCTTTTAAAGACCCTGAACTTGCTAAGGTTTAAACGACGGATTTATGTCATGTGAGAGCCGGCTTACGAGGTTTTCAGGCTTTTATGCCTAGTTTCTTCGGAAACAATAATTTTTTTTTCATAAAAAACAAGAGTTATCTTGTCTTGCTGCGCCTTTAAAGCCGGCTTATAGGACAAAAGATATACATGTTACTTGTTTTTTGCAGGTACTCTCATGATAAGATTCTAAGTTTTGGGTAATTCTAGCTTGGCATTGCTCATGGAGTATAACCCGCTTGGCGAGTCAACGTAGTCAGACGATTATATATCAAAGACAAACTTGCTAAGTCGCCGGAATGTGGACTGAAAGAAGTTTAAAAAGTGCATCAAAGGCACAAGGGCAGGCGGTTAAATGTTTCCTACTGCTATTACAAGGCTATCAAAAAGCCCAAAAGCTACGGACTTCAAGTTTTCTCAGCAAAATTATAACCCGGCATATCAAACAAGGCCGGGTTATGTTCACATGATGCAAATTCTTATCTAGCTCGTCGCCGGGTCATCCTGCGCCGGGTCTTCGGTCTCCTGGATCTGGAGGTTATCCACATCCCAATTGCAGTTTGTTAAGGCCTCAAATTTGGCTTCATCGTGCATGATCGGAGATGGGTCAACATCAGGAGTGAAGAGATGCTTACGGCGCTGAGGAATTAGGCTTTTGGCTTCGAAGGTAGGACCTCAAACTCGCTCATTATCTTCCGAGTAAGCCGCCTGATATGATGACAAGTTAGCTTCTTCGGCCATCCGGCTTGCCAAGACTCGAGATGCCTTCATGCAACGAGCATAGTCTTCTTGAGTGAACTCCGAGCCATCATCTTTCAGCTAAGGAAAGCCATCCATCATCTCGGCCGGGTTTAACTCGGGGGCATAGGCTTGTGACTGGCTCAAAGCAGCCATTACGCCCTTGCGGGCGGCTGATCTCTTTAGCTCTTCTATCTGTCTTGGGATGGTGGAAAGGACTTCTAGAACGCCCTTCATAAATTTGGGAATACCCCGCTCAGTCATAACGGCTCTGCTAGTACAAAGAGAGCCGGCGTACAGCTGTTCCGACAATGAGTATAGAGCCTTCATCTTGAATAGACTAACATCAGAAAGCTGGCGACTTCGTTCACCTACAAGCAAGATTATAAGCCGGAAGAGTTCTCGAAAATCTTCTTACAATGAATATTCAGGGATAAACAACACTTACCAAAGACGGCTCCAACCATACGAGATATGTGGCCTTTCAGATTGCTCAGCTCGTCAGTCACCGTTTTAAGACGGCCTTCTGCGTCTTCAGCGCTTGGTCAGGGCGGCTTTAGCTCGCTTCAGCAGATTTCTTGAATGCTTTGAGCTCAGCTTTGATCACATCTAGCTCAGTCAAGGCGATCTGGTACTTGGCGTCGGCCTCTGCCCGGCTCTCTTGCTGCAATGCGAGGCTCTTCTTCAGGTCTGACACATTGGACTCGGCGGTGTTTAAATATTCCTGCGTAAGATAAGTCGTAACAAGGCAACATTGTCAGTTTTAAGCCGCATGTCCGGCTCATACCAGTTTTTTCGAAGTTTGGCCAAATCATTACAAGTCCCAAGCAGATTGCAAGCAATATACTTGACACTTGGGGGCTAATGTGTCTCAGTTTTCTTGTAGACCCGGCTCATTACTGATATAATGACCCGGCCCTTGGGGGCTACAGTTGGCTCTTACTCTATGATTAAGTGCCGACTCATTACTTACGTAATGACCCGGCCCTTGGGGGCTACACGGCGACTTTACGAAAGATAACAAGTGATTGAAGACCCGGCTGACCTTTTTGAGAGGTCAACCGGCTCTTGGGGGCTACATAAATATATACAAGGAAAAGCAAGGGAAGTGGAATACCTCGTATCTTCTCTTCATCATGCCAACCAGGTTGGCTTCCATATCCTGGCTTGCAGCGAGACGACTCAGATAACCAGAGTGCAACTCGTCGGCTAAAAGCTTCTCTAAGTTAGGAAGGTCAAATTGAGTCTTCTCTTCCTTAGAAGGAGCCGCCTTGTCTTCACTGGTATGCTTTGATAGTGCATGAGAGGGAGCTGGAGATTTGTAAGCCGTCCCGGTAACAGTAACTTCTTCATGAGAAGCCATGTCTTCAGCTGTCGGCTGGGGGCTGGGCGGCTTAGGATCGGCTTCTGGATGAACCTCGGGAGCCTCAACATCTATATCGGACGGCTCATTATGCTGGGGAGCCTCTTCATGAGCATCTTTGGCAGCTTCAGACGGCTCAATATGTGCCTTAGGGTGTTAGGCTTGGGGTTTGCCGACTCTGGAATTTCAGGAGTAGCGGCTGACCCGGTTACCTTCCTTTGTTTGGCTTGAGCCCTGTGAGCAAAGGTAAAATTATACATCAATGAGCAAGGATAAACTATTAACGCATGGAGTGGGATGTAAAAATTCTTACCCCGGGTTGATGATAAGAGGAGGCAACTTTGAGGCGGTTGAGTCGCCAGAAGAAGGGGGTGAGTCCTGAAGAATTATCATTATCAAATATAAGTAAGTTGCAATACAAGGGTAGCATGCAGAAGAAATAAATTCAAGGAAAAAAGTACCTCAGTACGCCGTTTTCGAGGAGCCGGTTCATTTCGTAAGCCGGTTAAAAGATCCTCAGAGCCGGTGCTCCGGGTCTGACGTCTGGTATCTTCTTGCTGCTTCTTCAAAAGAGAGTTGGGATTCAAGTGTGCAAAAGGGCAAGAACATTTTACCTTCCGTACGGCTCGCTGTATTCTTTTTACTGGTAAAAGTTCCGAGTCAGAGGAGATAATGGTTACCTCTGCCATGTTAGCATGGCTTGTCTCTGCTTCTTCCTGTGAGTAATCATTGTCAATGAGTTGCATAAAGAGAAGACCAAGGGAGTCAAGTTCTACCTCTGAATCGTCTAGATCGAATAGCTCTTCAGTTGACTGTTTCTTCTTACGAGGCGGCGCCTTAGCCTTGGTCGCCTTAGGGACTTTGCTCTTCTTTTTGAAGGAGGCGGATAATTTCTTGTTCCAGAAGGAAGAGCCGGCCTGCAGATGATAAAGTGCATTGGCAGAAAGCTTAATAAAACACTTGAAGTATAGCATTGAAAGAATGAATGAAGGTTAAGATGGAAAGACATACATCTGGAGACGGGTTAAGCACGTAGAATGGGTTTAACCCCGTCTTGCTACAGGCAGCTTGGGATTCTCCAAGCAAGGACTTGACAATGGTGTTCAGATCCTGGTCTGTCAAGGGGGTCTGGTTAAAGCATTGAGGATCAGACACCTCGCCAGTATATTGGCACATTAAGGCGCCGTGGCGGCTCAACGGCAAAATCCTCCAAGAAACCCAGCAACGGGTCAGATCAACAACTGTTAACCCATTGGCTAGCAGGGCCCATATTTTTGAGAAGGTTGGGCCATATTGATCACGTTCCACGGCAGTCATTCGGTCTGGGAGCTCTGTATCAGTACTGAGCCGGTAAGGACGGTAACCCGGCAGTGGGTTATCCCCCTCTGGAGAAGTGTCTTGATAGTAGAACCAAGTCTTATTCCATTCTTTGGGATGACTCGGCAGAGTTGCTGCTAGGAAGAGTACATCCCTCCGCCTTTGGAGAGTGACACCCCCTAGCTCGAGGCTTAATCCATCCGCCATTTCGGTTTGGCGGTTGATATAAAAGTATTCCTTGAAGAGGTCAACAGACGGCTCTTCCTGCAGATAGGCTTCGCAGAAGGTCTGAAACTGACACAGATTGGTGACATAATTGGGGCCAATGTCTTGGGGATGCAGGTTGAATGAGTGTAAGACGTCCTGGAAAAACTTAGACCCGGGCGGGGAGAAGCCATGAAGAAGATGGTCTGTGAACACAATGACTTCCCCGTCTTTGGGCTTAGGGGTGGTTTCGTTGCCTGGAACCCGCCAGTGGATAACATCCTCAGCCGGCAGAACTCCCATAGTGACAAAATCTTTGAGTGATTCGTCGGTCACACCAGACCTTACCCAGTTGCAGGTGGATGGGACTTTAGACATGGCGGCGGCTTAAGAAACTGTGGAAAGGTATGAGTATTTGGTGGGTTAAAAATACATTATGACCAAGGTTGTTATGACTCTAGAAATGGTGACAACATTTGGCGGGTCAATATAAAGTTATGAGTCGCCGAAGCTGCTTGCGGCATGACAGCATGAGCCGGCGTTTTTACGGTGGGTCAAGTTTATCAGCGCGTACTGAAAAGTTGCTAAGTATGGAGAAACAAATTCCGCAACTACAGCTATGGATTTAAGATCTACGGGCGAGGGAAAAAGAAAAATAATTTTAACCCTAAAAGAGCCAGTGGAAGAACAGGCAGCCTCTATGCAGATTAAAATGAGCTGTAGATCTACAACGGGAATGGCGTGATTATGGAGCGGACAGCTGTGTGATTTGGGCGGCATTATGAGGTTTTTAAAAGGTGCTCTTTATCTAATCTGTGAAGAACGCTCTGATGAGCGGTGAAGAACACCGGAGAAACTCGACGAACTCAGGGGAAACCTAATGCAGATCTAACGAGGGGCAATAGTGGAACCTTTGAGGATGCGGACGAATGCGCGAAGGCTCTGGACAAGATCAGGTTGATGCAGCGGCCGGTGTTGGAGAAGACGGCGTGGTCCGGTTAGCACGGCGAGCTTCGGCGGCGCGTGCGTCTGGAGGAAGAAGAAGAAGAAGGTGGCGGCGGGGAAAGTGAAAATAATGAGCCCCCCCCCCCCCCCGTGCCTATTTATGTATTTATGAGGATGTGATGGAACAACAACGGTCCGGTGCGGGAATCGAGGAGACACGATGATGATTGACTAAGAAAGTGCCTCGATTCTCGGGCTGGTCATAGTAATGGAGAAAGATCCGCTCTGACGCCAGGGAAATCTTTTTTGATTTTCCTGATGATGTCACGGCGGGTTACGAAGATTTGTCGGAGACGACGCTGCCCATTTTTGGGCGGGTTATGAAGACATATCAAAGAATGCAAGATTCGCCAACCAGAAGACTTAAGATTGACATGAACCGGTTCAAATCAATCTGGGGCCTAATGTTGGGGATATAACCCCGTGGTGAGACCCGCCCAGGTGGGGCCGGGTTAGGAGGTTGGTGGCTTAGCATTGAAGGTTTGGAAGAAGCCTGCTCAGTGGGCCTAGAGGCCCAGAGCCAGAAGACAATGTGTAACCCGGTGGTGTAAGCCGCCGGTGGCGGCTTGTTAGACAAGGCATGTGTAGTTAGAGGTGAGGTCGGTTATCAAGTATAACCCGGCCCGGACTCTTGTAAGCCCAGGGCCTCGACCTGTGTATATAAAGGCGGGTTACCTGGGCGGCTTAGGCCACGAAATAACTCATCGATAGCTAGGTCAAGCGAACTCGCTCCCTTGTAATCGATACGCAATCAATACAACACAAAGCAGGACATAGGCTTTTACCTCTTTCCGAGGGGCCGAACCTGGGTAACCCTTGTCTCCCGATTCTGACCAACCTCTTCGAGATCACCGCCTTAGCGATGGCCTCGAACCTAAGTCCTTTCATGGGGACATCTGCCATGACAAAACCACGACAAACTTGCTGATGAAAGCAGTAGCGAGAGCTAGGCTCGCCACACCAGAGTCCGACTCCTCCTCAGATTCCTCCTCTTCCTCATATTCTTCAGATTCTTCTTCAGAATCCATTTCCTTGCCAATAAGTGCCCGAGCCTTCCTTAAGTTGTTCTTCCTGTGCGATGAGGACTTTGAAGATGAGGACTTTGAAGACTTTGAATATTTCTTCTTTTTCTTCGAGAACTATCATCCTTATATTTCTTCTTCTTTGATTCTTTTCCCAGAGAGGACAGTCAGCAATATAGTTGCCAAATTTCTTGCATTTGTGACAAGTTCTCTTCTTGTAATCGCTTGATGAAGATTCTGAGTTCTTCAAGCCACTTCATGATGATTTTCCAAACCAACCTCTCCTTGAGAACTTCTAGAATTTCCTCACGAGCGTTGCAAGCTCCTGACTAAGTTCTTCAGGATCACCAAGGCTACTATCAGATTCTTCGCCTTCAGATGAGGAAATTGCCTTAGCCTTCAAAGCATGAGATCTTCCATAGCTTGGTCCGTAGAGGTCTCTCTTCTCAGCTTGTTGGAATTCATGAGTATTGAGTCTCTCAAGAATATCAGCAGGATCTAGTGAGTTGTAGTCTCCACGTTCTTGAATCATCAAAGCAAGTGTATCGAATGAGGAATCAAGAGATCTCAGCAGTTTCTTCACCACCTCATGATTGGTGATGTCAGTGGCACCAAGAGCTTGGAGCTCATTTGAGATACCAGTGAGACGATCGAAAGTTTGCTGAACATTTTCGTTGTCGAGTCTTTTGAAGCGGTTGAAGAGATTGCGAAGAACATCAACTCGAGAGTCACGTTGAGTTGAAATGCCTTCATTGACTTTGGACAGCCTATCCCAGATAAGCTTAGAAGTCTCCAAAGCACTCACTCTGCCATACTGACCTTTGCTCAGATGGCCACATATGATATTCTTCGCTTGAGAATCGAGTTGCTTGAATCTCTTCACATCAGCAGCGTTGATAGTGGGAGTGACGAAGGGAACACCATTTTCCACAACATACCAGAGATCGTTGTCAATTGTCTCAAGATGCATGCACATCTTGTTCTTCCAGTAGGGGTAGTCCCTCCCATCGAAGGTAGGACACAAAACTGAGACCTTGATCCTGCCTGCAGTCGACATAACTAAAACTCCAGGTGGTTAAACCAAAATCACACAGAACAAGGGAGTACCTTGCTCTAATACCAATTGAAAGTGCGTTATATCAACTAGAGGGGGGGTGAATAGGCGATTTTTACAAATTCGTCACTAAGGAATTTCTAGTTGAGGAATTTGCTAAGTGACGAACTACTAGCAGTGGAATAAGTACTCAAGTGCAGGCGAAACATATCAGTAGCATAGTCATCATGATGAAATGAAGCATACGCAGAGCATACGTAGCGTGAACAGGATAAGTAGGCAGAAGATAAAGTGTCTGAAGAATTCGTGATGAGGAAATTGAGAAAGTCTTCAGTCAAATTCTTGAAACATTAACGACCAGATTCATCAACAAATACTTCGAGGAAATGAAGGGGTTGAGGAAATAGAACTAGGGGCTCGATGAAGACAGTGATTTGATGACCCAGTTCCAACTGCTGTGACAGTCGTACGTCTGGTTTGGAGCGGCTTGGTATTTAAACCAAAGGACACACAATCCTTACTGTACACTACTGGAATCAGCAAATTTGCCGTCAGCTAGTTCTTTGCCGTCAGCTGGCGGACGGCAAAGAAGCTCTTTACCATCCGTTTCTAGAAAACCGACGGCAAAGAACTAGCTGACGGCAAATAAGCTCTTTGCCATCAGCCACCTCTTTGACGTCAGCTAGCTGACGGCATATAAGCTTTGTCGTCCGCTAGCAGACGGCAAAGAGGGTGGGTGGCCCACTAACGAGAACGACCTAACGGCCACTTTCTTTGCCGTCTGCTGGCGGACGGCAAAGCTTCTTTGCCGTTCGCCAGCAGACGGCAAAGAAAGTGGCCGTTTTAACGGCCGTTTCCCCCCGGCCCCACCCCACTAGCTAGGCTCTTTGCCGTTTGCTAGCAGACGGCAAAGAGCTGTGACCTAACTGAAAAGGGGCCGGCGCCCGCGCCCCACCCCCCTCTCTCTCTCCCCTCTCTCTCTCCCGGCCGTCAGCTCACCCGCGCCGCCGCCCCTCTCTCTCTCTCCCGGCCCTCACCTCACCTGCGCCGCTGCCCCCGGGCCCGAGCTGCCCCCGCCCCGACCCCCGGCGATGCCCCGCCCCGGCGCCCCGCCCCGCTGCCCCGGCGACGCTTCGCCCCCGGCGCCCCGCCCCGCCGCCTCCTCCACCACCGCCGGAGCCAAGGTGAACTTTTTTTTGTTTTTTTCTACTGTTATTTGCTAGGTTTAGGTTAGTGCTAGGTTTAGGTTTAGATAATTAGAAGAAGAAGAAAGTTGAAAAAAAGAAGAATAAGTAGAAGAAGAGGAAAAAGGAAAAAAAGGAAGAGGGTCGTGGATCGCCGGTCGCCGAGGGGAGAGATGGTGGAGCCAGTGGGTCCCGCCGGTCCCGACGCCGTCGCCCATGCCGAGAATCCCCGGTACGAGTGCTGACCCGTCGACCGTGCGTCGCCATACCAGAGGGCGCCCGGGGACGAGCGGGTTAGGGGGTTCCTCGACGTCGATGGAACCCTAAATAGCACCGGACGCCGGCGTCACTTGTGGGACGTGGATGTAGTGTTCGACACCGACGGCCACATGTAGCTCGCACCGATGATACTTGCTATTTAGGGTTTCATCGACGTCGAGGAACCCCCTAACCCGCTCGTCCTGTTATAAATATTTAGTTAGGTTGACGGAAAAAAAATATTGCTATGTTACTCATCTTTCGATTTAAATGTGCAGTTTTTTCGTCGATGCGAGGGTCTAGTGTTCGACGAGCTCCGCCCCTGCATTCGTGGGTGAGCACAAATGACATCTCCTCCGCCCCCCTTCATTTGCTCTGTTCCGGTCTTTGTGCCAATGAAACTTGCTAGCTATAGGTGTCTTCAATCATCAGTATGCGTGACCACTATGCGTCTCCCGTTCGAAAGGGTTACATCTATAAATATGCATGCATTAGCATATTTATAACCGTGATTCTTTCGAATTGTCCAACGTTATCCATGGACAGCCCGAGTATGTGTAGATTGGGTTCGTTTTCCCATATGCTCTGCTAGGATCCGATGCAGAATTTCGTCAGTGCCTCCCTGTTGTTCTCCGGGTACACATCCTCTCTGCTTATTGCCGAGACGTGTATCAGGAGAACAGCGGGGAGGTGCTGCCGAAATTTTGCGTCGGATCCGGAGCAGAGCATGGGAAAACGAACCCAATCTACAAATACTCGGGTGGGATTAGGACCTATCTTTACCTACTAGCGTCTAGGTTGCATGGACGTAATAAAACTGACAAACTCTATTAACTGATGAATATGGTTTGCTGAATTATGTATATATTTCTTGTGTGTCCAGTAGCTAGGAAAGATGAGTGATCGTGTGTGGATGTACACTGGTCACACTAGTCAGAAAGACATGACCCATGAATGGATAACAAAAACCAAGGGGTTTGTGACAGCCGCATTTGCAAATGGACAGAAAATAACCTGGTGCCCCTGTGCCGATTGCGACAACTATCATAAGAGGTCAGAGTTTGAAATGATCAAACACCTGCAGAAGTGGGGTTTTACGCCTAATTATACGGTCTGGACATTTCATGGTGAGTCTGCCCAACGTGCCAGAGCTGAGGTGGTTCGTCGTCGCACCGACGAGCATGGTACCGGGATCGAAGACATGGTGCAAGACTTTGATGATGCTCGGGATTCGGACGATGAGATGGAGGAATCTGCAAAGGCCTTCTATGAAATGTTGGAGTCTTCAAAACGTCCTCTCCACGAGCACACTGAGCTTTGTCAGCTGGCTGCCATCGCGCAAGTAATGGCTCTGAAGGCTCAGTTCAACCTGGGCAGAGAATGCTACGACGCGATGATGACGATATTTGGACGCTTTCTACCCAAAGGCCATGTATTGCCAGCAAACCTGTACCAGTCGGACAAAATCCTACGTGCGCTTAAGATGCCCTATGAAAAGATAGATGCCTATGAGAATGGATGTGCCTTATTTAGGTACATATATATTATGTACATATATATTATTAATTAGTTCATGTTATTAGGTATTCAACAAAATGACATTGACTTAGCTTATTTTCCTCGAAAATGACATAATAACCTTATTTAGCTCCAAACTGACATACTTTACCTAGGATAGCTATAAAATGACCTATACTTAGCATTTTTCCTCCTAAATGACTTAATATGCTTAGTTATCTAAAAAATGGCATAACTACCTAGGATAGCTCCAAAATGACCTATACTTAGCTTCTTTAGTTCATTTATGACATCCTTAGCATACTTAGGTAAAAAATGGCATGATAACCTTGGTTTAGCTCCAAAATGACATTGACTTAGCTTATTTTCCTCCAAAATGAAAAAATAACCTTACCTACCTCCAAAATGACCGATTTTAACTAGGATAGCTCTAAAATGACCTACACTTGCCATTTTCTTGTATGATTGTATGATTTATATAGTTACTTGTATAATTTTCTTACTTTGTATGATTGTTTCTTATACATAGTGCCATGGTCTTGATATCCGTCCCCATCGGCCCTCGCCCGCTTTATGATTCGGATGTGGTAAATTCTCTTTTATAACTATTTGTTGCATTTCGCATTTATGACAATTATGGCCATCAAGTTGACATAGAGATATTTTAATCTAGGAGGTATGTGAACCGGAATTTGCAACCGACCCTCTTGTCGAGAAATTAAATCTAGTTGAAAAAGAAAATGAGTATTTGAAAGAAAAAATTAAAAGAATTGAAAAAGAGAAGATGACATTGGAGTTGTATGTTGCCGATGTCATCGATGATCACAAGATGAAGATGAATGCAATGCGCTTGAAGATGGATGCAATGCGCTTGAAGATTAAGAAGATTAGAAAATATGCCATTGATAATGAGGCTTGGTATCATTATGCCGTTGGATCAATTGTTACCTTAGTTGCGATCTTCATCGCATTTGTTGTGATGAGGGTACGTTTTCTCTAGTGTTTTGCTTAACAAATGCATACTTAGCTTATTTTCCTCCTAAATGGCATAATTACCTAAGTTAGATAAAAAATGAGCTATACTTACGTAAGTTGGCTCAAAAATGGCATCATCCTCGAAAATGACATAATAACCTTACTAAGCTCCAAAATGACCTATTTACCTAGCTTAGCTCTAAAATGACCTACACTTAGCATTTTTTCCTAGCTTAGCTAAAAAATGGCATTTTTACCTACCTTAGTTAGAAGAAGAAGAAGATAAAGAAGAGGAGAGGAGAAAAAGAAAGAGAACAAAAATTCTTCTTCTTCTTCTTCTTCTTCTTCTTCTAGTCTTCTTCTTCTTATAGTCTTCTTCTTCTTCTTCTTCTTCTTCTTCTTCTAGCTAGTCTTCTTCTTCTAGTCTTCTTCTTCTTCTTCTTCTTCTTCTTCTTCTTCTAACTTTCTTCTTTCCCAATTTGCAGATTTGCTTTCGATGACGAAGCTTGCGTTGATGGAGTCTACTCTTCTTCTTGTGCTTCCTTGTTGTTTTGATTTTGTAGGATGAACAATGTGAAACTTGCTACCTATATATGTATGTATGGATGAAACCATTGTATGCTTGTTGTTGGATATGTTGGCTAGCTATATATGTTGCGTATGGACTTTTCATTTGGTATGTATATGTGTTGGATGATCATATCCATATGGCAGGGATATGATTTGGTATGTATATGTGTTGTTATGCTTGTTGAAAGTATTTTCAAATGTATATATATATGTGTGTGTGTGTGTGTGTGTGTGTGTGTGTGTGTGTGTGTCTGTGAAATTCTGTGAAATTGAATGAATTTAAGAAAAAACAGAAAAAACAGGGGCTGTACAGGCTCTTTGCCGTCAGCTGGCAGACGGCAAAGAGCTTTGCCATCAGCCAGCAGACGGCAAAGATGCCACGTGGCAGCTACCTGTGCAACCTGGGGTGCACTGGGCTAGCCTATTTGGCAGCTTTGCCGTCTGCTGGCTGACGGCAAAGACCTTTGCATCTTTGTCGTCTGCCAGCAGACGGCAAAGCACGCCGTTAACCCCTTAACGGACCTAAGCTGCCACGTGTGCCATCCATGCCCTTTGCCGTCTACTGGCAGACGGCAAAGACCTTTGCATCTTTGCCGTCGGCCAGCAGATGGCAAAGTGGCCTTTGCCGGAGCTTGTTCAGCCGGACGTGTTGCCGTCTGCTGGCTAACGGCAAAGACCTTTGCCGTCCGCAATGCATGCCTTTGCCGTCAGCCATGGCTGACGGCAAAGTTGCTGATTCTAGTAGTGGTATTCTCCTTGAGCTAAGGTCAAACAGACCTCGCCAACACTCGTGGTAAGTCTTCAGGGTAGACTTCCAAACCCTCACAAACTCGGTCACCCGGCGATCCACAATTTACTGCTGGATGCTCTAGACCATGATGCCTAACCGTCTGGAAGATACACAGTCTTCAAAGGTAAAAAGCATCGGTTCCACACAGGAACAATCTCTTAAGTGATGCTCAATCACTTTGGGTTTTGGGGTTTTCCTCACTGATGATTTTCTCACAAAGTCCTCGAGGAATGGGTTGCTCTCAAATGACAAGTGTCGATCTCTCTCTGAGCAGCCAACCAGCTAGTGGTTGTGGGGGGCGGCTATTTATAGCCAGGGTGCAACCCGACATGATAAGACATAAATGCCCCCAATGATATGACCGTTAGGTGGATAGAATATCTGGACAGCTGGCGCAAAGCACATCAACGGTCGGAATTTGAACTGTCAAATTCCTCAGGGCTTATCATATTCCTCACTGTAGGCAATTCGCACTGGCGAAATCCTAACTCCTCAGTCAGACCAATTTCCTCAGAGACCAGAAGAACATCGTCTCTGTCACTGAAGAACTTGACTGAACCGTAAGAGATTTCAAAAGGCTTCACTCGAAGGATTGGTTATGTTGAGGCTTTTGAGTTGAGCATCAGTTGGAAATTTTTTCTTAGTATTACCTCGGCCCCCTTTAACAGTACGGTGTTTCCTATGACTCAAAGAAAGGAAATGAAACTGCGAAATCAAAAGTCTTCACGCTTCATAGTCCTCGTTAATATCTTCAAGGTCACACCGAATTCTTCAGCTTCAAAGTCTTTAGGGAAATACCAAACTCTTCAGCTGAAGACATTCATTTTTAGGGGTCGACATTCTTCATATATATCAAACTCCTCATCAACTTATAGAGCCTGTGTACACTCATACACATATTAGTCCCTTAACCTATAAGTCTTCAATACACCAAAATCACTAAGGGGCACTAGATGCACTTACACTATCTCACCTGAGGTTGTTAGCCAGGTGGCATCTGTGAGTGTCGAGGTTGATGTGGTAGGTGCTTTCGCACCTAACTCTGAGGCGTTGAAGCCCATCCGGTCTCCCATCTTTGACCATGACGCTATGTTGGCACGTATTGACGAGGCGGTGTTCGCGAAAAAGCCTCATCGCTTACTCGCCAGCTTGGATGCAGCTTCTCCTGAGTCTGGCAAGATGATTGCCTGCCTCCTAGTGGAGGAGGTTTCTATGGGAAAAATCAAGAAGGTGAAGAAGGATCTCAGGAGCATAGGCAAGAGGAGTGGTGTCATTGCTAAGGCGTCTGCGGCTGCTTAATGGAAGATACTCAGTCTCTTCGTCATCCATCTCTGATTGCCTCACATCTGTGGATTTGGTGGCGTACAGTGTATTCGACCTTGGTTTCGTCGAGGGTTTCTTTGCGACGGTGAACTGCGAGGGTTTGTCGATGTTGCGTGTTATGTATGTTTGTCGGGTTGACCATGACGTCATGGAGTTTCTTTGTTAGCGAGTAGTCCGCGTGGTTGATATGTATCGGTTTTCGCCCGGTTTTCTGTTAATTAACTGGGCAATTCTCTTATTCTTAATTAATTGACGAGGCAAAACTTTGCCCCCGTTTCGAAAGAATGACCAGTAAATGAAATTCGCCAGAGGAAATATCTGCTGGAAACTAATGAAAACCAAGTGAAAATAATATTTCAAATCAAACATTTGTTTTTTTAAATAATAATGTGCCACATGCTTCATAAATATGCAAATTCAAATTCAAATTCAGTTTGGGGCTAGAAAAAGTAAATGCATCATTAGTTTTGATAATTTCACACGTTTCACTTTCTTGGTTGATGAATTTAGTTCTCTCATAGCTCCCAAGCAAAGTTGAATTTCAAACCAAAACTTATGTGATTGTAGAGCGGCATATCTCAAGCGCAATATACTTTTTTTGGATTTTTAAGCACGATTTCTACTTGGCTTTGAGCCATTTTCTTGAGTAAATAGCAAAAACTACCACTATTGTGGCAACCTTCAGCGTTCGCTACCACACAGGGACCTAACAAAAGACTACTAGTTTTGCGCTAATTTGTCGCAAATTACTACCTCTTTAAGTTAAGGACTAGTTGATCATGATTATGACAAGGTGGACCCATCCATCAGGGCCAAGTGGCACCATAAGGTTAAATTTGTGTCACGTTAGACGCTATGATAGGTGGGGCCCCGTGACAGGTGAGTTCTTCTTCCCTGATCCTTTCTATCGACAAGGGAAGGCAGGGGATCCGCCATGACTGTCTCCATTTTAGATCACTTCTGTGTGGGGCAATGGGTGGGGCGGCCCCTCTGTGTCGTACCTCACTCAAGGCGGTGGCTTGGAGCTCAGGAGCGTTTCGCATGAGAGCAGCGGACGGAAGGGGAGCGCAGCATGCGAGCTCACCAGAATTGATGTGTCCGAGCTAGGGGGGACTCGCGTGAGCAAGAGAGTCTGGTGCGGCGTCTCACAACTACGTTTACGATGAGCACGCGAAAGCCGGGCAAGAGTGGAGCAACACCTCAGACGAAAGGTGGCGATCGACGGAGCTTGGCGTCACAAGAAGGGCGACTGGAGGCCGGGAGACTTGGAATGGTCTTGTCTATAAGCTTGGAGGAGTCAACATAGAGCCGGGGGAGGTGACGGTGGAGACGAGGCTTCTCGAAGCAGGGAAAATCGGGCGCGGGAGTCTGACGCCGAAGGGAAGGAAGACAACAACATGGTGTCGCGGAGAGGCCATCCCCAGCCAATTCTTTTGACAGGAAAACGAATCCAAGCATCACGCATCCCTCGGGAAGGATGTCTGGGGTTGGGGAAGCTTCTGGCCACGGGGACGAACGAAGGTGACCGGCGGCAACCGGTGTCAGAGATGCAATGGCCATGCCGACTCAAATTGGAGGTGGTGCAAGCTGCGCTGTGCACGGGAGCATCGCTGGGTCAAAAAGGAGGAGTCAGGGAGCTTATGCTGCTCGACTTCATCCAGGGAGGCCACGTCCATGGCGGACCAGGCACAACCCAACACTGTTCTGGGCGCTTTGGTGGCGTCCTTCTTGATCACAATGCAGTTCGTGTTGGCCTTGTTGGAAATATGCCCTAGAGGGAATAATATTGTATTATTGTCTATATTGTATGCTATAACTGCTATGATTTTGGAATATGCGATTTAGTGCAAAACTCATATGCACGTGTGGAATGATAAACGGTAAAACAAAGATTTCTAGTATTGCCTCTAAGGCTGGCTCAAGTGTTGTTGGCGATCATGCTTTTTGGATCTTAGGATATCGTTAAGTGTAACGATAGTCCTAAAACAACATTGAGAGTCTGACGTTAGAAGAACGATCATATTGAATCGACCCAAACTTGTTTGTTATGCTTTGAGATAATATGGTCCGAAATCAATTGTTATAACATAGAGTGTTAACATGTGTTTTATGTTCCTTAGACCATGAGAGTATCTCATTCACTTCTTGTTAGAGCATATTTCTCCATGTGTGGTTTTGGTAATTGATGGCATCCCTATGGACTAATGGTTGCTTTGAGTTATATTCCTAGGATTTGTCCATAGGCACTTCTTGAAGTCCATCTGTTGGTTTCAAGGAGTTTATATGGGGATCAAGGTGCTATTCAAGGATTTATCCAAAGATTGGTCATGTGAGAGTTTAGCTTATTGCAAGCATGTCTTGAAGAAGAAGATTGTGTGAACATTCATGGTTACCTTGAACACATCATCTTTATGAAGAGAGAAGATAAGATACAATGTTGATCAAGACTAAGGCAAAGAGTGATTCAAGTTGATCAACACACAAAGCATAGAACATGTACCAAGTGGGATCAAGTGATCTCATGGTATGGTAAGTATTGTCCATTACACTTTGTGTACTAACCCATGATCTTTGTGAGTGTTCTTTGTGGGGTTAGGTATGTTTCCATGGGCATGCATCAAAAGGAAGATGTCATACAACCCATGGAGGATGACATCAAGTTGTGATCATCATCACGGTTGAGGTGTGCAAGTTCAAGTGGAGCATCACGAAGAGATCGCATGCTTGAAGCTTGCTGTCCATTATGGTGATAATGGACATGTGAAGATGTGCTGAAGAGAGGCTCACCCATAGTGGAGCATGGGGGAGCAATCTACTAGTCTTCATTGAGCCGGCGCAATCAAGAAAGTGGTCCATCTTGAGGAGGACAAGATCATCATCATCTAGTTCAAGTGGACTATGCGCAAGGCAAAGGTTTGCCCTTGATAGGTTTTCTATTCTACCGGCCTCATGGTGGTAGTTGGGAGACCGGGTTATAGGATCAATTGCCGTACTATCAAGGGGGGATCTCAAGTGAGTGGCTTGATCGTATCGTTCGTTGAGAGGTCAAACCATTTGCATCCTTGCATCATCTTTCTTGGTTCTTGTTTTGTGCTTCTCTTTGTGAGTTTTAGAGCTTATGGTCATCTTCATGACAAGCTCGAGTTCATCGAAAACGGAGTTCATATGCATCTACTATGATGTTTTTGATGTTGGAGTCTTTGCCAGTTCTTCATTCATAGAGGTTTCAGATCTCTATTTTAGAGCTGTTGGATAGCTCTTGTCGTCCTCTATCCAACGAGCTTGAGTTTGCTCAATTCGGAGCTCGTTTGCAGAAGTTATGGCAGTTCCGGTGTTCCTGCATTCATCTGTTGCCTTTGTTCTGGTCCAGAGGGAACCGAGCGGAAGTACCGCACAAGGCAGAGGTACTACCTCTTATTAGGGATAGTACCGCTCTAGGAAGCGGTAGTGCCATTGCCCAGTGCCGCGCGCTGTACCGCTGGCTTCGGGGTCTCGACTTTTCATGTCGGACTGAGCGGTTTTTGGCCGGTAGTACGGCGCGGTAGTACCGCGTGTTACTACCGTGCCACTTCCGCCCTTCTTTCCAGGCCTGGAACGCTCAGCAAACCATGAGAGGTAGTAGGCAGCGGTACTACCTCTTATTAGGGGTAGTACCGCTCCGGGCAGCGGTAGTACCGCTTAGGCGAAAATGCCTTCGCCCCTACTGCCTGTCTATGTTTGGGAGCATCTGCACTGCAACCCCAGCGGTAGTACCACTCCGGCGACACTACCGCCTCGTGGCCTTGTGCCATTGCACTATATGACTGGCTCTGCCGCCCAAGCGGTAGTACCGCTCCCATGAGCGGTAGTACCGCTTGTGTGCGGGCTGAGGGGGTAACGGTTGGATTTTCCCCTTCCTATAAAGGGGGTCTTCTTCCCCAATGGATCCTATCTCTTGAGCTCGTGTTCTTCCTCCATTGTTGACCTTCTTCGATCTTGATAACTCTCAATCCCTCCAATGATTCTTGCTAGTTCTTGAGAGAAAAGAGAGAGGAGATCTAGATCTACATTTCCACCAATCACTTTCTCCTCTATGTGAGGGGAACCCCTTGGATCTAGATCTTGGAGTTCTTTGTGAGCTCCTTGTTCTTCCTCTCATATTCCTCCATAGCTTTTGTTGTTGGGGTGGGATTTGGGAGTGAGGGACTTGATCACTTCGTGTGTTCTTACCATTGCATTAGTTGCATCGGTTTGAGTTCTCCACGGTGATACGTGGAAGTGAAAAGTTGAGAAGCTTATTACTCTTGGGTGCTTGGTACCATAGAGCTTGTTCCTCTTGGGTGCTTTGGTGCCCTAGACGGTTGGTGGTGCCTCAGAGATCAATCATTGTGGTATAAAGCTCCGGGCAAGCGTCGGGGTATCCAATTAGGTTGTGGAGATTGCCCCGAGCAATTTGTACGGGTTTCGGTGACCACCCCAAGGGTTACCAAAGTGTACGGGTATGGTGACCGCCCCCAAGGGTTGCCATAGCACGGGTTCGGTGACCTCCCTCAAGGGTCCCTTAGTGGAATCATGATGATACGTCTCCAATGTATCTACTTTTCCTCACTCTTTTGCCCTTGTTTTGGACTCTAATTTGCATGATTTGAAAGGAACTAACCTGGACTGACGCTATTTTCAGCAGAACTACCATGGTGTTGTTTTTGTGCAGAAATAAAAGTTCTCGGAATGAAACGAAACTTTTTGGAGAATTATTTCAGAATAAATGAGAATTATTGGAGCCAAAATCCACCGAAGAGGGGGGCCAGGGTGAGCATCACCCACCAGGGCGTGCCCTGGTGGGTTGTGCCCACCTCGTGGCCCCACTTGCCCTAATTCCGCCACTATAAATTCCTATTTTCGGAGAAAAAATCAGAGAGAAAGTTTCATTGTGTTTTACGATACGGAGCCACCGCCACCTCCCGTTCTTCATCGGGAGGCCAGATCTGGAGCCCGTTTGGGGCTCCGGAGAGGGGAATCTTCGGTCTTCGTCATCACCAACCTTTCTCCATCGCCAATTCCATGATGCTCCCCACCAGGAGTGAGTAATTCCTTCGTAGGCTTGCTGTTCGGTGAGGAGTTGGATGAGATTCATCATGTAATCGAGTTAGTTTTTTTAGGGCTTGATCCCTAGTATCCACTATGTTCTAAGAATGATGTTGCTATGACTTTGCTATGCCTAATACTTGTCACTAGGGCCCGAGTGCCATGATTTCAGATCTGAACCGTTTATGTTATCACCTCTATATCTATGTTCTTGATCCGATCTTGCCTAGTCATATGCACCTATTACGTGTTATGATCCGTCAACCCCATAGTGACAATATTTGGGATACTTCGCGGTGATGACCGTAGTTTGAGGAGTTCATGTATTCACCATGTGTTAATGCTTTGTTCCGGTTCTCTATTAAAAGGAGGCCTTAATATCCCTTAGTTTCCTTATGGACCCCGCTGCCACGGGAGGGTAGGACAAAAGATGTCATGCAAGTTCTTTTCCATAAGCACGTATGACTATTTACGGAATACATGCCTACATTACATTGACGAACTGGAGCTAGTTCTGTGTCGCCCTAGGTTATGACTGTTACATGACGAATATCATCCAATGAGTTACGGATCCAGTGCCTACGAGTTTTCCACTTATTGTTCCTACTAAGTTACTATTGCTGCTGCTACTGTTCCAACTGCTATAAAACTATTGCTACTATTGTCACTGCTATTGTTACTGTCACTACTGCTATCAAACTATCATATTACTGTGCTACTAATCACTCTGCTGTAGATATTTAATCTCCAGGTGTGGTTGAATTGACAACTCAACTGCTAATACTCTCAAGTATTCTTTGGCTCCCCTTGTGTCGAATCTATAAATTTGGGTTGAATACTCTACCCTCGAAAACTGTTGCGATCCCCTATACTTGTGGGTTATCACACGATATCTTGCATTGTGCAAGGGCGTGAGGAGATTACAGTGGCCCTAGTGGCTTCTTGGGGAGCATTGTGCCTCCACACCGCTCCAAATGGAGATTAGCATCCGCAAGGGTGTGAACTTCGGGATACATCGTCGTCTCCGCGTGCCTCGGTTATCTCTTACCCGATCCCTTTACTTATACACTTTACTTTGTGATAGCCATATTGTTTCTTGTTATATATCTTGCTATCACTTAGTTGCTTATCTTGCTTAGCATAAGTTGTTGGTGTAGATAGGTGAGCCTAGTTGTTTTAGGTTTTGTGCTTGACAAATTAAACGCTAGTTTTATTCCGCATTTGTTCAAGCCTAAACCGTAATTATTTCAAAGCGCCTATTCACCCCCTCTAGGCGACATCCAAGTCCTTTCACTTCTTACCGTACGATGAGCTTTGGGGTTGCTCAAATGTCATTTGTAACTAGGTGATCAAAACAGCAACTTACAGGTTAATCGAGAAGTTTGACAAGGTACTAGATAGCTCAAGAGTGGAATTTTCTCCTGCAACGATGGAGAGATATTCTTCTGGCCCTCTCAGTGTGATGGCATCCATCATCATCTGGCCAGACACATGTGATACATCACGGGGATGCCGGAACATATCAACGAGAAAGAAGAACAAAACCGGTAACGAGAATAACGGTATCATGAGCATGTGATACGTCTCCAACGTATCTATAATTTTTGATTGTTCCATGCTGATATATTATCATTCTAGGATACTTTTTGAGTCATTATTTACCAATTTATAATATTTTTGAGCACTAACCTATTGACCCAGTGCCCAGTGCTAGTTGCTGTTTTCTGCATGTTTTTGCCTTTTCAGGTTTACAATACCAAATGAAGTCCAATTGCCACGAAACTTTTTGATGATTTTTTCTGGACTATATGAAGACCTAGAAGCTTTGGAAGGAGTCTAGGAGGTGCACGAGGGAACCACCACACATCAGGGCGTGCCCTGATATGTGGTGGCCCCCTCAGCCGCCTCCCGACGTCCCTCTCCGGCCTATAAATTCTCTAATATCCTAAAAAACCTGAAGGCAGTCCCGAAACCCTTTTTCCGCCACCGCAAGTCTCTGTTCCGTCGCGAGGCCATCTGGAGCTCCGTTCCGGCACCCTGCCGGAGGGGGGGTCGATCACTGAGGGCCTCTTCATCAACCTTGCTGCCCTCATGATGATGTGTGAGTAGTTCACCACAGACCTACGGGTCCATAGCTAGTACCTAGATGGCAATCTCTCTCTCTTATGATCTTCAATACAATGGTCATCGCATCTTCGCTTTGATCTATCTGACGTAATCCTATTGTGCGGCGTGTTTGTTGGGATCCGATGAATTGTGGGTTTATGTTCGGATTATTCATGAAAAGTATTTGAGATGCCTCTGAATTATATTATCTCTTAAGTGCATGATCATTATAGCTTCGTAATGCACTCCGATCTATTGATGTGCTTTGGCCAAGTAGATTGATATTTCAACGGTGGGAGTGGTGCGTTGTGGTAGGTTCAACCTGGCGAGTTTCTATATCCCACTGACAAAGTAGGGGTCAAGATGCATCTTTGTGTTGTTGCTACTATGGATAAAACGATGGGGTTCATTCATATTGTTTGAGTTTACTTTGTCTACATCATGTCATCATTCTCCAAGCATTACTCTGTTTTACTTAATACTCTAGATGCATTCTGGATAGCGGTCGATGAGTGGAGTAATAGTAATAGGCGCAGGCAGGAGTCGGCCTATTTGCTTATGGACGTGATGCCTATATACACATGATCATTGCCGTGAAAATCGCATAACTATCCGCTTTTCTACCAATTGCCAAACAGTAATTTGTTACCCACCGTATGCTGCCTACATGAGAGATGCCGCTAGGGAACACTATGGCCCCCAGGTATATTCACTTATATATTTGCAAACGCTATTATTACCTTGCTGCCTTTATTTACTGTTTATTATTTTGCTTTTATCAACAATTATCTACACAACTCATTTGCTTTCAAATAACGAGATCAAGGGGATTGACAACCCTCTTGCCCGTGTTGGGTGCAAGTTGTTTGTTCATTTGTGTGCAGCCGCTGAAGACGGTTGAGGATTGATATTCCTATTGGTTCGATAAACCTTGGTTTCATAACTGAGGGGAATACTTATCCGCTTTGTGTTGCAATTACCCGTTCCTCTTCACGGAAAACCCAACGCAGATCACAAGTATCAGCATGTGAATGACTCAAGAGGATATCGATGCTTCTCAGATTTTGTAAAGTATCGCGAAGCAAAGGGAATGTCGCATGGTAACCAAAGGTTCACTCGAATATTTGTGTACTCATATGGATTGATAAGGATGTCCGCGGTTCCGCTATCGGTAATTGAACGAAGGGGTTTGGTTCATGTCTATGAGTTACCGAACCTACATGCTCACATGCTTAAGGTAATCACGATCTATTGAGTGTTAGTAGGATGAGAGTATCGAGGATTTATTTCATTAATATTCGGAATAGTTCCAAGAAGAACCAGAAGCGTTTCGGGGTCACCGAAAGGGTTTCGGGGTTTATCGGGCAATACTAGGTATTACCGATAAATAATATATTGGTGGAAAATGTTACTGGAGATGTTAAATTTAAAATAAAAGGCTCTAATAATAGTTAGGAGGCTTCTATATTTAAATTAATATCAATGTGACTTAAAAAACCAAGAGGTGGAGAGCTACTTGGGCCACTAGGGCCCAAATAGGTGGAGGCGCCCCCTTCTTCCTTGTAGAAGGAAGGGGAGGCCGAACTGGAGGGGGATTCCCCCTCCTAGTCCTTCCAAAGGAAGGGTTTTCGTCCCTTGTGGCGCCCCACCCCCTACCTCCAACCTATATATACTTGAGGACTTTGGCCCTTGGGATACATAAGTTTTGGAGCCTCCTCTAGTTCTTCTAGTTCTAGTTCTAGTTGGTCCTAGTTGACTAATTAGAGCTAGGTCTAGTTCCTCTAATCCTCATAATTAGAAGCCCATTGTGGTTCTAATCTCCTCCATCTAATTCTCCGACAAGGATTAACTCTGGACGGCGAAGCGCTGCCGGATCGTGAAGATTGCACACTTGCAACCAAGTAGAGAGGTCGTGCTTTCGGTCTCCTCCATCTAATTCTTCATTCGTGGACGGTTCGCAGGACTCCAAGTATGATCTACATCGTCACGTTCTTCTTCCACTACAACTCGGTGACGGTAACGATCATGATCCCAACAGTTATTGTATATTCATAGTGTTCGTGGTTGATCGTAGGACGTTTTTTTGTTTTCTACTATGTTTCCCAACAGGCCAGGCTTAATAGTGCCAGCGCCACAACGACAGACGTGTGCATGGCAATTGAGCAGTGCCCTGGCTAGGCACGTCGGGCCGGCAGGGTTACCACTCGCCGGTGGCCGCAAGCTGTTTGATAAAATGTCACATATGAGGATGAAGATGAGTGAAGTGAATGGAGGAGATATACTATTGACATGTGGGGCCCTCCTGTCATAATAGGTGAGTCCATCTTGTCATAATCTGGTTTAAGTTGGTTAAATAAAAACATGAGTTTCGATAGGTTGGAGGAAAGGTACTATAAGGGCCTCTTTGTTTCGTAGGACTTTGAAAACATAAGAATAGAAATAGTATAGGATTAAAGTGACATGCCCGCTTGAATTCTATAGGATTAAAAAGGAGTGTTTGATATCATAGAAAAAATAATAAAGAAACTATAAAAAGAGATTGGAGTGGATGTTAGATTTTCTATGAAATGTAGTACTTCCTCCGTCCGGAATTAGTTGTCGCTCGAACGGATATATCAACAGAAAGTACAAAAGATTCCAGAGAATTTCTTTTCCCTGCGGGATCCAATCTGATGATCAAAGAAGCAATATAATTTTTATTAAGGATTTCAATCCTTTAAAATTCTATAGAATTCCTTTGAATCAAAGAAACCCTAAGTAGGACAAAATGCCTGAACCGGTAACTAACTGGAAGTGATAGTAATTTGCAACGAATTAGCACAAAAGTAACAACTTTTTATTAGGTCTCTGAATTGTGATGACAATCACGGAGGATTGCCACAAATGTGGTATTTTTTTCATTTACTTTATTTTTTTAACAAAATCACGACACTTATTTCAGAACGAAGGACATGCAGCTCCACTTGCATATAATGCGGCGTTTGTTTTATCCGGACCGAGTGAAGGTGCGTGCGCGCTAGCTCCATAGTTAATCAAATCCGGCCACTAGCGTAGCGATCAGACGATGGTGACACACACATACGGCCCGAGTTGATTAGCGCGCACACAAAGACGACGCATACATGCAAGTGGCCGGTGGATCCACGGGGGGCCGACGTGCCCTGCCCGGATTCCGCCGTGGATCCGACACGGCACCACCTTTCGTGCCCACGGCTCGTGTCATCGGCCTCACATCATCACGCTCCATCGATGAAGACGACGACACAAAACTTCAACGGACTGTTTTCAGCGACGAAATGTTCAAAATCATCAGAAAAACAATAAGGTGTATATTCATATGCCGCGCGTGCCATGCGCATTGAAGCCGGCGGCGGCAGCCTCCTTGACCATCTCACCCATCGCTGTATCTATATCTTCTGTGTTCGTTTGTTTTAATATTTTCCGTCGCTTGTACGTTTTGATCTCTTCCTACTAGCTGGCGTGCAGCTAATTATTTTCGGGTTGACGTCTCTTGACATTTATTCCATCCGTTCACAAATATAAAATGTTTTAGGTATTTTAATATGAACTATATACGGACAGAATGAGCGAACAACACACTTAAATGCGTCTACGTACAATTGAATCAGAAAAAAAAAGATAAAACAACTTATAACAGCGAATGGAGGGAGTGCCCTTTTTTTCTTGACGTCTCTTGGTTTTCGCTCACTGGAAACAAGGGTCTATTAAATTCAAAGGATCGTTTATAGAAATTACGGGTGGTTGTCATCCTTAGAGTTTTTCTTGTGTGAGTTGTTTCTAAAGGTTCTGTTGTACCATATATCACATGAGAAAATTCCCAGCCACTAAAACATCTTTTAAATATTTATTTGTTCTCCCTATGGTGCAACCAAACAAATTAATTAGTGAAAAGTCTGTCGAAACAAATTATTTTTTCGTCCCATGACAGGTGATTCGAGGTCGATCACTTGTGGTAGGTTTCCTGATAATGCCCCTACTCTCTCTCTCTCTCTCTCTCTCTCTCTCTCTCTCTCTCTCTCTCTCTCTCTCTCTCTCTCTCTCTCCCTTCATTCTTATGTTTTGTGATTGTCGTAAAGTTACAAAATTGTTGTTATTTCCGTTGAGCGATCAATGAATGTGATGCCCAATTGAAAATGATAATTAATTAATTAGTGCAAATCAGATAATGTACGATTTTAGCGGACATGACATTTGCAATGCCTCTTTTTTAGAATCCTGCGAATCAAATAAGCCTTGAACCATCGGGCATGAGGCGTGAGGGACGCCATCCTACATGGCAACCATGTCACACGGCCTAACAAGCCATCATTGCTCATGTCCACATCCTAACTACCTTAAATATATATTTTCCCTCACAATGAAACGACACTTGTAACTAATTAATTATTGTTACAAAATGGAAAAGACACTTTTGTTCATTTGATCAGCTAATTGTTTCTTATAGTTGGTTGTTTCCTAACATAAGCACTCCGTACCAATGGAACAACTTGCATATGGTAGATGATTGACCACAATGTTAGGTCATGTGATTTACAAAATGGAGTCCTTGTCCACAAGTGTCAAGCCGTGTACTGAAGTACACACCGTTATATATATTCTGTGACCTATAAAAGTACGCCCATCGCTGATTCATTTCCAGCAAGCACATACATAATGTTCCGTTGGACACGTAGCATTATTGTTGGTATATTTTCTAATTTCATTTTGTGTGTCATGGCATATTTCTAGTTTTGTTTTCTTGCGTACCGCACAAAGTTCATAGCTGTGATTGGTGCCCTGGCTTTGATTAATTAGTGTCCCACTTAAGTATATATTATAATCGCATCTGTGTGCAAAAGGACGGTGCAGAATCAAAACCATCCTCTCGTATATATGGTACTGATGCGGCACTACTTGGGAAAAAGGCGTGATGTGCTGGGCTTAAACAATCAATCAATCAAAGGTGGTAAAAGTTTGCCAACGTGCAAAAGCCAAAAGCCAACTCAGCTATGTTGGATCCAACAAAACGCCAATGTGTGATATTCAGCTGTTGCCCGGTTGCTTTCTTTGAATCTTTGCGGAAATCTTTCTTCTGAAAGATGCTTTCAAGTACATACACATATATACAACTGATACATGCAAATGTATGGTAAATTGTATTGTATGTGTGCACCAATTGATGCAGAAGTTAGAATACACTCTTTTTTGATTAAAAAAAAAAGGGAAACCGAAGTAGAGTTTCGCTGTTGGTCAAATGGTAGGCAGGAAAGCAAATTATGGGTAATTGCCGAAAAGATGGTGCGGCCAGTGTCAAGTGTGCAATTCTTTAGTCCTTTTTAACAACAGATTTGACATTCATGCATAACTTAACCAAGACAAGAAGCAATTGCTAATCTCGTTGGTGCCGCCGACGTGGCAAAGGTGGCACTAGCGACCACCTTTACAAGCCCAAAAAGCACCAACCACATCAGGGGGTTTGTGAAAGGTGAAAAGTTTAAAGAAAGTTTCACATGCACTGAGCTAGCTAGTTAGCCAAAGGTAGTGCATGAAATGCGAGTTAGCATATATAAGAGCCTTTTTGCACCGGTTAATTAGCAACCAAGTCATCTCAGTGTGGCTTTAATTTGGGCCAACCTTTTGATCTTTTATGTATTTGCCGACGGTGTCGCCCTCATGATATCTTTTCCGGCCATCCTTTTGTTTTCTACTCAAAACTTTCCAATGCCTTGCTTTCAGAATACCACCTTGAGCGTTGCAAACAAATATTCTTTACTTGAGGCCATTCACATTGACTTCTTTTGGCTAGCTAGTGCATGCTAGCTGCAGCTTGCTTGGGGACAAAGGCTCTCGGTATCGCCTCTAGCTACTTTGTGTGATACATGAATGCAATCCATCCGCTTTTGGTCACGTACAAGCAATGCATAACGATCGATGCTACAAGTTGTCAAGTTCACTGTTTGTTTAGTTATTTCCCACTGTTCCATGCATGCAATGCACACTTGCATTATATATGTTGCATCGAGATATCTTCCTAGAGCGGTTGACATTTGCATATTAGTTTGAACATGTCTCTCCTAGGCATGACTGTGCATACATTGGGCAAATCAAAATCCACTTGGCGATCATCAAGTGAATACTTTGGCAAAGGCATATCGATCTCGACCAGGTGCATTACCCAGGAGTAAAATGAGATAGAACTCTATAGAGGAGGAATGGGTATCCTAACAACAAAAGAAGAATGAAGCCTAAAAAGGCACAAAATTAATTAAATTTACATGCATGGAACATTGGATGCATGGCGTACACAGTATCACACAAAGTAAAATACGGAGAAGAAGACATGCGTCTGAAAAAGAAAATCAATTCCATGGAGGGGCTAGTGCATGGATCGCTGACCTAACCTTATGGAAAAAAAATGACGATTTCACAAGTAAAGGAAATTAAAAGTGTGTCCAACGATCTTACAAGATGTAAAAAAAATCGTCGGGCTTAAAAACATTTTACAGAAATATTGTCGGTCTCACATGCATTTTAGGCGACATGAAAAATATAGCAAGCACTGAATTAGTTTGTGGGTGCATGTGCAGGTGCATGCATGGGATGTCGATGGCATCCATGTGCACGCTGGTCGTGCTCGATCGGTGGACAGAGCGACGGTTGCACGCGCCGCTCCGTGCCAAGCAACTTTTCGAGGCAGTGGATCGTCCGTCCATGCTATGGCAGCAACGGCTGGCGGTTCACGGGGTAGCCAGCGTGACGTGTCGACGAGCTCCGTGCCGGCCCTGCGATTCCTTTGCGTCGACGGTGAGTCACCACCCACTGCAACCAGCTCAGCTCAGCTCAGCAGCGGAGACGGGCACCGGCCCATGTTCCTTGTCACACCCCTGTCACAAATCGCCAAATGGCCAAAATGAATATTTGTACAATCTTTTTGTTTATTTATTTTTTGTGTTGGAAATACTTGTACAGTTTATATGCAACTTTGATCGAAATGCCGCCGACGGTCAGAGATATTCCAGCAACGACTACCGAGGTGATGTATTACCTCATGAGATGTGTACACTGGTAAGGGGTCGAATATAGATAAATTGCGTGAAAAAAAAAGAAAACACAAGGGCCACTCAATTTTGACCGTTCGATCTAAATCGGATGGCTGCGGTGCATTCTTCTACCTCCTACGGCTCCTCCCTTCGATCCGCCTTCTGATGTCAGCCGGGCCGCCCGCTACCGCCAGCCGCGGTGGGCGGTGGTGCTCACGTGCGCACCTCTCCACCCGCCATCCCGACCACCCCTCTAAATTCTCACCTCATTGTTCTTCTTCGATGACGGAAACCACCACCCTTCCTTCTTCTTCCCTGGAGCCCGAAACGTCAACCTTCGACTCTCCTCCACCCGCGACGCCCCGTGCCGCGTCGTCATCGGCTCTGCATCGCTCCTGTCTGCCACCTTGCCGCCACCCCGTCGCCTCGTTGGCGCTCACCGCAGTGCCCATGTCTTCGGCTTTAGCGTGTGCCTCCTCTTCTGAATCGACGGACCCAAAATGTAAATTCAGTTCACTTGAAAATAGCCGTTGCGGCAATGTATCTCATGAAGAATCCGTCTATGCATGTACGTGCGATCTCTCTCATCTAGGCAGCACGTTGCTTATGCAATGCCGGGCAGAAGGAGAGGGACCATGCATGCGTACGATACGATCACCCATCTAAGCCAGCACGTTGGTTTTTGCAATGCATGCCAGAGAAGGTTGGACCATGCGTACGTTCCACTGCCGCCTGCCGGCACACACATGTTGACATGTACGTACCCACTGGCGGAGGGCTCCGTAGGGCAAGGTATGGCAGCTGCCATACCTTGATTCTGTGCAACAAAAAATTTATAACTATGTATCTATCGCTAATCGCTGGATCAGGCATCGGGTGACTCGTTCGCCGAGCGAGCGCTCGCCTGATGGGCCGACTTGGCTGGGCCAGTAGCGCCCCACGACACGCACGCGCCGCACACTCACGCACGCACGCGAGACGCAATGCACCCCGCGCGCACGGGACGAACCCCACCCCACTCACGCACGGGACGCAAGCCCGCAACCATTCCTCTGCCCGCAAACCCTAGCGCAGCGGCGGCGCTGGCGGCTGGCCAGGTCGCGACGACCAGTCGGGCGACCGACGAGGCAGGCGGCACCAGCAGGCTCCGGCAGCGGCAGCAGGGGCGGCGGCAGGGTCCAGCGCGGAACGGCAGCAAGCGGCAACGGCAAGCTCCAGCTGGCGGCGGCTGGCCAGCGGCGGCGGCAAGGTCCAGCGGGCGACGGCAGCAGGCGGCGGCGGCAAGCTCCAGCGGGCGGCTACAGAAAGCAGCGGCGGCAAGCTCCGGCGGACGACGACAGTTTGGGATTTCCTGGTAATTCCCAAGGGTCCGACTCCGACCGAACCAGTGGACTAGCCACTTTTTTTTGTTGATCTTTTTTGTGTCAATTCTCCAGTATCTTGTGTAGGCACAAGTTTTTGTTTTTAGATGATCGTACATACAAGCTAATAAGATGCCCAACCGGTGCAGTTCTATCCAGATTGTCAGAAGATGGAAAGAAAGGGAAAAGGATTAGCAAATCCAAAGAAAGGGGAAGAGATAATTTTTTATTTTTCTGAAATTTGAAGTGCTTGGTAGTGGCAGCATTATCGCTATGTTTTAGGTTGTTTTCCTATTAGAACATGCCTACATTTTCATTGTATTTGGTTTTTCATTTGTAATGTGTATTGACTCTTTCGATTTGCATTAAAAGAATTCTTTCCTTAAGCCTTCGCCACACCTTAAATTTTTTCATCCTCCGCCTGTGTACGTACCTGCGTACGTGAAGATGTTGCAGCTCCCACAAGTCAGGATAAGATCGCGTGCCTGCCTGCCCCGCTGGACCAGTGGCTGCATGTCACTGTCAGGTTGCGTTGTCGACCGATCGCTGGGAATATTCTTCACACAGACACCCCCCACTGCATCTGCATCTCCGGCATGTGCACCACTAACTTTGTACGAATGAACGGAAATAAAATACTGTCGACAGCAGAATTGCAAAAAACATACTATTGATCCACTCTACTCTACTGGTACGGGCAGTGGTATCTTGAGCTTGCGCCGTACGGACATGTTGTGTTTTAACGTACGTGTACGCTGAATCCCATTCCATATACTGTATGATAGTATATACTACTGCTATCCATCATGTAGCAACACTAGGCTAGCTAGTGGAGCAGTTAGGCTCTCAGAATACTCTACTACGTACACATCCTAACGGCGACCGATCATATATACTCTCGTGCAAGCAGGTTGGCATAGCACCAACATCACGCACATATATGTACAACAAATGTACTAAAGATTGTAGTGCCAACGGTGCATGCATGAACAGAACTGCACACACATTTAGTGGATGAAATTAAGCTGAATTTTGAACGGTGCACACGGAGGGAACTCAAAAGGAGCGGCCAGAACGCATGCAAACGCAAATTAGGTCAACAACCATGCACGGCCACGGGCCACCCGCTCGATCCATCGCACGATGAGGCCACTCAGCTAGCTATAGTGGGCATCCTATTTGGCATGCATGGATGCGTAAAGTCCCTTCACTAACCTGCCACCCTGGACAAACAACAAGTGTAACACTAGCTCAATATATATCGGAAAAATCCGGACTTGACAGTGACCAGGATTCTGACCCTGTCGTGCGTGTCGGTCGACAGATACAAATTTTCTTTACGAGCTAAAAAGTACTACTTGATCGTTGATTAATTCCGTGGTGCTGTAGCTAGCTCTGCTCCCATGATCGGTGCATATGCATGCATGCATGTCACCGCCCGGCCGCCATGGAAAAAAGCTGCTAGCTTAGCGTAGCTTGGGGCTACCTCTAGCCTCGTTGGGGAACATGGCGTCCATCCGATACTGATCATACGCTCCAGTGAATTGATTATTAGCTGCAGCTAAAGTAGTGACAGGGGATTAGCCAGGCAAGGATGCATGGCCAACCAATCGAATCATATCAGCCGGATGGGTTCAAAGGAAGCTTAATTGGTTAGTATACAGTAGAGTATGTTGTTGGGACTGGCATGATGTGGTTTCAATCAGAAAGATTGACATGACGGACAGATGGGTGGCCAGCGCTGCTGTGAGTCTGACTGTGGTCTCTGAGGGCGTCAAGGCGCACATGGTTCCTGGCCGTGAGTGCCCAATGGCAACTAAAGCCATCTCATTTTTTATACCGGTGGAAAAAGAATGTTGCATTGCTGCATGCTGCCGCAGCAACCATTGTTAATAGTCTCGATGCAACTTGTGCTGCGGCCACGTACGTACATAGAGACACTTGTACTCCTCCGGCTTCCTAAATATAAGTCTTTTTAGACATTTCAATAGGGGTCTACATACGAAGCAAAATAAATGAATCTACACTCTAAAACATGTCTATATACATTCGTATGTAGTCCAATAGTGGAATCTCTAAAAAAACAGACTTACATTTAGGAACGGAGGAAGTACAATGCATGGACCGGGTACGTAGGAGGGTATATAACTAGGTTAAACTTGTAGCTAGGCAGGTCCTGGTGCGCACTTGTCCCGTGTCCTAGGTTGGCGGCACCCATGCATGGGGTCATGAGACGACCCATGCAAACGTGATAATTAACCAACTTGATGGATGGAGCAAATAATTGGCGTGCATGCATGGATGGAATGGAATCTCCCCCTCGCCGGCCCACGATCCCTCTCCGGCGGCCTGTCGGCGCAGCAGGAACCGCCACGCTCATGCAGTGCATGCACTCACTCACGCGTACAGAGCAATATACTACTCCTAAGACGTTCTTTGGCACTGTCATGGAGTCCAAAAACAATTACAGAGGGAGTACAAGTTATGGCACGACTAAAAGCCTAAAAGAGTAAAAGGAGATGTGGCATAATATGTACTGTATTTTTTTGACAGAATGTCATAACATGTTGGGCGTGGCAACATCTCGTTTATATCCGGAGGTGAAGTGGGTACACTTGAAGGGAAAACACCAAGTTTCGTGACAAGATCAGATCGACTCTAGGGAAGGAGCGACCATGGACTTCCCAAGGCCAAGAGTAGAAAAGCCAGGAGCATCGATTTTTTTCAACGGTTGGCCCCGAGGAGAGGACTCGAGCCGGTGGCAGTCGTCGAGGAGACGCATGACCTTTCAGGTGGTGGAGAAGGAGATGTTGTGCAAGGAGGCTTCGAGTGGCGCCAAGAAGTGGCAATTATATGTGGATATATGCACACTGAATCACTCAATATGATGGAATCAAGACCCATTTACACACACTCAGATTATGTGAGGCCCTTGGATCCACCTCCCTGGTCAGCGTCTATTCGTAGTTAACCAGCCGTGGATTTGTCTGCATGTGGTTGTAGGAAGGAATCAAGTTTGAAATCTTCATTAATTTCTTTGAACCAAAATTTTGGATTATATGGGTTTTGATTTTTCAGGATAGTCATGATTAGTGAGTTTATGTAATGTTTGATCTTTTTTAGCGTAATGTAGAGATTGAGTTTTTGAGTGTTAATCTAGAGATTATAGTGAGCCATAGATCACTTGGACTTCTAAAAAATTAAAGATTAAAGCGTGGACTCTATAGATGGGCCTCCATGCTCTTTTTAATAGCAGGTAGAACACAACCAAAACACTTACGAGTTCTTGGTACCCGTCAAAAAAAAAAAACTTACGAGTTCTTGGTTAGGCGCGGCTTTGTGGGAGTTCTTATCTGACCCGCGTTGCGGCAAACAGACGTCGCATCGCACAGGCGCGCTGCCTACTAGGCCTGCTCATTCTAGGTAGCGGCGCATTGTAGCGACTAGTGACAGGGTGTGACTGTAGCGAGCTGATCCACTATAGCGATCTGGTCATTGTTGCACCATTTTTCTAGCAGTTTTATTGAAATCTCAACCAGTTTGGCAAAAACTATTTCAATAAAGTGAATATTTTTAAAACTCGAACAATTTTGGAAAAGTACAAACATGTTTTTGAAAATTCTATTTTTTTAGACCGTGATTCTTTTCGATTTTTATTAAAACACAACCTTTTTTTGAATTTCCCAAACGTTTTGAATTTGAGATTTTTTAAAACGGGACACATTTTAAAGTTCCAAATATTTTTTTAAACTTTTCTTAATTGTATTTAAATTTGTTAACAAATTTCTGAAATGGAGGTTTTCTAAATTTCCGGTTTTTTTAAACACAAACAGTTTTAGAATCTATAAGAAAATTTAGAAAAAATAACAATTTTTAAAATTACGAAAATTATTTGAAAATACAAACATGTTTCTTAATTCCTTTATTTGCATTTTGAAATTCCATACATGTTTTGAAATTTTCTAAACACTTAAAACAAATAAAACATTTCAAAAAGGAAAAATAAAAATAAACCCAAAAACGGTAAAAAGAACAAAATTAAAACCAGACATGAACCAGTTAGGAACCTTCCAGACGGTTCACAAAACGGGTATGCACTCCTACTGCCAAATGGGCCTGCCCAATATGGGGTTGTTCGCTCGCTCAGCAAGGCGCGGTATATAGGAACTTCCCTGCTTTGTCTCATCTTCTACGATGACTAGTGTGCCGGCCTAGTAGGTTTCCTCTAGTTTCCTTTTCACAGTGGGAGGCATTTTGTTTTTCCTTTCTCTTACTTATGTTTATATTTCAGAATGCGCTACAATATAGATACACATAGGGAAGAATTTTTTTTTTAGTTTTTAAAAAATGACCACTGTGCATTAGAACAATATTTTAGGAACGTAAATTTATTCTCACACTCTAAAGAAAATGTTTGCATTTTTCAAAAAAAATCGTTTTCTTAAAAAAAACCCATCCATTTTGAAAATGATAATGCAGTGAAAACATTTGTTCGTGCAGTTTGAAAAAATGTGCATACCATTAAAAAACAATGTTCATCATGTATTGAAAAATATTCAGCGTGTACAAAAAATTATGGTCATGTATAAAAAAATGTTCAATGTGTATTTGAGAAAAATGTGCATCATGTATTTAAACAACGTATATCTGAAAAATATTTCACATGTACTACAAACTGGTTAAATCTATAGTTGAAAGATGTTCAACATGTATTAAAAAATAAATGATCAAACATGTATTTGTAATAATGTTCATCATGTTTTTGAAAATGTTCAATGTGTACAAGAAAAATGTTGAACTTGTATAAAAAAAATTTACATCATGTATTAAAAAGAGTAGACATGGACATGAAATAAATAGAAAAAATAAAATCGAAAGAAAAACCTTTTAAAACTGCAAATAAAAACCAAGAAAAAGGCAAATAAAAAAATGTGTGGAAAACCTTCTCTAATCCAATGTTTCCACAAGCCTGTGCAGAACCTTCACAAAACCGCTAAGGTACGTGTTAATTGGGCTGGCCCATCCTACCGCTCGCTTACTACAAGACATAACTCTATCTTGTATAAGTAACTTCTTTGCCGAGGCATATTTCACCATCCATGATTTGTTTTCATGCTTGACACATAAAATGCTCACTTTCTTTATAAAGCTTTCACGTCTAACAAATATATTCTATATGTAACTAAAATGATTCTTTAATATGTTTCACCATGTACTTTAATCCATTAAAAAATGTGCAGGTCTTCACGCCAGGCCTGACTTTCACCTTCGGCTCTTTCGAGCTCGAGGTCGACGACTGGGGCTTCTCTGTATGATGTGACAACCCCCTCCCTTCATCAATTACATACGTGTAATAGCCCGAGATCAATTCTCTAGTTTCTTTCCATAATAATTATTATATTGTTTGTGTTATTTTTTTTAGCATCATCATGTGATCATGTCATAAAAACATTTCACACTAATTTGAGCAATGTGAAAATTTCCAGAATTGAATTTGAGCCTTCTTTTTTTTATTAATTTTTTTCCAAACCTTCCATAAACCACATGCCTTTTCTACTACAAGTGTGACCCTCAAACCTTGCCCAAAATTCTTACATCTTTATCCCAAGCTTCACCAAAAATCTCATGATATTTGGACACTTATAAATTATACCTCTAGTTCGAATCCATTAATTTAGAGTCAAATGAATTTGAACTAAACTTCATCCAAAATTGCTGAAAAGTCCGGCATGGGGTTGGAAATATTCCATGAAGCCCACTCATCAAGTTTCACCTTTTTCCAAAAATCATAGCCATTTCTTTTCCATCCTTGTCTCCTTTTCTATTTTTCTATTAATAAAAAACATGTCATTTTGTGTACAATCATGTAACATATAGAAGAATGCGTGATAAGGAAAATTACAGTAACATGTCATTTTGTGTTGAACGATAGGCCCCAAAATGGGATACAGGGATATTGTGATAGTAACATATAAGTATGTGTGGTTTGAATGTGTTACATAGAACCGACATGGTAACATATAAAATGTGTTGTTGGAATGTGTTAAGATCCTTAGTGTTAACACATGATTATGTGTTGATGCATAGTGTTACAAGCTCTATTATATGGGTAAATAGAAAAACTAAAATCAACTGCGTACATATATCACCAATACCTTCACACATAGGACCCACATGTCAACGCGATTTTTCTATAAATGCATTTCTGTTTTGGCAAATAGAATTTTCATTCTTTGGTCAATATTGTATAGTAAAACAATACAATTTGGTTGCTAAATACCAAACTATTTCGATGTGGAATGCTAATAATAGTTTGAACATACTACTGTATAACTGTTTTGATAAATTTACTACAAGGAATCTGACCAACTGAGCACGCTCAGTTCGTTTGCCCTTGATTAGTAAAAAGCATAGTAGTACTTTGTCAAATCTTTCATTCTTTCTGTATGAAAATACTTGGCTAATGGGAATTGAGTGATTCGAACTGGAGCACGAGGCTCGCTTATTCTATTCTTTCATAAGATCAATCAAGTAGTAAGTGACTTGTCGTCGTTTTCTCACGACAGATGCCATGGGGTGTCTTATCGAGAGTGGTTGGGGCCGAAAGGACGCCGGTGGGCTCCGGAAACGGGATCGGGGACAAGCAGTGCGTGACACGCAATGTACCCAGCTTCGGGGCCCTCTGTGGGAGGTAATACCCCTAGTCCTGCCGGTCTGGTTGATGAACCAAGAGGACTACAATGGTGCTCCTTGAGCTGTTCGACGGAGGAGGAAGAGGAAGCTGCTGGCCCTCGTTCCTCTCCTATATGCGTGTGTGAGTGAGTGTGAATGTGGCCGACCCCCTGGACGGGGTGCCTCCAGGGGGTTTTATAGGCTAACCCCCTAGCTTATAATATGCGTATATGGTACTGGGGGGACCCGGCTGGCAGCCTCTCCAGCCGGCCGGGGGGCCCGCCAGCTGAAGAGTCTTGTCGCTTGTAGTGCCCACCGGCTGCAGGGTCCCACCGGGAGCCGTGGGGGGCCCGCCGGCTGGTCGTCACTATTGGTGCGTGCCCGTCACACCGCGGCACGGACCATCCTGTACGCCGTCGTCTTGCGGCAGCCGACCATGGTCAGCGGTACGGCCAGCCGCACTGCAGCCATGCGGGGGCAGGTAATGGAGTGGTTGGAGGTGTGCGGGTGAGGGAGTCCTGGACTAGGGGGTCCTCGGGAGGCCGGCCTATCTAATATGGGCCGGACTATATGGGCCGTTCGCCGGACACTGGATCACTCGAAGGACCGGACTCCAGAAGGGAAGTTTCTAGAAGCAAGGCGTGTGCTCCACGTTTAAAGTAGAATAGGCATGTTTATCCCCTCGACGTGTAACTGACCATGTGTAAACCCTAGGCACCCCCGGCGTCTATATAAGCCGGAGGGTTTTAGATCATTGAGAAGGGAGAACTCATCTAGGGTTTTAGTCATACGATCTCGTGGTAGATCACTCTGTAATCTCTATACAATCAATACAATCAAGCAGGACGTAGGGTATTACCTCCATAGGAGGGCCCGAACCTGGGTAAAACCTTGTCCCCTTCGTCTCCTGTTACCATCGATCCAAGCATCATAGTTCGGGACCCCCTACCCGAGATCCGCCGGTTTTGACACCGACATTGGTGCTTTCATTGAGAGTTCCACTGTGATCGCCAGAAGGAATCGATGGTTCGCCTAGTCGCTAACGAAGAGGTCCGCAACACAGGGACTTTTGCCCCTGGACAGATCTTCGCTTTCGGCAGCATAGTGCTGCACGCCGACCCGACCGGCCGCCTTGGCCGCGTCGAAAGTTTCGCCCCTGATCAGGAGGTCAGATTCGGGAACTTAGAGTTCTCTGTAGACTCCCGCGGCGATCTATCACTAACCGGGCTTGCAGTCTCGCCTGCCATGCCCGAGGACCCTGAGGCTTTAACCTCGGACTCATCTTCCGGCTCCGCCTATGGGATCTGCCCTGGTGGAGGCCCGATCTTAAGTTCAGATCAGGTCATAGCGCCCGACAGCCGAACACCCGTTCTTGCCGAACATACCCCCTGCACGGATGCATCGGAGGTTGACTCCGGAAGCTCTGGGCAGACCGGTCCGATCGAGCTCTCGATACTCGACGAAGCTCTAGATCGGATCTCGTCGATGAAAATCAACGACGACCCAATCCCGATCTGTTCTCAGATCGGTCTTCAGACGGGTCGGGACGAATTTTTCCTCCCACCCACCACCCACTTGATAGCCACTGTCGAGGATTTAACCGACATGCTAGACTACGCTTCCGAGGAGGCAGGGTACATGGACGAGGAAGATCACTCCCCCGCCCCTGCCAAGACCGGACAGTGGATGGCCACCTCCACATACGACGTGTACATGGTGGACACTCTAAAAAGCAATGGCGATAAACCGGATGAAGCGCCGTCAAGGCGCCGGAAACCGCATAAACGGTCCAAAGGGAAAAAGGGGCGCAAGTCTATTGAGGGCACGGGGAACGATGATACTCCAGAGGACATCGGCCGCCCCGAAATCCCCGGTAACCCGTTGGAGGGTCAGGAGGATCCCGAAGACCACCGCAACCCCGATGACCCAGATGATCCTCTGGCCGACGACTACCTCCGCTCTATCGAGGGGGAGGATAATGCGGATGCCGATGACTTGGCCATCCCCAACGATCCTGCAGATCAGGAATTGTTCAGACAACAGCTGATATCCACAGCTCGCAGCCTGAGAGCAAAGGAGCGACAGCTCAAAGCCGAACAAGACGACCTCAATCACCGATGGACACGAGTCCTTTCAACGGAGGAGGAGTTCGGCGCCGGCCTATCGGACCAACCAAAGAGCTACCCGCGCCGACGGCTGCTGCCACAGTTTGATGACGAGCTCTCCAATACGCCGTCTCCCGAACATACTCCATATGACAAACCAGATCGCCCTCCTCGAAGACGAGATCAGACGGCTGATGATACCGGCTATAGGCTGACGATACCCCGTAGACATGGAAAGGAGCCACTAGAGCCCGATGACAGGTTTGACCTGCGCCACGACCTGGACCATAGAGCAGGCCGTACACGATCCATCTACGGCTCCAGAAGATACTCACCCGACAGACGGGAAGGGTACCGGTCTCGGTTCGACCACAATGAAAATCGGGAACAAAACCGAGCTAGGGTAGCCGCCGATCATCGGCACACTATAGCTCGGGTTAGAGGCGCCGCACACCCACTGTGCTTTACAGATGAGGTAATGCAGCATCAGTTCCCAGAAGGGTTTAAACCCGTAAATGACAACTGACCCATCCGTATGGATTGAGGATTTCCTCCTCCACATCCACATGGCACGAGGAGATGACCTCCACGCCATCAAATACCTGCCCCTAAAGCTCAAGGGGCCAGCTCGGCATTGGCTAAATAGCCTCCCCGAAAACTCCATTGGATGTTGGGAGGACCTAGAAGAGGCATTCCGATCTAATTTCCAGGGCACTTATGTCCGGCCACCGGACTCCTCCGATCTAAGTAACGTCGTTCAGAAACCCGGAGAGTCTGCGAGGCTATTCTGGAATCGTTTCCTGACCAAGAAAAACCAGATCGTAGACTGCCCAGACGCCGAAGCTATAGCCTCCTTTAGGCATAATATTCGGGATGAATGGCTAGCTCGACAGCTCGGCCAAGACAAACCCAGGACAATGTCCGCCCTCACATCACTCATGACCCGCTTTTGCGCGGGCAAGGATAATTGGCTGGCCAGACGCAGCCATAACCCCGAAGACCCCGGAACCTCCGAAGTACGGGATGGAAACGGGAAACCAAAGCGCAACAAAAACAAGCGCCGGCATAATAATAGTGATGCCGATGACACGGCTGTAAACGCCGGATTTCGCAACAACCGCTCTGGGCAGCGGAAAAAGCCTCCTAAAGGCAAACACGACGGACCTACCCCGCTGGACAAGATTCTGGAGAGGCCTTGTCAGATACATGGCACTCAGGAGAAGCCCGCCAATCACACCAATTGTAACTGTTGGGTTTTCAAGCAGGCCGGCAAGCTCGCTACCGAGGACCAAGGCAAGAGCTCACGCAGCGAGGACGAGGATGAACCTCAGGGTCCGATCGGTGGCGGTCAAAAGAAATTCCCCTCAGAGGTGAAGACAGTAAACATGATTTACGCCACTCATATACCCAAAAAGGAAAGGAAACGCGCCCTTCGGGATGTCTACGCCATAGAGCCTGTAGCTCCGAAGTATAACCCCTGGTCGGCACATCCGATCACTTTTGATCGACGTGACCATCCGACCAGTATCCATCATGGGGGTTCGGCCGCACTTGTCCTCGACCCGATCATAGATGGGTACCACCTAACCAAAGTCCTCATGGATGGTGGAAGTAGCCTCAATCTGATCTACTCAGATACGGTGAAAAAGATGGGCATAGATCCGTCAAGGATCAAACCCAGCAACACTACCTTTAAAGGAGTGATCCCAGGCGTTGAAGCCCGGTGTATAGGCTCTATAAGCCTGGAAGTTGTGTTCGGTTCGCCCGACAACTTCCGAAGTGAGGACTTGATCTTCGACATAGTACCATTCCGCAGCGGCTATCACGCCCTACTCGGCCGTACGGCGTTCGCCTGCTTTAACGCCGTTCCGCACTACGCATACCTCAAGCTCAAAATGCCTGGCCCCCGAGGGGTCATCACTGTCAATGGCAATACAGAGCGGTCACTCCGAACTGAGGAACATGCGTTGGCCCTGGCGGCCGAATTCCATTACACCGATGACCGGCAGACGCCGACGTCCGCCGTCAAGGCATCCAAGGCTGGGAAGCGAGCTCGGTCTCAAACCGAAATTCCAGAAGCTTCCCCTCCCAATAAATAGGGATTCGCCCCCCACCACATGGCCCCATTTCCCGCACAATACGTGCCGAGGGTGCATAACTTCGCGCTTGAAATTCCATGGGCAACGGTGGGGGAACATTGATGTAGGGTAAGTCTTCGGCTAGACCGAACTATCACCCTCAAACATGTCTTCGGACACATGGCAGGTACCGTCAAGTACCCACTAAGGCGTCAAGCTTGTTCAAATTTCGGCGACTTCTCAAGACTCTTCTACAATAGTCCGTTCGCCGAACAGCACACCTATCAAGGTATACACCGTCCTGGTGGTCGCAGGAGAGGATACGCTGCAAGGCATATCGCTGACGTCAGGCCACAAATCGAAGACCCTTAGCGTAGCACCCTCCTGTAAGATTTATATTTTATCTTCTATACCTGTACACAGTTGTATCAGCACTTTGAATGAAAAGAATGGTTTAGTATAATATAGATATATTATGCACGCTCGTTTGACGTTTTTTAAGCATATTCTCTATTTTTCTCCTTCTTTTCTTGCGAGCCTGTTTGGTATACTTTTGCGAAGCAACCGGCTAATAGACCGGGGGCTCGCTCTTAAAATCGCCCTGTGCACAATTGATTTTGTATTCGGCGTCTTGGACTTCTGCTTTATATGCATTGGTTCCGAACTGTGTCTTGGGTCAAATGTTGGGTTGCCCGGCTCCTGTGCTTGCCCCTTTATGTTCCGCTCGTTCGGCTAAAGGGGCAAAGGGAGCACCGCTGCGATTGTGCTTCCGGCTAGCCTGGTCAAGCGCCTCAGCGGAGAAAGCCGAAAACTGACTGTCATGGTATGCGAGAACCGGTCTGCGATTCCGAGCTTAACTTAATCTCGTCAGAGGTTACTCCGTGTAATGCGATGGGTTCGGTATTAGTACGAACCATGTGATATAGGCTTTGGCCACGGCTCGTCCGAACATCACAAACTCCTGGGGGCTATTTATCGGCCTCCTGCACTCCTTTCTCGCGCTCCTACGGCTAAGTGAAGGTAATAAAGCGTTCTGGTCCGATTGCCTAGTCCACCTCGCACTACCGCCTTCGGGTACCGATAGTTGGGCTAAGGGTTATAGTGCGTTTTGGAAGCGACACCCCACGTAGTATCTACCTGGGGGCTGAAGCCGACGACTCGCAGCCTTCAGATTTAACCGGCCACAAAGAAGTTATAAAGGATGCAAAACACACAAGACATGATAAACCATGCAAACTTTATATACATAAAAACGCGTTCCAAAAAGTCTTCGGACATATTACATAACCGTTTACTCATACACAGTATCTCTTCGACACTGTGACTCTATGGCCCGAGCACCCTCCATAACTCCGGAGAAGTACCGCTCGGGGCACCTATACTCTTTTCCAGGCGGCGGAGGAGCAGTGGCCACCTTCATCGGATCCAGCCCCGGCCAGTGTACCTTGGCCTTCGCAAAGGTCATCCTTGCCCCCTCGATGCAAGAAGACCTCCTCAATGCGTCGATCCGAGGAGTGGCGTCGCTCAGCTTCTGCACCAGGCCGAAGTAACTGTCGGGAATTGGCTCATCGGGCCACAGCCGGATACAGAGATCCTTCATGGCCGGTTCCGCCACCTTGTGCAGCTCCAACAGCTGCTTCAGTTGCTCATTCAGGAGAGGAGTTCGCTCGTGGGCTTCGAATTGAGCCCAGAAAACACGGGCTTCATCTCCTTCTCCCCGCGAAGCATAGAACTGCTTCGCGTCCGCTGTGCTCTTCTGGAGGTCCAAGCCGGCGCCTACGGAACGCCATACTTGGGTAAGAGCTTTGAACCTATCATCTCTGAAGACACACTGCAGTAAATATGGCTTACCACTCAGTATAGCCTGGGCCTGGCTGATTTCCTCTTCAAAGGTCCGCCTATCCACCCGCTCCTTTTGAAGATCGGTTTTTAGGGTGGATAGTTCGGCAGCCTGCTCTTTTTCTTTCAGCTCCAGGGCCTCGCACTTCTTGCTGGCGTCCTTAAGCTCCAGTTGGACCTCCTCCACTCGAGCCTGGTGCTTGTCGCTGGTAGCTCTCAAGGCAGATAGTGCGGCTACGGCCTCTTGGGCCGCCGCCTTTTCTACAGCAGTTTCCTGCTTTGCCTTCTTGAGTTCGGCCTTGAGCTTCTCCATCTCTTTCGCCGAGGCTGCGTAAGCATTGACTTATATTAAGCATCCGTGTTGATAGAACGGAAACATGAAGTTTAGATACTTCACTCCGCTTACCTTGAGCCTCGTCGAATCTTCGGTTTAGAGCATTAAGCTCGTCATCGGAGTTCTTAAGCTTCCGATTCAGCTCCTCTATTTCAACGGCGTTATCGGACGCCGCCGACACCTGCAAAAAAATGCGAAAGTCTGATATTATATGAGTTCACAGACCTCCGAATTATCATAATCCTGTGCCTGGTCTCCTTAAAAGAATGACCGAACAATCTGAGCATATGTATAGTTCGGATAAGGATTTTTGTCTTGACCCCCAGGTAAGTTTTTCAAACTTACCAAGGGCTCGGGGGCTGGTATGTATATAAACCACTGCTTAAACATATCAATGACTTACAAAAAAACGGGGCCTTACATTGTTTACCTGAAAACCCGTTAAGAGGCCGTTGAAGGCCGCTTTCAGTCCGGTATCCACGGACCGAATGCTCTGCAGCACCGTACCCATAAGGGTGCGGTGCTCCTCGGAGATGGAGGCGCTAGATAGAGCCTCCCCCATGGCCGGCCACTAAGTGGTCAGAGGCACCGGTGGGGGTCGGTTAGCCCGATCCCCAGTCGGGGACTGAAGCTGTGTCTCCGGACACATGGTGTGCTCCGGAGACAGTTGTGGAGGTGACTGGACAGTTCCCTGACCGGTCTCCTCGGTATCCGGGAGGGTCTTCTCCCCCGGGTCTTCGGTGGCCGAGGTATTAACCTCGACCATTATCTTGTCGCCCCCGCCTCCAGTGTTCGGCTCCAGGGGAGCCTGTTGGGATGACACCTCCGTGCCTTCCTTATTGGCATCTGGAGGGGAAGGGTGCGACGCGTTTCCGCTCTCCGCTAGATCGGCGGGCGGGGTCTCCCCGTCCGAGTTTTGGTCGGTGGGAAGGATGCGGGGCGGGCTGCAAGTCAATTGACGCTCGCATGTTAAATATATTAACGAAACTTGGTATTTGCAAGGTCTTCGGATCTATACCTTCGAGGTGGGGGCTTATCCCTGAGGGTCCTTTGCGGAACCCTCTTGAACCCCTCGGACTCGGTGTCCGAGGCCGAACTATCGTCGGACAGGATCGCTTGTGACCGGCGTGCTTTCTTCTGGGCTGGAGGAAGTTCATCCTCCAAGGTGTCCGGTGACGTCGCCCTCTTTCTTGTAAGGGGGGAATCGCCTCCCCCCTCGACCTCGTGCTCCTCCTCCTCTTCCTCCTCTTGATTCGAGGAGGTGTGGGTCTCTTCGGACTCAGTCTCTAGCTGGTCCTTGGTGCGCAGGCCAGCTCGGCCTGTCTTCTTCTTCTTTTCTTTCTTCTCTGGTGCCTTGTAGGGCGCCACGACGAGCATCTCCAACAGCAGCGGGGACCGGGGATCCTCGGGCTGTGGAGCCGGACTCTTGAAGTCCTTGGCTTTTTTCAGCCATTCCTGCAGAAGTGATCGGACAATCCTTAGGTGACCTACGAAAAAATAAAGCCGATCTATTGAAATCATAACATACCTTGGAAGGAGGCTTGGCAGCATTCAAGCCCTGGTCTTCCTCCTCGCCCGGCTAGTCCTTCTGCGCCTTGAACAGCGCCTTCCATAGTTTCTCCCGCATGGTGCGGAAGAGTCGACGAACTGTAGGGTCGTCGCCGGTCCGGTAATCCCACATAGGAGAACTCCGGCGCTGGCATGGCAGGACATGTCGCCGAAGCATTACCTGGACCACATTGGTCAGGCCAACGCCTTCACTGATTAGGGAGGCGGTGCGCCTCTGCAGGTCCTCTACTTCGGTAGCCGACCCCCAATCCAGGCCCTTTCGGACCCACGAGGTCAATCTGGTTGGGGGGCCGGACCTGAATTCGGCAGGAACAGTTCCGCATTCAGCAGGAATAGTTCCGCCCTCTTCCTCCTTTGGCTCGGTGATATAGAACCACTCCTTCTGCCAGGTCTTAATGGTGTTGATGAAGGTGCCAGATGGCCACACTGCGCGTGGGAGTTTGCCGATGACTGCCCTGCCGCAGTCCGCGTGCGCGCCGGCAACACACTTCGGCTTAATGTTGAAAGTCTTAAGCCATAGTCCGAAGTGCGGCTCCACCCACAGAAAAGCCTCGCAGACAGTGATGAATGCAGATATGTGCATGAAGGAGTTCGGCGGAAGGTCGTGGAAATCGAGCCCGTAAAAGAACATCAGACCCCTCACAAAGGGGTGAAGTGGAAGCTTAATCCCCGGATGAAGTGGGGGACGAAAACTACCCTTTCTCCTTGTTTAGGGGTGGGAATCACCTGACCCTCCTCGGCGGCGCGGTGGAAGACGTTGGCAGGGATGTATCCGGCGTCCTTGAGCTCTCGGATATCCTTGTCTGTGACTGTGGAGGCCTCCCACTTGCCGCTGGCCATGGCTGACCTCGGAGGGAGAAGAATGTGAATCCTAGATCTGAGCTCGGTGAGCTCGGGAGTCTAGGGAGGCGAGGATGCGAAGGGAGGAATGTGGATAAGCCTTGGGGTTTTCCCCTTTTTTATTAAGGGCCGCTACCGGTTAGCCTCCCTCCACCACACCGTGAATCTCTCCACTTCCCGAGGCGTGCGCGGCGTTACACGCGCATGATTAAGCATGTCCCGTATGGAACGGAGCACGATCTGTGTATTGATGGATCGTGCCGATAAATACGGCCTCAAGCCGCTAAATGAGTCTGTACAACTGGCTCAGCGGTCATGATGAGCCGCGGCCTTTCGTCTGAAAGGTTGTCAGAAGAGCGCCATTGGCTCCCTGACATTTGGCCTTATTGGCCGGGTTACACATGATGTTCAGATGACCTTTGATTGGGAAAACAACGCGTCGATGGAAGCCGGACTAAAGGAACTGCCGATTACTATCCGGAGAAAGGAACTCGCCTCGCAAGCCGAAGACTCTGATCATTTGAAGTAGCTGGAGCTTGGACCCTTGGCGTTGGAGGCTAGTTCGGGGGCTACTGAGGGAGTCCTGGACTAGGGGGTCCTCGGGAGGCCGGCCTATCTAATATGGGCCGGACTATATGGGCCGTTCGCCGGACACTGGATCACTCGAAGGACCAGACTCCAGAAGGGAAGTTTCTAGAAGCAAGGCGTGTGCTCCACGTTTAAAGTAGAATAGGCATGTTTATCCCCTCGACGTGTAACCGACCATGTGTAAACCCTAGGCACCCCCGGCGTCTATATAAGCCGGAGGGTTTTAGATCATTGAGAAGGGAGAACTCATCTAGGGTTTTAGTCATACGATCTCGTGGTAGATCACTCTGTAATCTCTATACAATCAATACAATCAAGCAGGACGTAGGGTATTACCTCCATAGGAGGGCCCGAACCTGGGTAAAACCTTGTCCCCTTCGTCTCCTGTTACCATCGATCCAAGCATCATAGTTCGGGACACCCTACCCGAGATCCGCCGGTTTTGACACCGACAGCGGGCACTGTGCCGCCTGCCTGGTCGCAGTCGGCCCGGGTCAGCGACACTGTTGCCTCCACTGTGGCCATGCGGGTGCTGACCAGTCGTACGACGGGCGTCACTGTAGCCACGCGTGCTCTGCCCAGCAGTACTTGGTCCCTGGCGCCCCTGTCCCATCGGGCAGGGTGATGTGTAGGGCGCCGACCCACCGGCTGGCGGGTTGCCCTTTAGCCGGATGGCTGGCGGCATCGCCCCGAGCCGGCCGTGCTACGCAGCCGACCCTGTTGGAAATATGCCCTAGAGGCAATAACAAAATGGTTATTATTATATTTCCTTGTTCATGATAATCGTTTATTATCCATGCTATAACTGTATTGATTGGAAACTCAAATACATGTGTGGATACATAGACAACAAAGTGTCCCTAGTAAGCCTCTACTAGACTAGCTCGTTGATCAAAGATGGTTAAGGTTTCCTAGCCATAGACATGAGATGTCATTTGATAACGGGATCACATCATTAGGAGAATGATGTGATGGACAAGACCCAAACAATGAACGTAGCATATGATCGTGTCAGTTTATTGCTATAGTTTTCTGCATGTCAAGTATCTGTTCCTATGACCATGAGATCATGCAACTCATTGACACCGGAGGAATACCTTGTGTGTATCAAATGTCGCAACGTAACTGGGTGACTATAAAGATACTCTACAGGTATCTTCGAGGGTGTCTGTTGAGCTGGCATGGATCGAGACTGGGATTTGTTACTCCGTGTGACGGAGAGATATCTCAGGGCTCACTCGGTAATACAACATCACAATAAGCCTTGCAAGCAAAGTGACTAAAGAGTTAGCCACGGGATCTTGTATTACGGAACGAGTAAATAGACTTGCCGGTAACGATATTGAACTAGGTATAGAGATACCGACGATCAAATCTCGGGCAAGTAACATACCGCTAAACAAAGGGAACATCATACGGGATTGACTGAATCCTTGACATAGAGGTTCAACCGATAAAGATCTTCGTAGAATATGTAGGAACCAATATGGGCATCCAGTTCCCGCTATTGGTTATTGACTGTAGAGGTGTCTCGGTCATGTCTACATTGTTCTCGAACCCGCAGGGTCTGCACACTTAACGTTCGGTGACGTTTCGGTATTATTGAGTTATGTATGTTGGTGACCGAAGGTTGTTCGGAGTCCCGGATGAGATCCCGGACGTGACGAGGAGCTCCGGAGGTAAATATTTATATATGGGAAGTCATATTTTGACGACCGGAAAAGTTTTGGGTTTTTCCGGTATTGTACCGGGAAGCTTCTAGAAGGTTCCGGAAACTTCCGGAGGAGTCCGGAAGTCCACCAAGGGTTCCACCACGTCCCAAGGGTTTGCATGCGCTGAGGGGAGGCGCCCTGGCCTTATTGGGCTAGGCGCACAAGTCCCTCAAGGCCCATGTGGCTTGGGAGAGGTGGAAAGTCCACCTGTTTATGGAAAGGGAGGTAATTGGACTAGGAGTCCAACTCCTCCCCCTTGGCTGCACCCTAGGGCTTGGAGGGGCTGATCTCCATGCCCCTCCACCTATATATAGAGAGGAGGGGGCACCCCAAGAGCACACACGAAGCCCTTGGCGCCCCTCTCTCTCCCTAGATCATTTTCTCGACCGTTCGCAGTTTCGGTAGCGCTAGGCGTAGCCCTGCCGGGATAGCACCACCACCACCGCCACCATGCCGTCGTGTTGCCGGAGAACTCATCTACCTCTCCGCTCTCCCTTGCTGGATCAAGAAGGCGGAGATCATCATCGAGCTGTACGTGTGCTGAACGCGGAGGTGCCATCCGTTCGGCGCTAGATCGGGACGGATCGTGATTGGATCGCGGGACGGCTTGCGATTTGGATCGCGAAGACGTTCGACTACATCAACCGCGTTTCTTAACGCTTACCGCTTAGTGATCTACAAGGGTACGTAGATCCACTCTCCATCTCGTAGATGCTCATCACCATGGATAGATCTTGCGTGTGCGTAGGAAATTTTTTGTTTCCCATGCAACGTTCCCCAACAGTGGCATCATGAGCTATGTCTATGCGTAGATGAGATCACGAGTAGAACACAAAGGAGTTTGTGGGCGTTGATGCTCAGATTGCTTCCTCCCTTGGTCTTTTCTTGATTCAGCGGTATTGTGGGATGAAGCGGCCTGGACCAACCTTACTCGTATGCTTACGAGAGACCGGTTCCATCAACTGACATGTGACTTCGTTGCATAAAGATGGCTGGCGGGTGTCTGTCTCTCCCATTTTAGTTGGATCGGATTCGACAAAGGCGGTCCTTGAGAAGGTTGAATTGCAATTTGTGTATCACCGTTGTGGTTTTTGCGTAGGTAAGAATCGTTCTTCCTAGATACCCATAGCAGCCACGTAAAACATGCAACAACAATTAGAGGACATCTAACTTGTTTTTGCAGGGTATGTTGTGATGTGATATGGCCAATTACATGATGAGATATATGTGACGTATGAGATGATCATGTTTTGTATAGAATATCATGACTTGCATGTCGATGAGTACGGCAACCAACAGGAGCCATAGGGTTGTCTTTAATTTATTTTCGCCGTTTTTGCTTTACTTTATCGCTATGAGTTAGCAATAGTCATAGAAGCAACAGTTGGCGCGACAACCTCATGGCGACACGTTGATGGAGATCATGGTGTCATGCCGGTGACGATGGAGATCATGCCGGTGCTTTGGAGATGGAGATCAAAGGCACAAGTTCATGGCCATATCATGTCACTTATGATTTGCATGTGATGTTAATCCTTTTATGCATCTTATTTTGCTTAGGACGACGGTAGCATTATAAGGTGATCCCTTACTAAAATTTCAAGATAAAACTGTGTTCTCCCCGAGTGTGCACCGTTGCGAAAGTTTGTCGTTTCGAGACACCACGTGATGATCGGGTGTGATAGACTCAACGTTCACATACAACGGGTGCAAGCCAGTGTTGCACGTGCGGAACACTCGGGTTAAACTTGACGAGCCTAGCATGTACATACATGGCCTCGGAACAGAAGAAACCGAAAGGTCGAGCATGAGTCATATAGTAGATATGATCAACATGAAGATGTTCACCATTGAAACCATCTCATCCCACGTGATGATTGGACTTGGGTTGGTGAATTTGGATCATGTGACACTCGAATGACCAGAGGGATGTCAATTTGAGTGGGAGTTCTTTAGTAATATCATTAATTGAACTCATTATCATGAACATAGTCAAAATGTCTTTGCAAATTATGTTGTAGATCACTAGCTCGCGCTGTAGCTCCCTTGTGTTTTTATACGTTCCTAGAGAAAATAGAGTTGAAAGATGATGGTAGCAATAATGCGGATTGGGTCCGTGATCTGAGGATTGTCCTCATTTGCTGCACAGAAGGCTTATGTCCTTAATGCACCGCTCGGTGCACCACCCCCTCAAGCGTCGTCTGTAGATGTTGTGAACATCTGACGGGCACGTTTTGATGACTACTTGATAGTTCAGTGCGTCATGCATTACGGCTTAGAATTGAGGCTCCAAAACGTTTTTGAACATCACGGAACATATGAGATGTTCTAAGAGCTGAAATTGGGATCTCAGGCTCATGCCCGTGTTGAGAGGTATGAGACCTCTAACAAGATTCTTTGCCTGCAAGATGAAGGAGAATAGCTCAATCGGTGAGCATGTGCTCAGATTGTCTGGGTGCTACAATCGCTTGAATCGAGTGGGAGTTGATCTTCCAGATAAGATAGTGGTTGATATAGTTCTCCAAGTCACTACCACAAAGCTACCAGAGCTTCGTGATGAACTATAAAATGCCAGGGATGGAAATAATGATCCCCGAGCTATTCGTGATGTTTGACACCGCGAAGGTAGAAATCAAGAAGGAGCATCAAGTGTTGATGGTTAGTAAAACCACTAGTTTCGAGAAGGGCAAGGGAAAGGAGGGATACTTCATGGATGGAAAGCCAGTTGCTGCTCCAGTAAAGAAACCCAAGGTTGAACCCAAACCCGAGACTGAGTGCTTCTATTATGAGGAGAACGGTCACTGAAGCGGAACTGCCCTAGATACTTGGTAGATAAGAAGGCTGGCAACGTCAATAGAAGTATATTTGATATACATTTTATTCATGTGTACCTTGCTAGTACTCCTAGTAGCACCTGGGTATTAGATACTGGTTCAGTTGCTAAATGTTGGTAACTCGAAATATAAGCTATGCAATGAACAGAGACTAGCTAAGGGCGAGGTGACGATGTGTGTTGGAAGTGTTTCCAAGGTTGATGTGATCACCATCGCACGCTCTCTCTACCTTCGGGATTAGTGATGAACCTAAATAAATGTTATTTGGTGTTTGCATTGAGCATGAACGTGATTAGATCGTGTTTATTGCAATACGGTTATTCATTTAAGTTAGAGAATAATGGTTATTCTGTTTACATGAATAATACCTTCAAAGGTCATGCACCCAATGAGAATGGTTTATTGAATCTCGATCGTAGTAATACACATGTTCATAATATTGATGCCAAAAGATGCAAAGTTAATAATGATAGTACCACATACTTATGGCACTACCGCCAAGGTCATATTGGTGTAAAGCGCATGAAGAAACTCCATGGTGATGGATCTTTTGACTCACTCGATTTCGAATCGGTTGAGACATGCAGACCATGCCTCATGGGCAAGATGACTAAGACCCCGTTTTCCGGTATGATGGAGCGGGAAGTGACTTATTGGAAATGATACATGTTGATGTATGCGGTCCAATGAGTGTTGAAGCGTGCGGTGGATATCATTATTTTCTTACCTTCAATGATGATTTGAGTAGATATAGGTATATTTACTTAATGAAACACAAGTCTGAAACGTTTGAAAAGTTCAAGCAATTTCAGAGTGAAGTTGAAGATCATCGTGACAAGAAGATAAAATGTCTACGATATGATCGTGGAGGTGAATATCTGAGTTACGAGTTTGGTATGCAACTTAAGACAATGTGGAAATTGTTTCACAACTCACGTCACCTGGAACACCATAGTGTGATGGTGTGTCCGAACGTCGTAGTCGTGCTCTATTGGATATGGTACGTACTATGATGTCTCTTATCGATTTGCCACTATCATTTTGGGGTTATGCATTAGAGACAACTACATTCACTTTAAATAGGACACCATCTAAGTCCGTTGAGATGACACCCTATGAATTTTGGTTTGGCCGAAACCTAAGCTGTCATTTCTTAGAGTTTGGAAATGCGACGCTTATGTCTGATAAGCTCGATCCCAAAGCGGAAAGGTGCATCTTCATAGGATACCCTAAGGAAACAGTTGGGTATACCTTCTATCTCAGATCCAAGGGCAAAGTGTTTGTTGCTAAAAATGGGTCCTTTCTCGAGAAAGAGTTTCTCTTGAAAGAATTGAGTGGGAGGAAGGTAGAACTTGATGAGGTTATTGAACCGTCACTTCAGTTGGATGGTAGCATGACGCGGAAAGATGTTTCTGTGGCGCCTACACTGAATGAAGAGGAAGTTAATGATGATGATCATGATACTTCGGATCAAGTTACTACCGAACCTCGTAGGCTGACAAGAACTCGTACCGCCTTTGAGTGGTACGTCAATCCTGTCTTGGAGGTCATGTTGTTAGACAACAGTGAACCTACGAGCTATGAAGAGGCGATGGTGGGCCCGGATTCCAACAAATGGCTAGGAGCCATGAAATTCGAGAAAGGATCCATGTATGAAAACCAAGTATGGACTTTGGTAGACTTGCCCGTTGAACGGCAGGCCATTGAGTACAAATGGACCTTTAAGAAGGAGACAGACGTTGATGGTAAATGTCACCATTTATAAAGCTCGACTTGTCGCGAAGAAGTTTCCGACAAGTTCAAGGAGTTGACTACGATGAGACTTTCTCACCCGTAGCGATGCTAAAGTCTGTTGGAATTATGTTAGCAGTTACTGCATTTTTTAATTATGAAATCTGGCAGATGGATGTCAAAACATCGTTTCCTTAACGGTATCCGTGAGGAAAGGTTGTATGTGATACAACCGGAAGGTTTTGTTAGTCCTAAGGATGCTAAAATGTATGCAAGCTCCAGCGATCCTTCTATGGACAGGAGCAAGCATCTCGGAGTTGGAATATACACTTTGATGAGGTGATCAAAGTTTTTGGGTTTATACAAAGTTTATGAGAAACTTGTATTTACAAGAAAGTGAGTGGGAGCACTATAGAATATCTGATGAGTATATGTGGATTACATATTGTTGATCGGAAATGATGTAGAATTTCTGGAAAGCATAAAGGGTCGTTTGAAAGGAGTTTTTCAAAGGAAAACCTGGAATGAAGCTACTTAAATATTGGGCATCAGGATCTATAGAGATAGATCAAGACGTCTGATGAGACTTTCAATGAGTACATACCTTGACAAGATTTTGAAAGAGTTCAAAATGGATCAGTCAAAGAAAGAGTTCTTGCCTGATTTGTAAGGTGTGGAGTTGAGTGAGACTCAAAGCTCGACCACGGCAGAAGAAAGAGAGAGGATGAAGGTCGTCCCCTATGCCTTATCCATAGGCTCTATATAGTATGCCATGCTGTGTACCACACCTGGTGTGTGCCTTGCCATGAGTCTGTCAAGGGGTACAAGAGTGGTCCAGGAGTGGATCACTGGACATCGGTCAAAATTATCCTTAGTAACTAGAGGACTAAGGAAATGTTTCTCGATTATGGAGGTGATAAAGAGTTCGTCGTAAAGGGTTATGTCAATGCAAGCTTTGACACCTATCCGGATGACTCTGAGTAGCAATCCGGATACGTATAGTGGAGCAACCATTTGGAATAGCTCCAAATGGAGCATGGTAGCATCTGCAGTATGAGATATAGATTTGCAAAGAACACACGGATCTGAATGTTGCAGACCGTTGACTAAAAACCTCTCTCACATGCAAAACATGATCGAACCCCAGAACTCATTGGGTGTTAGATTCATAACAATGTAAATCACATAGCGATGTGAGCTAGATTATTGACTCTAGTGCAAGTGGGAGACTGTTGGAAATATGCCCTAGAGGCAATAATAAAATGGTTATTATTATATTTCCTTGTTCATGATAATCGTTTATTATCCATGCTATAATTGTATTGATTGGAAACTCAAATACATGTGTGGATACATAGACAACAAAGTGTCCCTAGTAAGCCTCTACTAGACTAGCTCGTTGGTCAAAGATGGTTAAGGTTTCCTAGCCATAGACATGAGATGTCATTTGATAACGGGATCACATCATTAGGAGAATGATGTGATGGACAAGACCCAAACAATGAACGTAGCATATGATCGTGTCAGTTTATTGCTATAGTTTTCTGCATGTCAAGCATCCGTTCCTATGACCATGAGATCATGCAACTCACTGACACCGGAGGAATACCTTGTGTGTATCAAACGTCGCAACGTAACTAGGTGACTATAAAGATACTCTACAGGTATCTCCGAGGGTGTCTGTTGAGCTGGCATGGATCGAGACTGGGATTTGTTACTCCGTGTGACGGAGAGGTATCTCAGGGCCCACTCGATAATACAACATCACAATAAGCCTTGCAAGCAAAGTGACTAAAGAGTTAGCCACGGGATCTTGTATTACGGAATGAGTAAATAGACTTGTCGGTAACGAGATTGAACTAGGTATAGAGATACCGACGATCGAATCTTGGACAAGTAACATACCGATAAACAAAGGGAACATCATACGGGATTGACTGAATCCTTGACATAGAGGTTCAACCGATAAAGATCTTCGTAGAATATGTAGGAACCAATATGGGCATCCAGGTCCCGCTATTGGTTATTGACCGTAGTGGTGTCTCGGTCATGTCTACATAGTTCTCGAACCCGCAGGGTCTGCACACTTAACGTTCGGTGACGTTTTAGTATTATTGAGTTATGTATGTTGGTGACCAAAGGTTGTTCGGAGTCCCGGATGAGATCCCGGACGTCACGAGGAGCTCCGGAATGGTCCGGAGGTAAAGATTTATATATGGGAAGTCATATTTTGGCGACCGGAAAAGTTTTGGGTTTTTCCGGTATTGTACCGGGAAGCTTCTAGAAGGTTCCGGAAACTTCCGGAGGAGTCTGGAAGTCCACCAAGGGTTCCACCACGTCCCAAGGGTTTGCATGCGCTGAGGGGAGGCGCCCTGGCCTTATTGGGCCAGGCGCACAAGTCCCTCAAGGCCCATGTGGCTTGGGAGAGGTGGAAAGTCCACCTGTTTATGGAAAGGGAGGGAATTGGACTTGGAGTCCAACTCCTCCCCCTTGGCTGCTCCCTAGGGCTTGGAGGGGCTGATCTCCATGCCCCTCCACCTATATATAGAGGGGAGGGGGCACCCGAAGAGCACACACGAAGCCCTTGGCGCCCCTCTCTCTCCCTAGATCGTTTTCTCCTCCGTTCGCAGTTTCGGTAGCGCTAGGCGTAGCCCTGCCGGGATAGCATCACCACTGCCGCCACCACGCCATCGTGTTGCCGGAGAACTCATCTACCTCTCCACTCTCCCTTGCTGGATCAAGAAGGCGGAGATCGTCATCGAGCTGTACGTGTGCTGAACGTGGAGGTGCCGTCCGTTCGGTGCTAGATCGGGACGGACCGTGATTGGATCGCGGGACGGCTTGCGATTTGGATCACGAAGACGTTTGACTACATCAACCGCGTTTCTTAACGCTTCCCGCTTAGTGATCTACAAGGATACGTAGATCCACTCTCCCTCTCATAGATGCTCATCACCATGGATAGATCTTGCGTGTGCGTAGGAAATTTTTTGTTTCCCATGCAACGTTCCCCAACAGGCCCGTGGGGAGCCGGTCGACAGGGGGCGCGCCTCGCCCCACGTCTTGTTTTGAAAAAAGGAGCTGTGACCTGGGTGAGCCTACCCCGGGGTTATCCCCCCCCCCCCCCCGTCAGTAGTCCCCGAAGCAGGGGAGGCCTGCCGGCTGGAGGCGGCGGACCTCGCCGGCTTGAACCCTGCACCCTTGGGTCCGTGGACCCCGTGCCGGAATGCTGGACCGCTGATGGCAGACGAAGCCGGAGCCGGCCGGTGCTTCGCGGGCCGCTTCGGTATCTCCGAGACAAAGAGGGGGAATACCACGTGCGGTGCGGAACGAGCCGTGGCCTGACAGGCCATGTGATGAACAAGACCAGGCCATGGGGCGGGGCCCAGCTGGCCGTGGCCTCGGCCCGTGCGTGTGGATCCTCTGCGGCAGGCGCCGACGGTTGGCGTTCCCCGCGCGTAATGATGCCGCCCGCGCGGGGCGGGGGTAGTGGGAATCGTGCGCGTCGGATCCTCTCCTCACTACCCCACGCGTGGTTTAAATGGAAGGGGAGGGGAGCGAAAGGGGCCATTCGCATCCCCGCCCCCACCCTTTACCCTCCTCGCCGCCCTCCCCTCCCTTCGCAGAGAGAGAGAGAGAGAGAGAGAGAGAGAGAGAGAGAGCGCAACTCGCGCGTTCGCCGCGCTGCCGCTCGCAACCGACACCGGCCGCATCCCGCCGGCGCTCGCTCATCCCGCCGCCGTGTGCACCCCTCCCCGGGCTTGATGGCAAGCAAGGGCGCCTGGGACGACATCGACGTGGACGAGGACTACATCGAGCACCTTCGCCACCACCGCAAGCTACCACCGGCGGGGCTCATGGAGGCACGCATCGCGGGGGCGGAAAACGCCCCATCGCCGCAGGAAGGGGAAGTGGTGGTCTTTGCCGAGCACTTCGACCGTGGACTCGGGCTGCCGGCGAGCACCTTCTTCCCGCGATTCCTTATGTACTTCGGCCTGCAACCACACCACCTCAGTGCCAACGCCATCCTGCAGCTGGCCGCCTTCGCCTCCCTTTGCGAGGGCTACCTGGGGGTGGAGCCGCGCGTGGATCTCTGGTGCCGGCTCTTCTTCGTGAAGTGGTAGACGGTGTTGAACAAGGTCACGAAGCAGAAAGAGATGACCGCCTGCGGAGCCGCCCTCGTCCACCACCGCCCGGGAGTCAGCTTCCCCCAACTCCCGCTACAGGATTCGGTGAAGAGCTGGCAGAAGGGTTTCTTTTATGTGAAGAACGTGGAGGCGAACTTGGACTGCATCAACTTGCCTCCCTTCGTCAACCAGCCGCCGAACGCCATGCAGAACTGGAGGGTTCCGCTACAGGAGTCTCCCGAGACGGCGGACCAGCTCTGCGCCCGGCTGGTCATGCTGACCGGCTCGGAAGGCCTCACGACCGTTGATCTGATCACCACCATGGTGGAGCGCCGGGTGCAACCGTTGCAGCGCCGGCCGCACCTCATCTGTCAGATGGGCGGTCGGCACGATGCGAGCCGGCTCTCCACCAAAGAGTTGAAGGCCATGCACGTGGCGAGGCAGGTGAACTTGATCTCCGCCGCCAAGCTGAGCGAGGACGAGTGGCGATGGGGCAAGGCCCCGTACGATCGGGCGCACCCGTCTCCGAAGGTATGTGACGAGCCGCGCTCCCGCCTCGGTTACCGACGCCTTCCTCCGTACTTGACGATGCGAGGGGCCCTCCCGCCCATAGTTGTTTCCTCTGCTGCAGGCTTACGGCGAGCCGGCAGCCGACGTAGCAGAGTCGGACGCCGAGGAGATCGAGGACGTCGACGATGTGGAGCCGGACGACGCGGTTTGAGCCGGGATGTCGGGGACCGGCTGGGCGGAGACGGAGGGGTCCGAGTCGGCCGGTGAGTATCCTCCCGAATCCCTGCTGCGGGACTGAACCGATGACGATGCTAAGCTGGAGGGAGCGTATGATGTAGTGGTCGTGGAAGACCTCGAGGCCTCGGGGGACGATGCGACGGCGCCCCGGAGACGCCTCCGCAAGGCCGGCTTGTGCATGCGCTCGATAGCCTTGATCTTCTCCGGGTTGGCCTCGATGCCACGCGCGGATACGAAGAAGCCCAGGAGTTGGTCGGCTGGCACGCCGAAGATGCACTTCTCCGGGTTGAGCCGGATCTTGTACTCGCGCAGGTTGGAGAAGGTTTCTCGGAAGTCGTCGAGGAGGCTAAAGTGCTTCTTGGTCTTGACGACGATGTCATCCACATAGACGTGGACGTTTCTGTCGATTTGGGGCACGAGGCATTTCTGCATGCAGCGCTGGAAGGTGGCGCATGCGTTCTTCAAGCCGAATGGCATGGTGATGTAGCAGTAGGCCCCGAAGGGGGTGATGAAGGAGGTCTTCAGCCGGTCGGCCGGGTCCAGCTTGATCTGGTGGTAGTCGGAGTAGGCGTCCAGGAAGGATAGCAGGTCGCAGCTGGCCATGGAGTCGATCACCTGATCGATCCGCGGCAGGGCGAAAGGGTCTGTGGGATACGCCTTGTTCAGGCTGGTGTAGTCGATGCACATGCGCCAAGTCTTGTATTTTTCAGCACCAGGACTGGGTTGACCAACCAGTCCGGGTGGAAAACTTCCATGATGAAGCCGGCTGCGAGCAGCCGGGCGATCTCTTCTCCTATAGTGCGCCGCTTCTCCTCGGAGATGCAGCGCAGGGGTTGCTTCAACGGCTTCGCATCCGGCCGTACGTGAAGTTTGTGCTTGGCGTACTTCCTCGGAACACCCGGCATGTCTTTGGGAGACCATGCAAAGATGTCCCGATTCTCATGGAGGAAGTCGACGAGCTCGCCTTCCTATTTGCTGTTGAGGTCGGCGCCGATCGTGACGCACTACTTGGGGTTGGCCAGGTCGAGTGGCACCTGCTTGGTATCCTTGGACGGCTGGAACGTCGCCTTGCTGGCCAGCTGGGACAGGGGAGTCGGCACGGCCGACTGCTCGGTGGCGTGGGCCACGAGCCGGTCGAGCTGGTGTTTCTCCTCCACGATCACCAGTGCCTCGGCCAGCCGGCTGCTGTTGCTTGCGCACTCGATCAACTTCTTGTCGTCGCCATCGATGGTGATGATGCCCTTGGGACCGGACATCTTCAGCTTGAGGTAGGCGTAGTGGGGAACCGCCATGAACTTGACGAGCGCTGGCCTGCCCAGCAATGCGTGGTAGGGACTGTTGAGGTCCACCACCTCGAACCACACTGGCTCGCGGCGGAAGTGGCTCTTGTTGCCGAAGAGGACGTCGAGCCGTATCTTGCCGATGGGGGAGCAGGATTGTCCCGGCACGATGCCATATGGAACATCGTCCTACTCGGCTGCAGGTCTTTCTCCTTGAGCCCCAGCTTGAGCAGCGTGTCGCGGTAGAGGATGTTGATGCTGCTGCCCCCGTCGATCAGTACCCGCGAGAACCGGCAGGTGAGCCTCTCCTAGGCGATGGTGGGGTCAAGAACGAGGGCGTGGCTGCCCGGGTTCGACATCCCGGCCGGGTGGTCTGCCCGGCTCCACGTGATCGGCATCTCCATCCCCGGCAGGAGACCTATCATGTGTAAACCCTAGGTACCCCCCGGTGTCTATATAAACCGGGGAGGTTTTAGATTGTAGCACGGAGAAACTCATCCAGGGTTTTAGCTATTTGATCTCGTGGTAGATCAACTCTGTAACCTTCATACACATCAATATAATCGAGCAGAACGTAGGGTTTTACCTCCATAGGAGGGTCCGAACCTGGGTAAACATCGTCTCCTTCGTCCCCTGTTACCATTGATCTTAGACTCACAGCTCGGGACCCCCTACCCGAGATCCGCCGGTTTTGACACCGACATTGGTGCTTTCATTGAGAGTTCCGCTGTGATCGCCAAAGGAATCAATGGCTCGCTTAGTCATTAGCGAAGAAGTCCGCAACATGGACTCCTTTGTTCCTGGACAGATCTTCGCTTTCGGCAGCGTCGTGCTGCACGCCGACCCGACCGGCCGTCTTGGCCGTGTCGGGACTTTCGCCCCTGATCAAGAGGTCAGATTCGGGAACCTAGAGTTCTCCGTAGACTCTCGGGGCGATCTTTTGCTCACCGGGCTTGCAATCTCATCTGATGCGCCCGAGGACTCCGAGGCCTTGACTTCGGATTTCGCTCTCAACCCCGCCCACGGGACCAACCCCAACGATGATCTGGCTTCTAGTCCGGATCCAGTCATGGTACCGGATGGTTGAGGGTCAGCTTCTACCGAGTACACTCCTTGTTCGGACGCATCAGGGGTAAACTCCGAAAGCTCTGGGCAGATTGACCCGATCGAGCTCTCAACACTCAACGAGGCTCTAGATCGGATTCTGTCGATTGAAATCACTGACGACCCAATCCCGATCCACGTCCAGATCGGTCTGAAGGCGGGTCAAGAGGAATTTTTCATCCCACCCACCACTCACTGTAGCCACTGTCGAAGACTTAACCAATATGTTGGACTACGCCTCCGAGGAGGCAGAAGACATGGAGGAAGAGGATTGCGCTCCCGCCCCCGTCAACACCGGGCGATGGACTGCCACCTCCACCTACGACGTCTACATGGTGGATACTCCACCCAATAAAGGCGAGCACACACCCAAAAACAATGGCGATAAATCTGGCGAGGAGCCGTCAAGGCGCCGGAAACTGCGCAAACGGTCAAAGGCAAAAAAGGGAAGGGAAGCCATTGCTGACACCGGGGAAAACCACACCCTGGAAGACCTCGGCGACCCCGATATCCCCGAGCATCCGCTATAGGACCAGGAGAGGCCGGAAGATCAGCGCGACCTCGAGGATCTAAACGATTCCAAGGATGACAACTACCTCCCCCCTGTCGAGGAGGAGGACTGCCTGGAAGCCGAAGACTTCAACATCCCCGAAAACCTTGAGGATCAGGAATGGTTTAGGCAACAGCTTATGGCCACCGCCCGAAGCCTGAAGGCAAAAGAACAACAGCTTAAGGCCGAACAGGACACCCTCAATGATAGATGGACAAGGGTCCTATCAGCCGAGGAAGGGTACGGTACCGGTCTATTGGACCAACCCAGGAGCTATCCACGCCGACGGCTGCTGCCGCAGTTCGACGACGAGGTCTCTAATACACCGTCTCCCAAGCACACTCCATATGACCAGCCGGACCGCCCTCCCCGAGGACAAGATAGGATGGCTGGCGATGCCGGTTATAGGCCGGCGATACCCCGCAGAAGGGGAAAAGAGCCAATAGAGCCTGAGGACAGGTACGACCTACGACATGACCTGGATTATAGAACATGCCACATGAGATCCATCTACGGATCTAGAGGGTACTCCCCCGATAGACGGAACGGGTACCAACCTTAGCTCGACCGTAACAACAGAGGTCGGGAACCAAACCGGGCCAGATCAGGCGCCGACTACCAGAGTGAAATAGCCTGGGTCAGAGGCGCTGCCCACCCACTGTGCTTCACCAACGAGGTGATGCGGCATCAGTTCCCGGAATGGTTTAAACCCACGAACATAGAGCAATACGACGGGACAACTGACCCAGCAGTATGGATCGAGGATTTCCTCCTCCACATCCATATGGCATGAGGAGACGATCTCCACGCCATCAAGTATGTGCCCCTAAAACTTAAGGGGCCAGCTCGGCACTGGTTAAATAGCCTCCCCGAAAATTCTATCGGGAGTTGGGAGGATCTCGAGGACGCTTTCCGATCTAACTTCCAGGGCACCTATGTACGGCCGCCGGACTCCTCCGACCTAAGCAATGTTGTCCAGAAAGGAGGCGAATCGGCTCGACAACTCTGGAATCAGTTCTTGAACAAGAAGAACTAGATCGTCGATTGCCCAGACGCCGAGGCAATAGCCTCCTTCCGGCACAACATTTGGGACGAATGGCTGGCTCGCCAGCTCGGTCAGGACAAGCCTAGGACCATATCTGCTCTTACATCACTCATGACCCGCTTTTGCGCGGGCGAGGATAACTGGCTAGCTAGACGAAGCCACAACCCCGAAGACCCCGGCACCTCCGAAGTCCGGGATGGAAACGGTAAACCACGATGCAACAAAAGTAAACGCCGGCACAACAACGGTGATGCCGACGACACGTCCGTTAACGCCGGTTTCCGCAACCCCCGATCCGGGCAGCGGAAGAAGCCTTCTAAAGGCAATCATGACGGACCTACTCCACTGGACAAGATCATGGATAGGCCCTGCCAGATCCACGACACTCAAGACAAGCCCGCCACCCACACCAACCGTAACTATCGGGTGTTCAAACAAGCCGGCAAACTCACAGCCGAAGAGCAAGGCAAGGGCCCACGTAGCGAGGACGATGACGAGCCCCGCGGTCCGAGCAATGGAGGGCAGAAGCAGTTCCCTCCAGAGGTAAAAACTGTGAACATGATATACGCCACTCATATACCTAAAAATGAGAGGAAACGCGCCCTTCGAGAGGTCTACGCCATAGAGCCTGTAGCCCCGAAGTTTAACCCATGGTCGGCGTACCCGATCACCTTTGATCGACGAGACCATCTGACCAGTATCCGTCATGGGGGTTCGGCGGCCCTCGTCCTAGACCCCATTATCGATGGGTATCACCTCACTAAAGTCCTAATGGATGGAGGAAGTAGCCTCAATCTAATTTACTCAGACACGGTGAAAAAGATGGGTATAGATCCATCAAGGATCAAGCCTAGAACACTACCTTTAAAGGAGTGATCTCAGGCGTCAAAGCTCGGTGCACGGGCTCTATGATCCTGGAAGTAGTGTTCGGTTTGCCCGACAACTTCCGCAGTGAGGACTTGATCTTCGACATCGTCCCTTTCCCCTGTGGTTTTCACGCCCTGCTGGGCCGCATAGCGTTCGCTCGCTTTAACGCCGTCCCACACTACGCATACCTCAAGCTCAAGATGCCCAGACCCAGGGGGGTCATTACTGTCAACGGCAACACAGAGCGTTCCCTCCGAACCGAGGAGCATACATTGGCCCTGGCGGCCGAACTCCATTACGTTGACGATCGGCCAACACCGAACTCTACCATAAAGGCACGAAAGGTTGACAAACAAGCTCGGTCTCAGTCCGAACTCCCGGAAACTTCTTTCCCCCAGAAATAGGGACACGCCCCTCATTGCACAGCCCTAGTGCCCGTCAAACATGTGCCAAGACGGCACAACTTTGCACTCAAGATCCCATGGGCAGCAGTGGGGAACAACTATCAAAGGGAAAGTGTTCGGCTGGACCGAACTACTGCCAGTACATGTCCTCGGACATACCACAGGTACCATCAAGGACCTGTTAAAGTGTAAAGCTCATCCATACTTCGGCGACTTCTCAAGATCTTCTTCCCAAGGTCCGGTCGCCGACACCATCACCCTTAAAGGAATACAACTCCCTAGGAGGCACAGGAGCGGACTTGCGACGGGGCACATCGAGGTCGTCAAGCCACCCATCGAAGACCCCCGGTACAACCTCTCCTCTGTACACTTTATATTTCCTTGTCAAATACCTGTAAATAGTGGCTTCGGCAATTTGAGTTATAAGAATTAATGAGCAAATAATAGACCATTGTACATGGCTTCTTTGCTGTATTTTATGCTACATACTCTGTTCTTCCCTCATCAACGCTTCTTGCGAAACTGTTCGGTATACATTACGATGCAACCGGCTAATAGACCGGGGGATTGAATTTAAAACATCACCCTAAGCATCACCCCGACACAATTGATCGTCTGTTCGGCGTCTTGGATTTTTCTTTATATGCATTGGATCCGAAGTATGTCTTGGGTCAATAGTTGGGTTGCCCGGCTCCTGTGTTTGCCGTCTTACGTTCCGCTCATTCGGCTAAAAGGGCAAAGGGAGAACCACTGCGATTGTGCTTCCAGCTCGCCTGGTCAAGCACCTCAGGGGAGAAAGCCGAAAACTGACTGTCATAGTAAGCGAGAATCGGTCTGCAAATCCGAGCATAAGTGTCATACTAAAAAATCGATAGAGGTTATTTTGTGTCATACGATGGGTTTCGTACTTGTACAAACCATGTGATGCTGGCTTTAGCGTCGGTACATCCGAACATCACAAAACACTGGGGGCTAGTCATCAGCCCCCGCATTTTTCCTACGGCTAAGTGAAAGCAATAAAGCATCATAGTCCGATTGCCTTGTTCCCCTCGCACTACCACCTTCGGGCACCGATACCTCGGCTAAGGGTCACAGTGCAGAGGCAGAAACACCTCGCGTACAATCTACATGGGGGCTGAAGCCGACGACTCGCAACATTCAGATAAAACGGCCACACATGAGTCACAATAAATACAAAACTCAAAAGACATGATAAACCATGCAGCCTCATTATAAAGCGTTATCAGTCTTAGGACATATTACAGTGCGCTCATTCATAAAAAACATCCTTAGAGCATTGGGCCTCTATCGTCCGAGCATCCTCCATCACTGCGGAGAAATATAGCTCGGGGCGGCTATGCCCCTTTCCAGGGGGCGGAGGTACGGTAGCTATCTCGATCGGCTTGAGCTTCGGCCAGTGCACCATGGTCTTTGCAAAGGCCATTCGAGCTCCCTCGATGCATGTAGAACGCTTTAGCATGTCAATCCGAGGCGCAACATCGCACAGTTTCCGCACCAAGCTGAAGTAGCTGCCCGGCAATGGCTCTGCAGGCCACAGCCGGATGCAGAGATCCTTCATGGCTGGCTCCGCCATCCTGTGCAGCTCCATCAGTTGCTTCATCTGCTCGATCAGAAGAGGAGAGCGCTCGGGGGACTCAAACTGTGCCCAGAATAGCCGAGCGTCATCATCCCCCTCCCGCGAAGCATAAAACTTGTTCGCGTCCGCTATACTCTTTTGAAGGTCCATAAAGGCGCCTGAGGAACGCCACACCTGGGTGAGCAACGCAAACCTGCTACCTCCAAAGGCACATTGTAGTAAATATGGCTTACTATCCATGACAGCCTTAACTTGGCGGATTTCTTCTTCAAAGAACCGCCTGTCCACCCGCTCTTTTTGGAGCTCGGTTTTCAGCGCAGACAACTCGGTGGCCTGCTCTTTGCCTTTCTGCTCAAGGGCCTCGCACTTCGTGCTGGCATCCTTGAGCTCCTGTTGCACCTCCTCCACCCGGGCCTCATGCTTATCGCTCGTAGTTTTTAGTGCGGATAGTGCGGCTGCTGATTGTTTGGCTGCCGCCTTCTCATCTGCGGCCCCCTGCTTCATCATTTTTAGCTCGGCCTTGAGGTTCTCGACCTCCGTAGCCGAAGCTGTGGAAGCAATAAATGAATAATTACACTGGGTTACCAGTGTGGATTAATAACGATGGATAGCCCGGATATTTTTCGGCTTACCTTGCGCCTCGTCGAACCTCTTATTCAGGAGATCGAGCTCCTCATCGGAGCTCTTGAGCTTCCGATTTAGCTCGGCAAGCTCCACGGCGTTGAAGGCCGCCGCCGCCGACGAGGCCTGCAACGAATAAATTAATAAAAATCAGGTTATGTGCGTTCAAACCCCCGAACTATCAAGAATACGACCCTGTGCTTGGTCTTCTTAAGGGCTTTTAGAACAGTGCGGGACAAATGGTGCCTTATGCATCGTTGGTCACTTCGGGGTATTTGACCCCCGGGTGGGTTTTTTCAAACCCACCCAGGGCTCGGGGGCTACTACATATATAAAGATAGCGCAAACTTAATAAAACTAAACTTTTTGGGAAAAGGTTATTACGTGGCTCACCTTGAAGCCCGTCAAGAGACCATTAAAGGCCTCTTTCAGTCCGCTATCAATGGACTGGATACCTTGCAAAACCGCACCCATAAGAGTGCGGTGATCCTCGGAGATGGAGGCACTTGATAGAGCCTCCTCCATCATGACCGGCCACCCAGTCATGGGTGGCACCGGTGGTGACCGGCCAACCCGATCTCTGATGGGGGATTGAGCCGGCAGCTCTGGAGGCACAGTGCTCTCCGGAGATGTCCTCGGAGTGGACTGGACAGTATTTCGTCCTCCCTCCTCAGCGGCCAGGGGAGTTTCCCCCTCCCGGTCTTCGGCGGCCGAGGCCTTAACCTCGGCCATAACATCATCACCCCTGCCGCCGATGTTCGGCTCCAAAGGAGCCGGGCGGGATGACACATCCGCGGCCTCCTTCGCGGCCCCTGGAGGTGTGGGGTGCGACGTAGTCCCATTCTCCGCCAGCTCGGCGAGAGGAGACTCCCCGTCCGATATTTGCTTGGTGGGGAGAATGCGCGGTGGGCTGCAGATTAAAAGGCATTCGTCCATATAAAACATTAAAAACTTCACATAAATGACCCAGGGGGTATTCGGATTCGTACCTTTGAGCTGGGGGCTTGACCCTTAGGTTCCTTCGGGGAACCCTCTCAAAGTCCTCGGACTCAGCGTCGGAGTCCGAGCTGTCGTCGGCCAGGATTAATCTCGGCCGACGCGCCCTCTTCGGGGTAGGAGGAGGTAGATCCTCCGTGGCGTCCTGCGATGCCGCCCTCTTTCTTGCAAGGGGGGGAATCGCCTTCCCCCACTAGTAGAATGTCGGCCAGTAGTCCCGGTCGGGAAGGGCCTTTAGTACCGGTTCCCCAGTCGGTACTAAAGGGTCGGGACTAAAGGTCCAGACCTTTAGTACCGGTTGGACCACGGACCGGTACTAAAGGCCCACCACGTGGCTGCCTGCGTGGGCTGGTGGTGGAAGACCTTTAGTACCGGTTGGTGATACCAACCGGTACTAAGTGTTCTGTTTTTTTTTGTTTTCGCTTTTAATTAGGTTTTAGTTTTCCTCTCTATTTATTGTGTTTTCCATTCATTTCAAATTTATTTTACGGTGCTACATACTGTAAACATTAATTACACAAGTTGATGCATATATATATATGTAATATAATATACAATATCTCATACACAGTATATATACAAATGGAATTACACATCCATATATATTCTGGACTTATAACTTAAGGCCCAAAACCCGGCCGGGACTAGCTAGCTAGTGCTCCGGATGAAATCTCAGTTTTCTACTACTGATTTGCTGGCATTATTGAGGCGGCGGTAAGTAATGGCGCTCTCCGTTTACATCAATGACATGTTGAAGAAGAAATGCCGCAAATTCCTCTTGAAGTGCTACAAAGCGTTGCACGGGTGAGAGCTTCGACATCATCTGCCAAACCTGGAGCTGTCTTTCACGTGCTCCTCTGCGGCGTATACGGCCTTCCGTCTGGAGGCGAATGTTCTCGCAGAGGAAGTATCCACATAAATTTGTCCCCTGATCTTGCTTCGCGCACTTTGCAAAAGAATAGAATTCAATAAGATAATTAATAATCAAGCATGATAATGGTATTGAAACTAGAATTAAAGAGATGAGCGGACCTAGTAGTACTACTTAATTACCTGCATCTCTCTCCACTTTAGCTTCGGTTTCCATTGACGACCGTGATGGTTTTTTTTCTATCATCTTTTTCCAAACACTACGCGGCAAAGAAAAAGAACGAAAGAGTTATTATAATTACTTTTGATATCAGGAAATAATGAAAGAAAGCGAGGTCGATAAAGATTGAAATTACCGTTCTATCATAAAATACAAGTCCACGTATGATTGTTCTCGTGTATCTAGTGAGTCGTACACTTGAACAAGTCCATCCGCGAGGATAATATTTAGGAGGATATAGTGGTCTCTGCGCAGAAGTTTATATAATTAAGCAGGCATGCATATAACTCATCAACTACACTTGACAGCGAGCTAGTAAGCAAAAATAGAATTTGTAGTATACAAGAGAGTAAACACTCACCCCATGTTGTAAGGAAATATTATAGTAGATTTGGTATTCATTAGTGCCTCTAGAAAATTTTCCAAGAGATCTTCTATGTCCTTGGCATAATGTTTTACCACATGACCATTAACGGTATTTGGGTCGATGAACCCAATGTCATCGATTCCCTCTTGTTTCAATTCCCACATCTTCAATCTGCATAATAGCGTAGAAAAGAACATATATAGTGAGGATAAGCCAATGAACGATATCTTAGCTAGAGACTTAAATTATTAAAGATATAAATCACTTACAGACAATAGCAACTGATGAGACTTTTGTCGATAGATTCCATGTGGTATAACTGGAAAAGTTCTGAGAATTCAAGACATATGTCACATGCATTGACGTAATGCTCTTTCCTTACTTTGACCATGACCGCCGTCTCCCCTCGCTCTACTTCACGCAGGTACCAATCATGCAACCGTCGCATCGCAGTTGGTAGTTCCTTGTACTGCTCGGGTGTGACAAGTGGTTTCCCTTTGGCATATTGCATTGCGTACTCAGTTGCACCGTACCGGCGGAATTCCTCGGTGCCAAGGATTTGGCCAAGAGTGAGACCTGCAGCCTCTACTTCTTCGAGGTCGATTGGGTTGCCTTGCACGTCGACTGGTAGGATCGATTGCTTGCTTGGATTGGTACTCACCTTGAGCGGAGAGATCGATTGCTTGGATTGTTCTCCGAGCTGGGGAACTATTTTCCCGGTAGTAGTACCACCTGTCGTTGATGCCGTACTTCCCGACTTCTTCCTTGGGCTGGGCCGACTTCTCTGCTCACTTGCCTTCTGAATCTGTCGCTCATAGTGTGTCGGCATACGCTCGACATATGCCGGGGGTCGATCAATAAAGTGTTCCATAAAGTGCTCTTGGACTTCCTTGGGTATTACCTCCTTTGGCGTCACGGTCTTCTTTGCAAAAAAGGCTTTCACTTGGCGGTCGCATTCAATGTCGTTTTCCTCTGGTGTCATGTCGTAAGGCAGCTTCCTTTTGGCCGGAGGGTCGGGTTTCTTCTTTGCTTTCCTCCGAAGAGGACTGCTGGTGGCCTTCCTCTTTTGGGAGCCCTGCTGGCGGGACCGCTGCCGGGGTGGAGTCGGCTCACGCGGCGGAGATCGATATCGATGATATGGACTCGCGTCGTGCTCCGTCCCGAGGTTGGGAGGACTGCTGGTGAGGTGGGGAGGACTACTGGCGAGGTGGGACGCCTCTTGAGGTGGGGAGGACTGCTGGCGAGGTGGGGAGGACTGCTGGCACTGCGATGCCTCTGGCTGGGATCCCTCGCGCTGGACATCGATACTCGGCGGAGCCGGTGGCCTTAGCGCCGTTTGTGGAAAGACGATGCAGTCCTTACTCCATAGAATCAGACCACGGCCGGCTTCTGCCAGTGTGGACTCCCCCTCACCTCCAGGGATGTCAAGCAATAGGTCATCATATGCTGGCTCTATTGCGTCCACCGCGACACGAGCATACCCAGCTGGAACCGGATTGCAATGCCAGAGAACACCAGGTGTATTTGGTAAAGCATAGCCCGTCGCGACCCGCACGGGTATGTTCTTCATTTTCTGGATTAGCTCACAAGATGTCTTCTCGGTGATATCATCCACGGGGGTGTGACCCAGCGGTGCCCCCGTGGAACCCACGCTGCTTTTCGGCAGTGTAGATGGGACGGGTTCCCCTGCCTCCTACAGCGGAGTTTCCCTTTGCTGGGTCAGTAACTGTATCTGCCTCTGCTGCTGCTCGTACTTCTGTTCCAACTTTGAAAGTCGGTCTGCTTCCACCTTCTTTTTTCTCGAACGGCTTTTATAACTGTCCTTCCATCCCGCAAACCCCTCGTACCACGGAACAACGCCCACGCCTCGTGTTCGTCCTCCGTGTTCGGCATTCCCGAGGGCGAGTGTAAGCTCGTCGTTCTCTCTATCGGGGTGAAACCGTCCTTCTTGGGCAGCTTTTATTGCTTCAATCAACTCATGTGATGCATGCTTCAGACTGGCCAGTGCAATAATCTTCCCTGTTGCTGGGTCCAACTTTCCCCCATGCGCAAAAAACCAATTCCTGCACCTCTTGGGCCACTTGAAGGTTACTGGAGTGACCCTTCAGCAAGCATCTTATTCTCTAATGCATCCCACTTAGGAATGGCTGAGTTGTATCCACCTGTCCCTAGTTTATGGTGATACTTTTTTTTCTTCGCATTTATCTGATTCTTTGCCGACTTCTCCATAGCAGCTTCCGATGTCTTGTACTCGATAAATGCGTCATAGTGATTCCTTACCTTCTCGTATATTCCTATGAATTTGGGCGCCTTCTGGCCTCTAGCGTTGTACTCGGTCCATAATCTTTTCTTCCAAGTCTGGAACGCGTCGGCCATCTTATGGAGAGCAAACTCCTTGACTTTGTTCCTTTGGCGCTCCGAGAGAGAATCTGGTAGGATGAAATGCTCCATGAGATCTCGCCAAAGGGCATCTTTAATTCTTGTATCGACATAATTCACTCCTGGTTTTGGGTTGTTTGGTTGAATCCATTCTTGCATTGTGATCGGGACTCCATCCCTAACAACCACTCCGCATTGACGCACAAATGTCCTGGCATTGGCATCAGGGTGAGTCGGTGCGCCATTAGGTTTGAAAGCATCAAGATTGAGCTTTACGTTGCCGTCCAATATTTTGGCACCGCCTCGTACCTTTCTACTAGATTGGCTCGATCCGGAGGGCTGATAATTAAAAAAAAGAGTTGTTAATATATATATATATATATATATATATATATATATATATATATATATATATATATATATATCAATTAATACACATGTAATGATCACCAGAGGCTAATATGTGTATATACCTCGCCGGACATTGTTAGTTGTTCCGGATTTTGGAACATAAGTTGTTCTTCCTCGGCCTCACATCCATCACCGTAATCGTTCAGATATTGTGAGCCGTCATCATCATGTGATTCACCCTGAAGGTCCGCTGGGTTTTCGGAGCAGCGTATCATGTCGAAGATGTCCTCTTCATGAGCTCTACCGGTATTGTCCATAGCTTAATAACTAATCCATAATAATATAGATAAAACAAATTAGTATTCAAATTAGCATGCATTCAAGAAGCAAAATAACTGATAGTTAATTAATAATGCATCATCGAATACATATATAGTAGTTCTTAGAAAAGATCTCATCTCATAATCTCGGATAATTGTTAATACATCGGCTAATCCATCGATCTAGCTAATACATCATAATAATACATATATAGTAGCTAATATATCGATCTAGCTAGAACCCTAGCGCCCGGCGGATATCGGGGCGGGTGGTGGACACCCAAAGAGAAGGAACCATCACAGGAACATAGCTCCAGTGAGATCCCTGAAGAATCTGCCAGGTATTGTCGGACCTGGCCTCCAAAGCTGCCATGTAGCGACGGACGTGCTCGTTCTCCTTGCTGACATGGTACTGTACCACCTCCGCGGGGGACTCAAGCCTCTGAATCGTCCGTGGCCCATGCAGCCGCCACCACAGAACCTCCGGGTCGACGACGGGCTGGCTCCTCACCAAGCTGCGCCGCCCGGAAGGCAGCACCTCCCAGTACCAGCCCGGCGGAGCCCAGTCCCTGACAGGGCCCCTCGGCTCAAGCAAGTGACCTCCTCCGGCGACTCGACGACGAGGATGCAGGATCGGCATCGTTGACGTCGAGAAGAAACACTTAATTATGAAAACAAATTAAATAAAACTTAGCAAAATTAACACTTAGCATTTAACAAATTAAATAACACTTAACAAATTAAATACACTTAGCATCTAACAAAATTAACAAAATTAACACATACCCTAATAACCTAAGAACCTAACTAACTAACTAACTAAACTAACCTAACCTAACTAACTAAACTAACTAAACTAACCTGATAACCTAACTAACTAACTAACTAACTAACTAAATAGGGGTGTTGTGTCGTGGTCGGGGTCGGGGTGTCGGGGGTCTCGTGTCGGGGTGTCGTTTTCTTCTTCTTCCCCTCTTCTTCTTTTTTTCCTCTTTTTCCTTTTCTTCTTCTTCCTCTTCTTCCTTTTCTTCCTTTTCTTCTTCTTCTTCTTCTTCTTCTTCTCCTCCTCCTCCTCTCCTCTTTTTTTTTCTTCTTCTTCTTCTTCTTCTTTTTTTCTTCTCCTCCTCCTCTTCTTCTTCTCCTCCTCTCCTCTTTTTTTCTTCTTCTTCTTCTTTTTCTTTTTTCTTCTCCTCCTCCTCTTCTTCTTTTTCTTATTCTTATTCTTCTTCTTCTTATTATTTTTTCTTCTTTTCCTTTTTTCTTTTGCCTTTTTTTCCTTCTTCTTTTCTTCTTTTTTTTTCTTCTAGGTTTTTTTTACATTAACATTTTATTTTTCCTCCACGTCACTAGGCCGCGCCGGAGTTGCTCCGGCGAGCCGCGCCGGAGTTGACTTGATCGGGTGGGCGCGCGGAGGGGCAAGGGGGAGGGGAGAGGCTCACCGAGGGAGCTCGCCGGAGGGGGGAGGACGCGTCGGGGCGGCGAGGTCGGGGCGGCGCACGGCGTCGGGGCGGCGGGGTCAGGGCGGCGGGCTCGGGGCGGCGCACGGCGTCGGGGCGGCGGGCTCGGGGCGGCGAGCGGCGTCGGGGCGGCGGGCTCGTGCGCGACGGGCGGCGGCGACGGTAGATTTCGGCAGCCTGACGGCGTCGTTTTGTCCTTGTCCCGGTGCGTGGGTCGGCCCGGGACGAAGGGATAGTATTTATACCGAGGCACCCTTTAGTACCGGTGCGTGGCTCGCACCGGTACTAAAGAACCTTTAGTACTGGTGCGAGACACGCACCGGTACTAAAGGTCCTCCCCAAAAAATGCGCGGGGCGGTGGACCTTTAGTACCGGTGCGTGCTAAAGGTTTTTTAATTCAATATTCATTATTATTTTCAGGAAAACCCCTAAACTTTAAAAAATCATAGAAAAAAAATCTATGACTCCAATGGAAATAAATAATATATGAAAAAATATCAGAAAAATATAAAGAATCTGTTTATGGCATTTCCATGCATGTTTGAACAACTTCAACTGCTGTATAAGACAATTTGACTAAATGGCATTTGAAATGTCATATCTCGAGTTTGAAAAGCAGTATAAATGAACTCTGAAAAGGTTGTAACTTGGCATGACATCATAATTTCACCCACATAGCAACTTCTAAAGAGTTGAGAGGGTTACGGCAAAAACTGGATGCAGTTCGTGTACAAATTGGACAATCTCTTTCGAAGTATGAGGGTTTCGGACGAAAACTCATCTATTACAAAGGGATTTCATTTTTAATAACTTATTTGAACTCCATATTTTTTGTGTGTTCAATATGCACCATTCAAAGGCACATCATCAATTTTCAACCCTTTCTGACTTCATTTGATATTTTTCATGCATTTAATGATTTATTTTGAGCTAAATGACCCTGAATTTGAAAAGCACTACAAATGGACTCTGAAAAGGTTGAAAGTTGGCATGGTATCATCATTTCACCCACATAGCATGTTATAAAAAGTGGAGAGGGTTACGGCAAAAACTGGATGCACTTCGTGTACAAATTGGACAATCTCTTTCGAAGTATGAGGGTTTCGGACGAAAACTCATCTATTACAAAGGGATTTCATTTTTAATAACTTATTTGAACTCCATACTTTTTGTGTGTTCAATATGCACCATTCAAAGGCACATCATCAATTTTCAATCCTTTCTGACTTCATTTGATATTTTTCATGCATTTAATGATTTATTTTGAGCTAAATGACCCTGAATTTGAAAAGCACTACAAATGGACTCTGAAAAGGCTGTAACTTGCCATGACATCATAATTTCACCCACATAGCATGTTATAAAAAGTTGAGAGGGTTACGGCAAAAACTGGATGCACTTCGTGTACAAATTGTACAATCTCTTTCGAAGTATGAGGGTTTCGGACGAAAACTCATCTATTACAAAGGGATTTCATTTTTAATAACTTATTTGAACTCCATACTTTTTGTGTGTTCAATATGCACCATTCAAAGGCACGTCATCAATTTTCAACCCTTTCTGATTTCATTTGGTATTTTTCATGCATTTAATGATTTATTTTGAGCTAAATGACCCTGAATTTGAAAAGCACTACAGATGGACTCTGAAAAGGCTGTAACTTGGCATGACATCATAATTTCACCCACATAGCAACTTCTAAAGAGTTGAGAGGGTTACGGCAAAAACTGGATGCACTTCGTGTACAAATTGGACAATCTCTTTCGAAGTATGAGGGTTTCGGACGAAAACTCATGTGTTACAAAGGGATTTCATTTTTTTGAACTTATTTGAACTCCAGACTTTTTGTGTGTTCAAAATGCACCATTGAAAGCCACATCATCAATTTTCAACCCTTTCTGAATTCATTTGGTATTTTTCATGCACTTACTGATTTGTTTGAGCTAAATGACCCTGAAATTGAAAAGCACTACAAATGGACTCTGAAAAGGTTGAAAGTTGGCATGGTATCATCATTTCACCCACATAGCAAGTGCTAAAAAGTTGAGAGGGTTACGGCAAAAACTGGATGCACTTCGTGTACAAAACGGACAATTGAGCATCATCCTTTCCCCTGCACACAGCCCGACGGTGGCTCGTGAGTGCCCGCATATGAAATGCACCGTCGGACCGTATGCAGGGAATCCGAATGATTTGTATTCGGTCGATGAACTAAAGGATTTCTAGATAGATCAACAAAACACACGGTTTCCCCTACATACAGCCCGACGGTGGCTCGTGAGTGCCCGCATATGAAATGCACCGTCGGACCGTATGCAGGGAATCCGAATGATTTGTATTCGGTCGATGAACTAAAGGATTTCTAGATAGATCAACAAAACACACGGTTTCCCCTGCATACAGCCCGACGGTGGCTCGTGAGTGCCCGCATATGAAATGCACCGTCGGACCGTATGCAGGGAATCCGAATGATTTGAATCCGAATGAGTACACACACTAAGTGTCGAACATGTCCGAGAGGTGGGTTATATATAGGGTCGTGTGCCTCTTTAGTCCCGGTTGCTAGCACGAACCGGGACTAGTTATAGTGCTGATCCAACAGCTCACAAGCGCTTGAAAGAAACACACGATCCGTGTGCTTCTTCCTGATTGGTACGATCTCGGTCCTGGGAGTGTCTAAAATTTAGTCCCACCTCGCCAAGCGAGAGGGACTCGCAGCGGTTTATAAGCCCTGAGTGCAGAGATGATGAAGCGAGAGGCGCAATGCTCACCTGCACGTTAGCTTCAGGCCTTGAGGAAATGGTGTAGACTACACGGAGCTATCTGCAATTTCTCAAGGCCTGAAGCTAAGCAACGTGTAGGTGAGCATTGCACCTCTCCATTTTTAATAACTTATTTTAACTCCGGACATCATAATTTGGCATGACATCATAATTTCACCCACCCACATCCCTGAATTGGTTACTGTTACACTTCGTGTACAAACTAGTTACTGTTACAAACTGTTACACTTCGTGTACAAACTGGTGGATGCACTTCGTGTACAAACTGTTACAAAGATACCATGCTAGAAAATGCATGCATGTCCTTCACATAGAAAGTGATGACGGTGAAGCCGGTCACATCCCAGAGTGGGATCTCGCGGTGTAAGACTTTTTCTGCGTGTTTGTCCCTTGCTTATGATTGCGCCGTAACCATGGAGAATCTTCATCATTTAACAGGATGCTTGGGTCAGTCTTCACTCTGAAGGGAGGGATTTCATGAAACTTTTCATAATCTTCTGACATGTCTGTCTTGGCCTCCACTCCCACAATGTTTCTTTTCCCTGAAAGAACTATGTGGCGCTTTGGCGCATCGTATGATGTATTCGCTTGCTTATCTTTTTTTCTCCTCGGTTTGCTAGACATGTCCTTCACATAGAAAACCTGAGCCACATCATTGGCTAGTACGAATGAGTCATCTGTGTATCCAAGATTGTTGAGATCCACTGTTGTCATTCCGTACTGTGGGTCTGCTAGTTGTACCCCGCCTCCAGTATATTTGACCCATTTGCACCGAAACAAAGGGACCTTAAGATCAGGTCCATAGTCAAGTTCCCATATCTCCTCTATGTAACCATAATATGTGTCTTGAAAGTTGGTTGCATCATAGCGGACACCACTGTTTTGGTTGGTGCTCTTTTTATCTTGGGCGATCGTGTAAAATGTATTCCCATTTATCTCGTACCCTTTGAAAGTCGTTACAGTCGAACTTGGTGTCTTGGCCAACCTGTACAGTTCATCTGGAACATCGTTGTCATTGATGAGCTTTGTTTGCAACCAACCGGCAAAAGTCTCCATGTGTTTACGTTCAATCCAGGGGTCAGACTGCTCCTGGTTCTTGGACCGTACAATATCCTTGTGTTCCTCCATATATGGAGTCACCAAGGTGGAATTTTGTAGAACCGTGTAGTGTGCTTGAGTGAAAGAATGCCCGTCCATATTTATTGCTTCTTTCTTTCCTAATGTGCCTTTTCCACCCAGTCTCCCCTCATGCCGCGATTCAGGAAGACCAATCGGCTTAATGTCAGGAACAAAGTCAACACAAAACTCAATAACCTCCTCTATTCCATATCCCTTGGCGATGCTTCCTTCTGGCCTAGCACGGTTATGAACATATTTCTTTAAGACTCCCATGAACCTCTCGAAGGGGAACATATTGTGTAGAAATACAGGACCCAGAATGTTAATCTCTTCGACTAGGTGGACAAGAACGTGCGTCATAATATTGAAGAAGGATGGAGGGAACACCAACTAGAAACTGACAAGACATTGGACCAGGTCATTCTGTAACCTTGGTAGGATTTCTGGATCGATTACCTTCTGAGAAATTGCATTGAGGAATGCGCATAACTTCACAATGACTAATCGAACATTTTCCGGTAGAAGCCCCCTAAGTGCAATCGGAAGTAATTGCGTCATAATCACGTGGCAGTCATGAGACTTTAGATTTTGAAATTTTTTCTCTGCCATATTTATTATTCCCTTTATATTCGACGAGAAGCCAGACGGGACCTTGATACTGAGTAGGCATTCAAAAAAGATTTCCTTCTCTTCTTTCGTAAGAGCGTAGCTGGCAGGACCTTGATACTGCTTTGGAGGCATGCCGTCTTTTTCGTTAATTCTTTGCTTGTCCTCCCGTGCCTCCGGTGTATCTTTTGTCTTTCCATACACGCCCAAGAAGCCTAGCAGGTTCACACAAAGATTCTTCGTCACGTGCATCACGTCGATTGCATTGCGGACCTCTAGGGCTTTCCACTATTCAAGTTCCCAAAATATAGATTTCTTCTTCCACATGGGTGCGTGTCCATTGGCGTCATTCGGAACAGATTGTCCGCCAGGACCCTTTCCAAAGATTACCTATAAATCCTTGACCATATCAAATATATATTCGCCAGTACGGAGGCCAGGCTTCTTCCGGTTATCTGGCTCACCTTTGAAATGGTTGCCTGCCTTTCTTAAGATATGCTTGATCGGTAGAAATCGACGATGTCCCAGGTACACATTCTTCTTACATTTATCCAAATATATACTTTCAGTATCATCTAAACAGTGCGTGCATGCATTGTATCCCTTGTTTGTATGTCCTGAAAGGTTACTAAGAGCAGGCCAATCATTGATGGTTACAAACAGCAACGCTCGTAGGTCAATTTCCTTCTGTGTGTGCGCATCCCACACACGTACACCTAGTTTTTTCCACAACTGTAGAAGTTCATCAACTAGTGGCCTTAGGTATACATCAATGTCGTTGCCGGGTTGCTTAGGGCCTTGGATGAGCACTGGCATCATAATGAACTTCCGCTTCATGCACAACCAAGGAGGAAGGTTGTAGATACATAGAGTCACGGGCCAGGTGCTGTGACTGGAGCTCTGCTCCCCAAAAGGATTCATGCCATCTGTACTAAGACCAAACCATAAGGTCGTTGCGTCAGCTGCAAAGTCCTCGAACTCCCTCTCAATTTTTCTCCACTGCGACCCATCAGCGGGTGCTCTCAACATCCCGTCTTTCTTACGTTCTTCTTTGTGCCATCGCAACAACTTGGCATGCTCTTTGTTTTAGAACAAACGTTTCAATCGTGGTATTATAGGAGCATACCACATCACCTTGGTAGGAACCCTCTTCCTGTGGCGTTCGCCCTCCACATCACCAGGGTCATCGCGGGGGATCTTATAGCACAGTGCACCGCATACCGGGCATGCATCCAAATTCTCGTACTCCTCACCGCGATAGAGGATGCAGTCATTAGGGCATGCATGTATCTTCTGCACCTCTAATCCTAGAGGGCAGACAACCTTCTTTGCTTCGTACGTACTTTCAGGCAATTCGTTATCCTTTGGAAGCATCTTCTTTATCATTATCAGCAATTCTTGAAATCCCTTGTCAGTTACACCATTCTTCGCCTTCCATTGCAGCAATTCCAGCGTGGTACCCAGCTTTTTCTGGTCATCTTCACAATTTGGATACAATAATTTCTTGTGATCCTCTAACATGCATTTCAACTTCAACCTCTCCTTGTCACTTTCGCAGTTTCTCTTTGCATCAGCAATGACCCGACCCAAATCATCAGCGGGCTTATCTGATGCCTCTTCTTCAGCTTCCCCCATTGATGCCTCTTCTTCAGCTTCCCCCATTGTTGTATCGGCGAAAGGATAGTTGTCATCATCCTCTTCTTCTTCATTGTCTTCCATTATAACCCCTCTTTCTCCGTGCTTGGTCCAAACATTATAGTGTGGCATGAAACCCTTCTCAAGCAGGTGGACGTGAAGGGTTTTTGAGTTAGAGTAATTCCTATCATTCTTACAGTCAAGACATGGACAACACATGAAACCATTCTGCTTGTTTGCCTCAGCCACACGAAGAAAATCATGCATGCCATTAAGAAACCCTGGACTTAGTCGGTCATCGTACATCCATTGCCGGCTCATGTTCACTACACAACATCGAAGTGACCAAATTAATACAACTTCATCATCACATTACAACCAAAAGTAGAGCTAGCAGTGACCAAATGTTACTGCAAATAATAGATACTTGTTCATACATACATCTCATAAAACAACATACAACTATCTAAAACATGTAAATGCAACAACAAATGCGATCATAATCGCAACTAAAGTAACAATTGAGCCAACGGCATAATGATACCAAGCCTCTTTATCAATGACATATTTTCTAATCTTTCTAAGCTTCAAGCGCATTCCAGCCATCTTGTTCTTGTGATCATCGACGATATCGGCAACATGCAACTCCAATCCCATCTTCTCATCTTCAGTTCTTCTCAATTTTTCTTTTAAATGATCAATTTCTTTTTCAGCTTGTGTTAATTTCTCGAGCAGAATTGCATAGTCGGTTGGAATTTCTGGTTCAACTACTTCCTATAGATAAAAACATCTACGTCAATTTGGTGGCATAATTAATTGTCATAGACATTAGATGATGTGTGAAATAGTTATAAAAGATAACGACATACCACATCTGAATCATAGACTGGACGAGGGCCGACGTGGGCTGATACCATAACCATGACACTATAGAATAACTAACAATAATACAAGTAAGTAAATCGTACACGCAACTATCTAAATCATACAAGTAATTTTTTTAACAAAAAGGTTTTAAGAAGAACAAGAGGCTCACCAAGGTGGCCGGTGCCGCGACGAGACGGTGCGGACGATCGACGGTGGTTAGGACGGGGATGGGAAGGCACCAAATAAACCACACCTACACATATGCAACCTAACAAGTTAATTTGAGCTCAAATTGCATATAAATCAAATAAACTCCCACATAATGACCACTCCTCCAAAACCTAGCTAAAACCCACAAATCACATATCTTTGAGCATACCACAAGCTAATCTAGCAATGAGAGATGAAGGAGCAAAGTTGCTAACCTTTATGAACACTTGGATAGATGGGGTGCCTTTAAATCTTGACAAATCCTTGGCAAAATGGAGGATGAGCTTCGAGCAAGAAGAAGAACAGGGGAGAAAACAGAGAAATGAGAGCCCCTTCGATCTCGGCTGCGGACGAAGCGTATATGTAGGAAGTCTTTAGTACCGACTGGTGACACCAACCGGTACTAAAGGTTGCACTTTAGTACCGGTTGGTGTCACCAGCCGGTACTAAAGGTGCAAGCGGGGCCCATGTCTGACCAACAGCCTGCCACGCCCCCTTTAGTACCGGCTCGTGACACGAACCGGTACTAAAGATCGCTCACGAGCCGGTACTAAAGGTCACCCTGCTCCTAGCCGTTGGAGCCGGCACGAACCGGGACTAATACCATCTTTAGTACCGGCTCGTGACCAGACCGGGACTAATGCTCGGGACGAAAGGTTTGTTTTCTACTAGTGCCCCCGTCCTCGTGCTCTTCCTCATGAGTAGAGGAGGCATGGGTTTCCTCGGACATAGTGTCCGGCGGGTCCCTTATGCGGAGGCCTTCTCGGTTTTTCTTATTTTCCTTCTTCTCCGGCGCTGTGTACGGCACAACGACAAGCATCGACGTCAGCAGATCCGACCCGGGGCCTTCGGGCTGTGGGGCCGGGCAGTCCATTTTGACGGCCTTGCTTAGCCACTTCTGTAAAGATAAGAGGGAGGTTGTTCAGCTCTTTGTCAGACAACAGGGCCGAAGTATCAAAATAATATCGTACCTGCGTAGGAGGGTTATCGGCGCTTAGGCCTGAGTCCTCCTCCTCGGCTGGCCAGCTCATCCGGGGCTTGAACAATGCCTTCCACAGCTTCTGGTGGGTGGTGCGGAAGAATCCCTGCACCGTAGGCTGGTCCTCGAGCTGATAGGCTCACATTGGGGAGGCCCGGCGTTGGCAGGGAAGAAGTCGGCGGTGGAGCATGACCTGGACCACGTTGACCAGCTCGACCTTGGCCACGATTATCGAGGAAATACGCTTCTGCAGCAATTTGACCTCTGCGTCCGACCCCCAGTCGAAGCCCTTCTTGAGCCACGAGGTTAACCTCGCATGAGGTCCAGATCTGAACTCGGCAGGTGCCACCCAGCCCTCGTCCCTTGGTTCGGTGATGTAGAACCATTCCTTCTGCCAGATCTTGATTGTATCGATGAAGGTACCGGCCGGCCACTCGACGCGGGGGAGCTTACTGATTACTGCCCCTCCGCAGTCAGCGTGCTCGCCCACGACTATCTTTGGCTTGACATTGAAAACCTTGAGCCACAAGCCGAAATGCGGCTCGACCCGCAGGAAGGCTTCGCAAATAATGATGAATGCCGAAATATGCATGAAGGAGTTCGGGGGAAGATCGTGGAAATCCAGCCCGTAGAAGAACATGAGGCCCCTAACAAAGGGGTGGAGCGGAAAGCCTAGTCCCTAGAGGAAGTGGGGGACGAACACCACCCTCTCGCCTGGCTTAGTGATTGGGACCACCTGGTTCGCTTCCGGAGCACGGTGGAAGACGTTGGCGGGGAGGTAGCCGGCGAGCTTTAACTCCCGGATGTCCTTGTCGGTGACCATGGAGGCCTCCCACTTGCCCATAGAGCCCGAACCCGCCATGGCTGAGCTCAGAGGAGAGATTGAGGGAGAACTGGATCTAGGCTCTTGGAGCTTGGGAAGATTGAGGAAGCGAGGGATGCGAATGGGAAGCGTGAATGGGCCTCGGGGTTTTTTCCCCTTTTAGGAGGCGTGACGCCGATGAGCCTTCCTCTACTGCACCGCGAGTCTCTCCGCTTCCCGAGATATCCGTGCCGTTACGCACGCGTGAGAAAACCTAGGGTGTTAATCATATCCCGTGTGAAACGGAGCATGATCTGTACATTGATGAGTCGTGCCAATGTAAAATGGCCTCGAACCGCGAATCAAGTTTCCATAACTGGTTCAGTGGTCGTGATAGGCCGCGACCCTTTGTCAAAAGGGCTGACAGGAAACACTATTTACACTTTGACGTTTGGCCTTTGGGGCTAAGCGACTGATGGCGTCCGGACGATCGTATGATCGGAAAAATTACGCGTCATCGGAAGCCGGACTAGTCTCAGCTGATCATTAATGGGAAGAAGAACTCACCCCGCAAGCCGAAGACTCCGATCACGTGGAACTGCCGGTGCTGTGACCCTTGGCGTTGGGGGCTAGTTCGGGGGCTACTGAGGGAGTCCTGGACTAAGGGGTCCTCGGGCCGCTGGCCTATCTCCCAATAGGCTGGCTTGATGGGCCACTCTCTGACTATCACAGGAAGGGCCGGATATGCCACGACCCCGTGTTCTAGAAGGAAGTCTCGAAGGCGCGTCGTGCACTCCAAGTCAAGATGAGGAAATCGGCATCTCCATCCCCAACACGAGACCTATCATGTGTAAACCCTAGGTACCCCCTGGTGTCTATATAAACCGGGGAGGTTTTAGATTGTAGCATGGAGAAACTCATCTAGGGTTTTAGCTATTCGATCTCGTGGTAGATCAACTCTGTAACCTTCATACACATCAATATAATCGAGCAGGACGTAGGGTTTTACCTCCATAGGAGGGCCCGAACCTGGGTAAACATCATCTCATTCGTCCCCTGTTACCATTGATCTTAGACTCACAGCTCGGGACCCCCTACCCGAGATCCGCTGGTTTTGACACCGATAGACGGAGCGCGGGGAGCCGGAGGCGGAGGAGCCGGAAGGCCCTCGCCCCGGGCTAGCCGCTGGAAGAAGCTGCACTGCCGGAGCGTGTGCGTGGCTGGCTTCACCCTGAGTGCATTTTGCAGGGCGCGTCAAGCATCTGCTCAAAGGTGAGCTTGGGCTGTCAGGCGGCCTTGCCTGTCCGCTGGCGCTGGCTGGAAGCCTGGGCAGCCGGCTGCTCCTCCTCGATGGTGGCGACTTGCTTATTCCCGTAACGGGGGTCCGGCTGGTCGGCCTTCCGCTTGTTATTCTGCTGCTGGCGGTTGTAGCCGGCGGGTCGCGAGGCGGCGGGCGGCTGAACGGCTTTGCCGGCTGCGCTGACTTTGATTCGCATCACGGAGTCGGCCATGGAGTACTTATCCGCCTTCGCCATGAGCTCCGCCAGGGTGGCCGGCTCAGAGCACATGAGATTGTGCTTGAGTAGGGCGTCGTCCCGGCAACCCTCGGAGAAGTATTGGATGGCCTGCACCTCATGCACGCCTTCGCAGGAGTTGCGCAGCTCGGTCCAGCGCATGAGGTAGTCGCAAAGGAATTCCTCCGGCCCCTGGACAGACATGGCGAGCTCCCGGGGGTGGCTGGGGCGCTTGTAGGTGCCTGTGAAGTTGCGGACGAACGCTTCTTCGAAGTCCACCCAGGCGTTGATGCTGTCAACCGGCAGGCTGTTCAGCCACGTCCGGACCGTGCCGACCAACATGAGGGGGACGTAGTGCACCGCCACACGCTTGTTCCCTCTAGCGATGCCGACTGCGATGGTGTAGTCTATCAGCCAGTCTTCCGGCTTGGTTATGCCGTTGTACTTCAGAGTGCCGCGGGGGAGCGAGAAACCAGCGGGGAACGGCTCTTTGCGGATCTGGGGGCCGAAGCACGCCGGCCCGATCGGGCCCTCCTCCTCCAGGAGAGTGGACTGCGCCAGCCGGTCGATACGGAGATGGGCGTCGTTCTCGTTGTGCGCGACGCGTGGACCGAGCCGGGACGCGCTCGGCGCGGACGGCCGGGGCGGGCGAGCGCGCACGCTCTTGCCGTGGAGGCGGGGTGTGAGCGCGATCGCGTCGGCCGCCGCCCTCCGGGGCGTCGTTACACTGGCTGGTGACTACCGGCTGCTCATTCCCGTGCTGAGAACGGCAGCTGCGGCTTGCTCTGGCTCGCCTGCCGGAGCCGCGAGGGGTGGAAGAGTGCTGGGTCTGCAGGCGGCCGCTGGCCCTCACCCTCGAGGTGGGGGAGCTCGGAGCCGGCACATGCCATGTCGAGGCGGGCCTACTCCGAGTTGGCGGCGGCGATGAGGTCCTGGATGTGCCGCTCCTGCTGCGCGCACTCCTCGCCTTCCAGGGTGGCCATATCATTGTAGGCCACCTGGGCGACTCTCATGTTGGCCGCGGGAGTGTCGTTGGTGGGCAGCCTGCCGCCAATGATCTCTACGACCACGCGGCCGCGGTTGCGGACGTCCCCACGCCGGCTGGGCTCGACGCCCGCCGGGGTGAGGCCATAGGCGGAGTTGTATTCCCGCTGCGCGGCCTCCATCCGACGTTGAGCGGACGCGAGGTAGCTGGATTCCGCAAACAGCTATTTGCGGGCCGCCTCCAGCTCAGCCGTGGCGGTGGCCGGGTTGGCTGTTGGAGTGATAGGGGTGCTCAACCCCTGGAGGGTGGAGCGGAGGAGGTCAGAGGTGCCTGGACGGGCGGCGGCGGCTGCCGCGTCTGCCTCTTCCCTAGCGTGAGCCATAGCGGCGTTTGCGCTCGTCTCAGCTCTGGCGCGACCGGAGCTCGTCGAGGAGCTGGCGGCCATCACCTCCACGAGGACGCGGAGGCCGTCAGCGCCGCTCGAGGCGGCCATACCCGCAAACTGTGTGTGTGTGGTGGGGGGGGCGCTGCAGTCGAGCACCTCGCTGGGGTATTCGTCGGAGGCTGGCGCGTTGCCTAGGCGTAGCCCGCCAAGGAGCGTGCAGAGACCGTCGACGCCGAGCGAGACGTCGTCGTGGCATGACTCGATGGAAGAGTCGATGGCGATGCCTACGGAGCAGGCGGAACCGAGGCTTGGTGCTGCGGAAGCTTCCACGGGGGCGGGCTCCACAGGCATGCAGATCGGTTCGGACACGAGGCGTCCGGCGGAGTCGGCGAAGGGTCCCGCACGGAGCATGACTCCGGCCGGCGCCATGGACGGCCCCACGGGGGGCGCCAACTGTCGTCGTTTTCTCACGACAGATGCCATGGGGTGGCTTATCGAGAGTGGTTGGGGCCGAAAGGACGCCGATGGGCTCCGGAAACGGGATCGGGGACAAGCAGTGCGTGACACGCGATGTACCCAGGTTCGGGGCCCTCCGTGGGAAGTAATACCCCTAGTCCTGTCGGTCTGGTTGATGAACCAAGAGGACTACAATGGTGCTCCTTGAGCTGTTCGACGGAGGAGGAAGAGGAAGCTGCTGGCCCTCATTCCTCTCCTGTATGCGTGTGTGAGTGAGTGTGAATGTGGCTGACCCCCTGCACGGGGTGGCTCCAGGGGGTTTTATAGGCTAACCCCCTGGCTTACAATATGCGTATATGGTACTGGGGGGACCCAGCTGGCAGCCTCTCCAGCCGGCCGGGGGGCCCGCCAGCCGAAGAGTTTTGTCGCTTGTAGTGCCCGCCGGCTGTAGGGTCCCACCAAGAGCCATGATCGGCCTGCCGGCTGGTCGTCACTATTGGTGCGTGCCCGTCACATCGTTGTACGGACCGTCCTGTACGCCGTCGTCTTGCGGCAGCCGGCCGCGGTCAGCGGTATGGCCGACCGCACTGTAGCCATGCGGGGGCCGGTAATGGAGTGGTTGGAGGCGTGCGGGCACTGTGCCGCCTGCCTGGTCGCAGTCGGCCCGGGTCAGCGGCACTGTTGCCTCCACTATGGCCGTACGGGTGCTGACCAGTCGTACAACGGGCGTCACTGTAGCCACGCGTGCTCTGCCCAGCAGTACTTGGTCCCTGGCGCCACGCCGTGCCATGGCGCCCCTGTCCCATCGGGCAGGGTGATGTGAAGGGCGCCAAACCGCCGGCTGGCGGTTCGCCTTTGAGCCGGATGGCTGGCGGCATCGCCCCGAGCCGACCATGCTGTGCAGCCGGCCCGTGGGGAGCCGGTCGACGGGGGGCACAATAACGGTGATGCCGACGACACGTCCGTTAACGCCGGTTTCCGCAACCCCCGATCCGGGCAGCGGAAGAAGCCTTCTAAAGGCAATCATGACGGACCTACTCCGCTGGACAAGATCATGGATAGGCCCTGCCAGATCCACGGCACTCAAGACAAGCCCGCCACCCACACCAACCGTAACTGTCGGGTGTTCAAACAAGCTGGCAAACTTCCAGCCGAAGAGCAAGGCAAGGGCCCACGCAGCGAGGACGATGACGAGCCCCACGGTCCGAGCAATGGAGGGCAGAAGCAGTTCCCTCCAGAGGTAAAAACTGTGAACATGATATACGCCACTCATATACCTAAAAATGAGAGGAAACGCGCCCTTCGAGAGGTCTACGCCATAGAGCCTGTAGCCCCGAAGTTTAACCCATGGTCGGCGTACCCGATCACCTTTGATCGACGAGACCATCTGACCAGTATCCGTCATGGGGGTTCGGCGGCCCTCGTCCTAGACCCCATTATCGATGGGTATCACCTCACTAAAGTCCTAATGGATGGAGGAAGTAGCCTCAATCTAATTTACTCAGACACGGTGAAAAAGATGGGTATAGATCCATCAAGGATCAAGCCTAGCAACACCACCTTTAAAGGAGTGATCTCAGGCGTCGAAGCTCGGTGCACGGGCTCTATGATCCTGGAAGTAGTGTTCGGTTCGCCCGACAACTTCCGCAGTGAGGACTTGATCTTCGACATTGTCCCTTTCCGCAGTGGTTTTCACGCCCTGCTGGGCCGCATAGCGTTCGCTCGCTTTAACGCCGTCCCACATTACGCATACCTCAAGCTCAAGATGCCCGGACCCAGGGGGTCATTACTGTCAACGGCAACACAGAGCGTTCCCTCCGAACCGAGGAGCATACATTGGCCCTGGCGGCCGAACTCCATTACGTTGACGACCGGCCAACACCGAACTCTACCATAAAGGCACGAAAGGTTGACAAACAAGCTCGGTCTCAGTCCGAACTCCCGGAAACTTCTTCCCCCCAGAAATAGGGACACGCCCCTCATTGCATAGCCCTAATGCCAGTCAAACATGTGCCAAGATGGCACAACTTTGCACTCAAGATCCCATGGGCAGCAGTGGGGAACAACTATCAAAGGGAAAGTGTTCGGCTGGACCGAACTACTGCCAGTACATGTCCTCGGACATACCACAGGTACCATCAAGGACCTGTTAAAGCGTAAAGCTCATCCATACTTCGGCGACTTCTCAAGATCTTCTTCCCAAGGTCCGATCGCCGACACCATCACCCTTAAAGGAATACAACTCCCTAGGAGGCGCAGGAGCGGACTTGCGACGGGGCACATCGAGGTCGTCAAGCCACCCATCGAAGACCCCCGGTACAACCTCTCCTCTGTACACTTTATATTTCCTCGTCAAATACCTGTAAACAGTGGCTTTGGCAATTTGAGTTATAAGAATTAATGAGCAAATAATAGACCATTGTACATGGCTTCTTTGCTGTATTTTATGCTACATACTCTGTTCTTCCCTCATCAACGCTTCTTGCGAAACTGTTCGGTATACATTACGATGCAACCGGCTAATAGACCGGGGGATTGAATTTAAAACATCACCCTAAGCATCACCCCGACACAATTGATCGTGTGTTCGGCGTCTTGGATTTTGCTTTATATGCATTGGATCCGAAGTATGTCTTGGGTCAATAGTTGGGTTGCCCGGCTCCTGTGTTTGCCCTCTTATGTTCCGCTCATTCGGCTAAAAGGGCAAAGGGAGAACCACTGCGATTGTGCTTCCAGCTCGCCTGGTCAAGCACCTCACGGGAGAAAGCCGAAAACTGACTGCCATACTAAGCGAGAACCGGTCTGCAAATCCGAGCATAAGTGTCATACTAAAAAATCGATAGAGGTTATTCTGTGTCATACGATGGGTTTCGTACTTGTACAAACCATGTGATGCTGGCTTTAGCCTCGGTACATCCGAACATCACAAAACACTGGGGGCTAGTCATCAGCCCCCGCATTTTTTTCCTACGGCAAAGTGAAAGCAATAAAGCATCATAGTCCGATTGCCTTGTTCCCCTCGCACTACCACCTTCGGGCACCGATACCTCGGCTAAGTGTCACAGTGCAGAGGCAGAAACACCTCGCGTAGTATCTACATGGGGGCTGAAGCCGACGACTCGCAACATTCAGATAAAACGGCCACACAGGAGTCACAATAAATACAAAACTCAAAAGACATGATAAACCATGCAGCCTCATTATAAAGCGTTATCAGTCTTAGGACATATTACAGTGCACTCATTCATAAAAAACATCCTTAGAGCATTGGGCCTCTATCGTCCAAGCATCCTCCATCACTGTGGAGAAATATAGCTCGGGGTGCCTATGCCCCTTTCCAGGGGGCGGAGGTGCGGTAGCTATCTCGATCGGCTTGAGCTTCGGCCAGTGCACCATGGTCTTTGCAAAGGCCATTCGAGCTCCCTCGATGCATGTAGAACGCTTTAGCGTGTCAATCCGAGGCGCAACATCGCATAGTTTCCGCACCAAGCCGAAGTAGCTGCCCAGCAATGGCTCTGTAGGCCACAGCCGGATGCAGAGATCCTTCATGGCTGGCTCCGCCATCCTGTGCAGCTCCATCAGTTGCTTCATCTGCTCGATCAGAAGAGGAGAGCGCTCGGGGGACTCAAACTGTGCCCAGAATAGTCGAGCTTCATCATCCCCCTCCCGCGAAGCATAAAACTTGTTCGCGTCCGCTACACTCTTTTGAAGGTCCGTAAAGGCGCCTGAGGAACGCCACACCTGGGTGAGCAACGCAAACCTGCTACCTCCAAAGGCACATTGTAGTAAATATGGCTTACTATCCATGACATCCTTGACTTGGCGGATTTCTTCTTCAAAGAACCGCCTGTCCACCCGCTCTTTTTGGAGCTCAGTCTTCAGCGCAGACAACTCGGTGGCCTGCTCTTTGCCTTTCTGCTCAAGGGCCTCGCACTTCGTGCTGGCATCCTTGAGCTCCTGTTGCACCTCATCCACCCGGGCCTCATGCTTATCGCTCGTAGTTTTTAGTGCGGATAGTGCGGCTGCTGATTGTTTGGCTGCCGCCTTCTCATCCGCGGCCTCCTGCTTCATCTTTTTTAGCCCGGCCATGAGGTTCTCGACCTCCGTAGCCGAAGCTGTGGAAGCAATAAATGAATAATTACACTGGGTTACCAGTGTGAATTAATAACGATGGATAGCCCGGATATTTTTCGGCTTACCTTGCGCCTCGTCGAACCTCTTATTCAGGCGATCGAGCTCCTCATCGGAGCTCTTGAGCTTCCGATTTAGCTCGGCAAGCTCCGCGGCGTTGAAGGCCGCCGCCGCCGACGAGGCCTGCAACGAATAAATTAAGAAAAATCAGGTTATGTGCGTTCAAACCCCCGAACTATCAAGAATACGACCCTGTGCTTGGTCTTCTTAAGGGCTTTTAGAACAGTGCGGGACAAATGGTGCCTTATGCATCGTTGGTCACTTCGTGGTATTTGACCCTCGAGTGGGTTTTTTCAAACCCACCCAGGGCTCGGGGGCTACTACATATATACAGATAGCGCAAACTTAATAAAACTAAACTTTTTGGGAAAAGGTTATTACGTGGCTCACCTTGAAGCCCGTCAAGAGACCATTAAAGGCCTCTTTCAGTCCGCTATCAATGGACTGAATACCTTGCAAAACCGCACCCATAAGAGTGCGGTGATCCTCGGAGATGGAGGCACTTGATAGAGCCTCCTCCATCATGACCGGCCACCCAGTCATGGGTGGCACCGGTGGTGACCGGCCAACCCGATCTCTAATGGGGGATTGAGCCGGCAGCTCTGGAGGCACAGTGCTCTCCGAAGATGTCCTCGGAGGGGACTGGACAGTATTTCGTCCTCCCTCCTCAGCGGCCAGGGGAGTTTCCCCCTCCCGGTCTTCGGCGGCCGAGGCGTTAACCTCGGCCATAACATCGTCACCCCTGCCGCCGGTGTTCGGCTCCAAAGGAGCCGGGCGGGATGACACATCCGCGGCCTCCTTCGCGGCCCCTGGAGGTGTGGGGTGCGACGTAGTCCCACTCTCCGCCAGCTCGGCGGGAGGAGACTCCCCGTCCGATATTTGCTCGGTGGGGAGAACGCGTGGTGGGCTACAGATTAAAAGGCATTCGTCCATTTAAAAACATTAAAAACTTCACATAAATGACCCAGGGGGTATTCGGATTCGTACCTTTGAGCTGGGGGCTTGACCCTTAGGTTCCTTCGGGGAACCCTCTCAAAGTCCTCGGACTCAGCGTCAGAGTCCGAGCTGTCGTCGGCCAGGATTAACCTCGGCCGACGCGCCCTCTTCGGGGCAGGAGGAGGTAGATCCTCCGTGGCGTCCTGCGACGCCGCCCTCTTTCTTGCAAGGGGGGGAATCGCCTTCCCCCTGTCCTCGTGCTCTTCCTCATGAGTAGAGGAGGCATGGGTTTCCTCGGACATAGTGTCCGGCGGGTCCCTTATGCGGAGGCCTTCTCGGTTTTTCTTCTTTTCCTTCTTCTCCGGCGCTGTGTACGGCACAACGACAAGCATCGACGTCAGCAGATCCGACCCAGGGCCTTCGGGCTGTGGGGCCGGGCAGTCCATTTTGACGGCCTTGATTAGCCACTTCTGTAAAGATAAGAGGGAGGTTGTTCAGCTCTTTGTCAGACAACAGGGCCGAAGTATCAAAATAATATCGTACCTGGGTAGGAGGGTTATCGGCGCTTAGGCCCGAGTCCTCCTCCTTAGCTGGCCAGCTCTTCTGGGGCTTGAACAATGCCTTCCACAGCTTCTGGTGGGTGGTGCGGAAGAATCCCTGCACCGTAGGCTGGTCCTCGAGCTAATAGGCTCACATTGGGGAGGCCCGGCATTGGCAGGGAAGAAGTCGGCGGTGGAGCATGACCTGGACCACATTGACCAGCTCGACCTTGGCCGCGATTATCGAGGAAATAAGCTTCTGCAGCAATTTGACCTCTGCGTCCGACCACCAGTCGAAGCCCTTCTTGAGCCACGAGGTTAACCTCGCATGAGGTCCAGATCTGAACTCGGCAGGTACCACCCAGCCCTCGTCCCTTGGTTCGGTGATGTAGAACCATTCCTTTTGCCAGATCTTGATTGTATCGATAAAGGTACCAGCCGGCCACTCGACGCGGGGGAGCTTACTGATTACTGCCCCTCCGCAGTCTGCGTGCTCGCTCGCGACTATCTTTGGCTTGACATTGAAAACCTTGAGCCACAAGCCGAAGTGCGGCTCGACCCGCAGGAAGGCTTCGCAGATAATGATGAATGCCGAAATATGCATGAAGGAGTTCGGGGGAAGATCGTGGAAATCCAGCCCGTAGAAGAACATGAGGCCCCTAACAAAGGGGTGGAGCGGAAAGCCTAGTCCCCAGAGGAAGTGGGGGACGAACACCACCCTCTCGCCTGGCTTAGTGATTGGGACCACCTGGTTCGCTTCCGGAGCACGGTGGAAGACGTTGGCGGGGAGGTAGCCGGCGAGCTTTAACTCCCGGATGTCCTTGTCGGTGACCATGGAGGCCTCCCACTTGCCCATAGAGCCCGAACCCGCCATGGCTGAGCTCGGAGGAGAGATTGAGGGAGAACTGGATCTGGGCTCTTGGAGCTTGGGAAGATTGAGGAAGCGAGGGATGCGAATGGGAAGCGTGAATGGGCCTCGGGGTTTTTTCCCCTTTTAGGAGGCGTGACGCCGATGAGCCTTCCTCTACTGCACCGCGAGTCTCTCCGCTTCCCGAGATATCCGTGCCGTTACGCACGCGTGAGAAAACCTAGGGTGTTAATCATATCCCATGTGAAACGGAGCACGATCTGTACATTGATGAGTCGTGCCAATGTAAAATGGCCTCGAACCGCGAATCAAGTTTCCATAACTGGTTCAGTGGTCGTGATAGGCCGCGACCCTTTGTCAAAAGGGCTAACAGGAAACACTATTTACACTTTGACGTTTGGCCTTTGGGGCTAAGCGACTGATGGCGTCCGGACGATCGTATGATCGGAAAAATTACGCGTCATCGGAAGCCGGACTAGTCTCAGCTGATCATTAATGGGAAGAAGAACTCACCCCGCAAGCCGAAGACTCCGATCACGTGGAACTGCCGGTGCTGTGACCCTTGGCGTTGGGGGCTAGTTCAGGGGCTACTGAGGGAGTCCTGGACTAAGGGGTCCTCGGGCCGCTGGCCTATCTCCCAATAGGCTGGCTTGATGGGCCACTCTCTGACTATCACAGGAAGGGCCGGATATGCCATGACCCCGTGTTCTAGAAGGAAGTCTCGAAGGCGCGTCGTGCACTCCAAGTCAAGATGAGGAAATCGGCATCTCCATCCCCGACAGGAGACCTATCATGTGTAAACCCTAGGTACCCCCTGGTGTCTATATAAACCGGGGAGGTTTTAGATTGTAGCACGGAGAAACTCATCTAGGGTTTTAGCTATTCGATCTCGTGGTAGATCAACTCTGTAACCTTCATACACATCAATATAATCGAGCAGGACGTAGGGTTTTACCTCCATAGGAGGGCCCGAACCTGGGTAAACATCGTCTCATTCCTCCCCTGTTACCATTGATCTTAGACTCACAGCTCGGGACCCCCTACCCGAGATCCGCTGGTTTTGACACTGACAGACGGAGCGCGGGGAGCCGGAGGCGGAGGAGCCAGAAGGCCCTCGCCCCGGGCTAGCCGCTGGGAGAAGCTGCACTGCCGGAGCGTGTGCGTGGCTGGCTTCACCCGGAGTGCATTTTGCAGGGCGCGTCAAGCATCTGCTCGAAGGTGAGCTTGGGCTATCAGGCGGCCTTGCCTGTCCGCTGGCGCTGGCTGGAAGCCTGGGCAGCCGGCTGCTCCTCCTCGATGGTGGCGACTTGCTTACTCCCGTAACGGGGGTCCGGCTGGTCGGCCTTCCGCTTGTTATTCTGCTGCTGGCGATTGTAGCCGGCTTGTCACGAGGCGGCGGGCGGCTGAACGGCTTTGCCGGTTGCGCTGACTTTGATTCGCATCACGGAGTCGGCCATGGAGTACTTATCCGCCTTCGCCATGAGCTCCGCCAGGGTGGCCGGCTGAGAGCACATGAGCTTGTGCTTGAGCAGGGCGTCGTCCCGGCAACCCTCGGAGAAGTATTGGATGGCCTGCACCTCATGCACGCCTTCGCAGGAGTTGCGCAGCTCGGTCCAGCGCATGAAGTAGTCGCAAAGGAATTCCTTCGGCCCCTGGACGGACATGGCGAGCTCGCGGGGGCGGCTGGGGCGCTTGTAAGTGCCTGTGAAGTTGCGGACGAACGCTTCTTCGAAGTCCACCCAGGCGTTGATGCTGTCGACCGGCAGGCTGTTCAGCCACGTCCGGACCGTGCCGACCAACATGAGGGGGACGTAGCGCACCGCCACACGCTTGTTCCCTCTAGCGATGCCGATTGCGTTGGTGTAGTCTATCAGCCAGTCTTCCGGCTTGGCTATGCCGTTGTACTTCAGAGTGCCGCGGGGGAGCGAGAAACCAGCGGGGAACGGCTCTTTGCGGATCCGGGGGCCGAAGCACGCCGGCCCGATCGGGCCCTCCTCCTCCAGGAGAGCGGACTGCTCCAACCGATCGATACGGAGACGGGCGTCATTCTCGCTGTGCGCGACGCGCGGCCCGAGCCGGGACGCGAGCTCGGCGCGGACGGCCGGGGCGGGCGAGCGCGCACGCTCTTGCCGTGGAGGTGGGGTGTGGGCGCGATCGCGTCGGCCGCCGCCCTCCGGGGCGTCGTTACACTGGTTGGTGACTGCCGGCTGCTCATTCCCGTGCTAAGAACGGCAGCTGCGGCTTTCTCCGGCTCGCCTGCCGGAGCCGCGAGGGGTGGAAGAGTGCTGGGTCTGCAGGCGGCCGCTGGCCCTCACCCTCGAGGTGGGGGAGCTCGGAGCCGGCACATGCCATGTCGAGGCGGGCCTGCTCCGAGTTGGCGGCGGCGATGAGGTCCTGGATGTGCCGCTCCTGCTGCGCGCACTCCTCGCCTTCCAGGGTGGCCATATCATTGTAGGCCACTTGGGCGACTCTCATGTTGGCCGCGGGAGTGTCGTTGGTGGGCAGCCTGCCGCCAATGATCTCTACGACCACGCGGCCGCGGTTGCGGATGTCCCCACGCCGGCTGGGCTCGACGCCCGCCGGGGTGAGGCCGTAGGCGGAGTTGTATTCCCGCTGCGAGGCCTCCATCCGACGATGAGCGGACGCGAGGTAGCTGGATTCTGCAAACAGCTATTTGCGGGCCGCCTCCAGCTCAGCCGTGGTGGTGGCCGGGTTGGCCGTTGGAGTGATAGGGGTGCTCAACCCCTGAAGGGTGGAGCGGAGGAGGTCAGAGGTGCCTGGACGGGCGGCGGCGGCTGCCGCGTCTGCCTCCACCCTAGCGTGAGCCATAGCGGCGTTTGCGCTCGTCTCAGCTCTGGCGCGACCGGAGCTCGTCGAGGAGCCAGTGGCCATCACCTCCACGAGGATGCGGAGGCCGTCACCGCCGCTCGAGGCGGCCATACCCGCAAACTGTGTGTGTGGGGGGGGGGGGGGGGCGCTGCAGTCGAGCACCTCGCTGGGGTATTCGTCGGAGGCTGGCGCGTTGCCTAGGCGTAGCCCGCCAAGGAGCATGCAGAGACCGTCGACGCCGAGCGAGACGTCGTCGTGGCACGACTCGATGGAAGAGTCGATGGCGATGCCTACGGAGCAGGCGGAACCGAGGCTTGGTGCTGCGGAAGCTTCCACGGGGGCGGGCTCCACAGGCATGCAGATCGGTTCGGACGCGAGGCGTCCGGCGGAGTCGGCAAAGGGTCCCGCCCGGAGCATGACTCCGGCTAGCGCCGTGGACGGCCCCACGGGGGGTGCCAACTGTCGTCGTTTTCTCACAACAGATGCCATGGGGTGGCTTATCGAGAGTGGTTGGGGCCGAAAGGACGCCGATGGGCTCCGGAAACGGGATCGGGGACAAGCAGTGCGTGACACGCGATGTACCCAGGTTCGGGGCCCTCCGTGGGAAGTAATACCCCTAGTCCTGGCGGTCTGGTTGATGAACCAAGAGGACTACAATGGTGCTCCTTGAGCTGTTCGACGGAGGAGGAAGAGGAAGCTGCTGGCCCTCATTCCTCTCCTGTATGCGTGTGTGAGTGAGTGTGAATGTGGCCGACCCCCTGCACGGGGTGGCTCCAGGGGGTTTTATAGGCTAACCCCCTGGCTTACAATATGCGTATATGGTATTGGGGGGACCCAGCTGGCAGCCTCTCCAGCCGGCCGGGGGGCCCGCCAGCCGAAGAGTCTTGTCGCTTGTAGGGCCCGCCGGCTGCAGGGTCCCACCAAGAGCCGTGGGCGGCCTGCCGGCTGGTCGTCACTATTGGTGCGTGCCCGTCACATCACTGTACGGACCGTCCTGTACGCCGTCGTCTTGCGGCAGCCGGCCGCGGTCAGCGGTACGGCCGACCGCACTGTAGCCATGCGGGGGCCGGTAATGGAGTGGTTGGAGGCGTGCGGACACTGTGCCGCCTGCCTGGTCGCAGTCGGCCCGGGTCAGCGGCACTGTTGCCTCCACTGTGGCCATACGGGTGCTGACCAGTCGTACGACGGGCGTCACTGTAGCCACACGTGCTCTGCCTAGCAGTACTTGGTCCCTGGCGCCACGCCGCGCCGTGGCGCCCCTGTCCCATCGGGCAGGGTGATGTGAAGGGCGCCAAACCGCCGGCTGGCGGGTCGCCTTTGAGCCGGATGGCTGGCGGCATCGCCCCGAGCCGGCCATGCTGTGCAGCCGGCCCGTGGGGAGCCGGTCGACGGGGGGCATGCCTCGCCTCACGTCTTGTTTTGAAAAAAAAAGGAGCTATGACCTGGGTGAGCCTACCCCGGGGTTATCCCCCCGTCATGACTCTCGCTCGCTATCTGAAAATTGAAGTGTTAGTTTCAAATTAGAGAATGTGTGGGTATGAAGGGTACTGAAGATCGAGGTTTTTCTTCTTACTGACTTCATCAAAGAGGCTAAAAAAACGGAGACGCGTAAACATGCGTCTGTAGCAGTGATACGAGGACGACATGTACGACGTGAGAGCACACCAGCGGGCCGGTGAGTCATTCGTTCAAGGTATGCCGTCTCTCTCCACGGGAGGACCAGCAGCCATCCACGCAAAGAGGAAGAAACATACGCAGACATTATACTGGTACGGCCTACGGGCAGGTCATGCACGTACTATACGCAGTACGCACCAGGATATCTCAAAGACGTATGCAGAGTCACAAACTGTCGGGTCTTATCTACTATCTATCTACTACCCCTATAAAAGGAAGAGAGGGCTAATCCAACTTAAAATCTGGACCATCTAATCACGTCATCAAGGGTCTAAAAACGCTGTTAACGAAACCGGCTTAGTTAACGAAACGCTGGCCCGCATCGCACACGTCTCACATCGCCCAGCCAACCGCTCCAGCATCCACAGCCCCGCGCGGCCCGCCCCGCCGCCGCCCAGCCCCGACGCCGATGCCCAGCCTCCACGCCACGCCCCACCCCAGCCCCGCCGGCGGCCTGCGCGCCCCGCCGCCGCCCAGCCTCCACGCCCCACCCCAGCCCCGACGGCCCCTGCCCTAGCCCCGCCGGCGCCGGACCCAGCCCCAGCCCCGCCGGCGCATGCCCCTGCCCCTGCCCCGCCGGCCCCTGCCCGGGCCCCTACGCCCAGCCCCGCCGGCGCCCTGCACGCCCCCAACAAAGGCAGCCCCCGCTCTGTCCCTCCGCCCACGAGCCGACCGCACCTGACAAGGGCGAGCCGCAAAAATTCCGCAATGAGCCACGTATCTCTCTCTTTTCTCTTCAACTATTTGCTTCTTCAACTATTTGCCCGTGCTACACACCCACCTATCTCTCTCTTTTGACAGAAAAAATCTGAGTTATCAATCATCTTATGCCTTTCCACTTGGCCTGACAATTGCAGCGAAGGTACTCCTGAAGAAATACGATATGGCCAACTTCTGCCTAGAGTCCTTTTCATTGTCAAAGTGAGTACTCCCATTATTCTTTGAGAAATTAGCTCAAATATGATAATGCGCTGATATTTAAGGGAAAATAGCTTCTATGTACTAACAAATAAGTTCATGAACGTTCAACCAAAGACTGAAACTATTCCACCTTAATTTGCATGTAGGTCAAACCTGGCTTGTCTTGTGTGGGAAGGTTGGTTTACTTACCTTGTTAGATTTTTATGTACGAGTACTGAATGGCCTTGCAAAACAAGGATGCCCTGCCTAGAGTCTTGAGAGATGGTCAAACTCTGAATTTCCCTCTTGGTGATATCTTTTTGTTTTCGTCCAATGCTAATCTATTATACCACTATATAAACACGAGGGGGCAGTTCAATTTTAATTATACTTACATTTTCTCCAACATTATTTTTGTCAATAATTTTGAAAGTTATGCCATGATTTTTTCTCCCCAATTTTACAAGTATTTGATAAGACATTTGAACACTTTAATGTTTGGCAGCGAGTGTTTTTGAAAGTGTTAAGGGTAATTAGCAAATATTTTATGATACTAGCACTTGGATAGAATTATTTAATACTAACACTTTTGTAACATTTTCACTCTTTATAAGACCCAGGTGGGAACAAAAATGGGGAGAGAAACATTGAAATCCTTGCTGAGGACCTCCAATTCCTAAAAGGAAGACCTCCTTGCTGAATGATATTTGGGAATTGGACATTTGAGTTAAAGATATGAAAATTGAATCAGCAAAATTGAAATATGGGTGATAGTATTGTGTCATATCATTTCCTATCCTGATACTTTGGAACCTTATTAGCTACTTATGTAATTTCAATATGTTACTTGCACTTTCTAATTTGTGAATTACTATGTTATGCGATTGAATTGTAATGTTATATTGTGATTTATTTGTTGTCCTCCTCTGCTGCCCAACGGACGCCGACGACCTGATCTGATAGCAGAGAAGCCAGTAAGTTTCCTCCCCTCGCTCAATCGTCTCACCCGACTTCGCACGGTTGGACGCTTCATCTTTGTTTTGATTAAGGATTAGCATTTATAATTGAGCTTGATTTGAAGAGACCATGGGGAAAGATCACATGTAGTTGGTTATGTGTTCACAAATAAATGCAGTTTGTCTTTAGGTTGACTCATCCAAAAATCTGATTACATCACCAGTCAACTCAATTTTGCAACTAGAATTCATATGTGTATGTTGCTGTTGTGTAGATTTAAGTGGTGGTTTGCAAATGATTTTTAGTGGGGCACAAGTGTAGATTTATACAAAAGCATGCTGAATAGTGAGGTAGTACCATGCTAGAATTACTTGGCTGCATTTTTTTTGTTTCTTTGATGCAATGTAATCTTTGTTGTTCCTGTTATCAGTGAATTTTCTAGAGCAATGGGTAAGCAACTACCAACTATGAACGAAATAAGTCTATAAAGAAAGCTATTCCAGAAAAGGATGAGAAGAGCCTCAAGGATCTAAACTGTAATATATTGACCTGCATCAGGTCATAATATGTACGGAATTTGGGTAGTTTTAATGTATTTTTTATTTCATATTTTTGTACATAAATGAGGTCATCTTCTATTATTAAATTTGCATATTAGATGGTTGCAGGATAAGTATTGCATGATAAACAAAAATATGAAAGCAAACATATAGGCTCGGAAACAGTTTTGCAGGATAAGTATTGCATGATAAACAAAAGTATGAAAGTAAATTCACGTAGAATCAATGGCGGAGCTAGGATTCACAAACAGGTTTGTCCTCATCCAACAAAAAATCCCTGTATCCTTCCTGGTTTGAACAGATTATGTGCAAACTTCCTTTTAATCATTTGGTTTGTATTTAGCGTCGGACACTGTCCAATTCAGAAAATTCACTGAAAATTTATGAGAAAATTCACTGAAAATTTATTTACACGAGTACTTTCTGAATGTTGTTGAAAATATATTGCTTTCTAAATGTTTAGCTGATTTTATGGCCTGTGTTTTAGCAAACTGAGCTAAGTGTGCTCCTTTGTCCTTCAACTTCTACTCTTGTCAATATACACTCTGCTAAAATGTTATTGTTGTGCTAATTAGTGGATGGATGCTTCTGCAGAATATTGAGGATTTGAGGTCAACAAACTTGTTGTAGGACGTCCATTGGACAACTTGGAGTTTCTGCAATGGTTGAAACGATATTGTGATTCTGTGAATGGTGGAATCATGAATCATTTAGTTTGGTAATCTCTGTTCCTAAATAATCTTCCAAATCCATTCTTCTCAGCACATATTTTTTCTGTTCTAAGCACTTTCTCAGTACTAAATGAAAGTACTCAAAAATTAGTAAACTGAATTTATTTCTCAATCCATATACACTAGGCACTTAATTCAGTAAACAAAATTCAGTACTGCAAATAGTTGAAAATCTTGTCTGGTCATGATCAATTTCTCTAATTGAATGTTTCCATGCACTTTCTCTGATTGAATCTTGAAATTTATTGAAACCTATGTACTTGTTTGAAATGATGTTCAGGAAGCAGCTGAGCACACCGGCGACATCGGTTGGAAATAGCCGGACTAAAGGATCTATGCACATATCTGCACCCACAAGTGCAAGGTTTATTCATGGAGTGTGGATTGGTTTGAGCGCTGTAGTCAATGTAAAAACACTATCCTGAGTGATTCCTAGGATTATTATTATAGAAATCGCTTCCAAATCATAGCACCTGCTAATGTGTTCTGCTGTAGAAACAGTAAAAGGAATACTGTTTGATTGTTTCCAAAACTTCGGGTTACTAGGTGGAGTACCTCTCTGCTTACACAAATCTTCTATGACCAAAGTTGCAGAATCATTATGGATCTTTTCCGTTTGCACAAAACTGCATGTATATAGTGGAGGATTGCAAATTAAAAAAAATGACAAAACAGCATGTTACACAAATCTCCTCTGCACACCAGCCCTTCCATGCCTATTGTTTACAAGTGCTAATTAATAGTAACAGATTGATTGTTTCCAAAAATACTGGAATCAATTTGTCAGTAACATCGATTTGTCAGTAATTAACAATGGAGTATTGATTGTTTCCAAAATTTAACACTGGAGTATAATTCTAGATTGAATCATTTAGTTGTTTGTTGAACACTGAACCTTTATTTGTTTGCTGAACACTGAACACTGAACCTACTCCAATATACTGAACCTTTAGGCCATGAACACTAAACCTTTATTCTACTGAAACCAAAATGACAATGTCAATACATTGCAAAAAAACTGAACCATTAATCCCAGTTCAGTAGTGAAACATTGAACCTTAATGCATTATTACTGAAAACTTGACAGTAAAATTCAGTATAAATTTGATTAACTGAATTAAGTGTAATCAACCAGTATAATTCATGTTTATTCTAATGTTACTAATCTTTAGTTAAAATTTAGTTATTTTTGACCATGTCCTGTTTTGTAATCAACCAAAGTGGTGGTGGGAACGCTCTGCTTCTTCCTCATGCACTTCGGCTTCAAGCAACTCTGATTCTGAGGGTGGTGGACAAGAAGCGTGCGTGATTCTTTGGTTGATTGTCTTTTTGGTTCGTTCGGTTTCCTCTATGCAAATTCGTGTGTTGTTTTTCACAGGCTTCCGATCTGTAACAAGTTGTAAATGCCCTCACTCAGCCCTATTGTGTACAAAGAAATTTCTGTTGTGTTTTCCACTGAAAAAAGTAATCTTTGGTTGAAGCAGGAGGGAATCATGTCTCTAGCTTGTGTTCCCAGGAGTAGTCACAAAGTGCCATGTTTCCAAATTTGCAAGTAGCTCTGTTAATCCAAAATTTGGCAGTTAACGTCACTTTAACTAGGAGTACATGAACATGTCACTTCCATCTGTCCCCAAAACTGAATTTTGCTCACTGAAAATTTGACAGTGGAGTACTGTCTAAACTGTATTCACTCATTGATGTAAATTTTATTTCTGAAATGGCCATCAGGTCAAATTTGCCAGTGTCAAAACTGTCAAGTGAGGATCTCCTCTGTTTTTTTTGCAAAGTGTTAATCCTGATGTGGTACTACTGCTATATGAAGTGGTGCTGCTATATGATGTGGTGCTGCAATTTTTTGTAACCTATAGATACCATGCTCAATTTTTTCGTAAAGCTACTGGAGTTGCCACTGTCAACTGAAGAAATATTAGTGTGTGTTTTCTTGAGAGGTAACCGATCAAAGTTTTGATTTACTCCTACTACTACTCCTTGAGACAGACTGAATTTTGCATGCAGGAGCTCTAACTGAATCTTGACAAGTTTAGCTCTAACTGAATCACTCCGGAATGCCTTGCAAGTTTAGCTTGAGAATGCACTGTTACTATACAAGATTTCTGGTTAACTTTGGCTCCTTTTCAAGTTCTTCGTTTCATCAGGATACACAGTATCAATTAAACGCTCAGAATGCAAGCAATTTTCTACGTATCAATTTGATTCGATTTTGATTTTGACCCTGATAAAGGATTTCGATTTCGATTGTAACCCAATTAAACTCTCTGTATCAATTAAACTCTGTAGCAATTTTGACCCTGTAGCAATTTTCTATCTGTAAACTGTTAATTTTGATTCGCAGGGTCGGGGCGTTGGCGTCGCCCACCAGTAGTAGCTGCGGAAGAAGAGGCGTCGCCCACCACCACCAGCCGGCGGCCAAAGTGGACCAGCGTGTCGGCGGCGCGGTGGCTGTGGGCGGCGGAATCGTGGGCGAAGTGGACCGGCGCGGTGGTGGTGGGTGGCGGAGGACCTGCTCGTCGGTGGGCGGGCGACGGAGGTTCTCCTCGTGGGCGGGCGGCAGAGGTCCTCCTTGTGGGCGGGCTTGTTGGCGACGCAAGACCTGCTCGTGGGTGTTACAGGAGCTGCTCCCGAAGATAGCTGGTTGTGGCGGCTGGCCGTGCCGGCTGGCCGCGCCGACAGCTGGCTGGCCTTGGCGATGCGGACGACGGGAGGAGGAAGGAAGGAGACGGGGTTTATTTACAACAACTGTGTAAGTAGAAGGGCATTTTTGTAAAAAAGCCAATGTACTAGGCGCGTGACATTCTTTTCCGGACAGAGGGAGTACATCGCAAAGAAACCCTCAATGAGAGAACCTCAGCCGAAGTTCATGGATACGGCTTAATGGATGATCATCAATCTATTGGACGGTCCATGTAAAAGGGTATAATTTATGCGTTAAAAGAGACGTGCGTTGCACGTGCATGCTTACTAGTAAGTAGAGGGTGAAAGTTTGTTCAATTAAGCAGTACTCGCTCAGTCCCATAATATAAGATTTTATTACATCCAATATATGAGTATATTGGATGTAATAAGATATTATAATATTGAACGGAGGGAGTAATATAAGATTTTATTACATCCAATATCTAAGAAACAATGCAACTTGCCTCCAGCGGACTATTATACGTGGAGCATTTGTTTATAACATAATAATCCACTGCAGCTATCTGACTAGGCAGAAATCGTGTGTGTACTTTTTATGTACCAATATATATGTGTACATGTTTCAGACTGTAAACACATGGTCATTGATAATTTTGTTAAAACCAATGCTTGTTGGAGATGCCAATTCAAAAAGATTACGCCCCATTATTACAGCTGGGTGGATTGGGGGTGTACGGTGCACTGAGAGTGAGAGGGCCAAACAGAGGTTGAAAGTATGACTCATTTCCTATGCTTGGCCGTGAGCTGTTTTGTAGCAAAGTTAGATACTCTGTTTTTTTAGTGAGGGGAGATACTCTGTTACGAGTGAGGCGTTTTGGTGCCCAGGCTCATCTGCACCCGTTCAGTAAAAAAAGCAAAACAAATACTAAAAAAATTCAAAAAATTCCAAATTGTTTTTGGGTGTAAGATAATTTCGTGCGTGAGGTTCGCTCCAATTTTTGTATCATTTGAACATCTGAGCAGCTCTCAGCAAAAAAAACAAATCGGGTCAAAACAGTGCGTGAACAGTAAACTTTTTTAGAGACCCCAAATTTGTCTTGTTTGCCGAGAGCTGCTCAGATGTTCAAATGATACAAAAATTGGAGCAAACCTCATGCATGAAATTATGTACCACCCAAAAAAAATTTGGAATTTTTTGAATTGTTTTAGTATTTGTTTTGATTTTTTTACTCAGCGAGGGTGCAGATGAGCCCGGGCTCAGAAATGGATTTTCGGTTACTTATGTTCTATTCTTGTATATCTAAGCTTATAACATTGGATTTTCTGCGACGGAACTTCTTGATGACATGTTTCTTGTGTCGAGGTACGTATGCTTCATGATATGATTGATTTTAAGAATAAATAACATACATGTGCCATCATTCATCGGTAATGTAGTGACAAGAAAGACTTGATTGTGCTCTAGGAATGGTGCCAACTATTTTTTTTTTGTTCCGGAGCAACGCAGGGCCATTTAGCTAGTATTTTTATGAATATTCACATGTGTATAATTTTTACTCATTATTTATATCCAAAAAATTATATAATTTAAATACTAGAAATGACTGAATATTCATATCAATAGTTTAAATTTAAAATTATGAATACTTTTGATTATACAAATGTTGAACTATAGAAATATGCGCATAATTATTGAAATGTTAGTATAATTAAAATAATATTTTTAATTATAACTATAATTTTTATTGAATTATTGAAAATTATACACACATTTTTTATAATTTGCAAATATTAATTTAAATATATGAATATTTAAATAATACGTAAACAACTTTTGAAAATAAGTTATTTTCATTCGTATGTACACTATTTATTATACACAAATATTGAAACACTATTTTCATTACTGAGATTATAATTTATATACTTTCAACATATTTCTAAAAAAACGAATAGGTGCAAAATGAGCCGCACTGACTGCAACCCATTTCAGCACCACAAATGCCTTTGTTCTAGGACAGTAAGCATACTTATTCATTTTAGACATAAAGTTCTGAAGGGTGGAGTGGCTAGACCAGTTTGTGAGCTAGAGGTGAAAAATGCCACATCGACACGGGCATTTAAAAAATAAATTCAAGTTTTCTTTTTCAAAATAACAAGGCCACAAGGCCACTCGTCCCCGGTCCAGTGGATGACAACGGGCCCCATGCATATAGTCAGCTTAGATTCCATATACAAACATGATAAGCACTATATTTGCACGCCCGAGCCAAGTTTTGCACCACTTCGGCGTATACCGCAATTTCTAGCACCAAAAGGACCGTTTGTGCCAAGTGCTAGCACCACCAGTGTAATTGACCGTATATTTTGATAACATATTTGAAAACGAAGAATCGGTGGTTCCCACTGTGTGGTTGCAAACCTGGTGACATGCGTCGCAATTTTTCCAACAGTTGTAGTGCTATTAATCCTTTTTTGCACGTGGAATGCTAATAATAGTTTTAACTTACTACTGCATATAGCTGTTTTGGTAATTTTACTGCAAGGAATCTGACCAACTGAAAACGCTCAGTTCATTTGCCCTTGATTAGTAAAAATCGTAGTAGTACTTTGACAAATCTTTTATTCTTTCTATATGAAAATACTTGGCTGATGGGAATTGAGTGATTCGAACGGGTGTGCGATGCTCGCTTATTATTTTTTAAAACCCCATCCATGTATTAATTAAAGAAAAATGTTCATACAATCATTCGTTACATCATTTGCCACACAGCCCGAAACACTATTAATAAGAACACCATCTGACCTATGAATAGAACTAAACTTTGCAATCTCGTGTGCCACTATATTAGCTTTCCTGCCAACCTTGAAGATCTTTACATCTGCCAGCATCTTCAATATACTCAAAGCTTCCTTCTTAAGGTCATCAAGGGGTGACCTGTCAAAACAGTCTTTTTCCAGAGCACAAGCCACAAAAGAATAATCAGTTTCTAAAATGGTTTGTTTGGGTAGAGTGATACAGATATACAGGCTGGAGAGTGCCGCTCTAATTTCTGCTTCCTCAATGCTATCGCAAGCACCAATATAATCCCAAGAGGAAATGACTTCTTCTCTAGAATGGTTTCTGACAACCACCCCCACACTCACTGTGTTTATTGCCTCCACAAAACTTGCATCGACATTAATCTTAAAGAACTCTACGGTGGAAGGTTGCCAACCAGCATAACTCCTCTCCATATTATTAGAAGCTAGAATGCCATCCCCCACTTCCTTGCTTTTGTTACTCACCTCTACCTGCACTTTTGCATGACAAGACGAAATGGAAGCCCAGTAATTTTGAACAAAATTCACAGATGTTGAGATGGATTCTTTTCCCTTACCAAATATCAGATCATTCCTCATGTGCCAAGCTCTCCAAAAGATGAAAATAGTTTGCTCGCGCGCTGACGAATTTAATTGATCCAATAAGATAAGAAGCCAATCCAGCCCCGAATTTTTTAAAATCTCTTCGGCCGGTAAATTCCACACCTCCCTCAATGCCATACGAAGTGCACGAGCCTTTGTACAACTCAACAACGCATGAAAAGTACATTCATCCTCAACACCACAGATTGTACATGTACCTAGGATAGTTTGATGGTGCTTTACCCTGTTCACTTGAACCACCAAGCAATTAGAAGCGACCCGCCAAGTGAAGATTCTAATCTTCTGAGGGACGTTAGCCTTCCAAATAATATTCCAGACCATCCTTTTTTCCATTAACTGCTACACTAGAATTCCCCAGATTAACCTTCGAATCCATGAGATTTAGTGCCAGCCTATATGCACTCTTCACTGAAAACATGCCACTTTTCTCATGCTGCCATGCAATAAGATCTCCCTCGCCCAGATTCAGAGTACGCAGCTTTAAGACTTCCTCTGCATCATGATAGTAAAACAGCTGCCTGGTCAGATTCTTATCCCACCTCGTAGAACCAGTCATGAATAACTCAGACACCCGTTTGAATCCATTCGCTTATTCTATTCTTTCATAAGATCAATGAAGTAATAAGTCACTCTTGCTAACTTTGTCAAATATAGATTGTATGGGTGTGAAGTGTACTGATTTTCCCCTTACTAACTTTATCAAAGAGGCTAAAGAAAGGAGACGCGTAAACATGCGTCTGTAGCAGTTATACGAGGACGACAAGTACGACGTGAGAGCACACCAAGAGGCCGGCGAGTCATTCGTTCAAGGCATGCTGTCTCTCTCCACGGGAGGACCAGCAGCCATCCACGCAAAGATGAAGAACATACGCAGACATTGTGCTAGCTACGGCCTACGGGCCGGTCATGCACGTGTACGAACGCGGATATCTCGAAGACGTAGGGAGAGAGTCACGAGCTGGCCGGGTCTTGCATGCGAGATTTTTTTTTGTAACTAGCATAGTATTTAGAGCAAATTCGAAAACTAGCAGGCCTAACACGTATATTGCAAAAATAGCACCCCGTCGGTCAACAGTAGGCCGAAAAGATAGTTTTCGGTCTACCGTAGGCCGAAAAGGCCTCTTCGGTCAACTGTCGGCCGAAAACCTGCATTTCTGGGCCGAAGAGTACTTTTCTGCCAACCGTTGACCGAAAAGTACTTTTCTGCCAACCGTTGACCAAAGAGTCCCTCTTCAGCCACCACCTGCTATCCTGTTTTAGAAAATTCATATCAATTAGGATTTTTAGTATTTTAATTTGATTCTTTTTGCATTAGATTAGAAATTTTATGAAGTTTCTGTAGGTATCAAGTTTGACTAGATTTGAAAGTTTAAATTTGAATTTTCATGAATTTGCTCAAATCACTAGATTGCCTATAATTTGAGCTAGGATTATTTTTTGTAGATGATTCTTCTTGGTACTGGTTCTTTGTGACTTTATTTATCACTAGTAATTAATTGGCGAATTTTAGGATTAATTCCCGCCTGCCCTTCTTTCCCGCCCTTCTCTCCCGCCCTTCTTTCCCGCCCTTCTTTCCAGCCCTTCTCTCCCGCCCTTCTTTCCCGCCCTTCTCTCCCGCCCTTCTTTCCCGATTTTTTTTGCACAAATAGTACATATTTTTGAACAAATTGGGAAAATAAGATCAAAACATTACAAATTGCAAAACTAGCACACGGTCGTCCTACTGTTCCCGCCCTTCTTTCCCGCCATTCTCGTTCCCGCCCTTCTTTCCCGCCCTTCTCTCCCGCCCTTCTTTCCCGCCGTTCTTTCCCGCCAGTTTCGTTCCCGCCCTTCTTTCCCGCCATTCTCGTTCCCGCCCTTCTCTCCTGCCCTTATTTCCCGCCATTCTCTCCCGCCATCTTCTCTTCTGACCCTATAAAACCCCCTCCACAGCAAGGTGGGTGAGCAGGCAAGTGTAGTGTTATTTTGGTCACCGTTTGTTTGCAGGTAATGGCTTGCCCCTTTTGCCGAGCTCCAGGTGGCCCTTGTTCTTCCTTTGATTCTAGTGAGTCTGTCTTCACTGTGGTGTTGGATCGTCGCTGTTCAAGGCGTGTTGTAAGATTCTATATCTTGTTTATCTGATTGTGGCATATGGTTCATGTTGTTTAGGTTGGAATGTATTCTAATGCCTTTGTTTATATGATTATGATGTTTGCTTCCAACCTTTTTGTAGTATGTTCCGTGCAATGTTAGATCACATCTTGCTCGGTACATTGAGGAGTGTAGAGCTTTAGCTATTCGGAGGGGTGACACAGATATTGATCTTGCTCTTCACAACAGTGAGGGTAACTTATACCATGTTCTGTTTACACATGGTCGGGTGAGCAGTAAATTCCATGGTCCTTCCTGGGAGGAACTTGTGAATGATTATGGTCTCCGTCATCGTGACATGATGACTGTTAGGCTTGAGCACTATGGAACATGGTGTAGTGTTGATTTTCATCGGGATGGTGTTATGTTGTTCCCTTTACCCTGTGTTGGTAAGTATTTTTTTGAGTGATTTAAAGTTTTGTTTCAACTTTTACGTTTTGCTGTTCTGCTAAATTTGTGAAATTATTTTTTTGTAGCTCTTGAGGATCTGAGTGAAACTCAGAGGGAACTTGTTGACAGTTGTTTTTATAGTCGTGGTATCTTCAGTCTGAATTATCACCAAATGTATGTCATGTCGCGACAGCTCTTTGATGACAACTACATATTGTGTACTCCTTTTGTTCATAGGATTGATTCCATGAATGTCAATGGTCAACATATGGTGAGCTTTGTTTTTGGCTACTGTTTTAAATTTGTAGCTCAACATCATATAACTTGATGTTTTTTGTCAGGTTATTCCGACCATGGTTGTGAGGAGTTTGACGGAATTTGTGTCAATCCCTAGGACCGGTTCTTTAACTCTTGAAATTACTTTGGATTCAGAAGATGATGATATATCTGTTAGCATTCCTTGTTCCTACTTTATTGGCTTGGGTGATAGAATGGTGTTCAAGAAGGAAGGCTTCGGTAATTTTCTTCGGGCATCGTCTATTGAAGTCAACAATTTGGTGCTCATAACCTTCAAAGAGCGTGATCAGGAGCTAGTTGTTGTTTTCAGTCATCTGCCACAGTGATCGTACTATCTCGCCGTACTATCCCCCCATTTTATTTCCCCCCCCTAATATCCCGCCATTTTTTTTCCCGCCATACTCTCCCGCCACTTTTTCTCCCGACATTCTCTCTCGCCATTATCTCCCGCCATTTTCTTTCCCGCCTTTCTTTCCCGCCTTTCTCTCCCGCCATCTTCTCTTGTGAACCTATATAACCACATATATAACCACATCCGCAGTAAGGTGGGTGAGCAGGCCCTTCTGTCCCCCCTTTCTCTCGCGCCTTTCGCTCCCGCCCTCCTTTCGTGGAGATGTCTCATCCTCATTATCCTTTTGATCGTAGTTTTCACTCTGGTATGTCCGATCGTCTTCTCAAACTAGCCGCCAATTTCAAGATGGATGATAGAGTAGTTCCATGGGAGGAACTCATCAGTAGTGACACCATAATGAATGAGTTGGCTCACTCATTAGCTAGGAGTGGGTGGCCTCCCAGGACATTTGAGGAGATACGGAAAGAACTTCTCAGGTTGCATGGCAGATGGCAGAAGGTCAAACTGCATAAGAGTGAATCTTACATCAGGCTTGGGAGGAAGAATTCAGATTTATGGTCAGCAGACAGTGAGCACGAAGACGACCTCTTCATGCCGAGCAGCAAGGTCAAGACTACCTCATCGTCGAAGGCCAAGAGTTCTACTTCGACAAAGGGTAAGAGATCTGCATCGACGGAGGAGGAGGATGATGCATTCATGTAGTACTGTTTTATGTAGTACTGTTGATTTAATGTTGTAGTGTTTAATTCAGTTGTATTGTTTAATTCAGGCGAGGCTATTTACGGTCGTGGTTTTCGTGACCCTCGCCCACCGCGTCAGCGCTTATCACCTTCCGGTCCGCGTCCGAGGAAGATCCAGACTCGTCGCCGTCCCCAGCAGTGATATGATTATATATGTATGAAACACCCATGTTAGTTTCAGAGTATTCTCATGTATGAGGACTTATCTATGTATCAGACATCCTTCATGTATGTGTTACTATCTATGTATGAGTCATCATCTATGTAAGAGACTGATTTGTTTTCAAGGCCAGGTTGGTACATCGGCATTACTCTAATGTTTTACGAGAAACATTTGCAACCAGACTACAACAGATAATTAAGATGCATCGAAAATAACATGCGTAAAATAAGATACATAAAAATTAAGATACAACTTCCTGCAATGCAAATGTTACGATACAATAACATAAATCTACTGAGTCCAACGGGGATATTTTCCTTTTCCATCACCAGCTTCTTCTGCTGCCTTGGCTGCACGAGCCCTTTCTTTCTTCATCTGCCTCTCAGCCTCACGGGCCTCCTCTCGCTGTCGGTATACCTCCGCCAGTCTAAGTCCCTCTTCTCGGTTTTTCTTCTTCATCTCATCAAGAAAAGCCCTCTGCTTCACACAGTACTCTTGCCACTCTCTCTCTTGCTCTGCTTTCTCCTCTGCTGCCGCCTTCGCGCGGCGCTCTTCCAAGTCCAAGCTTGCCCATGCACGACGACCTCTTTCACGAATCTCGGTCACCGCCCAGTCCGGTTTTTTCGTGTCAATCCAACGATAGTACATGCACAGAGGCGGAGGAGACTACAACAAAAATAGAAATAGAAACATCAAATCAATAATAATATCAACAACGTGTACGGTGAAAAACATCAGAGGCGGAGGTGACTTAAACATACCGGAGGCCTGATGTACGGTGAAGTAGCAACGGGTGGATCTTCCTCATAATTGGCGCACATGAAAAACTTCATGCCCAACCAATCTGAAAAATCCGTCACCTCCTTCACCTTGCAGAGATCGCCACACCAACAACGAAGTACTTCCACCCCCCGAGGCAAAGTCGCACTCTTCATTTTCGTAGGCCTAATGCTTTGATCCGAGCAAGGCAAACTCATAATGACTAGCGCGTTGGTGTTTTGAAGTGCGTCTGGAAGATCCAGAAGAGAGTGAGAAAGAGCAAGCAGTGTGGGCAGAAGCAAAGAGAAGAGCGTGAGAGAGAGCAGGCAACGGCATCTCGTATATAAAGATGACGAGCACTGTGTTGTCGGTAGAAGAAAATAAAACACGCGCGTCCGCCGCAGCAACAGCACCGCACCGCAGACAGCAGGAATCATACAAAGCAGACAAAGCAGCGCCGTCACTACAGTCTGCCAATCACTACAGTGTGGGCATCGGGATCAGCGCCGTCACTACAGTCTGCCAATCACTACAGTGTGGGCATCGGAATCAGCGCCGTCACTACAGTCTGCCAATCACTACAGTGTGGGCATCGGAATCAGCGTCGTCACTACAGTCTGGCCAGTCACTACACTGTGGACATCGGAATCACCGTCTGCGCATGACGGAGACTATAATCATTCACAAGTTCCTCCCAGGAAGGACCATGGAATTTACTGCTCACCCGACCATGTGTAAACAGAACATGGTATAAGTTACCCTCACTGTTGTGAAGAGCAAGATCAATATCTGTGTCACCCCTCCGAATAGCTAAAGCTCTACACTCCTCAATGTACCGAGCAAGATGTGATCTAACACTGCACGGAACATACTACAAAAAAGGTTGGAAGCAAACATCATAATCATATAAACAAAGGCATTAGAATACATTCCAACCTAAACAACATGAACCATATGCCACAATCAGATAAACAAGATATAGAATCTTACAACACGCCTTGAACAGCGACGATCCAACACCACAGTGAAGACAGACTCACTAGAATCAAAGGAAGAACAAGGGCCACCTGGAGCTCGGCAAAAGGGGCAAGCCATTACCTGCAAACAAACGGTGACCAAAATAACACTACACTTGCCTGCTCACCCACCTTGCTGCGGAGGGGGTTTTATAGGGTCAGAAGAGAAGATGGCGGGAGAGAATGGCGGGAAATAAGGGCAGGAGAGAAGGGCGGGAACGAGAATGGCGGGAAAGAAGGGCGGGAAAGAACGGCGGGAAAGAAGGGCGGGAAAGAAGGGCGGGAACGAGAATGGCGGGAACAGTACGACGACCGTGTGCTAGTTTTGCAATTTGTAATGTTTTGATCTTATTTTCCCAATTTGTTCAAAAATATGTACTATTTGTGCAAAAAAAATCGGGAAAGAAGGGCGGGAGAGAAGGGCGGGAAAGAAGGGCGGGAGAGAAGGGCGGGAAAGAAGGGCGGGAAAGAAGGGCGGGAGAGAAGGGCGGGAAAGAAGGGCAGGCGGGAATTAATCCTAAAATTCGCCAATTAATTACTAGTGATAAATAAAGTCAGAAAGAACCAGTACCAAGAAGAATCATCTACAAAAAATAATCCTAGCTCAAATTATAGGCAATCTAGTGATTTGAGCAAATTCATGAAAATTCAAATTTAAACTTTCAAATCTAGTCAAACTTGATAACTACAGAAACTTCATAAAATTTCTAATCTAATGCAAAAAGAATCAAATTAAAATACTAAAAATCCTAATTGATATGAATTTTCTAAAACAGGATAGCAGGTGGTGGCTGAAGAGGGACTCTTTGGTCAACGGTTGGCAGAAAAGTACTTTTCGGTCGACGGTTGGCAGAAAAGTACTCTTCGGCCCAGAAATGCAGGTTTTCGGCCGACAGTTGACCGAAGAGGCCTTTTCGGCCTACGGTAGACCGAAAACTATCTTTTCGGCCTACTGTTGACCGACGGGGTGCTATTTTTGCAATATACGTGTTAGGCCTGCTAGTTTTCGAATTTGCTCTAAATACTATGCTAGTTACAAAAAAAAATCTGCATGCGATGCGTGATCTCCGTGGCTTGTACGCAGAGAGTCGCGCCTGTTTCGAAGCCCCGACATGCCAATTAGTGCAGTGTGTGGTTGCACATGCATGCAACGCCAATTAGGTTGGGACTTATTTTTGGCGAAATGTTAGAACCTGTAGATCGTGTGCATTCACACGTGCATGCGTTGCCTTTATATTCCACAATCGAGTCAGTCCAACTACGTACGTACAACTCCTTACTTTTCCACGGAGCTAAGTATTGTACTGTACGTGCACGACTTCGCTCGTACTAACACATGAACAGTATACTCTTTACCGGCTAAGAAGTACTCCCTCCGTTCCTAAACATAAGGCTTTTTAGAGGTTCCAATACAGACTGCATACGTAGCAAAATAAGTGAATCTATGCTCTAAAATACTCCTTCTGTTTGTTTTAGTTTTCATATAAAATTTGATCAAAGTCAAGTTATGTAAAGTTTGACTAATGTTATATTGAAAAATATCAACATTCACAATATGAAATCAATATTATCAGATGCACCATGAAATATATTTTCGTATTATATAGTCTTAGTATTGTGGATGTTCATACATTTTCATATAAATTTGGTCAAAATTTGTGTAGTTTGACTTCAAACAAAATTTATACGCGGAGTAAAAAGAAACAGAGGGAGTACGTCTATATAGATCCGTATGTAGCCCGTATTGAAATCTTTAAAATATCTAATATTTAGAAACGGAGGAAATAGCTAGTTGCATGCATGAATACACTAGTAGAAAACATGCCATTAGTCCCTGTTGGGAAGGCCCTTTAGTCCCAGTTCCCCAACCGGGACTAATGTATAGGGACTAAAGGGTCCAAGCATTTAGTCCCGGTTGGCTACGAACCGGGACTAAACCCCTGCCACGTGGTTGGCAGCGGGCGCCAGGGGATGGGGACCTTTAGTCCCGGTTGGTAACACCAACCGGGACTAAAGATTTACGGGCTTTGGGGTTTATGCATGGGTTTAGGTTTTATTATTTATTTTTCCTTTTCATTTTGTGTATTCGATTTAATTCTTTTTCATTTCAAACATATTTTACGTTGCTACATACTGTACACGTTATGCATATATAATAGAATATCTCGTAGAACCAATCATATACATAGAACTTTTCGTACGACCATGCATACACATATGTACAATTTGGTATATACAATTTCTCCTGCAATTTGCATATCATTACATGCAGGCATTAGGTGTAATGGTATTCTCCGTCGGGAGATATGACATGCTCAAGCAAAAAACCCGCAATTTCCTCTTGAATTGCTCGTATGCGGTCCTTTGGTAGGAGCTTATCCCGCATCTCGTGCATCTTTAAAGAAGGAGATCAATATGAACATGTTAGTTGTCTGTATATATATTACATCATGTTTCATCGGACTCTGCGGCGCGAGCAGCTATGTGGATAAACATTCTGCACAGTTCCTTGTAAAAGTTCGACATTCTTGCTTTTAGATCCTCGTGCAGATTGCGATTGCTTGTTATCTCTAGCACTTTCGCATCAATTGTCCATCTTTTCAATATATATTGTTCAGGGATATGCTTGATATTATTAATATCAAGTATCTTCAAGCAATGAGAGCAGAGGATTCTAGCAAATTCAAACTTCTTGCAACTGCAATTGACCTTTTCTTCGTTCGGATAAAAGCTGACAACATGCTCACGCTGCGTTCCATGAAATTTTACTGTATAAACCTTCTTCTCTTTATCACTTGAATCACAAAGAACTGTGTCATAGTTCAGGGTCCGAAGCACTTGCTCCTGAAACATCTTGAATATTGCGGGAGTATATGTAGTTGCGGCTTGCCTTAACACATAGCTACCTTCTGCCTTCAGCTTGGGAGTAGTTTGTGACGCCTTGAAGTCACACTTGACCTCTACAAATCTTTTATCCGCAACTAGACGCTCAAAATGCTCGAAAAAAGTAAGCATGTCATATTTAATACTAATGTACCGCTTTAGTTCATTATTCATGCTTTCACTTCTTTGGGTAGTGCTCATGTGGGCTGAGAATGTATTTCTGCCATACACTAGTGCCCATTGCTCCCTTTTCTCAAACAGCCTTTGCAGCCACGTATTGTCACGTAGTCCATATCTGTCTAGCATTCTATTCCATTCGTTTATAAAATCGTCTTCTTCCTCAATATCATAGATACAATGCTGAAAATCAGCATTGAACTTCTTATATTCTTCAACAACCCCAGCAAGGTGCTTGCAAGCATTTTGATTCATATGCCACACACAAAGTCTATGGTGAGACTGAGGAAGGACTTTACTGATTGCCTTGGCCATTGCTGCATCTTCATCGGTCAGAACAGTCCTTGGATGTTTCCCAGACATAGCTGTTAGAAATGTCCTAAAAAGCCAACCAAAACTTTCAGCAGTTTCATCATAGAGAAGTGTAGCACCAAAGACCATAGTTTTCTTGTGATTATTCACCCCAACAATCAAACCAAAGGGACGCCCATCATCTAGTTTCCTATATGTGGTGTCAAGTCATATAACATCACCAAACATTGCATAGTCTGATATCATTTTTGAGTCAGCCCAGAAAATATTAGTTATCAGATCATCCTCATCAATTTGAATTGAATAGAAAAAATTGGCATCTTCTTTTACCTTCTTCTCCATGTATTCTAACACACCCCCTGTGTCTCCTTTCTTTGCTTGCAGTGTTCTCTTAGAATACAGACGATTTTTCATATCTTCAGGTGCAAACCCAAGATTTGGAAGTCCACATGCTTCTTTGGCCATAAGATCTATAGTTGCTTTATTTGAAATGCCTACAGACTTTGCGACTTCAGCATTTGCTATTTGTGCTTCTGTGACTTTCCTTTGGGATCTTAAGTATAGGGCCATGTCTCCGGTAGCAAGAGGATGGTTATGTGCTGCCTCAAATTCGTACACACAATATAATCCGTTTTTGAGAGTTATCTTCATATGGGCTTGACAACCACATCGTGTTTCAGGCCTACTATAACTGAAAGAATCCTCTCTGCTATCTTCAACACGAAATCCTATCAATTAAAGTAATTAACTTAGTAAATCCAAAAGTAATAGTATAACCAAAACAAAATATAAGCAACCCGTACCTTGACGGGAGCACGTAAATGTCCGCTGTTGTATTACTGTAGTATTCTTCACTTTATGGTGACTCCCTCTTCGGATGCTAAAACCAGTAACTTTTGCATATTTGTTATAAAAGGAGTAGGCCTCCTCTTCAGATAAAAATGTCATGTCAACCTTTGGTAACCTGTTGTCAATACAATTTGTTGCAACATTTTCTTGCACATCCTGTATGAATTAGTATTCAATTTTGTTAATGCACATTTTCACATATGTTGTATTGTGCTTACCATGCGTGATTTTACTGCATTTAGGAAGCAACACAGATGGTTTGCGATCGTGATCGACATTTTCAATTTTGTTTTCATTTGGGAGAATTAACGTTCTACAATCATGAAGGAATTTTTGATTTTTTTCAGCAGGGAAAAATAATCAATAGATTCTACAAGGAAAAGAACAACGAAAAGAGATCATGAAGACTATACTTTTGGTCCCAGAGATTCATCACCGTCCTCATGGATCTGAGGATCGATGCTTGAAGAAACCATGGGGAACAAGATGCCCCTTTCCTTCAGCCCCTAGCCGCCCTGCTTCTGCCTGATTGATGCACCTTAGCCTCCTGTAAATTTCCCCCTTCCGCCTGATATTGAACTTGTTTGATGTGCTTCTGCCAAGGATCTTGTTCCTGATTGATGTGGGTGATCTAATATGGTGGTGAGATTTGTGTGTTTCCTGGATAATCAGGAATATGTGTGTTTTCGTCTGGATCCAACACAAGTCTAGGAGGTTTGCCGCCCAAACCTCTTTGTTCTGTATGTTGGCGGCAGAAGATTGAGATTAGCCTCCTTTTCCCTCCAGACAGCGGAAGTATTGCCAAGTATTACGGACAGATAACCAAAAGAGAATACGAGTTTTTTTATGTTTTTTCTTTCGCTGGAAAAGGGACGTGGGTGGAAATAAGCTGCGCAGCCGTTGGATGTAAAATAAGTCACAGGGAGCACGGATGGGAGCATGGAATGGGAGCAGGCAAGCCTCGTCCGTTTCAAGGCCCCGACATGCCAATTAGTGCAGTTTGTGGTTGCACATGCATGCAACGCCAATTAGTGCAGTTTGTGGTTGCACATGCATGCAAACGGTTAGGACCTGTAGATCGTGTGCATTCACACGTGCACGTAGGCGTTTTGCCTTCATATTCCACAATCGAGTCAGTCCAACTACGTACTACTCCTTATTTTTCCACGAAAGCAGGTACTGTACTGTGCACGGCTTCACTCGGACTAACACATGAACAGTATACTCTTTACCTGCTAGAAGTAGCTAGCTGCATGCATGAATAGAGGCAGTACACATCTGTGCATGTATCTCTGCCATGTATGTCCAGTTGAATGAATACAAACATTGTTTTCATTTCTCAAACTGGGGATAACCTTGAACCACCTTGGATTATACAAAAGTGATCTAGAGAGCTTGCAGATTACAGTATAAAAAATGGATGGTGTTCTCGCAGCTCAACGTCTAACTGTATAAAAATATCATTGAGAAAGTACGAAATAATACATCTAGGATTTTCCCCAAAAGGCATTTCATAATTCTTTTTGTTCTTTATTAGCAACACAATCATATATATATATATATATATATATATATATATATATATATATATATATATATATATATATATATATATATAGGGTCGCGGTATTCGTCACCCTGGGTGAGGAATAGTTATTCTTCACCCCCCTTAATTTTAACATCATACACCGTAATTTTACGTTCCGTAATTTTTGTCTCATTTCATATGTAAAAGGAGACCGTAAGAAAATTTATAATCAGCGTAAAAAATATTTTATGTTAGGTAAAATTACAAACATAAAAAAACAGTAGAAAATATACAATAAATTCAATTTTTTTGGTCTTGTGACCTATATTTTTGTTTTCTTATGTCAAATTTTACGTTATGATTCAATATAAACGTAAATTTTTGTATTCCAAATGTAATTTATTTATGAATTGATCGTAAGATTATCTCGGATGAAGAATAACTTATTCTGCACAACCTCTAAATGAATCTCAAGTCCCAACTCATTGCCCTGCTATCAAAAACAAGTCCACTGTCAAAAGAAATATGAAAGAGACTACTAAAGATGTTGAAGCTCAAATTAAACACATCACATTGTCAAATATTCCACTGACAAAATTTTGAACTGATCACAAAGTACATCTCATTTGTTGATAAAAATGTGCAGCAAACACAAAGAAGATGAACAGACACCTCACATGCATTTTTTACCTAAAGAGAACACTAATCTCACCATGTATTGCAGTAATTGCACTCGGCGCTACTGACCAATAAGTCATCCTTATTGTCGAGGGGGGCTGCGAGGAGAAGCACGAGCCAAGCCCAGTCGGCCATGGACGATGTCCCTGTGGTCGCGCTGAAGCAGGACATTGCCGATAAGGGAGTCATCGTGCACATTGTGAAATGTCCATAAAAACGGAGGGATAAAAAGAAACAAAAATCAACATGAACATGGAGCATGATGGCTTCTTGCCCAGACTTCCACCACGGCTGTCTCGCAATGAGACAGGATGCTCACGGAGAGGCACCTCTAAGCCAGAATGGTGACGCGTCCTCGCCGCGCCGAGTTCTTACATGACAACGCTCCCTCGCAATGAATCGGTCGGTTGAGGGACGGGGTCAGATAGGATGCCAAGTAGAGATGCGTCTCAGCCGCTCTCCACTCTCTATCTTTTTTTCCGGGAGTTAATCGGAAGCTCTTTTTTCTCAAAGAAGAAATTAAACATAAGATAGAAAGAAATATGTGGTAGAGCAGCTAAAGCTTGTGCAGGTAGACGTATTTTGAAAGAGATGTTCCAAAAAAGAAGTGATTTGATAGGGTGTGTCACACATTTTGCATGGTAGAAATTTACTCCACTACATTCGTGTCCCAGCTGAGCATCGGGTATTTTTACAACAGGAACACTTTTTTCTTCCACCTCGACGACGTAACTTACCCCACGCAGGTTGTATGTAAAATTACCTCGCATCTTTGTTTCGTAAGATGGTTTCGGTGCATGAGGATTGATTCATTTTTCTCCACCGTAATTTTACCTCCCAAGCCCCTCCTTTCTCACGGCCTGATTGTGGGTGGGGTGAGGAATTCTTTAGGCCGTAAACTTACTTCACATGCAACTAAATATTACCTCACGTCCCTTCGCCACGTAGTGTCACAAGCTCAACATCAATTCTACAGAATGTAATCTTACCTCACAAGCACTTTTTCTTACGGTTGCAGCATGCTGGTTCGGCTGAGTGCATGGTTGGCTGGGGTGAAGAATTGTTATTCTTCACCCTGGGTGACGAATAGTCGATATATATATATATATATATATATATATATATATATATATATATATATATATATATATATATATATATAGGGATCGACTATATATAGAATAAAGGTTAAAGTTACACCTCAAGGAAAGTATTAAGGTCTAAAATATTGTGCATTGCAAAATTTATGAGGTAAATAGGAGTAGAAAGCGTCTGCATAAGATACAAAATACTATAATTAAATTTTATAATCCTTTTTTTTAGTCGTCGAGATGAAATTCACAGATTCACTATGATTGATTTGATTTTAGTTATAGAGAGGAGAACACATTTAATATTGGTAGCTACCAGAATTTACCAAAAGAAGGATATTTCAACGGGAATGTTATCCGGCGAGCATTCCCAGGAGGAAATCCCCAGCGAACCCTCTCATAGCCACAAGATCAAGATGAGTCAAGAACTTTAGCACGCATGTCACTTTGCAATAGTGTATATGTTGAGAAGAACAATACATGTTATGACGAGTAGCCAGCGCATTTTTTTTCTTGACATTGTTTGTTTTGAGATTGCTTACCACATACGACGAGTAGCCAGCGCATTTGTGCGGACCACTTCGTTTGTTGTTCAAGATATGAAACGAATATTATGCTCCTTTCGGATTGTGACTCGTCTGAGCAAGCACGACCTGACCCCATGCACGCATGTATTATTGGTGATTCTTCCTGTTCAAGTCAATTAGTCAACTGCCGATCCATGGAATGGAATCACGGAATCAGTCCACACTTGTCGAGTCAGTGACATGTATCGTCGAGCTCTGGAACCCAGTACTATATAAACTGACAGATACTAGGTTTGCTTTGCTATCTCTAATTCTCTATTGCCTCGAGTCGTGGAGGAATTCGGCGCGTGCGCTAGCTTTCTCTGGGTACGTAAGCCATGCAGGTGTTCTATCATCTATGTGTGCATGCGTTTTTTTTCACGACGAACCGAGCTAATAACTACCCATGTTGATATCCAGGGTTGCATTTTCAGGAGCTTGGCTATAGCGTCCTTGATCAGTTGTTGGCCATGGCGTCCAGGGACGGGGAGAGCATCTGCAGCATCCAGATGGCGACGGGGGTACTGGACGGGTCTCCGGGGCCGCTTCAGGATCATGATGAGACGCCGAGCTCCGTCTTGTTAAGCATGTCGGCCTCGCCGTCGGGGCTCCACGACCCCGCTAGAGCCGGGCTGATGAAACATGCCCGCTTCCACTCACAGCCGTCCATGGTGATCAGCGGTGGCGGCGAGGCGCCGGCCATGCCGCGGAGCGAAAGCATGCGGGAGCGGGACCAGCGGTTCGACCAATTCAGGACCTTCTCAGGCCGTCTCGACCGGCAGGTCTCTATCCTCCGTGGGGTGGTGCCGCATGAGCCGCCAGCGGACGACATTGAGTGTAACGCCACGGCCAAGATTTACATGGAGCACACCGAGGAGGACAATGACATCCCCTCCGCCGACCGCTACTTCGCCGCCCTTGAAGGCCCTGAACTTGAGACCCTTCGGGTACGTATCACATAACCACGCCACATGATTTTTTGATGAAGAAATCTGCATTCCAAAATATTCACCTTTCGATCGAGTCGACGTCTTGTCTAACCACAACTACCTGGACATGCAGTCAACAGAGGTGGCGATGCTGCCCAACGACGAGCCCTGGCCGTTTCTCCTCCGGTTTCCGATCAGTGCGTTCGGAATGTGCCTGGGCGTGAGCAGCCAGGCAATGTTGTGGAAGACACTTTCGTCAGAGCACTCCACGGGGTTCCTCGGCGTGCACCCCGCCGTCAACCACGTCCTCTGGTGGGCCTCCGTCGCCCTCACCGTCATTGTAACCATCACTTACCTCCTCAAGGTTGTGTTCTACTTTGAGGCTGTCCGCCGTGAGTTCCACCATCCGGTCCGCGTCAACTTCTTTTTTGCGCCCTGGGTCGCTTGCCTCTTCCTTGTCAAGGGCTTGCCCCGCCCAGAGAGCGAGATCAACCACATTGTCTGGTACCTTCTCATGACACCCATCCTCTGCCTCGACCTCAAGATCTACGGCCAGTGGATGTCCAGCGGCGAGCGTCGGCTCTCCAAGGTGGCCAACCTGTCCAACCACCTCGCCATCGTTGGCAACTTTGTGGGAGCACTTCTCGGTGCCAAGATGGGCCTCCGTGAGTTGCCCATCTTTTTCTTTGCCATCGGACTCGCTCACTACCTTGTGCTCTTTGTTACCCTCTACCAGAGGCTCCCCACCAATGTGCAGCTCCCCAAGGAGCTCCATCCGATCTTCTTCTTCTTTGTCTCCGTACCCAGTGTCGCCTCTATGGCCTGGGCGAGGATCTCTGGCGAGTTCAGCCACAGCTCTAAGCTTCTTTACTTCGTGTCACTATTCCTTTACGCATCCTTGGTGGTACGCATCAACCTGTTCAGGGGAGTTCGGTTCTCATTGACGTGGTGGGCCTACACATTCCCGCTAACGAGCGATGCGCTGGCCACTGTGTTGTACGCATCGGAGGTGGACAACATGCTGACCCGAGCATTGGCGGTCGGGCTGGCAGGGATCGCCACCGTCACAGTCATTGGAGTCATGGTCAGCACCGTATACCATGCCTTCGTGAGTAAGGACCTCTTCCCCAACGATGTGTCCATCGCCATCACGAGGCGAAGGCCCAAGTTCAACAAGATCCTTCCACATCTCCGCTCGTCCAGCCCCGATGAGGGCACCATTTAGAAATTGGAGATCCAAGAGCAAAATGCAAAACCTGGGCGTAAACAAGAAAACGAGGAGAATCAACACCTAGTTTACACAATATGATTTTTATGTATATTTTTTCTTATAATACTCAATGATTTACTCAAATGTTGATGCTAAGAGAGTAAAGGTAATATTCAAGCAATAAATTGATCATGGTTTCTATATTTATAGAATTGCTAGTGTAACATATGTACATAAACACCATCTTGTATATATATATAGCCAATAAGGACTCAATAGGTATCGGTCGACAGATTTTTTGGGGTCAGTTGATTTGTTTATAGTCGTCCGATGCAAAATGAATGGCCAGATCGCCTCCTTCAATCTCTCGCCCTATGTATCATCAACCCAACCGCGTTCCTTCGCCACTCGTGGTCAAAGGAGCTCCCGCGCCAGCCCTACCGAACCTCTCCCCTCCCCCACACGCCGCCCACCACCATGTTGGCGCCGCCCTGGCTATCCCTCTAAACCGACGACCACCAGCTTGTTTTTTGCCCGGACAACCTGCACCTGCATCCGTCAACTTTCATACTCGCCTCCACCTGCTCGCCACGGAGTGCGGCTTGTGCCTAGATCTTGGAGGCGTCCCCGGTCCTCCCTTTGCTCGCCTCGGCGGCCTCGGTGCTTCGCCCTTCCAATTTTGAAAATAAAAATAAAAAAATAGGAGAATAAAAATGACAGAAAAAAGAGGAGAGAAAAAAAAAACCCCGAGAGAAGCAAAAGTAACTTTCAAAGGTTTAGTTACGAAGAAAAAAAGCAACTAGCACAAATTTTAAATTGAGGCGACCGACGAGTTCAGATAAAATCTAGCCGATGCATATGCAAGTACGAATATATAAATTACCGAAAAAGGCTGTTGCCCCCGCATTATAGATAAAACAAACCACCACCTACAACCATGTCCCACAAAGTACATAAGTACAAAAAGGAAAATAAGAAGTTTCGAACAGAAAACAAACCAAAGGTTCTAGTCGGGCCATGAACGTAATACAAGCCCAAAACACACAGCCTAGGTTGAAGGAGGATTAAAGACTAAAAAGAAGACGTGAAGCAAGGTCCTCCTAGTTTCTCGTCAAGGTGTCGATGGCTGGCCTGTCACGCCGCTTGCTCAGAGGCCACTTTTTTTTTGGAACGAAGGCTCGCGGAGAGCCCGGCTTTGAATTAACAAAGCCATCAACCGGCTAGGAATTACAGACACCCAACGGACCACATCGGCCACACGATACAAGGGAGCACTCTAGGAAGCTTACAACTCAACGCAAAGCACAAGCACAAAAGAAAACAAACATACAGCCCATAGCTTGCACTAGCCGAAGACCGCAGCAAAACTGGTACCAAGGAAGAAGACCGGCAAGAGTAGGACGAGGACCTGCTGATACAGAGAGTGGGCATGAACTGGGCTGACTCCCAAGATGAGGAGATCCCAGCAACTTCCTCCTCTCGCGCCGCAGAGGGGCCCTTCCCTCTCGCCTTGGATCGAAAGGCGTCGAACCAACGGACCTGCGAGACGCTCACCCTAGAGCGGAGGGGGTGCCGACCTCGAGACCTGGAGCAGCCACAGAGCACAACCCCTTGGACAAAGAGCTCACAACATCCACCATACCGCCGCAACCTAAGACACCAGTAAACCGCAGGAAAGCCACCGGGGGCAGCTGCTGAAGGAAGGCCAGCAAGAACATCAAGGAAGACTACAGAACGACGAGAAGCAAGGCTCGTCGACCGATGAAGAAGAGAACCGGGAGCCCACGGCCGGGGACATGTTGCTATTGCTGGGAAGGGGAACCCAATCCCCTACCGCCGGATCGAAGGCGCCGCACCGCCAGCCTTGAGCCAAGCACGCCGCAACCAGTGGGCACCACCCTTGAGAGGACCGAGGACAAAGCCAGCCATGCAAATCCCGGCGGAACCGCTGCCTCCAGACACCCTGAGCCGCCAAAGCTCGAACCTTTGACACCCCTCGCCCGAACACGAACCCTCCCCAAGCGGCACCTCCAAGGAGGAGCACGACAAGAAGCGCGCCGTTGCCGCCCAATCCTAGCCGGATTTTGGGCTTTCACCTGGGAGGGGGAACGAGGGTGGAGAGTGGAGGACCTCGGCTGCACCTCCAAGGAGGAAGAACGGCGCCAAGGGCGTCGCTGCCGCCGGGCCGGTCAAGCCGACCAACGGTTTCCCGTGGTCCCAATCCTCAGCACCGAGCACGCACCAGCTCCAGATCCGGCGTCCGCGAGACACGCGGCTGGAATCGGCGGTGCAGAGGGGGTCAAAGAGGAGGGAGCCATACCTCAGATCCGGCGAGGAGAGGGGACTCCACGCCACAGCCAGCCCCCGCCGGCGGCTCACCACCCGCGTGGTCGAGCCAGCCGACCAGAGTCGCCCGCAACCGGCTCCAGCCGAGAGGACGCTGTTGCCTCGCCAAGGGGGGCCGCCGCCCCAGATCCGGAACCCTCCGCCAGGAACGGAGCGGCAGAGGCCTCGCCGCCACCTTCCCCGGCGTCCGCGGGAAAAAGCCCGGCGAGATCCTCAGGTGGCGGCGAGGAAGAGCATGGAAAGGGGGTGGCGGCGCGGAGGGAACCCTAGTCGCCACCCGAGTCGCCCAGGAGGATGCCGCGGGGGGGGGGGGGGGGGGGGGGGGGGGGGGAGTCTCCACCTTCCACCTGATACTGTGTCCTCAGAGGCCACTTTTGCTGCAGGAAACCGTAAAATTTGAAGATAGCATCACTTGCACGAGTGAGAAATGTATGTTCAATAGCTACTTTGTTTCTAGCACACCACAATGTCTACGCCAAAGATCCAAAGTTCACCCACATCATCTTTCAGGCCGGGCGAACACACAAAGCAAGCCCCTGGTAGTTATCGGAGAAGTTAGAAGGGCAGCACCCATTCCCCCAAACATCCCTAACACAACTCCATATGAATTGAGACGAGCCACATGAAAAAAATATGATTCATGTCCTCATTACCTCACGAATGGGGCAACATCCATCACAAGGATCGTGCCGCTTCAGCGCCTGGCCAACTGAAGGCAGCCGACCTCGCATCAACTACCACAGGAAGATCTTAATACGAGGTGGCAGACACACCTTTCATAAAATCTGGCAACTCATTCATACCCTACTCCCAGCTAGGCAATTGAAAAGAGATTTGGTTGAGAATTTACCCGAAGGTTCCAAATTCCACGACGTCTCATCCAATAGGCCAAAGAGCATGACACCCTCTAGAAGAACTACTAAGTCGCCCACTACGCATGCTCGAGGGGGGCGAATGTGCATCCGAACGAGAAGTTCCTCGCCGCGTTGAGTCCTCCCGTAGACCCTGAGATATTCGATGGGGACGTAATAGAAAACAGAGACGGGAATCGCTCCCAGAGCGGGGAGGCACCCAACCAGTAATCAAGTTAGAAAAGGGTGCCCGAGCCCGGCCCAACTGACACTGCGACCCCAAGGCAAAAACACGGTTAAAGATCTTGAAGAGCCTACCAGAATTGGGATCCGTTGATGGGGGTGAAAGTAGGAAAGCCTGTCTCTGAAGGTATTTAGCCTCGATCACGTCCAACCACAACCCTCCATCCCCTTTCACCGTCCGGAAAATCCATTTGCTCATTAAACATAGATTCATGCTTCTAGTGGACATGATACCTAGATTTCCCTATCTATGGGCATACGATGACACCCAATTTGATCACCTGGTATTTCAAACTCAACATGACCACCCGAAGGAAACATGTAGAGACGCATGACGAACATAGGAAAGCTTACCATGGATGAGTTAATAAGCACATACTTGACGGCCTTGCTATAACCTGTTAGGGCTCCACATGATGTTTGACACTGTTGAAACCCTGCTTAAGGTCCTTCATCAAAATCCCAGAATCGCTAACAAGGAGACCAAAATAGGTGATGGGGTACGACCTTAGGTGACAATTGAGGAGGTTAGCAACGATGGACCTCTCCTGGTTAGAATAACCCATCACTAAGAGCTCACCGTTGGTGAAATTAATCGACAACCCTGACATCTCTTGAAAACAGAGCAAGGGGAACATCACGTTAATTCGACCACAATGATAGTGTCGCATGCATACTAGAGATATGCAATTGTTGGAAATATGCCCTAGAGGCAATAATAAAATGGTTATTATTATATTTCCTTGTTCACGATAAATGTTTATTATCCATGCTATAATTGTATTGATTGGAAACTCAAATACATGTGTGGGTATATAGACAACAATGTGTCCCTAGTAAGCCTCTAATGGACTAGCTCGTTAATCAAAGATGGCTGTGGTTTCCTAGCCATAGACAAGAGTTGTCATTTGATAACGGGATCACATCATTAGGAGATTGATGTGATGGACAAGACCCAAACTATGAACATAGTATATGATCGTGTCAGTTTATTGCTATTGTTTTCTGCATGTCAAGTATATGTTCCTATGACCATGAGATCATGTAACTCACTGACACCGGAGGAGTACCTTGTGTGTATCAAACTTTACAACGTAACTGGGTGACTATAAAGATGCTCTACAGGTATCTCCGAGGGTTTCTGTTGAGTTGACATGGATCAAGACTGAGATTTGTTACTCCATGTGATGGAGAGGTGTCTCAGGGCCCACTCGGTAATACAACATCACAATGAGCCTTGCAAGCAAAGTGACTAAAGTGTTAGCCACAGGATCTTGTATTACGGAATAAGTAAAGAGACTTGCCGGTAACGAGATTGAACTTGGTATAAAGATAACGATGATCGAATCTCGGACAAGTAACATACCGATAAACAAAGGGAACAACGTACGGGATTAACTGAATCCTTGACATAGAGGTTCAACCGATAAAGATCTTCGTAGAATATGTAGGAGCCAATATGGGCATCTAGGTCCCGCTATTGGTTATTGACCGTAGAGGTGTCTCGGTCATGTCTACATAGTTCTCGAACCCGCAGAGTCTGCACACTTAACGTTCGGTGACATTTCGGTATTATTGAGTTATGTATGTTGGTGACCGAAGGTTGTTTGGAGTCCCGGATGAGATCTCGGACGTCACGTGGAGCTCCGGAATGGTCTGGAGGTAAAGATTTATATATAGGAAAGTGGTATTCGGGTTCCGGAAAAGTTTCGGGTGTTTTCGGTAGCGTACCGGGAGTGCCGAAAGGGTTCTGGGGGTCGACCGGGAGGGGCCCACCCACCCCGGGGGACCACATGGGCCCAAGAGGTGGCGCATCATCCCCTGGTGGGCTGGGCAGCCGACCCCATAAGGTCCCATGCGCCCAAAGGAAAGAAGAAAAAAAGGTGGAGGTGCCTTGGAGGGAAGGGACTCCTCCCTAGGGTTCCCACCTCCCTTGTGGGAGGAGGACTCCTCCCCCTGATACGTCTCCAATGTATCTATAATTTTTGCTTGTTCCATGCTGTTATATTATCATTCTTGGATGTTTTACAATCATTTTATAACAATTTTATATCATTGTTTGGGACTAACCTATTGACATAGTGCCAAAGTGCCAATTGCTGTTTTTGCTTGTTTTTTACTTCGCAGAAAATCAATACCAAACGGAGTCCAATCGTGACGAAACTTTTTGGAGATTTTTTCTGGACCAGAAGACACCCAGTGGGCCAAAGAAGTACCGGAGAAGTGGGCCGAGGAGACCACAACCCACCAGGGTGCGCCAGGGGGGCCCCGGCACGCCCTGATGGGTTGTGCCCTCCTCGGGGCCCCTCTCCACCGCCTCTGATGCCTATAAATTCCCAAATATTCCAAAAACCCTAGGGGAGTCGACGAAACACAATTCCAGCCGCCACAAGTTCCAGAACCTCGAGATCCAATCTAAACACCATCACGGAGGGGTTCATCTTCCTCATAGGTGCCTCTCCGATGATGCGTGAGTAGTCCACCATAGACCTACGGGTCTGTAGGCAGTAGCTAGATGGCTTCCTCTCTCTCTCGCTCTCTCTCTCTCTCTCTCTCTCTCTCTCTCTCTCTCTCTTATGATTCTCAATACAATGGTCTCTTGGAGATCTATTTGATGTAAACTTTTGCGGTGTGTTTGTTGGGATCCGATGAATTTTGAGTTTATGATCAGTTTCTATCCATGAATATTATTTGAGTCTTCTTTGATCTCTTATATGCATGATTACTTATAGCCTCGTATTTCTTCTTCGAATCTTTGGTTTAGTTAGGCCAACTATATCAATTTGTCTTGCCATGGGAAGAGGTGCTTTGTGATGGGTTCGATCTTGCGGTGTTCTTTCCCCGTGACAGAAGGGGCAGCAAGACACGCATATATCGTTGCTATTAAGGATAACAAGATGGGGTCTATTCCTACATGAATAGATCTTGTCTACATCATTTCATCGTTCTTATTGCGTAACTCCGTTTTTCCATGAACTTAATACACTAGATGCATGCTGTATAGCGGTCGATGTGTGGAGTAATAGAGGTAGATGCAGGCAGGAGTCGGTCTACCTATCTTGGACGTGATGCCTATATAATGATCATCGCCTTGGATATCGTCATGACTATTCGATTTTCTGTCAATTGCCCAACGGTAATTTGTTCACCCACCGTGCACTATACTCATGAGAGAAGCCACTAGTGAACCCTACGGCCCCCGGGTCTATTTTTCCAACATATTGCTTTCAGATCTATCTTTTTGCATGTTTGTTTTCAGATCTACAAAACCAAAAACCAAAAAACATATTGCTGCATATTTTATTTGCTCTTTTTATTTTGAGTTCTTGAGAGATCTATCTCTCCTATCTATCACTACCTAATCTATATTTTTACCGTAGAGAGATTGACAACCTCTCTTTCGCATCGGGTTGCAAGTATTTGTTGTCTGTGTGCAGGTGCTGCTTATTGGGTGGTGGTGATCCTCCTACTGGTTCGATAACATTGGTTTCATAACTGAGGGAAATACTTATCGTCGTTGTGCTGCATCATCCCTTCCTCTTTGGGGAAATACCGACGCAGTCTCAAGCCACGTCAAAGGAATTTCTGGTGCCGCTGTCGGGGAGGAAGCGGTCTCTTCTATGTGCCTATCGTAGGCGCCGAGGAGACTCCATCATCATCTACCAGGTTCCTAATCACAAATCTCATCTCCTTGCAATTATATTATTTGCCATTTTCCTCTCGTTTTCCTCTCCCCCACTTCACCAATTTGTCGTTTTATTCGCCCTCTTTTTCGTTTGCTTTTTTTCTCGCCGGATCTCTTCCTGGCTTGCAATCTTGTTTGCTTGTCACCATGAGTGATTTTGGTATGGCAGAAACGGATGATGGCAGGACTCCTAAAATTGGACGTTTTGATAATCTGGATTCTAATTTTTTTGTTTTGGGGGCAAGGGAAGGTTATAGGAAAAGAAACTATCCAAGAGTTTTTCAATTGCGTTGGGAATTTGACTCTCGATGATACTTCTATACTGAAAAGAACTAAATCTTATGCGGAATCTATCTCGGCGCTAGTTCTAAAACTTGAAAATAGATTTATTCGTACCCATCCTACCTTGCAAAGGTTGTTTTATGAGCTACCCGTCATAAAGAATCCCAAAGCTAAGAAGTTGGCTACCCTTGTTCTTATGAATGAATTTGAGCACATAGTACGAGAAGCTAGGGAGATCTTTGACTTTTATGGTATGAGCCGTGAAAAAACGGTGATAGGAGAAATCCTTTACAATATTGATTACATGATGAGATATTTGCTTGGAAATAATCAAATTTTTGATGATAATCTCAAAAAGGAAGTCCCAGGTTTAGATATGATCCATCAAGTTTTCAATGACGTTAACCAACAATATTCTTGGATCGTGGCCGGGAATCAAAGGGGGTACGTAGAGGGACAACTTTATAGTGCTAAGGTTGTTATGGATGATGTGTTTCAAGTTCTATTTGTAAAACCTATTGACAAAAACACCTCAACCAAAACCAAAGATGACAATACTTGAATCTATGCGTTATGCCTAGCTAGGGGCGTAAAACGATAGCGCTTGTTGGGAGGCAACCCAATGAATAAATAAATTTTTGCTTTTTCATTTATGTTTTTGAGTGTTGACACAATTATGCCTCTGTTATGATTGTGTTTTTATGGTTTATTTAGTGTTTGTGCCAAGTAAAGCCTTTAGGATGATTCATAGGATGAGTAGAAGTGATGCTGAATCTGAAACAGAAACTTTGCGTCCAGTATATGAATTTTCACATTTTTTTTGCTGGAACGTGACTTGAGCTGAAATTTTAACACATTGTTGCTATACAAATTCCTTACATTGTTCTAATTTTTCAGAATTTTAGAGTTACAGAAGTATGGTTAGAGTACAGATTACTACAGACTGTTCTGTTTAAGACAGATTCTGTTTTCGTTGCATTGTGTGCTTGTTTTGATGAATCTATGGTTTGTATCAGGGGGTATATGCCATGGTAAAGTTGAAATATAGTAGGTATAATGCAATAATAAAATATGAATAGGTTTGTAACAACACCTAAAATAGTGATTTGCTTTATTATACTAACGGATCTCACGAAGATTTTGTTGAGTTTTGTGTGATTGAAGTTTTCAAGTTTTGGGTGAGATCATGATGGATGAAGAAATAAGTGTAGGAGATATGCCCAAGAGGCAATAATAAATGTTTTTATTTAACCCCATGTTCCTAATTAAGTTTATATTCCATGCTATAACTGCAATGATTCTCGAGTCTGCAATATCCGCGAGGCCCGGAGGGAAACTCATTTGCACGTGTGGTATAATAAACGGTAAAATGTATTCCTAGTCTTGCCTCTAAGACTGGCTTAAGTATTGCATGATGATCCTGTTTTCCTGATCATGGGCATGGCTATGCCGGAAATTTTGAGGGCGCAATGTTGGTAGAACACTTGTGTTGAATCAACCCGAATTGATGTTATACTATGAGATACATTCGTCACAAGTTAATTGTTAATAACACAGAGATAGTTAATGTTTGCATAATTCCTTAGACCATGAGAGTATCGAGTTCCTTCGTGCTTGCTTCATGAACTTTGGGGTTTGTTAAACGTCATCCGTTACTGGATGGCTATTACAGCGGCTTACGGGTTCACGGAAAAGTATGGCAAGTAACAAGATAGCTCAAGATTGGGATTTGCTCCTCCGACGATGGAGAGATATCTCTGGGCCCTCTTGGTGTTACGGTATCCATCATCGTCTGGCCAGACACTTTGTGATTTGATCACGGGGATGCCGAAACACGGAACGAGAAAAGAGAACAATATCGGTAACGAGGTAACTGGCATAGTGGACAAGGTGTTGATCCACAGGGATGCCAACATGTCTCACCTTGGGTATTTGTAACATATCACGAAGCAACAGGAATAGCACACGGCAACTGGAGGTTCACTCGAATATTCATTCGTGTGGGTATAGGCGTCAATATGGGTGTCCATGGCTCCGATGTTGATCATTGATCGGAAGGGGTTCCGGGTCATGTCTATACTTCACCAAACCTATAGGGTCACATGCTTAAGGGTCATCTATCTACTGAATACTAGACAGGGAGCCTGAGAGAAAATCACCGGAAAAGTTTCAGACAACGGAAAAGTTTCGGACAGCGGAAAAGTTTCGCAGAGAGAAGACCGGAACAGTTTCGGTAAAACTGAAAAGTTGTTTCAGGGGATACCATTAAGTCAAATTGGTTTCGGCACATGCCTGATAATTCTTGGAGGGTGCCAGAATCATTCTGGAAACTTCTAGGAATTTTCTGGAAGAAAAACCGGAAATGTTCCGGAGCTGCCGGAACCGCTTCGGATGCTTTTCGCAGATGAAAATCACTAATCCGGAATTGTTCCGGAACGCATTGAAATTTATTTTAGTCGGTACTGTAAATGTTCTAAGCGCACATAAATATTTTCAGTTCGAACGGACGCTGAAAAATGTCGTCGTGAATAGTGAAAGTGCTTTTTGGATATTTTTGGAAAACCACCTTTTGGGATATTTCCCAAAAGGCTTCTAGAAGGCCTTGGGGGCCAAGGAAGCCCCTGGGAGCCCCCAAGGGGGTGGCCGGACAAAGTGAGTGGAGCTCCATGGAGCTCCACATGGCATCCCTTTTCCCTCTTATGCCCTTTGTGTATGACATAAAGTGGGGCCATTTTTGGATTTTTGGAATGGCAACTCTACCCCTTGGTTTTCCTATAAATAGGAGGTGAGGGGGCTGCCCAAACCTCATCCCTTCTCACATACACATGCCATTTGACTTGTCTGGCTTCTCTCTCCCTCCCCGCGAAATAGTTTCGTAGAGCCGAAAGGTTGTCTGGGTTCCGGCAGGAACTAGTTCTGGACGGTGAAGCCCTGCCGGATAGATGACACCGTATGTGTGCAACTCTGTAGAGAGATCGTAGTTATGGTCTTAGTTCAAGAGTACCTCCCGAAGGGCTATCCGTGTGACCGTCCGAGTTTCGAAGGTCCTCCCGAAGGGCTGACCGCGACACCATCCGGGGGACTGTCTGACCGCCTCCCGGAGGGTTGTCCGAGGGGCAGATGAGGGTATACATCCTCGCGGTTGGGAGGTTGTAAATCCTAGCTGCGGGGATCTGCACCGCCGATCGTCATCAACTCTACTTCCGCTATGCTACGAGTCGGTAACGATAAAGATCAAACCTTGTAAGCAGTCTCCATAGTGGTCCTGGGCTGGTGCGTAGGTCAGAAAATTTTGTTTTCGGCTGCGTTCCCTTACAGTGGCATCATGAGCCGTGCTATGCGTAGATGCATGTTGCGATCTAGAATACATAGAGATGTATGGGTGTTGCACAATATAATTAGGTAGTAGATGAGTTCTATTACTGAAAATTATTTGTGCGGGTAGCAGATGAAATCTGTTACCCGATGTTCTTGTTGCTTCCCTGGGATTTGCATATTTCTGATCTTGATAACAGCATGGTGGAGTTTCAATGTTCTGGCAATCAGCGATCCTGATTGATCAACGAAGTGCTAACAGTTCATTGAATTCCACTGTAGTTAAAAAGAAAGATGAAATTTCGCAGACGAAAGGGCAATGCAGATATGATCTGCACGGGGGTCATGCGTATGACGAAGTTCTATATGGGGCTCGAGATTTTATTATCTCGTGTTTCAAACACCCCGCAAAGTTAATCTAGCAACTTGAATTATCATACTTGATGATGGACGTTGGTAGCTTCGGTTTGTTTCGAAACCTTAGAAGCCACGAATAACAAGTTCTTGCATAAATCGATTAGAGGCGTCTAACTTGGTTTTGCAGGAGGGTTTGCATGAGCATGTGATGTGGTATAGCAATGCTCATATTAATTTGATTATGTATGAGATGACTATATGATGTAAATTAACAGGACCTGCGTGTCATGATTCGGTATGATGGCTGGAGCCATATGATTGTCACTTTAATGACCTACGTGTCAACCTTGAGTAATGCACTTATTTCATTAGCTATAGGGATAGCAATATTATCTGATGCATCAACAAGGTGGTGGCAATCTTCGCGAAGGTGAACACCGATGCGAATGCCGAAGACGAAGAAATGAAAGACTTCTCCGTCAGAAAGGGCTATACCATATCATGCTATTATAAATTGCCTGAGATGTTTATCCCTTATGATGCACCCTTCTTGATTGCGCGGTAGTCGCTTTTATTAGGGTGATCTCTCGCTTAAAATATCAAGTAGTTAGTGTTCTCCCAAGTGTAGCACTGTCACAACATGTATCCTTTCGGGGTGCCACATGCTACCATGGGCACGAACGACTGGAAAGTGTAAGGCGGGTGAGGTCAGACCTCACTGCAAGATCACTTGGTTGTCTTGACGTTCAGGCAGGAAAGTCCTGAGCTTGGAACACACGCATCGAAAGATGAACAAGAATCACATAAAGATGTGATTGGCAAGATGGCCTACCGGTTGAGATTTTCGTCATCTGTGATGCTACCATCGTGGCGAACAATCAAAACTCGGGTCTTGAATCACTCACAATCAATTATGAGAGATATTGATTTGAGTGGGAGCGCACTTTAGAATTAATTCTTTTAATTCTTAGTGCAATTAATTTTGAACATTGTCTAAGTGTGATTTGCATAATAGTTGTAGAATAATGGCTCGCATTTCCACCTTCCTAATTAAAATTGAATAGCTGTTATATATCTGGTTAAAACTTTACGGTTGATAACGTAATGTGAGGATTGTCCTCAAGAGTGTTGAGAAGGACTTTGTCCTATCGCATGCTTTCGGTATTCTCCCACTAATGCTATGGATCAAGTGACTCTCGTCCTTCGAACCAAAAGCTAGAATTCCGTTTCAGTCAAGTGCAATACGTTTGCTTCCATGAGACCCGAACTTCGAAAGTTTTGGGATAGTTATGTGATATTCATGGAACTGAAAATTAATTTTCAGATACAAACAAAAGCTGAAATATATGAAATATCCAAAGCAATTTTTGTTTGCAAACTATTAGTAAAGATGTTTACTATGCATTAGACTGATAAGAGAGGGATCCAGGAGAACGCCTGTCATGTAAATGCAGGTGAATAAAACAACAACTTAAAGAGAAAGGAAGTGTCCGAAGGGTGTTAGTGAAACTTTCACGCCTAGGAAGTCCGGGGCTAAACGCCACACTTAAGTTGGGTGCTTCTTCTGAGAGTAGGAGAAATACTAAAAGTTAAACTGTTAGAAGTATAAAGGCTGAACGAAAGAAGACTGGAATATCCAGCTCATGTATGAATGTCATACAAGTTTTTGATGTATAGAAGGCTTGTCAAAGATATAGTTCTTGGGAATTATGGTTAAACATGTTAATCATTAATTCTTAGGTATTGTAAGTTGATCACAAAGATACCCGCTCGATTGCATTCTGTTGCGACTCGATGCAAGAACTACTATGGCCTGAAAGACTAGCCAGGAATGAGGTCTTGATACACGCTGAGAACATAGTAAAAGTTACTATACCTTCCATCAGTGTATTACCTATGTATTTTCTTTCATAATTCATTTTAGAGCTTTACACACTCTAGCCCTTTGCATAAGGTATCTTGCAAGAAGGTTGTTCATAAGAGAACTTTTGATGTTCGGTGTTATGAATAACATAACGACCATACTTTCATTATGAATGAGATGTATGTTATGAATATTGATAATAATACATTACCTCTATATTTACTTTCATAATTCATTTAGAGTTTCATATACTCTAGCCCTTTTGCATAAGGTATCTTGCAAGAAGGTTATTCATAAGAGAACTTTTGATGTTCGGTGTTATGAATAACATGAAGGGCCATGCTTCCATCCAGGATGGGATGTATGTTATGAATATTGATGGTAATATGATACATCCATAACACTGACGCTAAATGTCGCAAGACTAAAAGAATACCACATATGTGTGGCACTGCATTTGGTCACATTGGAGAAACCCACATGGAAAATTCCATTATGATGGATTTTGAAGTCGTTTGATTTTGAATCATCTGACACTTGCAACTTTCCTCCGAAAGGTGAAGTGACTGAAATATCGTTCACAGTCCATAAGGAACGAGCAACAAACTTATTGGTGATCATACATTTTTGATGTGTGTAGTTCAATAAATGTAATTGCAAGTAGTGGATTTATCTATCTTCAGAAATGACTCAAATAGATATATGGATATTTACTTGATGAGACGTAAGTCTGGATCTTTTGAAATCATTCGAAAGGTTTTCAAAAATGAAGTAGAAGTTATTGTAACAAGAAAATTATGTTTCTACAATTCGATTGCAGAAAGGAATATTTGAGTTACAAGTTTAGCGGATGTCTGATGAGTTATGAAAGGGGTTTCATAACTTGCACCTCCCGGAACACCACTTCAAGTGGAAAGTCCGTGAAGATGTAATCGAACCATTTATGACATGGTAAGATCAAAGATGACATAAATAAATTTGCCATTATCCCTTTTAAAGAGTGATGCTTTAGAGACTGCGGCTTTTACACTGAAAAGAGCTCCATCAGGTCTGTTGAAATGACACCATGGTATGGTACGCCCAACCATGTTATATCTTTTCTTAACATTTGGAATATGGGGCTTGTGTAAAAGGTTACAAACCTATTCCAAATCAGACAAGTGCTATTTTGTAGGTTATCCGAAGTCATTGGGTATTTCCCCACCACTATACCAAGGCAAAGGATTTTGCCACAAAATGGTATGCTTTTAATGAGAATAGTTCTTGCAAAAGGTGAGTGGGAGGACAGTGCAACTCGACAATATAACCAGTATCTTCATCATCAGATCAAAGGAAAGGAACCTTGGAAGTGATTCCAGGGTTTCCTACTGCGACTGATACGGAAGGCTCTTCATGAGACGTATGGACTTCGGTCGAACTTGCAGTTGAACCACGTAGGAAAAACTCATGCAAACCTCTCAGGTGCGCATACGAGATATTGTTGTTAGACAACAGTATACCTACGATACACAAGGAAGCGTTGATGGGCCCTGACTCCGGAATTGGCTAAATGCCAATACAATCCGAGATAGTTTCCATATAAGTGATTCAAGATTAAAATCTTGATACACCTTTCGGAAGACTTAGAGTCTAACGAATATTTATGGAACTAAAAACTGATACGGATAAAAATGTTTTATCCATAAAGCTCGACTTGTTGCAATAACAAGTTCAAGGAGTTGACTACGATGAGGTTGTTTCACCGTAGCGATGCTTAAAGTCAGTTCGGGTTGAACTAGCAATTAATACATATTTCAAACATGAGATATGAAACAAGGATGAAGAAAGGATTTCCATCTGATGGAAATGAAACCAAGGACTTGCATGTGTTACAGTCCAAGGTATTTTTTTAGTCCAGAGGATGCTTGTAAGTATGCAAACTTCAGAGATCCAGCGATGGACAGAAGAGAGCAAAATGGAGTTGGAATCTTCGTGTTTTGATGAAATGGTCAAAAGGGTTTTGACTTCATCAATTGGTAACGAAGATGCTTGTGATTCAAGAAAGTAAGTGGGAGCATAATAATATTTCTAAAAACCTTGTGTGCTTGACACATTGTTAAGTAGAAATAAATTTCTTGACACGAATTAGGACTTCATTTGAAAATAGTTTTTGATGAAGTGCTTGGGCTAAATAGCCTTGCTATTAGGCATAATGATCTATGAAGATAGATTTGCCTAATGGGGCTAAGCAAAAATACATATTGACAAGATGCTAAAACAATTTAGCACTAAAACCGCCAAGGAGTGATTCTTGCCGAAGTCACATGGAAAAAGTTTTGTAAGACTCGGTGTCCCAAAACTCTGATGAGCAAAATACATGATGGAGATTCCACACACTCTTGTGTTTGGATTAATCATGTATTCCATGGTATGTAAAACAACCAAATATGTCCGATACTCCCAAACTGTGGCGAGTATAGATACCAAAGTGATCAAAGTACTGATCAAAGGACAACAGTGAAATATGTCATTGAGTACTAAAGTAGCACTGATGACATGTTTTCTCGCAAGCGGAGATCATGAAGAGTTCGTTGTAAAAGGTTACATCGATACAGTCTTCATCTATGCTCCATGCGATTTTCGATTTAAATTAAGGGTTTTGTGTAATACACAATATGGTAGCACTGTAGTTGGAAATTGTTCCAAACAGGTTACTATGGCGAATTCTATAACAAAGGGTAAGTATGTTGACGCTTTGGAAGCGACAAAGAAGTTGTTGAATCATATAGTTCATTCATGAACTTAGTATGGTTCCAAAAAGGCTTTGGTCAATGGGACACTATTGCAGATAGTTGCTCCATAGCTCAGTCTGAGGAATCACGTTTCAACCTATGATTCACACATATACAAAGCCAAGTCCACACAAAATATGAATTTTGTGAAAGCGTGAAAATGCGAGGATATGCAAAGGTACACACGGAGCTGAAGTTATCAGATCGGTTGGACACCGGGCTATACCACAAACGAAGCATATTTTACACCAGTATGCCATAGGTGTAAAGTGCATTAGCATTGACTAGATTATTGAGTCTAGTGCAAGTGGGAGTCTATAGGAGATATGCCCAAGAGGCAATAATAAATGTTATTATTTATCCCCATGTTCCTAATTAAGTTTATATTCCATGCTATAACTACAATGATTCTCGAGTCTGCAAAATCCACGAGGCCCGGAGGGAAACTCATTTGCACGTGTGGTATAATAAACGGTAAAATGTATTCCTAGTCTTGCCTCTAAGACTGGCTCAAGTATTGCATGATGATCCTGTTTTCCTGATCATGGGCATGGCTATGCCGGCAATTTTGAGGGCGCAATGTTGGTAGAACACTTGTTTTGAATCAACCCGTTGATGTTATGCTATGAGATACATTCGTCACATGTTAATGGTTAATAACACAGAGATAGTTAATGTTTGCATAATTCCTTAGACCATGAGAGTATCGAGTTCCTTCGTGCTTGCTTCATGAACTTTTGGGTTTGTTAAACGTCATCCGTTACTGGGTGACTATTACGGCGGCTTACGGGTTCACGGAAAAGTATGGCAAGTAACAAGATATCTCAAGATTGGGATTTTCTCCTCCGACGATGGAGAGATATCTCTGGGCCCTCTCGGTGTTATGGTATCCATCATCATCTGGCCAGACACTTTGTGATTTGATCACGGGGATGCCGGAACATGGAACGAGAAAAGAGAACAATACCGGTAACGAGGTAACTGGCATAGTGGACAAGGTGTTGATCCACAGGGATGCCAACATGTCTCACCTTGTGTATTTGTAACATATCGCGAAGCAACAGGAATAGCACACGGCAACTGGAGGTTCACTCAAATATTCATTCGTGTGGGTATAGGGGTCAATATGGGTGTCCACGGCTCCGATGTTGATCATTGATCGGAAGGGGTTCCGGTTCAAGTCTATACTTCACCAAAACTATAGGGTCACATGCTTAAGGGTCATCTATCTGCTGAATAATAGACAGGGAGCCTGAGAGAAAATCACCGGAAAAGTTTCGGACAGCGGAAAAGTTCCGCAGAGAGACCACCGGAACAGTTTCGGTAAAACTGAAAAGTTGTTTCAGGGGATACCATTACGTCAAATTGGTTTCGGCACATGCCTGATAATTCTTGGAGGGTGCCAGAATCATTCTGGAAACTTCTGGGAATTTTCCGGAAGAAAAACCGGAAATGTTCCGGAGTTGCCGGAACCGCTTCGGATGCTTTTCGCAGATGAAAATCACTAATCCGGAATTGTTCCGGAACGCATTGAAATTTATTTTAGTGGGTACTGGAAATGTTCTAAGCCCACATAAATATTTTTAGTTTGAATGGACGCTGAAAAATGTCGTCGTGAATAGTGAAAGTGCTTTTTGGATATTTTTGGAAAACCACCTTTTGGGATATTTCCCAAAAGGCTTCTAGAAGGCCTTGGGGGCCAAGGAAGCCCCTCATGGGGGGCCCCAAGGGGGTGGCCGGCCAAAGTGAGTGGAGCTCCATGGAGCTCCACATGGCATCCCTTTTCCCTCTTATGCCCTTTGTGTATGACATAAAGTGGGGGCATTTTTGGGTTTTTGGAATGGCAACTCTACCCCTTGGTTTTCCTATAAATAGGAGGTGAGGGGGTTGCCCAAACCTTATCCCTTCTCACATACACATGCCATTTGACTTGTCTGGCTTCTCTCTCCCTCCCCGCGAAATAGTTTCGTAGAGCCGAAAGGTTGTGTGGGTTCCGGCAGGAACTAGTTCTGGACGGCGAAGCCTTGCCGGATAGATGACACCGTGTGTGTGCAACTCTGTAGAGAGATCGTAGTTTCGGTCTTAGTTCGAGAGTGCCTCCCGAAGGGCTGTCCGTGTGACCGTCTGAGTTTCGAAGGTCCTCCCGAAGGGCTGTCCGAGTGACCGTCCGAGTTTCGGAGGTCCTCCCGAAGGGCTGTCCGCGACACCGTCTGGGGGACTGTCCGACCGCCTCCCGGAGGGCTGTCCAAGGGGCAGATGAGGGTATACATCCTCGCGGTTTGGATGTTGTAAATCCTAGATGCGGGGATCTGCACCGCCGATCGTCATCGACTCTACTTCCGCTGCGCTACGAGTCGGTAACAATAAAGATCAAACCTTGTATGCAGTCTCCATAGTGGTCCTGGGCTGGTGCGTAGGTCGGAAAACTTTGTTTTCTGCTGCGTTCCCTTACAATAAGGAGTAATAAGATCCTAAGCTTGGGGATGCTACCGCACCCCCAAGATATATCCAAAGAGAAACAAGCAACTAAACTTGGGGATGCCCCCGAGTGGCATCCCCTCTTTCTTCTAACAACCATCGGTATTTTACTTGGAGCTATATTTTTATTCGTCACATATCATGAGCTTTTCTTGGAGCGTATTGTATCTTTGCTTGCTTTGCTTGTTTGTTTTTCCGTTGTATCCTTGTTGTACACACCTATTTGAGAGAGCCAAAATTATGTTATGATTTGTTAGAATTGCTCTATGTGCTTCACTTAAACTTTTTGAGCTATAGAATTGCTCTAGTGCCTCACTTATATCTATTGAGCACGGTGTGATTGGAAATTTTTGTAAAAATGCTCTCATGCTTCACTTAGATTAATTTGAGAGTTAGTAAATTTTGAAGAAATCCTCTCATGCTTCACTTATACCTTTTTGAGAGATGAAATCTTTATGCTCATGTGCTTCACTTAAATTTGTTGAGCTTGCCAAAAAGCAATGGCAATATATGAAACTAGTCCCAAAGTGATAGATATCCAAGGAGGATATAATAAAAAAATTCATGAAGATCATTGGGAAAATTAAACTTGATTCTTTGTAATAGTTTTGAAACATGATGATAGTAATATGTGAGTCATGTTAGTGAGTAATTATGCTTAGTAGGAATATTGGTGTTAAGGTTTGTGATTCCCTATGCATGCACGAAAGTCAATAGTTATGCAATGAAGTTACATCCTACTTGTGGTGCATTATTCGGTGTTAGTTATGCTCAATGCTCACTTATGTGAATTTTCGTTTCTTGGTTTGGTTGCTTCTCAATATATTTGCCAGCCTCCATTTGTACTAAGTAGAAATACTACTTGTGCATCCAAAATCCTTAAACCAAGTTTTGCCTTATGAGTCCACTACACCTACCTATATGCGGTATTTCCATGCCGTTCCAAGCAAATTTGTATGTGCCATCTCTAAATTTTCAAAATAAATTTTCTTTTTTGTGTGCTTGTACCGCTCATGAAACGGTGTGGAGTGTCCAATATTTTTCCATGCTAGATGTGTTATTCTCAAGATGAGTGTTTATTCACTTGTCATTGCACGAGAGTGCGGTGGTAATAGGGATGCACATTCCTGAAATGAAAAAGAAAAAAAATTACTTTATGTTGTTAAATAATAAATTCCTTGGAAAGTGTTGGTATGGAAGGCAACCGTGGATACGGCCCGCCATGGAAAGTGAAAGTTTGGTGGAAAAAGGAATAAACTTTATTTTCTGTTTGGGAACCGCCTATGATATATCTAGCATGGAAAGTATTGTGAGCTACTTTGTCATTTTCGTTGACAGGAAAGGTATGCCACCCAAAATATGTTTCTCTCTCAATTTAAACCTTGAGCTCTGGCACCTCTACAAATCCCTACTTCCCTCTGCGAAGGGCCTATCTATTTACATTATGCAATTTTTATTTTTACTTTGAGTCTCCATCTTCTCTTATAAGCACCAACTAGGGGGCACTATGATCGTACTTGAGCATTGGGTATAGCTAATATTTGAGTGTGTTTCATGAATGGATCAATGATTGAGCATGATGGGCTAGGGATAACTTTCTTTAGTGTTGATATTTTGAAAGACATGGTTGCTTGTTGGCATGCTTGAGTATTGAAGTCATTATGATAAAACGAGACTATTGCTTTGAATCATTTACAAGTCCAAATGTCCATGCTATACAAAAGAAAAGAATATGATGAACATGTTAGGCAGCATTCCACATCAAAAAATTTGTTTTTATCATTTACTTACTCGAGGACGAGTAGGAATTAAGCTTGGGGATGCTGATACGTCTCCAACGTATCTATAATTTTTGCTTGTTCCATGCTGTTGTATTATCATTCTTGGATGTTTTACAATCATTTTATAACAACTTTATATCATTTTTTGGGACTAACCTATTGACATAGTGCCAAAGTGCCAGTTGATGTTTTTGCTTGTTTTTTACTTTGCAGAAAATCAATACCAAACGGAGTCCAATCGCGATGAAACTTTTTGGAGATTTTTTCTGGACTGGAAGACACCTAGTGGGCCAACGAAGTACCGGAGAAGTGGGCCGAGGAGACCTCAACCCACTAGGGCGCGCCCTGATGGGTTGTGCCCTCCTCGGGGCCCCTCTCCACCGCCTCTGATGCCTATAAATTCCCAAATATTCCAAAAACCCTAGGGGAGTCGACGAAACACAATTCCAGCCGCCGCAAGTTCCAGAACCTCGAGATCCAATCTAAACACCATCACAGAGGGGTTCATCTTCCTCATAGGTGCCTCTCCGATGATGCGTGAGTAGTCCACCATAGACCTACGGGTCCGTAGGCAGTAGCTAGATGGCTTCCTCTCCCTCTCTCTCTCTTATGATTCTCAATACAATGGTCTCTTGGAGATCTATTTGATGTAAACTTTTGCGGTGTGTTTGTTGGGATCCGATGAATTTTGAGTTCATGATCAGTTTCTATCCATGAATATTATTTGAGTCTTCTTTGATCTCTTATATGCATGATTACTTATAGCCTCGTATTTCTTCTTTGAATCTCTGGTTTAGTTAGGCCAACTAGATCAATTTTTCTTGCCATGGGAAGAGGTGCTCTGTGAGGGGTTCGATCTTGCGGTGTTCTTTCCCAGTGACAGAAGGGCAGCAAGACACGCATGTATCATTGCTATTAAGGATAACAAGATGGGGTCTATTCCTACGTGAATAGATCTTGTCTACATCATGTCATCATTCTTATTGCATTACTCCGTTTTTCCATGAACTTAATACACTAGATGCATGCTGGATAGCGGTCGATGTGTGGAGTAATAGAGGTAGATGCAGGCAAGAGTCGGTCTGCCTATCTTGGACGTGATGCCTATATAATGATCATCGCCTTGGATATCGTCATGACTATTCGATTTTCTATCAATTGCCCAACAGTAATTTGTTCACCCACCGTGCGCTATACTCATTAGAGAAGCCACTAGTGAACCCTACGGCCCCCGGGTCTACATTACCAACATATTGCTTTCGGATCTATCTTTTTTGCTTCTTTGTTTTCAGATCTACAAAACCAAAAACTCAAAATCATATTGCTGCATATTTTATTTGCTCTTTTTATTTTGAGTTCTTGAGAGATCTATCTCTCCTATCTATCACTACCTAATCTATCTTTTTACCGTAGAGAGATTGACAACCTCTCTTTCGCGTCGGGTTGCAAGTATTTGTTGTTTGTGTGCAGGTGCTGCTTATTGGGTGGTGGTGATCCTCCTACTGGTTCGATAACCTTGGTTTCATAACTGAGGGAAATACTCACCATCACTGTGCTGCATCAACTCTTCCTCTTTGGGGAAATACCGACGCAGTCTCAAGCCACGTCACCCCCCAAGTCGGCCGAACCCCTTCTTGGTGGAGGGGCTAGGGATGCACCCCACATACCCCTTCCTCCTATAAATAGAGAGGGAGAGGGAGGGCAGCCACCAACCCAAGCCATTGTGCAGACCTCCCTCTCTCCCTAGATCTGTTTCTCCTCTGGATTGGTTCGGTAGTGCACGGCGAAGCCCTGCCGGATCAGCTCCACCTCCATCGCCACCACGCCGTTGTGCTGCCGGAGAACTCATCTACCTCTCCGCCCTCGCTTGCTGGATCAAGGAGGCGGAGATCGTCATCGAGCTGTACGTGTGATGAACGCGGAGGTGCCATCAATTCGGCGCTAGATCATGATTGGATCGCGAGACGTGTTGGGGATATAACCCCGTGATGAGACCCGCCCAGGTGGGGCCGGGTCATGCAGTTGGCGGCTTATGACAAGGTTTGGTATGAGCTTACACAATGGGCCTGGAGGCCCAGGAGCCAGAAGACAAGATGTAACCCGGTGGCGTAAGCCGCCGGTGGTGGCTTGTTAGATAAGGTATGTATAGTTAGAGGTGAGGTCGGTGATCAATTATAACCCGACCCGGACTCTTGTAAGCCCAGGGCCTTGACCTGTGTATATAAAGGCGGGTTACCTGGGCGGCTGAGGACATGAGACAACTCATCGATAGCTAGGTCAAGCGAACTCGCTCCCTTGTAATCGATACCCAGTCAATACAACACAAAGCAGGACGTAGGCTTTTACCTCTTTCCGAGGGGCCGAACCTGGGTAAACCCTTGTCTCTCGATTCCGATCAACCCCTTTGAGCTCACCGCCTTAGCGATGGCCCCGAACCTAAGTCCTTTCACGGGGACATCTGCCGTGACAAAACCATGACAGTTGGCGCCCACCGTGGGGCTAGCGCTCGGTGGTGTGGAGTTCTCAAAGGGCTCTCTCCGAGGGATCGAGGGATACGCCGTTGGCAGGATGACCAAGAGTTGCCGTGGCAAGCTCTACATCGACGACGCTGGCTGGGGCCCCGAGGCCGACTCAATCGAGTACGGGCATCGGGTCCCCTTCGGCGGAATTCAAGTCTTCATCGGCAAGATCGGTGGATCTACATCCGGGCCGGACGTCTGCACCGACCTCGTCGAGCCGGCCCGGCGCGTGCAACCCGCCCGTGTTAAACCGGGTCGGAAGCATGTCTTCGTCGACTTTACCCAAGGCGTAGAGCTTGAAGGTTCCGTGTCACGGGAGGAAACCCTCATCTGCTCGAAGGATGGATCCTCGAGCGGAGAGGCGGAATCAATTTACCAGCTTCATAACGGCGGGCTTGGGGGCTACATTGAGGATTACCCTGAGCCGGAATATCATGAGTCGGACTACTATGAGCCTCCGAGCCGCGCCGCTGTCTTCATGGCGGGATCGGCACCGGCCCCTAGTAGCACGGCCGCTGGTGTGACCGGGTCCGGGTCCGGGAGGCAGCCGACTCAAGTTTTCCTGGATCTAATGAACCAGCTTACCACTCTCATGGGGACCGAGGTCACGGCCGAAAACCAAGCAGCCCCGAACACAGAGATTGGGAGGTTTAAGCACCAGATGGCCGGAGTCCAAGAGGAGATCAATGCATTGAAGGCTCAGATGGATGCTGAGTCAGAGCGCCTTAGGGCGGATGCTTTTCGTCTTGAATTGGAGCAGCAGACCGCGGCGGCGGTTCACCGGATGAGGCATCAATCTCGTTTGCCGGATCAGTATGAGGCAAGAAATCTTTTCAACACGCCAGGGACGGGACGGAATGCACCTCTGACCGTAACCTGGATGGCGGAAGTACCTGGGAGCAGGGCGGTGGTTCAGGCGGCTCAGGCTCTGGGCATGAAGGCCAAGGAAACCATGGAGGTAGTAATCAACAGTCTGGCGGTGGGGGTCAGCAACAAAATAACCAGTCCGGGTATCAGAGTAACCCGAAGCAGCTTAATAGGGGCCAGTATCATGTTTTTACGACAAGCCTAGACAAGCGAGATTGGAAGGTGCGCAAGCGGGCGGTTAATGTGGTTATGCCGGCTCTCCCGCAATACTTGAGATGGTCAGAGTATGACATAACTTGGAGCAGGGAGGATCACCAGCCACGTGTGGATAACACGGGACAGTTGGCCTTGGTGGTGCCCCCCCAAGTCGGAGGCTATGTGTTCACTAGAGTGCTTATGGATGGTAGCAGCAGCATCAACATCCTGTACTATGACACATTTCGCCGGATGAACTTGCTTGATAAGGATCTTAAGCTGTCTTCAACGGTCTTTCACGGAGTGGTGCCCGGAAAATCGGCGTATCCAGTCGGGAAAATTTCTCTGGAGGTACCTTTTGGTGATGAGTCTAACTATAGGGTAGAGACCTTATGGTTTGAGGTGGTCAAAATCAAGAGCCCGTACCACGCTTTGTTTGGGCGGCCGGCTTACGCCAAGTTCATGGCTAGGCCTTGTTATGTGTACTTGCAGCTCAAGATGCCCGGGTTAAACGGGACGATTACAGTACATGGTCATCGGAAGATTGCTCTTGAGTGTGAGGAAGGCGATGCAGCATATGCAGAGTCCAGTTGTGCGGAGGCGGAGCTCAAGTTTTATAAGGAGAATGTTGACCCGGCAGATATGACCCCGCTGAAGAAGCCTAGCACGGAATCTGAGCCGCCCCTCAAGTTTGTGGCAGAAGATACCAAGATGGTGGACTTCACCCCTGGCGACTCATCGCAGCAGTTCACCATTGGGGCTAATATGGATCCCAAATAGGAAAGCGCGCTCATCGAATTCATCCGTGAGAATCGGGACATCTCTGCATGGAAGCCTTCTGACATGCCAGGTGTACCGAGAGAATTCGCTGAGCACCACCTTAATGTGGATCCTAAGTTTAAGCCGGTCAAACAGTTCCTCCGTCGCTTCAATGAGGAGAGGCGTAAGGCTATTGGGGAAGAGGTGGCCCGGCTCTTGGCAGTAGGGTTCATCGTTGAAGTTTTTCACCCGGAATGGTTAGCTAACCTAGTGTTGGTACTCAAGAAGAACGGCACGTGGTGCATGTGCGTGGATTACACGGATCTTAACAAAGCGTGTCCGATTGATCCGTTTGCTCTCTCCCGTATCGATCAGATCATTGATGCAACGGCGCGTTGTGAGAGTCTATGCTTCCTGGATGCTTATTCAGGTTATCATCAGATCAAGATGGCAGTCAAAGACCAAGAGAAGACGTCTTTCATTACGCCTTTTGGAGGTTTCTGCTATGTTTCCATGCCTTTCGGACTCAAGAGTGCCCAGGCGACTTACCAGCGTTGTGTGCAGAACTGTCTTCATGGTCAAATTGGGCGCAATGTTCATGCTTATGTGGATGATATTGTGGTCAAGTCACGGAAGAAGGAAACTAAGCTGGCTGATTTGAAGGAAACTTTTGACAATTTGCGGGTTTACAAGATGATGCTTAACCCGGCAAAATGTGTGTTCGGTGTGCCTGCAGGCAAGCTTTTGGGGTTTTTAGTCTCTAAGCGTGGCATTGAGGCTAACCCAGAAAAATAAAGGCCATCACTTCTTTGTATGAGTCGGCGTGTATTAATGATGTTCAGCGCCTGGCGGGTCGTATTGCTACGCTAAGCCGATTCATAAGCCGCCTGGGTGAGAAAGCTATTCCTCTGTATCAGATGATGAAGAAAACAGGCGATTTTGTCTGGAGTGATGCGGCCGATGAAGCGTTTGAGGCGCTCAAAAAGCAATTGGCTGAGCCGCCTGTTCTGGCTGCTCCCGTGGAGAAGGAGCCTCTGCTTTTTTATGTGGCGGCTAACAACAGGGTTGTCAGTGCTGCCATTGTGGTGGAACGCAAGGAGGCGGGTAAGGAATATCCGGTTCAGCGGCCGGTTTATTATATCAGCGAAGTCTTGACGGAGTCTAAGCAAAGATACACTAGTAGAAAAAGGCCCATTTGTCCCGGTTCCAGAGGCCCATTTGTCTCGGTTCTGGAACCGGGACTAAAGGGTCGGGACTAAAGCCCAAAACCTTTAGTCCCGGTTCGCTTACGAACCGGGACCAAAGGCCCTCCACGTGGCCGCTGCGGGGAGCCCAGGCAGGAGGACCTTTAGTCCCGGTTGGTAACACCAACCGGGACCAAAAGGCATCCACGCGTCAGCATCTGGCAGGAGCTCGGGTTTTTGTTTTTTTAAAGGGGGGGGGGGTTTAGGGGGTTTTGTAGGGTTAATTTAGGGGTTTCATATTGTGTTAGCTAGCTAATAGAGAGAAGTGTCCTCTCTTTCTCCGTGCTTGGTCGACGCTAGCTACTATAGAGAGAACTCGACACGCTAGCTAGTAAGCAAATGAAGGAACCATTAAGTACATAAGATCGTCATGAACATATACAGAGAGAAGTGATCGACCTCTCTTTCTCCGAGAGATTGGTCGAACAACAAGTTTTCGTATATCTATCCGACGCTACTACATATATACAATATAACATCTTTTACAATCCCTAACATCATGTACCTAAGATCCAATCACAAATTCAAATGGTATTCTCCGTCGTTAGGTATGACGTGGTCAAGAAAGAATCCCGCCAATTCCTCTTGAATTGCTCGTATGCGATCATGTGGTAGGAGTTCATCCCGCATCTGCCAGATATAATTTAAAGAAGGGGGTCAATACTTGCATATATATGAATAAAACTCAACACAATTGATGGTAATATATAAAATAAAATTGTGAATATTATTTACGTACTTCAAATTGTTTGTCAGAGAAGCCCCGCTCAGAGGTCGACTCGCGAATGAACTCGCATACGTAGTATGCACATAAAGAAGTCCCTTCTTTCTGGTACAAGCACTTTACGAGAATAGAGTTCAATCAAACTGATAAGCAAGCATGGTAATGATATATTGATGAAAATTTGAATCAATTAGAGATGCACGGAACTAGCTAGTACTACTTACTTTGGGGTGCGTAAATCGCAACTCTTTGTTTAGACCGGGAACCTTTCGGGTGAACTTCTTCCAAACCCTGCCAGGCAAAGAAAATGATTACTTGATATCAGGAAATTAACGAAAGTTGCATGCCGATATGGTCCCGGTATTGACTGAACTTACTTCTTGAGCATTGTAGTCATGTCCGCATAATTCTCGGGATCTGTACGTCTCGAGTCTAAGACAGTTACTAATGCCCCGTCAAGCTTAATGGATAGCAGAATAAAGTGGAAACTGCGCACACATATATAACTCATCAATTACATTACTTAACCTCGAGTAAGCGAAACCGAGTATATAGAGAAGACAACAACACTCACTTGAAGTTGTAAGGAAAGAGTATTTCCCTTTTGTTTTGATGTATAAGGAACGACTTTAGCAAGTTCTGCTCGGTCTCTTTGATTGAGTTTCGTACCGTCCATTCATTTACGGCATCTGGGCTAATGAACCCAACGTCGAAGATTCCTAGTTTTTTGCATTCGACGATCATCAATCTGCATAATATAGTGAGGATAATTATATATACATGCAATGAACGAGCTGAGCTAGAGACTTAACTATAGAAGTAATACTTACAGACAGTAGGCAGTCATGAGTTGTTTGTCGAGGGCCAGTCGATTGTATAACTGAATTAACTCCACAAATTCAACAGGCATCACGGTAAGTCCAATGAATTCATGCTTTGGTAGTACTGCCATATACATAGTGTCTCTCCCAGACTCCCTGCAGGTTTTCATGTACCACTCATGCAATTTGTACATCATCGTTGTTAGAGGAGGATGATCAGGTTTGACGAGAGGCTTCCCGTGCATGTATTCATATTTTTCTTTTGTTACCTCAGCCGTTTGAAAAATTACATCATCCCCCAAGTAATCACCAGGATTTGTACCGGGCACCATCCCCGGATGATTTGCGACGATATCGCTAGACACCTTGAGAGGGGGGGCACGATTGCTTCTCCTGTTCGCCGAGCTGGGGAATTGTTTTCCCACTTCTTCGTTCTGCTAACCTTGCATCACTAGAAGTACTTCCCGACCGCCGCGCTTCTTCATATGTCTTTTTAATAATCTGGACATAGTTGGAATCCGGCGGAGGCGGTGGTGGTCGCATCAGGGCATCGATAGTGCGCTTCGCTTTCACCGGATCTAGCTTCTCCTTCGGAGGTGGAGTTTTCTTTGCAAAATGGGCCCTCAATTGCTCCTGACATATCTCCTCGTTTTCAGACTCGGTCCTCTCATATGGTAACTTTTCCAGAGGCTTGAGAGATGGACCGTCTCTGTATTCCCTCCCGCCTCTGCTTGTAGTGCTAGCCGCCGGAGCGGCGGCGTCTCTCTTCCGTCGTTGCTTACGAGGCGGAGAAGGAGGCGGAGTGCTCCGACGCGCCATAGGAGCCGGAGCGGCGGCGTCTATCTTCCGCCATTGCTGACGAGGCTGAGGAGGAGGCGTACTGCTCCGACGTGCCGGAGTAGGTGAAGGAGGAGGCGGAGTGCCCTCACGCGTCGGAGGAGCCGGAGAAGGAGGCGGGGTGTTCATGGCCAATCGCAAGCTGAAGCATTATTTTCTTGGTCACCCAATCACAGTGGTCAACTCTGCCCCTTTGGGGGATATCATTGAGAACAAAGAAGCCACTGGAAGGATTGCTAAGTGGGCAATTGAGCTTGGACCTCTCAATTTGAAATATGTATCCCGAACGGCTATCAAATCTCAAGCCTTGGTGGATTTTATCAATGACTGGATGGAGTGTCAAATACCTGAGGAAAAGCCGAACAATACCTATTGGACGATTCACTTTGATGTTTCCAGGCAATTGGAAGGCTCGGGGGCTGGAGTTGTCTTAACTTCCCCACGAGGTGACAAATTCTGTTATGTTTTGAGGCTAATGTTTCCTTGTACTAACAATGTAGCAGAGTATGAGGCTTTCCTTCATGGGCTCCGTGTGGCCAAGGAGATGAACTTGAGCCGGGTCAGATGTCTTGGCGACTCAGACCTGGTGGCTCAACAAGTCTCTGGCACGTGGGACACTAAGATCCTCGTATGGCGGCTTATCGTCAGGCGGTTGATGTGATTGCTGGCCACTTTAAAGGTTATCAGGTGGATCATATTGACCGGTGAAAGAATGAGGCGGCTGAAGCATTGTCAAGACTGGGGTCACAGCGTAAGACGGTACCACCTAACGTGTTCCTGGACGTCGTGCATCACCCATCGGTCAAGTTACCGTCGGAGGAGGACTTGGCTATACCTGACCCGGAAGGGCAATTGGTGGCGGCTCTTCGTGCGATCCCTGACTGGACGTTGCCTTATCTGGCGTACATGACCCGCGGCGAGTTACCTCAAGATGAGACTCTAGCACGGCAGATCATAGGGCGGTCTAAGTCTATGATTATTATCAACGGCGAGTTACATCGGCGTAGTGTGACTGGTGTCTTTCAGCGTTGTGTTTCTCCTAATGAGGGCCGTGAGATCTTTGCAAGAAATCCATGCTGGCGATTGTGGTCATCACGCCGGGTCAAAATCATTGGTGGCCAAGGCCTTTCGACACGGGTTTTACTGGTCAACAACTCATAAAGATGCAGAGGATTTGGTCACTAAGTGTGGCGGGTGCCAAAAATTTGGGCGACGTGCCCATGTGCCGGTTCAAGAACTACGGATGATTCCAATCACCTGGCCGTTTGCAGTCTGGGGGCTTGATATGGTAGGACCTTTTAAGTGGTCTAAGGATAAAAAGACTCTCCTCTTGGTGGCGGTTGACAAGTTTACTAAGTGGGTCGAGGCTAAGCCGGTCAGCAAGTGTGATGCAGCAACAGCAGTTCAGTTCATCAAAAAGCTGATTTTTCGGTTTGGTTATCCTCATAGTATCATCACTGATAATGGTACTAACCTGTCCTAGGAGGCTATGAAGGAGTTCTGTGATGAGGAGCATATCCGTCTTGATGTGTCTTCAGTAGCTCACCCACAGTCTAATGGTCAAGGTGAACGTGCTAACCAGGAGATTTTGAGAGGTATAAAACCCCGGCTCATGGTTCCTTTGGAACGCACGCCGGGTTGTTGGGTGGAGGAGTTGCCGTCTGTTCTTTGGAGCATAAGAACCACCCCCAACAGGTCTACAGGCTATACGCCTTTCTTCATGGTTTATGGCGCAGAAGCTGTTCTCCCCAGTGATATTCGTCATGACTCGCCCAGAGTGGTGGCTTACGTGGAAACTAATAACGAGGCGGCGCGTCAGGATGCTTTGGATGCCTTGGACGAAGAGCGAGATCTTGTAGCAGCTCGGTCGGCGATTTATCAACAAGACCTGCGTCGCTATCATAGCCGCAGGGACAAGACCCGGACGTTCCAAGAAGGCGACTTAGTACTCTGGCTGATTCAAGACCAGTCAGATATGCATAAGTTGTCACCTCCCTGGGAAGGACCGTTTGTGATCAGCAGAAATCTCAACAATGGTTCATATTATCTCATGGATATACGGGAGAGTGACAAGTCTCGCACTTCTGGTGAAGAGACCAAGAGGCCGTGGAATATTGCTCACCTTCGGCCATACTATACTTAAGCCGCCAGTCCGGCTCTCATCAATGTACATATTCCTGTCATTGTGTATACCATCTTTTATGATATAATAAAGTTGGCATCCCCGTGATTAGGGGCCTCTTCCGTTTTCTGCTCATTGAAAGTGTCGTATAAAGGAGTTGATCTTTAATCAGGTCACTTGGGGGCTTCCAACCCTATGGGTTTAGCTTACATACCCTCTTGGCCAGGCTTTCCGCCATGTCCGAGTTAAACCTGCCTGTTTGCAACTTGCTACTCCGCCATGTGACCCGCCGAACTCTTGACAGTTATTCTTGATAAGAGACCCTGAACGTTTTATAAGTTATTCTCGCATGAAGACCCTGAACTTGTCAAGGTTTAAACGGCGGCTTTTGTCACGAGAGAGTTGGCTTACAGTTAGCGAGGATAAACTCGTCTTGTCTACCGTAACCCCTCAGCTATGTGGCCCGTTCATACTTTTAGCAATGTCAATCTTTTAAAGACCCTGAACTTGCTAAAGTTTAAACGACGGATTTATGTCACGTGAGGCCCGGTTTACAAGTTTTCTTTAGGCTTTCCGCCTGGTTTCTTCGGAAACAACACAATTTTTTTTATAAAAACAAGAGTTATCTTGTCCAACCGCGCCTTTAAAGCCGGCTTATAGGATGAGACATATAAAATTACTTGTTTTTGCAGGTCTTTTTATTCTAAGTCTTGGAAAGTTTCTGGCTTGGTATTGCTTAGGGAAGATAACCCGCCCGGCGTGTCAAAACAGACAAATGATTATCTATGACATATGACTTTGTTAAATCGTCGGCAGGACCTTAAAGCAGTACATCAAAGGTGCAAAAGCACAAGAGCGGGCAGTTAAAAGTTTTCGTACTGCTATTACAAGGCTATCCAAAAGACCAAAAGTTGCAGACTTCAAGTTTTTTTCAACAATTTCTAACCCGGCGGATTAAACAAGGCCGGGTTACCTTCAAATGATGCGACAGTTTGTCTCTAACTCGCCGCCGGGTCATCCTGCGCCGGGTCTTCGATCTCCTGGATCTGGAGATTGTCCACATCCCAATTGCAGTCGGTTAAAGCTTCAAACTTGGCTTCATCGTGCATGATCGGAGATGGGTTAACATCAGGAGCGAAGAGGTGCTTACGGCATTGAGGGATTAGGCTCTTGGCTTCTAAGGTGGGCCCTCGAACACGTTTATTGTCTTCAGTATAAGCCGCCTGATACACTGCTAGGTCAGCTTCTGCGGCCAACCGGCTTGCCAGAACCCGGGATGCCTTATGACAGCGAGAGTAATCTTCCTGTGTAAACTCTGAGCTATCATCCTTCAGCTGTGGGAAGCCGTCCATCATTTCAGCTGGGTTAAGCTCCGGGGCATAAGCCAGTGACCGGCTCAAGGCAGCAATTGCGCCCTTACGGGCGGCTGATCTTTTTAGTTCTTCCAGCTGCTTTGGGATGGTTGATAGGACTTCCAGCACACCCTTCATGACTTTCCGAACGCCCCTATCAGTCATGACAGCCTTGATGGTAAATAGAGACCCGGCATACAACTGCTTTGTCAAAGAATATAGAGCCTTGAGCTTCAACACGCTGTTATCTGACAACTTGCGGCTCCGTTCACCTACAAACATGTCAAAACTCATAAGTCGCCATAGAAGATTATTGACAAGTATTTGTGTATGGTTGAAGGTTCAGGATACTTACCAAACACAGTTCCAATCATACGAGATATGTGGCTCTTCAGAGTGTTCAGCTCGCCAGTAACCATTTTGAGCCGGCCCTCTGCGTCTTCAGCGCGTTTGGTCAGGGCGGCTTGGCTTGACTCAGCACTCGGCTTGAAAGTTTCGAACTCTGTTTTGATCTTCTCAAGATCTATGGAGCAGAGCCACCACTTTTCTTCCGTCTCTGCTCGGGCGTCTTGTTGCAAAGATAAGTTATTCTTCATGTCCAACAAGTTAGACTCGGCAGCGTTTAAAGATTCCTGCGCAGCACAAGTCGTGACAGTGCAAGATTGTCAGTTTTAAGCCGTCGGTCCGGCTCACACCGTTTATGTCAAAAGTTTGGAACAATGATTACATGTCTCAAGCAGATTGCAAGCAATATACTTGACACTTGGGGGCTAATGTATCCCAGCTCTTTCTTATAGTCCCGGCTCATTACTTAAGTAATGACCGGCCCTTGGGGACTACATTTGGCTCTTAAAGCTATGTTTGAGTCCCGGCTCATTACTTAGGTAATGACCCGGCCCTTGGGGGCTACATTTGGCTCTTAAGCTATGTTTGAGTCCCGGCTAATTACTTAGGTAATGACTCGGCCCTTGGGGGCTACATTTGGCTTTTAAGCTATGATTGAGTCCCGGCTCATTACTTAGGTAATGACCCGGTCCTTGGGGGCTACAGTTGGCTCTTAACCTATGATTGAGTGCCGGTTCATTATCTGAGATAATGACCCGGCCCTTGGGGGCTACTATTGGAAATATGCCCTAGAGGCAATAATAATTTAGTTATTATCATATTTCCTTGTTCATGATAATCGTTTATTATCCATGCTATAATTGTATTGATTGGAAACTCAAATACATGTGTGGGTACATAGACAACACTGTGTCCCTAGTATGCCTCTAATAAACTAGCTCGTTGATCAAAGATGGTCAAGGTTTCCTAGCCATGGACATGAGATGTCATTTGATAACGGGATCACATCATTAGGAGAATGATGTGATGGACAAGACCCAAACTATGAACATAGCATATGATCGTGTCAGTTTATTGCTATTGTTTTCTGCATGTCAAGTATCTGTTCCTATGACCATGAGATCATGCAACTCACTGACATCGGAGGAATACCTTGTGTGTATCAAACGTCACAACGTAACTGGGTGACTATAAAGATGCTCTACAGGTATCTCCGAGGGTGTCTGTTGAGTTGGCATGGATCGAGACTAGGATTTGTTACTCCGTGTGACGGAGAGGTATCTCAGGGCCCACTCGGTAATACAACATCACTATAAGCCTTGCAAGCAATGTGACTAAGGTGTTAGCCACGGGATCTTGTATTACGGAACGAGTAAAGAGACTTGCCGGTAACGAGATTGAACTAGGTATAGAGATACCGACGATCGAATCTCGGGCAAGTAACATACCGAAGAACAAAGGGAACAACATACGGGATTAACTGAATCCTTGACATAGAGGTTCGACCGATATAGATCTTCGTAGAATATGTAGGAACCAATATGGGCATCCAGGTCCCGCTATTGGTTATTGACCGTAGAGGTGTCTCGGTCATGTCTACATAGTTCTCGAACCCGCAGGGTCTACACACTTAACGTTTGGTGACGATTAATATAGTTGAGTTATCGTTGGTGACCGAAGGTTGTTCGGAGTCTCGGATAAGATCCCGGACATGATGAGGATCTCCGGAAGAGTCCGGAGATAAAGATTGATATATGTGATAATGGTGTTTTGATCTCCGGAAAGGGTTCCGGAATTCACCGGAAGGGGTTCCGGATGTTCACCGAAGTGTTCGGGTGCAGCAACACTTTATATGGGCCAAAGGGGTATAGCCCACGAGGTATTGGAAAGTGCAAAAAGGAGTTTTGCTGCTGCCTTAAGCAGTAAGGCAGTACTGCCGCTTAAGCGGTACTACCGCTTGTGTGAAGCGGTACTACCGCTCAAGCGGTACTACCGCTTGTGTGAAGCGGTACTACCGCTTCTGCGCGGTGCGGCAGGGATCCGAGTTGGACTCTTTCCTTGCGGGCCAAACCGACCTTGTGCGGGCAAAACCGACCTTGTAGAGGTTTTTCCTCCAAGTTTAGACCCCAGGGCTCAACATATAAATAGAGGGGCAGGGCTAGCACACGGGACACATCAGGATTTCCCAAGCCGTGTGCCGGCAACCCTAGACCTCTAGTTCCTCCGTCATAATCTCCGTAGTGCTTGGCGAAGCCCTGTAGAGATTGTTCCTCACCACCATCACCACGCCGTCGTGCTGCTGGAACTCATCTACTACTTCATCATCGCTCGCTGGATCGAGGAGGTGAAGGCGTCATCAAGCCGCACGTGTGTTGAACGCGGAGGTGCCGTCCATTCGGCACTAGATCAGAAGGACCGTGACCAAGATCGTGGGACGAATCATGATGGGATCGCGGGACAGATCGTGATGGAATCGCGAGACGGATCGTGATGGGATCACGGGACGCTCGGCGATTTGAATCGCGAAGACGTTCGACTACATCAACCGCGTTTCTTAACGCTTCCGCTTAGCGATCTACAAGGGTATGTAGATCCACTCTCCCTCTCGTAGATGCTCATCACCATGGATAGATCTTGCGTGTGCGTAGGAAATTTTTTGTTTCCCATGCAACGTTCCCCAACAGCTACAACTTGCTCTCACTCCACGTTCACATACTGATGATGCTTGGAAAGTTGCCAAATTAATGGAAGACCTGGCTGACCTTCTGAGAGATCAACCGGTTCTGAGGGGCTACATAAGTATATACATGAAGAGGCAAGGGAAGGGAAGTACCTCATATTTGTTTTTCATCTTGGCGACCAGATTGGCCTCCATGTCTCGGCTGGTAAACAGACGGCTCAGATAGCCGGCATGCAGCTCATCAGCAGTAAGTTTCTCCAAATTGGAAAGATCAGCTGGAGTGTTTTCTTCTTTAGAGGGAGCTGCCTCGTCTTCCTTGATATGCTTTGCTAGCACATGTGAAGGAGTCAGAGGTTTGTAAGCCGCCCCGATGACAGTGACTTCTTCATGGGAAGCCATGTCTTCAGTTGACGGCTGGGGGCTGGGCGGCTTAGGAGCAGAATCGGGATGAGCTTCAGGAGCCTCAACATCCATATCCGCCGGCTCATTGTGCTGAGGGGCTTCCTCATGAGTGTCTTTGGCAGTTTCAGAAACCTCAGCATGGGCTTCCGGGGCGATTGGCTTTGGAATTGCCGGCCCTAGAACATCAGGAGTGGCGGATGACCCGGCTACCTTCCTTCGTTTCGCTTGTGCCCTGCGAGGCAAAGTTAAAATGTTGCACATCAATGAGCAAGGGTGGACTATAAATAAAAGAGTGGGATAGAAAAATACTTACCCCTGATTGATGATTAGGGGTGGCAACTTCGTAGCAGTGGAGTCACCGGAAGAAGGAGGCGAGTCCTGAAAAGTTAACATTGTTAAACAGTTAATAAGCTGCAAGGATAGTGTACAGGTAAAATAAGTTCAAGGCAAGGAAGTACTTCGGTGCGCTGTCTCCGAGGGGCCGGCTCATTGGGTAAACCAGTTAAAAGGTCTGCAGAGCCGGCGCTCCGGGTCTGATGTCTGCTGTCGTCTTGCTGTTTCTTCAAGAGAAAGTGATGACTCAAGTGAGCAAAAGAACGTGAACTCTTTACCTTTCGTACAGCTCGCCGTACCTTCTTTACTGGTGAAGGATCTGAGTCAGAGGAGACAATTGTTACCTCAGCTACGTCGGCATGGCTTGTTTCGGCTTCTTCCTGTGAGCAATTGCCGTCAATAAGTTGCATAAAGAGAAGACCAAGGGAGTCAAGTTCTACCTCTGAGTCGCCTAAGTCAAAGAGCTCTTCCACTGACTGTTTCTTCCTGCGAGTGGGCGCCTTAGGTTTGGTCGCCTTGGGAACTTTGTTTTTTTCTTGAGAGTAGGGGGCAACAATTTCTTCCAGAATGAAGACCCGGCCTATAAGGGACAAAGTATATTGACAGAAAAGTTTAATAAAGTATGGAGTTTAAGGAATGGATGAGGATTAAGATGAAGAGACTTACATCCGGAGCCGGGTTAAGTGCAGAAAAGGGGTTTAAGCTAGTCCTGCTGCAGGCGGCTAGTGGTTCCCCCAGCAAATACTTGATGATAGTATTGAGATCCTGATCCTTCAAAGGGGTCTGGTTGAAGCGTTGAGGATCATCTACTTTACCCGTATACTGGCACATTAAGGCGCCTCGGCGGCTCAATGGCAGAATCCTCCAGGAGACCCAGCAGTGGGTCAGATCAACACCCGTCAACCCGTTGGCCAACAGGGCCCTGACTTTGGAGAACGTGGAGGCATATTGAGCATGCCCGGCGGCTGACATCCTGTCTGGAAGCTCCGTATTTGTGCTGAGCCGGTAGGGACGGTAACCCGGCAGTGGGTTCTCCCCCTCTGGTGAAGTGTCTTGGCAGTAGAACCACGTCTTGTTCCATTCTTTGGGGTGACTCGGCAGGGTTGCTGCTGGGAAGAGTACATCCCTCCGCCTCTGAAGAGTAACGCCCCCGAGCTCGAGACTTAACCCGTCGCCATTTCTGTTTGGCGGTTGATGTAAAAGTACTCCTTGAAGAGATCAACAGACGGCTCCTCCTGACGGTAGGCTTCATGTTGGTGAGAGAGTTCGGGCCGATGTCTTGGGGGTGCAGATTGAACGCGTGTTAGACATCCTGGAAAAACTTTGACCCGGGCGGGGAAAAGCCTCGAAGAAGATGGTCTGTGAAGATAATGACCTCCCCATCTTTGGGCTTAGGGGTAGTCTCATTGCCAGGAACCCGCCAGTGGATAATATCCTGAGCCGGCAGAACCCCCATGGTGACAAATTCTTTGAGTGACTCTTCGGTCACTCCGGACTTTACCCAGTTGTAAGTGGATGGAGTTTTTGACATGATGACGGCTTAGGAAACTGCGGGAAGACATGCATATTTGGCGGGTTAAAAATACATTCTGACTAAGGTCATTACAACTGGAAATGATGACAGCGTTTGGCGGGTCAACATAAAATTATGAGCCGCCGAAGCTACTTGCGGTAAAGCAGAGTAAGCCGGCAGTTTTCACGGCGGGTCAAGTTTATCAACGCAGTTGAAAAAATTGCTAGGTGGTGAGAAACCGATGCCGCAACTACGGCTATGAATTCAAGATCTACGGGCGAGGGAAAAAGAAAAATATTCTAGCCTTAACAGGACCAGTGGAAGAACAGGCGGCCTTTGCGCAGATTAAAATGAGCAGAAGATCTACAATGAATGCGGCGTGACTATGGAGCAGGCGGCCGCGTGATTTGGGCAATATTATGAGGCCTAAAGAGGTGTTTTTTCTTTATCCAAATCTGTGAAGAACGTTCCGATGAATGGAGACGAACGCCGATGAAGCCCGACGAATTCGGGGAAGATCTAAAGGTTAAATGCAGATCTAACTAAGGGCGGTGACAAAACCTGGAGGGTGCGGATGAACGAGCGAAGGCTCTGGTCAGTCTCAGGTTGATGCAGCGGCCGATGTCGATGAAGACGATGAGCTCCGGACGGCGCAGTGAGCTTTGGCGGCGCGGGCGTCTGGAGGAGGAAGAAGAAGGAAGTGGCGGCGGGGGAAAATGAAAATGATAACCCCCGGTGCTTATTTATAAAGCTATAATGGTCCCACAACGGTCCGGTGCGGGAATCGAGGGAGCACGATGATGATTAAGCTAAGAAGACGCCTCGATTTTCGGGCTGGTCGTATTAATGGAAAAAGATCCGCTCTGACGTTAGAGGAATCTTTTTTGATTTTACTGATGACGTCACGGCGGGTCATGAAAGTTCGTCAGAAGCAACGACCGTTCTTTTTTGGCGGTTCATGAAGATTATCAGAGAAGGCAAGGCTCGCCAACCAGAAGACTTGGAGATTGACATGAACCGGTTCAAATCAATCTGGGGCCTAATGTTGGGGATATAACCCCGTGATGAGACCCGCCCAGGTGGGGCCGGGTCATGCGGTTGGAGGCTTATGACAAGGTTTGGTATGAGCTTACGCAATGGGCCTGGAGGCCCAGGAGCCAGAAGACAAGATGTAACCCGGTGGCGTAAGCTGCCGGTGGTGGATTGTTAAATAAGGTATGTATAGTTAGAGGTGAGGTCGGTGATCAATTATAACCCGACCCGGACTCTTGTAAGCCCAGGGCCTTGACCTGTGTATATAAAGGCGGGTTACCTGGGCGGCTGAGGACATGAAACAACTCATCGATAGCTAGGTCAAGCGTGTTGGGAATATGCCCTAGAGGCTATAATAATTTAGTTCTTATCATATTTCCTAGTTCATGACAATTGTTTATTATCCATGCTATAATTGTATTGATTGGAAACTCAAATACATGTGTGGGTACATAGACAACACTGTGTCCCTAGTATGCCTCTAGTTAACTAGTTCGTTGATCAAAGATGGTCAAGGTTTCCTGGCCATAGACATGAGATGTCATTTGATAACGGGATCACATCATTAGGAGAATGATGTGATGGACAAGAACCAAACTATAAACATAGCATATGATCGTGTCATTTTATTGCTATAGTTTTCTGCATGTCAAGTATCTATTCCTATGACCATGAGATCATGCAACTCACTGACACCGGAGGAATACCTTGTGTGTATCAAACATCACAACGTAACTGGGTGACTATAAAGGTGCTCTACAGGTATCTCCGAGGGTGTCTGTTGGGTTGGCATGGATCAAGACTGGGATTTGTTACTCCATGTGACGGAGAGGTATCTCAGGGCCCACTCGGTAATACAACATCACAATAAGCCTTGCAAGCAATGTGACTAAGTGTTAGCCACGGGATCTTGTATTACGGAACGAGTAAAGATACTTGCCAGTAACGAGATTGAACTAGGTATAGAGATACCGACGATCGAATCTCGGGCAAGTAACATACCAAAGAACAAAGGGAACAGCATATGGGATTAACTGAATCCTTGACATAGAGGTTCAACCGATAAAGATCTTCGTAGAATATGTGGGAACCAATATGGGCATCCAGGTCCCGCTATTGGTTATTGGCCGTAGAGGTGTCTCGGTCATGTCTGCATAGTTCTCGAACCCGCAGGGTCTACACACTTAACGTTTGGTGACAATATAAGTATAGTTGAGTTATTATGTTGGTGACCGAAGGTTGTTCGGAGTCCCGGATGAGATTCCGGACATGACGAGGAACTTCGGAATAGTCCGGAGGTAAAGATTGATATATGGGATAATAGTTTTTGGTCTTCGGAAGGGTTCCGGAATTCACCGGAAGGGGTTTCGGATGTTTCCCGAAATGTTCGGGTACGAGAACACTTTATTTGGGCCAAGGGGTAAAGCCCACGAGGCTTTAAGGAAGGTGCAAAAGGAGTTTTGCGGAGGCCAGGGGCTAGACGCCAGGACCCTGGCGTCTAGGGCCAGACGCCGAGGACCCTGGCGTCTGGTCCTAGAGTCCGAGCAGGACTCTTGCCTTGCGGGCCAAACCGACTTTGAGGAGGCTCTTTCTCCAAGTTTCGACCCCAGGGCTCAACATATAAATAGAGGGGCAGGGCTAGCACCCGGAATAGATCAAGTATTCCCCAAACCGTGTGCCGGCAACCCCGCCTCTCTAGTTCTTCCTCCGTCGTAGTTTCCGTAGTGCTTGGCGAAGCCCTGCGGAGATTGTTATTCACCACCACCGTCATCACGCCGTCGTGCTGCCGGAACTCATCTACTACTTCACCATCGCTCGCTGGATCGAGGAGGTGAAGGAGTCATCAAGCTGTACGTGTGTTGAACGCGGAGGTGCCGTCCGTTCGGCGCTAGATCGGAAGGACCATGATCAAGATCGCGAGACGGTTCGTGATTTGATCGCGGGACGGATCGTGATGGGATCGCTGGACACTCGGCGATTTGAATCGCGAAGACGTTCGACTACATCAACCGCGTTTCTTAACGCTTCCGCTTAGCGATCTACAAGGGTATGTAGATCCACTCTCCCTCTCGTAGATGCTCATCACCATGGATAGATCTTGTGTGTGCGTAGGAAATTTTTTGTTTCCCATGCAACATTCCCCAACAGTGGTATCAGAGCTAGGTCTATGTGTAGATGAGATCTCGAGTATAACACAAAGGAGTTTGTGGGCGTTGATATTCAGATTGCTTCCTCCCTTGGTCTTTTCTTGTTTCGGCGGTATTGTGGGATGAAGCGGCCCGGACCAACATTACTCGTACGCTTACGAGAGACCGGTTCCATCAACTGACATGTAACTTCGTTGCATAAAGATGGCTGGCGGGTGTCTGTCTCTCCCACTTTAGTCGGATCGGATTTGACAAAGGCGGTCCTTGAGAAGGTTGAATAGCAATTTTTGTATCACCGTTGTGGTTTTTGCGTAGGTAAGAATCGTTCTTGCTAGATACTCGTAGCAGCCACGTAAAACTTGCAACAACAATTAGAGGACGTCTAACTTGTTTTTGCGGGGTATGTTGTGATGTGATATGGCCAATTACATGATGAGATATATGTGATGTATGAGATGATCATGTATTGTATAGAATATCACGACTTGCATGTCGATGAGTACGGCAACCAGCAGGAGCCATAGGGTTGTCTTTAATTATTTTCGCCATTTTTGCTTTACTTTATCGCTATGAGTTAGCAATAGTCGTGGAAGCAACAGTCGGCGCAACAACCTCATGGTGACACATTGATGGAGATCAAGATGATGGAGATCATGGTGTTATGCCGGTGACGATGGAGATCATGCCGGTGCTTTGGAGATGGAGATCAAAAGCACAAGTTCATGGCCATATCATGTCACTTATGATTTGCATGTGATGTTAATCCTTTTATGCATCTTATTTTGCTTAGGACGACGGTAGCATTATAAGGTGATCAGTCACTTAAATATCAAGAAAAATTGTGTTCTCCCCGAGTGTGCACCGTTGCGAAAGTTCGTCGTTTCGAGACACCACGTGATGATCGGGTGTGATAGACTCTACGTTCACATACAACGGGTGCAAGCCAGTGTTGCACGTGCGGAACACTCGGGTTAAACTTGACGAGCCTAGCATGTACAGACATGGCATCGGTACACAAGAGACCGAAAGGTCGAACATGAGTCATATAGTAGATATGATCAACATGGAGATGTTCACCATTGAAACCACCTCAACTCACGTGATGATCGGACTTGAGTTGGTGGATTTGGATCATGTGACACTCGAATGACCGGAGGGATGTCAATTTGAGTGGGAGTTTTTAAGTAATATGATTAACTAAACTCATTATCATGAACATAGTCAAAATGTCTTTGCAAATTATGTTGTAGATTACTAGCTCGCGCTGTAGCTCCTTTAATTTTTTTATGTTCCTAGAGAAATAGAGTTGAAAGATGATAGTAACAATAAAGCGGACTGGGTCCGTGATCTGAGGATTGTCCTCATTGCTGCACAGAAGGCTTATGTCCTTAATGCACCGCTCGGTGCGCCACCCCCTCAAGCGTCGTCTGTAGATGTTGTGAACATCTGACAGGCACGTTCTGATGACTACTTGATAGTTCAGTGCGTCATGCATTACGGCTTAGAATTGAGGCTCCAAAACATTTTGAACGTCACGGAACATATGAGATGTTCTAAGAGCTGAAATTGGGATTTCAGGCTCGTGCCCTTGTTGAGAGGTATGAGACCTCCAACAAGATTCTTTGCCTGCAAGATGAAGGAGAATAGCTCAATCGTTGAGCATGTGCTCAGATTGTCTGGGTACTACAATCGCTTGAATCGAGTGGGAGTTGATCTTCCAGATAAGATAGTGATTGATATAGTTCTCCAAGTCACTGTCACTAAGCTACTAGAGCTTCGTGATGAACTATAAAATGCCAGGGATGGAAATAATGATCCCTGAGCTATTCGCGATGTTTGACACCGCGAAGGTAGAAATCAAGAAGGAGCATCAAGTGTTGATGGTTAGTGAAACCACTAGTTTCGAGAAGGGCAAGGGCTAGGAGGGAAACTTCATGGATGGCAAGTCAGTTGCTGCTCCAGTGAAGAAACCCAAGGTTGAACCCAAACCCGAGACTAAGTGCTTCTATTATGAGGAGAACGGTCGCTGAATCGTAACAACCCTAGATACTTGGTAGATAAGAAGGCTGGCAACGTCGATAGAAGTATATTTGATATACGTGTTATTGATATGTACCTTGCTTGTACTCCTAGTAGCACCTGGGTATTGGATACCGGTTCGGTTGCTAAATGTTAGTAACTCGAAATAAAAGCTACGGAATAAACGGAGGCTAGCTAAGGGTGAGGTGACGATGAGTGTTGGAAGTGTTTCCAAGGTTGATGTGATCACCATCGCACGCTCTCTCTACCTTCGGGATTAGTGATGAACCTAAATAAATGTTATTTGGTGTTTGCGTTGAACATGAACGTAATTAGATCATGTTTATTGCAATACGGTTATTCATTCAAGTTAGAGAATAATGGTTATTCTGTTTACATGAATAATACCTTCAATGGTCATGCACCCAATGAGAATGGTTTATTGAATCTTGATCGTAGTGATACACATGTTCATAATATTGATGCCAAAAGATACAAAGTTAATAATGATAGTACCACATACTTGTGGCACTACCGCTAAATGTCATATTGGTGTAATACGCATGAAGAAACTCCATGCTGATGGATCTTTGGACTCATTCGATTTCAAATCGGTTGAGACATGCAGACCATGCCTCATGGGCAAGATGACTAAGACCCCGTTTTCAGGTATGATGGAGCGGGCAACTGACTTATTGGAAATGATACATGTTGATGTATTCGGTCCAATGAGTGTTGTAGCGTGCGGTGGATATCATTATTTTCCTACCTTCACTGATGATTTGAGTAGATATGGGGATATTTACTTAATGAAACACAAGTCTGAAATGTTTGAAAAGTTCAAACAAATTCAGAGTGAAGTTTGAGATCATCGTGACAAGAAGATAAAATATCTACGATATGATCGTGAGAGGTAAATATCTGAGTTACGAGTTTGGTATGCAACTTAAGACAATGTGGAAGTTGTTTCACAACTCACGCCGCCTGGAACACCATAGTGTGATGGTGTGTCCGAATGTCGTAGTCATGATCTATTGGATATGGTACGTACTATGATGTCTCTTATCGATTTGCCACTATCGTTTTGGGGTTATGTATTAGAGACAACTACATTCACTTTAAAAGGGGGCACCATCTAAGTCCGTTGAGATGACACCGTATGAATTTTGGTTTGGCAGAAACCTAAGCTGTCATTTCTTAATGTTTGGGGCTGCGACGCTTATGTGGAAAAGGTTTTCAACCTGATGAGCTCGAACCCAAAGCGGACAAATGCATCTTCATAGAGTACCCTAACGTAACAGTTGGGTAAACCTTCTATCTCAGATCCAAGCACAAAGTGTTTGTTGCTAAAACGGGTCCTTTCTCGAGAAAGAGTTTTCTCTCGAAAGAATTGAGTGGGAGGAAGATAGAACTTGATGAGGTTGTTGAACCTTTGTTTCAACCAGAGAGTAGCGCAGCGCAGAAAGTTGTTTCTGTGGAGCCTACGTTAGTTGAAGAGGAATTTAATGATGATGATCATGAAACTTCGGATCAAGTTACTATCGAACCTAGTAGGTCGACAAGGATGCGTGCTGCTCCTGAGTGGTACGACAACCCTGTCTTAGAGGTCATGTTGTTGGACAACGATGAACCTACGAGACTATGGAGAAGCGATGATGGGCCCGGATTCCGAGAAATGGTTAGAGGCCATGAAATCCGAGATGGGATCCATGTAAGAAAACAAAGTATGGGATTTGGAAGTATTACCTGAAGGGAGATAGGCCATTCAGAACAAATGGATCTTTAAAAGGAAGACGGACGCGGACGGTAATGTCACCATCTATAAAGCTCGACTTGTGGCAATGGGTTTTTCACAAGTTCAAGGAGTTGACTACGATGAGACTTTCTCACCTGTAGCGATGCTAAAGTCTGTTGGAATTATGTTAGCAGTTGCTGCATTTTTCGATTATGAAATCTGGCAGATGGATGTCAAAACATCGTTTCCTTAACGGTATCCGTGAGGAAAGGTTGTATGTGATACAACCAGAAGGTTTTGTCAGTCCTAAGGATGCTAAAGTGTATGCAAGCTCCAGCAATCCTTCTATGGACTGGAGCAAGCATCTCGGAGTTGGAATATACGCTTTGATGAGGTGATCAAAGTTTTCGAGTCTATACAAAGTTTATGAGAAACTTGTATTTACAATAAAGTGAATGGGAGCACTATAGAATTTCTGATAAGTATATGTGGATGACATATTGTTGATCGGGAATGATGTAGAATTTCTGGAAAGTATAAAGGGTTGTTTGAAAAGGAGTTTTTCAAAGGAAAACCTGGAATGAAGCTACTTAAATATCGGGCATCAGGATCTATAGAGATAGATAAAGACGTCTGATAAAACTTTCAATGAGTACATACCTTGACAAAATTTTGAAAGAGTTCAAAATGGATCAGTCAAAGAAAGAGTTCTTGCCTGATTTGTAAGTTGTGGAGTTGAGTGAGACTCAAAGCTCGACCACGACAGAAGATAGAGAAAGGACGAAGGTCGTCCCCAATGCCTTATCCATAGGCTCTGTATAGTATGCCATGCTGTGTATCGCACCTAGTGTGTGCCTTGCCATGAGTCTGTCAAGGGGTACAAGAGTGGTCCAGGAGTGGATCACTGGAGAGCGGTCAAGATTATCCTTAGTAACTATTGGACTAAGGAAATATTTCTCAATTATGGAGGTGATAAAGAGTTCGTCGTAAAGGGTTACGTCGATGCAAGCTTTGACACCTATCCGGACGACTCTGAGTAACAGTTAGGATACGTATAGTGGAGCAACCATTTGGAATAGCTCCAAGTGGAGCGTGGTAGCATCAGTAGTATGACATATAGATTTGCAAAGAACACACGTATCTGAATGTTGTAGACCGTTGACTAAAGACCTCTCTCACATGCAAAGCATGATCGAACCCCAGAACTCATTGGGTGTTAGATTCATAACAATGTAAATCACATGGTGATGTGAACTAGATTATTGACTCTAGTGCAAGTGGGAGACTGTTGGGAATATGCCCTAGAGGCAATAATAATTTAGTTATTATCATATTTCCTTGTTCATGATAATTGTTTATTATCCATGCTATAATTGTATTGATTGGAAACTCAAATACATGTGTGGGTACATAGACAACACTGTGTCCCTAGTATGCCTCTAGTTAACTAGTTCGTTGATCAAAGATGGTCAAGGTTTCCTGGCCATAGACATGAGATGTCATTTGATAACGGGATCACATCATTAGGAGAATGATGTGATGGACAAGACCCAAACTATAAACATAGCATATGATCGTGTCAGTTTATTGCTATAGTTTTCTGCATGTCAAGTATCTATTCCTATGACCATGAGATCATGAAACTCACTGACACCGGAGGAATACCTTGTGTGTACCAAACATCACAACGTAACTGGGTGACTATAAAGGTGCTCTACAGGTATCTCCGAGGGTGTCTGTTGGGTTGGCATGGATCAAGACTGGGATTTGTTACTCCGTGTGACGGAGAGGTATCCCAGGGCCCACTCGGTAATACAACATCACAATAAGCCTTGCAAGCAATGTGACTAAGTGTTAGCCACGGGATCTTGTATTACGGAACGAGTAAAGAGACTTGCCGGTAACGAGATTGAACTAGGTATAGAGATACCGACGATCGAATCTCGGGCAAGTAACATACCGAAGAACAAAGGGAACAACATACGGGATTAACTGAATCCTTGACATAGAGGTTCAACTGATAAAGATCTTCGTAGAATATGTGGTAACCAATATGGGCATCCAGGTCCCGCTATTGGTTATTGGCCATAGAGGTGTCTCCGTCATGTCTGCATAGTTCTCGAACCCGCAGGGTCTACACACTTAACGTTTGGTGATGATATAAGTATAGTTGAGTTATTATGTTGGTGACCGAAGGTTGTTCGGAGTCCCGGATGAGATTCTGGACATGATGAGGAACTTCAGAATAGTCCGGAGGTAAAGATTGATATATGGGATAATAGTGTTTGGTCTCCGGAAGGGTTCAGGAATTCACCGGAAGGGTTTTCGGACGTTTCCCGAAATGTTCGGGTACGAGAACACTTTATTTGGGCCAAGGGGTAAAGCTCACGAGGCTTTAAGGAAGGTGCAAAAGGAGTTTTGCGGAGGCCAGGGGCTAGACGCCAGGAACCCTGGCATCTAGGGCCAGACGCCGAGGACCCTGGCGTCTGGTCCTGGAGTCCGAGCAGGACTCTTGCCTTGCGGGCCAAACCGACTTTGAGGAGGCTCTTTCTCCAAGTTTCGACCCCAGGGCTCAACATATAAATAGAGGGGCAGGGCTAGCACCCGGAATAGATCAAGTATTCCCCAAGCCGTGTGCCGGCAACCCCGCCTCTCTAGTTCTTCCTCCGTCGTAGTTTCCGTAGTGCTTGGCGAAGCCCTGCGGAGATTGTTCTTCACCACCACCGTCATCACGCCGTCGTGCTACCGGAACTCATCTACTACTTCACCATCGCTCGCTGGATCGAGGAGGTGAAGGTGTCATCAAGTTGTACGTGTGTTGAACGCGGAGGTGCCGTCCGTTCAGCGCTAGATCGGAAGGACCATGATCAAGATCGCGAGACGGTTCGAGATTTGATCGCGGGACGGATCGTGATGGGATCGCTGGACGCTCGGCGATCTGAATCGCGAAGACATTCGACTACATCAACCGCGTTTCTTAACGCTTCCGCTTAGCGATCTACAAGGGTATGTAGATCCACTCTCCCTCTCGTAGATGCTCATCACCATGGATAGATCTTGTGTGTGAGTAGGAATTTTTTTGTTTCCCATGCAACGTTCCCCAACAAAGCGAACTCGCTCCGTTGTAATCGATACCCAGGCAATACAACACAAAGCAGGACGTAGGCTTTTACCTCTTTCCCAGGGACCGAACCTGGGTAAACCCTTGTCTCTCGATTCCGATCAGGCCCTTTGAGCTCACCGCCATAGCGATGGCCCCAAACCTAAGTCCTTTCACGGGGACATCTGCCGTGACAAAACCACGACAGGACGGCTTGCGATTTGGATCGTGAAGACGTTCGACTACATCAACCGCGTTTCTTAACGCTTCCCTCTTAGCGATCTACAACAGTATGTGGATCCGATCTCCCCTCTCGTAGATGCTCATCTCCAAGGATAGATCTTGTGTGTGCGTAGGAATTTTTTTGTTTCCCATGCAATGTTCCCCAACAGTGGCATCATTAGCTAGGTCTACGCGTAGATGAGATCACGAGTAGAACACAAAAGAGTTTGTGGGCGTTGATATTCATATTGCTTCCCACCTTAGTATTTTCTTGATTGAGCGGTATTGTGGGATGAAGCGGCTCGGACCAACCTTACTCGTCCACGTACGAGAGACCGGTTCCATCGACTGACATGTAACTTTGTTGCATAAGATGGCTGGCGGGTGTCTGTCTCTCCTACTTTAGTTGAATCGGATTCGACAAAGGCGGTCCTTGTAGAAGGTGAAATAGCAACTTGTATATCAGCGTTGTGGTTTTGCGTAGGTAAGAATCGTTCTTGCTAGATACCCATAGCAGCCACGTAAAACATGCAACAACAAATTAGAGGACGTCTAACTTGTTTTTGCAGGGTATGATGTGAAATGATATGGCCAAAAAGATGATGAGATATTTGTGATGTATGAGATGATCATGTTTTGTATAGATTACATGACTTGCATGTCGTTCAGTACGGCAACCGGCAGGAGCCATATGGTTGTCTTTAATTAATTGTGTGGCCTGCGTGTCACTCATTAAGCGCTATGTAATGCTTTACTTTATCGCTAAGCGGTAGCAATAGTAGTAGAAGCATGGTTGGCGCGACAACCCCGATGGCAACACGTTGATGGAGATCATGGTTTCATGCCAGTGACGATGGAGATCATGCCGGTGCTTTGGAGATGGAGATCAAAAGCACAAGTTCATGGCCATATCATGTCACTTATGATTTGCATGTGATGTTAATCCTTTTATGCATCTTATTTTGCTTAGGATGACGGTAACATTATAAGGTGATCCCTCACTAAAATTTCAAGATAAAATTGTTTTCTCCCCGAGTGTGCACCGTTACGAAAGTTCGTCGTTTCGAGACACCACGTGATGAACGGGTGTGATAGACTCTACGTTCGTATACAACGGGTGCAAGCCAGTGTTGCACATGCGGAACACTCGGGTTAAACTTGACGAGCCTAGCATGTACAGACATGGCCTCGGAACACAAGAGACCGAAAGGTCGAACATGAGTCATATAGTAGATATGAGCAACATGGAGATGTTCACCATTGAAACCACCTCATCTCACATGATGATCGGACTTGGGTTGGTGAATTTGGATCATGTAGCACTCGGATGACCGGAGGATGTAAATTTTAGTGGGAGTTTTTTAGTAATATGATTAACTAAACTCATTATCTTGAACAACAGTCTAAGCTGTCTTTGTAAATTTTATGTTGTAGATCAATGGCTCGTGCAGTAGTTCCCCTGAATTTCAATGCGTTCCTAGAGAAAGCTAAGCTGAAAGATGATGGAAGTAACTTTGTAGACAAGGCCCGTAATCTGAGGATTATCCTCACGGCTTCCCAAAATGCTTATGTCCTTGATGCACCCCTCGGTGAACCATCCACTCCAATGTCGTCTGCAGATGTTGCGAAAGCATGGCAGTCGCGTTCGGATGATTACTCAATAGTTCAGTGTGCTATGTTGTATGGCTTAGAGCCCTGACTTCAAAGGCGTTTTGAATGACATGGAGCATATGAGATGTTCCAGGAGTTGAAGTTTATCTTTGAAAAGAATGCCCGGATCGAGAGGTATGAGACCTCCGATAAGTTCTATGCTTGCAAAATGGAGGAGAACGGGTCTGTTAGTGAACACATACTCAGAATGTCTGGGTATTCCAACCGTCTGGCTGAGTTGGGAATTGCCCTCCCGCCGGAGGCGATCACTGAGAGAGTTCTTCAATCACCACCACCTAGCTACAAGAGCTTTGTGTTGAACTATAACATGCAAGGGATGAACAAGTCAGTCGCCGAGCTGTTTGCGATGCTAAAAGTCGCCGAGTCTGAAATCCAAAAGGAGCATCAAGTGTTGATGGTCAATAAAACCACTAGTTTCAAGAAGAATGGCAAGGGCAAGAAGGGTAACTCCAAAAAGAGTGGCAAAACAGTTACCCCTCCCATGAAGAAACCCAAGGCTGGACCCAAGCCAGAAACTGAGTGCTTTCATTGCAAGGGTACTGGCCACTGGAAGCGGAACTGCCCCAAGTATCTGGCCGACAAAAAGGCGGCCAACACCAAACAAGGTATATATGATATACATGTTATTGATGTGTACCATACCAACTCTCGTTGTAGTGCCTGGGTATTTGATACTGGTTCGGTTGCTCACATTTGCAACTCAAAACAGGAACTGCAGAATAGATGGAGGCTGGCAAAGGACGAAGTGACGATGCGATTGGGAAATGGTTCCAAGGTTGATGTGATCGCCGTCGGCATGCTCGCTCTTCGATTACCATCGGGATTAGTGATGAACCTGAATAATTGTTATTTAGTGCATGCGTTAAGCATGAACATTATATCTGGATCTTGTTTATTGCGAGACGGTTACTCATTTAAATCAGAGAATAATGGTTGTTCTACTTATATGAGTAATATCTTTTATGGTCATGCACCCATTGTGAGGGGTTTATTCTTATTGAATCTCGATAGTGACGATACACATGTTCATAACAATGATGCCAAAAGATGTAGAGTTGATAACGATAGCACCACTTTCTTATGGCACTGCTGCTTAGGTCATATTGGTGTAAAACGCATGAAGAAACTCCATGCTGATGCACTTTTGGAGTCACTTGATTTTGAATCACTTGACACATGTGAACCATGCAGTAGTGGAGAAATGGCTAGCCGCAACTCTTGTTGGTGGCGCGCCATTTTACACCAACGCCAGCACTAATATTTTCAAATAGTGCTAGCGCTGACTAAATTCGTACGTTATTGGTACACACATAGTGGTGGCGTTCAAATTCGACCGAACGCCACTTGTATGTGGACCCCAGCGCTCCCCCCTTTCACGTATTATTGTTGGCGTGGCTAATGTTTCCACGCCAGGACTATGCACAGTACTTGTGTCGTTCAAATGGTACGGCACGCCATAGGTATATTTTGTGGAGGCCGCAAACATTGTGGCGGCGTTCGTAAATGTCGAACGCCATTAATTACTAGGTGCATCTACATATATATATATAGCTGACCCGGCCAGCCTGGTTTATCATAAGCATCTATATATGTGTGTATAGAGATACACGACCGGCGGATTCTGCCTTCGATCCATTGAGAGAACTAGGCGACTTTATTTTTGTGTGTATATCATTAATTTAGGTATGTAATGCCCGCGTATGTGTGTGTATATATAGTACATATAATATGCTGAAATTATTTTTGACCTTTTTTTGTAGGCACTGTGGAAGTGAATGATTTATGATGGAATATATATATGGATCAAACTATAAATGGGCTCTTCAAGGTCGCGTTGGAAGATATGAATCGGAAAGGGGAAACAACAATATTATGTCCATGTAAGAAGTGCGAAAACATGGTTTTGATTGACCCTTCTACTGGTCATGTGAAGATGCACTTATTGAAATATGATTTCATGCCTGGTTACACATGGTGGACAAGTCATGGTGAGGAAGAGGAGAATGTCAAAGTCGAAGGGAAGGTACATGATGTGGAGCTAGAAGGAGGTGTGAAGAATGTTGCAGAACATGAATATCACCTCGACGGGCAGAAAGAACGCAACGGTAAAGAATTGCTCCTGACATATGATTTCAGGGCATCGATAGTGCGCTCCTGACATATGGTAACATTTCCAGAGGCTTGAGAGATGGACCGTATCTGTATTCCCTCCCGCCTCTGCTTGTTGTGCTAGCCGCCGGAGCGGCGGCGTCTCTCTTCCGTCGTTGCTTACGAGCCGGAGAAGGAGGCGGAGTGCTCCGAAGCGCCGGAGGAGCCGGAGCGGCGGCGTCTGTCTTCTGCCGTTGCCGACGAGGCTGAGGAGGAGGCGTACTGCTCCGACGTGCCAGAGTAGGCGAAGGAGGAGGCGGAGTGCCCTCACGCGTCGGAGGAGCCGGAGAAGGAGGCGGGGTGTTGATGGCCAATCGCAAACTGAAGCATTATTTTCTTGGTCACCCAATCACAGTGGTCAGCTCTGCTCCTTTGGGGGATATCATTCAGAACAAAGAAGCCACTGGAAGGATTGCTAAGTGGGCAATTGAGCTTGGACCTCTCAATTTGAAATATGTACCCCGAACGGCTATCAAATCTCAAGCCTTGGTGGATTTTATCAATGACTGGACGGAGTGTCAAATACCTAAGGAAAAGCCAGACAATACCTATTGGACGATTCACTTTGATGGTTCCAGGCAATTGGAAGGCTCGGGGGCTGGAGTTGTCTTAACTTCCCCACGAGGTGACAAATTCTGTTATGTTTTGAGGCTAATGTTTCCTTGTACTAACAATGTAGCAGAGTATGAGGCTTTGCTTCATGGGCTCCGTGTGGCCAAGGAGATGAACTTGAGCCGGGTCAGATGTCTTGGCGACTCAGACCTGGTGGCTCAACAAGTCTCTGGCACGTGGGACTCTAAGAATCCTCGTATGGCGGCTTATCGTCAGGCGGTTGATGTGATTGCTGGCCACTTTAAAGGTTATCAGGTGGATCATATTGACCGGTGAAAGAATGAGGCGGGTGATGCATTGTCAAGACTGGGGTCGCATCGTAAGACGGTACCACCTAACGTGTTCCTGGATGTCTTGCATCACCCATCGGTCAAGTTACCGTCGGAGGAGGACTTGGCTATACCTGACCCGGAAGGGCAATTGGTGGCGGCTCTTCGTGCGATCCCTGACTGGACGTTGCCTTATCTGGCGTACATGACCCGTGGCGAGTTACCTCAAGATGAGACTCTAGCACGGCAGATCATAAGGCGGTCTAAGTCTATGATTATTATCAACGGCGAGTTACATCGGCGTAGTGTAACTGTTGTCTTTCAGCGTTGTGTTTCTCCTAATGAGGGCCGTGAGATCTTTGCAAGAAATCCATGCTGGCGATTGTGGTCATCACGCCGGGTCAAAATCATTGGTGGCCAAGGCCTTTCGACACGGGTTTTACTGGTCAACAACTCATAAAGATGCAGAGGATTTGGTCACTAAGTGTGGCGGGTGCCAAAAATTTGGGCGACGTGCCCATGTGCCGGTTCAAGAACTACGGACGATTCCAATCACCTGGCCGTTTGCAGTCTGGGGGCTTGATATGGTAGGACCTTTTAAGAGGTCTAAGGATAAAAAGACTCACCTCTTGGTGGCGGTTGACAAGTTTACTAAGTGGGTCGAGGTTGAGCCGGTCAGCAAGTGTGATGCAGCAACAGCGGTTCAGTTCGTCAAAAAGCTGATTTTTCGGTTTGGTTATCCTCATAGTATCATCACTAATAATGGTACTAACCTGTCCAAGGGGGCTATGAAGGAGTTCTGTGATGAGGAGCATATCCGTCTTGATGTGTCTTCAGTAGCTCACCCACAGTCTAATGGTCAAGGTGAACGTGCTAACCAGGAGATTTTGAGAGGTATAAAACCCCGGCTCATGGTTCCTTTGGAACGCACGCCGGGTTGTTGGGTGGAGGAGTTGCCGTCTGTTCTTTGGAGCATAAGAACCACCCCCAATAGGTCTACAGGCTATACGCCTTTCTTCATGGTTTATGGCGCAGAAGCTGTTCTCCCCAGTGATATTCGTCATGACTCGCCCAGAGTGGCGGCTTACGTGGAAACTGATAACGAGGCAGCGCGTCAGGATGCTTTGGATGCCTTGGACGAAGAGCGAAATCTTGCAGCAGCTCGGTCGGCGATTTATCAACAAGACCTGCGTCGCTATCATAGCTGCAGGGACAAGACCCGAACGTTCCAAGAAGGTGACTTAGTACTCCGGCTGATTCAAGACCAGTCAGATATGCATAAGTTATCACCTCCCTAGGAAGGACCGTTTGTGATCAGCAGAAATCTCAACAATGGTTCATATTATCTCATGGATATACGGGAGAGTTACAAGTCTCGCACTTCTGGTGAAGAGACCAAGAGGCCGTGGAATATTGCTCACCTTCGGCCATACTATACTTAAGCCGCCAGTCCGGCTCTCATCAATGTACATATTCCTGTCATTGTGTATACCATCTTTTATGATATAATAAAGTTGGCATCCCCATGATTAGGGGCCTCTTCCGTTTTCTGCACATTGAAAGTGTCGTATAAAGGAGTTGATCCTTAATCAGGTCACTTGGGGGCTTCCAACCCTATGGGTTTAGCTTACATACCCTCTTGGCCTGGCTTTCCACCATGTTCGAGTTAAACCTGCCTGTTTGCAACTTGCTACTCCGCCATGTGACCCGCCGAAATCTTGACAGTTATTCTTGATAAGAGACCCCGAACGTTTTATAAGTTATTCTCGCACGAAGACCCTAAACTTGTCAAGGTTTAAACGGCGGCTTTTGTCAAGAGAGAGCCGGCTTACAGTGAGCGAGGATACACTCGTATTGTCTACCGTAACCCCTCCGCTATGTGGCCCGTTCATACTTTTAGCAATGTCAATCTTTTAAAGACCCTGAACTTGCTAAAGATTAAACGACGGATTTATGTCACGTGAGGCCCGGTTTACAAGTTTTCTTTAGGCTTTCCGCCTGGTATCTTAGGAAACAACACAATTTTTTTTATAAAAACAAGAGTTATCTTGTCCAGCCGCGCCTTTAAAGCCGGCTTATAGGATGAGACATACAAAATTACTTGTTTTTGCAGGTCTTTTTATTCTAAGTCTTGGAAAGTTTCTGGCTTGGAATTGCTTAGGGAAGATAACCCGCCCGACGTGTCAAAACGGATAAATGATTATCTATGACAGATGACTTTGTTAAATCGTCGGCAGGACCTTAAAGCAGTACATCAAAGGCGCAAAAGCACAACAGCGGGCAGTTAAAAGTTTTCCTACTGCTATTACAAGGCTATCCAAAAGCCCAAAAGTTGCAGACTTCAAGTTTTTTTTTCAACAATTTATAACCCGGCGGATTAAACAAGGCCGGGTTACCTTCAAATGAAGCGACAGTTTGTCTCTAACTCGCCGCCGGGTCATCCTGCGCCGGGTCTTCGATCTCCTGGATCTGGAGATTGTCCACATCCTAATTGCAGTCGGTTAAAGCTTCAAACTTGGCTTCATCGTGCATGATCGGAGATGGGTCAACATCAGGAGCGTAGAGGTGCTTACGGCGTTGAGGGATTAGGCTCTTGGCTTCTAAGGTGGGCCCTCGAACACGTTTATTGTCTTCAGAATAAGCCGCCTGATACACTCCTAGGTCAGCTTCTGCGGCAAGCCGGCTTGCCAGAACCCGGGATGCCTTATGACAGCGAGAGTAATCTTCCTGTGTAAACTCTGAGCTATCATCCTTCAGCTGTGGGAAGCCGTCCATCATTTCTACTGGGTTAAGCTCCGGGGCATAAGCCAGTGACCGGCTCAAGGCAGCAATTGCGCCCTTACGGGCGGCTGATCTTTTTAGTTCTTCCAGCTGCTTTGGGATGGTTGATAGGACTTCCAGCACACCCTTCATGACTTTCGGAACGCCCCTATCATTCATGACAGCCTTGATGGTAAATAGAGACCCGGCATATAGCTGCTCTGTCAAAGAATATAGAGCCTTGAGCTTCAACACGCTGTTATCTGACAACTGGCGGCTCCGTTCACCTACAAACATGTCAAAACTCATAAGTCGCCATAGAAGATTATTGACAAGTATTTGTGTATGGTTGAAGGTTCAGGATACTTACCAAACACAGTTCCAATCATACGAGATATGTGGCTCTTCAGAGTGTTCAGCTCGTCAGTCACCATTTTGAGCCGGCCCTCTGCGTCTTCAGCGCGTTTGGTCAGGGCGGCTTGGCTTGACTCAGCACTCTGTTTGAAAGTTTCGAACTCTGTTGTGATCTTCTCAAGATCTATGGAGCAGAGCCGCCACTTTTCTTCCGTCTCTGCTCGGGCGTCTTGTTGCAAAGATAAGTTCTTCTTCATGTCCAACAAGTTAGACTCGGTAGCGTTTAAAGATTCCTGCGCAGCACAAGTCGTGACAGTGCAAGATTGTCAGTTTTAAGCCGTCGGTCCGGCTCACACCGTTTATGTCAAAAGTTTGGTACAATGATTACAAGTCTCAAGCAGATTGCAAGCAATATACTTGACACTTGGGGGCTAATGTATCCCAGCTCTTTCTTATAGTCCCGACTCATTACTTAAGTAATGACCCGGCCCTTGGGGGCTACATTTGGCTCTTAAAGCTATGTTTGAGTCCCGGCTCATTACTTAGGTAATGACCTGGCCCTTGGGGGCTACATTTGGCTCTTAAGCTATGTTTGAGTCCCGGCTTATTACTTAGGTAATGACCCGGCCCTTGGGGGCTATATTTGGCTCTTAAGCTATGATTGAGTCCCGGATCATTACTTAGGTAATGACCCGGTCCTTGGGGGCTATAGTTGGCTCTTAACCTATGATTGAGTGCCGGTTCATTATCTGAGATAATGACCTAGCCCTTGGGGGCTACGACTTGCTCTCACTCCACGTTCACATACTGATGATGCTTGGAAAGTTGCCAAATTAATGGAAGACCCGGCTGACCTTCTGAGAGATCAACCGGTTCTTGGGGGCTACATAAGTATATACATGAAGAGGCAAGGGAAGGGAAGTACCTCATATTTGTTTTTCATCTTGGCGACCAGATTGGCCTCCATGTTTCGACTGGTAAACAGACGGCTCAGATAGCCGGCATGCAGCTCATCAGCAGTAAGTTTCTCCAAATTGGAAAGATCAGCTGGAGTGTTTTCTTCTTCAGAGGGAGCCGCCTCGTTGAAAGCACATTTGCTCCCTTGGTGGTTTTGGTAATTAATAACAACATATAAGTCATTGAACTAATGTTTCTACCAAGTATATTTCAGGAAATGTTCAATGATAGGATTGGCAAAAGGAGATTGTGGAGATACCCGAAGTTGCAAGGAAATAGGTTGGCCAAGCTTCAAGCAAGAGGACTCTACATTTTATATTTGTGAGAAATCACTTTGAGTCCATAGGAAAGCCAATACTATTAAAAGGGGGTAAGGTTTTGTTGGTGAACAATATGCTCATACGTGTACAAGAGATAATCGCCAAAAACATCCACAAGCTCTCCCACCAAAGTCTGTCCTAAGCCAAACATTCAAAATCGGTGCAACCAACTTTCCTATCCCGGTGCCACCGATTCCAAACCCTAGACAGACTCAGCCAAACCCTAGCCACTTCGGTACAACCAATTCCATACCGGTGCCACCGAGTTTGGGTTGCCAACTTTCTGTTACGCAAATTCACATTTTCGGTCCCACCGAGAATGTTGGATCGGCGTCATCGAGATTGGAAATCTGACCGTTGGTCACCTTATCGGTGCAACCGAGTTTCCTATATCGGTCTCACCGAGATTCAAAAGTTGCCACCTTTTGGTCACTTCGGTACCACCGAGATTCACACATCGGTGTCACCGAGTTGGTCATTTTGTGTGTAACGGTTGGATTTTTGGGGATGCCTATATATACCCCTCCACCACCACCTACTCGAAAGAGAAGCACTCAGAACTATTCCATACTTGCCCATCCAGTTTTCTGTGAGAGAACCACCTAGTCTTGTGTTGAGGTCAAGATCTTCGACTCCTACCATATGGATCTTGATTTCTAGCCTCCCCAATTTGCTTTCCACCAATCCCATCTCTTCTACCAAGCCATATCTGTGAGAGAGTGATTGTGTGTTGAGGAGTCTATCATCTTGAAGCACAAGAGCAAGGAGTTCATCGTCATTACCGAGCCTATTACCTTTTGGAGGGTGGTGCCTCCTAGATTGGTTAGGTGTCGCTTGGGAGCCTCCTACTTCGTGTTGTGGAGTGAACCAAGAAGTTTGTACGGGCAAGGAGATCGCCTACTTCGTGAAGATCTACCCATAGTGAGGCTAGTCCTTCGTGGATGGAAGCCGTTATGGAATAGTCAAGGTTGCTACTTCGTGGACCCTTATGGGTGGAGCCCTCCGTGGACTCTCGCGACCGTTACCCTCCGTGGGTTGAAGACTCCATAAACGTGGATGTACGATAGGGCCACCTATCGGAACCACGGGAAAAATCATCGTGTCTACAACTGCGTTTGATTCTCCTACCCTATCCCTTCTATACATGCTTGTTGTTATTTTCCGCTGCTATATACTCTTAGACTTGCATGTGTAGGGTGTACTTGACTTGCCATGAAATGCTAAAAACTGTCAACCCTAAAACTTGGCATAGGCAAAACTTTTATTTGGTCAAGTAGTCTAATCACCCCCCCCCTCTAGACATACTTTCGGTCCTACAAGTGGTATCAGAGCTTTGGTCTCCATTGCTTAGGTCTCACAACCTATGAGAGTATGGCGTCTAGTGAGGGAAGTTATCATCGTAGAGGTCAGTACTTTGATGGTACTAATTTTGCTAGTTGGAAGCACAAAATGAAAATGCATATTCTTGGTCATAACCCCGCCGTTTGGGCTGTTGTTCGTGTTGGCTTGCAAGGTGAGTTCTTTGCGGATGGACGGGAACCGGATCGTGAAGCGACCGCGGATGAGTTGAAGATGTTGCAACTCAATGCTCAAGCATGCGACATTCTATTCAACTGCTTGTGCCCCGAAGAATTCAACAAAATCAGTCGTCTTGAGAATGCAAAAGAGATTTGGGATACTTTGGTTGATATGCACGAAGGAACCGAGTCCGTGAGAGAATCCAAGTTAGATGTTCTTCAAGGTCATCTTGACAAGTTCAAGATGAAGGATGGTGAAGGAGTCGCAGAGATGTACTCTAGGCTAGCTCTCATCACAAATGAGATTGCCGGCTTAGGAAGCGAAGAAATGACAGACAAATTCATCATCAAGAAGATACTTAGAGCTTTGGATGAGAGATACGACACCGTGTTCACATTGATCCAAATGATGCCCAACTACAAAGATCTCAAGCCTACGGAAGTCATTGGAAGGATTGTTGCTCATGAGATGACACTCAAGGACAAGGAAGAGCTACATCACAAGTCTAGCGGTGCTTACAAAGCCACAAGTGATGCTCCCGCAACTTCAAACAACAACCTTGTCACCAATGAAGAGATAAGTCTCATGGTCAAGAAATTCAACAAGTTCTACAAGAATAGAGGCAAAGAAAGAAGCTCCAATTCTAGATATGATGAGAAGCGTTCGTCAAGTCGTGACCGCAATTGCTACAATTGTGGGAAGCCCGGACACTACTCAAATGAGTGCACGGCTCCCTACAAAAGAAGAGCAGAGTCACCTCGAAGACGAAGCTCAAGGAATGTATCACCTCAAAGAGAGAGAAGGAGTAGAGATGATCGTTATGAACGAAGACCCTCAAGGAGAAGTAGGGATTCGGAGAAAAAGAACAAGTACACCAAGAGCTACACAAGAAGAAAACATCAAGCTCATGTTGGTGAATGGGTTTCTGGCTCCGACTCCGACGACAACTCCGAGAGAAGCTATCACTCCGACTCCGACTATAGTCAAGATGATGGTGTTGCCGGAATTGCTCTAGTGACTACCAACTCCTACGATCTATTCGACTCACCAAACGAAGGGAGTGGAAGTTGCTTCATGGCTAAAGGCCCCAAGGTATCACACCCCGAGTATCTTGATTTTGATAGTGATGAAGATGATTTGCTTTGTGATGATGACTTGTTTTGTGATAAAACTAGTGATGTTGATCAAAACAAACTTGATAATCCTCATGCTAGTCAAGATAAGTCAATTGATGATGATAAGGTGAAAATAGAAGAACTAACTAAAGAACTAAACACTCTTAAGTTAGCTCATGAATCTACTCTCGAAGATCATAGAGAGCTTGTGAGAACTCATGAGAAGCTACGCTTCGAGAAGCTCAACTTGGAGCAAGAGCATGAGTTTCTCAAAGCTATCAATGACGATCTCCGAAAGAAGACTTCATCTTATATAGCCAAATGACTACTCTTGTCTACATTCATGCCTCAAGTTAAAACTAAGCAATCTAGTAACAAAGGCAAGAAAGGTTCTTCATCTAGTAGCAACAATAAAAATGCTAAACCCAATGATGTTGCTTCTAGTAGTTCTATTGATTCCACTAATGATGATTCTCTTAGCCAAGTTACACTTGAGCAAGAAAATGCTTTATTAAAAGGAATTATAGAGAAAGGTGTCTACAAGAGTCTTGCCGGATGTAAGCAATTTGAGGAAATTGTTCGCAAGCACGGAGGATACCGGAAGAATCGTGGTGTTGGCTACTTCAACGCTAATGGAGTTGAATGGGAAGAAGGTCAATATCCCGACCCCAAGTTTGTTCCTCAAAAGGAGAAGTATGAAAATACTCTTCCCAAGGGGACAAGCACTCAAGATGACCTTCCACCACAAGACCACAAGATCAAGGGCAAGAACAAGCTTCAAGAGGACATTGACTCATATGAAGATGAATCCCTAGCTATGGTGGAGTGGGTTACCAAGGCTACTTCAAGCTCAACTTCTTCAAAGGCTACTTCAACACCAAGGATCCCCATCAACTTGATGTGGGTTCCCAAGAAGAAGAACTAGTATGTTCTTGAGGGGTGACTCCGCCAATGAAATTCACTCACATTCTTTATTGGCAAGAATTATTTGCAATCAACATCAACTCTATGCAATAGTTCAAGGAGTCACACATTCCCTCAAAGGTAAGCAAGGGACAAGGTAATCAACAAATCAATGGACATCATAACACATGCTTTGCACTCCATGTCCATAGATATCCTTGTATTTGTCTCTTGTGTATTGGGACTAACCCATGTAGGTGAGAAGAGTAAGGAAACAACAAGGATGCTCCCAACTCTTGGTGATCTTCATCAACCTTGAGCATCCACAGCTACCTCACCAACATGAAGTCTTCTTCGACAAAACCCAAGGTTAGTTTATCCCTCTTATGGGGGGATGTCACATCAAGGGGGAGCTTTACTCTAAGACTTGAGTCAAAGCATCTCTTAGTATGCGACAACATTAAATGCTTTATGTAAAAGTGGTAACCCCACTTGTGCTTAAACGATGAGTATGACCTATGATCAAGTATTCTTACTTGGCTCCTAAGTCAAATACTCATATATAGATGACTTCGTCATCGCCCAAATGCTTGTTAGATGCTAGTGTGTTTGTGCATGTTTGTCATGATTTCTTTTGACATCTTTATTGTGTGAGCATGTTGGTCTGCATTTATTTTCTCATTCAAGGACATCCAATTGTTGCTATTTGGCTTTTGTTTTATCTTTTGCCAATTGGATGAACAAGAATGCCTAGGACCACTCTTTAGCTATCTATGCTTTCTCACCTCACATTTTATTCATGCTACATCACAAAATTTGAACAAGTACCTTTCGATCCCTCTGTGTGTGGAGCACTTGGAGTTCTGTATCGACAAGGACTGACCATTAAAACCTCCCAAGCGCATCTCGGTGGAGCCAACCTCAAAATCTCGGTCTCACCGAATGCCTAGGGTTGATCTGGTTTTCATTCTCGGTAACACCGATTTCATATTCTCGGTTACACCGAGTTTCCCTGTCAGCTGACAGTTGTGGAACTCGGTGACACCGAAAACATAAAATCGGTATCACCGACAGTGGTGGGTATATATACTGTGGACCCCGACGTTTTGAAATTCATCCTCAAAACTGTCGCGCCCCAGAACCCTAAGCTGCCGCCTCAAGACCCCTGGTCGTCGCCCTTGTCCTCCTGCGCTCCTCCGCCGCTGGGAATCGCCGCCGTCGACGAAATCTGCTCCATCGTCGCCGCCGTAGCGGATCCGCACCAAGTTAGGGTACGGATTCGACCTCCTTTGAGCCTCACCTTCTGATTCTTGCGCATTGGATTTGTTTTCTCTATAAGCCACAGTTTGCACTGCCTCCAATCCACAAGAATATCCTATAGTCTAGCGAACCACTAATTTTCTAGGGTTTGTCTTCCGCCCGACGAAACTCGGTAGAACCGAAGTAAGAAAATTGGTCCCACCGATTTTTCTGTTTGCGTTGCTGAGAACTATGTCAGTGAAACCGAGCACTTCTTTTCGGTCTCACCGAAAAGGGTGCCAAGTTTATGTTAATGTAGACAGTCAGTCTCGGTAGCACCGACAATATTGCTTCGGCTGTACCGATTTTCTTCTAACAGAATGCAAAACTTTGAAAATCTTTTGTTCAAACTTTCAAAAACCAGCTGATAATTTTGTGATGACTCATCTACATCTGCTCATCTATATTCTATTCACAGGGTCAGTATGTCAGATCCAGAGGACAGTCAGAATAACCTAAGAGAGCAAAGTGTTGAGATGAGTTCAGGGACCAGTCCTGAGTCCAGTTCTAGTTCAGATCCAGGCACTCCCAGTTCCCATGGATTGACCAAAGCTGCTACTAGGGCTAGGAAGAAGCTGAATTCAGATGAGGAGGATTCAGACTTCGTTCCAGAAGAGGTTCTTGCTAAGAAGCAAGAGAAGGCTGCCAAGAAGTCTGCAAATGAAGCTACTTCTTCCAGGAAAGTGGTTGGCAACACATATGCCAGTTCTGCTTCAGTGAGAGCACCTGAGAGTGCTAGAGCTACAATGACTATTGAGCCCCCTCGTGAAGGTACTAGGACAAGAATGGCTCTTCATCTTGAGTCACCTCCAAAGAAGTCATTGCCCAAGAAGGCAGGTGAAAAGAAGGGTACCAGGAAGAGGATTGTTTATGCTGTTAGTAGGCAGACCTCCATGTTTGAGGACCCTGAGGAGGCTGCTGCTGAGGAGGAGGAAGAACATGTTGAGAAAGCTCCTCCTAGGAAGAAGCAAAAGAAGCTTATGTCTGATGCTATGCCAAAGAGCGGTACTTCCAAGAGTACCAAGTCTGTTGGAAAGAAGCCTGCTGCTGAGAAGCCTAAGAAATTGTCTAGGCACATTCCTGCTTCTGAGAAGAACAAAGGGACTACTTCCAGAATTGATGATGAGGATGCTATGTCTACTTTGATGAAGCTTAGACCTCACCTTCCATTTCACAATGCCAGCTACCCACTAGCTGAGGATATGAAGAAGAGGAAGGATACAGGTTTGAGGGCATGGAGAGCTGCTGATCCATATGCCCAGAGAAAGAAGACAGCTGTGGACTACAGATTTTTCACCAAAGAGCAACAGGATTTCTATGAGACTGTGCTCCTTGACAAGAGTCCAACTGTGAGCGATATGCGCTATGTTGACTGGAAATTCATCGAGGAAAACAAGGACTACTTTCCAAGTGTCCAAGATAATTTCCACTGCCTTGGTTTGGATGAGTTTGTTGGCAGAGAGTTCACTGCTTGGAATGATGAGATGATCATGCAATTCTACTCCACTGCACATTTCTATGGAGATGGTAGAATTGTATGGATGACTGAAGGTGCAAGGTATGAATCTTCTATTGAAGAGTGGGCTACCATCTTAGGAGTCCCAGAAGCACAGGATGGTGATTTGGATGTATACTCAGAATCCAAGGAGAGCCACAATGCTATGGCAAATATGTACAAGGAGATCCCTGCTGCAAATGTGAAGACTCACAAGCTAGGATCCATCTATTTCCTTCAGGCTGGCCTCCACACCATGAACACCATTCTGAGGCATACTTTGATGCCCAAGTCAGGAGATGAAAAGATGATCCGAGGCTACTCCATCAATATGCTGATCCACCTTGACAGACACACCAGGATCAGAGTCATGGATTTGATTGTTGAAACAATCAAGAGGGTTGCCGCTGACCAGAAGCGCTCTTGCTGTTATGCACCCTACATCCAAATGCTTATTAACTCTAAATTGGAGAAGCACATTTTTGCTCTAGATCGTCCACATTTACCCCTACAGCAAGATCTCGAGGACAACGTTGTGGTGATGGACCCAGAACATCCCACTTCAGCTGCAGCTCAGGCAGAGGCAGAGGCAGCTAGAGCCACTAGTGCTCAAGTCCCTAGATCCAGGAATGAGCAAATGGATCTTTTGATCTCATCCGTTCAAGGCATGAAGAAAGACATCAAGGACATACTGGAAAATCAAAACAGTCTTGTCAGGATATTTGAGAACAGAATCAAGACTCTCAATGATAAGGTTGATGGACTGACGAAGACAGTGAATGAGCTCAAGAAGGAAGTTGACTCAGTGCCTCTTCCTCATTCTTCTGATTCTGATGATGATGATGATGATGATGATGATGGATCACCTCTCAGGACAGGCACACAGTTTCCCACTCAGGCCAGATCAGCCACTGTGCCAGCTCCAGACTTGAGGCCCTCTTCATCAGCTCCTGCTGCTGTTTCCTCAGCTCCTGCTCCAACAGTTCCAGTTCCTCCAGTTGCCACACCAACTGCATCCAGGACATCAGCTAACATCTTCGCCGACGCGGTTCTCTCGACTCCTTCATCAACAACCGGAGGAGATCAGCCCAAGAACGATTAGATGTATGCCTTTGAACTTTTTGGTAACTTGTTGCCAAAGGGGGAGAAGTGTATATAGATCTTTAGGCTTCGAGTGAGAGAGCGTTTTGCTGTTTTGCTGTTTTTCAAAAACATTTGTGTCTTTTGGTTGCTTGTGATACATGGTTCTTTGTGATTGTTCATGCGCGTTATGCAACTATTTCCTATCAACTCAATGCTTATGAGAAGATCATTATCTTTGCTTGATTGTGTTGTGCTATGATGCTCATTCTAATTATTCTCGCACACCACCAAGTTGTATGTGACATGGAAGAAGTGCCCCATGTACCTAATCGATTGTGCATTTGCATTTAAACGCAAATTCAAAATAATGCACAAATTTAGGGGGAGCTCTTGCTTATCACATACTTCTCAAAGCGACGATTATATTCATTGATTATATCATTTGTCGAAGCTTTGATCTATATGTTGTCATCAATTACCAAAAAGGGGGAGATTGAAAGTACATTTGCTCCCTTGGTGGTTTTGGTAATTAATAACAACATATAAGTCATTGAACTAATGTTTCTACCAAGTATATTTCAGGAAATGTTCAATGATAGGATTGGCAAAAGGAGATTGTGGAGATATCCCAAGTTGCAAGGAAATAGGTTGGCCAAGCTTCAAGCAAGAGGACTCTACATTTTATATTTGTGAGAAATCACTTTGAGTCCATAGGAAAGCCAATACTTTTAAAAGGGGGTAAGGTTTTGTTGGTGAACAATATGCTCATACGTGCACAAGAGATAGTCGCCAAAAACATCCACAAGCTCTCCCACCAAAGTCTGTCCTAAGCCAAACATTCAAAATCGGTGCAACCAACTTTCCTATCCCGGTGCCACCGATTCCAAACCCTAGACAGACTCAGCCAAACCCTAGCCACTTCGGTACAACCGATTCCATACCGGTGCCACCGAGTTTGGGTTGCCAACTTTCTGTTACGCAAATTCACATTTTCGGTCCCACCGAGAATGTTGGATCGGCGTCACCGAGATTGGAAATCTGACCATTGGTCACCTTATCGGTGCAACCGAGTTTCCTATATCGGTCTCACCGAGATTCAAAAGTTGCCACCTTTTGGTCACTTCGGTACCACCGAGATTCACACATCGGTGTCACCGAGTTGGTCATTTTGTGTGTAACGGTTGGATTTTTGGGGATGCCTATATATACCCCTCCACCACCACCTACTCGAAAGAGAAGCACTCAGAACTATTCCATACTTGCCCATCCAGTTTTCTGAGAGAGAACCACCTAGTCTTGTTTTGAGGTCAAGATCTTCCACTCCTACCATATGGATCTTGATTTCTAGCCTCCCCAATTTGCTTTCCACCAATCCCATCTCTTCTACCAAGCCATATCTGTGAGAGAGTGATTGTGTGTTGAGGAGTCTATCATCTTGAAGCACAAGAGCAAGGCGTTCATCGTCATTACCGAGCCTATTACCTTTTGGAGGGTGGTGCCTCCTAGATTGGTTAGGTGTCGCTTGGGAGCCTCCTACTTCGTGTTGTGGAGTGAACCAAGAAGTTTGTACGGGCAAGGAGATCGCCTACGTCGTGAAGATCTACCCATAGTGAGGCTAGTCCTTCGAGGACGGAAGCCGTTATGGAATAGTCAAGGTTGCTACTTCGTGGACCCTTATGGGTGGAGCCCTCCGAGGACTCTCGCGACCGTTACCCTCCGTGGGTTGAAGACTCCATAAACGTGGATGTACGATAGCGCCACCTATCGGAACCACAGGAAAAATCATCGTGTCTACAACTGCGTTTGATTCTCCTACCCTATCCCTTCTATACATGCTTGTTGTTATTTTCCGCTGCTATATACTCTTAGACTTGCATGTGTAGGGTGTACTTGACTTGCCATGAAATGCTAAAAACTGTCAACCCTAAAACTTGGCATAGGCAAAACTTTTATTTGGTCAAGTAGTCTAATCACCCCCCCTCTAAACATACTTTCGGTCCTACACTCGTCTTCCTTGATATGCTTTGCTAGCACATGTGAAGGAGTCGGTGGTTTGTAAGCCGCCCCGGTAACAGTGACTTCTTCATGGGAAGCCATGTCTTCAATTGACGGCTGGGGGCTGGGCGGCTTAGGAGCAGAATCGGCATGAGCTTCAGGAGCCTTAACATCCATATCCGCCGGCTCATTGTGCTGAGGGGCTTCCTCATGAGTGTCTTTGGCATTTTCAGAAATCTCAGCATGGGATTCCGGGGCGATTGGCTTTGGAATTGCCGGCCCTAGAACATCAGGAGTGGCGGATGACCCGGCTACCTTCCTTCGTTTCGCTTGAGCCCTGCGAGGCAAAGTTAAAATGTTGCACATCAATGAGCAAGGGTGGACTATAAATAAAAGAGTGGGATAGAAAAATACTTACCCCTGATTAATGATTAGGGGTGGCAACTTCGCAGCAGTGGAGTCGCTGGAAGGAGGCGAGTCCTGAAAATTTAACATTGTTAAACAGTTAATAAGCTGCAAGGATAGTGTACAGGTAAAATAAGTTCAAGGCAAGGAAGTACTTCGGTGCGCTGTCTCCGCGGGGCCGGCTCATTGGGTAAGCCGGTTAAAAGGTCTCCAGAGCCGGTGCTCCGGGTCTGACGTCTGCTGTCGTCTTGCTGTTTCTTCAAGAGAAAGTTATGACTCAAGTGAGCAAAAGAACGTGAACTCTTTACCTTCCGTACAGCTCGTCGTACCTTCTTTACTGGTGAAGGATACGAGTCAGAGGAGACAATGGTTACCTCGGCTACGTCGGCATGGCTTGTTTCAGCTTCTTCCTGTGAGCAATCGCCGTCAATAAGTTGCATAAAGAGAAGACCAAGGGAGTCAAGTTCTACCTCTGAGTCGCCTAAGTCAAAGAGCTCTTCCACTGACTGTTTCTTCCTGCGAGTGGGCGCCTTAGGTTTGGTCGCCTTGGGAACTTTGTTTTTTTCTTGAGAGTAGGGGGCAACAATTTCTTCCAGAATGAAGACCCGGACTATAAGGGACAAACTATATTGACAGAAAAGTTTAATAAAGTATGGAGTTTAAGGAATGGATGAGGATTAAGATGAAGAAACTTACATCCGGAGCCGGGTTAAGTGCAGAAAAGGGGTTTAAGCTAGTCCTGCTGTAGGCGGCTAGTGGTTCCCCCAGCAAATACTTGATGATAGTATTGAGATCCTGATCCTTCAAAGGGGTCTGGTTGAAGCGTTGACGATCATCTACTTTACCCGTATACTGGCACATTAAGGCGCCTCGGCGGCTCAATGGCAGAATCCTCCAGGGGACCCAGCAGCGGGTCAGATCAACACCCGTCAACCCGTTGGCCAACAGGGCCCTGACTTTGGAGAACGTGGAGGCATATTGAGCACGCCCGGCGGCTGACATCCTGTCTGGAAGCTCCGTATTTGTGCTGAGCCGATAGGGACGGTAACCCGGCAGTGGGTTCTCCCCCGCTGGTGAAGTGTCTTGGCAGTAGAACCACGTCTTGTTCCATTCTTTGGGGTGACTCGGCAGGGTTGCTACTGGGAAGAGTATATCCCTCCGCCTCTAAAGAGTAACGCCCCCGAGCTCGAGACTTAACCCGTCATCCATTTCTGTTTGGCGGTTGATGTAAAAGTACTCCTTGAAGAGATCAACAGACGGCTCCTCCTGAAGGTCGGCTTCACAGAAGGTTTGAAATTGGCACATGTTGGTGACAGAGTTCGGGCCGATGTCTTGGGGGTGCAGATTGAACGCGTGTTAGACATCCTGGAAAAACTTTGACCCGGGCGGGGAAAAGCCTCGAAGAAGATGGTCTGTGAAGATAATGACCTCCCCATCTTTGGGCTTAGGGGTAGTCTCATTGCCAGGAACTCGCTAGTGGATAATATCCTGAGCTGGCAGAACCCCCATGGTGACAAATTCTTTCAGTGACTCTTCGGTCACTCCGGACTTTACCTAGTTGTAAGTGGATGGAGTTTTTGACATGATGACGGCTTAGGAAACTGCGGGAAGACATGCATATTTGGCGGGTTAAAAATACATTTTGACTAAGGTCATTACGACTGGAAATGATGATAGCGTTTGGCGGGTCAACATAACATTATGAGCCACCGAAGCTACTTGCGGTAAAGCAGAGTAAGCCGGCAGTTTTCACGGCGGGTCAAGTTTATCAACGCAGTTTGAAAAAATTCTAAGTGGTGAGAAACCGTTTCCGCAACTACAGCTATGAATTCAAGATCTACGGGCGAGGGAAAAAGAAAAATATTCTAGCCTTAACAGGACCAGTGGAAGAACAGGCGGCCTTTGCGCAGATTAAAACGAGCAGAAGATCTACAATGAATGCGGCGTGACTATGGGGCAGGCCTCCGCTTGATTTGGGCAATATTATGAGGCCTAAAGAGGTGTTTTTTCTTTATCCAAATCTGTGAAGAACGTTCCGATGAATGGAGACGAACGCCGACGAAGGCCGACGAATTCGGGGAAGATCTAAAGGTTAAATGCAGATCTAACTAAGGGCGGTGACAAAACCTGGAGGGTGCGGATGAACGAGTGAAGGCTCTGGTCAGTCTCCGGTTGATGCAGCGGCCAATGTCGATGAAGACGATGAGCTCCGGACGACGCAGTGAGCTTCGGCGGCGCGGGCATCTGGAGGAGGAAGAAGAAGGAAGTGGCGGCGGGGGAAAATGAAAATGATAACCCCCGGTGCTTATTTATAAAGCTATAATGGTCCCACAACGGTCCGGTGCGGGAATCGAGGGATCACGATGATGATTAAGCTAAGAAGACGCCTCGATTTTCGGGATGGTCGTATTAATGGAAAAAGATCCGCTCTGACGTCAGAGGAATCTTTTTTTTGATTTTACTGAAGACGTCATGGCGGGTCATGAAAGTTCGTCAGAAGCAACGACCGTTCTTTTTTGGCGGTTCATGAATTATCAGAGAAGGCCAGGCTCGCCAACCAGAAGACTTGGAGATTGACATGAACCGGTTCAAATCAATCTAGGGCCTAATGTTGGGGATATAACCCCGTGATGAGACCCGCCCAGGTTGGGGCGGGTCATGCGGTTGGCGGCTTATGACAAGGTTTGGTATGAGCTTACGCAATGGGCCTGGAGGCCCAGGAGCCAGAACACAAGATGTAACCCGGTGGCGTAAGCTGCCGGTGGTGGCTTGTTAAATAAGGTATGTATAGTTAGAGGTGAGGTCGGTGATCAATTATAACCCGACCCGGACTCTTGTAAGCCCAGGGCCTTGACCTGTGTATATAAAGCCGGGTTACCTAAGCGGCTGGGGACATGAAACAACTCATCGATAGCTAGGTCAAGCGAACTCGCTCCCTTGTAATCGATACCCAGTCAATACAACACAAAGCAGGACATAGGCTTTTACCTCTTTCCCAGGGGCCGAACCTGGGTAAACCCTTGTCTCTCGATTCCGATCAACCCCTTTGAGCTCACCACCTTAGCGATGGCCCCAAACCTTAGTCCTTTCACGGGGACATCTGCCGTGACAAAACCACGACAGGATGGCTTGCGATTTGGATCGTGAAGACGTTCGACTACATCAACCACGTTTCTTAACGCTTCCCTCTTAGCGATCTACAAGAGTATGTGGATCCGATCTCCCCTCTCGTAGATGCTCATCTCCAAGGATAGATCTTGTGTGTGCGTAGGAATTTTTTTGTTTCCCATGCAATGTTCCCCAACAGTGGCATCATTAGCTAGGACTACGCGTAGATGAGATCACGAGTAGAACACAAAAGAGTTTGTGGGCGTTGATATTCAGATTGCTTCCCTCCTTAGTATTTTCTTGATTGAGCGGTATTGTGGGATGAAGCGGCTCGGACCAACCTTACTCGTCCACGTACGAGAGACCGGTTCCATCGACTGACATGTAACTTTGTTGCATAAGATGGCTGGCGGGTGTCTGTCTCTCCTACTTTAGTTGAATCGGATTCGACAAAGGCGGTCCTTGTAGAAGGTGAAATAGCAACTTGTATATCAGTGTTGTGGTTTTGCGTAGGTAAGAATCGTTCTTGCTAGATACCCATAGCAGCCACGTAAAACATGCAACAACAAATTAGAGGACGTCTAACTTGTTTTTGCAGGGTATGATGTGATATGATATGGCCAAAAAGATGATGAGATATATGTTATGTATGAGATGATCATGTTTTGTATAGATTATCCTGACTTGCATCTGATGTATAGATTATCACGACGAGCCTAGCATGTACATACATGGCCTCGGAACACAAGAGACCGAAAGGTCGAACACGAGTCATATAGTAGATATGAGCAACATGGAGATGTTCACCATTGAAACCACCTCATCTCACGTGATGATCGGACTTGGGTTGGTGAATTTGGAACATGTAGCACTCGGATGACCGGAGGATGTAAATTTGAGTGGGAGTTTTTTAGTAATATGATTAACTAAACTCATTATCTTGAACAATAGTCTAAGCTGTCTTTGTAAATTTTATGTTGTAGATCAATGGCTCGTGCAGTAGTTCCCCTGAATTTCAATGCGTTCCTAGAGAAAGCTAAGCTGAAAGATGATGGAAGTAACTTTGTAGACTAGGCCCGTAATCTGAGGATTATCCTCACAGCTTCCCAAAAGGCTTATGTCCTTGATGCACTGCTCGGTGAACCATCCGCTCCAGTGTCGTCTGCAGATGTTGCGAAAGCATGGCAGTCGCGTTCGGATGATTACTCAATAGTTCCGTGTGCTATGTTGTATGGCTTAGAGCCGGGACTTCAAAGGCGTTTTGAACGTCATGGAGCATATGAGATGTTCCAGGAGTTGAAGTTTATCTTTGAAAAGAATGCCCGGATCGAGAGGTGTGAGACCTCCAATAAGTTCTATGCTTGCAAAATGGAGGAGAACAGGTCTGTTAGTGAACACATACTCAGAATGTCTGGGTATTCCAACCGTCTGGCTGAGTTGGGAATTTCCCTCCCGCCGGAGGCGATCACCGAGAGAGTTCTTCAATCACTGCCACCTAGCTACAAGAGCTTTGTGTTGAACTATAACATGCAAGGGATGAACAAGTCAGTCGCCGAGCTGTTTGCGATGTTAAAAGTCGCTGAGTCTGAAATCCAAAAGGAAAATCAAGTGTTGATGGTCAATAAAACCACTAATTTCAAGAAGAATGGCAAGGGCAAGAAGGGTAACTCCAAAAAGAGTGGCAAAACAGTTACCCCTCCCATGAAGAAACCCAAGGCTGGACCCAAGCCAGAAACTGAGCGCTTTCATTGCAAGGGTACTGGCCACTGGAAGCGGAACTGCCCCAAGTATCTGGCCGACAAAAAGGCGGCCAACACCAAACAAGGTATATATGATATACATGTTATTTATGTGTACCATACCAACTCTCATTGTAGTGCCTAGGTATTTGATACTGGTTCGGTTGCTCACATTTGCAACTCAAAACAGGAACTGCAGAATAGACGGAGGCTGGCAAAGGACGAAGTGACGATGCGATTGGGAAATGGTTCCAAGGTTGATGTGATCGCCGTCGGCATGCTCGCTCTTCGATTACCATCGGGATTAGTGATGAACCTGCATAATTGTTATTTAGTGCCTGCGTTAAGCATGAACATTATATCTGGATCTTGTTTATTGCGAGACGGTTACTCATTTAAATCAGAGAATAATGGTTGTTCTATTATATGAGTAATATCTTTTATGGTCATGCACCCATTGTGAGGGGTTTATTCTTATTGAATCTCGATAGTGACGATACACATGTTCATAACAATGATGCCAAAAGATGTAGAATTGATAACGATAGCACCACTTTCATATGGCACTGCCGCTTAGGTCATATTGGTGTAAAACGCATGAAGAAACTCCATACTGATGCACTTTTGGAGTCACTTGATTTTGAATCACTTGACACATGTGAACCATGCACTAGTGGAGAAATGGCTAGCCACAACTCTTGTTGGTGGCGCGCCATTTTACACCAACGCCAGCACTAATATTTTCAAATAGTGCTAGCGCTGACTAAATTCGTACATTATTGGTACACACATAGTGGTGGCGTTCAAATTCGACCGAACGCCACTTGTATGTGGACCCCAGCGCTCCCCCCTTTCACGTATTATTGTTGGCGTGGCTAATGTTTCCATGCCAGGACTATGCACATTACTTGTGTCGTTCAAATGGTACGGCACGCCATAGGTATATTTTGTGGAGGCCGCAAACATTGTGGCGGCGTTCGTAAATGTCGAACGCCATTAATTAGTAGGTGCATCTACATATATATATAGCTGACCCGGCCAGCCTGGTTTATCATAAGCATCTATATATGTGTGTATAGAGATACACGACCGGCGGACTCTGCCTTCGATCCATTGAGAGAACTAGGCGACTTTATTTTTGTGTGTATATCATTAATTTAGGTATGTAATGCCCGCGTATGTGTGTGTATATATAGTACATATAATATGCTGAAATTATTTTTGACCTTTTTTTGTAGGCACTGTGGAAGTGAATGATTTATGATGGAATATATATATGGATCAAACTATAAATGGGCTCTTGAAGGTCGCGTTGGAAGATATGAATCAGAAAGGGGAAACAACAATATTATGTCCATGTAAGAAGTGCGAAAACATAGTTTTGATTGACCCTTCTACTGGTCGTGTGAAGATGCACTTATTGAAATATGATTTCATGTCTGGTTACACACGGTGGACAAGTCATGGTAAGGAAGAGGAGAATGTCGAAGTCGAAGGGAAGGTACATGATGTTGAGCTAGAAGGAGGTGTGAAGAATGTTGCAGAACATGAAAATCACCTCGACGGGCAGAAAGAACGCAAAGGTAAAGAATTGCTCCTGACATATGATTTCAGGGCATCGATAGTGCGCTTCACTTTCACCGGATCTAGCTTCTCCTTCGGAGGTGGAGTTTTCTTTGCAAAATGGGCCCTCAATTGCTCCTGACATATCTCCTCGTTTTCAGACTCGGTCCTCTCATATGGTAACTTTTCCAGAGGCTTGAAAGATGGACCATATCTGTATTACCTCCCGCCTCTGCTTGTAGTGCTAGCCGCCAGAGCGGCGGCGTCTCTCTTCCGTCGTTGCTTACGAGGCGGAGAAGGAGGCGGAGTGCTCCGACGCGCTGGAGGAGCCGGAGCGGCGGCGTCTGTCTTCCGCCGTTGCCGACGAGGCTGAGGAGGAGGCGTACTGCTCCGACGTGCCGGAGTAGGCGAACGAGGAGCCGGAGTGCCCTCACGCGTCGGAGGAGCCGGAGAAGGAGGCGGGGTGTTGATGGCCAATCGCAAGCTGAAGCATTATTTTCTTGGTCACCCAATCACAGTGGTCAGCTCTGCTCCTTTGGGGGATATCATTCAGAACAAAGAAGCCACTGGAAGGATTGCTAAGTGGGCAATTGAGCTTGGACCTCTCAATTTGAAATATGTACCCCGAACGGCTATCAAATCTCAAGCCTTGGTGGATTTTATTAATGACTGGACGGAGTGTCAAATACCTGAGGAAAAGCCACACAATACCTATTGGACGATTCACTTTGATGGTTCCAGGCAATTGGAAGGCTCGGGGGCTGGAGTTGTCTTAATTTCCCCACGAGGTGACAAATTCTGTTATGTTTTGAGGCTAATGTTTCCTTGTACTAACAATGTAGCAGAGTATGAGGCTTTGCTTCATGGGCTCCGTGTGGCCAAGGAGATGAACTTGAGCCGGGTCAGATGTCTTGGCGACTCAGACCCGGTGGCTCAACAAGTCTCTGGCACGTGGGACTCTAAGGATCCTCGTATGGCGGCTTATCGTCAGGCGGTTGATGTGATTGCTGGCCACTTTAAAGGTTATCAGGTGGATCATATTGACCGGCGAAAGAATGAGGCGGCTGATGCATTGTCAAGACCGGGGTCGCAGCGTAAGACGGTACCACCTAACGTGTTCCTGGACGTCTTGCATCACCCATCGGTCAAGTTACCGTCGGAGGAGGACTTGGCTATACCTGACCCGGAAGGGCAATTGGTGGCGGCTCTTCGTGCGATCCCTGACTGGACGTTGCCTTATCTGGCGTACATGACCCGCGGCGAGTTACCTCAAGATGAGACTCTAGCACGGCAGATCATAAGGCGGTCTAAGTCTATGATTATTATCAACGGCGAGTTACATCGGCATAGTGTGACTGGTGTCTTTCAGCGTTGTGTTTCTCCTGATGAGGGCCGTGAGATCTTTGCAAGAAATCCATGCTGGCGATTGTGGTCATCACGCCGGGTCAAAATCATTGGTGGCCAAGGCCTTTCGACACGGGTTTTACTGGTCAACAGCTCATAAAGATGCAGAGGATTTGGTCACTAAGTGTGGCGGGTGCCAAAAATTTGGGCGACGTGCCCATGTGCTGGTTCAAGAACTACGGACGATTCCAATCACCTGGCCATTTGCAGTCTGGGGGCTTGATATGGTAGGACCTTTTAAAAGGTCTAAGGATAAAAAGACTCACCTCTTGGTGGCGGTTGACAAGTTTACTAAGTGGGTCGAGGCTGAGCCGGTCAGCAAGTGTGATGCAGCAACAGCAGTTCAGTTCGTCAAAAAGCTGATTTTTTGGTTTGGTTATCCTCATAGTATCATCACTGATAATGGTACTAACCTGTCCAAGGGGGCTATGAAGGAGTTCTGTGATGAGGAGCATATCCGTCTTGATGTGTCTTCAGTAGCTCACCCACAGTCTAATGGTCAAGGTGAACGTGCTAACCAGGAAATTTTGAGAGGTATAAAACCCCAGCTCATGGTGCCTTTGGAACGCACGCCGGGTTGTTGGGTGGAGGAGTCGTCGTCTGTTCTTTGGAGCATAAGAACCACCCCCAACAGGTCTACAGGCTATACGCCTTTCTTCATGGTTTATGGCGCAGAAGCTGTTCTCCCCAGTGATATTCGTCATGACTCGCCCAGAGTGGCAGCTTATGTGGAAACTGATAACGAGGCGGCGCGTCAGGATGCTTTGGATGCCTTGGACGAAGAGCGAGATCTTGCAGCAGCTCGTTCGGCGATTTATCAACAAGACCTCCGTCGCTATCATAGCCGCAGTGACAAGACCCGGACGTTCCAAGAAGGCGACTTAGTACTCCGGCTGATTCAAGACCAGTCAGATATGCATAAGTTGTCACCTCCCTGGGAAGGACCGTTTGTGATCAGCAGAAATCTCAACAATGGTTCATATTATCTCATGGATATACGGGAGAGTGACAAGTCTCGCACTTCTGGTGAAGAGACACAGAGGCCGTGGAATATTGCTCACCTTCGGCCATACTATACTTAAGCCGCCAGTCCGGCTCTCATCAATGTACATATTCCTGTCATTGTGTATACCATCTTTTATGATATAATAAAGTTGGCATCCCCATGATTAGGGGCCTCTTCCATTTTCTGCACATTGAAAGTGTCGTATAAAGGAGTTGATCCTTAATCAGGTCACTTGGGGGCTTCCAACCCTATGGGTTTAGCTTACATACCCTCTTGGCCAGGCTTTCCGCCATGTCCGAGTTAAACCTGCCTGTTTGCAACTTGCTACTCCGCCATGTGACCCGCCGAACTCTTGACAGTTATTCTTCATAAGAGACCCTGAACATTTTATAAGTTATTCTCGCAGGAAGACCCTGAACTTGTCAAGGTTTAAACGGCGGCTTTTGTCACGAGAGAGCCGGCTTACAGTGAGCGAGGATAAACTCGTCTTGTCTACCGTAACCCCTCCGCTATGTGGCCCGTTCATACTTTTAGCAATGTCAATCTTTTAAAGACCCTGAACTTGCTAAAGTTTAAACGACGGATTTATGTCACGTGAGGCCTGGTTTACAAGTTTTCTTTAGGCTTTCCGCCTGGTTTCTTCCGAAACAACACAATTTTTTTATAAAAACAAGAGTTATCTTGTCCAGCCGCGCCTTTAAAGCCGGCTTATAGGATGAGACATACAAAATTACTTGTTTTTGCAGGTCTTTTTATTCTAAGTCTTGGAAAGTTTCTGGCTTGGTATTGCTTAGGGAAGATAACCCGCCCGGCGTGTCAAAACAGACAAATGATTATCTATGACAGATGACTTTGTTAAATCGTCGGCATGACCTTAAAACAGTACATCAAAGACTCAAAAGCACGAGAGCGGGCAGTTAAAAGTTTTCCTACTGCTATTACAAGGCTATTCAAAAGCCCAAAAGTTGCAGACTTCAAGTTTTTTTCAACAATTTCTAACCCAGCGGATTAAACAAGGCCGGGTTACCTTCAAATGATGCAACAGTTTGTCTCTAACTCGCCACCGGGTCATCCTGCGCCGGGTCTTCGATCTCCTGGATCTGGAGATTGTCCACATCCCAATTGCAGCCGGTTAAAGCTTCAAACTTGGCTTCATCGTGCATGATCGGAGATGGGTCAACATCAGGAGCGAAGAGGTACTTACGGCGTTGAGGGATTAGGCTCTTGGCTTCTAAGGTGGGCCCTCGAACACGTTTATTGTCTTCAGTATAAGCCGCCTGATACACTGCTAGGTCAGCTTCTGCGGCCAGCCGGCTTGCCAGAACCCGGGATGCCTTATGACAGCGAGAGTAATCTTCCTGTGTAAACTCTGAGCTATCATCCTTCAGCTGTGGGAAGCCGTCCATCATTTCAGCTGGGTTAAGCTCCGGGGCATAAGCCAGTGACCGGCTCAAGGCAGCAATTGCGCCCTTACGGGCGGCTGATCTTTTTAGTTCTTCCAGCTGCTTTGGGATGGTTGATAGGACTTCCAGCACACCCTTCATGACTTTCGGAACGCCCCTATCAGTCATGACAGCCTTGATGGTAAATAGAGACCCGGCATATAGCTGCTCTGTCAAAGAATATAGAGCCTTGAGCTTGAACACGCTGTTATCTGACAACTGGCGGCTCCGTTCACCTACAAACATGTCAAAACTCATAAGTCGCCATAGAAGATTATTGACAAGTATTTGTGTATGGTTGAAGGTTCAGGATACTTACCAAACACAGCTCCAATCATACGAGATATGTGGCTCTTCAGAGTGTTCAGCTCGTCAGTCACCATTGTGAGCCGGCCCTCTGCGTCTTCAGCGCATTTGGTCAGGGCGGCTTGGCTTGACTCAGCACTCTGCTTGAAAGTTTCGAACTCTGTTTTGATCTTCTCAAGATCTATGGAGCAGAGCCACCACTTTTCTTCCGTCTCTGCTCGGGCATCTTGTTGCAAAGATAAGTTCTTCTTCATGTCCAACAAGTTAGACTCGGCAGCATTTAAAGATTCCTACGCAGCACAAGTCGTGACAGTTAAAGATTGTCAGTTTTAAGCCGTCGGTCCGGCTCACACCGTTTATGTCAAAAGTTTGGTACAATGATTACAAGTCTCAAGCAGATTGCAAGCAATATACTTGACACTTGGGGGCTAATGTATCCCAGCTCTTTCTTATAGCCCCGGCTCATTACTTAAGTAATGACCCGGCCCTTGGGGGCTACATTTGGCTCTTAAAGCTATGTTTGAGTCCCGGCTCATTACTTAGGTAATGACCCGGCCCTTGGGGGCTACATTTGGCTCTTAAGCTATGTTTGAGTCCCGGCTCATTACTTAGGTAATGACCCGGCCCTTGGGGGCTACATTTGTCTCTTAAGCTATGATTGAGTCCCGGCTCATTACTTAGGTAATGACCCGGTCCTTGGGGGCTACAGTTGGCTCTTAACCTATGATTGAGTGCCGGTTCATTATCTGAGATAATGACCCGGCCCTTGGGGGCTACGACTTGCTCTCACTCCACGTTCACATATTGATGATGCTTGGAAAGTTGCCAAATTAATGGAAGACCCGGCTGACCTTCTGAGAGATCAACCGGTTCTTGGGGGCTACATAAGTATATACATGAAGAGGCAAGGGAAGGGAAGTACCTCATATTTGTTTTTCACCTTGGCGACCAGATTGGCCTCCATGTCTCGGCTAGTAAACAGACGGCTCAGATAGCCGGCATGCAGCTCATCAGCAGTAAGTTTCTCCAAATTGGAAAGATCAGCTGGAGTGTTTTCTTCTTTAGAGGGAGCCGCCTCATCTTCCTTGATATGCTTTGCTAGCACAGGTGAAGGAGTCGGAGGTTTGTAAGCCGCCCCGGTGACAGTGACTTCTTCATGGGAAGCCATGTCTTCAGTTGACGGCTGGGGGCTGGGCGGCTTAGGAGCAGAATCGGGATGAGCTTCAGGAGCCTCAACATCCATATCCGCCGGCTCATTGTGCTGAGGGGCTTCCTCATGAGTGTCTTTGGCAGTTTCAAAAACCTCAGCATGGGCTTCCGGGGCGATTGGCTTTGGAATTGCCGGCCCTAGAACATCAGGAGTGGCGGATGACCCAGCTACCTTCCTTCGTTTCGCTTGAGCCCTGCGAGGCAAAGTTAAAATGTTGCACATCAATGAGCAAGGGTGGACTATAAATAAAAGAGTGGGATAGAAAAATACTTACCCCTGATTGATGATTAGGGGTGGCAACTTCGAAGCAGTGGAGTCGCCGGAAGAAGGAGGCGAGTCCTGAAAAGTTAACATTGTTAAACAGTTAATAAGCTGCAAGGATAGTGTACAGGTAAAATAAGTTCAAGGCAAGGAAGTACTTCGGTGCGCTGTCTCCGAGGGGCCGGCTCATTGGGTAAGCCGGTTAAAAGGTCTCCAGAGCCGGCGCTCCGGGTCTGACGTCTGCTGTCGTCTTGCTGTTTCTTCAAGAGAAAGTTATGACTCAAGTGAGCAAAAGAACATCAACTCTTTACCTTCCGTACAGCTCGCCGTACCTTCTTTACTGGTGAAGGATCCGAGTCAGAGGAGACAATGGTTACCTCGGCTACGTCGGCATGGCTTGTTTCAGCTTCTTCCTGTGAGCAATCGCCGCCAATAAGTTGCATAAAGAGAAGACCAAGGGAGTCAAGTTCTACCTCTGAGTCGCCTAAGTCAAAGATCTCTTCCACTGACTATATCTTCCTGCGAGTGGGCGCCTTAGGTTTGGTCGCCTTGGGAACTTTGTTTTTTCCTTGAGAGTAGGGGGCAACAATTTCTTCCAGAATGAAGACCCGGCCTATACGGGACAAAGTATATTGACAGAAAAGTTTAATAAAGTATGGAGTTTAAGGAATGGATGAGGATTAAGATGAAGAGACTTACATCCGGAGCCGGGATAAGTGCAGAAAAGGGGTTTAAGCTAGTCCTGCTGCACGCGGCTAGTGGTTCCCCCAGCAAATACTTGATGATAGTATTGAGATACTGATCCTTCAAAGGGGTCTTGTTGAAGCGTTGAGGATCATCTACATTACCCGTATACTGGCACATTAAGGCGCCTCGGCGGCTCAATGGCAGAATCCTCCAGGAGCCCCAGCAGCGGGTCAGATAAACAACCGTCAACCCGTTGGCCAACAGGGCCCTGACTTTGGAGAACGTGGAGGCATATTGAGCACGCCCGGCGGCTGACATCCTGTCTGGAAGCTCCGTATTTGTGCTGAGCCGATAGGGACGGTAACCCGGCAGTGGGTTCTCCCCCTCTGGTGAAGTGTCTTGGCAGTAGAACCACGTCTTGTTCCATTCTTTGGGGTGACTCGGTAGGGTTGCTGCTGGGAAGAGTACATCCCTCCGCCTCTGAAGAGTAACGCGTGTTAGACATCCTGGACGCGTGTTAGACATCCTGGACGCGGCAGGTTTGAAATTGGCACATGTTGGTGAGAGAGTTCGGGCCGATGTCTTGGGGGTGCAGATTGAACGCGTGTTAGACATCCTGGAAAAACTTTGACCCGGGCGGGGAAAAGCCTCGAAGAAGATGGTCTCTGAAGATAATGACCTCCCCATCTTTGGGCTTAGGGTAGTCTCATTGCCAGGAACCCGCCAGTGGATAATATCCTGAGCCGGCAGAACCCCCATGGTGACAAATTCTTTGAGTGACTCTTCGGTCACTCCGGACTTTACCCAGTTGTAAGTGGATGGAGTTTTTGACATGATGGCGGCTTAGGAAACTGCGGGAAGACATGCCTATTTGGCGGGTTAAAAATACATTCTGACTAAGGTCATTACGACTGGAAATGATGACAGCGTTTGGCGGGTCAACATAAAATTATGAGCCGCCGAAGCTACTTGCGGTAAAGCAAAGTAAGCCGGCAGTTTTCACGGCGGGTCAAGTTTATCAACGCAGTTTGAAAAATTGCTAGGTGGTGAGAAACCGATTCCGCAACTACGGCTATGAATTCAAGATCTACGGGCGAGAGAAAAAGAAAAATATTCTAGTCTTCACAGGACCAGTGGAAGAACAGGCGGCCTTTGCGCAGATTAAAACGAGCAGAAGAACTACAATGAATGCGGCGTGACTATGGACCAGGCGGCCGCGTGATTTGGGCAATATTATGAGGCCTAAAGAGGTGTATTTTCTTTATCCAAATCTGTGAAGAACGTTCCGATGAATGGAGACGAACGCCGACGAAGCCCGACGAATTCGGGGAAGATCTAAAGGTTAAATGCAGATCTAACTAAGGGCGGTGACAAAACCTGGAGGGTGCGGATGAACGAGCAAATCTCTGGTCAGTTTTAGGTTGATGCAGCGGCCGATGTCGATGAAGACGATGAGCTCCGGACGGCGCAGTGAGCTTCGGCGGCGCGGGCGTCTGGAGGAGGAAGAAGAAGGAAGTAGCGGCGGGGGAAAATGAAAATGATAACCCCGGTGCTTATTTATAAAGCTATAATGGTCCCACAACGGTCCGGTGCGGGAATCGAGGGAGCACGATGATGATTAAGCTAAGAAGACGCCTCGATTTTCGGGCTAGTCGTATTAATGGAAAAAGATCCGCTCTGACGTCAGAGGAATCTTTTTTGTATTTTACTGATGACATCACAGCGGGTCATGAACGTTCGTCAGAAGCAACGACCGTTCTTTTTTGGCGGTTCATGAAGATTATCAGAGAAGGCAAGGCTCACCAACCAGAAGACTTGGAGATTGACATGAACCGGTTCAAATCAATCTGGGGCCTAATGTTGGGGATATAACCCCGTGATGAGACCCGCCCAGGTGGGGCCGGGTCGTGCGTTTGGCGGCTTATGACAAGGTTTGGTATGAGCTTACGCAATGGGCCTGGAGGCCCAGGAGCCAGAAGACAAGATGTAACCCGGTGGCGTAAGCTGCCGGTGGTGGCTTGTTAAATAAGGTATGTATAGTTAGAGGTGAGGTCGGTGATCAATTATAACCCGACCCGGACTCTTGTAAGCCCAGGGCCTTGACCTGTGTATATAAAGGCGGGTTACCTGGGCGGCTGAGGACATGAAACAACTCATCGATAGCTAGGTCAAGCGAACTCGCTCCCTTGTAATCGATACCCAGTCAATACAACACAAAGCAGGATGTAGGCTTTTACCTCTTTCCCAGGGGCCGAACCTGGGTAAATCCTTGTCTCTAGATTCCGATCAACCCCTTTGAGCTCATCGCCTTAGCGATGGCCCCAAACCTAAGTCCTTTCACGGGGACATCTGCCGTGACAAAACCACGACAGGACGGCTTGCGATTTGGATCGTGAAGACGTTCGACTACATCAACCACGTTTCTTAACGCTTCCCTCTTAGCGATCTACAAGAGTATGTGGATCCGATCTCCCCTCTCGTAGATGCTCATCTCCAAGGATAGATCTTGTGTGTGCGTACGGATTTTTTTGTTTCCCATGCAATCTTCCACAACAGTGGCATCATTAGCTAGGTCTACGCGTAGATGAGATCACGAGTAGAACACAAAAGAGTTTGTGGGCGTTGATATTCAGATTACTTCCCTCCTTAGTATTTTCTTGATTGAGCGGTATTGTGGGATGAAGCGGCTCGGACCAACCTTACTCGTCCATGTACGAGAGACCGGTTCCATCGATTGACATGTAACTTTGTTGCATAAGATGGTTGGCGGGTGTCTGTCTCTCCTACTTTAGTTGAATCGGATTCGACAAAGGCGGTCCTTGTAGAAGGTGAAATAGCAACTTGTATATCAGCGTTGTGGTTTTGCGTAGGTAAGAATCGTTCTTGCTAGATACCCATAGCAGCCACGTAAAACATGCAACAACAAATTAGAGGACGTCTAACTTGTTTTTGCAGGGTATGATGTGATATGATATGGCCAAAAAGATGATGAGATATATGTGATGTATGAGATGATCATGTTTTGTATAGATTATCACGACTTGCATGTCGTTCAGTACGGTAACCGGTAGGAGCCATATGGTTGTCTTTAATTAATTGTGTGGCCTCCGTGTCACTCATTAAGCGCTATGTAATGCTTTACTTTATCGCTAAGCGGTAGCAATAGTAGTAGAAGCATGGTTGGCGCGACAACCCCGATGGCAACACGTTGATGGAGATCATGGTTTCATGCCGGTGACGATGGAGATCATGCCGGTGCTTTGGAGATGGAGATCAAAAGCACATGTTCATGGCCATATCATGTCATTTATTATTTGCATGTGATGTTAATCCTTTTATGCATCTTATTTTTTTTAGGACGACGGTAACATTATAAGGTGATCTCTCACTAAAATTTCAAGATAAAATTGTTTTCTCCCCGAGTGTGCACCATTGCGAAAGTTCGTCATTTCGAGACACCACGTGATGATCGGATGTGATAGACTCTACGTTCGTATACAACGGGTGCAAGCCAGTGTTGCACATGCGGAACACTCGTGTTAAACTTGACGAGCCTAGCATGTACATACATGGCCTCGGAACACAAGAGACCGAAAGGTCGAACACAAGTCATATAGTAGATATGAGCAACATGGAGATGTTCACCATTGAAACCACCTCATCTCACGTGATGATCAGACTTGGGTTGGTGAATTTGGATCATGTAGCACTCGGATGACCGGAGGATGTAAATTTGAGTGGGAGTTTTTTAGTAATATGATTAACTAAACTCATTATCTTGAACAATAGTCTAAGCTGTCTTTGTAAATTTTATGTTGTAGATCAATGGCTCGTGCAGTAGTTCCCCTGAATTTCAATGCGTTCCTAGAGAAAGCTAAGCTGAAAGATGATGGAAGTAACTTTGTAGACTGGGCCCGTAATATGAGGATTATCCTCACGGCTTCCCAAAAGGCTTATGTCCTTGATGCACTGCTCGGTGAACCATCCGCTCCAGTGTCGTCTGCAGATGTTACGAAAGCATGGCAGTCGCGTTCGGATGATTACTCAATAGTTCAGTGTGCTATGTTGTATGGCTTAGAGCCGGGACTTCAAAGGCATTTTGAACGTCATGGAGCATATGAGATGTTCCAGGAGTTGAAGTTTATCTTTGAAAAGAATGCCCGGATCGAGAGGTATGAGACCTCCGATAAGTTCTATGCTTGCAAAATGGAGGAGAACGGGTCTGTTAGTGAACACATACTCAGAATGTCTGGGTATTCCAACCGTCTGGCTGAGTTGGGAATTGCCCTCCCGCCGGAGGCGATCACTGAGAGAGTTCTTCAATCACTGCCACCTAGCTACAAGAGCTTTGTGTTGAACTATAACATCCAAGGGATGAACAAGTCAGTCGCCGAGCTGTTTGCGATGCTAAAAGTCGCCGAGTCTGAAATCCAAAAGGAGCATCAAGTGTTGATGGTCAATAAAATCACTAGTTTCAAGAAGAATGGCAAGGGCAAGAAGGGTAACTCCAAAAAGAGTGGCAAAACAGTTACCCCTCCCATGAAGAAACCCAAGGCTGGACCCAAGCCAGAAACTGAGTGCTTTCATTGCAAGGGTACTGGCCACTGGAAGTGGAACTGGCCCAAGTATCTGGCCGACAAAAAGGCGGCCAACACCAAACAAGGTATATATGATATACATGTTATTGATGTGTACCATACCAACTCTCGTTGTAATGCCTGGGTATTTGATACTGGTTCGGTTGCTCACATTTGCAACTCAAAACAGGAACTGCAGAATAGACGGAGGCTGGCAAAGGACGAAGTGACGATGCGATTGGGAAATGGTTCCAAGGTTGATGTGATCGCCGTCGGCATGCTCGCTCTTCGATTACCATCGGGATTAGTGATGAACCTGAATAATTGTTATTTAGTGCCTGCGTTAAGCATGAACATTATATCTGGATCTTGTTTATTGCGAGACGGTTACTCATTTAAATCAGAGAATAATGGTTGTTCTATTTATATGAGTAATATCTTTTATGGTCATGCACCCATTGTGAGGGGTTTATTCTTATTGAATCTCTATAGTGACGATACACATGTTCATAACAATGATGCCAAAAGATGTAGAGTTGATAACGATAGCACCACTTTCTTATGGCACTGCCGCTTAGGTCATATTGGTGTAAAACGCATGAAGAAACTCCATGCTGATGCACTTTTGGAGTCACTTGATTTTGAATCACTTGACACATGTGAACCATGCACTAGTGGAGAAATGGCTAGCCACAACTCTTGTTGGTGGCGCGCCATTTTACACCAACACCAGCACTAATATTTTCAAATAGTGCTAGCGCTGACTAAATTCGTACGTTATTGGTACACACATAGTGGTGGCGTTCAAATTCGACCGAACGCCACTTGCATGTGGACCCCAGCGCTCCCCCCTTTCACGTATTATTGTTGGCGTGGCTAATGTTTCCACGCCAGGACTATGCACAGTACTTGTGTCGTTCAAATGGTACGGCACGCCATAGGTATATTTTGTGGAGGCCGCAAACATTGTGGCGGCGTTCGTAAATGTCGAACGCCATTAATTAGTAGGTGCATCTACATATATATATAGCTGACCCGGCCAGCCTGGTTTATCATAAGCATCTATATATGTGTGTATAGAGATACACGACCGGCGGATTCTGCCTTCGATCCATTGAGAGAACTAGGCGACTTTATTTTTGTGTGTATATCATTAATTTAGGTATGTAATGCCCGCGTATGTGTGTGTATATATAGTACATATAATATGCTGAAATTATTTTTGACCTTTTTTTGTAGGCACTGTGGAAGTGAATGATTTATGATGGAATATATATATGGATCAAACTATAAATGGGCTCTTCAAGGTCGCGTTGGAAGATATGAATCGGAAAGGGGAAACAACAATATTATGTCCATGTAAGAAGTGCGAAAACATAGTTTTGATTGACCCTTCTACTGGTCGTGTGAAGATGCACTTATTGAAATATTATTTCATGCCTGGTTACACACGGTGGACAAGTCATGGTGAGGAAGAGGAGAATGTCGAAGTCGAAGGGAGGGTACATGATGTTGAGCTAGAAGGAGGTGTGAAGAATGTTGCAGAACATGAAAATCACCTCGACGGGCAGAAAGAACGCAACGGTAAAGAATTGTCAAAGGAAGATCTAGATGACTATGACCAATCTGGCATTTATCAAGAAGAAGATGCCGTTATTTGGACGGAGAAGTGTAAGAAAAGACGTAGAAGCACGTCGGATGCAGAAACTTCCATTGAGAGCTCCCGCAAAAATAAGAGAAAAGCTTTCGTTGAGAGCCTCCGCACAAACAAGAGGAAAATATCGGTTCAGAGCCCCCGCACACAAATAAGAGAAACTGAGAAACAACGTCGTAGTTGATTTTTATCTATCTTTTATTTATTGTTAATTCGGCAGTTCGATATAATTTTAATATTGATGCATATGTACGTGCAATAAATCTTCTTCCGGAGTGACCTTGTCGAACCCCTTTGTATTGACCATCGGAAGTTGAAATAATTAGGTTGATGTAATTTTGGAAGAAAAATAGCTATGGCGTTGGTGACGCCACCAACGACATAACTAATATATCTATGGCGTTGCATACGTCACCAACGCCATAGCTATTTTTCCCCGTTGTCTTTGCCCGTTTGGCGGGAAATGTTCACCCCAAACCTTCGTTTCGCGCGGTCGTACACCCTTCGCTCCGTGCGCCGCCGCCGCCGCCACCTTCATCGTCATCGCCGCCACCCCCCTCCCCCGGCGCCGCCGCCACCTTCCTTGTCATCGCCGCCACCCCCTCTCTCGCCACCGTCGCCCACCTTCCCCTCCGGTCGCCGCTCCTCGACTCGCCGTCGACCCCAATCGCCTCGACCTCTCCATCCGCCCCAACCGCGTCGACCTCGAGCCGCCTTTATCCCCTCCCGCCGCCGTCCCGAACGACCTCAACCTCCCCTGCCTTCGACCTCAATCTCCCCTGCCGCCACCTCGATTCCTCCGGTAAGTGCTCGAAATGTGTTCGAGGAAATGTTGTGGTTCAACTTTTGTTTCGATGGAAATGTGGTTGCTTGTGTATTGTTTGTAGGGAATGCATAGGGTTGCCAATGTTTTGGCGAAACATTGATTAATTTCCGTTTCGTCAAATTTCTGGCAACCAATATGTCCTATTTTTAGCAAAGGTCATGCCGAAATTTTGTATTTTATATATGAATGAATAAGGTTGCCAATTTTTTGTTTTTGTAGATGTCCAATCAAACGAACAATGCGCAGGACTCTTCTTCGACACATTCGGCACACGAGGGTGATGCATTTACGGACGCGCAGGGACAGGAAGATTATGATGATGAGCTTAATCCAGATGACTACTACATGAAAGGCAAAGGCTACTGTGTTCCTCCTGGTGCGGAAAGTAATCCTGATATGGACACCGATGGAGAGGACACAGAGGAGTATTCTCCCGCGGAAGAGGAGGATGTGGAGGTCGACGAGCATGTTTCAAAATCCAAGAAGCAACGGAAACCTAGGAGCCGAAATGCTATAGGCACCGACAGGCTCGTCGTCACACGAGTTAACGAGACTGGTGATCCTGTTAGTCCGCGGAAAGCCGCTGCTCACGATGGCAACGCCCTAGGTGTTATCCTTCGAGAAGTTTGCTCCATCAACGAGACAAATTTAAGGGATATGGACAAAGCTAATCTGCGAGAACTTCTCATAAGAAGGGAACGGTGCACGCAAGATTCAAGTTTCCTGAGGAGTATGACAACCTATCGTACCCAAAATATCAGGTAAACAACCATGCAATCCATAAGTTCTCGAAGAATTTGAGTTCTTGGAAATCTGCAGCAAGAAAAGATATTGCAGCGAAACCCGACATAGATATCTCCGAGATCCAGCAGAAGTGGCCTACCATTAGTGTAGATGATTGGAACATTTTCAAGATGCAAAATCAGGAGACTCAGTGATGACCTAGTCACCATGGGGGAAGGAAATGTGATCGAAGACATTAAATTACCACACCCTCCGCAGCCGTGGTTTTGTTGGGAAGAAGCCCGTATGTGACAAGCAGGATGCTGCACTTGCAGCAAAGGGCATCCCAAACCACTTCGCGCAATTCAAGGACCCCCTTGAATATAACTATGTCAGGGGGCAGTACCATTATGATCAAAAGACAGGGGAATTTACCACGGATCACCAAACAAGGAAACTAGAAGAAGAACTGGAAAGGCAGCATGTAGAACCTCATAGCTCGCAAGGGTCGTCGGCCAGGTGGAACACTCCTCTTAACCGGTCGATCAACATTACCCTTGGCAAGCAGCCGTTAGCACCGCCGCCGGCGGGTGGCCGTGTGAATGGTGCTGGATGCGGTGCCAAATGGGACTATCATTATCCCGAAGACCAGGAGTTGCAACGGCAGAGAAGGAGAGCCAACAAGCGGAGCATTGAACAGCAAATAATGGAAGCCACGGCCGCAGCCACCGCCGCAGCCACAGTCGCAACCACAGCCAACATCGAAGAACGCATCAACATTCAAAGCCAAGCCCAAGCCCAAGCCATGCTGCCTTCAATAATCGAGAGCGTGAAGAATTGGATCAAGAATGGCGAACTAGGAAACGTTGTGATCCAAACTAATTCGGCCAAGGATAGCAGCCAACATTCTGTCAGTTTCATTGGTAAACCGTCAGCAATGGATGCTCTGAACGCTCTTACTCAAGACACTCCATGCAGTCTCTTAGCTTATGTGCGTGATGAACTTGTTAAAGTTGCAATTGGGTCGATCATTCGCCCCAAAGATACCATGATGCACAGAGTGGCCATGCCCGAGGGGGTCTTCAAAGTTGAGGTGTCAGTTGTCATAAGGGGTTCGAAGATATTTCTCCTCCGATACAACCTCCGGGTGCGGATAGCCAGTTGACCCTCTCACAATGTTTGGGTTGGCCAATGAACTGGCCGAAGAATCAAATTCGGCTAGGAAACGTCCAAATCTCCCCAACCTCGCAGCAGATGAACAATGACATCACACGTGGGCGAGGACCATCTCCTTTGGGTCAGATTCAACATGAAGTTCGTAACAATGACAATGTGCATGTCGGTGAGGACCACGACAATGCGGTAATTGTCGACCATGTCAATGGTGGTGATTTGGGCGGTGCGGACCATGTCAATGGTGGGGATTTGGGCGGTGAGGGCCATGTTAATGCTGGTGATTACGGCGGTGAGGACAATCTACTTGTCAATCGATACTTCCTTATTGACAAATATCAGAAATCAGCTCCCAACATATGCAATCTTGATGGACCTATGTCTGCTGGTCCTGCTCTTGGATTCTCATCTATGCCTCCGCTTGCTCAACAGGAACGTGTTGTTCCTTGCCAGAAGAGTCTTTTCAATGAGGACTTCACACCACCAGACACACAGGTGCCACCACACAGGAGAACATTTCTGAGTCGAAACACACTCAATGCGACGGTCACAAATGCATTGTCAGACAATATAGCCAGCCAGCCTAACCCGACACGCAAGAAAAAAAGAAAGAGACCAGCTGGTAATAAGACGAAGGCACATGCAGCCAGCCAACCGGTTCAGAAGAGTAAACAAGTTCGGCATTTCGTTCAATGTCGGGATTACCATTCCCCAGGTGATCCCATCCTTCCCAAGGAGCTCAGCGATCTTCTGCAAACAGAATTGAGGATTCTGCATGACACAGTTCTAACTAGGAAGAGGTATGGATTCTCTGCTGGAGGTGGGTTTCGCCCTGCTTTTTCAGTGATGGTGACACCAAATCTTGGTTTGTGCGACGATTTCCCTGCGGAAATATTCTATGTGCCGTTCGAAGACATCTTCAACATGTTCCGTCTAATGAAGCTTAGTTCTTCCTTAGTACGCCTATGGGCAATCAACGCCGCCTACACTGCCAAATGTGAGCTCAACAAGGATGTCGCGGTAGCGGACCCTTACCTCATGCACGAGACCAACACCAATCACCCTGAGCGCCGACAAGCTATGCGGAAGTATTTGACAGACTTCATGATTGCCAACATGGACAAAGACTGCCTTCTCGTGCCCTACTATCCAAAGTAATTAAGTCATTCTGTCTAGCTAGATTACGATTTCATACCATCTCGTTATGCATGCTTCCACGTAACACCACTAATTAACTCGATCGACCATGTATGCAGAGAACATTGTGTCCTCATCGTTATTACCCCGAAGTTCGTCAAAACTTATTTCTTGGATTCGACGAGGAAAGTGAAAAAAGACTACAGAGGCATCAAGAATGTCCTGGATGAAGCACTTTTCGAGTATACCAGATGGGAAGGAGTGATCAGAGACGGATATCGCAAGTTTGACAAGTTTAAAGCGGTACATTTCGGCTACAAAACTGACTTTTGTTGCATGCAGCAGCCGGAAAACAGTGATATAGACGGCTACTACGTTGCCCACCACATGGAGGAGTACATACGGGAGGGAGAACACCTTAAAAAGAACTCAGACGTCATCGCATGGGGGAAGAAAATGGAGGAAATTATCCCGGGAAATAACAGAGATGAATTCAGATGCATCCAGGTGAAGTTTGCTACCATCCTCAACAAGGATGTCATCGACCATTGCGGGGTTTTCAACGGCGGCGCACCTTCCGGCCTGGAGGAGATAAAAGCTCGCCTTCGGAAGCAGGGGCTTGAGGCTGACGGTCCTGTGTCTATCGCGGATCCGGCAAAGAAATACGTTAATGATCCTTATGCCGAATATGTAATAGGATAGTGTCAGCTACCTATGTTGTTGGTTCTACAATACTTCTAGCTCGATGAACTACATGTTCGTGTGGTTTTGTGTTATAGTACTTCAAAACTTGATCACTAGCTATCTTAACTAATTATTTAAGCACTATCTACGAATCTAAAATGTCTTTCAATTGCCTTTATTTGTTACCTTATTCTGCCATGCAAACGGTGCCCTTCCCCGCAGTCATGGCAGCGATTTTCAGATGCTTACAAATTAAGTAATGGCGTGCTTAGAAGCTACAACGCCTGCAGTGTCTTTCAGTTATTTGTGATGTCGGAATAATCTGTACGCCATAGATGCAGGTCATAATACCGGCGTACAACATAACCCGACGCCATAGGTATTCTAAATAGTGCTGGCGTGGGCTCCAACGCCACCACTGATTTTTAACTGTGGCGCCATATTGCTGGCGTAGGGTGCCTACGCCAGCAAGGCCCTTTTTGCCACGCTATAGCTAGGCTTTTCTGCACTAGTGATGCCTCATGGGCAAGATGACTAAGACCCCGTTCTCTCGAACAATGGAATGGACAAGTGACTTGTTGTAAATCATACATACTGATGTGTGCGGTCCGATGAGCATTGAGGCGCGCGGTGGATATCATTATTTTCTCACCTTCACCGATGACTTAAGTAGATATGGGTATATTTACTTAATGAAACATAAGTCTGAAACGTTTGAAAAGTTCAAGCAATTTCAGAGTGAAGGTGAGAATCATCATAACAAGAAGATTAAATTCCTACGATCAGATCGAGGAGAAGAATATCTGAGTTATGAGTTTGGCAATCACCTAAGACAATGTGGAATTGTTTCACAGTTAACGCTACCTGGAACACCACAGCGAAATGGTGTGTCCGAACGTCGTAATCAACCTTATTGGATATGGTGCGGTCTATGATGTCTCTTGCCGATTTGCCACTATCGTTTTGGGGTTATGCATTAGAGACAGCTGCATTCACTTTAAATAGGGCACCATCTAAATCCGTTGAGATGACGCCGTATGAACTGTGGTTTGGCAAGAAACCAAAGTTGTCGTTTCTTAAAGTTTGGGGATGCGATGCATATGTCAAAAAGCTTCAGCCTGAAAAGCTGGAACCCAAAGCGGAGAAATGCGTCTTCATAGGATACCCAAAAGAGACGGTTGGGTACACCTTCTATCTCATATCCGAAGGCAAAGTGTTTGTCGCTAAGAACGGGTCATTTCTCGAGAAAGAGTTTCTCTCGAAAGAATTGAGTGGGAGGAAGATAGAACTTGATGAGGTTGTTGAACCTTCACTTCAACAAGAGAGTAGCGTAGTGCAGAAAGATGTTTCTGTGGAGCCTCCATCAGTTGAAGAGGAAGCTAATGATAGTGATCATGACGCTTCGGATCAAGTTACTGTCGAACCTCGTAGGTCGACATGGGCACGTACTGCTCCTGGAGAGGGAGGGCAACCACCCTGATACGTCTCCGTCGTATTTATAATTTTTGATTGTTTCATGCCAATATTATACAACTTTCACATATTTTTGGCAACATTTTATATGATTTATTGGACTAACCTATTGATCTAGTGCCCAGTGCGAGTTCCTGTTTGTTGCATGTTTTTTGTTTTGCAGAATATCCTTATCAAACAAAGTCCAAACGCGATAAAAATTTATTGAGATTTTTTTGGAACATTTGTGAATTTTGAGAAGTGAAATCAACGCAAACAGAGGTCCACAGCCCCCACAAGACACCAGGGCGCGGCCAGGGGCCCCAGGCGCGCCCTGGTGGGTTATGCCCATCTCGTAAGTCGGTTGGAGCTCTCCTTCGGGCGCATGGAAGCTAATTTTTGTATAAAAAACCCCTCAAAATTTCAGCCAGATCGGAGTTACGAATCTCCGGGAATATAGGAAACGGTTTTCGGCCAGAAAACAGGAACGTGAAACAGAAGAGAACAAAGAGGGAGATCCAATCTCGGAGGGGCTCCTGCTCCTCCGCCGCCATGGACGCCATGGACCAGAGGGGGAACGCTCCTCCCATCTAGGTGGGAGGCTAAGGAAGAAGAAGAAGGAGGGGGGCTCTCTCCCCCTCTCTCCCGGTGGCGTCGGAACGCCGCCGGGGCAATCATCGTGACGGCGATCTACACCAACAACTTCGCCGCCGTCAACACCAACTCTCTCCCCCTCTATGTAGTGGTGTAACACCTCTCTTCCCCGCTGTAATCTCTACTTAAACATGGTGCTCAACTCCATATATTATTTCCCAATGATATTTGGCTATCCTATGATGTTTGAGTAGATCTCTTTTGTCCTATGGGTTAATTGTGGTATGATGTTATGGATGTGAGTGGTATGTTGATATGGTGCTGTCCTATGGTGCCCTCCGTGTCGTGCAAACGTGAGGGATTCCTGCTGTAGGGTGTTGCAATATGTTCATGATTTGCCTATGGTGGGTTGCGTGAGTGACAGAAGCACAAACCCGAGTAGGTGGGTTGTTGCGTATGGGAGTAAAGGGGACTTGATACTTAATGCTATGGTTGGGTTTTACCTTAATGAACTTTGGTAGTTGCGGATGCTTGCTAGAGTTCCAATCATAAGTGCATATGATCCAAGTACGGAAAGTGTGTTAGCGTATGTCTCTCCCTCATTGCATATAACAAGTATCTATCATATTATATTCAATTGCCTCGGGACAATCTTTCTCTTGCGTTACACAAAAAGCTTTCTACTAAGTTATTTACTTTTATAGTTCTTTTATTTAAACAGCACCTAACTTTTATTTCCACGTTCTTTATTATCTTGCAAAGTACTTCTAGTTTCATTCCTGCAAAGTAGTTTCATACTTGTTCTAGGTAAAGCAAGCATTAGCGTGCGTAGAGTTGTATCGGTGGTCGATAGAACTTGAGGAAATATTTGTTCTACCTTTAGCTCCTCGTTGGGTTCGACACTCTTACTTATCGAAAAAAGCTACAAACGATCCCCTACACTTGTGGGTTATCACACCCCAAGCCATTGTGCAGCCCCCCCCCCCTCTCTCCCTAGATCTGTTTCTCCTCTAGATTGGTTCGGTAGTGCACGGCGAAGCCCTGTCGGATCAGCTCCACCACCACCGCCACCACGCCGTTGTGCTGCCGGAGAACTCATCTACCTCTTCACCCTCGCTTGCTGGATCAAGGAGGCGGAGATCGTTATCGAGCTGTACGTGTGCTGAACGCGGAGGTGCCGTCCGTTCGGCGCTATATCGTGATTGGATCGCGGGACGGCTTGCAATTTGGATCGCGAAGACGTTCGACTACATCAACCGCGTTTCTTAACGCTTCCCGCTTAGCGATCTACAAGGGTATGTGGATCCGATCTCCCCTCTCGTAGATGCTCATCTCCATGGATAGAGCTTGTGTGTGCGTAGGAAATTGTTTGTTTCCCATACAACGGTCCCCAACAGCAATGCCACCTCCAGCAATTAAATTGAGAACAACCCCATGCAAGTGCCCCGCCCCTTTGGCTGCCTCTAAGATATGGTGTACCAGGGCATCTACCGCGAGGTTGAATAACAATGGCAACCAAGGCCTAACACCACAATGCAATGATTAAAGCAGTTCATGAGGGGCACATTTATCCATGCAGTATTCTTATCCGCGACCTTTATAATGACGTTGAAATCTCCTCCTGCCACCACCGGCAGCGCGTCCTAATGATGTCCACATATACATCATCTTTGATTCCTAACCCTCACAACTTCAAAGAAGGTTTGGAACTTGGCCTACTAGTTCACATCAAACATCATGCCAAGACATGAAGCAATTCGATACAAAACACTTTATTCACATGACTGTGGTTGTAATTCCTTACCCATATCTCATGCAATTTTTAAGTGGCCCCAACTCCCCATTCCGTTCAACCACATTCATATTTTCACCAAGTTAAATGTTGGGTATCCTACTACCTGTTCTATTAGGACATGTGGAGGAAACTTCACCAGAAAAGCATAGCTGTCAATCTTTCCTATCAATCTCTCTGATCAACCAGGGCAAGTTGGTTTTATAATTCATAAAAAGCTTTTCAATTAAATCAGCCGTGGAAATTCCCCTACTTCGACATACACCATACCATTTTTTTCACTGGCTCAGAGCCTTTTAGTCCAACGGAAAACTCCCCATGGTAGAAGCTAAGGCCCTGGCTGCACTACCCACATACTTGACCATGAGGAGAGGTCTCCTCCTGCTGGGCATGCATCTACTTGATGGTTTGTCGTCTTACGGATAAAATACACCTTGCACTTCTTGCAATTTTTCTTATGGAAGGGGTGTAACCAGGGGAGTGACAGGGAGGTCCATGGACCACCCTAGAGTTTCTGATAGTATTTATATAGTGTAATTTATTTTTAAAAATAAATAGATCTACATTAATATTTCTATTGTTGGACCATGCTGGCCTATTGGGCTCACTACGCTTTGTTATTTAAAAAACGGAGGCAAAAGCTTTGCCTCATCTCATTAATAAAGAAGAAGAGCATTGTCCGGTTACTTAATGGAAAACCGGGTGAAAACCGTTACAACACGTCCACACAGAACACACATGGTGACCTGGCAACCCACACAAGAACGCACACACGTCGCCAAGGAGAGAACGCCTTTGGGGTTGCAACCCAGTGCCATCGTCATCACACCTTCACGAAGGCGAGTTCGACTCGACCATCGATGACCACCGATGCACAGGCTCTGGCCTGGAGTAATTACGAAAGGTGTTATTCTTGATTTGATTCGGTCCATTATCTTATTCTACAAAAAGGTCCCTAAACTTTATAGTGTCTGCGCGCGCATGAACCAGTGGCGAATGACGACCGCGGCAAGAAGCTGGCACCAGCGGGTGTCCGGATGAAGGTCGCATGGCTGTGTGAGCGTATAGACAGTATGACTGAGGTAGCAACGACAGCCGAACTCAGAGGAGCAACGACGCGCGGATCTCATCGTGCGGGGAGAAGGAGGATGTGTGGGAGCTAGCTGCCTGTGGGCAAAGGACGACGGGGAACTACAAGATGCCAGCGTGACAACGCTCACTCCTCCGAGTTAGTATGTCACACCGCTCGGGAAGGAGGGACCTCGGCTATCATCGCGACTCAAAATTCTGAAGTGGCCAATGGCTGGGATAGAGGACGGCGTCTGGCGGCGAGCTCACGATGGGAGGATGAGATGGGGGAAAATGATACCAATTCGAGGTCGGGGTGGAGGAAGGTATAGAGGACGACAAGCTCACGGCTGAAGCAGCAGCTCGAGGTTGGGTAAATGACTGCCTCCGGCGGCGAGCTTGACTTGCAGTCGCGACTCGCGTGGACCAGGGAGCTCGGTTGTAGTCGCGCAACAGCATGCCTTGGTGGCACGTCGTCGCCATTGTGTGTATGTACTGGCACGGGGCAGCAGCACCCAGCTTCCTCAACAGATCTATATGCCAACTTTAAGTCCAACGGAATGGACAAGAAACAACAAGAGCACAAGCTGCCACTTGGGCCTCAATGAAAAACTAAGGCCAACCAATAACCAGGGGGCGGAGCAAGGATTTAGGTATGTGGGGGGCCAAGCCAAGTATGGATTAAAAATTCCAGTACAAAAGATGATTATCGAGAACAAAGTTGAGCACTTGCGCATTAGCTTCATTAATAATTTCAGTACATTGACAATTCGAAGCAACTGGCTTAGAAAACAAATTAATTTTAATGGTGTTTGGCACCGTTTTCACTCCTCATAAGATAGAAATCTCAGTTTCAGAAGCAACCAACTTAGGAAAAAAATTAATCTTAGTGTTGTTTGGCAGTTTTGTTTCTCTTCATAGTTGATGAATTTTAATTTCTGAATTCAATACTCATACGGTGGACATAGGAAATTTTTACATCACAAATAGGAACTCGTACAAGATAATTTGCATCATGATAATTTCTAGGATGCATACAAGATATGTATTCTTAATAGCATCTCAAATCACAAAATAAACAACTAAATCTATGTATAATTTCAAAACTGATACAAGATGAGAATCAAGATAAATTAGTATACTATCCGACTGTTTTAAAATGTTTCCCTAACCTAGCTCTAATTGTGATGTTTCTGTAATTCACTTTTCTGACCAAAGCCGTGGATGATCGTCTCTAAGACTCTAACAATGGTGTGAATGTACATGTAGTCAACGGAGATTGCAATGTTTCCCAAAGACGAGCGGTGGCCGTTCCTTCTCCGGTTCTCGATTGGCGTGTTTGGGATGTGCCTCGGCCTGAGAAGCCAGGCGATGTTGTGGAAGACACTCTCGTTGGAGGCCTCCATGGCATTCCTCCATGTGCACTTCGTTGCGAACCATGTCCTCTCGTGGCTCTCCATCGCCCTCACCGTCATCACCTCCATCATCTACCTTCTCAAGGTTGTGTTCTACTTCGATGCCGTCCGTCGCGAGTTCCATCACCCTTTCTACGCCAACTTCTACTTTGCACCCTGCCTCATCTTACTCTTTCTCATCAAGTCCTTGCCTTCCCCAAATTGGGAGATCTACCAGGTTTTCTGGTATCTCCTTATGCCGCCCATCCTCTGCCTCGATCTCAAGATCTATGGCCAGTGGATGTCCAGTGGTGATCGTCGGCTCTCCAAGGTGGCCAACCCATTGAACCACCTCACATCCGTCGGCAACTTCGTCAGTAGGGAACTCGACGAACGGATTTGCCTCCAGGAACTTCCTATCTTTTTTTGCACAGTCGGGCTAGCACACTACATTGTGCTATTCGCCACCCTCTACCAGCGGCTCCCCACTAACGTGCAGCTCCCTAAGGAACTCCATCCAGTCTTCTTCCTCTTCATTGCTGCGCCGAGCAACGCCTCAATGGCTTTGGCGACGATCTCCGGCGAGTTCAACCATTGTGTGAAGCTCCTTTATTCTGTTTCGATGTTCCTCTATGCATCCCTAGTGGTATGCTTAAATTTGTTCGGAGGGATCTGATTCTCATTGGCGCGGTGGGCCTACACGTTCCCGATGACTAGCATCGCAGTAGCCATTGTGCTGTATGCATCGAAGGTGCAAAATGTGCTGACCCAAGCACTAGTGGTTGGGCTAGCGGGGCTCGCCATCCTCACCGTCATCCGCGTCCTAGCCTTCATCGTGAACCACGCTTTTGTTCTTGGGGACCTATTTCCCAATGACATGTCCATCGCAATCACAAGGCGGAGGCCAAGTTCAGAAAGGTCCTCATGCACCTCCGCTCGTCCACCCGGCCCCGACCAAGGCCCTAACTAGAAGACATATTTGCATGCTATTTCTGGATGATTTGTGCTATTTTCTATTCGAATTTTGATGAATTCCATCGTGTTTGATGAAATTCGTCAAGTTAGTTGAATTCCGGTTTAAAATGTGTGACCATAGTGTTGGATGACCGGCTCCCGCATCCGTGTCTATGGACCGGGGCCCTATCCATGGACGAATGCGGTGTCCGATTTAGCGGGTCAGCGTTGGAGATGCCCTGATTCCTCAAAACAGAAAGGTTTTCCTCAACTACGACTTTGGCGGGATGATGCCCTTACTTTCCCTAAACAACCAAATTTTAGCGGATTGAAAACAATTGAGGAAGGTCTAGAGATGCTCTTAGATGTATCGTTTCCTTGGGGGAGACCCCGAGTGATATGAAACACTGTAATGAAAGAATTTGAGGATGTACTTTCTGTTCGTTTGCTTGCTTCAAAGGCTATATATGGTTTTTTTTTTTGTAAGAGCCTCTCTTTGCAACGCATGAACATCTCCCACGCCACTCCTGCAACAAACACTCTCGAGCTCTTGTTCCATCACCGTAGTGTGGAACAACCAATTCTAGTACTGCTAATTAATAGATAGAGCTAGCTACAGCGAGGCCCGTCGCCCGAGGACGTCGTCCTGGAAGAAATGATCGAAATCGTCGTCAAAGGAGGCGAAGAAATCGTCCATGTCGACGGGCGACCAGAGCTCGGACTCGTCATCCGCGCCGGCCGCGGACGACGAGACGTCGGCGCTGTCCTCGTCCCCGCGGTTCACTGCCGTGTCGTCGGACACGGGCGACTGGGGCAGGTGCCGCGTGGTGCCAGCGAGCGCGCTGATGCTGGTGGGAACGGCGTGGCAGTGGTCGGCGATGTAGGTGACGAGGAGCACGCCGGGCTTGGCCTGGCTGCGCTCCACCAGCTTCCGCGCCGTGCACGCCTTCAGGCTGCTGCACTTGTAGTACCCTCTGCATGTGCATTATTGCAGCATCAGTACCTTACTATGTCACTAATGGCATGGAGAACAGAAGTTGGCTGATTACCGTGGGTAGGGGGAGCCTTTGATGGGCTTCTGGCCGTACTTGCGCCACGCCCACTGGTCGTCGGGGCCGTTGACGCCGCCCTCGGCCACCGGCACCTCCCGCACCACCTTCTTCATCTGGCTCTTCTTGCTCTTGCCTCGCTTCGGTCGCCGCAGGGCTCCAGCACCTGCCGGCTTCCGGCCGGCCTGCTTCCTCGCCGACAGCGCCTGCCCGGACGTCGAGGCCGCAGCTGCAGGGAAGGAGATGAGCACCTCGTGCTGATCCGGCGCCCGCTCACTGCCGGACGACGGCGTGATGGAGAACGGCGCCCGCTGCTGCAGCTGCTCGTGCTCCAAGTCCAGGTAGTCGAGCACGTCGTCGTACAGCGACGACGGCGTGGACGCCGCCCTAGCCGGTGGCCGCACGAACTCCGCCGGATCGTGCCGCGCACGCACCGCTCCCCGGCGAGGAGGCTCTGCTTCGTAGCCGGACACGGCACCGCCGCCGCAGCTCCTCACGACGGCCCCGAGACCCCAGTCATCGGCGTCCATGGATCAGCAGCTCTTGACGATGGAGGTCGGTCTGCCTAGCTGAGGCAGAGGAGATCGAGCGCGCGTGTGGCCTGTGTCTGTGGTTGACTTTGGGACGGAGTTGCGGCCGGTGTATATATAGTGCTCGGCCGGACGCGGCGAGATGAGCGGCCGGAGGTCGGAGCGGTAGAAAGTCAAACACAACGGCGCGGTTGACTTTCAATTTTCAAACGGGAAAAAAACACACACGCAAGGTGGTGCGCGCGCACGACACGAACGGTGTCAGCGATTGATCAGTTCACTGCTTGAACCGTATGCGATTATCATGCAAGGATGCGAGATCGCGTCAGGATTAACACGTAATTAACAGAGTTATTGACCGACCTGATCATTCCGATTATAACTATCCCGCTTTCACGTGCTGCAAAAAATGATATGTGTGCACCTGTCACCGGACCAGCGCTGGCTCTTGTTTGCATTTGACTTCACTAATGTCAAAGGGATACAACATGGATGGATATTCGATGGAAACATCTGAGATGAGATCATGGAGAGGGAGAAAAATATAGCAGGGTAAGCGGCGTGTCGCTGGCATCTGCTTCCGGTAGGGAATAAACCTGGGATTATGCTCTTTTGGGCCCGAGTTGCTTGCTTAGTTAAGCGTGAGTGTCATCATCATCGACATCGATGTTGTGACAGGTTAGTTATACTACTTCATTTGGATCTGGCATCGATCGATCCACCTATTACTAAGAAGATTTGACTTTTGGTAATGTCAAACGATCGAGAGAGAGAGAGAGAGAGAGAGAGAGAGAGAGAGAGAGAGAGAGAGAGAGAGAGAGAGAGAGAGAGAGAGAGAGAGAGAGAGAGAGAGAGAGAGAGAGAGAGAGAGAGAGAGAGAGAGAGAGAGAACCGTAGGCTACTCTACAGCACCGAGCACATGATCCAGTCCGCATGCCGGGTTGGAATCCAAATCATCATATCATCACCGACGCGAATTCTCTCCCTGCTTTATGTGTTCTGGATGTGTGTTGCTTTATCACTTCTCCTGTGCCCCCATGTGTTTCTGGTTTACTTCAACCCTATCTAGCAAGAGGCCGCAAAGACTTGTAGGCAAAATGAATGCAATTCAATGCAATTCAGGTGAAGGATCGCCCCCTTTGAAAATTTAGACAAAAAAAAAATGGATGTGTGCTTCATTCGATGCAGAGAACGAGGATCTTCTCTCTTCTTTGAAAGAAAAAAACATTGACACTATATCGATCCCTTATAGTAGTTTGCAAATTTTCTGAGGATGGGATGGACGGACGTGCAATGTGTTTGACCGCCAATTCTATCGTACTTGTTGGGTGTATGGCGCCGATGTTGTATTCGGCGAAATCATGCACTATTGCATTGATGTTTTAAAACATCTCTAGCAGATACCATTGAAGTGTAAAATAACCGTCGGTTTATAGTTTTGGGCGAAAAAAGTCCATGCTAGATCCTTCAAAACGCCCACGTCCCATAAAATTATGCAGCTACCCTAAAAAAACCTTGTCCTCAAGATATGGAGTTTTCAAGGCAAAATTTACAGCGCCCCTATGAGATAAAACCATTGACGGGAGGGAAATTTCACATCAACCGCCACCACCGTTGTTGCCAGCTCCCGATTCCGGCCGTCCACACCGCCGCCGACCAGCCGACCCACGTCCCCTACCCTTCCTCACCTCATTCCTGATGGCCATCGTGCCCCACGAGCTCTCGGTTGGTTGCGGCAGCTCCGCCATGGATGCGGGCTCGAGGTCGCCGCCGTGGCCCGAAGACCATCGCGTCCCTCTAGCTCTCGGGTGGCCGCGGAAGGTCATTATGGATGCGGGCTCAAGATCGCCGTTGGGGCCTGACGACCATGGAGCGGCAGAAGGAGCCGCGGCTCAGGCGGCTGCTTATGCGGGTGATTTGGGAAAGACAATGACCATGAAAAAAAAAGTAAAATAAAATAAAAAAGCACTACAGATGAAATATACGTTTTTACAGTATAAATTTGCGGTATCTGTTCCGCTCAACGCGACGCGGTACCACAAATCCTCTTTAGAGGGGCGTATGTTATTTTTGCGGGACGTGTTTCTGTGGGATCTACCACTACCAGAATCAGGGTCGTTGCCGACGGCCTGGCCCCGTCGGCGTAGGGCAGAATACCGTCGGCGTACCCCTACGCCGACGGCCCCCGTCGGCGTAGGTCCGTCGGGATCGCGAATGTCGGCGTACCCGGGCGTTTTCGTCGGCGTAGGAAAACCGTCGGCGTAGGTCCCCTATGCCGACCTCCGGCCATACGACCGTCGGCGTAGATGGGCCGTCGGCGTCCTTTCTCACGTGACGGCGGCTGACGGCGACGGCGGAGTTCGACCACCAACCGGAAACTGCCACGTGGCAGGTCTACGCCGACGGTTACACCGTCGGCATAGGCCAGGGCCTATGCCGACGGTGTAACCGTCGGCGTAGACCTGCCACGTGGCAGTTTCTGGTGCACCGAAGTCAGGGTCTACGCCGATGTAACCGTCGGCGTAGACCTGCCACGTGGCAGATTCTGGTGCACCGAAGTCAGGACTACGCCGACGGTTACACCGTCGGCATAGGTGCTGTTTTTTTTGTTTTTGTTTTATTTCTCGATAATATACAGCACAAATATATCACAAATAGTACACAGCATATATATATCACAGATCCACATCATTATCACCACAATATAAGTATTACCATCACAACATACATGAAATCAATAAAACATACGTCGAAACAACACAACACATGTCTGAACAACATAATATGAATGCATGAAAGATAAGTCATGACCACCACCACCAAGAGGCTTAAGTGTCACGAGGTCCACCACCAAGACCGCCAAGATCGCCAAAGCCAAGGTCGTCATTACTACCAGCAGCGCTACCGGCAAGACCGTGACCGCCACCTCCTCGGTGGATTGGAGTGACCGGGCTCCGTGACTCGGGAGTGCTGCCATAATTGGCACCACCACCAACGTAGGATCGATTAGTTCCCTGCATGTTTGAAAAGAGATGTTAAAGAGATATATGATAGTGTTGAATGCACGATAAGTAGTTGGATAGTTTGGGGATGTACTAACCGGAGTCGGACAGTGTTGTGCCACAAAGTCTTCAAACGTAAGCAGCATTGGTTGTTCTCCAGCAGGTGGTGGTGGTGGTTCCATTACAGGAACCGTTCCGGCCGCCATGGACTCAAAAACGAGCTGCATGTAAGTTGACCAAGCACACACGAAGGTTAGAAGAAATGAGAATGCAAATGTGAAAGTCAAATGAAAGGGGCTAAACTAACCTTCATCATGCGACTGGCGTGTTCCGAGACTGCTGCAAGTCTCGCGTTCCACGCCATGGTCTCCTGACGTTGGTACTCCATGTAGGCCTTCAATATAACATGATGAAACTCATAAGAACATCCTGGTGTGGAAAATAAAATGAGAAAAAGGAAGATAAGAGGGAAAACTCTTACAGAGTGTTGCTGGGCTAGGAGGGACATTGAGTGTGCACTTGTCGTCCTCGGCTGCGGGCTCAGGCTTGGGTTGGTAACTCGGAGCTGTGTGTAGGAGACAGAAGGAGTGACAACGGCATCCAGAACTCGCTGTCGACCATGACTCTTCGGCCCTATGCCGACCACCGCCCTGTCGTCCGTAGCCGCTTTTATGGGGTCAGGTGTGTCAGGATTGTACAGATTATACACCTTCTTGTAGGTCTCAAGGTGCTCGCCGGACTTGCCATAGTACTTGCCCTTGCCTTCCTTGGGCTTAGTCCGCACATGGGCTAGCTCCCACGCTTCCATGTCTGAGAGCGGCCGCTTCAGTTTCTCATCCTGCACCACCAAGCAGCACCAAACAGAGGTTAGTCATACATAGAAGAAGAAAAATGTTTCATGTACATAGATATACCTGAACTTTCTTGTGGCCCCAATGGTTCCGGTTTCCCTGACTATGTGTTCCGTCATTTCCTCGATTAGCCCGGTTTTGGATGCTTTTAGCAGCCCACTTTTCATCATCACCGAGCCATGTATCAACCAATGCCTCCCATGATTCCTTTTTTCCATAACACCAACCAGGACACGCCTACATAATGAAAGCATAGTGGCATGTTGACACGAAACAATGAAATTTAACACAAACATCGGAATGAAAAGTCTGTTATACTTACCAACATGTATTGCTCCTTAGTCAAGGTAAGCTTCTCCTCCCGCGCGAAATCCTTGGGCATCTTCATGTCACGATAGTTGTAATAATATTGCGAGATGGCCACCCAGCGCACCTCGTACTGGATCTGGCGGGCCTGCTTCTTTGCGAGATGGCCACCCAGCGCACCCCCTCCACCTTTAGGGGCTCTCCCCGCACCACCTCCACCTCTAGGGGCACCTCTCCCTTGACCTCCCTGTGAATCATTCTCATTGGACCACGGAATGTCTCCCTCAAAAACACATCAGTTTTGGCAATCCACTCTGATGTCACTCGATTCCCACGGGGGCCACGGGTAAAACCACTATACATCCACTGATTATCTGCCATTCTCTGCTTTATTGGGAGCCACACAACAAAATTAAAATTTGATTTGAATTAATGACATCAAATATTTATTTTCTACTGCGTTGACGGCACTGAATCCACCTACATTTCTAATAGGTAAAGAGGGTCCTAATCCCACCCGAGGATGTGTAGATTGGGTACGTTCTCCATGCTCTACCCCGTTCCGAGACAAAATTTCGGCAGCACCTCCCTGTTGTTCTCCAGATACGCGTCTCGGCAAATAGCCGAGAGAATGTGCTCCGGAGAACAATGGGGAGGCGCCGCCGAAATCCTGTCTCGGAACGGGGTAGGGCATGGAGAACGTACCCAATCTACACATCCTTGGGCTGTCCGTGGAAAACGCTGGACAATCCGAAAGAGTTGCGGTGATAAATATGCAATTGAAAGCATATTTATCGATGCAACCATTTCGGACGGGAGACGCCTAGGTTACGCGACTTGACGTGAAAAGAAAATCTAGTGACATGATTAAAAAAGCATAGAAGGTGAAGGTGGATTCGTATCTCACCCTCGGCTGTAGAGGAAGTAGTCGAACAGCAGAGGGACGATTGGGGACCAACAGCTCCGACGTCGACGATCACTCCATGGAGATGCAACACCACAAAGCCTGTAAAGTTTACCCATAAAAAGACTTAGGTCATCACATCACATACAAAATTGTGCCACCTAATTTTTTTCATATTTTTACTCTCCGCCATTCATTCATAACGGAGGAGATGGGTTTGTAGCTCACCCTCGGATGTAGAGGAAGTAGTCGATCAATGAAGAGACGATTAGGAACCAACGCTTGCGACGACGGTCACTCTGGGGAGATGCGTCACAACAAAGCCTACAAATTCCACCGTGTGAAAAATATATATCATCACATCACATACAATATTCTTTCATGACAAAATGATAAAGACATGAAAATTGTCCACCTAAGACATGAATTAAAACTTACCAATATTCATCAATCCATCCATCTATCACAAATCCATCTAACAAAATTTCATCCATCCATTTATCACAAATCCATCTAACAAATTCATCAATCCATCCATCTATCACAAATCCATCTAACAAATTCATCTATCCATCCATCTACCAATATTCATCAATCCATCTAACAAAATTCACCCATGCATCCATGCACATAACAAACATGAACATAATGCAAAAAAAATGAAAAAAAAGCTCACCAGGGGCGCCGGTGCAGCGGGCGAGCAGGGAGGCCGGGGGCGGGGCCGAGGAAGGGTGGACGGGGCCGGGGCCGCCACTGCAGGGCATCGGCAGAGGGGGGGCTCCGAGCCCCGGCCGGCACGGCGAGGGCCGAGGCCCGAGCAGGAGAGGGAGGGCGCGGGGGCGGGGCGCGGAGTCAGGGCGCAGGGGCGGCGTGGAGAGGGAGGGCGCGGGGTCGGGGTTGGTGGTGGCGGCGAGGGTGGTGGCGGCGGCGCCGCGACGTCGAGGTGGCGAGGCGGCGGCGGCGGCGCGAGGAGGGGGCGGAGAGGGTCGCGGCGGCGGCACGGGGCGGGGTCGTGCTGGGCGGCGGCGCGCGCGGGTCGGGGTCGGGGTCGAGTGGGGCTGCGGCGGCGGCGGCTGGGCGGGTGGGGCGGCTGGGCGCGGGCCGGTGTGGATGGGGAGAATGAGTGGAGGGGGTGCCCCGCGGATGGATAAGGGGGGTATGCCGACGGTTTGGCCGTCGGCATATCTGCCGATGCCACGTGGCCATCTACGCCGACGGTAAAACCGTAGGCATACATATTTTCCATTTTTTTTTCAACTTTAATTTTTTTAAAAAACTTCTACCTTTTTTTTTAAACACCCACTGTCCTTCCTACCCTCCGAAGGCTACCTACGCAGCGGTTTCACGCCTCCAAGTGTCGGCGGTTTCACCCCTCCAAGTGTCGGGCGTTTCCCCCCTCCGTGACACAGCGGCAGCGACGCCCGTGAGGGGGGGCACACCCCGGAGCCGAGTGTCGGGTGCTTGCGCCTGCCACCACGCTTCCACAAGCGAAGGAGGGCCCACCGCAACACCTGGCGGCATTGCTACCCCCCTCCCCCCATGTACCCCGTCCCGTCTAACCCTGACAGAGTCGACTGGCGGATCTAGCCCTTTGACTTTCGCCGGACGAGGTTTGACCGGTGGACCTTTTCACCGGATTGTCATAGCCCAGCCCATAGCTACAACCCCGAACACGGTCCCGGCCCAACCCACCCCAAGATTCCCTCCGTGTCGGCCCGACGTGGCCGTTTCCCCACTCTGTGACACGTGTAAGAGGGCCCAACGCAATACCAGGTGGCATTGCCACCCCCAAGTACCCTGTCCCGTCTAACGGCGGCAGCGACATCCCTGAAGAGGGACACACTCCGGAGACGCATGCGGGGTGCTTGCACTTGCCACCACACTTCCATGCGTGTAAGAGGGCCCAGCGCAAGACCTGGTGGCACTGCCAATCCCCCAAGTACCCCGTTCCGTCGAACCCTCGCAATGTTGACCGGACGGATCTACCTCTTTGACTTTCACCGGACGGGGTTTGACCGAGGGGTATTTTCACCTGGCTGTGAAAGGTCAGCCCATAGCAACATCTTAGAATAAGGTCCGGGCCCAACCCACCGCAAGATTCCCTCCGTGTCGACCCTACGCCAACATTTCCCCCTTCGGGTGCAAGCGGCAGCTCCGTCCGTCAAGACTATGTGCAGACTATATATAACATGATTTTTTTAGCGCCTATACACACAGCTAAATAGACGATGCATTGAAAAAACAGTGTGTAGACTATATATAACATGGACATGGGCTATAGACTTCCTAATTAAATTAAATTTTAATACAGGGAAAGAATTAAAAAAAATGTACCTATGCCGACGGTTACACCGTCGGCGTAGCTAAAATAAAAAATATATATACCTATGCCGACGGTTACGCCGTCGGCGTAGCTAAAATAAAAAATATATATACCTATGCCGACGGTTACGCCGTCGGCGTAGCTAAAATAAAAAATATATACCTATGCCGACGGTTACACCGTCGGCGTAGCTACGCCCCCGGATCCGCACCTCCCTTGGATCGATGACGTGGCACCTACCGCGGATCGATGACGTGGACCATCGAAGCTATGCCGACGGTGTCCGTCAGGGCCGTCGGCATATCTTTGACGGCGTCAAACGGGCGTTACTCATCGAGCGGCCGGGCCCGCTGATACGCCGACGGGGTGTCTACGCCGACGGCCACCGTAGGCGTAGGTGAATCTACGCCGACGGCTTTTGTACGCCGACGGTGGCCGTCGGCATAGGGTGACCTACGCCGACGGTGTTTAGTACGCCGACGGTGAGGCCCTGGTGGTCGGCGTAGGGTGACGTATGCCGACGGGGGCCGTCGGCATAGTTTAGGCCGTCGGCAACGACCCTGATTCTGGTAGTGTACTAGAGTTGGTTCTTATTCGGCGAAATGGGGGTGCCCGAGCTGTCGATTCAGACCGGGATACCGGGACTATTTTGATCGGTTTGACACATGCACACCGATGGAGACTTACGAGCTGAGCAACTCTTGGTCGATGTGAGCTGGGAAGAAACATTCTTGGCTTCACGTCGCCCTCGAGTACGTAATTCGGACGTATGGTACGGTACGGATGCGTATGCTTATGGAACACATTTTTTGTCAGGACGAGAGCTTCGCAACGGTTCCTTTGTCCGGATCTTACAACGACGTATCGATCCACCAGTTAATTGTTCCTTTGATGTCAGCTTGGTATAAGCTATCAACAAAAAAAATTATAATTGTTCCGTTGACATTTTTGTATGTCAAATGGTAGGTGGATAGAGAGGTGGTTGAGAAGCGTAAGCTACGTAGTACGTATGTACGTACGTTGTGCTCTCTGCCTAACACGATCGGTATGATCCAACCAACAAGGAGAAAGCTTGGGCGCGCGTGGCCGTGGCAAACGCACCCGGGGGCGCTGGGCGTCCTCGACTCGAGCTGTCGATTCGGGCCGGGAACCGGGATACTCGGATGATTTGGCACACACGAACCGACGGAGACACGCAAGCACTACTAGCTAAGCTCTCGGCATCGTGTGCAAGTGTGCATGGAGATCGATCTTGTGCTGACAGATGGAGGATCTCCATGAATTTCCTGCCAGGTGGTCCCGTGCTGTTTACTTATGAAATACAGTACGTGGCGGGCTGACAATCGGATCGAATCAGATCGAATTGATTATTATTAATTTTTTTTGCGATCCAGTGAGTAACAAGCTACTCAATGGTTTGGGTTACACTCGGCTAACAACAAATCATTTAGATTCTCTGGGACTGAGCCCACTAGTGCCTGGTTGCCGGAGGTTCTTGCTGTGAAGGCCAGCTCGTGGGCCAGTTTGTTCAGGTTCCTCCCAATCACACTAATCTGATGATCAGCAAAAAGCTCCAGTGTTTGCTTAATGTCATTCAGGATGGGGAAGCGTTCTGATAGGCAGCTCATGCTGTTCCTCAGTTCTCTGCCCACTGAAGCGTTGTCGGTCTCCACGATGATTCTCCCTTGGTATATCTTTGCTAATTCCTTCAGAACACATAGGACCGCTTCTGCCTCAGCCTCCTCAACGGACCTGCATTTTTTCAGGCTTTGGCAGACCGAGATAAGAGCGAGGCCTTGGGAATCGCGAGCCACAGCTCCGCCCCAGCACTCACCCGTATTCACTAGAAAGGCAGGATCTGAATTTAGCTTTGCCCAACCAGTGGCCGGCGCAGACCAGTGCCTGAATGGGGCGGCTGGATTACTGTCGGCGCGCTCGTGTTGTGGTTTCTCCCTTGCTTCAGATTCAATGGGGGTCTGGGCATCACCTATATCAGCTTCATATCTGACTAGGAGACGCACTGATCCTGTCACTGTCTCCTTCCCAGCTGCGTGAATCACATCGTTACGCAGATTCCATGCCTGCCAACACATCAACAGAATCCTGCGTTTGGTTGCCTCATTTTGCTTGCCCAGCAGCAGTTGGAACCACAGGTCCCCCGTATCCCTAAAAGCTTCTTCTTTGGGTAATTCCCAGACTCCCCTTAGAATACACGGTTCTCCTCCTAAACCATGGGAGGAGGAATATGCTCCCGTTTAAGCGCATGCTAGGCTCCTACTCCAAGTTTTAGGAGTACTAGCATGCGGGCTCCATCGAGCTAAAGATGGAGTAGACAGAGTGACACACCCGTTCCTGATCAATGGAACGACGGGCTCAAGTCTTTTTCATCCATACCTTACAATCATCATTAAACCAATATGTAGTGGAAATTCTCAAAAAAAAAAAATATGTAGTGGCGACCAGGAACGGACCGCTAGCTAAGAACTAATCACTTGATTTATAGCGTAAGAGCATCTTTAGCTCTTAATTTCGGCATATATCTCTTTAGCTTCCGATTTTATTTTGTTCACGGAGTTAAAATTGATGTTTGACATTTTGTAATGTTATAAACGGTAGGTCTAGATCCACCGGCGATCTTGTGGATTAGCCTGCGCTCTGTCTGCCGCTTCCGGCGGCTGGTGGCGGGGAGGGGAATCCTCACGCACCGACTCCGACTAGTAGATAGGTAGGGTTTTAGTCCTCGCAGAGGCGGCGTTTTGCACGGATGGAGACGCTTCTTCTTGAGTTAGTCTTTCGTGCTCCGATCCACCTCAATTTCACCATCGGGATAGATTGCATGCAGGAGGGGTTGCGTGCTCTCGTTCACGCGGGTCGTTGGTGGACCGTGGCGTCCCGGCTACGATGTGGCGCAAACGATGTAATTCAACATGGACGGTGCCGCCCCAATCCGGTGGGTGAGGATGGAGTTGTGCGAAGTTACAAATTGAAGTCTTTCTCGTCTTTCGTCGGCACCGGTAGCAACGACGCTTGTGGGTGTAACTACCATCTTTGGAGGTATCACCGAGGTGTTGACCCCGCCCCCCCCTCCTGGGGTGAAAGCCTAGGTTCGGTTAGGAATGGGCGAGTGTTTTTTTAACACAGTACAGACGCAGACGCTCATATACACGCGCATACACCCACCCCTATGAACACACACACACACACACACCCTACCCCTATGAGTACCTCCAAGAGACTGAAGCGGCATATCATCTTGAGATTTACGAAGTCACCGTAGGCACCTCGTCGTCGACGGAAACGTATCCTCCCACTGAAAGTGCATCGCCGGAAATCCTGAAATAAATCCAGGAATAATGCAAGCACCAGGACTTGAACCCTGGTGGGCTGGGGATACCGCTGTCCCTCTAACCATCCAACCACAGGTTGGTTTGTGGAATGGGCGAGTGTTATTTTCTCAACAACGTTTCTTTGTTGGGAGTATCATGTATGAAGGCATGGCTTGGAGGTCCTATGTTGCATTTGTTTGGTGCTCGTTGCTTTCCCATGTTGATCTCCAGGGGCGCTATGTACGCCATCGCTTGTGCGTGCAAGATGATGCCTTTCTTAAGACCGACCAAGTCCCGTCACCTACTCACCGACCTCTTTTAGTCATTCATAGGTGGATAGTGCATCGATTAGGAATCCTAGTTTGTGTGCTGCCTTCCGAAGTGGACGGTATTGGTCGAGACGCGGCTTTGTCTTTCGGTTTAGGGTAGGCTCCTCATGTTGTGTGTGTGTGTGTGTGTGTGTGTGGTGGTTTGTTTCTCAACATGCTCTGGTGTGCAGTTCGTATTACGCTTGTTGTTCGCAACGAGGGTCTTCTTGCCATTTGTTTCTACCTTCTTTAGAAATGTGGTTGAAAAAGAATCTTTCATGGGCATAAATTATGATGTATCGGGCACACGAGGATATATTTTTTAAACGGAGGCAAAAGATTTGCCTCGTTGATTAATTAAGAAGGAATAGAGTTAGTCCCTGTTAGAACCAACAAACATACAACACGCCGCATGACAATTAGTCACGAGATAGAACTTCCTTCTGAATATAAGGCGATCCACAGTGGTTACCGTTGATCACATAAGGGAGTTTTTCACCCTCTGGATGCTGGTGCACGACTTCCATCTCGATGAGGAGTCCGAGGATGACATCTTGTGGAAGAACACGAGTAGCGGGCACTATTCGGTGGCCTCCGCCTACAAGGTGCAATTTTTGGACATGACCTACTCTCCCATGGAGCAAATGGTATGGAAGGCCTGGGCCCTGCCTAAAGTCAAGTTCTTCGCATGGCTTGCCTTGCAGGACCGGATTTAGACTGCAGACAGGTTGGCCAAGCGTGGGTGGCCAAATTGCGGGGTTTGTCCCCTATGCAAGAAGGAGCGAGAATCCGGATCACACCTATTCTTCAAATGCCGCTTCACAGTTAGACTATGGAATATGATCACACACAAGCTTGGGCTCGTCCATTTGGATACTCCTACTTGGCTTGCGGATGGTTCTGTAATGGAGTGGTGGGCTAAAAGGACCAGCGCGAACACCCCGAATAGGAAGGCCATGGCTTCTCTAACCATGCTTGTTTCATGGACTATTTGAAACGAAAGAAATGCGAGGGTCTTCCGTCAAAGGAGTGCGCCACCAATAATTTTGCTCGACAACCTTTTAGTGAAGGCTAAGCTTTGGAGCACGGTGGGGGCACACGAGGATGTTACTAAGAAAAGCATGAACATTCTCGTTCGGTTAGGCGCACAGAAGAACAAAAGACAAGTACTCGATATTGCCAACCTCTCTATTCTGTATGATGTATCGGGTACAAATAATCCTTTCTAAACTTGAGGAGCAAAAGAAATTCGTTTTCCACAAAAAAATATAGTAACCGTTCGGGTGAACGGCATATTCTTCTTCTATTACACAAGGGAAATCAGTGACATGTTTACTCCAGTAACGGCTCTTTCTTTACGATCATCAACTAATGTAATAATGTAATAATTAAACAAGAGGAAAGAAACCGGATCTCTTTCTTTACGAGGAACGGCTCCGAACCGACATGTTTACTCCAGTAACGAACATCAGCATCCAATACCCAAAGACGCTCAAGACGACCCCAAGATTCCTGTGGACGTCGTAGGCTTGCTTTGACGCTTGATTCAACCTCCTGTATGTAATGTAGGCGAGATGGAATTAGGGATCACATATCAGAAACCTGAAGAAAGTGCGGGAAAGCTGGAGGTGGGGGTGAGACGTGCGTACGTACCAAGTCGAGTCATGGGGCCTGGGCTTGAAGTGATCGGAGAGGCGCTGGAACAGCCCCCTATCCCCGCCGGCAGACCCGTACCGCTTGTGCGCCTCCGTCATGAGATCGTACAGCTCCTCCTTCCCCCTCTGGATCTTGTCCAGAAGATGGCCGTCGCCGCCTTGTTTCGCGCAGCCGCCGCCGACCTCGACCTCGGTGTGCATTAACTTGGGCAACAGCCGCGGTTGCCCCAGCTCGACTGCCGGCGAGAGCCTTGAGAAGATCCCCGCCGCCTGCGCCCTGCCGCCCAGTCTCCTCGCCGCTTGTCCAAGCAGCGCCGCCGCCATCGTGGGTCTAGATCGGTTTGCTTCGTTCTGATGATCGTCGCGTCTCGGTTGTGGAGTATTCTGGATTTGTGGTGGTTGTGTGCGCGTACATATATACACGGTGCTCGTCATCGTCTCCGATTCCGATGGGCTACGGTCTTCCGGCCCCTCCGACTACAACACTGGATCGTTTTTTTTTTACGTCAAACAACACTGGATCGTTGCAAACAAACTCGAAGGACTACAACACCGGGCCGTCGTTTTTTATACGCGCACGTACCGCCGGTTTAAGGAGCCACCATGAACAGCCAATAGGTGTTTTTTTTTGGACGTGCGACCAAGAGGTTTACCCTTTGATTGCACACAAATAAAAGTCTATGACTTATTTTTAGCGGAAAAGAGCCAGATCAATTATGAAGGTTCGTCCGAAGCACAAAACACTCTAGTCTAGACATAAATAAAAGTTACCTCAATGATCTTGCACCACCGAACGACCACTGTTGTCGCCAGAACAACTTGTCGCCACTGTCGCTGCTCCGCTACCGGAGCCGACTTGACCTTATCGTTGATAGTCAAGAAGTCTTCATGCACGTGGCCTTGAAGATCAATGCTCTAGAGCCACAGTAGTCACCATTGAACCTTGAATTGCCGTCGGCCATACATGGCCAAAAAAAAAAACCCAAGCTCAACTCCCCAAGGAGACGACAAGAATCTATGATGAAGCTCCATCAACTCCATCCCGATGGATGAACTTGAGGAGGATCGGAGCCCGAAAGACTAGCTAAAACATGAATCGTCGTCATCCGCCCCAATGTTTCCATTGAGAGAGAGAACATCCTGACATCCTTGAGCTACAGCCACCTCTAACCATGCTCAATCACCAGTCATAGAATTCAAGGTAAATCTTTGAAGAACTTCACAGACTCGTTCTTGATGCAGTCCACAATTACTCTCGGACGCTCAGAACAGACGTGTCTAGCTAGTGGTTGCCAAGTCCCCCAGAGTAATAGGTTAAGAGAAGCTTCGATTAGTATCTCCAGTGATACTCAATCACTTAGCATTTTAGGCTTTGGGTTTTTCCTCACTAGGACTCACTCGGTTCCGTGGGAGGAAAAGGGGTTGCTCACACAATATTTGTTTCAACTCACATGGAGCAGCGAGCCATCTAAGGTTGAAGTGGGTGACTGTTTATAGCCAGTTGACCTAGCCCGAGGGCTGACATGACTGTTGGAGGCGCACTCCCAACATCAACATGTGACACGCAACAAAAAAAATACTACACGATCGCATACAGGAACACTGTAAAGATGGCGGTAGGTTATATACCTGCCAGCCACGAGAATTTTCTCCGAGGCAAGAGTCGAATTACACAACCCCTCCGAGGTATCCACGCATTCTGAAGTAGTAGCCTCGCATAGCTATCTCTCTCTCTCTCTCTCTCTCTCTCTCTCTCTCTCTCTCTCTCTCTCTCTCTCTCTCTCTCTCTCTCTCTCTCTCTCTCTCTGTGATGTGGTATGGCTTGTTGCACCAAGACAACTAGTTATATTGTGAATCAAATGCGCTAGAGAGTCCTCAGCAGTAACATCTCGAATTCCTAAGCCAAAAGCACTCCCTGTAACAGTCTGAAAGTATTCACTTGAAGATTTTAGGTTTGGATTGAGCACACACTAGAAGATTTCAATCTAACTTCTCACTTAAACCCTCCTCGATGGTGCGGTTTTTTCATGTTGACTCAAACAAAAGCAATACAAAGTCGTTACCTATAGTCTATGATTTTTCTTCACTCGCATGACTATCATCATCTGTTTCAAATAGGCATTTCATATTCTTATCATAACAGTTTTAGGGGTCATAACTCTCTATCAAACCAAATCCTAAGAGACTACTTCTAGTTTACACTAGCGAACTCATTAATCCCTTAACTGTTTTGTCCATGGAATCATCCAAAAACCTCATGGGGCACTACATGCACTTACAACCGGTTTCTTGGAGCTCGGCAAATCCGTGGGCCACGTGGCAAGCTTTAGGTACCTTTATTGTGCCGAGCACCCTGTTTAGTCCCCAGCAAAGTGTTTGCCGAGTTCCCAATGTCTGGAACTTGACAAACTGACCGTTTGCATGACGGGTGTAGGTCAAGTACCCTACGTCGCGAGCTGAACTTGGCAAAGTGTTTGCCGAGTTCTAATCACATGTTGACGAGTTTCCTTGGCACTCGACAAAAACGATAGTTCCAGCAGTGTCTCGTGAATATGCACACACATCAAGATCTGTTTTCGGTACCGTCGACAACATGGCTTGAACGAAGAAGAAGGATGCTCGGCATGGTTGTTGCCGGCGAAAGGAGCAAGGCGCATCATGAGCCACTCGATCAGCCATAAACCAGCAACAGGCTCAAGCTCTCACGCTAGGCATCGACGACAACAAAAGCAAAATCACAAGGGGTGGTGGTGTTCGCTTTGGGTTATGGGACAACAACGGGGCTGAGAGAGTGAATGTGTTTGATAACGAGATGGGAATTGTAACGAGTAACATGAACATGCTGTTATGCGGTCGAGATCACATCTCCGAGAAACACTAGGGAGAAAATGTTAGTTCTTCTTTAACAGTACTATCGTTTGTTTAGAAACAGAATATAAATGCAGAGCATACAAACACGCACACTGACCCCTATGAACACAAGGATGCACTCCCCACACATCCCTATGAGAAAATCTAAGAGATTGTACTGGCATATCTTAAAATTGACGAAGTCGTCATTGACTTGTCATATTGATCAGGTAACTAGTTCTTATAGACTTTTGAAATATACCAAACTTTTTCTTTGGACTTTTGCTTCATGCATAAATATTTTCATCTCTTTTAACGATATAAGATAGATATATTTATTGTGCATCACAATTGTTGAGACTTAGGGTTAGGCCGTGCAACTCACAATGCATTGATCGGGTGCACTAGGCACATATATATAATGTACAAGATGGGCCTCTACCTCAACTATACAGCAAAACTAGGAGGTGGGCCTACGACACAATATACATGCATAAATATATTCAACACCCCCCCGCAGTCGAAGCGTCGCCAGAGACACAGAGACTGGACCGAAACTCCTCGAAGGTGGAAGTAGGCAGTCCCTTAGTCATCACATCTGCAAACTGTTGTGCGGTTGGAACATGGAGAACCCGAGTGCGACCAAGGGCTACCTGTTCGCGCACAAAGTGAATGTCGAGCTCGATGTGCTTCGTCCGGCGATGATGAACGGGGTTGGCGGAAAGGTACACGGCAGAGATGTTGTCGCAGTAGACAACCGTGGCCTGCGACATTTCGTGATGCAACTCCTGAAGAAGCTGGCGAAGCCAAGTACACTCGGCGACGGCGTTCGCCATGGCGCGGTACCCAGCCTCCGCGCTGGAGCGCAACACCGTGGGTTGTCATTTGGACGACCACGAGACGAGGGAGGGACCGAGGTAGACGCAGTAGCCTGAAGTGGAGCGCCGTGTGTCAGGGCAGCCAGCCCAATCAACATCAGAATAGGCCACCATCTCCAGAGAGGGGGACACCATGAGAGTGAGTCCGAGGGACATCGTGCCACGGATATAGCGGAGAATCCATTTCACGAGCGTCCAATGGGAGTCATGAGGGGCATGCATATGAAGACACACCTGCTGAACGGCATACTGCAAATCCGGTCTGGTGAGCGTTAGATACTGGAGAGCACCAACAATGGATTGGTAGAATGGGGCATCCGACGCCGGGGAGCCATCCAGAGCAGAGACCTTGGCCTTCGTGTCAACAGGAGTAGCAACAGGATGACAGTTGAGCATGCCAGCGCGCTCAAGCAGCTCATGCGCATACTTCTGTTGATGAAGAAAGAAGCCGTCAGGGCGCCAAACAACCTCGATGCCAAGGAAGTAGTGGAGAGCACCCAAATCCTTGATGGCAAACTCGTCACGCAACCGATGAGTGATCTGCTGAAGAAGGGCTGCGGAGGAGGCCGTCAGGATGATGTCGTCGACATATAGTAACAAGTAGGCAGTCGTGTCGCCATGGTGATAGACGAATAGCGAGGCGTCCGAGCGGGTGACACGGAAGCCCACTGTCTGTAGAAAACCGGCGATACGCTGGTACCAGGCACGAGGTGCTTGCTTGAGGCCATAGAGAGACCGAGACAACAAGCAGACGTGGCCAGGATGAGTGACATCAACGAAACCAGTGGGTTGCTCACAGTAGACCTGCTCGGCAAGGTGACCATGGAGAAAGGCGTTGGAGACATCCATCTGATGAACCGTCCAGCCGCGAGAGACCGCAAGCTGAAGAACAGTGCGGATCATGCCCGGTTTAACAACCGGTGCAAATGTCTCGGTGAAGTCAACGCCAGCACGCTGACGAAAACCACGGACCACCCAGCGAGCCTTGTAGCGCTCAAGAGTGCCATCGGAGCGCGTCTTATGACGAAAAACCCACTTGCCGCTGATGACGTTGGCACGAGGCGGCCGAGGAACCAGCGTCCAAGTGCGATTCCGCTGAAGAGCGTCAAACTCATCCTGCATCGCGGCAAGCCAATGCAGGCCACGAAGAGCTTCCCGAACGGATGCTGGAATCGGGGAGGGCCCGGAGGTGGATGCGGCGAGGAGGTACTCATCGCTGGAGTACCGCAGGCTCGGACGATGGATGCCGCTCTGAGACCGCGTCGTAGGACGAGGCGGCAGATCAGGTGCCGCGGCCGGCGAGGACGAGGACGAGCCGGCCTCGGGCGAGAGGGACGAGGCAACAGAGGCCTCGGCCGCTCCAGAGGCCGAGGGAACCTCAGTCGACGATGGCGAGGCAGGAGAGGCCTCGGCCGCCCCAGAGGCCGAGGGGGCGGGCGATGCCGAGGGCACTGAGTCGGCGACCGCGTCGGAGGCCGGACTGCCGGGCGGCGAGGTGGCACGGCCAGGGGCCGCAGCTCGACCCGCGTCGTGGGGAGCACCGAACCCTGGTGGCGGTCTGAGAGCTGCACAAGACCGTCCGCCAGACGGTGGCGCAGAAGGGCCGCCGGTGGCCGGCGGTGAGGCGAGGCGGCAGGTACCTGCTGAAAGGGAAACACCTTCTCGTCAAAGTAAACATGTCGTGAGGTGAACACACGGTGTGAGACGGGATCATAGCAGCGATATCCTTTGGTGTTGGGTGGGTAACCAAGGAAGACGCAGGCGACAGATCGAGGTGCAAGCTTATGAGGCGCGGTAGCGGCGATGCTAGGGTAGCAGAGATAGCCGAAGATGCGAAGCTCGTCATAAGAGGGGAGTGCACCGAAGAGAAGGTGGTGAGGAGCAAAGTTGCCGCGGGTGCGGCAGGGGCGAAGGTTGAGGAGAAGTGATGCAATGGAAAGCACGTTAGGCCAGAAGCGTGGAGGCACATGGGCGTGAAAGAGGAGCGTGCGAACGCAGTCGTTAAGAGTGCGAAGAACACGTTCAGCGCGACCGTTCTGTTGCGAAGTATAGGGGCAAGTGAGACGAAAAGTCGTGCCATGTGTGGTGAGGAGAGTGCGAACAGCCAGGTTCTCGAACTCCTTTCCGTTGTCGGTTTGGAACGCGAGAATGGGACGCCCAAACTGCGTAGAAACATAGGAGTAAAAAATGCAGCGAGAGTAGCGATAGTATCGGACTTACGCCGCAATGGAAAGGTCCACACATAATGCGAAAAATCATCAAGGATGACAAGATAGTAGAGATAGCCCGTATTACTAGCAACTGGAGACGTCCATACATCACTGTGAATCAATTCAAATGGATAGGAAGCAACATGAGAAGAGGACCTAAACGAAAGCCGAGCATGTTTGCCAAGACGACAAGCATGACAAGAGTGATCATCGATCTTATTACACGTGAATGGAAAACTCCTAAGAATATGACGAAGGGTGATGGGATTGGGATGACCCAAACGAGCACGCCAAAGGTCCACACCGGTGGCGAGGGCGACAGGAGCGGCGGAGGTGGTGGAGGCTTTGGAGTGAACCGTGTAGAGGTCGTCAGGGCTGTCACATCGGTGGAGCACCATCCGGGTACGGGCGTCCTTGACAGAGAAACCAAACATGTCAAATTCGACAGTGACAGGATTTTCACGTGTAAATTATTTAACAGAAACGAGATTTTTAATAAGATCGGGTGAAACTAAGATGTTAGATAAAGAGAGGGCGTAGAAGTGGAAGGAAACGATGCATGTCCTATATGAGTAATGGGAAGAGAGGAACCGTCGCCGACGGTGATGCGAGTAGAGGTGTTGACATGATAGGAGGTGTGGAGGGTACCGGGATGAGCAGCCATGTGAGCCGTAGCGCCGGTATCCATGTACCAATCCCCGCCGCCCGTGTAGTTAGTCGGTGTGGGGGCGAAGTGCAGGGCAGCCAACAAGGCCGGATCCCAAGGCGCTGGTGGAAGCGCGGGAGCCGGGAACTGTGGTGGAGCCGGCAGGGAGAACGGCGACAGCCCTCCTGGCTGCGGCGGTTGGCCGAAGGAGAGGGGCCCGTAGGGCGGCACATACGGCTGCGGTGCGGCATAGAACGCCTGATGCGAGAGGGGTCGCGAGTCGAGGATGCCCGGAGCAGGTGCGTGGGGAACCGGAATGGAGTAGGCATGCACGACGCCAGTCCAGGGGTTCTGGCCGGCGTACCACGGGGCCGGCTGGGTCGGCTGCTGCGGACGGGCGCCTCCCTGAGCGCCGTTGGGCTGCTGCTGCTGCTGACGGCTCCCACCGCGTCGACCACCGTGCTTACCCCCACCACCCTGAGCAGTGTTGGTAGGGGGAGCCGGCTGCTGCGGCGGGAAGGGAGCCGGCGGGTGCGGGAAGCCGGGAGCGGGGCGTGGCTGAGGAGCTGGCGGCGCGGGGCCACCGCGGGTGCCGGTGGAGAGGGCGGTGTGAGCGGCCCGGGACCGCGTCATCTTCATCCGGCGCTCCTCAAGCTTGAGGTACGCGATCACCTTAGGGAAGGTGGGATCCGGGATGAGCGTGAGGTTGGAGGCGGCGTTCCCGAAGTCCTCGTTGAGACCGGTAGTGAGGGTGTTGATGAGGAGCTCATCGCCGATCGTCTCACCAAGATCGCGGAGCTCGTTGGCAAGCTTTTTGAGGCGCATGCAAAAATCATCGATAGATGTGTCAAGCTGCTGGCACCCATAAAACTCGCCGTGAAGGAGAACCTTGCGCTGAAGCTTGTTGTCGGTGAAGAGGCCGTTGATCTTGGTCCACACGGCGTAAGCGTCGTCATCGTCAGCCACCACCGTGTGGAAGAGGTCCTTGGAGATGGTGAGGTAGAACCAACGGATGATGGTGGTGTCGAGGATCATCCAGTCCTCGTCGTTCACTATGAGCCGAGAGTCCACGGTGCCATCAACGTGACCGTGGAGTAGATACTCACGGAACACCAAGGAGAAGTACCTCCTCCAGGCAGAGTAGGATGCGGTGGACTGATCGAGGATCACCGGAACGCGTTCGAAGATGTTGAGATCGCGAACAAGGGCAACATCCGGGCCGGCGAACGGGTTACTGCCGAAGGAGACCGAGGAGACCGGGGAGGCCATGGCAGCGATGGGTCGGTGGAGTGGGATTAGGGTGCGGAAGTGATAAAGAGCGGCGGCACACGGCGGCGGCGGCGGCTGAGAGGAGCGGCGGCGGCGGCGGTGTGGGGCGGCGACAGAAGGTGGGGGTGGGGGTGCGGCAACACACGGCGGCGGCGGCGGCTAGAGGAAGCGGCGACAGCGGCGGTGTAGGGCGGCAGCAGGAGGGATGGGCAGCGGCGGCACCCGATGACAGCGGCGGCTTGAGGAGCGGCGGCGATGGCGTGGTGCGGCGGCGGCAAGATGCGGCGGCGGCGGCGCAAGGAGCACTACAACAAAATAGCCATTTATGGTCGCTTTTTTTGGGACGCACTTTGTATTCGTCTCTACGCTCATGGACAGTAGCAGACTAAAGACGCCTTTTAAGACGTTTACAAAGCGCTACAAACTTTTTCTGGTAACTAGTTATTTAGAAAATAAATATGCATTTGTATTGAACTTAGAGACGACTTTTGAGATGTTTTAGTATATGACACTATTCTTAGACTTGAGAAACTTTGAATATCATTTTTTTTACCTTGCATAGTCATTAAAATTAGGTTTGCCAAATTTCACTCACAAGACCTAAGTAGTTGCACTACCTAATGAGTTGAAAGGTATTTTGATTGACACTCGGAAGAATATGTACATTTAATCATTTTGTCACCCCTACTCTTGTGACAGAGGCAAACCACCTCTCCATTGTTGATAGTGGGCTTCCTCTTCCTTCATTTGTCGTCCCCATGACTAGAGGGGCGAGAATCCGAGGGTTTCGTCCAATAATGATAGGGTTAGGAATAGTTTAGGGTTTGTCTTAGGTGGCGGGGAGACGATTACGACATCTTTAGATGGCATTGCATCTCCCAGCCTCGTCCTCCTTCTAGTGGTGCTTCGTACCACTGCGTGGCATGTGGAGTATGGTGTCGTCCTTGCGGAGGCAATGCTCAACAGATCTAGTGCTTTGTAACCTAGATGATCTTCTGATCTCCCATCTACCTGGTAGTATGAATCAACCATATGCGGTGTAGATTCCAACGTTCCCTTGGATTTGTTTTCCTAATATTCCTCGAAGTGAACATACCTAATAGGCAGCTTGCCCCACCGCCGGTCGGCACCAACAGACGCTCTCTCTGTCTCGAACTCCCCTGTGGCTCGACTTTGCTCCCATGTTGATCGAAGACGTTGCCGCAAGCTAGAGCTCCTCCGCGGCTTGATGCCTGTCCTCCCAGCTGGAGCTGCCCTTGAGCCACTACTCCAGAACAATAGTGACGGACGCAAAATCTCTCTCAGTGGCGGACTGGCACGAAAATCAATACACCTTATATTCTGGAACGGAGGGAGTATATCTCTGACTTAGAAAAGAATTAGAACGTCTTATACTCTTTGTTTGTGGAGGGAATAATATTTGTCGTAGATCGAATGGATTAGGGGCTCGTATTTACCATTTATTTTCATTTTTTTAAATCCTACAAATTTGGCGCATCGAAACTATTTTTTGCGTTATCAAATTTGGGGTTCCTGTTTTTTTGGTTTACCGCCTAGGGCTTCTCGCGTTTTTGCTCCACATAATCCCTCCACATCTTTTCTTCACCCGCGCCGCCATCTCCCCACCTCCGGATCGGTTCCAATCTATGCCGGCACATGCTCACCCCGTCCGCCGCCCATTCCCACATACAGCGCAGATGCAGCCCGACCCAAGTGCTGATCTCCGCCGCCAGATCTGGCCTCCGCCGGTGACTTCCCTTACTCCTCCGTCGGCGATCTTGCCAGTTGGAGTCCCGTCGGCGTCCTTCTTCCTCTCACCGTGCCAAGCGGCGCTCCTCACGGACGTCATCTTCACCGTCACCAAGTTACATCTTGCCGGTGTCATACTCTGCCTGAATGTCCGCCCCGTGTTGCGTCGCTACAGCGTCCACAAGCAGCTCCCGGCACCATCCAACATCTTCAGACTTCCGCCCCGTCAAGCAGGTGATTTCTTGAATCCCATCTCCTTAAAGTTTTAGCATTAATTCAGTGAAAGTAGCCTCCTTCATTTAGGGCATGTTCGGTTCTTGGGGTTTGATTCCCCAGGGGAATCAACACCGACGGTTTCAGGTTAACCCCTCCTGCTACTCTATTGCACATGGGGTTTCAGTTTCCAAATCCCCGTATAATCTTCGCATTCACAGTCTGTTTGGTTAAAGAAGGGATCAAAGGTGGTTTGGCAGTGACAACGCTAAACTGTAATCATACATGACTAGTACACTAGTACATAACAGGGCATTGGTCCAGGCCGGGCCAGCCCATTAGTCCCGGTTCAGTCACGAACCGGGACTAATGGGTGCAACAGTCCCGGTTCGTGAGGCCAGACGGCCGGGCGGGCCACGTGGGGCATTGGTCCCGGTTCGTCTGGAACCTTTGGTCCCGGTTCCAGACACGAACCGGGACCAATGTGCCTCGCTCCTGGCCCACAACCATTGTTCCCGGTTCGTGGAAGGAACCGGGACCAAATGTGTAACCGTTCACCTGGTGCGCGCCCCTTTAGTCCCGGTTGGTGGTTGAAACCGGGACTAAAGGTTCGAACGTCTCGCATCCCACGACGTTTCGCGCTCCGAGAAACAGGAGGATAAAGCAACTGTTCCTCGGCGAGGGCTACAGTAACTTCGCCCATTTCTCATCTTCTCCTCTCTTCTTCCCCCATATCTTCTACCATGAATCCAATCACTCGCTACGGGGAGGTGCTCGCACATGGCAGTACCAATCTCGATGTTGTCTACACGAACGACAGCGCCATGGTGCCGCATTTTCTTTCCCTTTTGCAGAAATGGCTTCAAGTGGCGGATGAGAAAGACAAGTTCATAGGGCTTGATCTCGAGTACACGGCCAAGCAAGAAGATGTTGCCGTCATCCAGCTATGTTTCAAGAAACATGTCATGATCTTCCAATGGGCAAGGTGAGTTTTGAGGGTTTTCTTTGATCAATTAATAATTTATAGATTGTTATGAAAATTGCATAGGATAGAAATATGTTCCATTTTGAATCCTATGGGAAAGATCAATATTTCTTTTAAGTTTGTAGTGAAACAATTTTCCTTGTTGCAAAACGTGGGAGAACATATATGTCATATAGTTAATTTAGGGTTTCTTCATCAATTCATAGGATATGAAAATTGCATATATATAGGATATAGCAATATATATGTTCTATTTTGAATCCTATGGCAAAGATCAATTTCTCTTAAGTTGTAGTGAAATAATTTTCAATTTTTTTATGATATTACTGTTCACCGGGCTCAAATGAGCCCGAGGAGCAAAAACTCTGCGTCTTCCTCTTTTGTTGCAGCGAAATAATTTTCCTTTATATAGTTGCATATTATAATTCAGCCGAAATATACTTGTTACAGCAGTATTTAACATTTGTTCCATTTTAATTTGTTGATATTGCAGTAGTGACAAGCACTGCCCAGCACTCATGGACTTCCTACGCAGCGGCATACATTTTGCTAGCGCTGATGTAAGTAATGACAAGCTGAAGATGAGGCGTAGCTTCGGTATTGAGATACCAGCTGGCTGCCTTATTGATATCCAAGACATATTCAGGCTTCGGTATGAGAGGACTTCGATGGCTTCTATGGCAGTCGCCTTGATCGACGACTATTACGGAGATATGAAGACCAAATTCCCCCGGGCGCAGCACAAAGAGTGGGAGAGGACCCCACTTCAGCCTATCAACATTGAGTATGCAGCAAAAGATGCATACGTTGCATATGAGTTGTACCGCAAGATTCGAACCGTGAACTATGGGCAGCGTCACCTCGCACCACCACCACCATTGGAATATTCTTCTGATTCAGACTAGCTAGTAGTGTTCGCTTGGACGAGTACTTTCTGTAATGGATATCTGAACTATTATATATATATTACATATCTCTCTAGCTATTATATATTTGTAGTGCTTTTCAATTCAATTTTTCTTAAATTTCGATTGTGGCTGAGAACAAAATGCAACAAAAAAGTGGGTTGTCATTGTTGGCAAGCACGCACACCATGCCAACTTTCAACATTTTCAGAGTTCATTTGTAGTGCTTTTCAATTTCAGGGTCATTTAGCTCAAAAAAAATCATTAAATGCATGAAAAATACCAAATGAAGTCAGAAATGGTTGAAAATTGATGATGTGGCTTCGAATGGTGCATTTTGAACACACGAAAAGCCTGGAGTTCAAATAAGTTCAAGAAAATGAAATGCCTTTTGTAACCGATGAGTTTCCGTCCGAAACCCCGATACTTCGAAAGGGACTGTCCGTTTTGTACACGAAGTGCATCCAGTTTTTTCCGTAACCCACTCAACTTTTTAGCACATGCTATGTGGGTGAAAGGTTGATACCATGCCAACTTTCAACCTTTTCAGAGTTCATTTGTAGTGCTTTTCAATTTCTGGGTCATTTAGCTCAAAAAAATCATTAAATGCATGAAAAATACCAAATGAAGTCAGAAAGGGTTAAAAATTCGTGATGTGGCTTTGAATGGTGCATTTTGAACACACGAAAAGCCTGGAGTTCAAATAAGTTCAAGAAAATGAAATGCCTTTTGTAACCGATGAGTTTCCGTCCGAAACCCCGATACTTCGAAAGAGACTGTCCATTTTGTACACGAAGTGCATCCAGTTTTTGCCGTAACCCACTCAACTTTTTAGCACATGCTATGTGGGTGCAAGGTTGATACCATGCCAACTTTCAACCTTTTCAGAGTTCATTTGTAGTGCTTTTCAATTTCTGGGTCATTTAGCTCAAAAAAATCATTAAATGCATGAAAAATACCAAATGAAGTCAGAAAGGGTTAAAAATTCGTGATGTGGCTTTGAATGGTGCATTTTGAACACACGAAAAGCCTGGAGTTCAAATAAGTTCAAGAAAATGAAATGCCTTTTGTAACCGATGAGTTTCCGTCCGAAACCCCGATACTTCGAAAGAGACTGTCCATTTTGTACACGAAGTGCATCCAGTTTTTGCCGTAACCCACTCAACTTTTTAGCACATGCTATGTGGGTGCAAGGTTGATACCATGCCAACTTTCAACCTTTTCAGAGTTGATTTGTAGTGCTTTTCAATTTCAGGGTCATTTAGCTCAAAAAAATCAGTAAGTGCATGAAAAATACCAAAATGAAGTCAGAAAGGGTTGAAAATTGATGATGTGGCTTTGAATGGTGCATTTTGAACACACAAAAAGTATGGAGTTCAAATAGGTTCAAAAAAATGAAATCCCTTTGTAACAGATGAGTTTTCGTCCGAAACCCTGATACTTCGAAAGAGATTGTCCATTTTGTACACGAAGTGCATCCAGTTTTTGCCGTAACCCACTCAACTTTTTAGCACATGCTATGTGGGTGAAAGGTTGATACCATGCCAACTTTCAACCTTTTCAGAGTTCATTTGTAGTGCTTTTCAATTTCAGGGTAATTTAGCTCAAAAAAATCATTAAATGCATGAAAAATACCAAATGAAGTCAGAAAGGGTTGAAAATTGATGATCTGGCTTCGAATGGTGCATTTTGAACACACGAAAAGCCTGGAGTTCAAATAAGTTCAAGAAAATGAAATGCCTTTTGTAACCGATGAGTTTCCGTCCGAAACCCCGATACTTTGAAAGGGACTGTTTGTTTTGTACACGAAGTGGATCCAGTTTTTGCCGTAACCCACTCAACGTTTTAGCACATGCTATGTGGGTGAAAGGTTGATACCATGCCAACTTTCAACCTTTTCAGAGTTCATTTGTAGTGCTTTTCAATTTCAGGGTCATTTAGCTCAAAAAAATCAGTAAGTGCATGAAAAATACCAAAATGAAGTCAGAAAGGGTTGAAAATTGATGATGTGGCTTTGAATGGTGCATTTTGAACACACAAAAAGTATGGAGTTCAAATAAGTTCAAAAAAATGAAATCCCTTTGTAACAGATGAGTTTTCGTCCGAAACCCTGATACTTCGAAAGAGATTGTCCATTTTGTACACGAAGTGCATCCAGTTTTTGCCGTAACCCACTCAACTTTTTAGCACATGCTATGTGGGTGAAAGGTTGATACCATGCCAACTTTCAACCTTTTCAGAGTTCATTTGTAGTGCTTTTCAATTTCAGGGTCATTTAGCACAAAAAAATCATTAAATGCATGAAAAATACCAAATGAAGTCAGAAAGGGTTGAAAATTGATGATGTGGCTTCGAATGGTGCATTTTGAACACACGAAAAGCCTGGAGTTCAAATAAGTTCAAGAAAATGGAATGCCTTTTGTAACCGATGAGTTTCCGTCCGAAACCCCGATACTTCGAAAGGGACTTTTTGTTTTGTACACGAAGTGCATCCAGTTTTTGCCGTAACCCACTCAACTTTTTAGCACATGCTATGTGGGTGAAAGGTTGATACCATGCCAACTTTCAACCTTTTCAGAGTTCATTTGTAGTGCTTTTCAACTTCTGGGCCATTTAGCTCAAAAAAATCATTAAATGCATGAAAAATACCAAATGAAGTCAGAAAGGGTTAAAAATTCGTGATGTGGCTTTGAATGGTGCATTTTGAACACACGAAAAGCCTGGAGTTCAAATAAGTTCAAGAAAATGAAATGCCTTTTGTAACCGATGAGTTTCCGTCCGAAACCTCGATACTTCGAAAGAGACTGTCCATTTTGTACACGAAGTGCATCCAGTTTTTGCCGTAACCGACTCAACTTTTTAGCACATGCTATGTGGGTGAAAGGTTGATACCATGCCAACTTTCAACCTTTTCAGAGTTCATTTGTAGTGCTTTTCAATTTCAGGGTCATTTAGCTCAAAAAAATCAGTAAGTGCATGAAAAATACCAAAATGAAGTCAGAAAGGGTTGAAAATTGATGATGTGGCTTTGAATGGTGCATTTTGAACACACAAAAAGTATGGAGTTCAAATAAGTTCAAAAAAATGAAATCCTTTGTAACAGATGAGTTTTCGTCCGAAACCCTGATACTTCGAAAGAGATTGTCCATTTTGTACACGAAGTGCATCCAGTTTTTGCCGTAACCCACTCAACTTTTTAGCACATGCTATGTGGGTGAAAGGTTGATACCATGCCAACTTTCAACCTTTTCAGAGTTCATTTGTAGTGCTTTTCAATTTCAGGGTCATTTAGCTCAAAAAAATCATTAAATGCATGAAAAATACCAAATGAAGTTAGAAAGGGTTGAAAATTGATGATGTGGCTTCGAATGGTGCATTTTGAACACACGAAAAGCCTGGAGTTCAAATAAGTTCAAGAAAATGAAATGCCTTTTGTAACCGATGAGTTTCCGTCCGAAACCCCGATACTTCGAAAGGGACTGTCCGTTTTGTACACGAAGTACATCCAGTTTTTGCCGTAACCCACTCAACTTTTTAGCACATGCTATGTGGGTGAAAGGTTGATACCATGCCAACTTTCAACCTTTTCAGAGTTCATTTGTAGTGCTTTTCAATTTCTGGGTCATTTAGCTCAAAAAAATCATTAAATGCATGAAAAATACCAAATGAAGTCAGAAAGGGTTGAAACTATAATTATATAAAAAATATGCAACTAAAATTATCAAAGTATTTTTTGTTCAAAACATTAATAGCAAAAAGAATTTTCATAAAGAATTTTTTTGTTAGAAACTTTAATAGCAAACTAAAATAACCAAATCTGTTTTTGATTAAAACAGACATTTAAAATAACCTAAAACTTACCAAATTGAATATAATGATAAAACACAGTAACATTAAATAGCAGGAAAAAGAATCACTCAAAAATCTATTTTTTAGTAAAGTTATTCACAAACTAGTTATTCACACCAATTTAAAAGAATTCAAATTTAAACTATTCAAATTTGGAAACTAATGGCACTAACAGAAAGTTTATAATTTTTGTGACCTAAAAGCAAAAAGAATCACTGAAAAACTGTAAGTAGAAACAAAAGAAAATAAATAAAGCAAAAAAGAAAACAAAAAAAGTAGAAAAAAATTAAAAAAATGCCGCCTACTAGGCCACAACGGCCTGAAGACGACCAGAAACCCAACCACCAAATTGGGCCAGGATTCGGGCCCGCTGCCGGCCTAGAAGGCCCACAGGCAGGGGTGTGCATTTAGGCCCGTAAGCCTGCTGTTGAGAGGAGCTCGAGAGGTTGTGCACATCAGCGCTTATAAACCACTCTCGAGCCCTCTCAACTAGCGAGGTGGGACTAAACATTTGGCCCCGGGCAGCACCACCCGTTGGTCCTGGTTGGTGGCACCAACCGGGACCAATGCCCACCTTTGGTCCCGGTTGGTGCCACCAACCGGGACCAATGGTCCCTGTTTCCCGCCCTTTGGGCTGACGAAAAGAGACCTTTGGTCCCGGTTTGTGGCACCAATCGGGACCAAAGGTCCCTGTTTCCCGCCCTTTGGGCTGACGAAAAGAGACCTTTGGTCCCGGTTGGTGGCACCAACCGGGACAAAAGGGAGGCATTGGTCCCGGTTGGTTCCACCAACCGGGACTAAAGGTGTGTGTATATAAGCCACGCACTTAGCAGTTTCTCCAAATCGTGTTCTTCTCCGCCCGACGCCCTGCTCCTCGTTGCCGTCGCCGCCAAGCCTTGCCCCGACGCCGTCAGGCTGCTCCACCTCGTCGTCGTCGACGTCGCCGAGCTGCCCCCGACGCCGTCCCCGCACCCACTGTGAGCCGCCTCGCCGTTCCCCTCCTCTCCTCCTCCCCCCCTCCCCCCCCCCCGCGCCCCGACGCCGTCGCCCGCCGCCCGTCGTCCGCCGTCCGCCGCGCTCTGCGAGCCGTCGCCCGCCGTCCGCCCGCGCCCCGTCGCCCGTCGCCCGCCGCGCTCTGCGAGCCGTAGCTCTGCTTGTCGTGCCCCGTCGCCCGTCGTCCGCCATCGGGAAGGGCCTCGCCGGCTTAACTCCGGCGACGCTGACATGGCGCTGACGTGGCGCCGTCGTTCATGTATATGTTTTTTTCATGTATATGTGTATATGTTCATGTATATGTGTGTATATGTCCATGTATATATGTATGTGTATGTATGGATGGATGAATGGATGGATGTAACTATATGGATGCATGTAACTCTAAGTTAAAATTATTAGGAGTCTTAGGAAAAAATTAGTATGTGTATGTTAGATTACAGAAAAAAAATTGGTTTTATGAAAAATTAGTGATTAAACGATAAGAAAACGTTCTCATAGGAATTTGTCTCGACGTCGACGATGCCCGGCCCTCATCCTCGTCGTCGAGTGGTCCGCGAGAGCCTGTTTGATAGGCGCCATGTCCGGGACTGGGCTCCGCCGGGCTGGCACTGGGAGGTGCTACCTTCCCGGGCTCGGAGGTTGGTGAGGAATCCAGGTCTCGTCGTCGACCCGGAGCTTCTGTGGTGGCGGTCACGCGGGCCACTTTCGGTGCGGAGGGAGCGGGCCCCCGCAGAGGTGGTACGTCGCCGTGTCAGGGAGGAGGACGAGCACGTCCGTCACTACATGGCGGCGTTGGACGCCCGGTTCGACAATACCTGGCAGATTCTTCAGGGATCTCACCCGAGTTATGATCCCGTGATGGTTCCTTATCTTTGGGTGTCCACCGCCGGCGACTCAGAGACCGCTAGTGAACCTAGTTCACCGTCCTCCACTTTGGATTCTAGGATATTCGATCTGTAATAGTGATCTTATATGATAATATTCGAGATGTATTAGTTAATATTTGATGATGCATTAACTGGATTGTTCGGGATGATGTATTAGTTAATATCGAGTGCTTGTGTTTTGCCAGTCATTGCGGCAAAACATAGGGAATTTTTTCTAGGTCATTGCTCGATATATGGAACGGGTTGACTTCATGTCTGTTTCGGCTCCTTGTGTGTCTTTCAGTGAGGGAGAGTGTCCACCATATATATATATATATATGAGAGAGGAAGAATCCCGACTGTTGTCGTGGGGGTCGCTTCTCCTTCTTTTCCTTGTGCTAGATATTTGTAATGCACTAGGGAAAGAAGGAGTAGCGACCATCACCGATGGTCGATATATGAGAGAGGAAGAATCCCGACTGTTGTCGTGGGGGTCGCTTCTCCTTCGTTCCCGTGTGCTAGACATTTTGGTGTAATGCACTCGGGGACGAATGGAGGAGCCACCATCACCGACGGTCGCAATATTAGAGGGAGTGCCCACCATATACGTGAGATGAGAGTTTAGGAAGCAAAGACTCGACAGACCTAAAGTCAACCCGTTGCATATTTTGAGTAATAGTGACCTGTGTGTTGATCAGTTTCCTGGTAGTTGCCTTCGATCGATTTTAAATGTTTCAACTATGAACATAGGAAATGTCTGACGACGATAGCGAAAGGGAATTCGGTATGTGCGAATACTGCGAAGACGAGCGCGGTCTATGCGACACGACTCACCTAGTTGATGGTAGGCGCTTCAGCATCGTGCTGGATGAGACCTTCGAAGTGGATACAGTAAGTCATAACGACAAGTCTTTTTTCGTAATTAAGCATGACTTCTGCTTCTTTTGCTTCAACTTATAATTTTAATTTTTTACTATTCTACTAGCGTATCCCCTGCCATGCAAGAAGATATGTCTTGGATAAGATTGGTTTCAATACTAAAGAAAGTATGGAGGTAAAGATAGTTCACTTGAGGACCGAGCATGGTTATACTTTTGCCGTAAAATTGTACTATGCAGACACCTACTCCTTTTTTGAATGCAAAAGTTGGCAAGCACTATGCAAGGCTTATGCATTTGAGCCTAATATGCTTATCACCTTTGATATTCGTCCGGAAGATGAAATTGAAGGTAATATCGACATCTGGGTCGATGTGCAGACACCTCCAGTTCTACCATTATGTGAGTTTCTCAACCATATTTATTATGATTCCGATTCTGCCTCCTTGTGAGTTTGTTAAACATATTTATTATGTAATTTATATTGTTTATTTCAAAATAGTTGACAGCTTATTTCCATTGACAGCTTATTTTCATTCTTCAAAAAATGTACGGAAGATGGTAGACAGAACCTACTACACCGATGGCGCAGAATTAACTTGTCAGGAGAAAAATCATCTTATCGCATTTATTAATGATCTTCAGAATTACAATACCTATTATCAAACTCCTACACATTATGGTCAATACGTGCCACTAGTGCACGTGTTGAACTACGATAACATCCATGGAGATCGCATGGTAAGATTTTTTACTATTACGACATCCGTGCATCTTTTGCATAAATTATTTTTAAAACTAAACTACATTGCTAACTACGAAGTTATTACTATGTTTTTCAACAGAAAATCCCGAATGATTGTGTGCCTCATCTGATGTTTCCGAAAGGTCACCTTGATGTTATGAGCTTACTGCCACCAGGTCATCATATGCATCACTGTTGTCCATACCAGATTTCTAAAACCGATGAAGACATGACAATCAAAGATTGGAAAAAATGTATGGTCGATCGTAGGGAGCTACTTGGAAGCAATATTGTGCGACGTGCAAGAATTGGAGACAGGATAATCTCCATTCTCCATAATGGAGAGTCAGGTCCCATCTTGTTTTATGCTATTTTACCTAAGAGAGGCCGGGTAGTTAGGTCCTAGCTAATACTCATGATCATGTGCTAAGAACAATTAAGTATGGTTGGTTAGATGACTATGGTGATGATGATCTAGTATGACTTGTTATTATGAAACTTGTTGTTCGACCAATCTCTCCGGAGAAAGAGAGGTCGATCACTCCTCTCTGTATATGTTCATGACGATCTTATGTACTTACTGGTTCCTTCATTTGCTTACTACCTAGCGTGTCGAGTTCTCTCTATACGTATAGTACGTAGCGTCGACCAAGCACGGAGATAAGAGAGGTCACTTCTCTCTAGGTAGCTATTAGCTAGCTAACACAATATATGAAACCCCCAAATTAACCCTCCAAAACCCCCAACCCCCCCCCCCCCCCCCCTTTCAAAAAAAAAACCCTAGCTCCTGAGCTGCTGACGCGTGGATGCTTATTGGTCCCGGTTGGTATTACCAACCGGGACTAAAGGCCCTCCTGCCTGGGCTCGCCGCAGCGGCCACGTGGAGCACCATCTGTCCCGGTTCGTAAGCGAACCGGGACTAAAGGTATTGGGCTTTAGTCCCGACCCTTTAGTCCCGGTTCCAGAACCGGGACTAAAGGCCCTTACGAACCGGGACAAATGGGCCCTTTCCTACTAGTGGTAATTTGACAGTCAGATGGCATTCATTATGCACAAGAAACTACTGAATTATATGGTCAACAAGTTGCAGTCAGATGAAAAGCTAGCATATAGCCAAAAGCCACACATTTCAGAGATATTATGGCTTTAGTTAAATTGTATAACGAAATGATGCAATCTGTACATCCATATTATCACCCAACATGTTTTGTTCCTATGATCCTCTCAGGACTGAAATTGATGGCAGTAAACACCAAACATAGTTCAAGCAATAGGTGCACGCAGACATGCCGAGCACTCTAGCAAACCATTTGTTTCACTATACGGCAAATATAATCATGCAATCTCATTACACCTAACCATGATATATACTGTAATATTCAGAAATTCCTTTCTGAATTTCACAAATTACTTTACTGTATAAACATTATTTTTTACCATATGTAGATCCTTCTCTGTATAATTGTGTTTTCGAACACCTAGATCATACTCTGAAAAACTGATGGGCATATAATAACCGAAGACCCTGAAGTGGTTATTAAGGAAACTAAATATGTTGTGGAACATATAAATATGCTATTTGTCTTGTACCTACAAAAAGATGTCAATCCCCGATTGTTAGTACTATTAGCTAAGAAAACAAAAGGTTGAATTTCCTGTGTTTTTTTTATTGCCTAGTATAGCTAATGTTGGAAAAATGGGGACATTCTATGTGAATGCTCTAAATTCCTTGCATGCTAGTAAGAACATGGCTCAAGCTGTATGTATGCAATTTTCTGCTACTTTCAGTTTTTTTTATCTCACATGGTTTAGTTGTTTATTAGATAAATGCAGTGCAGTGCATGACCTTGACATATGTTTATATGTACACGTTCCCTTCATTATATTGTTGATTAATTTATGATTTTAACATTGTTTTGGAAAAGAATATAATGTCAAGGATAATGTAGAAGACTTGAGACATGAGCTGAGTATGATGCATTCATTCATGAAGCAAAAATTCTCTGGAGAGAAATGGAGAAATAAAATCTATACGAACAACATCTCTTTCTGCAAAGATAAAAGTATTTGCATTAATATAATATTATCATGTTCTTGTTTCAGGTTGATTTTAGCGGAAGAGTTGTGGGCAGTGACCTACCACATGAAGAATCACTTGACAATGTGCATGCTCCATAGAATGTTATGCAGGTGATGCAGTAGTTTCCTTAGTAGTAAGTTAGCGCTAGTTTTTTTCTCATACTTAAAAACAATTGTTCATCATAAGTTGCAGGAATTGCATCCTTGCAATTGTGCGAGAACCAAAGAGGGTTACACCAGATCATCTTTGCGACATGAACACATCGTTGCTAAGGTATCAGACAATGTCTACGTGTACAAAAATTTCTGCTTCGTTATTAAACAATGCCTATGTTTTGTACAAGTTTAATTACAACTGAAAGCAACCTCAACTGTAGAGGCACACATTGAAAAGTTTGATAGGGCTAATCAAGGTGCAGAATCAACCATACCAAAATGAGAATTTCACTAGCCAAGTATATTCAAACCACATATCAGAAGAAATGTGGTGTCCTGTTTTGTACAAGTAGGGTATTTGCTTGCTGCTATTTTTTTGCAAGTAACATGATATCGTGATGGAAATAATTGTTTCCCATATTTTGGTAATACATGTGCTAATACTATTTATTTCAAAGTACTGCTAATACTAGTTTCACAGAAAAATAGATGCTACTCCCTCCGTAAACAAATATAAGAGTGTTTAGATCAGTACTTTAGTGATCTAAACACTCTTATATTTCTTTACAGTGGGAGTACTCATGAACTAGTAGAAGCAGCAGTAGCAAGTAACCTTAATGCAACAAAATGGGATAATCATGGAAATTCGTAGTACATGATAAGATGAGTTTGCCTCTTTGTCATGGTAATAATATCACACATGAGCAATTGCACTCCGTAAAATCCTGGAGCTGGCATAGAAAAGAGTTCAGTTTAGAAGTGTCTATGATACAACTAGGAACCAGAATACCAGATAGAATCAATATGTACATAATAATGTTGATGATTTAGTGCATTTGTTATAAATGATAAAGACCCGTAAATTATATTCCCTAATTAGTGTGTCCATTCACGCGTATTCTTACTGAAATAAGTGTGTGTTTTCTTGAAATAGTATGGAAAATTTGAAATAATTGTTTTCGATGAACTCGAGAAACAAAAGTAAAGTCGTGGCCAAAGTAACTTTAGTGAATAAAGATATAACATATGTGGTTTGAGGAAACATCCTTGGAGAATAATATGTTGGTGTTTCTGTTTGTCACAACATTTCAAATCTTGGAGATGAGAAACTAATTAGACCGTATGAAAAAAATCCAATCCAGACAGTAAGGGATGCTGTTGGGTATGTTATTGCTTGGCCTCGATCACATGTAAGTCAACTTCCGTACAAGCATCGGTATGCTCCAATGTCCATTAAGGTTTATCATTTATGAAGAATCTTTGTAGTTTATTAGGTCAATAATACCTAAGCCAATCGCTCCAACAACACCACAAAACATTTGTACTCCAACACGACCACAAAACACTGGAATGGTACGTCTCTTACAATTCATCAAAGAACATTTCATTGTGCACCAGTCCAAAAGCTTATGTTCATGTAAACTTTTCTTCATTCTCTTTCTTTTTCAGGGTAAGCTAAACCTTTAGAGGAGCACATTGCAAGATCCAGGAGCAGCTGCAGATGGATTAGTTTTTCAGTGAACAAATATAATAAATTATGTATAGATTTTAGCTTCATAGGAAAAACTAGTTCTAGTTTGTAGGATCTTTTCTTCTTAGTTATTTGTATCTTTCTTACGAATGTCTGATTTGATTCAGTTGTGAACTCCAGACATTTTAATATATGTATTCGTTCCTACAAATTAGTCAAGTGGATTTGCTACTTAGGATGCTTATTGTGCGAATACAATTGGTAATGTGGACTGACGCCTTCATATAATGACATTTGATCAGACCGCACATGCATTTGTCATGATAAAGTAATCAAATTTGAAATGATGAAATACAAAATTGAAACAAAATAATGTTTAATATAAAATAATTCATAACGACCGAAAAACTTGCGTATATTTAGAAAAGAATATAACGTCTCTACATAGTGTCTATAAGCATAGGGCCCATGATGAATCCTCTACTCCCGTAGTGACGTGGTATGAGCGTGTCTAACATAACGTCTCCACATGTATAGAGACGATTTTGAACGTCTCAATAGAACGTCTCTTGTCATGTACGCACGCTTAGCAAGCGTGTCTACATGTTTTGAGACGGTCCGTGGGGAGACGCTCCAAGGACGCTTTACCAAATCGACTCTACAGTTGCATAGAGATGAAATAACACGTCTCTAGCTATGGAATTTGATGTCTCTACATACAGTTTTTCTTGTAGTGGCGGCGGCGGCGGCGACTAGGTTAGGATCGTGAGAAAAACTGATACCATGTTGAGACTTAGGGTTAGGCCGTGCAACTCACAATGCATTGATCGGGTGCACTAGGCACGTATATATAATGTACAAGATGGGCCTCTACCTCAACTATACAGGAAAACTAGGAGGTGGGCCTACGACACAATATACATGCACAAATATATTCAACAACAATGATACACTCATAGGCCGAGGGTCTTGAAGAAAAGGTGATGTACTTATAATTCAGACGAAAAAGCAGAAGCATGGAAAAATCCACTAAACAAAGGAAATCTATCTATCTATCACAAGTGCATCATATTCATATGTTAGAGAAGTGCAAAGAAACCCCGATCGATCTCTACACTAGCTAGCTAGGAGCGCATCCACTTCACGATGGTTACACCAGAAACAATACTCAGCCCGCCAATCCAAGCGACGGTGTTCGTGATAGTGATACCCCTGAAGATGGCGTCGAGTCGCCTCCATAACATATTCGACTCCCTGAAGGCAAAAAGGAGTCAAGAACGAGTTAAGGATCACGCAAAAACCGGAAAGAGCGAGCGCACGTACGTGTGAAGGTACTGGTAATCGAGATTCGAGAGGGAGTGTACGTACGTACCATGTGGGGTCATAGGGTCTGGGCTGGACGTGTCCGGAGAGACATTGGAACAGCTTCTTGTCTTCGCCAGGCCCGTGCGCCTTGTTCGCCTCCGTCATCAGTTGGTACAGCTCCTCCTTGGCCACCTGGATTTTGCCCAGAAGGCCGTCGTTCCCGGGTTTCGTCCCGCTCACACAGATGCTGCTAGCCTGCTGCTGCTGCTACGGGCAACACGTACGAAACAATTGTGCTTTAGGAGCCAGCCGATCGATCGAGAGATTATTGGACATGATACAAGAGGCCAGGCGACGTCGTGTGTAGCGTACCTCGGTGTGGAGAAACCTCGGCAAGACCCGCTGTTGCCCCAGCTCGACGGCCGGTGAGAGCTTTGGGAAGGTCCCCGCCGCCTGCATCTGCCGGAGCGCGCCGCCGCCCAGCCTCCTCGCCGCGTTACCGAGCACCGCCGACGCCATCGCCTATTTTGCTTCTTCGGATCGTCGCCTCTCGTCTGTGCGTTCCTTGCTCTGTTTGGGGAAACGTGGTAGTAGTACTTATTTAGGAGCCGCGCGTGGCGGACAGCCGTTCTGGCTCCGAGTCGGTCACGAGCGTGCTTCCGGTTCTGATCCCGATCGCCTTCCCGCTCAACAGCGGAAGCCGAAGCACGCACGTAACGGCTTTCTTCCAGCCTCTCCCAAGTCCCCCCTCCGTTTTGATCAGAAACAAAAGCTCCCCAGTCCGCAGCAAGCTACACGAGCAGATCATATAGAGATTAAATCCTTCAAGGGGAAAATATACCAGAGATTAAGGCTCCATAGGACCTACGGTGAATGGCTTCAATATTTAGAGAGGACTCAAACATACAGTTCTGAACCGTTTTTTTTTTTGCAAGAAGCAGTTTTGAAGAAATAGTACTCCCTCCGTCCGGAAATACTTGTCCTATAAATGGATGTATCTAGACTTATTTCAGTTATAGATACATCCATTTTATTTATTTCTAGGACAAGTATTTTCAGACGAAGGGAGTAGTTTTCAAGAAACAGAGTTTTCATTTTCATTTTTCCGATTGGGTCACATGTGTAAGGGATACAGACAGATAAACAGAGAGAGAGAGAGAGCTTTTATTTTTATTTTTATTCATGTGGGTCCCACATGTAAGTGACATATGGTGAGAGGGGTAAGAATGTCCATAAAACGCCCAATTGACGGTAAACCACTTTGACCAGAAAGGGCATTTCTGTAAGGTCACCTAACGACGGAGGGGCCAATTTAAACACTCTTTTAAATTAGCTAGGGATAAATCTGACTAGTGGGTTTGAGTTAGAAAGACATCACTCCCACAAGTTTATCAAAAAAAGGTTATTAGCTCTAAGCCACAAAAACCGCTCCATAAAATAAACCTGATAGTCATCTATACAAAAAAAATTGCTACATAAATATGGTTTGACTAGCAAAAGAGCATGTGTGTTGTAACGATTTGTTTTCTCGGACTTAAAGGTGAATTCCAGGTTAATTACCATCAAAGACAGAGGGTTTCGTATAAAATGTTAGACGGATGGGCTAAAAATATTTTCCCTGTATTAGTAATTTGTCGTTGTAGAATAGCAGATAACCCACAAACATACCGCGAAAGGCCCAACCAAAATACCGTATTCTAAATAAAGAGAAAACTTATCCCATCATCTCCCAACACGTCAAACCAAATATTCCCTCATTCCACAATATCAGGTGTATTAGCATTTAAAAAAGTCAAATTTATTTTCCTCTGACCAAGTTTTAAGCCAAAAATACCAACGTCCAACATAGTAAATAATGAACATATGAAAATTCATTTTAGGGTGAATCTAATGATACCAACTTGATATTATGCATATTGATATATTTCTCTAAAAAAATGATCAAACATAAAAATAGTTAATTTATAACATTAATCCATCTCATATTTTGAAACATCGAAAGTTGTTTTTTTTAATGAAAATCCAACAACACCAACAGCGCAAGAAAACACGCACAAGCCTTCTAGTATAGTAGTAAGGTAGGCTATAAGGTTGACTATTAGATTAATACTTTTTCTAAGCATCTCACCTTCCCTTTTCTTGTATTTATTGTATTTGTTTAGGAGTAAGCATATAGCTAGGTTTTTGCATGAGAGTCCACTATTCTTCTTATTTCATGTCTCTTTCTTGCACATAGACAAAAAATGCCATGTAAGCGGTTTAAAAGGCCATTATTAGACTTGCTCTTATAAGTTAGCTCACGGTTTTAAGTTTTTTTGGTCTGTTAGTCGACTGTGCCCAAATAACTTGGCCACGGTCGATTTGGATAAAACAATCCTTCTGTTTTACTCAAGAACGAAATCTGTAGCAAGGACAGAAGTACACAATGCATGCACATAATCACGACAATTGAAGGATAATTTGGGCGACTGTGGGGATGGAGAATAATGGGGGTGGTTGGTGTTTTTAAGGATCAAAATTTTATGTGGGCATAGTTAATCCGTGTCTTGGTTTGACGTAGGTTAATCCGTGTCTAGGTTTTATGTGGGCATACATATTTTCTTTGATTAGTTTACTGTTCATTCAGGTATTTTTACAGATCAAACTTTTATGTGGGCATAGTTAATCCGTGCCTTGCAACCCCGAATGGAGGCACCACGCCATAACCTAATATGAAAGTAGTGGTTGCACTCAAGTTCGATGAACACACCATAATGAACAGTAAAATAATAAAAGAAAATCTTAAACTTCATGGTATTGAGAATGAGCAAATATTTACTGGCTTGCAAAGTTTGTTCACGAAAAAAGAACTTCAGATGATCTCCATACAAAATGAAATATATACTCTTGGTCTGCACCTAAGTTTGAGATTTTCTATTCGAGCATAAACTTTGTTTTTTTTTTTGTATAAAACTCCTCATATGTCATTTGGCGACCAAATTTTGCAAGCACCTAAAACATTTGGTCATAATCAAAGCTGCAAAGTTTCAGGGTTTTTATATTTTGCTAAATTTTCGATCATGAGTGTAACGGGGGTGCAATGTCCCTGGGCGTAGAATAATGACGCTCTAACCTAACGGCAGAGACTTGGTAAAAAAAATTGACACCACTAACTCCCGGACTCTATATTAGTCAAAGAAGGGGAATCTATCATTACAAATCAGGCTTTGTGACAGCAGTGACAACATTCACGATAAAAAAAAATTAAAACCCTGCTAAAGGGTAGTAATTTCTAGACTAGATCGTCCCAGGATAGAAACAGATGTATAGACATAGACAATCAAGATCGATGGGTATGGGCTTCAGTACATATACTATAAACTAGCTAGTCATCCCTTGGCAAAGGCAATGTCGCCCACAGGATCGCTTCAGATAACACGTAGCTCGCCCCAATGCTCGCCCCAATGACCAACCCATAAGTGCCCGACAAATGTACCGCATCGTGCCTTAATCTCGCCCCCATAGCCACATTCCCTGAATATCAGTGAATCGCCGGGAAGAATCTTGAACTTTTAGAGAGGGGGGAGTGGATATTGGGAGCAGCAGATGGCGGCGGTTCAGGCGAACACGGAAGCCTGGGGGCTGGGGCGACACACGAAGAAAGAAGAAGGGGCGACACGACAGAAGGGCGTACGAGGCAACCAGAGATCCTTTTCCTGGGGATCGATCGATTCCCCTTTTTTTTTAGGCGCTGGAATCCCGTGAAGATCGATCAGCATCAAGTGCCAAATGGGCCGACAACCTGCGAGCGAACTTTCCCAGTGGGCTGCCATGAGGCTACTGTGCTTTTTGGACTGGGGTCAATATTTTTCACTGTCATTGTTTTCATGCGTTGTATACTTGTATGTATATAACCGCGTTTGGGCCAAGGTCATCGGAGTCAATTGACCCAGTTCAACACTGTAGCTACTCTATGATCCTAGAAGAGTTTAGAGCGCAAAGACTTTCCTTTGTTGTAATTCAAGTGGTTCATGAGAGGAGGATTCATAACGCTGAGGCTCATTCTCTGGCCAAAGCGGCCTCCTCTCTTCCTCCTGGGCGCCACGTGTGGCTAGATGTTTTGCCCGATCTCATCTGTATTCCGTTGAAACTTGATACTTAATAAAGTTTTACAGATGCTCAAAAAAAAAAAGTTCAACACTGTAGCTCCGCCCCTGCTGCTGGTGCTGGCCCGATATACTCGCATCTGCCGGTGCGCAGGTGTCTTCGCCAACCTGCAGCAATCGGGTGCACTTGTCTTCTACCTGAACATGCAGCCGAGCGCATCTGTCCTTTTCTCCAACCAGCAGATAGGTGCGTCGTCTCTCTTCAACAACACACACCCAGCCGCGTCGGCTCTCTTCAATGACACACACGCAGCCGTGTCGGCTTTGTTCGTTCACACGCAGGTGGGCGCGTCGGGCCCCTGCATCCAAACGGCACGTCGCCTTATATCACCCATGGGCAGCCGCCGGCTCATCCTGACGCCACCATCCAATCGATGGTCGAGGGGGCCATGCCACCGTCGTTCCACTTCATTCTTCTCCTCACCGTCAATCTCTCGACGAATAATTACCTATACTCGCGTGTGCATTCATGCCTCTTCTTCGCAGCCATTACCTTATGTATTTTTTTGATGGGACACTCTCGTGCCCCGCCCAATTCCTCTCGCAGCCACGACAGTCGGTGCTCCTGTCATGGTGCTCAACCCGGCGTATCATTTTTGGACCACTCAAGATCAATCGGTTCTCTCCGCCATCATGTCGTCTCTCACGGAAGTTGTCTCCGACATGGTTCTCTTTGCTACCACGTCCCGGGACGCATGGTCCATCCTTGATGGATGTTTTGTGTCTCGGTCTACGGCGCGCTCTATGGTGATCTATGGCCAACTTTAGGACTTGAAGAAACGCGATCTCTCTGCGTCGGTCTAGTTCAACAAGATCAAGTCCCTCGCTGACACTCTCACTTCCATCGACAAACTAGTCAATGATGAGGAATTTACCTCGTATGTTATCAAAGGCCTCGATACTGTCTATGACTCTCTTGTTGAGGCAGTCTACGGCCATGCGACACCGATCACCCCTCGCGATCTGTATGCTCGTCTCCTTGGGACGGAGAAACACTTGGAGACTCGTCGGGTTGCAGAGCTCTACTATGACAATTCCTCTACCAACACGGCATACCGAAGCGGCTCTCGCTCCAACAACCGCTCCACCGGCAAGCCACCCTACTTTCTACAGCACCACAGCAGTAAGCACTGGCCACCAATGGCACCAATGGTGGTCGCCAAGGGGGGCGGGGGGGGGGGGGGGGCTCCTCTCGCTGGGGATGCCCGGTGTGTGGCAACCAGGGCAACCATCCCCCTTGTCAGTTGTGCGGCATCGTCGATCACCTCGTGTCCCGCTGCCAAAAATGCTTCAAGCGTGACTTCCTTGGCATCGACAATGATGGGCGCAATAACGAGCGTCAAGAAGCCATGGGGACACAAGGATTCAACCCTTCATACACGGTTGATCCCAGCCGGTACATGGACACGGTGCTATGGTTCATCCGACGAGCGAGCTCAGCAAGCTTGGTGCATATGAGCCCTACCAGGGCCATGATAAGGTTCAGACATCAAACGGTCAGGTATGCATATCTCTCATATTGGTCACTCTTATATTCTCACATCTACATCTCGCCAACTTCAATTCTCCAAAGTTCTTCAAGTTCCAACTGTCACCCATAATCTTTTGTTTGTTTCTTAACTTACTTATAATAATAATGTCTCTTTTGAAATTCTATTTTTTAGAAAGGACCGAGCCACACGAGACGTCCTTCTTAGAGGTCGCTATCGCTGTGGTCTTTACTCTCTGTTTGTGCCATACATGTCTGAACTTTTCAGTGGGGGCCGTGTTTCATCATCTCAGTGGCATTCCCGCCTTGGGCATCCGGTTACTCCGATAGTGCATCATGTTCTTCATCATCATGAACTTCTAGTGGTGTTTAGTAATAAAGAAATAGCAGTGTGTGATGCCTGTCAATAGGGCAATAGTCATCAACTTCCTATTTCTTCGCGGATTCGAGTTGTCAACAATCTTCTAGAGATTGTGTTTTTTAATGTATGGGCCCTGCCCAAACCTCTATTGGTAGTCATGACTATATTATGTCAGTTTCATTGATGCTTATAGTCGTTTTACATGGCTTTATCTTCTTAATCGGAATTCGGATGTGTTTGATATATTCATTCAGTTTCAAACACATGTTGAACGTCTTCTGAAGCGTAAAATTATACATGTTCAGTCAGACTTGGGGGGCGGGGATATCGCAATCTCAACATTTTTTTCCAGAAGCTTGGGATTTATCATTGTGTGTCTTGCCCTCATAGACATCAGCTAAATGGGGCTGCTGAACACAAACACCACCATGTTGTTTAAACTAGTCTAAGCTTGCTAGCTCATGCTTCGATTCCTTTTCGGCTTTGGAGTGATGCCTTCCTTACAACATGTTCTCTCATTAACCGTCATCCTACATGCGTTATTAGAAAACCCCTCTTGCAGTCCTCCTTAACGAAGTTCCTGATTACACTTTTCTGAACACATTTGGGTGTGCTTGTTGGCCACATCTACACCCATATAATAGCAGTAAGCTTGAATTCCGCTCAAAGAAGTGTGTCTTTCTTGGCTACAGTTCAATTCACAAAGGATACAAGTGCCTTCATGTACCCACTAAGGCCAACTCCAACGCACGACGCCAAACGGACATCCGTTTTGCATGTATTTCATCCGTTTGGGTAGGGCAATGGGGTGACGTCCGACCTCTTTTGTGGATGTGATGGCCGTGTGCCCAACGCGCAGACGCATCTGGTCCGCCATGGCCGGGAGTTCCCCCTATACGCATGATTTTTTGTTGGCACTGAAACATTTGTTTTATTGCATCAAAGACATTTTGATACATACATTTACCAAGTCTTCGCAACTAGAGCAAGACCAAAAAAAAAAAACAAGAACCACAATTAGACATTTTAAAAGATGTCCAACTTTCATAACTGCTCCCACTAGTTGGACTAATATCTTCTCTATGTGTTCATTGTTGATCTACTGATTCTTGAGCTTGACAACTTATTTCTTCTTCTATTCTAAAGAAGTAGACGTTTCTTCCCCTTTGGTCTCTTCGTTAGTCGATCTCTAGCTTCAATTCTACCTACAAGTGCACAAACATCTAGCGAATGATGAAAAGATCGATGTATTCTTCTTCCGAATACCAAAAATTGCATCCCTCCTAGAAACAAATTTGAGCAAGTAAGCTACCGAAATTGTGTCAAATCCGATAAAAAAACCGAACCAAAATAAGCACGTACCCCATCATTTTTGCACTTGATGAACAACCATCCAGGATGTTCCGGCGTCGTAGAAACGCGGCGTACAACCTGCCGCGGGCAGTCATCGCACTTTATGTGCGGCAATGGTGAGCCGACAAGCCTATGGGCCAGCGCCGAGTCAAGGCGACTGCCGTCCGTGGCCTTGCTAGCAAAATCGACGACAGGATAGATCCAAGCAGCTAGAGGCGAACTCAACACCTGCATGCGGCGCCGAGGCATTACCGGGGCTGTGTGGTCCGGTACCCGGCCAATCCATGGCAAGGCGCAGTCGCCGGCGACCGGACGCAACAAATTCGGTCGGTAGGATGCGCCAAATCCCGTCGCTGCAGATCTACCGGTTGGCCGCCAATGCCGGACCGAGGGAAGCACCAAGCCGGTGGTCGTGCTACGAGGAAGAGGGGAGGGGGCAGAGAGCGAGGTAGAGAAAAATTGGTGGCGACGCTATGGGGAAGAGTTTGCTCACGGGGGGCGGCGAGCGGGGGGGAGGGGGAGAGAAAAAGGGGGAGCATGTGTCCCCGATGGGCGGGGCAGGGGAGGACATGGGCTTGCGTCTCCCCTGTCCGTCTGGGTCCTCTTCGGCGCAAAATGCGACCCAAACATGGGCCGTGAATGGGGCGAAAGCGGATGGAAAACTGACAAATGTTCGTTCGCTCCCGAACGTTGGGCCGGGTTTTCTGTCGTTTTACCCCTAAACGGACAAGGCAGGACCGTTTGGGGTCGTTGGAGTTGGCCTAATAGACTCTACATCTCCCGTGATGTTATCTTTGATGACAACTTCTTTCCATTTTCCAATCTTTTGACATGTAGATGGGACATACGTGTGGATGCCTGCCTGGCATGTGTCACCTCTGACTGGGATGACTTCGCCTGGCGCGACTCTTCCTGACACTACCCCGCCCGGGCCAGCTGGCGCGCCGCGCCTGGCATGGCCCCATCTGGGCCCCTGGCGAGGTTCCACTTGAGCCACCTAGAACCCTCAGCTTGGGCCGCCTGGCATGCCCATGATGTGGATTCTTGGAACGCCCTCGATGCCTGCCGTCGGGTCTTCCACGATGCGGTTGACTGGGTCGCATACGAAGCCTGCTGTCGGGTTGCCCTAGACGACTGCATCCGGGACACCAGTTGAGCTGCCCTCGCCAGGGTCCCCGTCCACTCACACGCCTAGATTTTGTCTTGAAACCACACAAGCATTTCATTGGATAATTAAATAAACAACCAAACAGGCGAATTCATATTTATCAATTCAGTTTCCTCGCTGAACTGAAATTTGGGTCCAATTCAATACGGAGCTCTTCAATATGGACATCGATACAAAATGTAATTGAAAAAACCAAGACTATTGGTCGGACATGAGAGAAGATCCAGAGGATCCCTCCCTTCCGACGTTGCTGAAGTAGTTGGTGAGGGAACCCGGGTGATGGTTGTAGCAGTGTCACCCTCTGAAAGGACGTGGATGTCGCCTAGAGGGGGGTGAATAGGCGGTTTAAAATAATTACGATTTAGGCTTGAACAAATGCGGAATAAAACTAGTGTTTAATTTGTTAAGCACAAAACCTAAAACAACTAGGCTCACCTATGTGCACAAACAACTTATGCGAAGCAAGATAAACAACTAAGTGATAAAAAGATATATGACAAGAAATAATATGGCTATCACAAACAAAGTGCACAAGTAAAGGGCTCGAGTAAGAGATAAACGAGGCACGCGGAGACGACGATTTATCCCGATGTTCACACCCTTGCGGATGCTAATCTCCGTTTGGAGAGGTGTGGAGGCATAATGTTCGCCAAGAAGCCAATTGGCCACCGTAATCTCCTCACGTCCTCGCACAATGCAAGATGTCTTGATTCCACTAAGGGGCCCTTGAGGGCGGTCACCGAACCCGTACAAATGGCAAACCTTGGGGGAGGTCACCGAACCCGTACACTTTGGCAACCCATGGGGGCGGTCACCGGTACCCGTACAAATTGCTCGGGGCAATCTCCACAACCTAATTGGAGACCCCGACGCTTGCCCGGAGCTTTACACCATAATGATTGAGCTCCGAGACACCACCAACCGTCTAGGGCGCCAAAGCACCCAAGGGGAACAAGCTCTAGGGTGTTCAAACACCCAAGAGTAATAAGCTTCTCAAACTTCACTTCCACGTATCACCGTGGAGAACCCAAACCTATGCACCAAATGCAATGGCAAGGGCACATGGAGTGCCCAAGTCCTTCTCTCCTAAACCCCACCACAACAACTAAGGCTATGGAGGGAAATGACAGGAAGATCGAAGAAGAACACGAAGAACTACAAGATGTAGATCCAAGAGGTTCCCCTCACATAGAGGAGAAAGTGATTGGTGGAAATATGGATCTAGATCTCCTCCCTCTTTTCCCTCAAGAACTAGCAAGAATCATTGAAGAGATAGAGAATTAGCAAACTCGAAGAAGGTCAACAATGAGGGGCAAACACGAGCTCAAAGGATAAGAACCATTGGGAAAGAAGACCCCCTTAAATAGGCCTCCCCAAATCCAACCGTTATGTGCACATGTCATGCACAAGTGGTACTACCGCTCGGCTGAACGGTACTACAGCTTGTTGTGGTAGTTCCAGGAAAACATGCAAACGGCAGAAAACCTTGAGGCGGTAGTGCTGCCGTAGCAGTACTACCGCTCCTCCAACGGTACTACCGCTTAGTACAACCAATCTACTTCCACTTGGGTGGCGCGGGGCATCAGACATGTGTCTGGTGGCTGGCGCGGACGCCAGAACCACCTAAGCGGTACTACCGCTCCATAGGAGCGGCACTACCGCCTGAGCGCTGAAAATTATCCCGAGAAAGAAACTGTCATAACTTTTGCATACGAGCTCTGAATTAACCAAACTCAAGCTTGTTGATAGAGGACGACAAGAGCTATCCAACAGCGAAACCTTTATGCCTATGACATAAAGATGTGAAACCTCTATTAATGAAGAACCGGGTAACACTTCAACATCGGAAACATCATAGAAGATGCATATGGACTCCGTTTTCAATGAACTCAAGCTTGTCGTGAAGATGACCATAAGCTCTAAAACTCACAAAGAGAAACACCAAACAAGAACCAATAAAGATGATGCAAGGATGCAAAAGGTTTGAGCTCTCAGCGAACGATACGATCAAGCTACTCACTTGAGAGCCCACCTTGATAGTGCGGCAATCGATCCTATAGCCGCTCTCCCAACAACCACCATGAGACCAGTAAAATAGAAAATCTATCAAGGGCAAACCTATACCTTGCGCACAGTCCACTTGAGATAGATGATGACGATCTTGAGTTCCTCAAGTTGGACCACGTTTCTTGATTGCGTTGGCTCGATGAAGACTAGTTGATTGCTCCCCCATACTCCATTATGGTTGAGCCTCTCTTCGGCACATCTTCATATGTCCATTATCACCATAATGGACGGCAATGTTCAAGCAAGTGATATCTTCGTGATGCTTCACTTGAACTTGCACACCGCAACCTTGATGACGATCACCACTTGATGTCATCCTCCATGGGTTGTATGATATCTTCCTTTTGATGCATGCCCATGGAAATATACCTAACACTCACAAAGATGATGGGTTAGTACACAAAGCGTAATGGACAATACTTGGAATACCATGAAATCACTTGATCCCGCTTGGTACATCTTCTACGCTTTGTGTATTGATCAACTTGAATCACTCTTTGCCTTAGCCTTGATCAACCTTGTATCTAATCTTCTCTATGACCAATCTTGGGATAAATCCTTGAATACCACCTTGGTCATCACATAAACTCCTTGAAACTAACAAATGGTCTTGAAGAAATGTCTATGGACAAATCCTTGAAATAAACTCAAAGCAACCATTAGTCCATAGGGATTGTCATCAATTACCAAAACCACACATGGAGAAATGTGCTCTAACACCCTCTTTATCACCCTGGGCGGCTAGGGTTTTTCCCACTTGATACATCTCGTCTTAATAAAAATGATAGACTAGGTGCATTATTTTTCTGGAAGAGAACCGAAAAGAACCTCAAAGTTAAGCATGTTGGCCTCGGAGCAATTTAATGATGGATGACCGACTCAGAAGTTGATCCCGAATGCGCACAAGTGAGAAATAAATATGTAGGAAAGACTAGTGTCTCTCTGTGGGGCTAGTATAGATCCTTGGTGGTAGCCATGCACAACGTTCAGAAACCGATTGGTGAACCTACGGGTTTGGCCAGGGCGTTATAATTGGTATGAAAGTCAACCCTCGTGGTTACACAGGCATGCGAAAGTAAATTGTGCGGTCATGTGGCACATGACATGACACATGTGCCCGACTGGATGCACAAACATGTGCCAAGAGGGTATGTTTCTACTCGATTCCTTTGAGTCGGGGTGAATGTGACATTTCGGCTTAATATGAATGACATATTACTCATATAAATAAAACACACCTTCTTTTCCAGAAACCCATCTGAAAGGAACCTCAAAGCTAAACGTGCAATTTGAAGATGAGTGACCGATTGAGAAGTTAATCCCAGATGCGCACGTATCAGAAAAAAAATGCCCAGAAAGGGCTAGTATTTTTGGTGAGGCTAGTCTAAATCCGATGATAGCGAGATACAACGGTCAGAAACTGATGAGTTTGGCCAAGATGTTACACTATTGGACGCCGACCGTTCCCCCCTCCCACGCCTGCTTGAGCAGCCAGCGAAGGGACCCCGATGATTAGTTGTAGCCGGGTCGTCCTCCTTTTCTCCCTTGGCGGGTAGGTTTACCCATGCGTGTTGTAAGACAAGTGCAAGCTGTAGCCTGAGGTTTCGTGGACTTAAAATCATTGCTTTAAAATACTATAATCTAATCACATCTGTATCAAGTGAGGGGCCAACCCACTTCATGGTGTATTTAAGCACACATCCATTACCAAGTGCACGCATGCCTACCTTGGCACTAAGATCCACCATTCTCTCCAGTGGGCACATATTCCACAATATCCGAATAGTGATAATTCCCACCACCTTCTCCCCAAGCACGATCAGATGTATTCCACTGTTACTAGGAGCCTCTCTTACTATCTTTAAAACTCAAAAACTAGAATAAAATTCACAGCTTCTCATCACAAAAATGTCTTCGTCCAGTAAAACTAACTCACGTAGAACTATTGTGACCTTACTAAACCGTGAAAGTCCTATTATGCACCCGAGCTCAAATGCCCTTGATGAACAGTAAGATCAAAATAAATATTTAGAAAGTTCAATTTTTTTTCGTAAACTTTGACAAATGTATTGTATTCTTGCAAAATTTCAGCACGAAACGACATTCGTGTAAGGCGTGGAAAAAAAATCAACACTCCAAAATATTCTCTAAACTAGCATTTTTGAAACATCGATTTATTTTTTTATGCCACGACTTCCACGAATGTCATTTCGCGCTGAAATTCCGCAAGCATATAAAACATTTGTCAAAGTTTGCCATAAAAGAAGTATTTTTTAATTTGTTTAATATTATTTTCGATTGTACTGTTCATCATGGATCATTTGAGCTGGGGAGCAAATACGCCATGCCCACTAAACCGCACCAATACCTATCACTCAAAATCATTATCTGAAAGTGTGAAAGATCTATACACTCACAGAAGCCAACACCTAGGTGCCCTATTATTCAACCTGTCATAAATAAGACGAAAAATACATGACCACTCTAGCGTGGATGAAAGTTTTACGGTATTCATAGTTGAAAGTTGAGTCATTGTCAAGGAAATCGTAGGGGATTAATGGACTAATCAACAAGTTAATCGGCTATTTAATCAATTAATTGGGCAATTTATCGGTTTATCGACTACCTGGTGACCCTAAGATTATGGATTAATTAGCAGGTTAACTGGTTAATCGGACGAATTCTTGAATAAAGGTTGAGTGGACTAGCATTGGATGGTTTCGTAGTTGAAGGTAAAACTGTGCTCAGTCAAAACTAGTTGAGAGACCAGGAATAATATAGTTTTCTACTATTTTTAAGATACAAAGGTCAATTGTTTCAAGTCTAAGCTTCCCGTCTACGGACCTAGTAGTTGCCAATTGGCATGTATAGCCGCTAGTGTCATGGATATTCACAACCTGGTTAGCGCAACTAGCCCACCACTATCTGTGCAATCTGCCCAGACATCCATGACCACCAGGCGTGGATATTTCCATGAACGAGATTCATACTAGCTAGTGCGATCGAAAACTAAAAGTATCGCTAGTTGTTGGTTGGCCTCTAGCTTTAGTTTTCCCACACAAGCTGACAAAATTTCGGCAATAGCACGTCATACTACCAACAAGTTTGCATTTGACAATATGGAGGGTTTAATGACATATTTTACTTTTTTCTTAACGGGAACTTTTCCGATTTTATTTATCCATAACGTTTAGCTATTACAATATCGCATACACACTCTGATGGAACATGCAACTACGACTTGTACAAATGACTCCTTTTCAAAAAAAAAAAAATACAACTTGCACAAATTACTACCACAACACGCTTTAGCTAAGACATGTGCCCCTTTGACGGGGTTATTACCCCCGGGTAGGCCAAAGCTGTGGGGTCCTCCCCCCGCTCGAAGAAAATCGATACCACCGGCTGGCCCGGAGCTGGCCGGGCCACGGCCGGCTGGTGGGCCGCCGGTTGCCTCAAGACCGGCTGGCGAGGAGCCGGTGTGTCCATTACCGGCTCACCTACAGCCGGTTGATCAGGGAGCCGGTCATCTGGCTTGCGGCCGGCTGCCTCCAGGCCGGCCCCTCCGCTGACCTTCGGACGGACCAGCTCCCGTCCCGTCTCTCTGCGCATCAGTACGGCGACAAGACAAGACCCCCATGACCAATCCCGGCGTGGCAACAGTGGTTGCTGACACACGGGCGCGCAGGGCCACAGTGACTGCTGACCTCGGCCGACTGCGACAGGGCTTCCAACAGTGCCGGCACGCCTCCAACCACTCCATTACCTGCCCCGGCATGGCTACAAGGCAGCCGGCCGTACCGCTGACCTCGGCTGGTCACCACAAGACGACGCCCCCAAAGGACGACCCGTGCAGGGACGTGACCATCATGGGGACCCACCGTGCGGGCCCCGCCGGCTCCCGACGGGACCCTGCAGCCGGCGGACCCCGCCAGCGACGGGACCCTTCAGCCGGGGGCCCCACAGCCGGCCGGAGAGGCTACCGGCTGGGGCCCCCTGAGATCTCTTATTCATATTGTACTCCGGGGGGTTGGCCTATAAACCCCCCCGGGCCTCCCCCATGCAACGGGGGCCAACTCTCTACACACACATACACGCAAATAGAGAGGCAGCAAGGGCAACCGAGCCCCTTCTTCCTCCTCTAGCCATACAGCTCCAGGAGCACCATTGTAGCCTCACCGCTATTTAAACCAAACCAAGCAGGACTAGGGGCGTTACCTCCCACGGTGGGCCCCGAACCTGGGTACATCGTGTGTCCGCCACCGCTTGTGCCTAACCCCGCTCCCGGAGCCCGTCGGGGTCCTTCGGCCCCAACCACTCTCGATAAGCCTACCCATGGAATCTGCCGTGACAAAACCACGACAGTTGGCGCCCACCGTGGGGCCGTCCGCGGCGCCGGCCGGAGTCACGCTCCGGGCGGGGCCCTTCACCACCTCCCCCGGCCGCCCCGCGTCCGGGCGGAACTGCAGGCTCGTGGGGCCATGTTTGACCTCGGCCGCGACTCCGCGCTCGACGTCACCGCGCTCGCCGAGCGTTTCGGCAAGCTAAACCTCGCCGGCGAGCCGGCGGCCGACGAGTACCCTAGCTGGGTGTTCGACTGCACCGATCCCCCCGTGTCCGTGGGTGCACTCGCCACGAGCGAAGCTGACGGCTCCCGCGTTCGCGTGGGAGTAATGGTCACCGTTTCCTCCACCACTTCGGGCCATGCGCGCGCCGAGGCCGACGCGGCCGCTGCCCGCGCCGGAACCTCCGACCCGCTCGCCGCTACCCTCCGGGGCCTGGGCACTCCCATCGCCCCGACGGCGGATCCGGTCACCGCCACGGCCGAGCTGGAGGCGGCCCGCCGCCTGCTGTTCGAAGCCGCCAGCGCCCTCGCTGCCGAGCGGCGCCAGATGGAAGCCGCGCAGCGGGAGTACGCCTCCGCGTATGGCCTCACCCCGGCTGGCATCGAGCCCAGCCGGCGTGAGGCCGTGCGTGACCGCGGCCGCGTGGTCGCGGAAATCCTTGGCGGCCGCCTTCCCGTCTACGACACCCCCGCAGCCAACCTGCGGGCCGCCAAGGTAGCCTACGAGGATCTGGCTACCTTGGTGGGTGAGGAGCGTGCCGTGCGCGAGCGGCACATCAAGGACCTCATCGACACCGCCAACGCGCAACAAGTCGGTTTCGCCCCGGGCGGAGCCGTTTCCGAGATTCCCCGCCCCGAGGGCGAGGACGCTGGGGCTGCAGACCGTCGGCCGGCTCAGCACTCCAGCGCCCCTCGTCCCTCCGGCCGGCACGCCGAGGGAAGCAACGTTCGGCGTTCCCAGTCACGTGGGAACGAGCAGCCGGCTGTGAACAGCCGGCGCAGCAACAACCCGGCTGGCGGCAACCGCCGCGACGAAGCACCGGCTGGCGGTAGCCGGCGCAGCCGCGGACACACTCCGCCCCCACGACAGGAACCGGCGCGGTCCATCCCGCCGGCCGTCCTCCCCGAGCTTGCGGCCCGGCTCGGGCCGCGGGTCCCCCACAGCTAAAACGATGCGCGGCTCCGCCTCGACCGGCTGGCGCAGTCGGCTCTCCTCGAGGAGGAGGGCTCGATTGGCCCGGCGTGCTTCGGCCCCCGGATTCGCAACGAGCCGTTCCCGCACGGTTTCACGCTTCCTCGCAACACCCCGAAGTACAATGGGGCGGCCAAGCCGGAGGACTGGATGATTGACTACACCACCGCGGTCGGCATCGCTAGGGGGAACAAGTGTTGGGGAACGTTGCATGGGAAACAAAATTTTTCCTACGCACACACAAGATCTATCCATGGTGATGAGCATCTACGAGAGGGAGAGTGAATCTACATACCCTTGTAGATCGCTAAGCGGAAGCGTTTAAGAAACGCGGTTGATGTAGTCGAACGTCTCCGCGATCCAAATCGCAAGTCGTCCCTCGATCCGATCACGAACTAGCGCCGAACGGACGGCACCTCCGCGTTCAACACACATACGGCTTGATGACGCCTTCACCTCCTCGATCCAGCGAGCGATGGTGAAGTAGTGGTTGAGTTCCAGCAGCACGACGGCGTGGTGATGGTGGTGAGGAACAATCTCTGCAGGGCTTCGCCAAGCGCTACGGAGATTATGACGGAGGAACTAGAAGGTTAGGGTTGCCGCACACGGCTTGGGGAAATCTTGATGTATCCCGTGTGCTAGCCCTGCCCCTCTATTTATATGTTGAGCCTTGGGGTCTAAACTTGGAGTAAAAGCCTCCTCCAGGTCGGTTTTGCCCGCACAAGGTCGGTTTGGCCCGCAGGGAAAGAGTCCAACTCGGATCCCTGCAGTACCGTGCACAAGCGGTAGTACCGCTTACCACAAGCGGTAGTACCGCTTGGGCGGTAGTACCGCTTCACACAAGCGGTAGTACCGCTTGGGCGGTAGTACCGCTTCACAAAACGGTAGTACCGCTTACGCGGCAGCAAAACTACTTTTTGCACTTTCCAATACCTCGTGGGCTTTATCCCTTTGGCCCATATAAAGTGTTGCTGCACCCGAACACTTCGGTAAACATCCGGAACCCATTCCTGTGAACTCCGGAACTCTTCCGGAGATCAAAACACTATTATCACATATATCAATCTTTACCTCCGGACTATTCCGGAGATCCTCGTCATGTCCGGGATCTTATCCGGGACTCCGAACAACTTTCGGTCACCAACAAAATAACTCAACTATACTAATCGTCACCAAACGTATAAGTGTGTAGACCCTGCGGGTTCGAGAACTATGTAGACATGACCGAGACACCTCTACGGCCAATAACCAATAGCGGGACCTGGATGCCCATATTGGCTCCTACATATTCTACGAAGATCTTTTATCGGTCGAACCTCTATGTCAAGGATTCAGTTAATCCCGTATGCTATTCCCTTTGTTCTTCGGTATGTTACTTGCCCGAGATTCGATCGTAGGTATCTCTATACCTAGTTCAATCTCGTTACCGGCAAGTCTCTTTACTCGTTCCGTAATACAAGATCTCGTGGCTAACACTTTAGTCACATTGCTTGCAAGGCTCATTGTGATGTTGTATTACCGAGTGGGCCCTGAGATACCTCTCCGTCACACAGAGTAACAAATCCCAGTCTTGATCCATGCCAACCCAACAGACACCCTCGGAGATACCTGTAGAGCACCTTTATAGTCACCCAGTTACGTTGCGACGTTTGATACACACAAGGTACTCCTCCGATGTCAGGGAGTTGCATGATCTCATGGTCATAGGAACAGATACTTGACATATAGAAAACAATAGCAATAAACTGACACGATCAAATGCTACGTTCTTAGTTTGGGTCTTGTCCATCACATCATTCTCCGAATGATGTGATCCCGTTATCAAATGACATCTCACGTCAATGGCTAGGAAACCTTAACCATCTTTGATCAACGAGCTAGTCAACTAGAGGCTTACTAGGGACACAGTGTTGTCTATGTACCCACACATGTATTTGAGTTTCCAATCAATACAATTATAGCATGGATAATAAACGATTATCATGAACAAGGAAATATAATAATAACCAATTTATTATTGCCTCTAGGGCATATTTCCAACAACAAGCACGTAGCCATTCGCTATGCTCCCCTTATGCTGATCGGCTCGGCCCGCACCTGGCTGAACAGCCTGGCGGCTGGCAGCATCAACACCTAGGCGGACTTCGAAGAAGCGTTCATCCGCAACTTCAACGGCACCTACAAACGGCCCGGCGAACCCCGCGAATTGGCCATGTGCGTCCAGGGGCCGGAGGAAGCCCTCCACGAATATCTCACGCGTTGGACCGAGCTCCGCAACTCATGCGAAGGGGTGCACGAGGTGCAGGCCATCCAATACTTCATCGAGAGTTGCCGAGATGGCACCCACCTTAAGCACAAGCTCCTGTGCTCCGAGCCGGCTACCCTGGCAGACCTAATGGCCAAGGCAGACAAGTACGCCACGGCAGACTCCGCTATGCAGATGAAGGTCGCCACACCAGCCAAACCGACTCCCCCGCCCGCCGCGCCACGGGCGGCCGCCGACAACCGGCAGCAGCAGAACAACAAGCGCAAGGCCGACCAGCCGGATCCCCGCTACGGGAGCCGCCAGGTTGCCTCAATAGAGGAGGAGCAGCCGGCTGCCCAGGCTTCAAGCCAGCGCCAGCGCACCCGCAAGGCTACCTGGCAGCCCAAGCCACGCGGTTCTCCGGGGCCTCACGACCCGGCCACAAGGCGGCGATCACCTCCTTGCCGGCTGCCTTCAGCCGCTCCACGCTGCGCTGGAGGTGGATCAACCGGTTCTCCACGGCCAACGCAAGCTCATCCACGTCCCAGCCGGCGTCCTCCTCGCGCTCTCGCCCGCGCCGCTGTAGATCCCCCTGGTGGCTCGCCACAACTCGCTCGGCGTAGCGCTGAGTTTCAGGGAACTGCTCTGAAGAAAGAAAATTGGAATCAGAAAACACCCCAAGGGCAAGGAAAACACGGCCGGCTGGGAGGAAGATCAAGACTTACGCTGAAAGGCGTCGTCCATCTCGGTGGCGAACTGCAGCCCCGCCTCCTTCTCGCGTGCCAACACCTCCTCTGCCTGGTCAAGGGCGGCGCTGCGCGCCTCAAGCGCCTTCTCGAGGCGGGTCACCTTGACGTCAAGGGCCGCGGTCTGTTGGGCGGCATCGGCCGCCTCCTTGGCGGCTTTTTCCTTTGCCGTCACCTCCTGCTGCAGCTCCTCCCTCAGACGTTCTTGGGCCGCCTGCCCGTCCACCAGAAGGCCGGCCAGCCGGTCCCGCTCCGAGGTGACCGCCTGGACGTTCTGCGCCAGCCGGTCCCGCTCGGCTGCCACCTCATCCCTCTTCTCCCGGATGGAGGTCAGGGCGTCCAGGTCCCCTACAGAAACATCGACTGCAATCAGCAAAGTGCACAAGACCCGTGCCGGCTGCCGAGCAGCCGGCCCGACTCTCGGGGGCTACACCCAGTGGGTGCGCTCGCGTGCCCCCACTGGAACTGACGTACCTTGCACCTTCTTCAGCTCCACCTCCAGACGGTAATAGCCGCGCTTGCTACGATTGTGGATGGCAACCGCCTCGTCAAAAAGCTCCCGCCGCCTGGAGTTCCCCGCCTGCTCCAAGAAGCCAGTCAAGAACACGCAAAGGAAGATCCGGCCCGGCTGCCTCGCAGCCGGTCAGCCGGCCCGCATCTCAGGGGCTACACCCAGTGGGTGCGCTTGCGCGCCCCACTGGAAATTCGACGAAGACCGAAAAGGCTTACCTCTGCGCGCTGCAGGGCGTTGTCGGCTGCTTCGGCAAACTTGGCCAGCTCCTCGCGGCACCGTGCCAGGACGCTGCCCAGCTCGTCATGCGTCGGGATCGGGCCGCCAACCGACGGAGGCAGGACGGCTGGGACGCGGGCCAGCGCCTCCCAGTCCTGGATCACGTCCAGCATGGTCCTCCCGGACCGACTCCCCTCGCCGCTCGCTCCGGAATCTGCCGCGGCGCTGTTGGGGAACGTTGCATGGGAAACAAAAAATTTCCTACGCACACACAAGATCTATCCATGGTGATGAGCATCTACGAGAGGGAGAGTAAATCTACATACCCTTGTAGATCGCTAAGCAGAAGCGTTTAAGAAACGCGGTTGATGTAGTCGAACGTCTCCACGATCCAAATCGCAAGTCGTCCCTCGATCCGATCACGAACTAGCGCCGAACGGACGGCACCTCCGCGTTCAACACACGTATGGCTTGATGACGCCTTCACCTCCTCGATCCAGCGAGCGATGGTGAAGTAGTGGTTGAGTTCCAGCAGCACGACGGCGTGGTGATGGTGGTGAGGAACAATCTCTACAGGGCTTCGCCAAGCGCTACGGAGATTATGACGGAGGAACTAGAGGGTTAGGGTTGCCGCACACGGCTTGGGGAAATCTTGATGTATCACGTGTGCTAGCCCTGCCCCTCTATTTATATGTTGAGCCTTGGGGTCTAAACTTGGAGTAAAAGCCTCCTCCAGGTCGGTTTTGCCCGCACAAGGTCGGTTTGGCCCGCAGGGAAAGAGTCCAACTCGGATCCCTGCAGTACCGCGCACAAGCGGTAGTACCGCATAACACAAGCGGTAGTACCGCTTGAGCGGTAGTACCGCTTCACACAAGCGGTAGTACCGCTTGGGCGGTAGTACCGCTTCACAAAACGGTAGTACCGCTTACGCGGCAGCAAAACTACTTTTTGCACTTTCCAATACCTCGTGGGCTTTATCCCTTTGGCCCATATAAAGTGTTGCTGCACCCGAACACTTCGGTAAACATCCGGAACCCATTCCGGTGAACTCCGGAACTCTTCCGGAGATCAAAACACTATTATCACATATATCAATCTTTACCTCCGGACTATTCCGGAGATCCTCGTCATGTCCGGGATCTTATCCGGGACTCCGAACAACTTTCGGTCACCAACAAAATAACTCAACTATACTAATCGTCACCAAACGTTTAAGTGTGTAGAACCTGCGGGTTCGAGAACTATGTAGACATGACCGAGACACCTCTACGGCCAATAACCAATAGCGGGACCTGGATGCCCATATTGGCTCCTACATATTCTACGAAGATCTTTTATCGGTCGAATCTCTATGTCAAGGATTCAGTTAATCCCGTATGCTATTCCCTTTGTTCTTCGGTATGTTACTTGCCCGAGATTCGATCGTCGGTATCTCTATACCTAGTTCAATCTCGTTACCGGTAAGTCTCTTTACTCGTAACGTAATACAAGATCTCGTGGCTAACACTTTAGTCACATTGCTTGCAAGGCTCATTGTGATGTTGTATTACCGAGTGGGCCCTGAGATACCTCTCCGTCACACAGAGTAACAAATCCTAGTCTTGATCCATGCCAACCCAACAGACACCCTCGGAGATACCTGTAGAGCACCTTTATAGTCACCCAGTTACGTTGCGACGTTTGATACACACAAGGTACTCCTCCGATGTCAGGGAGTTGCATGATCTCATGGTCATAGGAACAGATACTTGACATGCAGAAAACAATAGCAATAAACTGACACGATCAAATGCTACGTTCTTAGTTTGGGTCTTGTCCATCACATCATTCTCCTAATGATGTGATCCTGTTATCAAATGACATCTCATGTCAATGGCTAGGAAACCTTAACCATCTTTGATCAACGAGCTAGTCAACTAGAGGCTTACTAGGGACACAGTGTTGTCTATGTACCCACACATGTATTTGAGTTTCCAATCAATACAATTATAGCATGGATAATAAACGATTATCATGAACAAGGAAATATAATAATAACCAATTTATTATTGCCTCTAGGGCATATTTCCAACAGTCTCCCACTTGCACTAGAGTCAATAATCTAGTTCACATCACTATGTGATTTACATTGTAATGAATCGAACACCCATGCAGTTCTGGTGTTTTTCATGTTTAGCCCTTGGAAGAGGTTTAGTCATCGGATCTGCAACATTTAGATCCGTGTATACTTTGCAAATATTTATGTCGTCCTCCTTGATGTAATCGCGGATGGAATTGAAACGTCGCTTTATGTGTCTGGTCCTCTTGTGAAATCTTGGTTCCTTGGCTAGAGCAATGGCACCAGTATTATCACAAAACAGAGTCATTGGGTTAAGCGCACTAGGCACTACTCCAAGATCAGTCATGAACTCCTTCATCCAGACACCTTCCTTCGCCGCCTCCGAGGCAGCGATGTACTCCGCTTCGCATGTAGAATCTGCTACCACGCTTTGCTTGGAACTGCACCAACTAACCGCACCCCCATTAAGAATAAATACGTATCCGGTTTGCGACTTAGAGTCATCCGGATCAGTGTCAAAGCTTGCATCGACGTAACCCTTTACGATGAGCTCTTGATCACCTCCATAAACAAGAAACATGTCCTTAGTCCTTTTCAGGTACTTCAGGATAATCTTGACCGCCGTCCAGTGTTCCATTCCTGGATCACTTTGAAACCTTCCGACCATACTTATGGCAAGGCTGACATCGGGTCTTGTGCACAGCATTGCATACATAATAGAGCCTATGGCTGAAGTATAGGGGATGACACTCATCTTTTCTCTATCTTCTGCAGTCACTGGGCATTGAGTCTTACTCAACTTTACACCTTGCAAAACAGGCAAGAACCCCTTCTTGGACTGATCCATTTTGAACTTCTTCAAAATCTTATCAAGGTATGTGCTTTGTGAAAGTCCTATTAAGCGTCTTGATCTATCTCTATAGATCTTGATGCCTAATAGGAAAGCAGCTTCTCCTAGGTCCTTCATTGAAAAACTCTTGTTCAAATATTCCTTCACGCTTTCCAACATTTCTATATTGTTTCCAATCAGCAATATGTCATCCACATATAATATTAGAAACTCTATAGAGCTCCCACTCACTTTCTTGTAAATACTAGCTTCTCCGTAAACTTGTATAAACTCGAACGCTTTGATCACTTCATCAAAGCGAAGATTCCAACTCCGAGATGCTTGCACCAGTCCATAAATGGATCGCTGGAGTTTGCAAACTTTGTCAGCATTCTCTGGATCGACAAAACCTTCTGGTTGCATCATATACAACTCTTCCTTAAGGTAACCGTTAAGGAACGTTGTTTTGACATCCATCTGCCATATTTCATAATCGAAAAAGGCAGCTATTGCTAACATGATTCTGACGGACTTAAGCATCGCTACGGGTGAGAAGGTCTCATCGTAGTCAACTCCTTGAACTTGTGAAAAACCCTTTGCCACAAGTCGAGCTTTATAGACGGTGACATTACCGTCCGCGTCCGTCTTCCTCTTAAAGATCCATTTGTTCTAAATGGCCTTACGCCCTTCAAGTAATACTTCCAAAGTCCAGACTTTGTTTTCATACATGGATCCCATCTCGGATTTCATGGCCTCTAACCATTTCTCGGAATCCGGGCCCATCATCGCTTCTCCATAGCTCGTAGGTTCATCGTTGTCTAACAACATGACCTCCAAGACAGGGTTGCCGTACCACTCAGGAGCAGTACGCGTCCTTGTCGACCTACGAGGTTCGATAGCAACTTGATCCAAAGCTTCATGATCATCATCATTAACTTCCTCTTCAGCTGTTGTAGGCTCTACAGAAACATCTTTCTGCGCTGCGCTACTTTCAGGTTGAAGTAAAGGTTCAACAACCTCATCAAGTTCTATCTTCCTCCCACTCAATTCTTTCGAGAGAAACTCTTTCTCAAGAAATGTTCCGTTTTTAGCGGCAAACACTTTGCCTTCGGATCTGAGGTAGAAGGTATAGCCAACTGTCTCTTTTGAGTATCCTATGAAGACGCATTTCTCCGCTTTGGGTTCCAGCTTTTCAGGCTGAAGCTTTTTGACATAAGCATCACATCCCCAAACTTTAAGAAACGACAGCTTTGGCTTCTTGTCAAACCAAAGTTCATATGGCGTCGTCTCAACGGATTTCGATGGTGCCCTATTTAAAGTGAATGATGCTGTCTCTAATGCATAACCCCAAAACGATAGTGGCAAATCGGCAAGAGACATCATAGATCGCACCATATCTAATAAGGTTCGATTACGACGTTTGGACACACCATTACGCTGTGGTGTTCCAGGCGGTGTTAGTTGTGAAACAATTCCACATTGTCTTAAGTGACTGCCAAACTCATAACTCAGATATTCTCCTCCTCGATCAGATCGTAGGAATTTAATCTTCTTGTTACGATGATTCTCAACTTCACTCTGAAATTGTTTGAACTTTTCAAATGTTTCAGACTTGTGTTTCATTAAGTATATCTACTTAAGTCATCAGTGAAGGTGAGAAAGTAACGATAACCACCGCGCGCCTCAATGCTCATCGGACCGCACACATCAGTATGTATGATTTCCAATAAGTCACTTGCCCGTTCCATTATTCCAGAGAACGGCGTTTTAGTCATCTTGCCCATAAGGCATGGCTCACATGTGTCAAGTGATTCAAAATCAAGTGACTCCAAAAGTCCATCAGCATGGAGCTTCCTCATGCGTTTTACGCCAATATGACCTAAACGGCAGTGCCCCAAGAAAGTGGTATTATCATTATCAATTCTACATCTTTTGGCATCAATGTTATGAACATGTGTATCATTACTATCGAGATTCAATAAGAATAAACCCCTCACATTGGGTGCATGACCATAAAAGATATTACTCATATAAATAGAACAACCATTATTCTCTGATTTAAATGAGTAACCGTCTCGCAATAAACAAGATCTAGATATAATGTTCATGCTTAACGCAGGCACTAAATAACAATTATTCAGGTTCATCACTAATCCCGATGGTAATCGAAGAGCGAGCGTGCCGACGGCGATCACATCAACCTTGGAACCATTTCCCACGCGCATCGTCACTTCGTCCTTTGCCAGCCACCGTCTATTCCGCAGTTCCTGTTTTGAGTTGCAAATATGAGCAACCGCACCGGTATCAAATACCCAGGCACTACAACGAGAGTTTGGTAAGGTACACATCAATAACATGTATATCATATATACCTTGTTTGTTGGCCGCCTTCTTGTCAGCCAAATACTTGGGGCAGTTCCGCTTCCAGTGTCCAGTTCCCTTGCAATGAAAAGCACTCAGTTTCTGGTTTGGGTCCAGCCTTGGGTTTCTTCACAGGAGCAGCAACTGCTTTGCCACCCTTCTTAGATTTACCCTTCTTGCCCTTGCCATTTTTCTTGAAACTAGTGGTTTTATTGACCATCAACACTTGATGCTCCTTCTGAATTTCAGACTCAGCGGCTTTCAGCATCGCAAACAGCTCGGCGACTGACTTGTTCATCCCGTGCATGTTATAGTTCAACACGAAGCTCTTGTAGCTAGGTGGCAATGATTGAAGAACTCTGTCAGTGATAGCCTCTGGCGGAAGGGGCATCCCCAATTCAGCCAGACGGGTGGAGTACCCAGACATTCTGAGCACGTGATCACTGATAGACCCGTTCTCCTCCATCTTGCAAGTATAGAACTTATCGGAGATCTCATATCTCTCGATCCGGGCATTCTTCTGAAAGATAAACTTCAACTCCTGGAACATCTCATATGCTCCATGACGTTCAAAACGTCTTTGAAGTCCCGGTTCTAAGCCATACAACATTGCACATTGAACTATTGAGTAATCATCAGAACGAGCCTGCCAGGCGTTCACAACGTCTAGAGACTCAACTGGAGCGGGTGGATCACCAAGCGGTGCATCAAGGACATAAGCCTTCTGGGAACCGTAAGGATAATCCTTAGATTACGGGCCCAGTCCACAAAGTTACTTCCATCATCTTTCAACTTAGCTTTCTCTAGGAACGCATTAAAATTCAGGGGTGCTACTGCACGAGCCATGATCTACAACATAAATATAGCAAAGACAACATAGACTATTGTTCAAGATAATGAGTTTAATTAATCATATTACTTAAAAACTCCCACTCAAATTGACATCCCTCCGGTCATTCGAGTGTAACATGATCCAAATCCACCAACTCAAGTCCGATCATCACGTGAGTCGAGGTGGTTTCAATGGTGAACATCTTCATGTTGATCATATCTACTATATGACTCATGTTCGACCTTTCGGTCTCTTGTGTTCCGAGGCCATGTCTGTACATGCTAGGCTCGTCAAGTTTAACCCGAGTGTTCCGCGTGTGCAACATGGCTTGCACCCGTTGTATGTGAACGTGGAGTCTATCACACCCGATCATCACGGCGTGTCTCGAAACGACGAACTTTCGCAATGGTGCACACTCGGGGAGAACACAATTTATCTTGAAATTTATGTGAGGGATCACCTTATAATGCTACCGTCGTCCTAAGCAAAATAAGATGCATAAAAGGATTAACATCACATGCAAATCATAAGTGACATGATATGGCCATGAACTTGTGCTTTTGATCTCCATCTCCAAAGCACCGGCATGATCTCCATCATCACCGGCATGACACCATGATCTCCATCATCTTGATCTCCATCAACGTGTCGCCATAAGGTTGTCGCGCCGACTGTTGCTTCCACGACTATTGCTAACGTTTAGCGATAAAGTAAAGCATTACATAGCGCTTAATGATTGACACGCAGGTCATACAATAATTAAAGACAACTCTATGGCTCCTGCCAGTTGCCGTACTCATCGACATGCAAGTCGTGATATTCTATACAACACATGATCATCTCATACATCACATATATCTCATCATGTAATTGGCCATATCATATCACATCATACCCTGCAAAAACAAGTTAGACGTCCTCTAATTGTTGTTGCAAATTTTACGTGGCTGCTACGGGTTTGCAAGAACCGTTCTTACCTACGCAAAACCACAACGTGGTGTAGTGATTGCTTTTTGATCTTCTAAAAGAACCCTCTTCATTGAAATCGATTCAACTAAAGTGAGATAGAGAGACACCCGCTAGCCATCTTTATGCAACGAAGTTACATGTCAGTTGAAGGAACCTGTCTCGCGTAAGTGTACGCGTAATGTCGGTCTGGGCCGCTTCATCTCACAGTACCGCCGAATCAAATATCAACTAGTAACGGCAAGCAATATGTATACACCCACGCCCACAACTCGTTTGTGTTCTACTCGAGATCTCATCTACGCATAGACCTGGCTCATGATGCCACTGTTGGGGAACGTTGCATGGGAAACAAAAATTTTCCTACGCACACACAAGATCTATCCATGGTGATGAGCATCTACGAGAGGGAGAGTAAATCTACATACCCTTGTAGATCGCTAAGCGGAAGCGTTTAAGAAACGCGGTTGATGTAGTCGAACGTCTCCGCGATCCAAATCGCAAGTCGTCCCTCGATCCGATCACGAACTAGCGCCGAACGGACGGCACCTCCGCGTTCAACACACGTACGGCTTGATGACGCCTTCACCTCCTCGATCCAGCGAGCGATGGTGAAGTAGTGGTTGAGTTCCAGCAGCACGACGGCGTGGTGATGGTGGTGAGGAACAATCTCTGCAGGGCTTCGCCAAGCGCTACGGAGATTATGACGGAGGAACTAGAGGGTTAGGGTTGCCGCACACGGCTTGGGGAAATCTTGATGTATCACGTGTGCTAGCCCTGCCCCTCTATTTATATGTTGAGCCTTGGGGTCTAAACTTGGAGTAAAAGCCTCCTCCAGGTCGGTTTTGCCCGCACAAGGTCGGTTTGGCCCGCAGGGAAAGAGTCCAACTCGGATCCCTGCAGTACCGCGCACAAGCGGTAGTACCGCTTAACACAAGCGGTAGTACCGCTTGGGCGGTAGTACCGCTTCACACAAGCGGTAGTACCGCTTGGGCGGTAGTACCGCTTCACACAAGTGGTAGTACCGCTTGGGCGGTAGTACCGCTTCACAAAACGGTAGTACCGCTTACGCGGCAGCAAAACTACTTTTTGCACTTTCCAATACCTCGTGGGCTTTATCCCTTTGGCCCATATAAAGTGTTGCTGCACCCGAACACTTCGGTAAACATCCGGAACCCATTCCGGTGAACTCCGGAACTCTTCCGGAGATCAAAACACTATTATCACATATATCAATCTTTACCTCCGGACTATTCCGGAGATCCTCGTCATGTCCGGGATCTTATCCGGGACTCCGAACAACTTTCGGTCACCAACAAAATAACTCAACTATACTAATCGTCACCAAACGTTTAAGTGTGTAGACCCTGCGGGTTCGAGAACTATGTAGACATGACCGAGACACCTCTACGGCCAATAACCAATAGCAGGACCTGGATGCCCATATTGGCTCCTACATATTCTACGAAGATCTTTTATCAGTCGAACCTCTATGTCAAGGATTCAGTTAATCCCATATGCTATTCCCTTTGTTCTTCGGTATGTTACTTGCCCGAGATTCGATCGTCGGTATCTCTATACCTAGTTCAATCTCGTTACCGGCAAGTCTCTTTACTCGTTCCGTAATACAAGATCTCGTGGCTAACACTTTAGTCACATTGCTTGCAAGGCTTATTGTGATGTTGTATTACCGAGTGGGCCCTGAGATACCTCTCCGTCACACAGAGTAACAAATCCCAGTCTTGATCCATGCCAACCCAACAGACACCCTCGGAGATACCTGTAGAGCACCTTTATAGTCACCCAGTTACATTGCGACGTTTGATACACACAAGGTACTCCTCCGATGTCAGGGAGTTGCATGATCTCATGGTCATAGGAACAGATACTTGACATGCAGAAAACAATAGCAATAAACTGACACGATCAAATGCTACGTTCTTAGTTTGGGTCTTGTCCATCAAATCATTCTCCTAATGATGTGATCCCGTTATCAAATGACATCTCATGCCAATGGCTAGGAAACCTTAACCATCTTTGATCAACGAGCTAGTCAACTAGAGGCTTACTAGGGACACAGTGTTGTCTATGTACCCACACATGTATTTGAGTTTCCAATCAATACAATTATAGCATGGATAATAAACGATTATCATGAACAAGGAAATATAATAATAACCAATTTATTATTGCCTCTAGGGCATATTTCCAACAGGCGCCGGCTGCCGGGGGGCGATTGCTGACCACAAGGGCTCGGGAGTCAGTCCCCGACTGCCCCACGGCCGGCGCTGTCGCCTCCTCTCCTGCCCGGCTCGACGGGACGGTCGCCGCGGCCGACGTTCGTGTCTCCATGGCCGGCACCTCCGGCGCCGGCTCCGGCGCCGCCTCCGACGCCGTCGGGGCCTCCGACACGACGACCGCGGCCGGCGCGGTGACGGGCGGCATCACCGCCGTCTCCGCCCGCCGGGGCCCCTCCGGTGCCGGCTCGGGGTTTGCCCCCCCGGCCGGGCCTCTTCCGCCCCGGTCGGAGTCGCGACTGCCTTCGCAGCCGGCCTCCGCGGCTCGCTCGGCGGAGGTCTTGCCATTCGAGCCGACTCAGCCGCCGAATCCGATCCCCGCGCGGGCTCCGCGGACCGCCTGCGCCTCCCGCCGCTCGAGGTCCCGGAGTGCGCGGTTCCGCCCTGGGCTCCTGACTTCGAGGCTCGCAGCTCCGCGATCCTCTTCTTCTCCTCACGCTGCATGGCAGCGTGCTCCAGGGCCAGCTGGCTGGCGGGCTCCAGCGGGCCGGCCGTCGACTCCACGTCATGGAGCTCGATGGGGTCCCTGGAACAGGCGAGCATTCAGCCGCCTGCCGGCACAAAACTAACTGAAAGAAACACCCCCAAGAACCAAGAGACTTACCCGGCAACGACGGGAAGGGCCCGCCTGGCCCGCACCGGCAGCTTCGCTGCAACCGCCTTCACCCGTTTGCCAGCTGGCGGTTGGGCCGCCGACTCCTCCTGAGCCGGCCTCTTCTACCGATGGGAGGCCCCGGCCTCCCGGCTGCGCGATGGCCGCTCCTCGCTCCGCCCGCGCGGGCTCCGCCGAACTGCGGGGGGAGGCGCGTCCAGGATCCGGACATCATCATCATCATCGTCGTCATCATCGCTCCAATCTTTGATCGTGGGGCCGGAGGGGAACTCACCAGCCGGTCGGGACCCGCCGGCTCCCGGGTCACCTCCCGCCTCGGCCTCTCCCGACGAGTCACCTCCCTCTTCAGGACCGGCTCCCGTCTCGAAGTCCTCGGTGTCGGATTCGGCGCGCTCCGCCTCGAAAATCTGGGGGTGCGGGCCGTCCGGCGTGTTCTGTCGAACGAAAAGCTGCGGTCAGCGCGTCGGGTGAGGTCAGGCACCGGCTGAAAAGATCCGTAAAGAAAAAGAAAATTCACCTCAACAGGGCGTACCAGGGGTGCCGGATGGAGCCGGCTGTATGGCTCCTTGCCCAGGGACCAGGTCCCCGGCACCAACTTGAAGGTCATGATGGCATTCACCCGCTTCGCCACTTGGGCCGGCGTCATCTCGAAGGTGGACAGCCGGAAGGGGTCCCGCCGGCCGGACATATCACAGATCCGGTGCGGCCTCAACTGGAGAGGCAGCACCCGGCGCGCAATGAAGGCGGCCACCAAGTCAGAGGCAACGAGTACCTCTCTGCTCCTCATCGTTTGGAGCCGGACTAGTTCACTCCGGTGCACGGGGCATTGACGAAAGCCGGCAGCCGGATGTAATCCCGCTGCGGGTCGGCGTTCTTCACGTAGAAGAACGTCCGATTCCACCCCTTGACGGAGTCGATGAGGTCGATGCGGGGAAAATACGTGCCGCGGCAGCACACCACCGCGCCCCCGCAGGCGTACGGCACCTCGTCCTTGTTCTTCAGGGCCTTGAGATAGAAGAGCTTCCTGAAGAGCTCCACGAAGGGAAGCATCCCAAGATACCCCTCGCACAAGGTCAGGAAGCTCGCGATGTAGAGAATGGCATTGGGGACGAGGTGGTGCGGCTGGAGATCGAAGGTGTCCATCAGAAGACGGAAGAAGAGGCTCACCGGCAAGCCAAAGCCGCGCAGAAAGTGACAGGCGAAGACGACGTGCTCCCCCGCCTGAGGCCTGGGCACCACCTCGTCGCCTGGAGCGCGGGCGATCACGCGCTCCTCCGACGGCAGCATGCGGGCGCGGCGGAGCATCGCGATGTTCTCCTCTGTGACGACGGAGCCTCCCCAGCTACCATGAGGGCCGTCGGCCATCGCTACGGCGGGGCGGCGCGGGGCGGCGTGCGGTCGGAGCTGCGGCATGGGCTGAGCGAAGAAGGCAAGGAGGAAGAAAATGGAGGGGGCGAGAGGGGCGTAACTGCCTCCGCTTCTCGCCCTTCCCCTTTAAATAAAGGGGGCGATGCCTGGGGGAAGTGGGGATTAACTGCGCCCACTACCCCGGGATATCCGCAAGATCGTGAGCGCCTCGGGCCGCGGCCATCGCGGTCTAGGCACAGAAGATCTTGGCCTGCGTCCCGAGGCCTACTGGGCTACGCCCGCGGCCTAGCAGGCTAGGCCCAAGGCGACGTCCCGTCTCCCCACGCGTGCGGGCCCCATGGCTTCACTATGCCCCGCGTGGCGCGCCATGGCCCGGCGCGGGGCCCGGGGCGGCGCAGCGGGACCCGAGGCGTCGGGGGCGGCCGCCGCCTCGCCCAGCCGTTCGGCTCTCCACAGAAGAGGAAACGCCGCCTGAGGGAAGCCGCCGGCCGCCCCTCGTCGGGCAGACATGGGCCCCCACCGGCTTCGGGGACTACTGACGGGGTTATTAACCCCGGGTAGGCCAAAGCTGTGGGGTCCTCCCCCCGCTCGAAGAAAATCGATACCACCGGCTGGCCCGGAGCCGGCCGGGCCACGGCCGGCTGGTGGGCCGCCGGTTGCCTCAAGACCGGCTGGCGAGGAGCCGGGGTGTCCATTACCGGCTCACCTACGGCCGGCTGATCAAGGAGCCGGTCATCTGGCTTGTGGCCGGCTGCCTCCAGGCCGGCCCCTCCGCTGACCTTCGGACGGACCAGCTCCCGTCCCGTCTCTCTGCGCATCAGTACGGCGACAAGACAAGACCCCCATGACCAATCCCGTCATGGCCACAGTGGCCGCTGACACACGGGCGCGCAGGGCCACAGTGACTGCTGACCTCGGCCGACTATGACAGGGCTTCCAACAGTGCCGGCACGCCTCCAACCACTCCATTACCTGCCCCGACATGGCTACAGGGCAGCCGGCCATACCGCTGACCTCGGCTGGTCACCACAAGACGACGCCCCCAAAGGACGACCCGTGCCAGGACGTGACCGTCATGGGGACCCACCGTGCGGGCCCCGCAGGCTCCCGACGGGACCCTGCAGCCGGCGGACCCCGCCAGCGACGGGACCCATCAGCCGGGGGCCACACAGCCGGCCGGAGAGGCTGCAGGCTGGGGCCCCCTGAGATCTCTTATTCATATTGTACTCCGGGGGGTTGGCCTATAAAACCCCCCGGGCCTCCCCCATGCAACGGGGGCCGACTCTCTACACACACATACACGCACATAGAGAGGCAGCAAGGGCAACCGAGCCCCTTCTTCCTCCTCTAGCCATACAGCTCCAGTAGCACCATTGTAGCCTCACCGCTATCTAAACCAAACCAAGCAGGACTAGGGGCGTTACCTCCCACGGAGGGCCCCGAACCTGGGTACATCGTGTGTCCGCCACCGCTTGTGCCTAACCCCGCTCCCGGAGCCCGTCGGGGTCCTTCGGCCCCAACCACTCTCGATAAGCCTACCCATGGAATCTGCCGTGACAAAACCACGACAGTTGGCGCCCACCGTGGGGCCGTCCGCGGCGCCGGCGGGAGTCACACTCCGGGCAGGGCCCTTCACCACCTCCCCCGGCCGCCCCGCGTCTGGGCGGAACTGCAGGCTCATGGGGCCGTGCGTGACCTCGGCAGCGACTCCGCGCTCGACGTCGCCGCGCTCGCCGAGCGTTTCGGCAAGCTAAACCTCGCCGGCGAGCCGGCGGCCGACGAGTACCCTAGCTGGGTGTTCGACTACACCGATCCCCCCGTGTCCGTGGGTGCGCTCGCCACGAGCGAAGCTGACGGCTCCAGCGTTCGCGTGGGAGTAATGGTCACCGTTTCCTCCACCACTTCGGGCCATGCGCGGGCCGAGGTCGACGCGGCTGCTGCCCGCGCCGGAACCTCCGACCCGCTCGCCGCTACCCTCCGGGGCCTGGGCACTCCCATCGCCCCGACGGCGGATCCGGTCACCGCAATGTCCGAGCTGGAGGCGGCCCACCGCCTGCTATTCGAAGACGCCAGCGCCCTCGCTGCCGAGCGGCGCCAGATGGAAGCCGCGCAGCGGGAGTACGCCTCCGCGTATGGCCTCACCCCGACTGGCATCGAGCCCAGCCGGCGTGAGGCCGTGCGTGACCGCGGCCACGTGGTCGCGGAAATCCTTGGCGGCCGCCTTCCCGTCTACGACACCCCCGCAGCCAACCTGCGGGCCGCCAAGGTAGCCTACGAGGATCTGGCTACCTTGGTGGGTGAGGAGCGTGCCGTGCGCGAGCGGCACATCAAGGACCTCATCGACACCGCCAACGCGCAACAAGTCGGTTTCGCCCCGGGCGGAGCCGTTTCCGAGATTCCCCGCCCCGAGGGCGAGGACGCTGGGGCTGCAGACCGTCGGCCGGCTCAGCACTCCAGCGCCCCTCGTCCCTCCGGCCGGCATGCCGAGGGAAGCAACGTTCGGCGTTCCCGGTCACGCAGGAACGAGCAGCTGGCTGTGAACAGCCGGCGCAGCAACAACCCGGCTGGCGGCAACCGCCGCGCCGAAGCACCGGCTGGCGGTAGCCGGCGCAGCCCGGACACACTCCGCCCCCACGACAGGAACCGGCGCGGTCCATCCCGCCAGCCGTCCGCCCCGAGCTTGCGGCCCGGCTCGGGCCGCGGGTCCCCCACAGCGAAAATGATGCGCGGCTCCGCCTCGACCGGCTGGCGCAGTCGACTCTCCTCGAGGAGGAGGGCTCGATTGGCCCGGCGTGCTTCGGCCCCCGGATTTGCAATGAGCCGTTCCCGCCCGGTTTCACGCTTCCTCGTGACACCCCGAAGTACAATGGGGCGGCCAAGCCGGAGGACTGGATGATTGACTACACCACCGCGGTCGGCATCGCCAGGGGGAACAAGCACGTAGCCATTTCCTACGCTCCCCTTATGCTGATCGGCTCGGCCCGCACCTGGCTGAACAGCCTGGCGGCCGGCAGCATCAACACATAGACGGACTTCGAAGAAGCGTTCGTCCGCAACTTCACCGGCACATACAAACGGCCCGGCCAACCCCGCGAATTGGCCATGTGCGTTCAGGGGCCGGAGGAACCCCTCCACGAATATCTCACGCGTTGGACCGAGCTCCGCAACTCATGCGAAGGGGTGCACGAGGTGCAGGCCATCCAATACTTCATCGAGGGTTGCCGATATGGCACCCACCTTAAGCACAAGCTCCTGTGCTCCGAGCCGGCTACCCTGGCAGACCTAATGGCCAAGGCAGACAAGTACGCCACGGTCGACTCCGCTATGCGGATGAAGGTGGCCACACCAGCCAAATCGACTCCCCCGCCCGCCACGCCGCGGGCGGCCGCCGACAACCGGCAGCAGCAGAACAACAAGCGCAAGGCCGACAGCCGGATCCCCGCTACGGGAGCCGGCAGGTTGCCTCAATAGAGGAGCAGCAGCCGGCTGCCCAGCCTTCAAGCCAGCGCCAGCGCACCGGCAAGGCTACCTAGCAGCCCAAGCTCACTTTCGAGCAGATGCTCGACCTCCCATGCAAACACCATTCCGGCGCGAAGCCGTCCACGCACACGCTCCGGCAGTGCAGCTTCTCGCAGCGGTTGGCCCGGGGCGAGGGTCTTCTGAATCCTCCCCCGCCGCCTCCTCGCGCGCCGGCGCCGCCTCCGGCTCCCGCTCCGGCGCAAGCCCCGGCTCCGGTTCAGAACAACGGTCGGCTACTTGATTAGTTCCCCGTCCAAGACGGTTTCTACGTCGTCTTCACCAGTGAAGAGACGGACAAGCACGCTCAGCGCCGGTTCCGCCGCGAGGTGAACGCCACTATGCCCGCGACTCCCCAGTTCATGCACTGGTCCGAGAAGCCGGTCACCTGGAGTCGGGCTGACCACCCGGCCGTGATGCCAAGCCCAGGCAGTTACGCCCTCATCCTCGATCCCACCATCAACTCCGAGAAGCGCTCGTGCCGCTTCTCGCGGGTGCTGATCGATGGGGGCAACAGCATCAACATCCTTTACCTCGATACGATGCGCAAGTTGGGGCTCAAGGTGGAGGACCTGCAAGCGAGCCGGACGGTTTTCCACGGCATCATGCTGGGAAAATCCTGCACCCCCGTCGGCAAGATCAAACTCGATGTCCTCTTCGGCGACCACAGCCACTTCCGCCGCGAACCAGTGTGGTTCGAGGTAGTGGACCTCGACAGTCCCTACCACGCGCTGCTGGGCCGGCCGGCTCTCGCCAAGTTCATGGTGATCCCCCATTACGCCTACCTCAAGCTCAAGATGCCGGGTCCCAAGGGAATCATCACCATAGCCGGCGACTACAAGATGTCAATGGCATGCGCACGAGACGGCAGCCGGCTGGCCGAAGCCCTGCAGATAGCGGAGGAGAAGCGCCAGCTCGACCGGCTCGTGGCCCACGCCTCGGCCCAGCTGGCAGTGCCGGCTCTTCCATCTCAGTCGGTCGGCGAAGCCTCGTTCCAGCCGTCCAAGGACACCAGGCAGGTGCCGCTTGACCCGGCTGACCCCACCCAGTGCGTCACCATCGGCTCCTGCCTCGACAGCAAATAGGAAAGCGAGCTCGTCGACTTCCTCCGTGAGAATCGGGACATCTTCGCATGGTCTCCCAAGGACATGCCGGGTGTTCCGAGGAAGTTCGCTGAGCACAAGCTTCATGTACGACCGGATGCGAAGCCGGTCAAGCAACCCCTGCGCCGTTTCTCCGAGGAGAAGCGGCGTACTATAGCAGAAGAAATCGCCCGGCTGCTCGCAGCCGGCTTCATCATGGAAGTTTTTCATCCGGACTGGCTGGACAACCCAGTCCTGGTGCTAAAGAAGAACAAGACCTGGCGCATGTGTATCGACTACACGAGCCTGAACAAGGCGTGCCCCAAGGACCCGTTCGCCCTGCCGCGGATCGATCAAGTTATCGACTCCAAGGCCGGCTGCAACCCGCTGTCTTTCCTGGACGCCTACTCAGGCTACCACCAGATCAAGCTGGACCCGGCCGACCGACTGAAGACCTCCTTCATCACCCCTTTCGGAGCCTACTGCTACATCACCATGTCCTTCGGTCTGAAGAATGCAGGCGCTACCTTCCAGCGCTGCATGCAGAAGTGCCTCCTACCTCAGATAGGCAGGAATGTCCACGTCTACGTTGATGACATCGTCGTCAAGTCCAAGATCGGGGCAATTTCAGCCTCCTCGACGATCTCCGGGAAACATTCGCCAACCTACGCGAGTAGAACATCAAGCTCAACCCGGAAAAGTGTGTTTTCGGCGTTCCAGCCGGCCAACTTTTGGGTTTCTTCATGTCCGCCCGCGGTATCAAAGCTAACCCCGAGAAGATCGGGGCAATCGAGCGCATGCCCAAGCCGACCCGGCTCCGCGACGTCCAGAAGTTCACCGGCTGCCTCGCCTCCCTCAGCCGGTTCATTAGCCGGCTGGGCGAGAAGGCCTTGCCCCTCTACGGGCTCCTATGCAAGACGGCTCTGGTCGAGCCTGGCCGCGATCCCTCGAAGAAGCCGGCCATGTTCGACTGGTCCGACGAGGCGGACGAGGCGTTCCGCGGCCTCAAGCGAGCCCTCACCAGCGCGCCCATCCTGGCCGCGCCAGCTGAGAAGGAGCATTTGCTCGCCTACATCGCGGCGACAACGCGCGTCATCAGCATCGTCCTGGTGGTGGAGCGGCCGGAGGAGGGCAAAACGCTGCCGATTCAGCGCCCCATCTACTACCTCAGCGAGGTCCTCTCCGCCTCCAAGCAGAACTACCCCCACTACTAGAAGATGTGCTATGGCATATATTTCGCCGCCCAGAAGATCAAGCAGTACTTCCAGGAGCACGTCATCACCGTCGTGAGCACAGCACCGGTGGGCGAAATCATGTGCGGCCGGGACGCCACCGGCCGGATCGCCAAGTGTACCATCGCCCTCGCCGACTACGAGATACAGTATGAGCCGCGCACCGCCATCAAGTCACAAGCGATGGCCGAATTCCTCGTCGACTGGGCCGAAACCCAGTTCGTGCCGCCTCCACCCGACTCCACACACTGGCGTATGCACTTCGACGGCTCGAAGATGCGAGCCGGCCTGGGAGCCGGCATCGTCTTGTCATCCCCAAGGGGAGATCAGCTCAAGTACGCGCTCCAGATCCTCTTCGCCGCCTCCAACATCGTGGCCGAGTACGAGGCTCTCGTCCACGGCCTCCGGCTCGCCAAGGAGATAGGCATCCAGCGCATCATATGCTTCGGCGACTCCGACCTCGTGGTGCAGCAAGTCTCTGGCGAGTGGGACGCCAGGGACGCCAACATGGCCAGCTATCGCTTCCTCGTCCAATAGCTCCCCGGCTTCTTCGAGGGTTGTGAGTTCCATCACGTCCCCCGTGTGGACAACGAGGCGGCCGATACGCTGGCAAAAATCGGCTCCACCCGGCAGGCCATCCCGGCTGGCGTCTCCCTCGAGCGGCTGCTCAAGCCCTCGATCAAGCCCTCTCCCGAATCGGAGTCCATTTTCGTGCCGGCTAACCCAGCCGGCCCCCCGACAGACCCGGCTGCCCAGCCGGCCGGGCCGGCTATAGCAACTTCGCCGGCTCCGCCATCTCCGGCCGCCCATCCGGCTCCACCATCTCCGGCCTCCCAGCCGGGGCCGCCGGCTCCGGCTGTCAAGCCAGCCGTGACTGCTGCTGCTGGCTCTGGACCCGTAGCCGTCATGATGGCGATCGACGCTCCTTCCACCGGCTCACTCCCGGGGGTTGGCAAGCCGGTCCCGGGGGCCGACGAGCCGGTCCCGGGGGCTGGCGAGCCGGTCCCGGGGGCCGACGAGCCGGTTCTGGGGGCTGGCGGGACGGACCCTGGGGCTGATCTGCCGGAACCGGGGGCTACGGCCGCCGCCGACGCCCTGCTCGAGCCCGAGCCGGCTCCCGTCTCGGCGCCCTCATGGGCCCAACCCATTCTGGCGTTCCTCCAACGCGGCGAATTCCCCTCCGACGAGGCCAGAACAAGACAAATCCAGCGCCAGGCCTCAGCCTACAGCATCATCAACCACGAGCTGGTTCATCGCAGCACCACCGGCGTTTTCCAATGCTGCATCGAGCCGGAGAAAGGGCAAGAGATCCTCCTCGACATCCACCAGGGCGAGTGCGGGCACCATGCCGCCTCCAGGACCCTGGTGGCCAAGGCGTTTCGCCACGGCTTCTACTGGCCAACTGCTTTGGAGGCGGCCCGGCTGCTGGTCGACAAGTGCGAAGGCTGCCAGCGCTTCAGCACGCAGAGCCACCTGCCGGCCTCAGCCCTCCAGACCATCCCCCTCTCGTGGCCTTTTGCCGTCTGGGGGCTGGACATGGTGGGACCATTTAAGACCGCGCGAGGCGGCATGACACATCTACTGGTAGCAGTCGACAAATTCACCAAGTGGATCGAGGCCAGGCCAAGCAAGAAACTGGACGGCCCCACGGCCGTCCGGTTCGTCGAAGACATCACGGTCTACTACGGCGTCCCCCACTGCATCATCACCGACAATGGCACGAACTTCGCCAAGGGCGCGCTAGCGCGTTTCTGCTTCAAGCAGGGCATCCGGCTCAATTTGGCATCCGTCGCCCACCCGCAGTCAAACGGCCAGGTCGAAAGGGCCAACGGCCTGATCCTGTCCGGCATCAAGCCTCAGCTCGTGGCGCCGCCGGTCAGGTCAGCCGGCTACTGGATCAAAGAGCTGCCGGCTGTCCTCTGGAGTCTCAGGACCACGCCCAACCGGTCGACCGGCTACACACCGTTCTTTCTCGTGTACGGGTCCGAGGCAATCATCCCCACCGACATCGAGTTCGATTCGCCTCGGGTTACCCTGTATACGGAGAAGGACGCAAGGGAAGCAAGAGAAGACGGCGTCGACCTCCTCGAGGAGGCTCGCGAGCTGTCCTGAGCCGGACAGCCATCTACCAGCAAAAGCTCCGGCACTACACAATAAGCGGATCCGGCCACTCTTCTTCCGCGAGGGGGACTTGGTGCTCAGGCGGATCCAGCGAACTGCCGGCCAGCACAAGCTGTCCTCCCCATGGGAGGGCCCGTTCATCATCAGCCGGGCGCTGCACAACAACGCGTACTATCTAATAGACGCCCAGAAGCCGCAGAAGCGCAAGAGAGACGCCTCCGGTGAGGAAACGGAGCGTCCGTGGAACGCGGCGCTCCTCCGTCCATTTTACTGCTAAGAACCAGTGTATGTATATATCCTTCCCTTTTGGGCTTATGAATGCAACGGGGGCCCCAAGCCGGCGCTTGGGGCACGCCCCTCTTTTCAATCCTTCCAAAGTTTCTTTATTTAAAGCGCGCCTCCCGGGTCCGGCTCCCTGGCCTGGGGGCTCGCCGGCTCCCCTCCGAGGCGGACAAGTAATGTGAGCAAGCAACCCTTCGCTACCCCCCCCCCCCCCGCCTAACCAGCCACAGACCGGCTCCCGGCTGTCCGGCTGACGGGACCACGGGGTACGAGGAAACTTCTCACACGAAGGTCGGTCAACGAGTGGCAGCCGGACTTACCCAGCCGAACCGTGCTACTTCTAGCAAACCGGCAACTACCGGCTCGACATAGCCCTAGCCAGTTGACTCTAAGTGGCGCGCTTGTTTTCCCAAGGACGACGCCTCATCCCTGCCCCAGACCGGCTCCCGGCCAGCTGGCAGGCGGGGCGGAAGCTGGAAGGAATTCCGGCATGCGACGCAAGTCAGAAAGCAAAAGGTGAAAGAAGATCCGGCACGCACAATTTTTTAACGGCACAAGTTAAAGCGATAAACGGCCAACAGGCCAAAGGTTCATTACAATACACCCACACCCCAGTGGGTGGGAAAATGTCTTAAGCATAATGTGCAGCAAAAGAAGCAGGTAAACATGCGGGGCGGCTCAGGCCACCGGCGCGTCGCCAGCCCGCTCGACGGATCGCCCGGAAGAAGCTGCGGCCTTCGGGTCCGCCTCCGTGGTCTCCGTGGCACCGGTGCCACCGTCGGTGCTGGAGGCGGTGCTCTCAGCAGTGACCTCCTCATCATCCGGGCCTTGGGGATTGCCGAAGGACTCCTCAGCGACCGGCTCGCCATCCTCGCCAAGCGCCGGCAGAAGCTCGTCTGGGTCAACATACGAGGCAAGCTCTGGCTCCGGGACGTCGCGCATCATGGCCAGCCGGTCCAAGTTAACACCAGAGAACCACGACGTGATGAACCGGAGCGCCATCTGCGCGCCGGCCCGAGCCGCCGACGCCTTCCAGACCTCGAGCCGGGCCCTGGCGTTCTCCAGCCACAGCGCCACGCGGTTCTCCGGGGCCTCACGACCCGGCCACAAGGCGGCGATCACCTCCTTGTCGGCTGCCTTCAGCCGATCCACGCTGCGCTGGAGGTGGATCAACCGGTTCTCCACGGCCAACGCAAGCTCATCCACGTCCCAGCCGGCGTCCTCCTCGCGCTCTCGCCCGCGCCGCTGTAGATCCCCCTGGTGGCTCGCCACAATTCGCTCGGCGTAGCGCTGAGTTTCAGGGAACTGCTCTAAAGAAAGAAAATTGGAATCAGAAAACACCCCAAGGGCAAGGAAAACATGGCCGGCTGGGAGGAAGATCAAGACTTACGCTGAAAGGCGTCGTCCATCTCGATGGCGAACTACAGCCCCTGGGCAAGGGCGGCGCTGCGCGCCTCAAGCGCCTTCTCGAGGTGGGTCACCTTGACGTCAAGGGCCGCGGTCTGTTGGGCGGCATCGGCCGCCTCCTTGGCGGCTTTTTCCTTGGCCGTCACCTCCCGCTGCAGCTCCTCCCTCAGACGTTCTTGGGCCACCTGTCCGTCCACCAGCAGGCCGGCCAGCCGGTCCCGCTCTGAGGTGACCGCCTGGACGTTCTGCGCCAGCCGGTCCCGCTCGGCGGCCACCTCATCCCTCTTCTCCCGGATGGAGGTCAGGGCGTCCAGGTCCCCTGCAGAAACATCGACCGCAATCAGCAAAGCGCACAGGACCCGTGCCGGCTGCCGAGCAGCCGGCCCGACTCTCGGGGGCTACACCCAGTGGGTGCACTCGCGTGCCCCCACTGGAACTGACGTACCTTGCACCTTCCTCAGCTCCACCTCCAGACGGTAATAGCCACGCTTACCACGATTGTGGATGGCAACCGCCTCGTCAAAAAGCTCCCGCCGCCTGGAGTTCCCCGCCTGCTCCAAGAAGCCAGTCAAGAACACGCAAAGGAAGATCCGGCCCGGCTGCCTCGCAGCCGGTCAGCCGGCCCGCATCTCGGGGGCTACACCTAGTGGGTGTGCTTGCGCGGCCCCACTGGAAATTCGACGAAGACCGAAAAGGCTTACCTCTGCACGCTGCAGGGCGTTGTCGGCTACTTCGGCAAACTTGGCCAGCTCCTCGCGGCACCGTGCCAGGACGCTACCCAGCTCGTCAAGCGCCGAGATCGGGACGCCAACCGACGGAGGCAGGACGGCTGGGACGCGGGCCAGCGCCTCCCAGTCCTGGATCACGTCCAGCATGGTCCTCCCGGACCGGCTCCCCTCGCCGCTCGCTCCGGCATCTGCCGCGGCGCCGGCTGCCGGGGGGCGATTGCTGACCACAAGGGCTCGGGAGTCAGTCCCCGACTGCCCCACGGCCGGCGCTGTCGCCTCCTCTCCTGCCCGGCTCGACGGGACGGTCGCCGCGGCCGACGTTCCTGTCTCCATGGCCGGCACCTCCGGCGCCGCCTCCGACGCCGCCGGGGCCTCCGGCACGACGACCGCGGCCGGCTCGGTGACGGGCGGCATCACCGCCGTCTCCGCCCGCCGGGGCCCCTCCGGTGTCGGCTCGGTGTTTTCCACCCCGGCCGGGCCTCTTCCGCCCCGGTCGGAGTCGCGACCGCCTCCGCAGCCGGCCTCCGCGGCTCGCTCGGCGGAGGTCTTGCCATATGAGCCGACTCAGCCGCCGAATCCGATCCCCACGCGGGCTCCGCGGACCGCCTCCGCCTCCCGCCGCTCGAGGTCCCGGAGTGCGCGGTTCCGCCCTGGGCTCCTGACTTCGAGGCTTGCAGCTCCGCGATCCTCCTCTTCTCCTCACGCTGCGTGGCAGCGTGCTCCAGGGCCAGCTGGCTGGCGGGCTCCAGCGGGCCGGCCGTCGACTCCACGTCATGGAGCTCGATGGGGTCCCTGGAACAGGCGAGCATTCAGCCGCCTGCCGGCACGAAACTAACTGAAAGAAACACCCCCAAGAACCAAGGGACTTACCCGGCAACGACGGGGAGGGCCCGCCTGGCCCGCGCCGGCAGCTTCGCTGCAACCGCCTTCACCCGTTTGCCAGCTGGCGGTTGGGCCGCCGACTCCTCCTGAGCCGGCCTCTTCTACCGATGGGAGGCCCCGGCCTCCCGGCTGCGCGACGGCCGCTCCTCGCTCCGCCCGCGCGGGCTCCGCTGAACTGCGGGGGGAGGCGCGTCCAGGATCCGGACATCATCATCATCATCGTCGTCATCATCGCTCCAATCTTTGATCGTGGGGCCGGAGGGGAACTCACCAGCCGGACGGGACCCGCCGGCTCCCGGGTCACCTCCCGCCTCGGCCTCTCCCGACGAGTCACCTCCCTCTTCAGGACCGGCTCCCGTCTCGAAGTCCTCGGGGTCGGATTCGGCACGCTCCGCCTCGAAAATCTGGGGGTGCGGGCCGTCCGGCGTGTTCTGTCGAACGAAAAGCTGCGGTCAGCGCGTCGGGTGAGGTCAGGCACCGGTTGAAAAGATCCGTCAAGAAAAAGAAAATTCACCTCAACAGGGCGTACCAGGGGCGCCGGATGGAGCCGGCTGTACGGCTCCTTGCCTAGGGACCAGGTCCCCGGCACCAACTTGAAGGTCGTGATGGCATTCACCCGCTTCGCCACTTGGGCCGGCGTCAGCTCGAAGGTGGACAGCCGGGAGGGGTCCCGCCGGCCGGACATATCATAGATCCGGTGCGGCCTCAACTGGAGAGGCAGCACCCGACGCGCAATGAAGGCGGCCACCACGTCAGAGGCAACGAGCCCCTCTCCGCTCCTCATCGTCTGGAGCCGGACCAGTTCACTCCGGTGGACGGGGCATTGACGAACGCCGGCAGCCGGATGTAATCCCGCTGCGGGTCAGCGTTATTCACGTAGAAGAACGTCCTATTCCACCCCTTGACGGAGTCGATGAGGTCGATGCGGGGAAAATGCGTGCCGCGGCAGCACACCACCGCGCCCCCGCAGGCGTACGGCACCTCGTCCTTGTTCTTCAGGGCCTTGAGATAGAAGAGCTTCCTGAAGAGCTCCACGAAGGGAAGCATCCCAAGATACCCCTCGCACAAGGTCACGAAGCTCGCGATGTAGAGAATGGCGTTGGGGCCGAGGTGGTGCAGCTGGAGATCGAAGGTGTCCATCAGAAGACGGAAGAAGAGGCTCACCGGCAAGCCGAAGCCGCGCAGAAAGTGACAGGCGAAGACGACGTGCTCCCCCGCCTGAGGCCTGGGCACCACCTCGTCGCCTGGAGCGCGGGCGATCACGCGCTCCTCCGACGGCAGCATGCGGGCGCGGCGGAGCGTCGCGATGTTCTCCTACGTGACGACGGAGCCTCCCCAGCTACCATGAGGGTCGTCGGCCATCGCTACGGCGGGGCGGCGCGGAGCGGCGTGCGGTTGGAGCTGCGGCATGGGCTGAGCGAAGAAGGCAAGGAGGAAGAAAATGAAGAAGGCAAGGAGCTGCGGCCGGCTCCCCCTCGTCGGGTAGACATGGGCCCCCGCCGGCTTCGGGGACTACTGACGGGGTTATTACCCCCGGGTAGGCCAAAGCTGTGGGGTCCTCCTCCCGCTCGAAGAAAATCGATACCACCGGCTGGCCCGGAGCCGGCCGGGCCACGGCCGGCTGGTGGGCCGCCGGTTGCCTCAAGACCGGCTGGCGAGGAGCCGGGGTGTCCATTACCGGTTCACCTACGGCCGGCTGATCAAGGAGCCGGTCATCTGGCTTGCGGCCGGCTGCCTCCAGTCCGGCCCCTCCGCTGACCTTCGGACGGACCAGCTCCCGTCCCGTCTCTCTGCGCATCAGTACGGCGACAAGACAAGACCCCCATGACCAATCCCGGCGTGGCCACAGTGGCCGCTGACACACGGGCGCGCAGGGCCACAGTGACTGCTGACCTCGGCCGACTGCGACAGGGCTTCCAACAGTGCCGGCACGCCTCCAACCACTCCATTACCTGCCCCGGCATGGCTACAGGGCAGCCAGCTGTACCGCTGACCTCGGCTGGTCACCACAAGATGACGCCCCCAAAGGATGACCCGTGCCGGGACGTGACCGTCATGAGGACCCACCGTGCGGGCCCCGCCGGCTCCCGACGGGACCCTGCAGCCGGCGGACCCCGCCAGCGACGGGACCCTTCAGCCGGGGGCCCCATAGCCGGCCGGAGAGGTTGCCGGCTGGGGCCCCCTGAGATCTCTTATCCATATTGTACTCCGGGGGGTTGGCCTAAAAACCCCCCCGGGCCTCCCCCATGCAACGGGGGCCGACTCTCTACACACACATACACGCACATAGGGAGGCAGCAAGGGCAACCGAGCCCCTTCTTCCTCCTCTAGCCATACAGCTCCAGGAGCA